>CM056050.1:110583172-112983172 GCA_029574335.1 Rana kukunoris | reverse complement strand
AACTCCAGACACATACGCTGGAAATTACCGAAAATTCTATGTCTGTCAAACAAATCTCATCTCACCTGTTAGCCATCTCACCACCCCCTTCATCAGACTCTATATCACATACAGCGCTATACTCGTCTGTTGTTAAAGAAGGAATAATATCCACAATGTCGGGTCAATTAACCCCTTCTGAGGCCCCTTCTCAAAACCCTATCTACATCCATTCTAATACTGAACGCTCCCCTGAAGCCCCCTTCAATGTTACTGACTTATTCAACAGGATATCGGAAATTCTAGAAAGGGGCCTCACCCAGAACGCTGAAAAAATCACTAAGGACATCAGAGCCGACTTCCAAAGTCTTGGAAACAGGATCGAATCCATAGAACGGAAACTGGATATTAATGTCTCTAGAATCAAACAAAATACTGACCACATACAACACCTGCAAGAACAACTGGAGGTGGCCCAGGCCAGAATAGATGATTTGGAGAACAGATCAAGGAGGGATAATTTCAGGCTCAGGGGGCTACCTGAGTCCATCACAGATGTACACTCAGCTATACAGGACATCATAAAAATCCTGATCCCATCCATACCTATTCACAAAATGGAATTAGACAGAGCACATAGATCCCTAGGCCCACCAAGAAAAGACGGCTTACCGAGAGATGTGATAGTAAAGCCTCACTATTACTCCACCAAAGACGAGGTGATGAAAAAATCTCGACAAAACAAGAAAACCTTCAATATCAAGGTGCAACGATTCAAATATTTTCAGACATATCTCCCTACACCATTCAGAAGAGGAGAGCGATGAAACCACTACTTTCTGCCCTCATGAAAAAAGACATTAAATACAAATGGGCCTTCCCATTCGCCTTAAAATTCAAATATAACGGCAGACTCCACGTAGTACACAACTTTCAAGAAGGTGAAAGACTATTACTAGACCTGAAAATTATTTCACATGAACCAGCCATGGACACTTTACCACCGCAACAAACCTCAGCTAAAAGAAATACACCCAATAGTCCAACCTCAAATCCCTGGAATAGATTTAAACACAGGAAAGTCTGAAATAACTCTACTAAACATCAACTGAAATGATTTAATCTTAGCTCCGGTGGTGTCCATCCCCCATTCATATAAGTTGTTGTGTTCTTTTTTTCTTTTTTTTTTTTTTCCCCAATAGGCCTTCTTTTAATATGAATTGTTTCTCAATTCTTGATCAAATTACTTATAAGGATTTCTGGTAGAGTAAGAGTTAATATTTACTGGCTCACTTATATAATTTATTTATTTATTCTTGTGGTTTTTCAATATCTACTTACCCATATGGTTCTACAATTTTTATTTTTTCCTATGGTATTAAATAATATATATATATATTTTTTTTTTTTTTTTTTTTTTTAGGGGGAAGGTACCATCTCTTCAATTGTTATTTTTGGGGGATCAACCCTTTGTTTTTCAAAATTTAATTCATGAACTTTTTGATTGTCGCTGACAGTCGATGGTGAGGCCCTGAGCCTCAACCTACTTCTTGGAGCGACACTTTGTCGCCCTGACAAGTAGGAAGTTAGTCCTCTAAATGGACTACTCTAATAAATTCTGTTTGATTGAAGGAAGGAGCAAACTTCCCTTCCTTCAATCTGGGTCATGGTTTGACCTTTTGCAATACTACATCTTGCTTTGTTGTTACCATTTTTGCCTTTATTTCCATGTATCTATTCTCCCCTTTTCCCCCTTTACCTTCCCACCCTCCCTCCCGGCCTACCTGCCATCACAGGTGTCTTCTGAGCTATGGACTTAGTCTTCAAGACACGATCTGTCCATAACACTCTTTACGACCCATGGCTGGCTCAAATAACACTACTAAACCCCTGCGTGTTGTGACACACAACACCCAGGGGTTGAACTCTCCTATTAAAAGACGAAAAGCCCTCCAGGCACTTCATGTAGATATAGTGCTCCTGCAGGAGACACACTTCCCAAGGCGGTACTCCCCCTCATTCCTACACTTCCACTTCCCAGTATTCTACTTATCCAACGCGGAAAACAAGACGAAAGGAGTGGCTATCTTGTTATCCAAATTTTGTAATTTTAATTTACTAAAGGAATATAGAGACCCGGAAGGCAGATTTATTTTGGTAAAAGGAACTCTAGACGAGAAGCTATACACGTTTGTCTCCTATTACGCCCCCAATAGGGGACAGAAGAAGTTTTTCTCTCAGATGCTTGAAGTCCTCCATCCTCTTATGGAGGGCATCATTATTATGGGAGGAGACTCCAACCTGGCTTTCGATTCGGGTTTAGATAAATCCAAACCAAATAATAATAAACTCATAAGGCCAACCAAAATTAGCACACAAGTAGCATGCTTCATCAATCCCGATTGACCGATATTTGGAGAGAATTAAATCCGAAAACTAAAGATTACACCCACTATTCTAATCCTCACAAATCGTACTCCCGCATAGACCATATATTAATATCCAACCATCATGTCCCAGCAGCCTCTAAATCCACTATACAGGATGTCCCTTGGTCAGACCACTCCATGGTTCTATTAACCTTGAGAAAAGAGGACACAACTCATAAAATGTCTCACTGGACACTTAACCAGTCGATCTTAAAAGATCCCACTCTCATGGCAGAAATTGAACAATCCATAAAGGAATATTTTGAAATTAACGATACTAAAGATATATCCCCCGAAACCTTATGGGCTGGCCATAAAGCTACAGTTAGGGGAAAAATAATACAAATTGCAGCCAAACTTAGAAGACAAAAGGAATTGACCATAGAGAAATTGGAAGAGACCTATTTAGAGTTATGTAGAAAACATAAATTAGACCCTCTCAGTGTTCCCACCCACGATCTTGACGCTGCTAGATTGGCCTTAAACCTAGCTCTGACAGCAAAATCAGAAAATTATCTAAAATGGACAGGTGCCAGGTTCTACCATTTAAAGGATAAAATAGGTCCAATGCTAGCACGCAAACTATCTCCCAGATTTAAATCGAGAACCATCCCTAAGATAAAAATGGCAGATGGTACCCTTACCCTAAATCCTCGGCGGGCGATGGGGGCCTTCCACGACTTCTATTCCAAGCTCTACGCTAAGGATAGTAACTTTTCTGCGGACAAAATAGGTGAATATTTGAACAGCCTGAATCTTCCCAGGTTGACAAAGGTTCACAAGGAGTTGATGGAGGCACCCATTTCAGCTGAGGAAGTTATGTCAGTGATCAAAAACTTAAAATTAAACACAGCTCCTGGCCCTGATGGATTCTCAGGGTCTTATTACAAAACATTTCCTATCATTCTATCACCCTACCTAGCACGATTTTACAATCATTTGACTGAGGGCTCCCCTATAGATAAACAACTTAATTTGGCCTATATTTCGTTGATACCGAAACCCGATAAAGATCATAGCCTAGTGGAGAACTATAGACCGATATCCCTCATTAATAACGACCTAAAAATACTTACTAAAATAATAGCTAATAGGATGTCTGCCTTCTTAGGTCAATACATATCCAAAGATCAAGTAGGTTTTATCACAGGGAGACAAGGCCCGGACCAGATCAGGAGAGCTATTGATCTTATCTCTTTAATGTACTCAGGGTGGTCTGGAAGCACTAGACAAAGAGGTATGCTTCTCTCACTTGATCTCCAGAAAGCCTTTGATTCAGTATCTTGGCCATTTTTGTTTTCTGTTTTGAATCGTTGGGGGTTTGGTTCTAAATTTTTAGGAATCATCTCCGCTCTCTATTCCTCCCCTGAAGCTAAAATCCGGTTACAAGGCATATTCTCGGAATCTATAAATATCCAAAGAGGCACAAGACAGGGCTGCCCTTTATCTCCTCTGATATTCGCTATTGTTATTGAATCTCTGGCCATAGCCATCCAAGATAACGCGAATATCAGGGGAGTTCATTGTAATAAAAAAGAACACAAATGCGCATTATTCGCAGATGATTTGCTACTCTTCGTGACCTCTCCTATCTCCTCCCTTCCGGAAATTTTCTCCCTGCTAGACGAGTTCTCTAAAGTCTCGGGTCTCACGGTAAACATGCCTAAATCTAGGGCCCTTAATATTTCTCTTTCAGAACCCACAGTGTCCCTCTTGAGAAACAAATATACTTTCAAATGGGACTCTACGTCTACTAACTATTTAGGTATCAACCTGACCCCAAATTTCCAGAATTTATACTTAGCCAATTACCCTTCTATGTATAGGAAACTCGAGAAGGACCTTACCGAATGGGGAGCGCAGAAAATAGGCTGGATCGGCAGAATTAATTCTACCAAGATGACTCTCCTCCCGAAACTCCTATATCTTTTTCGATCCCTTCCGATCCCGATAATAAAAAGCCATCTAAAATCCTTTCAAGGTAAAATCACCAAGTTTATCTGGAACAAAAAGGGACCCCGTCTTCCCTCTCGTAGTCTGTTTAACTTACCTGAACAGGGAGGTCTAGGAGTGCCAAACTTGTTATGGTATTATCAATCCGCGAGGTTAGCGCAATTATCGGAGGTTTACCTTAAAAATGATCGCCCAGATTGAATAGAAATAGAAGAACAGGCTTCCCCATTGTCCACAATTGAAGAACTCATGTGGCGCACTCCTAAAAGTAGACCCCCTATACTATCCCCCACCCTATCACAAGCATTGGTATTATGGGATTCACTTAAAAGCAATCCACTCTTAATTTCTAGAGGCAAACCTTTGTCAAGTATCTTTCTCGACCCATCTTTCTGCCCCAAAACGGAAGTGGACTCCTTCAAATGGTGGCTTGATAGGGGGGTGTACCGCATTGGACGTTTCTTTCAACATACAGGTCCTCTTCCTGAGCAATTCCTTATAGACAACCTTTGCCCCCCCCCCCTCTGAAAGATCCAGACTACACCAAATACATACCTTTGCTCAGAAACTTTGGAACGATAAAACAATTTCTGGCCTTTTGACCCCATATGAACACAAATGCGAACAAGCTCAGAATAGGAAAGGTAATATCTCTATCATCTACAAATCTCTTGCATCAAATAACATAAAATTACCTCATATGCTAGCTTGGGAAAGAGAGCTTCAAGAGGACTGGGACCTGGTGGACTGGCAAAAAAACTACTCTAGATCTCTTAAGGGTTTTAAGAGTCCATCCCTCATTGAAGCTAATATAAAAATTTTCACTAGATGGTACTTGGTCCCATTTAAATTGGCCACCATGTATCCGTCATCCTCACCACTATGCTTTAGAGGTTGTCAAGGAATAGGCACCATGATCCATACTTGGTGGGAGTGCCCTAGGATACGGGGATTCTGGAACAGGGTATTCCAGATTATCAGGAGAGTTACCGGTTGTAACCTCCATCAATCTCCTGCAATAGCCTTATTGAATGGACTAATACCACAGAGCTCCAAGGCCATTAGACAGCTGATTCTATTTATACTGACTGGCGCCAGAATCACTTTAGCGGCTGCATGGAAGAAACCGTCGGTTTCCATTTTACACATGAAGAGAAAGGTTACATGGATTATGGAACAAGAAAAAAGAATTAACTCTATGTTAGATACCTCTACCCAGTTCACTGAAATTTGGGAACCTTGGTTGATTTACATGGGAATCTCCCACAACATGTAAGTTTAGTTTTGGCTCTGGACTCAGACTGATGTAATCCTATGGCAGGTAGGCCCACCCTCTCTTTCCCTTTCCTCTCCTTCCTCTTTCCTCCCTCTCCCCCTCTCCTTTTCTTTATTTTTATTCTTGCTCTTGAACAGGAGATATTCATTACATATCATATTCTCCACTGGTCTCAGGTAGTGCTGATTTAGTTTAACTGGATGTATGTATTAAATTCCTTGTCTCCTTCTAGGTTTATAAGTTAAGAGTTGATTGAGAGATGTTTCTCTGGACAACATTTGGATCTAATTTTTTTGTCATCAGGGGGGGCTGCCCCCCCTCCTCGACACAGATTGCTCCCGGTGGGGGTGTCGGGGGGAGGGGATGCCCCCGGAAACCTATCCTCTCCACGGTTCGGTATGATTTATTCCTTACATATATTTTAGTTTTATGATCTCAGCTTATAATAAAAGTTTTATAGATTGCTTAGTAAACAGGGAATTTTAGCCCTAAAATGTTGTCGCTACCTCTACTGATTCCCATCCCTCCTGATTATACACGTTTACACTCCCATGTTAGACTTACCAGGTATATAGTTGGGACATTGGGGGGGGGGGGGGGGGAGGGAGGAGAAGGGGAAATCTAGTTAAGAAATGTAATCTATTGTTTACTACTATAATTGTCAACACGATGTTTCCTGATGCATTTATTGTATTACGTTTATTACTCTGTATGCTCTTTATTTTATTATAATAAACTTAAATTTAAATGAAAAAAAAAAAGAAAAAGTTAGACAAAACATACTGCTGAAAAGCCAGGGGGAAAGGGCTTATTGAGCCTGAAAATTGTCTTTAAAGTCAAATAACCAAGGAGAATATCCCTTTAATGGCTGGGAATGGATCTTATGCCGCGTACACATGATCATTTTTTGGCATGAAAAAAAAAACGAAGTTTTTCGGCATGTAGAAAAAACAACTTTTTTCCAACTTCATCATTAAAACGACGTTGCCCGCACACCATCGTTTTAAAAAAATTCTCTAGCAAAGCGCGGTGACGTACAACACGTATGATGGCACTATAAAGGGGAAGTTCCATGCGGATGCCGCCACCCTTGGGGCTGCTTTAGCTGATTCCGTGGTAGTAAAAGACGATTCACGCTTTTCTGTCTGTTACAGCGTGATGAATGTGCTTACTCTATTATGAACGGTAGTTTTACCAAAACGAGCACTCCCATTTTATAACTTGCTTCTGAGCATGCACAGATTTTTCACGTCGTTAAAGCCCACACACGACAATTTTTTACAACCTTAAAAACGTTGTGAAAAAATAGAGCACATTCGAAATAAAATGTGGCAGTTGTTCAGAACTCGAAAAATGCTCTGAAGCCCACACACAATTGTTTTTAATGACATTAGAAAAAAACATAATATTTTACAACCCGAAAAACGATCGTGTGTACGCGGCATAAGAGCCAGAGATCTTACCACAGGAGTCCCTAAAACAAAAAGAAATGTCTCACCATCTACCAAAACCAAAGTATCTGACCCTTTAATTTGCACACCATCAATCAACATCCTGTCTAGTCTATTGTATGAAAATAACAAAAATAAATTCCCTTCTCTATTCATGTTTGGATAGGACAGCGGCAAGCTTATACGTGCTTAAGCAGAGAAATGTCTATACAAAAAGATCTGACGTGCATAGATGATAAAAGATTTTAAGGAACAATTTTAAGAAAAAGATTCTGAATTAGAAAAGTCCAGATGAACTATTAAAAAATGTTGTTAAAGATGATGGTCATACCAGGGGTTTACAGCAAGCTTCACATCTGTTGGGTATGTCAAAGCAAACTATTTCCACCCAAGATGATCTGACAGGACCACAGGATTTCCTTTGCACTTATAAAGTGAGATGCTGTTACCAAGAAATGCGGCCATTAGCTAAATGAAGAACTGAAAAATGAAATAAAACGATTGTGTGCTCTTGTCCGGAGAGTCTGAGATGACCAAAACTGTGCATGTAAATCAGTGGCCATAAATTAGCTGACAATAGCAGAAGATGATTCAGATTTTCAGCAGTGCTTGCCATAATTAAGCTATTTCCTTGGGGTAAGTAATGCCCCCAGTGTTCATATGCACTTTTTTCTGCACTTGGAAATCTGCCTTGTGTAGCGCCCCTTCTCTGGGCTGGCTAAACTTAGTGTATTACTTTTTAGGCCTAAACATATTTATTACCTAAAGAGGTTGTAAACCCTTGTTTTTTTTTTTAAATAACAAACGTCATACTTACCTCCATTGTGCAGTTAGTTTTGCACAGAGTGGCCCCGAGCCTCGACTTCTGGGGCCCCCGGCGGCGCTGGTAGCTCCTTTCTGCATCGAGTGCCCACATTGGAGAAGGTTCTCTTAAGGTGGACACCTGTGCGGGCGAGTCCTGCTTCTGTGTACATTCACACAAAATGCAGGACTCGGCCCCGCCACCGGCGCCCTCAAGTCATTAAATCTGATTGATAACAGTCATTGCAGTCATTGGCTCCCGCTGCTGTCAATCGATCCATCCAATCAAGAGCCGAGACAACGAGCAGAACGGTAGAGCGCAAGGGAACGAACAGGCTCAGGTGAGTAAAACGAGGGGGGCTGGTCAGTGTCAGAAGTTTTTTCACCTTAATGCATAGGATGTGTAGCGATAACCCCTTAGGGGACGCTGATTGATTTGGGATCTACTCTCTTTTTGTGACTCACCCCTATTTAACTAGCTCGAACCCTCCCTTGACACATCAGAAGCCCAGCAAAAGTATTGTGACCTCTGCTTGACCGGGGTCACAATAGCAGGCATACAACATGAAAAAATGATAAGAGAATAACAGTATTACCTGCTCCTGGGCGTCTCTTCAGATGAGAAAAACACACTTCACACAGTTGATATATTTAAACTTAAGAGAATGAGTTTACTTGATGTAGACTAGGGAACAGACATAGGTTTAAATTGCAATCAACAACAGTTATATAATGACACACAGTGATTCTGCAAGGGCCCTTGCAGGAATCAGTAATTAATGTTAGGAGGAAACAAAAAAGGGATTTTTAAATACAGCTTACCTGTAAAATCCTTTTCTTGGAGTACATCACGGGACACAGAGCGGCATATTCATTACTATATGGGTTATATGGAGTACCTTCAGGTGTGGACACTGGCAATCTCAAACAAACAGGAAGTCCCTCCCTATATAACCCCCTCCCCTAGAGGAAGTCCCTCAGTTTTGTAGCAAGCAGTATGCCTCCCAAAATGTTCCCAAAAAGAGGGGTGGGAGCTCTGTGTCCCGTGATGTACTCCAAGAAAAGGATTTTACAGGTAAGCTGTATTTAAAAATCCCTTTTTCTTTCTCGTACATCACGGGACACAGAGCGGCATATTCATTACTATATGGGATGTCCGAAAGCAATGCTTTAATGAGGGGAGGGAGACATCTTCCAAAGAAGGATTTAATTTAGAGGTATACTCAAATACTAGTAAATCCAACTTAAACGAGAAATGTAAATCTCAAATCAAATCAAGGGAGCCCCCTCAGATCCTGAGGAGCTTGAATCGCGGCCTGTAGTACTGACTGCCCAAAGGCTGTATCCGCATTCCTTCTTACGTCCATTTGATAAAATTTTGTAAACATGTGGACTGACGACCACGTTGCTGCCTTGCATATTCGAGCCATAGAGATCTGATGATGATGTGCTGCCCAGGAGGTGCCCATGGCCCTGGTAGAATGGGTCTTTGCCGACAAAGGAGGAGGCAACCTCTTCAAACCGCAGGCCTGAACGATTAATTGTTTAATCCATCTTGCGATGGTGGATCAAGCAGCTGCCTGACCCATCTTGGGCCCTTCCGGTAAAACGAACACCACATCTGTTTTCCGAACCTTCTCTGTAGCTTTAAGATAGGCCTTTATGGCCCTGACAATATCCAACGTATGCAGCAACCCCTCCTTTCTAGAGGTGGGTTTTGGAAGAAGGATGGAAGTACCACATCCTGGTTCAGGTGGAAACTGGATATAACCCTTGGTAGAAAGGAAGAATGAGGACGGAACCCCGCCCTATCCTTATGTAAAATGAGATATGGTTCCTTACAAGATAAGGCTGCCAATTCCGATACTCTCCTGGCCGAAACTATGGTGATCAGAAATACCGACTTTCTAGTCAGTAAAACCAAGGTACCTCAGCCAACGGCTCAAGGGGTTGTTTCTGTAGAGTTGACAGAACAAGATTTAAGTCCCATGGACAAAGTGGTGATTTGACCGGAGGATTAACACGTAAGACTCCCTGTACGAAGATCTTAACCAGCGAGTGGGCGGCCAGCGGCCTCTGAAATCACACTGATAAGGCTGAAATCTGTCCCTAGATCGTGCTTAATGCCAGGCCTTTATCCACTCCTAGCTGGAGGAAACGTAATACTCTATCAATGGTATACTTGCGGGAAACCCATCTCTTAGCCTCACACCAGCCTACGTAGGCCCTCCAAACCCTGTAACAAAATTACCCTGGAGGCCGGCTTTCTAGCCTCAATGAGGGTAGGGATTACCTGCCTAGACAGACCTCTACCCCTGAGAATCAGGGATTCAGCCGCCAGGCCGTCAAATTTAGACGCCGTAATGCAGGGTGGAGGATCGGGCCTTGTGAGAGTAGGTCTGGCCCTAGAGGAAGAGTCCAAGGGCCTCCCGCTGCCAATTTCAGGACTAGTGAGTACCATGCCCTCCGGTACCAAGCTGGGGCTACCAGGATAACCAGCCTGTGGTATGATCCTGCGCCGCAGGCGGGGTAGTAACTGCAGTGGGGGAAATGCATATAGAAGTTATGATTGATGCCAAGGGCAAACCAACACATCGGTTCCGCAGGCCATAGGGTCCCTCGTTCGAGACATGAACCTGTCTAGCTTCTTGTTGAATCCTGATGCCATGACCTTCACGTCTGGCACTCCCCACTTCTGGCAGATTGTCTGAAAAAAAAAAACTTGTGGATGCAGAGACCACTCCCCCGGCGACAGGGTTTGGCGACTTAGGAAGTACGCCTGCAGGTTGTCCACCTCGGGAATGAATGTCGCCGATATGCAGGGTACATAAACCTCTGCCTACCGAAAAACCAAGCTCCTCTCACTCTGAGTGGCTTGACTCTTGGTTCTCCCTTGGTGGTTCACCTATATGCCACCGCTGTGGCCTTGTCTGAATGACTTCTCACCGAGGACCCCTGTAATCTGGATGTCTATGCCAGGAGGGCTAGCTGAGTCGCTCAGAACTCCCAGACCTTGATGGGCAGCTGCCTCTCCGCCTCTGCCCAAGTTCCTTGGCGAGTGAACTTGTTCAAGACCGCTCTCCAGCCTTCCAGACCACTGGGCAGAACCAAGCTGCTAGAATTGCTGCCTGTAGGACACGAGCGTGGAAGCGTGTGGTATTGCCTCGAACATGGCCATCGCATACATAGGCGAATAGTTGGCTCTTTTTTGCTTAGAACCAACTGAATCAATCTCTTGATAGCCTCGACCTTTACCAGGGGCAGGAACATTCATCTTCTGTTCCGTGTCTAATCTCGTGCCGAGATATTCCAACTGCTTTGTAGGTTGAAATGCTGATCTTTCCCCGGTTTAGGACTCAGCCGAACCTCTCGAGGTACTGAACCATGAGGGCTACTACGCATTCCACCAAGGAAGCGAGTGATCTTATGATTAAGAGGTCGTCCAGGTATGCTAGGACCGAGATCCCTTGGATCCTTTGGACTGACTAGAATAGGAGCTAGGACCTTCGTGAATACCCGGGGGCCGTAGCCAGCCCGAAGGGGGGCGCCACAAAATGGAAGTGACGCTGTATCACTGCGAAGCGTAAAAACAAAAATATTTGATGTGGCTGAAAGACCTGGTACATGAAGGTAACCCTCCTTTATGTCTATAGAAGCCCGATCCTTCTGGAGTGTGGCGGCTGCTGGCCAAACGGATTCTATCCGGAAAGAGCGAACCCTTAGGTAAGCATTTAAACCTTTTAGGTCCAAAATTGGTCTGACATTGCCGATGAGCCTTGGTATGACAAACAGATTGGAATAGAAACCTAGCCCCTGTTCTTGGGCTGGTACCTCTACCATTATGCCCTGGTAAAGCAGGTGATCCAATGCTGCCCGCATTGAGGCCTTCCTTGTGGAGGAAATTTTAGAAATTTTAATCTGTAGCCTGCGGCCACAGATGATCGGACCCCCTCTGTCGGGGACCGATCCCCAGAGGCCTGTCCTTGCGATCCATTGTTAAAAGTTTGATCGCGCAGGAGGACCGTACTGCCTGAAATTTGAGGGCCCTGGAACCGGGGGGAGCTGCCCTTTTAAACGCAGGACCCCGGAACTTCCTTTGACTGGTAAAAGGGTACTTTTGCCACTTGAAACAGTCTGAATGTATTTATCCAGATCTTTCCATGGAAGGGCAAACCTGCCAGCAGTCTTTTACATGGGGCTCGGCCGCCCAGTTCTTCAACCAAAAGAGCCTTCTCATATGCACTAAAAATAGTGACAACGAGACGCCTGCTGGATGGAGTCTTTTTATAGCCTCTACCGCAAAGCACAGAGCTCTGGGAATATCCAATAACTCCTCTGCCTATTGGGCAGGGATGTCTAAGCATCTGTTTTGTCTGGTTCCTTAATGCCTGAAAAAACTCCAATTGCAGCCACTGCTGGCTGTAGCCAGGGATGCTGGAAAAAGTGTCTCTAAACGTTTATCGACCGGGACTTTAAACATTTGTATGTTTCCCCTTAGGCCAGTTAATGATTTATTCACCCATGAGATGGCTGCGTCCACCGTTGGGAGCGCCCCCTTTCTCTAGAAAATGTCTTTTCCATAGGGTAAATAACAGAAAACCTTCCAGGTGGTCTCCCATCCAGGCACTAACCAGGCCCTACCCTGCTTAGCCTCCGAGATCAGACGAGATCGGGCGCTTTCCGGGAGATGCGGCCTCAAGGACCTCACGGGTAGTTGAAAAGCAGTGCCCGAACCGGGACCTGAACCCTGGACCCTCAGATCAAAAGTCCGATGCTCTACCAACTGAGCCATCCGGGCCCCTTTTAAAGAGCACTTGGTCAGGGGAAAGAGTGCCTGCCAGCACAAATATTTCCTGGCAGACGTGCATAAAGACTACCCTCTCGTCAGCTTTAGGCGGCAGAAAAAATTCTGTCCGGTCGTCCCAATCCTGGAAAAAACAATTCCTCTAACAGAGGATGGGCCAGAAAAGCTGCGTTGCTTAAAGGCGCTTTTAAAAGAACCTAAAGAGGATACCGCAGGAACCTGAGGCTCTGGAAATGGCAAATTGAATGCCAAGCGGACCATGTCTGTCAAAGACTGGACCCACAGACTCTCCGCCTGGGAGGCTGAAAACGATTCTACAGTGGTAGATCCTCTAGGTTCTGTCCCTTTTGGCGATGGGGATCTAGTCCGCTTCTTGCCAGAAAAAGAGCCAGCGATCATGGCTGTTAACCTCTTTTCTCTAGCCCCCCTAGGGTGACGGCTAGCATCTCCTCTGTGATAACACAGGGTTGGGCCGACCTGGGCCAGCCTCAGCACCAGACCCCCTTAATGGCTTATCCAGGGTGACCCCTATAGGAATAACCTGTGGGGAAAGTATTGGCATATTATCAGAACCAGAGGAGGAACCCCTTTGTCTTTGCCTTTTCTCTTTATTTTTATTTTTATTTTATTTTTTTATTTTTTTGTGTTTTGATCCTGAACCCTTGGAAGCCATAATACAAAACCGAAGGACTCCGCTTACAACAACAGACTGTTATAGCCAGGAGTACAAAAAAATAAGGTTTAGGGGACAATAGGATCACTAATGCCCCAAAACCGGTGGGGCTCAGTATGTTTTCTTTTATATATTATTCACCACATACAGCCCCACCCCCAACATGTTTGCCAGCATTCAACCTGTTGCCAAGGGGATTTTGGCTTAACAAAAAGTATTGGAGCTGACTCCAGCATGTAGTACCCCTTCTCGCCACCGGGAGTCACTGTGCTGCCAGCTCTACGTCCTCTCTCTCCAGCTCAGCTCTGAACTGAGCTAAGAACGCGCCTGCTGTGTATAACAGCAATTAAAGGCACGCCCACTCTACACTGCAGTCACACTCCCCGCCCCCCCCCCCCTCCCGAACGGCGCGAAAATTTTCTATATGCATGCGCGCGTGCACGCGCGCGCGCGACTGTCGGGGGAGGAGAGCCCAGGAGGAGACGCACTCTGGAGCCCAGGAATGCAGGTTGGAGGACGCATCAGGCGGCAGATTTGAATCCCGGCAAGGTAAGGCTAACACAGGCCCCTAAGGAGTCCCTTTAGCCTAGAGACAGATCTTTTTTTTTTTAAAAGATCTTCAACCAGCGAGCAGCAGGTAGCTAGCAAACATACATAGATAGGTAGGGGGATCAAGTTATGGGGGGAAACATTTCAGGGCATCCTGTCTATCAGACATAGTGACCATGGTGCCAATGCAGAGCATACTCAGGCTACCCCCCTTAAGATCTCCCCTGGAGAGCCTGCTGTCGAACCAAGTCCCGCAGGCTCCCCTCTTACCTGCTCCATGCCGCAGGACGTTTTGCAAAACGGTCCAATCTTCTCCCATCTCCGTGGGTAGCGTAGTAGACCTTCAGGCCCTGGGGTCCTATGAAGGTACCCACTGTCCTGGACCTATATAGCACCCTGGCAAACAGGAACTTATGGTCTTTACAAACTCCAAGTCCTGGGCCCAGGGTCCAGCCCTCCAAAGAGGAGCATTATAGGCAAAACCCCACGGTTTGGGGCCCGGGTACTGTCCACTTTGGCACTGAGGCTCCTTGGACAGATCCGGTTAGCCCGCCCTTAATCCCAAGGATGTGGAGCAAAGCTATTCCGTGACCAACACCTAAGACACTGGCGAAAAAACTGAGGGACTCCCTCTAGGGGAGGGGGTTATATAGGGAGGGACTTCCTGTTTGTTTGAGATTGCCAGTGTCCACACCTGAAGGTACTCCATATAACCCATATAGTAATGAATATGCCGCTCTGTGTCCCGTGATGTACGAGAAAGAAAAGGAAATCTAACCTAAAGAATGGTACCATTCAGTTAAACGAATGTAAACGTACAGTCTATGCTCGCGAGCTTCCCCTAGCGGGCAGTCCGGCAAATAGTTAAAGAAGTGTCTCGAGACCAAAGTCCACGTTGTGGCCATTGGTGCACTTTAGAATTTGTAATCCAAAAGGGATAAACGATTAGATGAAGTTAGTCAAAACAGCGCTGGTGAGTCACCATCCCGTAGCACAAGGTCTCCGGTATCAGGCTCTCCACTATTTCACTTGTCAGCTGGATGGCTTCACTGATCTCCTGGAACATGAGCTAGGTACAGCGGTCTTGCTTCTCTCCAGCAGGCTGGTCTCCTGGCGACTCCAGGCCCAGGCTTCAGGCCTAACACCACGGCTGTGCTGTTCTACACAGCTCCGCAGAGGTAAAGATGCAGGTCCCAAGAGGCCGAGAAACAGCCCCTCCCTGTCCTTAAGTAACCTCCCCCATAAGTCCGTGCGGAGGTGTCACATGTTCCAATTGGGCACGGCATTGTGGGAAGTGTAGTCTGTTTCTACTGAGTGTTAGTGGAGTCCATATCTCCCGGCACTTCTGGACCCACAATGCATTGCTTCTTAAAGATATTCCAACATATTTACAAGCATGAATAAAGTTCCAGCGAGGGTTCAGGCCTGTTGGTAGTTCCTGACAGGGTGACCCCGCTACACATGCATTAAAGGGGTGTTCCAGCCAAATATAATGTTTATTAAAAGTCAGCAGCTACAAAAAGTGTAGCTGCTGGCTTTTAATAAACATTCACTTACCTTCTCCACATTCCAGCGATGCGCCGACCGGGGGTCCGCTCCTCTCCCCCCCTCCCCGGTCGGCATCTTCATTCTAACTGTGGGCACCCAGCCGTGACAGCCTTCGGCTTCACGGCCGGGCACCCACTGCGAATGCGCGAGCCGTCCTGCGCATGCGCGTGCGGCGTGGCTCGCCGCTGATTGGACAGGCGATCGCATGGGACCTGTCATGTGTCCCATGCAATCGCCTACAGGGAGGGGCTGCTGTAGTCGATTAAGCTTAATCGCCTAACCAGCCCCTCGGCAGAAGCAGGAAGTGGGACAGGAAGTTCCACTCCTCCTGAAGCCCCCACTCCCCCCCCCCAAAAAAATTACAAGCCAAATGTGGCATGTAAGGGGGTGTGGAGTGGATTAAGCGGAAGTTCCATTTTTGGGTGGAACTCCGCTTTAAGGTGAAAAAACACGAAGGTCTACAATCCCTTTAACTCGATGGCTGGTTGCTTCTGCCTGTCTCTTGAAGAATATTCTAGCAGTAGAGTAGGAGGATCAACTACGGTGTGATGAGTATTTACCAGACCTTAGCAAACCCCTTGGAGGCTGACCCAGAAGGTGTGGCTGGGGAGAAAATAAATGTTTGGGAGGAAGCATGTGTGTGTTCCAGAGATGTTACTGCTGCTAGGCCTCAGCCGATGTTATGACTGAGGACCTAGGGAAGCCAGAGCTAAGGAAACTTGTTGGAGAAACCTGCCTCTGGAAGCTCAGCTGAGGTGGTGGGTGCCCTTCACCTGCATCTCCAGGTACAGAACTGCTAACTAAAACTTACCTTGAATGGAAAAGTGGATACTGTTGCCTGAAGCTGGAGTTACAGAAATGCTCACTGAGGAATAGACACCAGAGGTTTTTGCTTAGGGACTGTTACTGCTTGCATAGGATCTCAGATTGACTGGCTGTTCCCTACACCAGGGGTGCCCAACCTTTTGAAAAGCAAGGGCCACCTAAGCGACTCGGTAACCAGTCGCAAGCCACAATGCGCGGAGCGGGTTCATGGCAGCCCACTCTACTCTATTTAAAAAAAAAATGCAGATCGGATTGGAGGTAGACGTTTGTAAACGTCCATTTACATGTGCTACTCCTTAGGCCGCGTACACACGATCGGTCAAAACCGATGAAAGCGGACTGAAGGACCGTTTCATCGGTCCAAACCGATCGTGTGTGGGCCTCATCGGTCAATTATCCTTCGGTCAAAAAAAAGAGAACTTGCTTTAAAATTTGACCGATGGATGCCTGACCGATGGGTCAAAACCGATCGTTAGTATACAAAAGCATTGGTTAAAAGGACGCGCATGCTCAAGAATCAAGTCGACGCATGCTTGAACTTCGTTTTTTTCAGCACGTCGTTGTAACGACATAAACATCACCGCGTTCTAACGCGATCGTTTTTTTAACCGATGGTGTGTAGGCACATCAGACCATCAGTCAGCTTCAACGGTTAACCGATGAAAAGGACCTAGGGAAGTCATCTCATCGGATGGACTGATCGCGTGTACTCGGCCTTAGAGGTGAATGGAGGGTCCAATTGGGTCGGACTGACCGTGTGAAAGGGCCTATGTGCAGGTAACCCTCAGATGCACTGCTCTGCACCTGCAGATCAGTTTGAAAGCAGCCCAGTAACCACTGCAGAACAGTTATGCCCATATATAAACTGTGATTTTAGTATTAAACGTACCTTTAACAACAGTATTCTATTCTATTCTATCCCAGAGTAGGAGGTCGCGGGCCACATTAGAGGGCTCCACGGGGCACATGTGGCCCCCAGGCCACTGGTTGGACTCCCCTGCACTACACTATAAGCCCTGATTTGAAGCTACGTTAATTTATAAGGTCCTAGAGTGAGCACCGGGTACCTGAAGAAATGCAGATATCAGTGGATGGAAAGTTCATGGTCTATTGCCCACTATCTTTCACAGAGAAGGAGAGAAAGAAGAGTTCATAGGCTGTGGCGGCCATCAAAATTTTTTTATTTCATTTTAGGATGTCCTAGTTTATAGTAAGTTCTTCAGGGCTTATAGTGTAGTGCAGGGGTGTCCAACCAGTGGCCCGGGGGCCACATGTGCCACGTGGAGCCTTCTAATGTGGCCCGCGACCTCCTACTCTGGGATAGAATAGAATAGAATACTGTTGTTAAAGGTACGTTTATTACTAAAATCTCAGTGTATATATGGGCATATCTGTTCTGCAGTGGTTACTGGGCTGCTTTCAAACTGATCCGCATGTGCAGAGCAGTGCATCTGAGGGTTACCTGCACATAGGCCCTTTCACACGGCCAGTCCGACCCAATTGGACCCTTCATTCACCTCTAAGGCCGCGTACACAAGACTTCCCTCCATTCCCTCCACTTCCCTCCCTCCACTTCCCTGCATTTGATGACTTCCCTCCCAAGACTTCCCTCATAGTTGCCAACATTTGAAAAAAAATTCCAGGGACACTTTGCAGTAACACCTCAATTACATGCAAACCCCCTCCCCCTTAGGAATCGGAATAATTCATGTACCCCTCAGGGCTTTAAGTATTTGGCATGTTGAATGCCCTGAGGGATGAATTATATAGCATAGCAGGATTAATCATTTAACCCCTTACATGCTGAAATATAATGCATTCCTCAGGGCTTTCAACATGTGAGCCGACGTACACACGGCAGAGAACCTCGACGGGCAGAACACATCGTTCCGCCCGTCGAGGTTCTCTCCCGGCCGTCGAATTCGGCGACCCGCCCGTTGGGAATGGCAACCAGCCATTCTTCCAGGCGGGCCGTCGAGGAAATAGAGAGCGTGCTCTCTATTTCGGCTCGACGGGATTCCCGAAGGGAAGCTCGCCGAGACCGTACACACGGCCGAGGTCCTCGCTGGAATGTGCATTCCAGCGAGGTTCTCGCTGATTTTCAGCGAGAACCTCGGCCGTGTGTACGGCGCCTAAGGGGTTAAATGATTAATCCTGCTATGCTATATAATTCATCCCTCAGGGCATTCGACATGCCAAATACCTAGCAGGATTCCTCATTTAACCCCTTACATGATGCTTAAAGCCCTGAGGGGTACACGAAGCTCAATAAATCATTAATCCGATTCCTGGGGGGGGGGGGGGCTTGGAGGGGGCTTTTGGCATGTAACTGTCTCTGTACTGTGGCATGGGATGGGATGGGATGGCATGGTGGTGCCGTGACTCTTCTCTCCATAACTGCTGCTGACCTGTTGTCCATTGATCGAGTTCCACTTCTCGCCGGTCACAGATGAAGACTCTGCGTAATTCGAGTTTCGGTCAGGGAGGAAGGGTGGAGAGAAGATGGTAACGGCTTACAGAAGCGCGGGCGGGGGGGGGGGGGGTCCTTCGCGCATGTGCCGCCCGGGTTCAAGGATTGGCCAGCCCCACCAGCACATGACCACATTCGACCAATCGCAGGGCGCAACATGGCGACCGGGCCAGTGACATAATAAATCAAATTGACAAAGTTCCATAAGTGACACACAAACGGTGCGGGAATTCGCCCCCCCAATATTGCGCCCGGTGTTTTGCCTGTCTTGTTCCAACGGGCCTGGCCGGGACAAGTCCCGGAAGGCTAAATTAGCCGGGACTAGGTTCTATTTGACGGGACTGTCCCATTAAAAACGGGACAGTTGGCAAGTATGTTCCCTGAACTTCTGGTCAGAGAGCGTGCACTCATCAGAGAAAGCCTCCTTGTTCCCCTCCCTCAGAACTACATGTTCCATTTTTACACCATCGCTGCCTGAGGATGGTGGCAGGCAGTGTCATAGTGTCAGCTTGGAGTCTGTCTCTCCAGGTAATACACATGTAAGGGTGTCTTTATTGGACCCTGGAAGGCAACGGAGCCACCCAAAAAAACGAGAACCTCGTGCAACTGGTTCAACTAAGAAAAAAGGGAAGATTTTAAAGAGGAAGAAGCAACACATGTTCTAAAATAAGCTGTTTCAATTGATTTTAAAACTTTAAGGTTTAATAACACTTTGCATTTCTAGATGAGGAGATGCTTGACATAGGCCTGATTTTGTTTGTCATCTCAACAATACAAAGGAACCTATTTTTTGTAAAGATTTTTTCTCAGGCAGTGCCGTGCTTAACCCTTCCTTCCTTAAATCTGCAGACAAAGGGTTACGCACTGTTGGGCCACTTCAGCTGGTGACTCACATAATGTCATAGCATTTCTCAGCCACACTCTCACCACTTCCTGCTCTCTCATGCCAGTGTGCTGCCGGTAGGGTGCAGGGTGGATTCACTCCAATTAGTGACAAAATCTACTGATTGGAAGAAGCATTCGTCTGCCGTGTCAACAACAGACCTAAACATGTGCGGCCCTGCAGCTTGCCCGCGCCATCATATTATTTAATTCAATATTTTACGACTACTGCTTGCTATTGAAACCTAATGAGCTCTGCGGACAGATTTAGCCAGAGTATTCCTGTTATTATCTGCAGCTTTAATTAGCAACCAATTAGAAAGCTAGTTTTATCAGAGCTGGAAGGAGAATAAAAGTTAATTTCTGATTGGTTGCTATTCATTTTAAAGTTTACACTGAAATTACACTTGGCAGGTTTATTTAATAAAGTATATTACAGCACAGCAATTATATGTAAAGAACAATAACCCATTACCAACCAGTTGTCAGATTATCATTCTTAGGTCACAAAGAGATACAATGATGGTTGCAGCCTTGTTAGTGGTTAGCAATTCTAGTCTTCTGGCACTGGGGTCCTCAGTTGTAATCCTGGCCAGGACCCTACTACTGAAACTAAAAATGTTGTGTAGCGTCATCTCCTAAAGGGCCGCTGGTTTGATGATGGGATCTACTCTCTTTCTCTTTTCTTTCTTCTGATTGAACACACCCCTATTAACTTGCTCGAACCCTCCCTTGACACACCAGAAGTCTGAGGATTGTATTGTGACCCCTGCTGAGCGGAGGCACAATGACAGGCATACAATATTCAATGACATCTATACTGAAGAATGGTACCATTCAGCTAACTGGTGGACAGTCTGTGCTCGCGAGCTTTCCCCTATAGGGTGATCCTGAAAACAGCATCAGTCACGTTGCGGCCGGATGGTGCACGTTAAAACTGTAATCCACAAACAAGGAAAGTAAGGGGAAGTTAATCCATCAAAGTGTGGTCAGTACCAATGGCGGTAAGCTGATCGCTAGCCAGCGTCAGTCACCTCTGGATGGCCACTATAGGCAAATAAGAAAGGGGTATAAGTTCAGGGCGAAAACCGACAGGCCAACGGGAGGCCTGTGAGGTGGCACTAAGGTATCTGTCTGAAGAGAGAATTGAAGGCTGAGCGTATGCGCTCTCACCCGGCAGGCCGATCCGCCTGGTCACCTCCCGGAAAGCGCGTTGAAGAATCACCGCTCCGCAGCACAAAGGTCCCAGACGAGGGTGCTCTACGATACAGTTGTCAGCTAGGCTTCCTCTCCGACCTCTGGATGTACAGACTGGGTGTCAGAGTCTTGCTTCCTTCTCTATGGCCGACCTCTAAGGATAATTTAGGCCCAGGCTTCTGGGCCTAACAGCATGGCTGTCTCTGTCAGCAGCTCCGCAGAGGAGAAGGGCTGGTCCCGAGAGGCCGAAAAGCGCTCCTCCCTCTTCTTAAATAACCTCCCCCACTCGGAAGTCTATACTCGGAGCGCAGGCAACCTGACGGCTGTTTCAGCCAATCAGGTTCCCGGATTCTGGTTATCAGGAACCTGATTGGCTGAAGCTTCTCCACGGCGGCAGAAGACAATGAGGGAGGACATGGAAGCGTCAGGTAAGTGTTTTTTTTTACAGGAAAAGGGGTATCATGGGGCACAGTAGCATCATGGGGCACAGTGGTGACAAAGGGCACAGAGGCAACAATAAGCACAGTGGCATGGGGCACAGTGGTGACAATTAAAGGGCACAGTGGTGACAATTGATGGCACAGTGGCTGCATATGATGGCATGGCACAGTGGTGACAATTGATGGCACAGTGACTGCATATGATGGCATGGCACAGTGGTGACAATTGATGGGCACAGTAGCTGCGTTTGATGGCATGGCACAGTGGTGACAATTGATGGGCACAGTAGCTGCGTTTGATGGCATGGCACAGTGGTGACAATTGATGGCACAGTGGTGGCGTTTGATGGCATGGCACAGTGGTGACAATTGATGGCACAGTGACTGCATATGATGGCACAGTGGTGACAATTAATGGGCACAGTGGTGGCGTTTGATGGCATGGCACAGTGGTGACAATTGATGGCACAGTGACTGCATTTGATGGCATGGCACAGTGGTGACAATTGATGGGCACAGTGGTGGCGTTTGATGGCATGGCACAGTGGTGACAATTGATGGCACAGTGACTGCATATGATGGCATGGCACAATGGTGACAATTGATGGCACAGTGACTGCATATGATGGCATGGCACAGTGGTGACAATTGATGGGCACAGTAGCTGCGTTTTATGGCATGGCACAGTGGTGACAATTGATGGGCACAGTAGCTGCGTTTGATGGCATGGCACAGTGGTGACAATTGATGGCACAGTGGTGGCGTTTGATGGCATGGCACAGTGGTGACAATTGATGGCACAGTGACTGCATATGATGGCATGGCACAGTGGTGACAATTGATGGGCACAGTAGCTGCGTTTGATGGCATGGCACAGTGGTGACAATTAATGGGCACAGTGGTGGCGTTTGATGGCATGGCACAGTGGTGACAATTGATGGCACAGTGACTGCATATGATGGCATGGCACAGTGGTGACAATTGATGGGCACAGTGGTGGCGTTTGATGGCATGGCACAGTGGTGACAATTGATGGCACAGTGACTGCATATGATGGCATGGCACAGTGGTGACAATTGATGGGCACAGTAGCTGCGTTTGATGGCATGGCACAGTGGTGACAATTGATGGCACAGTGACTGCATATGATGGCATGGCACAGTGGTGACAATTGATGGGTACAGTAGCTGCGTTTGATGGCATGGCACAGTGGTGACAATTGATGGCACAGTGGTGGCCTTTGATGGCATGGCACAGTGGTGACAATTGATGGCACAGTGACTGCATATGATGGCATGGCACAGTGGTGACACTGGATGGCACAGTGACTGCATTTGATGGCATGGCACAGTGGTGACAATTGATGGGCACAGTGGTGGCATTTGATGGCATGGCACAGTGGTGACAATTGATGGCACAGTGACTGCATATGATGGCATGGCACAGTGGTGACAATTGATGGCACAGTGACTGCATTTGATGGCATGGCACAGTGGTGACAATTGATGGCACAGTGACTGTGTTTGATGGCATGGCACAATGGTGACAATTGATGGGCACAGTAGCTGTGTTTGATGGCATGGCACAGTGGTGACAATTGATGGCACAGTGGTGGCGTTTGATGGCATGGCACAGTGGTGACAATTGATGGCACAGTGGTGGCGTTTGATGGCATGGCACAGTGGTGACAATTGATGGCACAGTGGCTGCATTTGGTGGCATGGCACAGTGGTGACAATTGATGGCACAGTTGCTGTGTTGCATGGCACAGTGGTGACAATTGATGGCACAGTTGCTGTGTTGCATGGCACAGTGGCTGCATTTGATGGCATGGCACAGTGGTGACAATTGATGGCACAGTTGCTGTGTTTAAAGGCATGGCACAGTGGTGACAATTGATGACACAGTGGCTGCATTTGGTGGCATGGCACAGTGGCTGCATTTGGTGGCATGGCACAGTGGTGACAATTGATGGCACAGTGGCTGCATTTGGTGGCATGGCACAGTGGTGACAATTGATGGCACAGTGGCTGCATTTGGTGGCATGGCACAGTGGTGACAATTGATGGCACAGTTGCTGTGTTGCATGGCACAGTGGCTGCATTTGATGGCATGGCACAGTGGTGACAATTGATGGCACAGTGGCTGCATTTGGTGGCATGGCACAGTGGTGACAATTGATGGCACAGTTTCTGTGTTTGATGGCATGGCACAGTGGTGACAATTGATGGCACAGTTTCTGTGTTTGATGGCATGGCACAGTGGTGACAATTGATGGCACAGTGGCTGCATTTGGTGGCATGGCACAGTGGTGACAATTGATGGCACAGTTTCTGTGTTTGATGGCATGGCACAGTGATGACAATTGATGGCACAGTGGCTGCATGTAATGGGCACAGTGAGGCTGCAATATTTTTTTTTCCGTTTGCGCCCCCCCAAAAAAGTTTTAAGTAATACAATATAACCATTTATATTTTAGGGGATATCACCCTGATACTATGTCAGCCTTGGTTACTAAACATAAAGCTGCTAGAATCATTTAGGCCTGTTTTTTGGTACAATGAAAGCTCCAGATAAAGACTAACACCTGTGTAATACTCCATAGAATAGATGACAAAATTTGCATGCATCCTTGGCCAATATTAAGCACAGTAAAAAAAAGTTAGCATTCATACAAAATGATTGATTTTCTGGTTAGACATTTTTAATAAACCATATGCCATGAAACCTGATTTCACTTTCACTTATAATGGTTTGCTTACGATAATTCTCAGCTGTCAAATCATAATTAAAGTGAAAGTTCAGTCAAATCCTAATTACAGTTGTGCTCATAAGTTTACATACCCTGGCAGAATTTATGATTTCTTGGACATTTTCTGAGAATATAAAAAATAACACAAAAATGTTTCTTTCACTCATAGTTAGTGACCACATTTCCAAACTACCATTCAGGGACACCCCCCTTCCCAAAAATCTGCTTGTGCTGTAACGAATCACAGCACAGTGATTGGGCACAAGAGGCGCGATTTATGATTTCTCCAATCACAAGCAGGGCGGGGGATTGTGCTCCTCCAGGCTCTCCCAGCCAGGACAAGTACTGTCAGTGAGTAAAGCGGTGATTTGGCGGCCTTTTTTGGAGACATTAGTTGGGGGGTGGCTGTGTCAGTTTCATTCCGGGACACTGTATTGTCCTGGAATGAAGGTGCCTGGGACAGACCTGCAAAATGCAGGCAATCCGGGACACGTGGTCACCCTATTAGTGTTTGGCTGAAGCCATTTATTATCAATTAACTACGTTTTCTCTTAATAATGACAACAGAAACTACCCAAATAATCGTGATCAAAAGTTTACATACCCCAGTTCTTAATAGTGTGTATTGCCCCTTTAGCATCAATGGCAGCTTGAAGTCTTTTGTGGTATTTGTGGATGAGGCTCTTTATCTACTCTGATGGTAAAGCTGCCCATTCCTCTTGACAAAAAGCCTCCAGTTCGTGTAAATTTTTGGGCTGTGTTGCATGAACTGCACATTTGAGATCTCCCCAGAGTGGCTCAATAATATTGAGGTCAGGAGACGGAGATGGCCACCCCAGAACCTTCACTTTATTCTGCTATAGCCAATGACAGATCAACTTGGCCTTATGTTTTGGATCATTGTCATGTTGGAATGTCTAAGTACGTTTCATGCGCAGCTTCTTGGTTGAATGCAAATGTTCCTCCAGTATTTTTTGATAACATTCTGCAATTATTTTGCCATCAATTTTGACCAAATTTCCTGTGCCTTTGTAGCTCACACATCCCCAAATCATCAGCGATCCACCTCCGTGTTTCACAGTAGGAATGATGTTCTTTTCATCATAGGCCTTGTTGACTTCTCTTCAAATGTAACATTTATGGTTGTGGCCAAAAAGCTCAATTTTGGTCTCATCATTGCAAATGACTTTGTGCCAGAAGGTTTGACGCTTGTCTCTGTGCCATTTGATGTATTGTAAGTGGGATACTTTGTGGCATTTGCTTAGTAATGGTTTCCTTCTGGGGACTTGACCATGCAGCCCATCTTTCTTCAAGTGCCTCATTATTGTGCATCTTGAAACAGCCACACCACATGTTTCCAGAGAGTTCTGTATTCATGGGTTTTCTTTCCATACCAAACTATTTTCCTGGCAGTTGTGGCTGAAAAAAAAACCTAATGTTCCACTTCTTGATCAGAGTTTGAACACTGCTGATTGGCATCCTCAATTGCTTGGATATCTTTGTATATCCTTTTCCTGTTTTATACAGTTCAACTACCTTTTCCCGCAAATCCTTTGACAATTCTTTTGACTTATTCATGACTTATGAATCCAGAAACGTCAGTGCAGCAATGGCCGAAAGATGCAAGGGTCTGTAAGGAGTCCAGAAACTCATTGACCTTTTATACGCACATACTAATTACAAGCAAACAGATCACAGATGAGGATGGTTACCTTTAATAGCCATTCAAACCCCTTTGTGCCAACTTGTGTGCATGTTATCAGGCCATGTAAAATTTTGATCAGGGTAATTTGGGTATTTTCTGTTGCCATTAGGATTTAAAAAGAGTAAACACTGTTGATAGATAATAAATGGCTTCACAAACACAAACCATGAGTAAAACATTTTTTTTCATATTCTCTGAAAAATGGCAAAGGAATAATAAATTCTTCCAGAGTATGTATATGTATGAGCATAACTGTATACTTAAACCTACTCCCACCCCCCATTCTAAGCGTATTCTGAGGGTGCTCTGGTCCGGTCACATGATCTTAGAGGAGAAATCGCTGACAATGAATGCAGAGCCTGGTGATGTCACCTACTGTATAGGCTTAGTTTGGGGCATCCATTGTCGGCTATCCCTCCTCTTACACTGAAGCCACTGTTGGGAGCCAATTATGTGACTGGACTTGAGCGCCCTCAGCATAGTTCATAGTTCAGGCTCAGAGTAGGCTGTTGATTCACAGATAGCATCATCTTCTGGTTACCTCCCTTCAGCTCTTAGAGGATTCTAGAAGGAAGGAGGGGAAGAGAAGTGGAGCTGTCTAGGATGTCTCAGGGAGCCCTGACCAATCCCCAACTAGGATTGGCAGGGGGCAGGCCACCTTGATATACCCAGGGTCAGCCAAGCTGGGGAGCAGTTGTCAGGTGGAAGAAGTTTGAGATGGAGAACTAGGTTGTCGGGGCCTTTGAGGTGCTCCCCAGTCTGGGGATGACCTTGGGCCTGTGGGGTGCGAGTGCAAGTTGAAGTCTTTCTGAGAAACAAAAGATCTGGACAGAAGGCACAGAGAGGGACCGAAGAGGACAACGGGAGCTTGTGTTGCCAGGCAAGTCTCCAGGAGGGATACACCAGAGTGCAGCCAGGAGGGCTGGTAAATGACAGGCACAGTTGGGAAAAGCTGGGGAGGCATGCCGGAGTGGACTGGGAGTGTGCAGTCTGAAATGGATGTAGAGACAGTGGGACAGACTGTGATGTCATGGGCAGTAAAGTTGGGCAACTGCAGTCAGGAGGGCTGGCGAGGCCTGAAGAGGACTGACTGGGAGCAGTGGTCCACCATTGGACAGCTAGCACTAAAATACTTTTTGTCCACTATTTGTTGCTACACTAAAGGGGCCTGCCCCCCCCCCCCCCGCTACGCCAGTGCCTGAAAATGACAGTTTCTAAGGCCTGACAGAGTCAGAGTTGGGCCTACCATGCGCTTGCTGTGCCTGGAACCAAGCATTGTACATGAGAGAAAGAAACAGTCTGCAAATAAGCATTATGCTGGAGGAGGCTAGAGCCCTAGAAGTGTAAATAAAGTTTCCAACTGATCATCTTATTGATTATATTATTGATCGTGGGCATCCTATAATTTCCCTTACCCTCGCCAAGTTCAAAATCCCTCAATAAAATACAAAGCAAACATATGGACTGTTCATTGTCTCTAAGGTAAATGAGAAGTGAATGAAATGAATAGGCTGCACACAAATATTCTTGCCCAGTCATACCTCTGAGGTGTGAACAAAGTTTAAAGTACTTCTAAATGATCACCTTGTAGAGCAACCCATTTAGTTTACAATTTAAATTTAAATAAAAGGCATAACATTTGTGTATGAATATAAAAAAAATGATATGGCCCTTGGGGCAATATTTCATCTTCTGACACCAACAATGGGGCACAATTCCTCCTAATGACACCAAAAATGAGGCACAATTTCTCCCAATGACACCAACAAAAGGGGCACGATTCCTCCCAATGACACCAACAATGAGAAGCAATTTCCTTCTAATGACACCAACAGTGGGGAACAATTTCCTTCTAATGACACCAACAATGGGGAACAATTTCCTTCTAATGACACCAAAAATGAGGAACAATTTCCTCCCATTGACACCAATGGTTTCCTTCAGGGTGAAGCACTTCTACTGACTCACATATCTACTGATATAATGCTACTCAGCACCCCCCTCCCACATAAAAACCCTGCGCCCAAGGCCACTACCGTCCTTGTCCCAGCCATTGATCCAAATCCCGTCCTTCCTCATCATAAACCACAGCCAGGTCATTGACCTCCACAGCTGCACAGTTTGATCAAGAACACAATCCAGCCAGCTGAATAGATAGCAAAGGATTAATTATGTAAGATACAGGACATAATCACAGCAATTGAAAATTAGCCATTTAAAGTGATATTAAAGCTTTGTTTTTTTTTAAATAACAAAAATGTTATACTTACCTGCTCTGTGCAGTGGTTTTGCACAGAGCAGCTTTGATCCTCTTCTGTTTGCGTCTCCCGTTAGTGCTCCTGGCTCCCCCCCTCAAGCAGTGCCCCAAGAGAAAGCCGATTGCCTTTGGGGCACCGCTACATGCTTGCTCCTGTGCCATTGCTCTATGCATTCATAAGACATAGAGACGTGATTTGGCCCCACTCTCTCCTCATTGGCTCACTGGCTGTGATTGACAGCAGTGGGAGCCAATGGGCACCCGCTGCTGTCTTAGCCAATGAGGAGAGAGAGTTTCCATACAGCCGAGGTGAATGTGAACATTGCTGGATTGGAGGGGAATCAGATAGGGATTAAGTGGGATAGGGGGATCACTGCACACAGAAAGTTTTTTACCTTCATGCGTAGAATGCATAAAGATTAAGCCTTTAGAACCACTTTAACTTCCCAAATCAAAAAAGTTTGTGCTTTGCATATTGGATAGAGTTTGCAATAGATGAAAACCCTGTCTTGTGTTCCACTGGGGGAGATTACCTTCACTTCCTGCACTACTGGACACCTAACAAAAAATTGAGTGGAAACCTCTCCAATACGAAAGAGAAATCCCACTAAAGCTAACAATTTCACCTTCTTATTATACAATCTTCTTTTGATCCACTAACAACTATGTAGTCCAAGGGCCTAAATGGGTAGTTAGGTAGGTCCTCATTTTACATATTTAGGGCTCACCTCCAAAGAATCTGCTGTGTTGATCCGGTTTTTCTGTCCTGCTCGTGATGATCCACCCAAATATGACCTCAGGGCTCACATTATGTGATTTACAAAAGGTCTTTATTAATAAATACCATGCAGGAAAAAAATCTGGCAAACACAACAGCAGTATAATAAATACTATGCACCAGTTATAATAAAACAGAATAATAACGTGAAACTTTACAGTGCAATGGAACTTTAAATATAAGTAACTCTTAGGCTGCCTGAAGACCAGTTTCATCGGACCAAACTGATCGTGTGTACGGCCCATCGGACCGTTTTAAAACTTGCTTTAAAATCTGTCCGATGGACACCTGTCCATCAAACCAAAACGATGGTTAGTACACAAAAGCATCGGACCAAAAACCCTGCGCATGCTCAGAATCAAGTTGACGCATTCTTGGAAGTATTAAACATCGTTTTTTCAGCACGTCGTTGTGTTCTACGTCACCGTTTTTGGCCCGATGGTATTTTGGACTGATGGTGTGTACGCACATCAGACCAACAGACAGACCACTTCAGCAGTGGTCCGATGAAAACGTTCCGTCAGACCAGTCTCATCATGGACGAGAAAACTGGCCGTGTGCACGCTCTCTAGCAGTTTTCCAGACGAGAAAACCAAGAGAATCACGATGGGAAAATGTAGAACATGTTCTAAATTTTCTCTACGCAAATCGCAGTGTTTTTTTTCTCGCCAGTTTTCCCATAGGGAAACACTGCCGTGGAGCCTACACATGGCCGGTTATCTAGACCAAGAGAAAACCTGTCGGGAAAACCGGCCGTGTGTACACGGGGAAAAGGGACCAAGCCAGTCCTCAGTTTTCCTGTCGGGTTTCTCCGGGGTGTTTTCACCGGCAAATAACCCGATTGTGTGTACGCGGCATAAGGCAATTGCAAATGGCAGTACTATCCTACAGACTGGAGAAATGGGGAAAGTCAGTTACCAAGAGGCCTCTCACCATTGTAGTGGGTCTTTGGGTGTCTGTCAGTCCTACGAAGGCCAGCAAAAGGTATTCCTCTTAAAGTGGTTGTAAACCCTTACAGACCACTTTAACCTACAGGTAAGCCTAGATTAAGGCTTACCTGTAAGTGCAATAAATATCTCCTAAACCATTGCAAAAGAAAGGCACCGATGTCTATGGGGCCGTAGACAACGGTGCACTGAGCGCGCCGCTGCTAATGGCGATCATGCCGTTAGTGGCAGCACCCGTGCGCATGTCTGGGAGTGACGTAATAGTGGCTCCGGCCAGTCACAGCGCAGGTGCCGCGACATGCGGAAGTGACTCGTGGAGATATGGCGCCGATTGGAGACAGCATCTGCAACTGGTCATCACGGCATTTTGGCTTTTACATCAGCAATCTTTTTGAACTTTATTTCCATATTGCATTTATACATTGCATTGACCCATTGTTACCTGTTGTATGGACATTCACCCTGAATAACACTGTTGTGTGCTATTTCTGGCACTTTGTGCACCAGATTGTTATAAGGAAGTTACACTTTATATGTTATTTTGCACTGTCATTGGTTTGGCTTAGGCTGCATGTAGCACGTTTAATATATATTTCTTATATACACCACTGTCATTTTCTGACATTACTATGTATAATAGTTAGGTTATTCCTTTTTTCTTTTTTCCACATATTTAGTTTTTTGCCACACTTCCTCTTCATTTTATCCCATCCCCACTTTCTCCCTTACAGCGCAGCACTACACCACCCCCCCCCCCCCCCTCATTTCAATCTCAGGTAATGCCTTTGTCTTGCAGGGTGTTAAAAAAGAGGGTTTACTTCCTCTTTAAAGTGGTGTTCCACCCACAATTTTTTATATTTTTTTAACGTCCGCAGCTACAAACACTTACCTGTCCAGTGAGCCCGCAATGTCGGCCCCCCAAAGCCGATCCGTCTATCGGATTGGGTGCAGGCGCCGCCATTCCAACTAAGGAAAATGGCAGTGGAGCCTTGTGACATGCGCAAGTCCCATGGTGCTTTGTAAATGGCCAGCTTGTCTTCTGGGACATACACAGGTCCCAGAAGACAACGAGGGAGCTCGCCAAAGAGGAGGATGTGATGTCCTGGGCCGCAGCCCGGCTGAATCGTAAGTACACTTGTACTTCTAAAAAAAAGGTACTTTTGGAAAAAAAATATTAAATTAAATATTCAAAATTGAGGGCTGGAGCGGTGGTCTTTCGTTTAAGACCACCTCTCAAAAGTGCGTGTAAATCTGTTTTAAGCTGGATTTCTGTAAAAGTCCTCTCTTCAAGGGTCAGGTAGAGCTGCTGACTCTCAGGCGGCGTACACACGACCGAGAACCTCGCTGGAAACCAGCGAGAACCTCGCTGGAAGCTGCATTCCAGCGAGGACCTCGGCCGTGTGTACGCTCTCGGCGAGCTTCCCGTCGGGAAGCCCGTCGAGCAGAAATAGAGAGCACGCTCTCTATTTGCTCGACGGCCCGCCTGGAAGAATGGCTGGTTGCCATTCCCGACGGGCGGGTCGCCGATTTCGACGGCCGGCAGGGAACCTCGACGGGCGGAACGATGTGTTCTGCCCGTCGAGGTTCTCTGCCGTGTGTACACGGCCTGACTGTCACAGTCTGTTCTGGGATCACAGCTGCAGTCTCTAATTGGATCAGCCCCAATCTCTCACCAGATCCAACATGTGGCACATTGACACAAGCATGGTGAGCTTTAGGTATTTCTCAATGAAACAGCTATCCGTAGTGGAAAATGACCCCTCACTTCCTGTTCGGATGACAACTGTATTGTTTTTGATTTTCCATCACTTTCTGTCTGAGTGACAATTATGGCCACCAAAGATCCATCAGGATATATAGACAGAAAAAACAACCTGACAGGGATTCTATCCCCCTCACCAATCATACATAAATAATAAATATACGTGGCTTTGGGTGCATTTTAGTAGATAATCCAATCCAGGGCTTTTTTTCAGCTGGAACTTGGTGGAGGAACTTGGTTCCACCACCTCTGGCTCAGGCTCTCTGCCTACCACTATCACCCGTAAACGCGTAAACACAGAAGTCACCTACAGTGGAGGTACTAGAGCCGACTGGGTGTTTCAGCCTAATACCACATGCATGGAGAGGACAGAGCTGAAGATGGGTGAAAGTGGAATGTTGATGTGGGAAGCAGAGGTAAGCGGCTGTGGAAGAAGGCTGAACTCTGCACTCTCTTTGTAGTGCACTCTGTATGTAATGCACTTCTGGTGTTTAATGCCCCTTAAGACCCTTCCACGGTTACTAACCACACTATTAACCCACTATGTGATGAGGTACGGAGGGTGTGTGTTTGTGAGGGGGGTTTCGGGGGGTCATGATTGAGTTCCTGCACCTATTTTCTGAGAAAAAAAGCCCCGATCCAATCCAATCAGTAGTCAGTAGTCAATCTGTAAGTGACCTGCCACTACTTCAATGGATGTCACATCAGGTGCCCTCCATGATCCATGGATTTACTGTAGCAAAAAAATAAATAAAAATCTATTTTGAGTGTAAAAATGGGCATGTGCATCCCGTTGTTACATGTTTCATCCAGGTTGTGCCAGAGCTTTAAGAAGAATGTAACAGCAGAGACTAGTCTTTTCAATCTTGGTGGTAACAAGGTGGGGGGTCATAGTCTCATTCTCTTTCCAAATTTCCATAGGAAGCATCAGAAAATGAAAACCATGACTGATCAGCCTAATTACATATTTTATGGTAAATCCTAGAGCACACTTTGAGATTAAATTTGTATCACTACATACAAAAAAGAAAAGAAGATAAAGACTATGTGGTGTTCCAGATATATCATGCCCCATGTATAACCTACAGCACACAGAAGACAATGAGGAATCCGGGATTCACAGAATGTAGCTTAAGGTGCCTTTCCTACTGATGCCTGTTAATATATATTTATTATCGACAGCAAAATCTTGATACATAAAGCATGTACAGACAGCTCCCCTATAATACGCTAGAACAGTACATTGTTTCCTGAATACACACTTCAAATTCCTTTTTAATTAAATACAATATTGATCTCTTAACATATTTTTATGACATGCCTAGGTATTCATTAAATGCATTATGCAAGTGGAAATAATATGTATTGTATGCCAAAGAAAATGTATCAAGTAAAATAATTTAGGTTTGTTTAGTGTTTGTCGTGCTGTCTTTCAGTGCTGTTGTCCTGGGTTGACTTTTCTACAGGTCTTGGTCACTTTAGAATTTGTATATTCTTTGTGTGTTTGTCTGGATTGGATGTGGCCGTTGCCTCATGCAGTAGATACATTATAATTGTATGGGTCCAGTTTAAAAAGGGTTGTAAACCCTTGTATTTTTTCACCTAAATGCATCCTATGTTCCTGCAGACAGCTGACCCAGACAGTAGATCCTCCCTTGAGCGTGATGACGTCACCGCCGAGACTGCACGTTATCTCTGTAAAGGCTTTATAAGAATCCTAACCTCTCTCACTGTCACTTTTGTTGGTCAGCTTAACCACTTCAATACTGGGCACTTCCCCCTTCCTACCTAGACCAATTTTTATCTTTCAGTGCTGTCACATTTTGAATGACAATTGCGTGGTCATGCAACACTGTACCCAAACAAAATTTTTATCATTTCCCCCCCCCCACAAATAGAGCTTTCTTTTGGTGGTATTTGATCACCACTGTTTTTTTTTTGGTGTGCTACAAATAAAAAAAAAGGAATAAAAGCATGAAAAAAAAGTCTTTCTTTGTTTCTGTTACAAGCAGTACTGAGATTGGCATTCATGAGGCAGCACTGATGAGGTGACACTGATGATGAGGCACCTATAAGCAGCACTGATGGGCACAGATAGGTGGCACGGATAAGCAGCACTGATGGGCACAGATAGGTGGCACTGATATGAAGCACTGATGGGCACTGATAGGTGACACTGATGGCCACTCATAGGCAGCACTGATGAGCACTGATAGGTGGTCATGAGTGGGCATCCCTAGTGGTCATGGGTGAGCATCCTTAATGAGTTGGCACTGATAATCAATGCACTGATTATCAGCGCAGACCCCCCCCCCCCCCGTCAGGAGAGCAGCCGATCGGCTCTCCTCTACTCGCGCCTGTCAGTACGAGTGGAAAAAAAGCTCTTCCTATTTAGACTGTGATAAGCTGTGACAGCTGATCACATGGTAAAGAGTCTACATCAGAGGTTCTTTACCAATATCGGAGATGCAGTGTGTTAGACTGACACAGCACACCATTGATCGTCGCCCCCGTGGGCACGCGCTAGCTGCTTATCCTGCTGTTTGTCATATGACACCCAATAAGGATAACAGAACCACTTTCCGGCCATCATTCTGCTATATGGCAGGCGGGAAGTGGTTAAGCTGGCTTTACATTATACAATTTTCTTGTTCAATTTCCCTTAGATTTACCGTCAAATGTATAGTGCTAGGGCCTGTCTGACTGCATACAAATTGAAAGTGTTTAAGTTTGACCTCATATTATATGGTTTGGGTAAATCTAAAGGAAATTTAAACAAGAAAATTGGCCAGCCTCAGTTTGCTTGTGAATGTGGAAAACTAAAATTGGTGTGTAGAATGAATGTAAAGAAGTAATATCATTGTAAACAAATAAATATTATAGTTAAATGTATAAACAGCATACAGTTATCTCAATATATTTTTGGCAATAGTGCAATGGAAAAAAGAAAAGTTGTTTTGGCATTACATTCAACATTATATATATATATATATATAAGTACACCCCTCACATTTTTGTAAATATTTTATTATATCTTTTCATGTGACAACACTGAGCAAATGACACTTTGCTACAATGTAAAGCAGTGAGTGTACGGCTTGTATAACAGTGTAAATTTGCTGTCCTCTCAAAATAACTCAACACACAGCCATTAATGTCTAAACGGCTGGCAACAAAAGTGTGTACACCCCTAAGGGAAAAGGTACAAATTTGGCCCAATTGGTAATTTTCCCTCCCCAGTGTCATGTGACTCGTTAGTGTTACAAGGTCTCAGGTGTGTTCAATTTGGTGTTATCGTTCTCACTCTCTCATACTGGTCACTGGAAGTTCAACATGGCACCTCATGGCAAAGATCTCTATAAGGATCTGAAAAAAAGAATTGTTGCTCTACATAAAGATGGCCTAGGCTATAAGAAGATTGCCAAGACCCTGAAACTGAGCTGCAGCATGGTGGACAAGACCATGCAGCGGTTTAACAGGACAGGTTCCACTCAGAACAGGCCTCGCCATAGTCAACCAAAGTAGTTGAGAGCACATGCTCAGCGTCATATCCAGAGGTTGTCTTTGGGAAATAGATGTATGAGTGCTGCCAGCATTGCTGCAGAGGTTGAAGGGGGAGGGGGGGGGGGGTCAGCCTCTAAGAACTCAAACCATACGCCGCACACTGCATCTAATTGGTATGCATGGCTGTCGTGCCATAAGGAAGCCTCTTCTAAAGTTGATGCACAAGAAAGCCAGCAAACTGTGTGCTGAAAACAAGCAGACTAAGGACATGGATTACGGAACCATGTCCTGAGGTCTGATGAGACCAAGATAAACTTATTTGGTTCAGATGGTGTCAAGCGTGTCTTGCCTATTGTCAAACAAGGTGTTGTGAGTGTCATGGTCTGGGGCTGCATGAGTGCTACCGCCACTGGGGAGCTACAGTTCATTGAGGGAACCATGAATACCAACAGGTACTGTGACATACTGAAGCATGATCTCCTCCGTTCGGAGACTGGTCCGCAGAGCACTATTCCAACATAACGACCCCAAACACACCTTCAAGATGACCACTGCCTTGCTAAAGAAGCTAAGGGGAAAGGTGATGGACTGGTCAAGCATGTCTCCAGACCTAAACCCTGATGTCGTCATGGACGAGTGGAAGAGGACTCCAGTGGCAACCTGTGAAGCTCTGGTGAACTCCATGCCCAAGAGGGATAAGGCAGGGCTGGAAAATAATGGTGGCCACACAAAATATTTACACTTTGGACATTTTCACTTAGGGGTGTGCTCAATTTTGTTGCCAGCAGTTTAGACATTATTGGCTGTGTTGGGTTATTTTGAGGGGACAGCAAATCTACACTGTTATACAAGCTGAACACTCACTACTTTGCATTGTAGCAAAGTGTCATTCCTTCAGTGTTGTCACATAAAAAGATATAATAAAATATTTTCAAAAATGTGGGGGGCATACTCACTTTTGTGAGATACTGTGTATGAACACAAAAGGCTCGTTAAAATTGGTAGAGAAATGATGCTCTGCAAAATTCCATAGCAACATAGTCTGACCAATTAGTTGATTTCAGATTGCTTGCCAGAGTTACTATTCTCTGCCACCATCACGTGTCTTTGCATTACTTTACAGAACACAAATATGTTTAGGTTTATAGTACATTAAAAGTATTACTATAAAGTTAATTAAATAATGTCCCTTCATTATGTAGCGCCACCCTTGAAGGAGCTGCTGGTTGATTTCGGGGTCGGCGTATTAAGTTACCAATTACACTTGTATAGGGGTGAATACGTGTGGAAAGTGAATAAAGCGAGTGTCCAGACATCAGAGTGCGTTTTCAAAGTTTTATTCCAAGGCTCAACATGGCCAACATCAACATGGCACACTATAGAGAAAGGTTGATGAGCGGAAGAAAACTGCAGTATCAGGCCTTGGATATTGTAAAGAGCAGCTTGCTCTCAGTACAGTCACACTTAATCGTCGCCACTCCCATCAGAGTGGATAAAGTGCCCCGGACAGGCGTTCAATTTGGGCCTGTCAGCCGAAAGGTCACTTGCAATAGTCACTGGGAGGAATTAGGGTCTCTGCTACAGGCCTGAGAAATTTCCATACTTTTCAAAGGGGCAGAACTAATGGATCCTCCCAGTAAGTCACTCTCTAGAGTCATCAGAGGACAGTTGAAGTGTACCTGTCATGTAGTGATGACCAGATCCCCGGTGGTTCGCCTAGGCCTCGTGGACAACCTCTGCCTTTGGGTCTCCCGAGCCAATCCCCCACCGTACAGCTCGCAGCTTAGGATCTGGGACCCAGCAAGCCACTGGGGTCCCTTTTGCTTGGTGCGTAGCTTCGGCCAGGCAGGCCTCGGTGGCGGGGCCCATGGATGCGCGCACCCTGAAGGTGGATGCCGCACCTGGAACGCGAGCCCCGCGTAGAACGTCGCACGCTTCTCTCAGGCGTCTGCCACAGATATACTCTCTTGCCAGCATGTCCAGAGGGAAAATTCTCCTCTGATTGACTGTTGGGAGAAAGTGGGTCTGTCAGAACCCCTTCCAGCTCCAACTGTCACCCAGGGGTAAAAACACCTCCCCTAGCATGCAGACTGGCCTAGAAAGCAGTTCTAAACTGACAGCAGCCTAAACTTAACCAATTTGTGAGTGGGAGCAACTTAACTCTCCCATTCCCCACTAACTTTAGCGTAACGCCCTGCCAAATAGGGGGGGCGCTACAATTACAGCACAACAACTTTTGCCGGCATGAGCTGTTTATATTGTGTATAACAGTATATTTGTAGCCTCTGATCCTAATAGAATGAAAGCATGACATAAATAGGTTAGTTTGCAAGCATTTGACAACGTAAGTAGTATAGCTCTACACACAGACAATAGGATTAAATGCAGGATGATTATTCAGGTGTGTCAGTGGAAGTGCCTCTAGGGAAGCATGTATAGATTAATAACTATGCTGGTAGAGGTGTGGCAGTTGCCTGTTTGGAACAAAGAATCCACAAATGGGTAAAGATAGAATAAACCAATTGTACCGTACTCTAGGCACAGGTATAGCCAGATATACTGTATGGTCAGTTCTATAGTAAATACGTACTAGTACTTATCCGGTCATCTCATGTTCAGTTTCAATCATTTATATTTAAGATAAGGAAAGCAAAGCTGATTTACATAGAAACATAGAAAAGTGACGGCACAAAAAAAGACTGAGTAGTCCATCGAGTCTGTCCGTTTTTTTTTTTCTTTTTTGGGGGGATTTTAAAAACTTTTTTGGGTTTGTTTTTTTCCTGTTTTTTTCTTTTTCGTTAACTTTTTTTGTCTGAATATAGATCTCTGTTTGTCCCAAGAATGTTTGAAGCCATTTAACCACTTAACCCCCAGACCATATTGCTGCCCAATGACCAGAGCACTTTTTGCGATTCGGCACTGTGTCGCTTTAACTGACAACTGGCTCCCAAACAAAATTGACGTCCTTTTTTCCCCACAAATAGAGCTTTCTTTTGGTGGTATTTGATCACCTCTGTGGTTTTTATTTTTTGCGCTATAAACAAAAATAGAGCGACTATTTTGAAAAAAATGCAATATTTTAACTTTTTGTTATAATAAATATCCCCAAAAATATATAAAAAAACTTTTTTTTCCCTCAGTTTAGGCCGATATGTATTCTTCTACATATTTTTCATTAAAAAAATCACAAGAAGCGTTTATTGATTGGTTTGCGCAAAAGTTATAGCGTTTACAAAATAGGGGGTAGTTTTATGGCATTTTTATTAATATTTTTTTTTTACTAGTAATGGCGGTGATCAGCGTTTTTTTTTTCAGTACTGCGACATTATGGCGGACACTTCGGACACTTTTGACACATTTTTGGGACCATTGGCATTTTTATAGCGATCAGTGCTATAAAAATGCATTGGATTACTATAAAAATGCCACTGGCAGCAAAGGGGTTAACACTCGGGGGCGGGGAAGGGGTTAAGTATGTTCCTGGGTGTGTTCTAACTGTATGGGGGGTGGACTCACTAGGAGAAATCACATAACATTGTATGAACAGAAGATCAGCATTTCCTGTTCATACAGCTCCCGGTCCTCGCTCTGTACCGAGCAATCGCGAGTGCCCGGCGGCGACCTTCTAGTGGCCGCTTAAAGAGCCGACGTAGAGCTAGGGGCTCTCGCGCAGGGGAGCCGACCTGCCGCCGTAGAACTGCGGCGGCTGGTCGGCAACCAGTTAATGTTGACTATCTCACTACCTCTGCTGGAAGTTTATTCCAAACATCAACTACCCTTTCAGTAAAATAATATTTTATAGAATTTGTTTTGAACTTGGATACCGGCAGTGTGGAGCAGACAGCACCTTCTGCGCTCAGGTGTGACTTGAGGCCAATTACAGGCATTCCTATAAATACCCGGCAAGTGCAAATACACCTTGCCCTGGTATCGTCCTCGTGCCCTGAACTGTACCTGCTGCCTGATTATCTGAACCTGTTCCTGAAATCTACTACCTGAGTTCCTGATCCTGTCTCTCTGTCCTGACCCATCCATCCTCTCCCTGTCCTGTGTTCCTAACCCTATCTGCTGATCTCACTGTGTGTGACATTGGCCTGGCTAACCTTTATTTTTCTGGAATACCCATTTGTCCATCTGCTGATCTGCTGTGTATGACCCTGGCCTGGCTATTGTTTATGATTCTGGCATTTCCCATGTATTGTACATATCTGTCTGTTGTTATTTGTGGGTCTCTGTCTGTTGGTTGGTTTGTTGCACTGTGTCATATTGGAGGTGGTTGTATTTATATTATTCACTTACCTAAATAAATCATTATATGCTCACTTAGGGCCCTTTCACACGTGCGGACCGTTTTTTAGGTCCGTTTTTTATCATCAGTTGATCAGTTTTTCATCCGTTTTTCATCCGTTTTTCATCCGTTTTCATCAGTTTTTCATCTGTTTTTTCATCCGTTTTTTCATCCTTTTTTTTTTTGGTTAGAACTTTTTTTTTATTACATATTTTGAAGAAAAACGGACGTTAGCGGATCGGATGTTAAACGGATCGTCCGCTAACGTCCGTTTTTCGTCCGTTTCGTTTTTTTGACGGAAGAAAAATAGGGTTTTCTTCCATTCAAAAAAACGGAGCTTAACGGAGACGGACGTTAGCGGATGCGTGTGAAAGGACCCATAGGAATACATTGCGGTCAAAAAACGGACGTCTAAAAACGGACGAACGGTCCGCACGTGTGAAAGGACCCTTATATGTGTTTGGTGTTCCTCTGTTGCTAGCCACACAGTTCTGGTCACACCTGGTACATGACAGTTGTGCTCTCTCTCAAGGGATATTATTTTACATTTAGAAACATTATACTGCAGTCTACACTGCTTCGACAATCTTCCAGCAATGCCAAATCACGTTCCATGTGACAGACACCACCAAGGATATCAACCCTATTACACACCTTTGTGTCATCAGCAAAAATACATACCTTGCCCTACAAACCTTTATTTATATCACTTATATATAGATTTATTGGAACAGGACCCAGTACAGATCCTTGTGGTACACCACTAGTGACTGCTCTCTGTTCTGAGTGAAACCCATTTACAACCACACTCTGGTATTTATCCCTTAGCCAAATGCATATCCACTGAACCACCCAAGGGTTAAGTCCTAGATTGTACAACTTTTGTATTAGATCATTATGTGGAACTGTATCAAATGCCTTGCTGAAATCAAGATATGCCATGTCCACAGCACCACCCTGGTCCAAAACATTGGTAATATAGTCAACAAATTCAATAATCTTAGTCTGACATGGTCTGCCCTTAGTACCTTCCTTCCTTAAAGAACAATTGGTACACCCTTTACTTGTGTATTATGTATACATGTATAAAAGGTCTTCTTTTTTTTTTCTAAAGAATGTATTTTTTTTTTGTTAAAGAATGTGAATACAGAAAAATTATCATCATTTTAAAAAGGAGACAGAAGAATCCCAGGGAAAGGGAAAGGTCTCCCTACATATCATTTCTCTCACTATGTGTCCAGGAACAAAAGTTGGAAGATAAGTAATAGTCTGTCCAAGACTTACAAATTTAATGAAATTTTGACAGTGAATCAGTAAGAATAATTGATGATTTCTCATTAATTATCGTCCAAGCCTAACAAGTTTTATTTATATAAAGTTAAGAAAGGAGATATAGTTATGGTTTGCTTAACTGCTGTTAGGATAAATATACAAAGATGAAATTAATATTTCCTAATAATGTTATGCTGTTTATTTTACTTCAATATAGAACAATTCACATCTGGTATGACCTTGACTGTAACCCCTTCATCATTCATCACAATCAGTGTAGTTCCACCAGATATGTTTGAAGGTCCCCAACGTGAAAGACAGCTTTGTACATAACATGCATTTCTTGCAGGAACTAAGGCCGCATACACACGATCAAATCTATCTGCTGGAAACGGTCGGCCCGACCGTCCCAGCAGACAGATTCGATCGTGTGTACGGGCGAGCCGACGGATTTGGCCACCCGACAGATTTCAAAGCATGCTTTGAAATCTGTCGGCTGGGAACCCGTCGGCCCGATAAGTCTGCTGGTTAGTACGCTAACCAGCAGACATATCTTCTCGGACATGCATCGAATGAATTCGACGCATGCGCGGAAGTAATTCACGTCCTGGTGCGGTGACGTGGCGGCGTCAACGTCACCGCCACGTCACCGCCACGTCTGCCAGCAGGGATTTTGGTTTGATCATGTGAAAAAATCTGTCTGCTCGTGTGTACGGGGCCTTAGTCTAATAGATTGAAACCCAATGAGTAAAATCTCATATACGCTTTAGCATGTTGATGTAATTTGTAAAGTTTTTTTTTTTGTTTTTTTTTGCAGCTCTCAATATAAAACTACCTGGTAATCTTGTCATGAAGGTCTGTGTTCTGGAACTCCTTGTTATGAGGTGACCAAGACCTACAATTGTCCTTCTGTGTTGCCATCCTTTCACATGCTCCCCTGATGAAGACTCTAAGTGTGCTGGCATGGTCCACCATAGCCATCATGGGCAGCTGACGCTGGAACGAGTACATTTTGAAAATAAACTTTCACCCTCTGACTGAAAGGCATACACAGACAGTGTTGTTAATAAAGCTAAATAACTGGACAAATGTAAATGTTTCTCAAGACTGTATAGTTATAATAACTCACAAATGACTGTTCACATTCTTGAATAAGCCCATTTGAGACTCTTTCTCTTTAAAATAAATGAACGGATGGAGTTGAAATGCAAATAAAATAAATCAGCTTCATGGAACAATATTGTATTATGTTTGTTAACACAAAAAATGTTAAGTATAGTTTGTAACCATAAGATGGAGCAGCCACATTTGCTTATCACATATGCAGACTCTTCTTCAAGATCAGCTACTGGCTGATCTTTAGTGCTCGTTCTTACAATATAAGCCATTTGGCCATAGTTCTAACTTCATCAAATATTCACTGCAGGTGTATCGATCACTGTATTTAAAACATATGCCCCAGAAAGATTCACCTGCAATGAATGTTTGGCACATGTTAAATTCAAAAATCAAAATATGCCCCCATGAGTTGGTTGGCTATTTAAAAGTGATGCCCTCCCTGTCTGACTAACATGGTAATTGTTAAGCAATATTAATAATAATAATAATAATAATTATTGTTATTATTATTATGTGCCATCAATTCAATCTTAAACAGTTTGTAAACCTCTGACATTAAATATGAACAAAGCCTATCCCCCTATAGTGTGTTACTTTCTCAAACAACATCACAAAGTGTCATTTCTGTCTGTTGCCTCATTTCTATCTGTACAAACCACTACTGATAAGCTTTCCTGACACCAAGAGATAAAAATGTGACAGAAGGAAGCTCCAGCACACAACCTGTGATTGACAGCCTCCTTTCTATTCCTGTGTGCTGTGTGAAGGTAAATATTACCCTTCCCTCCAATCAGCTCCCATCCCTTCCTCACTGAGTGTAACTTTTTCTCCCTGTCCTCTGCTTTCTGACAGCTCAGACAAGCTGTATACATTTTGGACTTTGAAAAGCTATAGAGAAGAGAAAACTGCAGATAAACAGGTACAACTTACATAGGAGGATTTATTTCATCTCTGTGTATCACCTGAGGCCAGTCTCTTCACTGGGTATTTGTAGGGGTTTACAACCACATGGATAGTGTCTCTTCAAAAGCTCTTAAAGTGGTTGTAAAGCTTTGTTAGATATGAAATATGTGCCCCACTGTACATGCTTTATAAAAATATATTATGATTTGTACCTTATTTCAGAGAACTCCCAGTGCTCACATGACTGCTCGCCACTCTCCTCTCCAAGTCAGACAGCTACAGCAGGAGGGGCTGGGAACTTCCACTGATGTCAGCCGGGAGGAGGGGAGGGGAGAGGCTAGAAGTCATGTGAGCTCCGGGAGGCGCTCTAAAATAAGGTACAAATCGTCATATTTTTTATAAAGCATGTACAGTGGGGCACATGTTGTTATCTAACAGAGGGTATGGTATGAACGTCACATAGTTTTATAGCAGCAGGGAGGGGAGCAGAGTGGCACTGGTACGAGCTGACAGACAGGGAGAAGAGGACAAAGAAGAGCTGTGGATGATGGAGGAGCGTAAACTGACCATAGTATCAAGGCTCAGCAGTAAGGACAAGCTCAGGCGTGTTCACAACCCGCACGTCCAGAGCCAGCCAGGAAGTTGGCACTGCACAGCGCGAATCTGAGGCAGTGAGAAATTTTTCCCGATCCTGCAGAGATCAACAAATGTCTCACTTCCTGTGATTAGCGCTGTGCAGTGCCGACTTCCTAGCGGGCTCTCTACGTGCTAGTTGTGAACACGCCTGAGCTCATCCTCACTCACCAGCCATGATAAACCTTCATCAGTTTACAGGGGAAGGGCAGAACCAGGCAGTATCAGACAGGTATTTTAGATGATACAGGGGGCCAAATTACACAGCACACGCACTGTGCTGTATAACATGCTTTAAGGCAGTGATGGTGAACCTTGGCACCCCAGATGTTTTGGAACTACATTTCCCATGATGCTCAAATACACTGCAGTGTGCCTGACCATCAAGACAGCCCCGAAGTAAGGGGAACCCAGGCGCAGGGGCCACATGACTGGGGGAACACTGTGTGGAGCGCACACAGGAAGAGGAAATGGCTGGTAAAAAGTCCGGCTGGGGGGCGGGGCTTAGGCACATGAGGAGGGTCACATAAAAGGAGGAGGGGGCGGGGCCAGTCATTCGGGAGTCATCTGCAGTTGTGGTAACAAACAGGCTGTTTTTCCTGTATTGTTACCTGAGCTATGGATCAGCTGGAGGGCATGCTGGAGTGGCTCCTGCTGCGGCCAGACTAAATGGGGCTCAATGGCATGAGGAGCGGCTGGATTGCTACTGGCGGGCCCGGGTGAAGGTACGTTCTGAGAAACCCCCCCCCCCCCCCCCCCCCCCTCGCTGCGCTGGGCCAGGCGTTCAAGGCCGCCGACTGTGATACAGCCCTGGGGGTTTCATCGGGTGTCAGTCAGCGGGGGAGTAGCCCACATGCACCCCCCCCCTCCCTGGGGGGGCAAAAAACGGCAGGCGGCTGCGGCTTCGTGTGAGGCTGGTAAGAAGGCCAGGCAGCAAGGAAAAGCGGGTCGGCGGGTGTCATTCCCGTCGCCTGGCAGGGCATCTCGGCGGACTTCTGGAGCGGTGGCGTAGGCGGGTACTCCCGCCCCCGCGTGTCGCTTCACGGCGGGGGAGATCGGGGTGTGCGGCTGGGAGCCCATCAACCAGAGCGGCTGCAGCTATCCAGGGGGAAGCGGAGGTCCAAGGCGTTGTGACGACAGCGATTCGGGAGCGGCTGCTGCTGGATCGCAGGGGGCTCTGCGGGGGAGATCGTTAGACGTGGTGCGGCCTGATCGCAGGGCTTCTGGCTTCTAATTGGGCAGTGGATCGGTGGCCTTGTCGGCGGGCTCTGCGTCTCTTGCGGTGCAAGGGGATCAACGTCGGAGGGTGAACTGTCGGACACGGACTCGGATGGTCTAGAGGAAGTAGCGGGCCCGTCGGGGCGTCAGCTGGGAGCTGGAGCAACGGCCAGTCGGACAGTTTCCACTGGGCAGCAGGGTAAGTCGTCCTTTATATCACTGTCTGTTGTGTCTTCTGCAGCTGTTTCTTCTCCCCCTCCTTCCCTTACACTTCTTTCTGCTGTCACTGCTGGGGGTTCTTTGCCGGGGGGGGGGCGTTGGGTTCTGGTGTACTTCAGTTGGGTGGGGTGTCTCTGCCGGTGGGGGGGGTCCCTGATGCGGGTGCGCTGTTGCTGCAGAAGCTGCTGTCATCCTTATTAAATGGTTGCAGGCCCCTGGTTGATGGGGGCCCGTTGGGCCCGCTCCGGCTGTCGCAGTACCTCCTTCGGCTGCGTGGTTGGTTCCGCCCGGGGTCGGGCTGGCTAATCCCAGTGCTGTGTGTGTTGGTTCAGGCCCTAGGCAGTTCTGTTGGGGGGGGTGGGGACTGTTCAGTTAGCGGGTGTGGGGACGGTGTCCGCGTCCCGGGTTGGCACGGGGGTGTTGCCACCTCTGCCAGCGCCACCGGTGGACGGTCCCGCTGAGGGTGTTTCTCCTGCTGGGGCTACTCCAGGTGGGGCGGTGACGGACATGGTGTCAGGTTTAATGGCGGACTCGGCTCGGTGCGAGGTTTATCTGTGTTATGATGCGCCTCTGGGGGCTCATTTGAGGGTTGAGGTGAAGGAGCGGATTTGGAAGGGGGAGTATGTGGAAATAATTTCGCTGCTCCCCCTCGAAGTTTAATTTAGATAAAGTGATGCCAGACGAGAGCAAGAAGGAGGAGGAAGAGAAGCGGCGTTATCGCCTGATTCCTCGTACCTTTGCGAATTGGGAGCATGCGTTTTACATTCTAGCTAGCGTGACTGGGATAAAGCAGCTGGACCAGTGCACGGGTTTATTTTGTTACATTCTGCGCTATGATGGGCAAAAAAACGCAGGGGTTTCTGTTGGCAGTACAACGAGGGCTCCTGTAAGTTTGGAGGATCGTGTTGCTTCAGGCACGAGTGCTCCGGTTGTGGGGGAGCCCATCCCTTGTTGAAGTGTTTTAAGAGAGGAAAGAGGTTTGGTGACGCTGGCAAAAGGGAGGACGCCGGTGAGGGTGGACAAAATGGTGCCGTGCCTAAGTAGTTACCGAATAGGGTAGCTGCGCCGGCGTTGTCGTTGGGCTTTAAGGATGGTTTCCCGATTCCGAGCATTTGGGTGTTATACCTTCCATGGCGGCTAACCTTAAGTCTGCGTTGACTCGCCCGGAGGTGGTGACTGTTAGGCTCCAGAAGGAGGTGGGTTTGGGCATGATGGCGGGGCCATTTGAGGCCCCGCCCACGGGAGACTTGATGGTGTCACCGCTGGGGTGGTTCCTAAACGGGAGCCGAATCAGTTTTGATTCATCCACCACCTATCGTACCCGAAGGGGGGCTTGGTGAACGAGGCCATTGATCCGGCATTGTGTACAGTGTGCTATGCATCTTTTATTGAGGCGGTGCGGTGGGTTCAACGTTTGGGCAGGGGGCCTGGTTGGCCAAGACCGCCATTGAGTCGGCCTTTCGGCTCTTGCCGGTGCATCCAGACAGTGTGCGGTTGTTGGGATGTTGTTGGGAGGGTCAGTATTTTGTGGACCTGTGTTTTGCCCATGGGCTGCGCCATCTCGTGCCCATATGTTGAGATGTTCAGTTCTTTTTTGGGAATGGGTGGTTCGGGACCTGTCGGGTTTGGCCTTAGTGTTGCACTAGATGATTTGATGCGTTTTTACTGCGACAATTTGGGTGTGGTTCAGGCTATTTCTTCATTTTCGGCTTCGTCGATGCCAGTGGTTTGTTTGCTAAGGGCTTTGGTTTTAAAATGCTTGGCTTTGAATATCGTTATTTGTGCTGTGCATGTCCCCGGGGTCAACAATGAGGTGGCTGATGCACTCTCTCGTTTGCGGTGGGACAGGTTCCGGCAGCTGGCTCCGGAGGCGGATCGGGTGGGGGTTCCGTGCCCCAGTGGCTTGTGGGGCCTCGTGTGGGGGCGGTGATGGAGTTGGTCCGGAGGTCAGTAGCTGACTCCACCTGGAGATCATATGAACGGGTGTGGCAGGAATGGCATAGTTTGGTGAGTGAGCTTGGGGTGGGGTTCTCGGCTGAGAACTGGTTACATGTACTGTTGTATTTTTTGGGTAAGTGTTGTGAGGAGGGGGTGTCAGTTTCCTCCTTGAACACAAAGATGTCGGGCTTGGCATTCCTGTTTCAGTTGAATGGTGTTGAGGATGTGACCAAGTCGTTTGTGGTCTGCAAGGCTTTGCGGGGTTACCGGAAAGGTCGCATGCGTCCGCATTCTAGGAGGCCGGTTTCTCTTCACATGTTGGAGTCGTTTGTTGGTGTTTTGCAGGTGGTGTGTTCTTCACCTTTTGAGGCTCGTTTGTTTCGGGCGGCGTTTGTGTTGGCTTTTTTTTTTTTTCGGGGCTTTGAGGGTTGGTCAACTGGTTAGCCCTTCTAAAAAGGTACCGGGTGGATTGCATGTGTCCGATGTGCGTGTCCTCGCTGACTCGGTTACGTTGCTTGTTCGCAGGTCACAAAACGATCAAGTGGGCAAGGGCACCAAGGTGATCCAGGGTAAGGTGCCGGGGGCTCGGGGTTTGTCCGGTGGAAGTTGTTTGCGAATGGTTGGGTTTGCGCCCACCAGGGGTGGGCCCGTTCCTGGTTCATGCGGATGGGCTTCCATTGACCAGGTACCAATTTGGGGCAGTTTTTCAAACGTAGTTTGGTGGCAGGTGGTTTCTGTTCAGCGGAGTATTCCTCTCATTCTTTTCGGATCGGGGCAGCGACAGAAGGCCCGCGGTGGGGCTTGTGAGATGAGGTCCTGCAGCGGATCGGTCGCTGGGAGCCCCGCCGGTTCAGGTTGTATGTGCGTCCGCAGCTTTTGTGAGGGGGTGGGAGGTCAACGTTACTTTCTTTTCCTGTTCGTCAGTGTTCGTGATTTTGTTGGTCAATTCTTTGTCGGGGTGTGGTGTGCTGGGTGGTGGTTTGTCTGTTCAGTGTTGATTCTCTGTTCTGGTGTTCCCTGTTCTTTTCATGCTCGGTGTGCTTGGTCTGGATCTTGGATCACTCCTATGTTCATTGGTCAGGAGTGAGGGCAGGCAGTTGGGTTTTTCGCGGGAGTAGGCTACTGTCCGTTGGATCGGCATCCCTGGTATGCTTTGGTCCAGGGTGGTGCCGGAAGTTCAGCATTATGCTAGGCTGGACAGGGCCCCAGAAGTGCTATTGCTGCATTTCGGGGGCAATGACCTGTGCGTTAGAGCTTCCCGAGATCTGATTCGGGTCATCAAGTGGGACTTTATGCACCTCAGGAGCGCATTCCTCGACACGTTGGTGGTTTGGTCCGAAATGGTGGGGAGGTTGGCCTGGAGAGGCGCTCGGCCTGTAGACAGGGTTAATTGGGCCAGGATTAAGGCCAATAAGGCCGTCTCTAAGTTTGTCGCCCATCACGGGCGGTTGGTGGTTCGCCATTGCGAGCCAAAAAAGGGAGTTCCCCCTTTTTCCTCAAGGGTGACGGGGTGCACTTGACCCCTGTGGGCATTGACTTGTGGGTCCTGGGGCTCCAGGACGAGTTGCAACGGGCCTTAGGGCTGTGGCGGGCCGCACACGTGTGAGGTGTCACCGTATGCGTCTGTGGCATTGGTTTTGGGGCTCCTGAGAATTGGGTGGGGGTGGTATAGAGATATAAGATCGATATACCTGAGATGGTTGGTAGGAGTTGGGGCCTGTCATGGGATGGGCACCTTCCCTATCCGGTTAGGTGGGGGCTACTGGCAATCGGGCTGAAGAGTAAATGAAGGAGGAAGCTATGGTCTCTTGAGCTTATGACGTACGGCTAGAGGCCCGGACACTTTCTGTTGGAGGACAGCCCATTGCCTTGCACTTTTTATTTCCCTTTCTCTCAGGAACCTTTGTGTCTACAGTGTTGTGTCTACAGTGTTGTGTCTACAGTGGTTGTTGTTTGGGTTAATTTATTCAAAAAGAATGTTGGTAAATGTTAAAAAGTTTATACGGTTATATATATTTTAAAATGGTTGTTTAAAAGTTAATTTTATATTTACCTTTTGGATTTAATAAAGGGGCCTTTGTTGGCCATTTAATCCAGAAGGTGTCGAGTGTTTAATGTAGGTGGTTAAGAGGTGGGTGGTTGGTTATTTAGCAAACACTAGTAGTACACCAGTCAAGACAGCCCCGAAGTAAGGGGAACCCAGGCGCAGGGGCCACATGACTGGGGGAACACTGTGTGGAGCGCACACAGGAAGAGGAAATGGCTGGTAAAAAGTCTGGCTGGGGGGCGGGGCTTAGGCACATGAGGAGGGTCACATAAAAGGAGGAGGGGGCGGGGCCAGTCATTCGGGAGTCATCTGCAGTTGTGGTAACAAACAGGCTGTTTTTCCCTCCCTCCCTCCCTGGGGAAGTGTCTGGTATGGGTGTGTGTTTTTCATCATCTTTTTGTTTTTCAGGTGGTCTTGGCATTGGTTTTGGGGCTCCTGAGAATTGGGTGGGGGTGGTATAGAGATATAAGATCGATATACCTGAGATGGTTGGTAGGAGTTGGGGCCTGTCATGGGATGGGCACCTTCCCTATCCGGTTAGGTGGGGGCTACTGGCAATCGGGCTGAAGAGTAAATGAAGGAGGAAGCTATGGTCTCTTGAGCTTATGACGTACGGCTAGAGGCCCGGACACTTTCTGTTGGAGGACAGCCCATTGCCTTGCACTTTTTATTTCCCTTTCTCTCAGGAACCTTTGTGTCTACAGTGTTGTGTCTACAGTGTTGTGTCTACAGTGGTTGTTGTTTGGGTTAATTTATTCAAAAAGAATGTTGGTAAATGTTAAAAAGTTTATACGGTTATATATATTTTAAAATGGTTGTTTAAAAGTTAATTTTATATTTACCTTTTGGATTTAATAAAGGGGCCTTTGTTGGCCATTTAATCCAGAAGGTGTCGAGTGTTTAATGTAGGTGGTTAAGAGGTGGGTGGTTGGTTATTTAGCAAACACTAGTAGTACACCAGTCAAGACAGCCCCGAAGTAAGGGGAACCCAGGCGCAGGGGCCACATGACTGGGGGAACACTGTGTGGAGCGCACACAGGAAGAGGAAATGGCTGGTAAAAAGTCTGGCTGGGGGGCGGGGCTTAGGCACATGAGGAGGGTCACATAAAAGGAGGAGGGGGCGGGGCCAGTCATTCGGGAGTCATCTGCAGTTGTGGTAACAAACAGGCTGTTTTTCCCTCCCTCCCTCCCTGGGGAAGTGTCTGGTATGGGTGTGTGTTTTTCATCATCTTTTTGTTTTTCAGGTGGTCTTGGCATTGGTTTTGGGGCTCCTGAGAATTGGGTGGGGGTGGTATAGAGATATAAGATCGATATACCTGAGATGGTTGGTAGGAGTTGGGGCCTGTCATGGGATGGGCACCTTCCCTATCCGGTTAGGTGGGGGCTACTGGCAATCGGGCTGAAGAGTAAATGAAGGAGGAAGCTATGGTCTCTTGAGCTTATGACGTACGGCTAGAGGCCCGGACACTTTCTGTTGGAGGACAGCCCATTGCCTTGCACTTTTTATTTCCCTTTCTCTCAGGAACCTTTGTGTCTACAGTGTTGTGTCTACAGTGTTGTGTCTACAGTGGTTGTTGTTTGGGTTAATTTATTCAAAAAGAATGTTGGTAAATGTTAAAAAGTTTATACGGTTATATATATTTTAAAATGGTTGTTTAAAAGTTAATTTTATATTTACCTTTTGGATTTAATAAAGGGGCCTTTGTTGGCCATTTAATCCAGAAGGTGTCGAGTGTTTAATGTAGGTGGTTAAGAGGTGGGTGGTTGGTTATTTAGCAAACACTAGTAGTACACCAGTCATGGGAAATGTAGTTCTAAAGCATCTGGAGTGCCAAGGTTTGCCATCACTGCTTCCAGGGAACAGGGTCTATTTTTTATCTTGGATCGCTGTGTCTTGGATCTTGGATTTGAATATCCAAGCAACGTCTGTCCTCCCCTCCCTCGGTCCTCCTCCTCCAGAGACTGCTGTAAGAAGGTTCCGCCCCCAGACTAGCTCTATAATACACGTCAATTTGCCAGTGTTCTGTCAGAATTGGCGACCCATTAGAATAATTAATGAAAGTGATGTTCCGTCACTACACAGCCACGACCATCTTCCCGTGGATTCCTGAGGGCCCGAGCCCTGGTTACAAGACTCCCCTGAATGTATCAAAATCTTAATAATGTGTGTTTATAATAAAAAAAGAAAAAATTATATATTTACAGCTTTACATATGAAGATGAGTAAAAAGACAGGTGTATCTTCCCTGCAGTCAAGCATGGTGGTGTGAGTGTCATGGTCTGGGGCTGTGTGAGTGCTGTCGGCACTGGGGAGCTACAGTTGATTGAGGGAGCCATAAATGCCAACATGTACTGTGACATACTGAAGCAGAGCATAATCCCCTCCCTTTGGAGACTGGGCCACAGGGCAGTATTCCAACATGATAACGACCCCAAACACACCTCCAAGATGACCACTGCCTTGCTAAAGAAGCTGAGGGTAAAGGTGATGGACTGGCCAAGCATGTATCCAGACCTAAATTCTATTGAGCATCTGTGGGGGATCCTCAAGCAGAAGGTGGAGGAGCACAAGGTCTCTAACATCCACCAGCTCCGTGATGTAATCATGGAGGAGTGGAAGAGGACTCCAGTGGCAACCTGTGAAGCTATGGTGAACTCCATGCCCAAGACCAAGAGGATTAAGGCAGTGCGGGAATATAATGGTGGCTAAACAAAATATTGACACTTTGGGCCCAGTTTGGGACATTTTCTCTTAGAGGTGTACTCACTTTTGTTGCCAGCGGTTTAGACATTAATGGCTGTGTGTTGGGTTAATTTGAGGGGACAACACATTTACACTGTTATACAAACTGTACACTCACTACTTTACATTGTAGCAACGTGTCATTTCTTCAGTGTTGTCACATGAAAAGATATAATAAAATATTTACAAAAATGTGAGGGGTGTACACACTTTTGTGAGATACTGTAAGGCCGCGTACACACGATAGGTTAACCAGAGGACAATGGTCTGATGGACCGTTTTCATCGGTCAAAACTGATCGTGTGTGGGCTCCAAAAGTTATTTAACCTTCGGTTAAAAAAAAGCCAACTTGCTTTAAAATGTAACCGATGGACGCCTAACGATAGGTCAAAAACGATCGTTAGTAGGCACGACCATCGGTTAAAAATCCACGCATGCTCAGAATCAAGTCGACGCATGCTTGGAAGCATTGAACTTCATTTTTTCAGCACGTCGTTGTGTTTTACGTCACCGCGTTCTGACACGATTGTTTTTTTAACTGATGGTGTGTAGGCACATCAGACCATCAGTCAGCTTCATTGGTTAACCGATAACAACGGTCCTTCGGACCATTGTCATCGGATGGACTGATCGTGTGTATGAAGCCCCGTACACACGGCCGAGGTTCTCGGCAGAAACCAGCGAGAACCTCGCTGGGAACCGCATTCTGCCGAGAACCTCGGCCGTGTGTACGCTCTCAGCGAGCCCCGCCCGTCGGGAAATCCGTTGAGCAAATAGAGAACAGGTTCTCTATTTGCTCGACGGCCCGTCGGGATGAATGGCTGGTTGCCTTTCCCGACGGGCAGGTCGCCGATTCTGACGGCCGGCAGAGAACCTCGACCGGCGGAATGATGTGTTTCGCCCGTCGAGGTTCTCTGCCGTGTGTACGGGGCCTCAGGCCTTAGTCATGACACAGGAATCAATTGACATCGGAACTCATTAGCAACCTGCATCAGCCACCCTCCTACCTAACCACCCATTTTCAGGTGCATGTTTTTTAAATGAAATGCAATCAGTGATCACACTTCTCACTAAATACCCAGCATCAATTTTCCTACCTTAAAGCGGAGTTCCACCCTAAAAACAAACTTTTTATTAACAGCTTGCCTTTAATGTAAAAAAAAATCTTAAAACATTTTTTTTTTACTCACTTGTATATGGCTGTTAATAGGCAGATTTTGTAATCTGCATAGTTCCTAGTCTGCGGTTGTTCAACTTCCTGTCATAAGACCCTATTGTCTCCTGGGAAATGATAACACTCATTTCCCAGGAGTCTCTGGGCATTACTGTGCCTAAAAATCCCAGCATGCACCTCTGTAGGGAAATCCAGGAAGACACAAGAACTGGGCTTCTCATGCCCACAGCTAACATGGAAACAGCCACAAGATCGCTGAGCAAATATCAGGTAAGTGTTTACACTGTTTATGTACCGATCGTGTTTTTTTGATAATTATAAAAGAATATTAAATGTAATGTATTGTGGATTGCAAAAAAAAAAAACTATCACGCTTTAACTTTAATGTCGCATAGATCGTTCATTTGGCATTTTGACGTGTGCAGGAAATGAGAGATGAGATAACAGCCTATGTGGAGCAGAGCTGTAGTAATGAAAACAGAAGTGTGTCCTGAGTTCTATAAAGTTCTGTAAAGTTCATCATACACCATACAATCTGATTGTCTCCTTTTGATCTGACATCAACTATGTAGTGCAAGGGCCAGTCTGATTGGATACAAAGTGAATGGATAGATAGGTGGGTACTCCTGAGTTCTGGTTAATCTAAACAAAATTGTACAGAGATTGTACAATTAGATTGCAAAGTTAATGGCCATCTTTATACAAGTACCTAGGAGGGAGTGGACAGAAACACTCAACTGTCAAAGCTCTTTTTACATCTCTGTATAACAGATTCCTCCATCCACACAAGTGAGGTGGATAAAGGAATTGCTCCCACTGGACCACTGTATTGTGACATCGGCTCCTGCTGCTCTCAGAATACACTGATCTAGAAAATACACCCAACTTGTTTGTTTGACAGAAGTTGTTCAAACGATCATCTTCTATCTAACAGAGAGGGCCAAATACTGATCATCATTTTTTGCCACAATCTTTCTTTCTGGAAATGAAGGCAGGTGTTTAGTAATAAGGCAGGTTAACTATAGTGCTTGGTAATGGTGTGTTAGATACAGCACATCAATAAACACACAGGTCATATGCAGGAGAAGGTGAAGGGCTTAATCGACAAGGTCACTTACAGTGGGAGGGTGGAGATAAGAGTGTTAATGTGGAGATGTCAGGACACAGCTGAGATATACAGGAGAGGATTATAAAAAAAAAAGAATGGATTCTACGATAGACTGCATGCTTCCTATGATCTCCTACTAATGAATGAGTGATAATTTTATGTGTTAGTTTCTGCTTTCTCCCTTTCCTATGTTGTATGATAAAGGGGAGGACTTTCCAATGTAAACACTAGTATGTTCACATTTGTGATCTCTATGATTTGTCATCACAATGATCACAAGGTACAGAGTTGGTCAGGTCAGCTCTGTACACTATGCCTGTGATCCTTAGTTTTAAAAGTTAGGAAGGGTTAAAACTCTTATTGCCTATATCTGTGCTTAAGATGTAAAAATAAATGGGAGGAAATCTCCCCATTGTGAATTCAATTATCGTCTTAGACTTAGAGCATTGTCCTTATCAATGGATTTCTCCTTACTTCTTGCCATGGTACCAGAGCTGGTGCAAGGATTTTTGACACCCTAGGCAAAACCTAATTTTGTAGCCCCACCCCTGACTCCACCCCCTTTTCCTTGCCCGTGTAAACCCCACCTTTTTAATGAAGCACCCATCAGATGCAGCCCACCAGCGCCCATCAAATGCAGCCTCACCAGCGCCCATCAAATGCAGCCTCACCAGCGCCCATCAAATGCAGCCTCACCAGCGCCCATCAAATGCAGCCTCACCAGTGCCCATCAATGCAGCCTCACCAGCGCCCATCAAATGCAGCCTCACCAGCGCCCATCAAATGCAGCAGCCTCACCAGCGCCCATCAAATGCAGCCTCACCAGCGCCCATCAAATGCAGCCTCACCAGTGCCCATCAATGCAGCCTCACCAGCACCTATCAAATGTAGCCTCACCAGCACCCATTAAACGTAGCCTCACCAGCATTGGTGTGCGCAGCCTATTGCATTAGGGTGTGCACCCCAGAGCACAAACAAATGCATGTACACCAGCAGAGCATTGGACAGCATTAGTACAGCAAATAATGGTGTCAGTACTTTTTTTATTCTTATTATTTATTAATTATTTTTTACAATATTCTTACAAAAAAAGTTTTTTTTTTTAGGAGCCCCATTATGGGGCTTTACTGAAATATCAAGGGTCTAAACAGACCCCTGATCTCTCACTTTTGAGAAATAGAATGGAACTGAAGACAGAGATTCCCCAATCCCTTTCTCTGCAGCCTGCAGTAATCATAGTTTACTATCCTTCAGTTAAGAATGAAGACAGGAGCGATTGGTACAGATCACTGACTGTGATCATTGAGAAAAGGTTGACCGGTTAATTAAATATTTACCAGCCCCTTCCCCACTTTTAGGAGGAGAGGAGGAAAGCTGGCAGCACTGCAGGGGGAATTGGCACTGCACAAGGGGTTAGGGTGTGCCTAGGCACACCTGGAACACCCTGTGCGCACGCCTATGCTCAGCAGCACCCATCAAATGCAGCCTACCAGCGCCCATCAATACAGCCTGCCAGCGGCCATCAATGCAGCCTACCAGTGCCCATCAATGAATGTTTGCTTGCTTCTATTCATTTCGGAGTCGCCCGGCATTCAGCCCGTGTGTACGGGGCTTAAATCTTATTTGCAAAATAATCACTATAAGAAGTCTGAAATTTACAAGAAACTGCATGCCTCTCAATTCCAGGACACAGCAAAAGTGGTCTTTTATATTCTCTCTATCCTCAGTCTGAATCCTGGTGTTTTTGCTTTCTACAAAATGTCTCACTACCATCCTTGTTTTCCAGCCTTGGTGAGGATTAACACTCTATAAAGATGATTTCTCTCATTCCATTCCAAAATATTTCCGTTCTGACCCTTTCAGGCTATTTTGATTTGCCAGCCGGCTGGCATTCAGAAGCCGCCCTTTCCGTGTGCAGTTCCAGAGTGCACTATAAACACCAACCTATCTAACCGTGCACATGGCATTTTCCTGAACATACACTAAAACATCATTGTGATAATTATTTCTGGGAAAATAATTTGTCTTGTTCATGGCAAGGATTTGGATTTGTAAGATGATTCATCATCCTCTACACTGACTCATTCTAATTAACTCAGGAAAAACTTTAAACCCATTGCAAATTATAAAAAAAAAAATGTTAATTAAAGTGGAAGTAAACCCTCCTATCGTTTTCAGCCAAGGAAGCTGCCATCTTGACCTCTGTTTAATCTGCAACTGCCATGATGCTACACATGTGACCTGTTATGAAACCAGCCATTGGATGGTTTGGCAGTTTGGTTGAGAGCACAAACAAATGTGACAGCTAGCATTTCCGGCATGCCGGAAATGTTAACTGTTTTCTGTAACTATCAAATTGAAAGGTTTACTTCCACTTTAATGGAAAACGTTCCCTGTTCTTCACTGTAAGGCGTCCCATACATTAGTCATTTTTTTTCATTCAACCAGTGGATTGAACAAAACAAAATGACACGATTCCCCCATCCACACATTTGAGGTACGTGTGGGAACCAGTGTTGCCAACCTACCAGATTGAAATTTACTGGCATGACACACAAAATTTACTGGCGCAGCCAAGTTTTTACTGGCATTTCACAAAAGTTACAAAATTACATTTTTAGGTGCAAATTTCAGTATTTAGGCTACAAACAAGCACGTTAGACAAATAATGTGATTTAAGGTAGATATTAAGGTAAAAAAAATATTTTTGTTATTTTCGATATAATAAGGGCAAAATATTTTGTCACGTCACCCCCTGCCTCCATCCCCCTCTGCCACCAACACCCCCTGCCTTCACCCCCCTCTGCAGTGCCACAATCTCTGCCTGCCTCCAATCTCCCTCTGCCTCCAATCTTCCCAAGGCCCCCTGCCTCAAATCACTCCCTGCCTCCATCGTCCCCTGCCTCCATCCCCCTCTGCGGTGCCATCAACACCCCCCTGCCTCCAATCACCCCCTGCCTCCATCCCCCTCTGCGGTGCCACCAACAACCCCTGTCTCCATACCCCACCCTCTGCAGTGCCACCATCCCCCTCTGCGGTGCCACCAACACCCCCTGCCTCCAATCTCCCCCTGCCTCCATTGCCCCTTGCCTCCATCCCCCTCTGCGGTGCCACCGCAGCCACCATCACCCCCTGCCTCCAATGTCCATGCGCAGTTCCAAGCCAAACTGATCTCGGCTATTTTTACTGGTACATTTCCGCAACCAAGGACATTTACGAACGGGATAAAAAAGTGCCCGTTTTTACGAACTGTCCGTAAAAATACGGACAGTTGGCAACACTGGTTGAACACACTGATCAGCACTGCAGGTACTGAACGAGTGGGGAATCCCAACAGGCCTTTTTTACAGATGTTGATCTTTGCAAAGAATACCCAATCATGTGCAAATAAAATAAATATATATATATATTTTTACTTGCACATGATTGGATGATGAAAGTCAGAAGAGGTTCACCTCATCCATTAAGGTAAGGGAAAATTACCTGGCAAAGTAAACAGCATATTTGCCCTTAGCAAATCAACCCCAATATAGGTTTGGGTCTTCCCGTCCCAAAGAAACCTGGTTAAGGAGGAGGGTTTGTGCCACTGGAGAACACATTTGAGTTTGGATGCATTTCCCATAATACCTTTTACTGTAAGATTTAGTGGGTTCTTCAAAGTTCTTCTCTGTAGGACTGTAGCCTTTTGATAGTGATTCTGTGTTGTGCAATCTCACTTTTTTTAGGTCATTTATGTCTTGATGGGGACTTGCATGGATAGGAGGGACATGATGAGTAGAACAATATTGGGTGGGGTTACCTCTACATACAATTCTGACACAACCCCGTATAAATGCATATTGGAAGGGGAAATGTTTCCTGTGAATCTCTTAAATCAAGGGGGTACATGGGAGATGAGGATTTTTAAAGTGCTCAGATAATGATTGTTGTTCAAACAAAAGGTTCATCTAAAATCATTACATTTTATTTATACATTTTATTTATTCAAAACTTTAAAAATATTAAAGGCACAAATCCTCTGAAGAATATATTATGTTTTATATGTTCACATACAGTACATATATTCCATTTGGGGATGAATCCCAAGAAGTATATGGGTCTACGTGTTTTGCCCAAGTTGAGGGCTTCCTCAGGATTCGTTTTTCTTTTTTATAGAGCAAGCAGAGTCAGCTGGTAAACAATATGACTAAGCTATGAGTACAAAAACAATCAATATATATACAGAATGGAAATATAGTCACATATAATTTTCTATTTACAAAATGATTAATGAAGAGGGAAAATACAGCGCAACGTATAAGGGTGGAGAGAGTGGGGCAAATGGTAAAAAAATAATAATAGTGTATAACTAAGAGTGTGAAGGACTGCTCTGAAACAACCTATTGGGGGGGATGAGTAATGAGTATTGGGGTATCTACTTGCCTGATGTTTTCAGATGGTCAGAACTGTGAACCTGGGTCTCCTTGACCTGCATTGCTGGCTGAAAAAATGGTATAAATCTTCTCAGATCCCCAATGAGGGAAGCACATTCTCTCGGTGGTTGGCACTTCAGCCTTGCAGCCCTAGGGTCATTGTTTTGAACCTCAACCATGACACCCCCTGCATGGAGTTTGCATGTTTTCTCTATGCTTGTGTGAGTTTCCTCCAGGTACTCTGGTGTCCTCCTCATGCCAAAGACATGCTGGTAGGTTAAATGGCTGTCTTCTAAATTGGTCCTCGTATGTATGTATGTGATGTAGGGACCCTAGGTTTTAAGCTCCTTGTGGGCACAGACTAATATGAATGTGTACAATATGTAAAGTGTTGTATAAATTGTTGGTACAATATAGAAATACCTGTATTGAATGAATAATAATCACTTGTTTGCCAAATGTGAAAGAATCAGGTTGAACACTACCGTAATGCTTTTAGCTGCATGGACTTTTCTGATATGTTGCAGTTCTGGTCTTAAACGGAATTTTCTACGTCAGCTGCTGTTTCAGAGCATGGTCTTTTTTTTTTTATGTTTAGCAAAAAGTGATGAGTAGGGGTCGGTCCAGCAATCCCTAAAAATGTACAAATGATAGAGTACAGTCACTTCTGTGGCTCTTGGCATGCTGACCAGAAGCAGCAGTCTCATTCTGAAAAACAGTACTGTCAATGTTAGTGTCTTGGTTCAGCAAAGGCTGAAGGCTGTTTTGGGAACCCGTAGGTTGTGTGTTAACTCCAGGCAAACTGCTAAACACACAGTTCATATACATGCTGTACATGTCAACAGTTTTCCTTGCTAAAGGGATTTTTAACTCTGTACAGTCTGACTTGTGATCCAGTCATCTCTGCCATACAGCCAAGTCCTTGATATTCACTGCAGAATCAGCACAGCTTGGTTTAGAGTGTGCAGCACACACTTATATGGTGTCATCAGTCTGCTAGGCAAACCATACATGGAGCAAATTACCCCTTGATACCCCATCGAAACAGACTACGTTGGTGCAGGAATCCTTTCTGTGGGACCATTGTTTTCTTCTGGCGGGTGGGGTGGTTTAAGCTGTCCCTGCCGGGGAAAGACAGTGATTATTGCTAGTGGCTATAGCAGCTGCTTGCAATAATCGTAAGTGAATTCGTCAGGCTGGTTGTACCCACGTTAATCGAGCACCGACCCACTAATGGTTAGAATCTCGTCTGTTTGCTGCTGAATCAGCCAAGATTACAACTCTGTATGACTGGTCTTTGTCTCTCTCTCTCTCTCTCTCTCTCTCTCTGTCTTGATATCAGCCTTCTGTATTCCCTTGAATGGCAGAATTTAAATTTAAAGAGAAAAGGTAGCATTAAGAACCAATCAGGCTCTGAGACAGACCATATGTGCTTATAAGTCACAATGGACATGTGTACTGTTCGCTCTCTTCTCCAGTACACATGTCCATTGTGACTTATAAGCACATATGGTCTGTCTCAGAGCCTGATTGGTTCTTAATGCTACCTTTTCTCTTTAAATTTAAATTCTGCCATTCAAGGGAATACAGAAGGCTGATATCAAGACAGATTACATACTCACAATAGTTCAGGTTAGTCAGAATGGGTGTTAGGATGGGTGAGAGGATAGTTTTAAGTGTAGAGCTACCCCCTCAGGAGCCGCTGGTTGTTGTTTTGGCGTATTAAGTTACCTTGTAGTATGTCTAGGGGTAGTAGCAGTGAGTAGTAGCAGTGAGCGAATGTCCAGTCACCAAATGGATTTTCAAATGCTTTTTTCCAGGGTCCAACAACGGCCAACATCAACGGGAGATAGGAAAGGTTGATGAAGCAATAGAGAACAGTACGGTATCAGGCCTGGATAAGAAGTAGAGCAGTCTCGCTCTCAGTAGTAGTAGATACAGTTCGTCGCCACTCCCGTTAGAGTGGGTGAAGTGCCCCCGGACAGACTCCTGTTATAAGCCTGGCAGCCGGAATGTCACTTTTAAGTTGCTGGGAGGAACAGGTCTCTATGACAGACCTGGCTCGGGCCTCTGCCACAGGCTTAGTACTTCAGTACTCAAGAGAACAATTCGGATTGAGCGAATCCTCCCAGTAAATGCAATGAAAGGGTCACAGCTGTCATGTACCTGTCAATTCCAGTAACCAGATCCCAGATGGTTCGTTCAGGCCCTTTTGGATAACCTGCCTCCGGGTTCTCCTCAAGCCGATCCCCCACCGAACGGCATACAGCCTGGGATCTTCTCAGTAAGGTTGGGGAACCAGTAAGTCACCGGGGCCCCCATCGACATCCAAATGGGTCTCCATGGAACAGGTGGTTCTGGCCAGGTGGGCCATGTGAGCGGGTTCCGTAGATGCGTGCACCCTGAAGGTGGATGCCGCACCTGGAACGTAGACCCTGTGCAGAGAAGAGGAACCGACGACGACAACGTCCCAGAACACGCGGCAGCAGCCACAGATATACCCCTCCCAGCATGCCCAGCGAGGGAAGAACTCCTTTAATTGGCTGCTGGGGAAAAGCGGCTCCGTCAGAACTCCTCTAGCGCCAACTGTCGCCCAGGGTTGTAATCACACCTCAGGGCCGCAGACCGGCCTACAGGACATTTCTAAAATAGCAGCAGCCTGCAATTTGACAAATTAGGAATGGGAGCAAAGTAACTCTCCCATTCACCCGCTAACTTTAGCATAGTGCCCATACTGAAAGTAAGGGGGCGCTACATAAGATTAGTTATGTGAGGTCTAGAATTGCACTTTAAATTACATATAAGGTTTAACATTTTATTTCAAAAGTCATTTTTGTAATTCTTTTAAATCTGCAGCTTGCATTCAAATAATACCTGGTGACTGTCCAGTGAAGGTCTTTGTTTAGGTACTTCCTGTTAAGAAGTGACAAGGCTCTTCTGATGGAGGCTACAAATGGCTGCTTTAACACTAAAGGTTGCCATCTTAAAGCGATTCTCCATTATCTTTAAAACAAATAAAAGTTAGCAGCTACAAAAAAAGTAGCTGTTGACTTTTAATAATTAGACACTTGCCTGTCCAGGTATCCAGTGCTGTACTCACCCAGGCTTCACTGGTTCTTGGCACCACCATGCTTTATTTGAATGGGCTGCCACAGTGCAATACTCACCCCTAAAGAAACTCCAAAACTTTTTTAGAGCGGAGCGTGGTGCGTTTTTTAGCTGTGCTTTCTAGTGCATTTGCAGCGTGTTTCTGAAACGCAAGGCAAAGTGTGCATTTTCTGTGCTGTTTGCCATGCGTTCGGAAACACATAGATGTGGATGGAGCGAGTCTCATTGTTCTTGTGTAAACAAACAAATAGGATGCATTAAAGGGGCGTTCCACCCAAATGTAATGATTATTAAAAGTCAGCAGCTACAAAAAGTGTAGCTTCTGGCTTTTAATAAACAGACACTTACCTTCTCCACGTTCCAGCGACGCGCTGACCGGGGCTCCGCTCCTCTCCCCCCTCCCCAGCTGGCATCCTCAATGCGACTGTGGGCACCCAGCCGTGACAGCCTTCGGCTTCACGGCCGAGCACCCACTGCGCATGCGCGAGCCGCACTGCGCATGCGTGCGCGGCGCGGCCCGGCGCTGATTGGACAGGCGATCGTCTAGGACCTGTCAGTGTCCTAGACGATCGCCAAAGGGAGGGGCTGCAGTAAGGCGATTAGGCCTAATCGCCTTACCAGCCCCTCGGCGGAAGCAGGAAGTGGGACAGGAAGTCCCACTCCTACTGAAGCCCCCACCCCCCCCCAAAAAAAATTGCATGCCAAATGTGGCATGTAAGGGGGAGGGGATTAAGCGGAAGTTCCATTTTTGGGTGGAACTCCGCTTTAAGGTGAAAAAACACACAAGGGTTTACAACCCCTTTAATGCATTCTATGCATTAAGGTGGAAAACCTTTTGTGCCAGGCCCCCTCCAGCCCCCCATTTTTCTTACCTAAGCCTGATCTGATCCAGCAACGTGCATGAGAGCAGTGGTTCTTGCCGCTGTCTCCCTCCTCATTGGCCAGATTGGCACCTGTCTAAGAGGAGGGGCCAGGAGCACTAGTTGGTGACCCCAGAAAAAGAGGATCGGGCTGCTCTGTGCAAAAGCACAGCAGAGAGCAGGTAATTATAGACATGTTTGTTATTTTAATTTAAAAAATGAAGTTTTATTAACACTAAAAGCTTACCTATCTGTATTCTTGTGTATGCTAATATCAGCTACTTATGTATTACAAACTGTGCTTCCCATAGAAGTAAATACAGGCTACATGCATGCTTATGTATTTACAGCATACAGTTATACTTAAAGTGGGGGTTCACCCTTAAAACAGCTCTGTGTCATCCCATCCAGCATACTGGCGCTGACGCCAGTATGCTGTTTTTTTTTTTTTTTAATCTCTGTACTTACTGTTTAATTGATCATTTTATTTTGTCCCTACCGCGGGGAATGGCACGGCTATGGAGCGTCACGGCTTCCGAGGAGCCGTGATGCTCCATAGCCGCGCCATTTCCCGCGGTAGGGACAAAATAAAATTATCAATTAAACAGTAAGTACAGGGATTAAAAAAAAAAAACAGCATACTGGCGCTGACGCCAGTATGCTTTGATGGGATGACACAGAGCTGTTTTAAGGGTGAACCCCCACTTTAAAGGGGTTGTAAAGACAAAAATATTTTCCTCTTAAATTAAAGTCTGACAGTAGCTGATAAAGTAAAAAGTAATGTTTTGCATTATAACTAGTTTGATACCTGTTGAAATTGAGCTGTTTTATCCACCTCCGTCACTCCTGAATCGTTATTCTCACTGACTTCCTGGTTTGCGGTGCGCATTCATTCTTGCTACATCACGGCCTAATGGGAACTACAGTTCCTATTAGGCTTAGCCTCCATGCCTATGAGGGTTAAGAGAGCATCTTCACGCAGGGCTGTAGTCATAGGGAGGGGGTGAGCACATTCTGCTTTCCACCATGCAGGTGCTGGTGGAAAGCAAGAAGAGGAGAGACAGGAAATGGCATTTTCAGACCTGGATTACTGTATTTTGGAGGTCAAAAGGATAAACGAGGTAAGTGATATTTAAATGCTCTAGCTTACAGCAATCAATTGATCTAATAAAAAACGAACCTTTAGTGTTCCTTTAAGGGACTGATGTGAATGTACAATATATAAAAAGCACTGCATAAGTTACCCAAGGGCTGGGATGGATATCATATCAGTTATTTATGTTATGTGCTGAATCATACAATATATTACAGTACTGCTAACAGTGTTATTAGTATTAATAATAATAATAATAATTATAAAATTATTATATTTTAAATACATTAGCAGTTCAATGGCATATAAAGAGTCAGTAGAGTCAGGGGCTGAATGCATTTCTAAATTTACAAAATATAAAAGGCTACTAACGTTTATAAGAAATAACATTCTGGAATGTTGACCCAGCTTGTTATTGAATTGCCTTTGGGGATCAGGAAGGAATTTTCCCTTATTAAAGCAAATTGGACCACTCTCTTTAGAAGGATTTTTTAAATTCATGTACTGAAAGTCTACATACATTGTACATGTACATTGTCAAGTGGGACTTCTGAAAAGGGACAAGAGAACGAGAAAACAGTAAACTACAAACTGAGCAATAAAATGCCATAGTTCTGATGATAACTTCAAGTTTTGGGTTCTGAGGATGCAATTGTTTGCACACTTTTCCTTTGATAGTTAAACATTAATTTGAGAGGCTGCCATCTTCTGCTTAAGGCGGAGTTCCACTTATTTTTCTACAAAAAGTGTAGCTGCTGACTTTTAATAAACACCTACTCATCTGTCCTATGGTCCAGCAATGTGGCCACCCAAAGCCATGGTTCTCTCCCCAGCCTCTCCCCGCTGCTGGCATCACTAGTGTGGGCACCAGGCTGTGAGAGCTTGCGGCTTAACAGCTGGGTGCGCACATCGCGCTGCTCGTCCTGCTCGTCCTGAATGGCCGAGCAATCTTCTGGGACCTGTGATGTGTCCCAGAAGTTTGTAGGGGGAAGGGGAGAGGAGGAGTTGCATAGGCGACATGAGCGCCAGTGAGAGCTGAGTACCTTTAAAAACTAGGTGCCAAATGTGGCACTTTTAGGTGGAACTCCACTTTAACTAGATTTGGCGTAGACACATGTAGTGCCTGGATAGTTGTAAGTATCGGTGCTAAGTTAAATTTAGAAGGGGTCAGAGAGTTAAATGGCTCTGACCCAGCTAATCTGTTCAAATTTGGGTCTCTGTTTGGTCAGCTTGGCTGACTGTGGGTTCATTCTGTCGCTTCTGGGATGCTGTTCCCACCCCAGGACGACAGGTGGCAGCAGTGGAGTCGACGTTTGGGTGCTTTTCTCCAGCAGCCTATCGGGAGGGGTTTTCCTCGCTGTGCATGCTGGGGGAGGGTATTAATGAGACAGACGCCATTGGTCTGGGTTCTTCTTCGAGTGACTGCATCATGGCGCCCCAGCGAAATGGTCTACCAGGCCGGGGTGCGCATCCCAAGTGGTGTTCCTGGTTCCGGGACCATGTTGGTCCGGAACATTTAAAGCTGTTGCTGGGCCCCAGTAATCGACTGGGTCCCAAATCCTGAGAAGATCCCAAGTGTGTTCCCAGTGAGAGTCCATCTGAGGAGAGCCAAGAGAGGCTGGCGATCCAATAGGGTCTCGACAATCCACCGGGGGTCAAGGTAACCGGGTACTGAGAGGCTGGACGTTAGGGTGACCACATTTCCAAACTACAATTCAGGGACACCCTCCTTCCCAAAAATCAGCTTGTGCTATAACAAATCACAGCACAGTGATTGGACACAAAGGGCGGGATTTATGATTTCTCCAATCACAAACAAGGGGTGGTGATTGTGCTCCTCCAGGCATTCCCGGCCAGGACAAGTACTGTCAGTGTGTAAAGCGGTGATGTGGCACCCTTTTTTGGGGGAATCAGATTGGCCCAGGGGTGGCTGTGTCAGTTTCCTTTCCGGGACACTGTATTGTCCTGGAATAAAGGTGCCCGGGACAGACCGGGAAATCCGGGACATGTGGTCAACCTACTGGATGTTGGTCACCTATCAGTCGGTAACCTGCAAACTACCTGAAGGAGATCCAGATAAAAGTCTATTAAGGAGGGTTATCTCTGCTATTTCAATCCTAAGGAGGGTCTGTGGCAGAGACTTTTCCTCTAAGTTCCGAGTTATTTTCTGGCTGCCAGGTTAGTGAGAGAGGCCTGTCCAGGTACGCTATACCCACTCCGGCTGGAGTGGCGAAGAAGACAAAGTGTTGTTGGAAGCAGGACTGTTTCCCTATTGTTACGCCTAAATCTGCTATTTCTCCTTCTGCTTCACCTCTACTCTTCACCACAAGTTTTATTGTTATTACCCAGCTGGGTAATAAAGAGCACAGCAAAAAGCACCTGTCATGGACATTCCATTACTGCTACATTCACCATACACCCCTAGACGGCGGAGGAGCCATGAGGTAACATGCTACCCAAAACAAACCAGCAGCTCCTTCAGAGGTATTGCTACACACATTATGGGTTTTCAGCTGCTTTAAGCAAGTCCAAACCTCTGGTGTGAAATACTTTTAATCAGAATGAGGCTCCAAGTTAAGCTTGCTCTCAAATCACTGCTATGTACTGTGGAGAAAATAATTATTTGATCCCCTGCAGATTTTGTACGTTTGCCCACTTACAAAGGAATGAAGGGTCTATCATTTTTATCATAGGTGTATTTTAAATGATAGAGACAGAATATCAACTCATTTGATCCCCTACCAACCAACAATAATTCTGGCTACAGTTTGTACTCATGTGGTACACAGATTAGTTCTGTCAATTTAAGAATATGCTCCTAACAACTACTTGTTATATGTATAAAAGACATCTGTCTACAGTATCATTCTTCCATTAAAACCCATCATCATGGGAAAAACCAAAGAGCTGTCAAAGAACGCTAGGGACGAGATTATAGACCTGCACAAGGCTGGAATGGGCTATAAGACCGTCAGCAAGAAGCTTGGTGAGCCAAAGCCGCATATCAACTGGCGAGGGAGGCCACTGACAGGGCTGAAGATTTTGAAAATCGCCTCAGGAGGAATAACGTGCGCATTGTGGGTCTCCCTGAGAAGGTGGAGGGCAGGGACCCCACTGCCTATGTGGAGGGGTGGTTGTTGGATATATTTGGGAAGAACTCGTTCTCCCCCCTCTTTGCAATCGAGCGTGCCCACCGAGTCCCAGCTCGCCCTCCCCAGCCAGGGGGGCCGCCCAGGCCTATGCTGGCGAGATTACTGCATTACAGGGATAGAGAAACAGTGCTGCGCCTGGCAAGAGAAAGAGCTAACATACAACATAATGGGGCCAGAGTGTCCTTCTACCCTGACTTCTCGGCGGAGGTACAAAGACGCAGAGCTAAGTTCATTGACGTGAAACGCAGACTCCGACAGCTGCAACTATCATACGCCATGTTGTACCCGGCTAAACTGCGAGTGATTGTGGAAGGGCAGGCACAGTTCTTTGAATCCGCGAAAGATGCCGCTACATGGCTAGACCGGAATGAACAACCCCTAAGACGCCGGCTGCGAGAAGGAGTGGAGGAGGGGTAGTACTGTCCAGGCCCACAGCGGGACCCCGACCCGCCAGCAAGATGTTTGAAATTACGATCTGAGAAGGAAGTTTAATCTTGTGTTATGTTTATTCAGTTAACCTCTGGCTGAGGGACATTATATTGCTACAGATCAAGACGAGAGCTTCAGCAATCTTCAACGACGAATCGACTACACGCGACTTGTTTTGGCTTCCGGAATCTGATGGGAATGCCTTATGCCGGACTCGCCCTGTTGGCGGGGTCTAGAGCTACGGAGTTAATGCGGGCTGCGGTTTGCGCCCTTTTTTCCTTTTTTTTTCTGTTACTTTTCTTTGTTCACATTTTTGAAAGGTGGCTCTTCAGCACGGCTATTGCCACAGTTAGCTTGGGCAACGCACACGACTGGTGGACGAATTACCACTTCCTGCTACCGGTGGTTCCTGGACTCTTGCAGCTAATGGAGGTACACCTGCTTGTCACTAACTTTTGCTTTCCAACATGACAGAGGTACCCATAGTGTCGTGGAACGTGAGAGGACTTCACTCCCCACTTAAGAGAACAATGATAAATATGTGCCTTAAAAAATTTCACCCAGGGATTTTTTGTTTTCAGGAGACGCACCTCACGGTGGACACTATTGGCTGTTTACGGTACAATTGGGTGAAGGGAGCTTACCACTCCACTCACACCTCATATTCCAGGGGTGTGAGTGTCCTGGTGCATTGCTCCTTGGATTTTCAAGAACTAGACAATAGCATTGACCCTGAGGGGCGATATGTATTTCTTCACTGCAGGTTGGGGGAGCTGACGTGTATTCTTGCATGTGTGTATATACCGCCCCCGTTTGCGGCGACGGTGCTGCGGGCGCTGATTGCCTACTTGGATGGCAAGCCTGAGGTGCCGCTGCTGGTAATTGGGGACTTTAATTGCTGTCTGGACCCTGCGCTGGATAGACACCCGGCCACAGGAGCCTCTGCCCTCTCCAGGGGTACTCCCCTGGCGCGGTTGTTGCAAGAGGTTGGCTGGGTGGATGTCTGGCGGCAGCGGAACCCGGGCACTAAGCAATATTCCTGCTTTTCTAAATCACATGGCAGTTTGTCTAGGATTGATCTGGGGGTGGGAAACGCACATGTGCTTCCGTATGTCTCCAAGCTGGAGTACAGACCTCGCAGTGTGTCGGATCACTCCCCATTGATAGTACATTTGGTGACCTCTCAGCCCACTAAGCTCCTTAGGGCCCCCTGGAAGTTCAATGCTTTTTGGTTAAAACTATTTGAGTCCCCTGAGGCCATAGAGGATAATATACGTAGGTTTTTCACTGCTCAGGATCCGCGGGGTCCTTGTACACAGCAATGGGAGGATTTCAAAGGGTTCCTTAAAAAGACTCTGGTCACAGAAATTAACAAAGTTAAGAAGGCCTCATCCGCTTTTGTGCGGGAGCTGGAGGAAAGGGTGGAGGTTCTGGAGGGGCAGTTTGTCCTGGATCCCTCTGATTCGGCCAGGGAGGAGTGGCAGGCTGCTCAATCTGCTTATGAGCGGGTGCTCTCCTCTAGGGCCGAAAAGAAGCGGTTCTTCTCCAGGCAGGCATTTTTTGAGGAGGGGGAGAAAACTGGGCGTATGCTTGCACGAATAGCGAATTCACAACAGAGGTCCCCGGCTATAGGAGCCATAAAATCCAGGGCTGGGCCCATTGTCAGCACACCTGAACTTATTATGCAGGAACTGGCGGGGTTTTATGAGGAATTGTACTGCCCCGGTGCGGCTTATGCAGTGGCCGACCTGGAGCGGTACTTGGGTGGGTTGGCATTCCCTAGATTGACGGCAGAACAGAAGGCGGGGTTGGATGCCCCCCTTACAGTGGAGGAACTTCAGGGAGCGGTGGGGCTCTTTCCCAATTGTAAGGCCCCAGGGGAGGATGGGATCCCCATGGAGGTCTATAAACAGCATGCGGAAGTTTTGTTGCCAAGGTTACTCCGGGTGTTTAATACGGCCCTGGGGGACGGAGTCCTTCCGCCCTCCATGGCAAAGGCCAATATTGTTCTGCTTCTTAAACCAGGCAAGGATCCGGTCGAACCAGGTTCCTACAGACCGATCTCGTTGCTACAATGTGACATAAAAATCCTGGCGAAGGTATTGGCGCTTAGGTTGAACACTGTCATAACGTCCCTGATACATGGTGATCAGGCGGGGTTTATGCCGAATAAGTCCACTGCCATCAATATTAGACGGTTATTTCTAAACATGCAGTCAGACGCAGACAATGTAGGAAGCAGGGCTCTGCTTTCCTTAGATGCCGCTAAGGCATTTGACAGCATTGACTGGACGTATATGTGGGAGGTGCTGTCTCGATTCGGGTTTGGAGATAGATACATAGCTTGGGTCAGGTTGCTCTACAGCCGCCCGGAGGCCGCTATCAGGGCCTTTGGGTGTCTGTCCCAGGGCTTCGCCTTGGGGAGGGGGACGAGGCAAGGTTGCCCGTTGTCCCCTCTCCTATTCGCGTTGGCCATTGAGCCCCTCGCCATGGACATTAGGGCCAATCCGGGTATAGTTGGGTTTTGCTATGGCCCCCTGCAGGAGAAAGTGATGCTCTATGCGGACGACACGTCTCTGAGGGAGGCCATGGCAACTATTGTGAGGTTTGGAGGGTACTCGGGCCTACAGATTAATTGGACGAAATCGGCCTTGCTGCTGCTGGACGGGGGTGCCACGCAAACGGTGACACCGTCCTGCCCCATACCAGTCACAACCTCCTTTAAGTACCTTGGAGTCTATGTAACGGCAAACCCCAGGGATTTTAACCATTTGAACATATCTCCCTTGCTCCAGAGGTTCCGTGAAAGGGTTAAATCATGGAATAATCTCCGTATATCAGTGGCGGGCAAGGTGAACTTGGTAAAGATGATTTTAATGCCACAACTGCTTTACTGTCTCCACAATGCCCCTGCGGTAATTCCTCTTAAAATCTTTAGAATAGTGAACTCTATCTTCCGATCCCTGATCTGGAAAAACAAAACGCCCAGAATCAAGCTCGAACATCTGCAGAGGCCCATGGACAGCGGCGGGCTGGCATTGCCCAACCCGTGGCTGTATTATCTTGCGGCGCAGCTGCAACACCTGGTGGGGTGCTTCGGGGGGGAACCGGCCGGTTCCTCAGGTGCACTGATGCTCCGCACGGTGGGCGATGGGCCCATCCCCTTGGCACTGGAGGCCCTGGCCTTTGCCAAACCCAACAAGACACACCCGACATACAATCTTATACAAAAAGTATGGAATAAATGTAAATATATTCAGCATGCTGACGGATACACTGAATACAGCCCCCTCTGGCATAACGATACTTATACAGAACTGGCTAAATTGCAGATCGGGACTGGGTGGAAGGGCTATGGGATCACACATATTAAACATGTATTTAGGAATGGGAGGCTTAGGCCCTTCGCAGATTTGCGGGCGGAGTACGGACTCCCACCCTCAATGCTGTTTCAATATATACAGCTCCAGCACACAGTGAGAGCCCAAAGTAGGTCCTCTGAGTGGCATTTGTCGCCAACCCCGGTGTTTGATCTCCTAGGTGATGCTGTGACCTCGAAGGGATTTATTTCTCAATGCTATGCCATCCTGTTAAAACACTTCCTGGGTCAGCATCCAGTCCTGGTGAGGGAAAAATGGGAGAGGGACGTGGGACAACTAGATAGTGAACAATGGGAGGAGATATTTCAAGGGGTGAGCTCCTGTTCCCTGAATGAGGCTCAGCGACTAACCCAGCTATACATTATTTTTAGGGTGTACTATACACCACATAGGATGCAACTGATGGGGATGCAAGCAGATGACACGTGTACTAGATGTAAGAGGGACCATGGCGATCTCATACATCTCCTGTGGAGGTGTCCCAAATTGCACAAGTATTGGACTGAGGTGGTGAGCACTGTTAACTCGGTGTTCGGGCTATCCGTACCTGTGGACCCCAGGGTATGTTTACTTGGTGTGTTGGAGGAATATGTGGAGGAGGTGTACACAAGGGAAGCGGTGCATAGAGTGCTATTTCAGGCCAGGAAATTGATTATGGTACATTGGAAATCTGAGAATCCTCCGACCTTGAAGGAATGGATTGATAGGATGGGTGATATGATACGCATGGAGAAGCTTATTTACCAACACAGGGGCAGTAACCGTAAATACGAAAACCTTTGGGCCCCGTGGCTGGATACACCGGGGCTTTCCCCGGTGGACCTGGTCATGGACAGACTATTGGGATTGAATATGGGATGAGTGCTGCAATGTGCGGGGATGCATACTTTGGCGGGAGGGAAGACAGCTCAGTGAGTGTAATGTCGTGCTGTGTTTGCCTTTTGAGAAGTGTAAGTGTTTTGAAATGCAATGTTGAATGCCATATGCTGTATAACACCTTTTCATCAATAAAAACCTTTTTGTTGGATAAAAAAAAAAAAAAGAAGCTTGGTGAGAAACTGTTGGAGCGATTATTCGCAAATGGAAGAAATACAAAATAACCATCCATTGCCCTGAAACTCAATGCAAGATTTTTCCTCATGAGGTGAGGATGACCATGAGATAAGTTAGGGATCAGCCCAAAACTACACTGGAGGAGCTTCTGAATGTTCTCAAGACAGTTGTGACCACAGTCACCAAACAAACCATTGGTAACACAATACGCCGCCATAGATTGAAATCCTGCAGCACCCACAAGCTCCCCCTTCCCAAGAAGGTACATGTACTGGCCATCTGAAGTTTGCCAATGAACATCTAAATGATTCAGAGAAGGATTGGGAGAAAGTGCTGTGGTCAGATGAGATCAAAATTGATCTCTTTGGCATTAACTCGACTTGCCGTGTTTGGAGGAAGAAAAATAATGACAATGACCCTAAGAACACCATCCCTACAATCAAGCACAGAGGTGGAAACATTATGCTTTGTGGCTGTCTCTCTGTTAAGGATACAGACCGACTTTGTGGGGGTTTTTGAGGGGCCAATTGGCGGGGTCATGTATTCTAAAATCTTGCATGGGAACCTTCTTCTCTCAGCCAGAACACTGAAGATGGGTTGTGGATGGGTCTTCCAGCATGATAATGACCCAAAACATACTGCCAAGTCAACAAAGGAGTGGCTCAAGAAGAAGCACATTAATGTCATAGAGTGGCCTAGCCAGTCTTCGGACCTTAAAGTGGAGTGGCACCCAAAAATTGAACTTCCACTTTTTGGAATCCTCCTCCCCTCCAGTGTCACATTTGGAACCTTTCAGGGGGGAGGAGGGAGCAGATACCTGTCTAATACAGGTATTTGCTTTCATTTCCTGGCATAGATCACCTCAGTGATCTACGCCACTTCTGGCGCCTATTCTGTACTCCCCCGCTGTCTTCTGGGAGACACACAGGTCCCAGAAGCCGCAAGGCTTTACTTCCTGATTCCCTTACAAAGGATGGCGGTGGCAGCAGCCGATCTATGAGTGACAGATTGGCTGCCGACATCGCAGCCTCCCTGGACAGGTAAGTGTGCATATATTAAAAGTCAGCAGCTGCTGTATTTGTAGCTGCTGGCTTTTATTTTTTTTATTTTTTTTGTGGGATCTCCGCTTTAATCCTATAGAACATTTATGGAGGGAGCTTAAACTTAGAGTTGCCAAGCGACAGCCAAGAAATCCTAAAGTGATTGTAAATGTCATTTAAAAAAAAAATTAACCAACATGTTATACTTACCTGCTCTGTGCAATCCTCCTTTTCTGGGGTCCCCCCGTGGCGCTCCTGGCTCGTCCTCTTCTCGAGTACCCCCACAGAGAGCTGCCTTCCATGGGGGCACGCTCCCAGAAGCCAATGACTCCTGCTGCTATCAATCTATCCAATGAGGACCCGAGAGTGCCTGAAGCTTCTGTGCTTGTCTCCGTTTCCGGAATGATTGAGCTCAGGTAAGAAAGGAGGGGTGGGGGTTGCTGCACACAAGGCGTCTAGGAAATCAGGATAAAATCCAGGCACAGATGTTTATGGTACAGGACAGAGTCCAGGCACAACAGCTTAACGGTTACAATAAAGGTACAGTTCCTTGCCTAATGCATGCTTCAGGATACCCTATAGTGCAATAATTTACTGGCTTTCTCTGCTGGTGAAGCCAGATGGTTCAAGCAAAGTCTCTAACTTAAAGGAGTACAGTAGTTATTAGAAGAAATGGAATGTATAGGAAACAAGGCTCAGGTATTATGAGCAATCATAGTGACTTATCCACTTGGCAGCAGAGTTTGAACTCTGTTTACAAGTTACAAATTTAACACCAGGTCAGCAGCTGGAGCAACATCACATAACCTGTCTTTGCTCTATAGAATCTTCACAGTTCCTTATGCTGCTCAGCAATGATGGCTTCTCACCTACAGCTGCTAGTCTAGCCCACACTGGAAACATATGTGTAGCATTTACACCTGGAGAAGCCACTTGGTAAATCAGCTTCTTTGTTTTTATTCCATGACTCAGCTTTGCTTTGTCCCCTCTGACACACCTGAGTGAGTAAAAGGGGATGCTGGTAGACATGTGCAATTAGTTTAGTTCCGAATTTTCAGATTTTGGATTTCCAAATTTTTGAATTTCCGAAATTTTGAATTTCCGAAATTTTGAATTTCCGAAATTTTGAATTTCCGAATTTTGAAAATTTTGGGAATTTCGGAAAATTCTAAAATTCAAAGTTAGGAAATTTGAATATCGGAAATTCCAAAATTCTAAAATCCGATAATGTGAAGTTTGGAAATTCGAAAATCGAAATTCGAAAATTCAAAGATCGTAAATTCCAAAATTCGAAAATCCAAAAATTTGAAATTCCAAGATACGAAAATTCCAAAATCGAAAATTTGAAAATTCCAAAATCGAAAATTTGAAAATTCCAAAATCGAAAATTTGAAAATTTGAAATGTTGTAATTGAATATGGAATTTTCGAAATTTCCGATTTTGGAATTTTCAAATTTTCTAATTTCAAATTTTCGTATCTTGGAATTTCAAATTTCTGATTTTCAAATTTTTCAAATTCCTAATTTTTAGATTTTCTAATTTTCACATTTCGGAAATTCGAAAATTCCAAAATCGAAAATTCCAAAATCGGCAATTTGAAAATTCCAAGTTGGCGAAATTTGAAAATGTGAAATGTTGTAATTGAATATGGAATTTTCGAAAATTTCCTAATTTCGAATTTTCGTATCTTGGAATTTCAAATTTCTGATTTTCAAATTTTTCGGATCTCTAATTTTTAGATTTTCTAATTTTCAAATTTCCGAAATTTGAAATTTTGGAAATTTGAAAATTCGGAATTAGAAAATTCTGAAATTTGGAAACCAAAATCTGAAAATTCGGAACAAAATCCGAAAATTCCAAAATCTAAAGTTCGATAATTCAAATTTCGCAAATTGTTTTCATTTTTAAATTACCGAATTTCTGATTTCTGAATTTTCTTTTTTTTTTTTTTTTAACATCAAAGGTTTATTAAAGAAAATGGTGCAGAACAAAGCAAAGCGTGGGCACATTACATATAGCCTTGTACTTAACAGTCAAATTAAAAGGGTTCAAATTCAACAGCAGTAGAGGTTCACATCTCTAGACATCTCTATCTTCGCATGTTACGACTCGAGGGGCACATGGCGTGCAACAGATTTGGTATATTAAGTCAAAACAGTAATACAGAACATATCAGCACAACCATCTGCCGTGTAGCAATCCATTATACGACCGCCTTGACTGCAAACAACTGCAGGTAAGAGCAACCAACAGTTTAAAAGATACAGAAAAGAAAAGAGAAAGAGAAGATATGAAGGGAAAAGGGGGGGAGATGACGCACCCAGTAGGCGGCTCCTGACAGATCAGAACCGCAGGTTATTTTATCATCAGGTGGGTCCAGCCATATCCCAGTCATGGCCATATACAGTAGACGGACAGGTATCAGTATCACAGTTCATCTTCTCCAGTGCTTAACACATCAGTGAGTCAAATACGCTTGAGAATTTAAAGACAAACCACGGAGACCACGTATCAAGATACCTCTCAGCGTCCTCTGTGGTCTGAGCAAGGGTGTCTTCCATGTAACAGACCTCCGAGACCTTTCTCAGCCAGTCCTGTATGGACGGGGGGGTGACACTCTTCCATCTGAGAGGTATTAAGGATTTGGCCGCATTCAATAAATGCTTTGTCAAAGATTGTTGGTATCGTTTAGGTGAGGAGTTAGTGACATGTAGCAGACAACATGCTGCAGAGAGGTCAAGTTTAGTCTCCGTGATCTGCCTCACCACCTCCCTAACCTTGTTCCAGAAGGGACTCAGAGTCCTACACTCCCACCATATATGAATAAGGGTTCCCGTTTCCTCGCCACACCGCCAACAAAGATCAGAGCAGTCCGGGTACCATCTTTTTAGTTTATCAGGCGTGGCGTACCAATGCGTCAAAAGCTTGTACGAGGTTTCCTGCATCTTGGTGCTAATTGAGCACTTGTGTGCCAGTTTGCAAGCTGTGGTCCACTGAGCGTCGGTAATATCCATACGCAGTGCACGTGACCAGGCCCGGCGAAATCTGTTTACATTATCAATACAGGAATTTTGTAGCCAAGCATAAGCAAGTGACGTCGCCTTGTTGCATTGGGAGCCCTCAATGCACACGGTCTCTAAATCTGTCTGTGTTCTAGAAAAGTCAGGTGCTCTGGATGTGTTGGTAGCATAACTACGGACCTGGAAATATGTCCACCAGCGGAGTCTCGGAAGGTCATTGTCGTCTCTGATAGCAAGGAAGGTTTTGAACTGTCCCCCTCTAAAGCAGTCTCCCATCACAAGTGGGCGCCTATCCTCTGGCGTCGAAAGGGTGCCGTTCCCAATACCTGGTGGAAAGTCAGGGTTATCTTTCACTGGGGTCAAAGGTCCAAAGGTCGAAGTCAGATCAGTCTTATCGGCTATTTTATGGAACAGGCTGAGAGTGGTGCCAGTCAGGGGGTGTCCCTTAAGGTTTCCTGACAGATTCTTCCAGGACGTCCAAGGGGAGAACCTCAATCGAGACTGATTTATAGAGTCTTCGAGTGAGACCCAATCCTTAGAGGAGCTATGACAGTGCCAGTCAATCACCCTGGTCAGGTGTGATGCTAGGTAATAATTGTAGAAATTTGGTAGACCCATCCCCCCTCGATCCTTTGGCCTAGTAAGCAGTGAGAGTTTGATTCTCGGTTTTTTATGATGCCATAGGAATTGCAGTAGGGTCGATTGCAAAATGTTAAAAAATTTCTGCGGGATCTTAATCGGAAGTGTCCTAAAAAGGTACAATAGTCGCGGGAGGACAGCCATCTTCAAGATCGCCGCCCTACCAAACCAAGAGAAGTATCTAGTATGCCAGTTCTGCAAGTCTGTCCTGATTTCTAGTAATAGTTTGGGGAAGTTACGTTCATAGGTGGACGACAGTCTCGGAGTCAGCCACGTGCCTAAGTATTTAAGTTCCGTCGTGACCCAACGGAAAGGGCAACCAGATCTGGTCCTATTCAAGGTATCCCCTGTAAGGGAGATGTTCATAGCTTCCGACTTATCAAGGTTAATTTTGAGATTAGATATAAAACCAAAGTGTGTAAAGTGTCGCATTAAGTTGGGCACCGTAGTATGAGGGTTGGACAAGAAAAAAAGAAGGTCGTCAGCATAGGCTGCGATCTTATATTCTGACCCTGCTACTTCAAATCCCATCACTGCTCTGTCCTTGTTCACCATCCTGATAAACGGCTCTAAAGATAAAATAAAAAGTAAGGGAGACAGCGGGCACCCCTGTCTCGTCCCATTCGCGATCTCAACTCCTTCAGATAGCGTACCGTTAATTTTCAATTTGGCCGTGGGGTTATCGTACAGGGCCGCAATCCAGGACATCATGTGCGCACCTAGTCCTATGTGCCTACAAGTTGCCAGCAAATAGTCCCAGGCGACCCTATCGAAGGCCTTCTCCGCATCTGTAGACAGGAGAAGGCCTCCTAGGTCCCGACCCCCTGCCTCATGTATTAAAAGCAGGGCCTTTATCACATTGTCCCTTGCCTCCCTGCCCGGCATGAAACCCACCTGTTCTGGGCCAATAAGAGCTGGGAGGAAAGGGCGTATTCTGTTTGCCAGTACTTTTGCAAGGATCTTAAGGTCTAAATTCAATAAAGATATAGGCCTGTAACTGGAGCAAGCGGCCGGGTCCCTCCCAGGTTTAGGGACAACCGAGATGTGCGCCGCCAGAAACTCAGATGGAACTGGTCTAGGGGAGGACAAAGAGTTTAATGCTTTCAGAAGAGGGACAGTCAGGTGTTTACGAAACGTCTTGTAATAGATAGCTGTATAGCCATCAGGGCCCGGACTTTTCCCTGTCTTGAGTTCTTTGATTGCTAGCGCAATCTCAGACTCCGAAATTGACTCTTCAAGTGGGGTCAGTATGTCATTTCCCAGTGTCGGGAGGCCGCTATCACGGAGGTAATCTTGAATAACTTGAAACCTGTCGGAACCTATACCAGAAGGGTTGTGTGGTTTCGGCAAATTATATAGTTTTGTGTAGAACTGATGGAAGTGAGCTGCAATGTCATTCGTCCTCACGTCTAGGATCCCCTCCTGTGATCTAATCCCTGCTATATGATTAGCGGCACCAGCTTCCTTCAAAGCCCTAGCAAGGAACCTACCTGTCTTGTCCCCTGATTCATAGTATAGCTTTTTTCTAAAGAATAGGAGCCGTTTGGCCCTATCATTGAAAATTTGTTTTAACGTCCTTCGCGCTTCTAGTAAGTCCTCAGCAGACTCCACCGAAAGAGATTGCTTATGACGACTCTCCAGAGTGCGAATTTTGTCCGAGAGCTTCCTAACTGCCCGTTCTCGTTCTCTCTTTTTCTGCGCCCCCATTCGGATCAGTTCTCCTCTAAGGTGACACTTGTGGGCTAGCCACACCGTCATGGGATCCATGCCAGGCGTGGTGTTAAGCTGAAAGTATTCAACCATTTTAGCCGTTATCTGGGGGAGTAAGTCGGGGTCTGTCAGCAACGAAGAGTTTAACCTCCAAGTGTCTGATCTAGGGGGCATCATGCCCAGGTCAATTGATAGGGACACTGGAGCGTGGTCCGATAATGATTGGATACCAATGTGTGCACCCGTCACAACCTGGAGGTCCCTTTGAGTGACAAATAGGTAATCTAACCGGGAGTAGCGGTTGTGAGGGGCTGAGTGGAAGGTATAGTCCCTAGAGTCAGGATGAAGGAACCTCCAGGAATCCACCACAAGGAGGGAGTGTAGCAGCAATTTAATCTTTCTGAGGGCACGGTAAGTGATACAGGATTTCCCAGAGGAGGAATCCACCGCCGGGTCCAGAGGAAGATTAAAATCCCCTCCAAGTATGAGTATGCCCGTCGCGAAGCCCTTCAGTTCTCTGACTAACTTCTGGCAGAAAGTTACCTGCGATTTGTTGGGGAAGTACACATTAGCCAGAGTCACTATCTTGTCATGGTATGAACCTTTTAAAAAAACATAACGTCCGTCCGGGTCTGTCAAACATTCCGAGAGTGTGAATGGAGCGGTCTTACTAATCAGTGTCGTGACCCCTTTAGTTTTCGCTAAGTCATTAGTGGCGTGATATGCTGATGTGAAGAAGGAGTCAGTAAGTTTCTGTACCTGTCCAGTCTTAAAGTGGGTCTCCTGTAGGAATGCAAAATGTGGCTTACCCTTCTTTAACTCTCTAAGCACGGATGACCTCTTTTCGGGGACGTTCAAACCCCCAGCATTGTGCGAGATGACCGTAGGACATCTACCTAGGGAGGAATAAGCCATTTCCGTCACCTACGGAACAAGGTATAAAAGGAGAATCCTGTGATTAGCCTACAGGTAAATCGTATCCGGGGAGTCACCCCTGAGTCACATCTAAGTTTCCCCAAAAGGGGATCTAGCTTCAGGTAGGGAAGAGTGAGCAGGTAGAAGAAGGGGAGAGAAAAGAAAAGAAGAAGAGGAAAAGAAAAGGAAAAAGAGCACGGTATGAAAAGAGAATGTGGCGGATACAGTGGGTACCACCACAGCAAGAGGGAGTTATTGAACACCAGTGGCGGAATTTACTCCCGCCAACTAAATAAGTAGTGTGCCAGAGTCGGGCAGACCCCCACTCTGGCAGACTGTGTGGTGACGTGGGAGGCCAGCAGCCAAAACACCAGACACACTAACAGCAAAACAAAAAACAAAGAAAAGAACAAAAAACAAAGCACAAAAAATAGTAAATCACTAAAATCTGTAAAAGTATCGCTGTGCACTAAGATAAGGAAATCGTGAGACACAGCCTCTTGATAGCTACAACATTCAGTAGGTCATCCCAGATCAGGGACGATGTCAAACATTTTAAGACCATCAACCTGGTATCTTCTAGTATAGAATAAGTGAGGGTGGCGATGTGGCGGGGGAGGGAAGAGGAGGAGAGGACAGGGGGGGGGGGAGGGATGGGGGGGAAGGGATGTGGGGGATGGGAAGAGGTGGGGGGTGTAGGGGGAAGGGAAGAAGGGAGAGGGAGAGGAAGGAAGAGAAGGGAAGGGGGAGGGTCAGATACTTCTCCTGTTGCTTAAGAGAAAAATAGTCATTTATCTCGGTTAACTGCAGAAGGAACAGGGGGTAACATAGTCCCGCTTCAGCCATGACATCGTCATAGCAACAAGTCATATCGCCCAAGTGTGAAGTCAGCCACATGTTAGAACGTTAAAGATAGTCTATAGGATCGGGTCATGCAGAAACAGTTAAATCGGGAAGAAAGCCTCAATCAGACTTGCGCGACCTGGAAGGGGTGGCTCGGGAAGCTGCAGGGGTCCCCGCTTGTGAGCCGCTGCCTTGGCCATATCGCATTTTCTTGGGTACCTGCTTCTCCGGGGTAGAAAATGGGGATCCATTGCGGTTCCGAACCGGAGGCGGCAGGGCGAATTCCTGGTACCATTCCGGGAGCGTTATCAAGTCCATGTTCAGAGCTTCACAAAAAGCAGGAAGCTCAGAGGGGAAACGTAGTACATGTTGTTTGCCGGCTGTCGTAACTACTAGAGCAAAGGGGAAGCGCCACGTATATCGGATATCCCTCTCCCTGAGCTTATCCAGCAGGGGGCGGAGGGCCCTCCTATTCTTCAGTGTTATTTGAGAAAGGTCCTGGTAAAGCATGATGTGCGCGCCATTAAAAACGATACGGTCATTGCTCCTTGCCTTCCTCATAATCTCCTCCTTGAGGGGGTAGCTCGCCAAGCAACAAATAATGTCCCTAGGGGGTGCATTATCAGGACCCCTAGCCCTGAGGGCTCTATGAGCTCAGTCAAATTCAATAGCCGAATCTTCCTGCCGTTCCAAAAGGCTATTGAATACTCTCTGGAGAGCTGGAATGATTTGGTCCGTATCAACAGTTTCGGGGACCCCCCTCACCCTAATATTGCTCCTCCTTCCCCTGTTATCAAGGTCTTCTAAGTGACGGTTCATCTCAATGAAATGTGTAGAGTGCGTTTCCACTACTTGGTCAAGTCTGGTTAATGCTCTGTCCCTCTGTTTGCCCCTGACCTCCACCTCATCCATCTTGTCTGAGAGAACAAGGAGGCTAGACTTAAGGTCGGTGAGCGCCGCAGAGAACGTGGCTTTTATGTCTGCAGCAAACCCAGACATGTCTGCATAAGTGAGGGGCTTGTTCAGGCGCGTTCGGCTCCTACCTGACTCCTCCACAGCAGATTGGGAATCCTCGCTGAAGTCGTCTTCGTCTGCCTGCGAGCGTGCCATTTTGTGGCTGGGCACGTTGTCCCGCTCTGCTGTCTTGAAGCCAAACAGATCCGGGATGCTGCGGCTAGTAGGAGCCGTGGAACTTCTGCGGGATCTAGTGTGGGGTGTCTGGTGAGACAGTTTTCCCATGGCCCGAGCTGAATGAGCTGATTTTATGCTGTTGGCTGTGTCTTTTCACGGAGCTCCGTCAGTGTGCCTGCATCTCGGTCGCTCGCCAGGCCACGCCCCTCTCCGAATTTTCTAATTTCCGAATTTTCGAATTACGGAATTTCCGAATTCTGAATTTTCGAATGACCGAATTTCCGTAAAAAGCAAAGAAACAAATGAAACAAAAACTTACACATTTTTCGGCAGTGCACATGTCTAGTTGCTGGAACACCTACATAAAGTGCCTTGAAAAAGTATTAATAGTCCTTGAGATTTTCCACATTTTGTCACGTTACAACCAAAAATGTAAATGTATTTTTTGTGGATTTTATGTGATAGACCAACACAAACTGGCACATACAGTGCGGAAAATAAGTATTTTAACACCCTGCTATTTTGCAAGTTCTCCCACTTGGAAATCATGGAGGGGTCTGAAATTGTCATCGTAGGTGCATGTCCACTGTGAGAGACATAATCAAAAAAAAAAATCCAGAAATCACAATTTATGATTTTTTAACTATTTATTTGTATGATACAGCTGCAAAGAAGTATTTGAACACCTGTCTATCAGCTAGAATTCTGACCCTCAAAGACCTGTTAGTCTGCCTTTAAAATGTCCACCTCCACTCAATTTATTATCCTAAATTAGATGCACCTGTTTGAGGTCATTAGCTGCATAAAGACACCTGTCCACCCCATACAATCAGTAAGAATCCAACTACTAACATGGCCAAGACCAAAGAGCTGTCCAAAGACACTAGAGACAAAATTGTACACCTCCACAAGGCTGGAAAGGGCTACGGGGAAATTGCCAAGCAGCTTGGTGAAAAAAGGTCCACTGTTGGAGCAATCATTAGAAAATGGAAGAAGCTAAACATGACTGTCAATCTCCCTCGGACTGGGGCTCCATGCAAAATCTCACCTCGTGGGGTCTCAATGATCCTAAGAAAGGTGAGAAATCAGCCCAGGACTACACGGGAGGAGCTGGTCAATGACCTGAAAAGAGCTGGGACCACCGTTTCCAAGGTTACTGTTGGTAATACACTAAGACGTCATGGTTTGAAATCATGCATGGCACGGAAGGTTCCCCTGCTTAAACCAGCACATGTCAAGGCCCGTCTTAAGTTTGCCAATGACCATTTGGATGATCCAGAGGAGTCATGGGAGAAAGTCATGTGGTCAGATGAGATCAAAATAGAACTTTTTGGTCATAATTCCACTAACCGTGTTTGGAGGAAGAAGAATGATGAGTACCATCCCAAGAACACCATCCCTACTGTGAAGCATGGGGGTGGTAGCATCATGTTTTGGGGGTGTTTTTCTGCACATGGGACAGGGCGACTGCACTGTATTAAGGAGAGGATGACCGGGGCCATGTATTGCGAGATTTTGGGCAACAACCTCCTTCCCTCAGTTAGAGCTTTGAAGATGGGTCGAGGCTGGGTCTTCCAACATGACAATGACCCGAAGCACACAGCCAGGATAACCAAGGAGTGGCTCTGTAAGAAGCATATCAAGGTTCTGGCGTGGCCTAGCCAGTCTCCAGACCTAAACCCAATAGAGAATCTTTGGAGGGAGCTCAAACTCCGTGTTTCTCAGCGACAGCCCAGAAACCTGACTGATCTAGAGAAGATCTGTGTGGAGGAGTGGGCCAAAATCCCTCCTCCAGTGTGTGCAAACCTGGTGAAAAACTACAAGAAACGTTTGACCTCTGTAATTGCAAACAAAGGCTACCGTACCAAATATTAACATTGATTTTCTCAGGTGTTCAAATACTTATTTGGAGCTGTATCATACAAATAAATAGTTAAAAAAATCATACATTGTGATTTCTGGAATTTTTTTTTTGATTATGTCTCTCACAGTGGACATGCACCTATGATGACAATTTCAGACCCCTCCATGATTTCCAAGTGGGAGAACTTGCAAAATAGCAGGGTGTTCAAATACTTATTTTCCGCAATGTAATTGTGAAGTGGAAGGAAAATGATAAATGGCTTTTCTACAAATAAACATGTTAAAAGTGTGGTGTGCATTTGTATTCAGCCCCCTGAGTTAATACTTTATATAACTACCTTTTTCTGCAATTACAGCTAGGTGTCTTTTGGATATGTCTCTACCAGATTTGCACATCTAGAGAGTGAAATGTTTGTCCACTCTTCTTTGCAAAATAGCTCAATCTCTGTCAGATTGGATGGAGAGTGTCTGTGAATAGCAATTTTTAAGTCTTGCCACAGGTTTCAATTTGATTTAGGTCTAGACATTGATTGGGCTAATTTAGCACATGAATATGCTTTGATCGAAACCATTCCATTGTAGCTCTGGCTGTACGTTTAGGGTCGGTGTCCTGGTGGAAGGTGAACCTCCGCCCTAGTCTCAAGTCTTTTGTAGACTCTTAAAGGTTTTCTTCTAAGATTGCTCTGTTTCTGGCTCCATCCATCTTTCAATCAACTCTGACTGCTTCCCTGTCCCTGCTAAAAAAAAACATCCCACAACATGATGTAGCCACCACCATGTTTCACAATGGGGACAGTGTGTTCAGTGTGATGTGCAGTGTTAGTTTCCCACCACATATATCCTTTTGCTTTTAGACCTAAAAGTACAATTTTACTCTCATCTGACCAAAGCACCTTCTTCCACATGTTTCCATGTCCCCCACATGGCTTCTCGCAAACTGCAAACAGGACTTCTTATGGATTTTTTTTCAATAAGGACTTTCTTCTTGCTGCTCTTCCATAAAGACCAGATTTGTGGAGTGCAAGACTAATGCCTCGTACACACGATCAGTTTTCATGACAAGAAAAGTGCGATGTGAGGTTTTTTTCAGGAATTCTGACCGTGTGTATGCTCCATCACACTTTTTCTGTCAGTTTTCCTGCCAAGAAAAGATTGAGAGCAGGATCTCAATTTTCGTGACAGGAAAAATTCCTATCGCGAATCGCATTCTTCTGTATGCAATTACGACGCTCAGAATCAAGCAGAAGAGCCAAACTGCCTATTGAACTTCATTGATCTCAGCTCGTCATACGTGTTCTTGACATTCAGAATTTCAGACAAGATTAGTGTGACCATGTGTATGCAAGACAAATTTCATCCGTTTTCCTGCTGAAAAACAAAAAGGCGGTTTTACTGTATGAAAAACTGATCGTGTGTACGAGGCATGATAGTTGCCTGTGGACAGATACTCCCACTTTAGCTGTGGATCTCTGCAGCTCCTCCAGAGTTACCATAGACCTCTCGGCTGCTTCTCTGATTAATGCTCTCCTTGCCTAGCCTGTCAGTTTAGGTGGAGGGCCATATCTTCGCAGCCTGGTTGTCGCCACACATACTTGACACCATCTAAACCAAATAAGTTTATCTTGGTCTCATTAGGCCACAGGACATGGTTCCAGTAATCCATGTCCTTAGTCTGCTTGTCTTCAGCAAGCTGTTTGCGGGTTTTCTTGTGCATCATCTATATGCCAATTTGATGCAGTGTGCTGCTTATGGTCTGAGTACTGACAGGCTGACCCCCCACACCTTCAACCTCTGCAGCAATGCTGACAGCACGAATACATCTATTTCCCAAAGACAACACTGAGCGCGTGCACTCAACTTCTTTGGTGGACCATGGTGAGGCCTGTTCTGAGTGGAACCTGTCCTGTTAAACCTGCTGTATGGTCTTGGTCACCGTGCTGCAGCTCAGTTTCAGGGTCTTGGCAATCTTCTTATTGCCTAGGCCATTGATGGGGAACCTCGGCTCTCCTGATGTTTTGGAACTACATTTCCCATGATGCTCAACTACACTGCAGAGTGCAAGAGCATCATGGGAAATGTAGTTCCAAAACATCTGGAGAGCCGAGGTTCCCCATCACTGGCCTAGGCCATCTTTATGTAGAGCAACAAATCTTTTTTTCAGATCCCCAGAGAGTTCTTTGCCATGAGGTGCTATGTTGAACTTTAGTGACCAGTATGAGAGCGTGAGAGCGATAACACCAAATTTAACACACCTGCTCCTCTTTCACACTTGAAACCTTGTAACACTAATGAGTCATGTGACATCGGGGAGGGAAATTGACTAATTGGGCCCAATTAGGACATTTTCACTTAGGGGTGTACTCACTTTTTTGCTAGCGGTTTAGACATTAATGGCTGTGTGTTGAGTTTTTTTGAGGGGACAGCAAATTGACACTGTTATACAAGCCATACCCTCACTACTTTACATTGTAGCAAAGTGTAATTTCTTCAGTGTTGTCACATGAAAAGATATAATAAAATATTTACAAAAATGTGAGAGGTGTACTCTTGTGAGATACTGTACGTAGTTGGTTGTAACATGACAAAATGTGGACAATTTCAAGGGGTATGAATGCTTTATCAAGACACTGTAAGCACAGATACCAGTATCCTACACACAGCTATGTAAGGTTTTAGGAAATAAATGCCCTAGTGGGAACAAAGCCTAAGTGCAAGTAAAGTATGTATATTGTCACAAGTTAGAGTGACAAAAATCATGCATGAATTAGTTAGTGGAAGAAACGCTTTTCACTCTCAAGAAGTTAACCAATCTGAGCACTGAACTGTAGCTGATCAACATCGAGAATTGTACCACAAGAGCATAAATCTGATGAAGAAAAATATTAGCAATAAACAGTATCAATAGGAATAGACAACAGCACAGTAGCTTCTCTGCAGTCAGTAGTCTGTAAATCTTTCTCTTTCTCTCTCTCGCTCTCTATCTCTCTCCCTCTCCCTCCCTCTCTCCCTTTATATACTGTATATACTGTACATATACTCTCTCTCTCTCTCTCTTTTTATATATATATATATATATATATATATATATATATATATATATGTCATCATGTTATCAGCAATTTTACTTCCAGCAAGATGGTGCACCACCTCACTACCACGAGATCTCGATGACATTCTGCCAGGAAGTTGGATAGGACGTAGAGGTGCTATTGAATTCCTTCCACATTCCTCTAACTTAACACCCCTCAATTTCTATCTGTGGGGAACATTAAAGGATGTGGTATACCGTAGAAAACCACCTATACTGACTGCACTGTGGGAAGAAATTGAAACATCATGCAGAGCAATTCCTGTGGACACTCTAGTCAATGTTGTTCATGGAGTAGTTCGCAGAAATCAAAAGTGTCTGGATGGTAATGGTGACCACTTTGAGCACCTAAAGTGATTGCATAACACAAACATGACTTTCAGCTACCCTTAGGATGTTTATATAAATCTAGTAATACAATTTTTATGTGCATATTTTTTATGTTGAAGTGTTTATACATTTTTTTTGTGCCCCTCTGTATATATCACCTACAATGACTCTTTGCTATTTTTCTCTGAGCAACTCAGTGTATGTTCCCTGTGAGGCAGTCAGTAGATTGGTTCTTGGCTCTCAACTCCTTCAATGGGGCCCAGTCTTTAAGGTGGTGCACGCAAGTACTGTCCTTTTAAAGCTCTGCATGCAGTGATTTGATGTTACCAGGTAGATGGCCAGTCTCTTTCTCTCTGGTAGCAGTGGTATTTCAAAATCAGCAAATGGCCACTCCCCAGACCCATGCACACAGTATTCCCCATGGCGTCTTTGTCTCCCAGCTATTCGGTTCACAGTCTCTGGCATCAGGTTGCAGCTAGCAAGTTCACACGTAGAGCAGAGGTGTGCACCCTTGAGGCAGGAGGGAGTGCTTGGATCCTCATCCCAGGAAAACTACTTACTCTCTCTTCCTCTTAAAGTGTTACTAAGCCCAGCATTCACTATATCTGGTCTCCCACAGTACATGGAAATGCAATTATTTTAGTAAATATAAACTGCTAAACACCTTTTCTCACCAGCAGTATATAGCAGTCTTGTGACTTCTATAAGTGTCCAGCCGAGCACTGGTTAAAACTTGTAGGAGGCCCTTGACCCTTTGTCTGGATAGTGCTGATTAGCCCTGTGCCAATCACATGCACCCTCCTAAGAAAAAAAAAATCTTTAGCGATACACATCAAACTGAGCATGTGCAGTGCCCCCAAGGCTGTGTGCTAACCAGAGATGGATTGGGGGCAGTGGCAGTTAGGGAGGATCAGAGAAGACAGGATCAAACAGCCTTTTTACACAATTCAGATGATTAACCCCTTAGGTTTCACCCCAAGTATAACAAGCATGCTTTACTGCATATACAGACCGATTTTACTCTTGTGGGCTTAGAAACACTTTGATGCCTCGTACACACGTACCGGATTTCCAACGGGAAAAATTCCTGTCAGAAATCCAGAGGGGAAAGCCGAGAACCTGCTCCGTTCAGTCTTTCCCCAACACGGCCATTTTTTCCCATAGGAAAACTGCCAAAAACCACCAGGCAAAAGTCAGCCGGATATCCAGCGGGGAAAAAAGAGAACTCGTTCTCTCTTTTTGTCCCGCGGTTTTTGGGCAGTTTTCCCATCTGAAAAACTGCAAGGAGCATACACACAGCCGGGATTCCTGGCCAAAAGCTCTCCTCACAGTTTTCCCATTGGCAAAACTGATTGTGTGTAAGAGGCTTAACTGTTTCTCCCTGAGGATTGTAGTCCATTGTCCCATTCACTCTAATAGCAAGGACCTTTCCCCAAACTATCTCTCCCATAGTTCAGTATGGCCTTCCTCAAATTCTTTCAAATCCTTCATGCCTGCTGGTTCCCTCCGCAAAAACATACAATAGAGGCATATAGAGCAGCTGCAACACAGTGTCTTTTAGTTGCTTCCTCTGCTAGCCAAGAAACTGGCTACATATACTTGGATTCTGTTCTTCTAATTTCTGAAGATACTTGATGTAGAACTGGGCACAGTACTAACAAATGGAATGTCTAATGTATGAGAAGGCATAAAGTGAATCACATCTAACAATTCTTTCGGGTTTAGCACCACAGGGTGAGCAGATATCCCTGTTTTCCTGGGACTCAGATTTTAGGAAGCTGTTCCCAGAAATAGTGTCCCCAAATTCTTGCCTGTTTCTCAAATGGCAACCCTGGTTTGTGGCCTGTGGGATATTCTCCCTGGCAACATTTCTTTAATTGGCAAATTCTTCCATTGCCTGGATGAGGAGTAGCCTAGGATGGGAAGGGTTGTGTCTGCATTAGGTTCCCGCTCTGTCCAGGTGGAATAGTGATGTCACCCTCCTGACTTGTGCAGTCTTATGAGCAGGAGGTCAGGAAAAGAAGGAGATGCTGGCTAGCTCCTGCAGCACAGTGCACACTTGCGGGGTTCATACTGCGGCTCACAGCGGGGGTCTGGTGCACCCCCCCCCCCCCTTCACCATTTCAGGTCTGATTTCAGCCTACATTTTTGGCTAAATTCGGACCTTAAACAGACTAAAAGACACACAGGGCTTCTGTGCAATTCTCAGCGGAGATATGTGAGCCGGCTCCATAAAGAGTCGGTCAAAATCTCCTGTTATTGCGAATTGAATGTGGAGAACCTGCAACCAATTCGCAACAGTGTGAACCCAACCTTAAAGCTGGTGTGGTCAGTAAGGTGTCCCCAGATTTCCCTTTAAAATCGGGTCTCCCTATTGTACCCTCCTGCAAATTAAAGTCATCTTAGATGCATAATCATCTAGGAAACAATCAACAAATGGGACCTTAAGGGTTGGGTTTGGATTTTGCATGTTTTGTTGAACTGCTCAATGCTCTGTCCAACAGAATTATATTCTGATTATGTGCATCTATGAAAAATAACATTTAAGGTTTGTAATTTACATAAGACCATCATATGTGGAGTGCAGGCTCCATCTAGTGTTCTTTTTTTGGAATTGTTCAGTTCTGTTATTTAATTACTGTGTGTGTAGTTAAGGAAGTTGTTAGTAAGCAGAGAATTCTGGGTAGAATCTTCACAGGAAGTGAAAACAGCCACCATCCTTTGAGAAAACACTGCATGGAGCAGGACATGTCTTGCTCAATCTATCACTATCACCCCTTAGAGAACTTAAAAAGTATGTTTTTACTATCACATCTTGTATTGTATATTGTTGTTTCTGCTATGTATGCTGTATTGTATGCAATAGTGTACTTATTGAGGTCTATTTCTATTATTTCGTAGTTTCACCTAGCTTGTTCTAATAAACTGAGATCAAAGAAATATGGTATCTGAAGTTTATGGGATAAGAAGGTTTAGCTGAATGTCCTTGAGACAGAAAACTCAACACAGGCGGTTGTTTAGGAAAAACTCCACACAGTGCTATTTTATGGCACAAAGAGCATGGATGTAGTGCTGGTCTTTGTTGTCACTGTAGCTTTCATTCTTGTCTATAGCCTTACCAGGCAGAACATTATGCATATGAGAGCATTAAACCACTTCCAGACCAACTCACGCCGATATGCGTCAGCAATTTAAAGAGGGATATCATTGTTATGGCAGCAGTTATCTACCATAACGCCGGTATCCTCTACTTCAGTGAGAGGTCTGGTTTCATATAAAGTGGTCTTTGTGGCAGATTCACCGCAAGATCACTTTTATTGGCACCAGGAGAGGGCCCACTGCTTTCCGGGGCCCTCCGACGCTTACTGGAGCCGCCGACGGTGGAGGTGATCAGATCCTTCTCCCTGTTAGATATGAAGATGAGTGAGGGGAAGATGGCCACCCATCTCCATACCATTGAAGGGCGGAAGCGACCCTTAACCACTTCCCGCCCGGCCAATAGCAGATTTACGGCCGGGAAGTGGCTATGAAATCGTGACTAGCCGTTCTCAAACGTCCAGCACGATTTCATGCCGCACACGCCCGTGGGTCAGTCAGACACCCTGCATCACCGATCTCGGTAACGAGTCTCCGGCGGAGGCTCGCTACCACATGATCAGCCGTGTCCAATCACGGCTGATCACGATGTAAACAGGAAGAGCCGCCGACGGCTCTTCCTCACTTGCGTCTGACAGACGCGAGTACAGGAGAGCCGATCGGCGGCTCTCCTGACAGGGGAGGTTCACGCTGATTGTTTATCAGCGCAGCCCCCCCTCGTATGCCCACACTAGACCACCAGGGATGCCCACACTGGCAGGGCAAAGAAAAAAAAAACATTAAAAAAAAACACAGGACAAAAAAAAAAAATACAGGTTTAAAAAAAAAAGAAAGATGCCAGTCAGTGCCCACACATGGGCACTGACTGGCAACATATACATCAGTGCCACCCCTCAAAGTACATCAGTGCCACCCCACAGTGTCCTTCAGTGCCACCCCTCCGTGCCAATCCATGCCCAGTGCCCACCTATCAGTGCCCATCTGTGCCACCCATAAGTACCCATCAGTGCCACCCATAAGTGCCACCCATGAGTGCCATTCTGTGCCGCCTATGAGTTCCCAGTGCTGCCCATGAGTGCCCATCATTGCCGCCTATGAGTGCCCATCAGTGCTGCCTATGAGTGCCCATCAGTGCTGCCTATGAGTGTCCATCAGTGCCACCTATGAGTGCCCATCAGTGCCACCTATGAGTGCCCATCAGTGCCGCATACCAGCGCCACCTATCAGTGCCCACCAGTGCCACCTCATCGGTGACCATCAGTACTACCTCATCAGTGCCCATCAGTGCCGCCATATAAGTGCCCGTAATTGAAAGAGAAAACATACTTATTTACAAAAAAGTTAACAGAAAAAAAAAAAAAAAAAAATCGAAATTTTTAGTCTTTTATTAGTTGTTGCGCAAAAAATAAAAACCGCAGAGGTGATCAAAAGAAAGCTCTATTTGTGGGGGAAAAAAGGACGCCAATTTTGTTTGGGTGCAGTGTAGCATGACCGCGCAATTGTCATTCAAAGTGCGACAGTGCTGAAAGCTGAAAATTGGCTTGGGCGGGAAGGTGCGTAAGTGCCTGGTATGGAAGTGGTTATAACATCACTTCTGCCAATAGCTCTTAGGCCTCGTACGCACGAGTAAATAGATTTGTTCAAAACAGTCTGTCTGACCGATTTGAACAAATCTGTCTGCTGGCATTTTGGTTTGCTCGCGTGTACACACGAGCAAACCAAAATCCCCGCCAGCAGACAGCGCGCTGACGTGTCGGTGACGTGGCGGTGACGTTGACGCCGCCACGTCACCGCACCAGGAAGTAAAACACTTCCGCGCATGCGTCGAAAACATTCGGCGCGTGTGCGAGAAGACATGTCTGCTGGTTAGCGTACTAACCAGCAGACATGTCGGGCGGACGGGTTCCCAGCCGACAGATTTCAAAGCATGCTTTGAAATCTGTCGGGTGGCCAAATCCGTCTGTTTGCCCGTACACACGATCGAATCTGTCTGCTGAAACAGTCTAGCAGACCGTTTCCAGCAGACAGATTTGATCGTGTGTACGAGGCCTTAAAGGGCCATTTTTTTTTCAAACGACAATTTTATTTTTAATTATTATTGAATTTTAGAGTAAATATGAGATCTGAGGTCTTTTTGACCCCAGATCTCATATTTAAGAGGTCCTGTCCTGCTTTTTTCTATTACAAGGGATGTTTACATACTTTGTAATAGGAATAAAAGTGACCCAATTTTTTTTAAAAGAACAGTGTAAAAAAAAAAGTAAAAAAAAAAAAAAAAATATATACTGTATATACTGTATATATTTTTAACGCACCACGTTCCATCAAGCTTGTGTGCAAAAGCGAAAGCATACATGAGTAGCGCCCCGCATTTGAAAACAGTGATCAAACCACACATGTGAGATATCACATCGTTTGAGTGAGAGCAATAATTCTATCCCCAGACCTCCTCTGTAAAGCCTAGTACACATGATCGGATTTTCAGCAGACAAAGTGTAGAATTTTTGTCCGAAGGGCGTTGGCCATGAACTTGTCTTGCATACAAATGGCAAAGAATTGTCGGCCAACAAACTTCTGCAAATGTTGTGTAAGAGCCAGTTCACACTGGGGCGGAACGACTTCGGGGGCGACTCCACAAGGCGTCCTGAAGACGACTTCAGAGGCGACTTGCAAAATGACTTCTGTATAGAACCTTTTTCTAAGTCGGAGCGACTTGCGTCACTCCTATTAGGTTCTATTGAATAGAATGGGACGCGACTTGTCAGGCGGCTGAGTCGTCTGACGATTCGCCCCAGTGTAAACTGGCTCTTATGGTTAGAACTGTTTCTCAGCATGCGTGTTTGTACTTTTTTGTCCGAAGGACTTCTGTACACACGATCGGATAATTCGACAACACAAATTTTTAAAGCATGCTATCCAACATTTGTTGGCGAAAAACAGCCTGCCATCACACAATTCCCGTTGGAAAATCCGATCATGTGTACGGAGCTTAACTCAAAACTGGTGATGAGCTTCGAATTCGAGTCAAACTCATGTTCGACTCGAACATTGCCTGTTCGCCGAACAGCGAACAATTTGGGGTGTTCGTGGCAAGTTCGTGTGAACTTTAGAACCCTGTTAAAGTCTATGGGACTCGAACGTTTGAAATCTAAAGTGCTAATTTTAAAGGCTAATATGCAAGTTATTGTAATAAAAAGTGTTTGGGGACCCGGGTCCTGCCCCAGGGGACATGTATCAATGCAATTTTTTTTTTAAAACTGCAGTTTTTTTGGCAGCAGTGATTTTAATAATTTAATAATAAAAGTTTAACATTCCTTTTAATTTCGTACCGGGGGGGGGGGGGGATATAGTATGCCTGTAAAGTAGCTCTTGTTTCCCATGCTTAGAACTGTCCCTGCACAAAGTGTCATTTCTGAAGGAAAAATGTATTTAAAATCACTCGCGGCTATAATGAATTGTCGGCTCCCGGCAATACAGAGAAAAGTCATTCATAAAAAAAAAAATGTGTGGGGGTCCACGGCATTATTTTTTTAAATTTGGGGTGGAGTTCCCCTTAAAATCCATACCAGACCTGAAGGGTCTGGAATGGATATTTGGGGGGAACCCCACATCATTTTTTTTTTAATTTGATGCAGGGTTTCCCTTAACCACTTAAGGACCCCCGCACACACATATACGGCCACAGAATGGCTCGTACAGGCACAAGGGCGGGGGTCCCCCTGGCTCCGGGAGCGATCCGGGACGAGCGGGCGGATGTCGGTGTTTACCCGCCCCCCCCCCGCGATCGCTCCCAGCCAATGCGCGCGCTCCCCCTTCTGTCACTTCCTCCTCCTGTGTAAACACAGGAAGGGGGAAGTGATGTAATCTCCCATCGCAGCGGTATTTCCAACCGCTGCGATGGGAGAAACACCTCACAGTAAGTCCTGCACCAACACTACACTGACATACACACACATAGGCATACTTAACCCCTTGCGATCTGCCCCCCCACCCCCCTGTCACAGTGTCACTGAATGCAGTGATCTAATCACTGCATTTAGTGTCAGTGTGACAGGCAGTGTAAAATCAGTTAGTGTTAGGTTCAGGATAGCCCCCCCACCCCCCCTAATAAAGTTTTAACCCCCTGATCACCGCCCTAGTTAACCCTTTCACTCCCTATTGCCAGCGTCACTAAGCGATCATTTTTCTGATCGCTGTATTAGTGTCGCTGTTCCCGCTAGGTAGCTATTTTTTTTATTGCGATTTTTTTTTTTACTAAAGACATGTGGCTAAATACATTTTGGCCTAAATGTTTGACTAACATTTAGTTTATTTGATTTTTTTTTAACAAAAAGTAAAAAATAGTGGGTTTTTTTCAAAAATGTCGCTCTATTTTTGTATATAGCGCAAAAAATAAAAATCGCAGAGGTGATCAAATACCACCAAAAGAAAGCTCTATTTGTGGGAAGAAAAGAACGCAAATTTTGTTTGGGAGCCACGTCACGCGACCGCGCAATTGTCTGTTAAAGCGACGCAGTGCCGAATCGCAAAAACACCTTGGGTCATTTACCAGCGTATTGGTCCGGGTCTTAAGTGGTTAATATGCATACCAGACCCGAAGGGCCTGGTAATTGAATTTGGGGGGACCTCCATGCATTCTTTTTTTATGAATGACTTTTCTCTGTATTGCTGGTATCCGACAATTCATTATAGCCACAAGTGATTTTAAATGACTTTTTTACTTCAGAAATTACATTTTGTGCAGGGACAGTTCTAAGCACAGGAAACAAGCGCTACTTTACAGGCATACTATACACCCCCCCTAGGTACGAAATGTAAAGGAATATTTCAATTTTATTGTTTCACTTTATAACACATTATTAAAATCACTGCTCCTGAAAAAAACGTTAGTTTTTTATAACTTTTTTTGCATTGATACATGTCCCCTGGGGCAGGACCCGGGTCCCCAAACACTTTTTAGGACAATAACTTGCATATTAGCCTTAAAAATTAGTAATTTAGATTTCAAACGTTCGAGTCCCATAGACTTTAACAGGGTTCTAAAGTTCACACAAACTTTTGGTCTGGTCGCAGGTTCTGATGCGAACCGAACCCAGGGGTGTTTGGCTCATCCCTACTCAAAACATGCAACCTGTAGAATTTTTTAAACGTCGTGGAGATTTTTAAGGGTAAATGTTTGTTACCATTCCACGAGCGGGCACAATTTTGAAGCGTGACATGTTGGGTATCAATTTACTTGGCGTAACATTATATTTCACAATACAAAAACAAATTGGGCTAACTTTACTGTTGCCGGAACGGAGGGACATGGAAGAAAAAACAACCATCTAAGAGCTTCCGCTTGATCACTACTTTAATCAAATAGGCAGTGTACAGGCTACTCACATTTGATCAAAGATTGACAGGCATGTACATAATATAAAACAGCTCACAGAGTTCCCCAGGAAGGACACCGAGCGACGTGTAAGGCTCCAAAAACCCCTGGACGCGTTGCGTGAAATACACTTCCTCCACTCCACCCTGCTGAGGAAGTGTATTTCACGCAACACGTCCAGGGGTTTTTGGAGCCTTACACGTCGCTCGGTGTCCTTCCTGGGGAACTCTGTGAGCTGTTTTATATTATGTACATGCCTGTCAATCTTTGATCAAATGTATCTCGTTTTGGGGATGCGGAGCATCGAAACGCATGCGCACATTTAGACTTACGCCGCGCATCTCCTGTTATGCCGGCGTAATCGCTCTGTGAATCTGGCCCCAAATCTCAGAAAGAGGCTCGGTCCTTAAGTGGTTAAAGTGCTCTCCAACACTTGTTTTTTATGCATAAGTGCAGGATACACAATCAGTAACAGCACTTGGCTGGCTATTCACTGCTGCCCTCAACTCTACGTAACCTCGTAATAACTTATTCTTACAAAATTATCCTTCTTCACTTTCAGATACTAACTATAGCACTTTCAAGTTTTTATTCATGTTTGTACTTTTGCCTGTAATTTTAATACAAAACATGTGCTAGAACTTTGGATCTCTAGTGTTACAGCATTGTGATTAGAGGGTAGATATCATACATCTCTTTCCTAGAAATCCTTTTCACTCACACTGGCTTCTGCTTGGAAGAGCTCACACTTGCTTATCTTCCCCTGTAACCATAAATCATGGTGATAAATCAGATTAGTCATGTAGGAAGTAAACCAGGAAACAACACAGTGCATTTGTCACTGTAAGATGTTGCAGATGTATTTTCTTATGTATGATACAGTAAACAGCAAGTGCTCGGAATTTGTTGTGCAGCACATGGAAGCATAGGTGTGCGCAGCCTATTGCATTAGGGTGTGCACCCCAAAGCTCAAACTAACACTGCCACTCACTCATTGTGTCCATTCAGAAAGGGAAGGGGTCAGTAAATTACATATTTACCCGTCCCTTCCCCTGCAGCATCAGCCACCGGGAGAGGAGGGAAGCCAGCAGAAGTACGGGTGGAAGGGTTACTAGGGCAGTAAGGGGAATCTATGCTGCACTGGGTGATTAGGGTGTGCCTGGGCACACCTGGCACACCCTGTGCGCACGCCTATGAATGGAAGTATGATAAGGCTGCATATACTGAAGTGAAAGCACCAGCTGGTACCCCCTAAACTAGGGTGACCAGACATCCCCGTTTTCTGGGGACAGCCCCCGGATTGAGGACACTGTCCCCGGACCAAGTCTTCCCCCAGTTTTGTCCCCAGATTGGATTTGAACAGGGGCTGGGGAAATTTCAAAAACAGAAGAAAAAATGAATTACACACCCCCGCTCCTACTAGCTTAGGGGAGTGTTTTTTCCCATTATCTGTGTCCCTTTCTAAAAATCATGTGCTGGTCGGAGAGAATATTTTTTCAGTTTCAGGTGCATGTTCTTCTGCCTAGGCCGAATTCCTGGCCAGCCGCCTGCCTGCTTATCTCCTTGCCTTCCCTGACGGAGTGATCTTCCTCCGCTCCCCATCCAGTAGTAGCCGGGGGCCCGGAGAGTAAGGCCTCGTACACACGAGCGGATATGTCCGCTGAAAACGGTCCGATGGACCGTTTCAGCAGACATCTCCGATCGTGTGTATGGGCTAGCGGACAGATTTGTCCACCCGACAGATTTCAAAGCATGCTTTGAAATCTATCGGGTGGGAATGTGTCCGCCCGACATGTCTGCTGCTTAGTACACTTACCAGCAGACATGTCGTCCCGCTCCGCCGCCGCGCCGCCGCCGAATGGATTCGGCGCATGCGCGGAAGTGTTTTACTTCCTGGTGCGGTGACGTGGCGGCGTCAACGTCACCGCCACGTCACCGACACGTCAGCGCGCCGTCTGCTGGCGGGGATTTTGGTTTGCTCGTGTGTACACGCGAGCAAACCAAAATCCCAGCAGACAGATTTGTTCAAATCTGTCGGACGGACAGATTTGAACAAATCTGTCCGCTCGTGTGTATGGGGCCTAAGACTTGACAGGCTGTGTGACGGGCGGCGGTGGCGAGAGTCAGAGAGTCGCTGATTGCCGCCATTACTAGTAAAAAAAATATATGTCCCCGGATTTCATTTTAAAAATCTGGTCACCTTACCCTAAACTCTTGATACATTTTCCTTTTGTAATATGACAGGTGCACTGAAACAAAATTATTGCATATGCCAATCAGTAAACAGAGGTCAGTAAACAGGATACCATAACAATTCTAGGTTAAAGGGGTTGTAAAGGTTCTTTTTTTATTCTCTAAATAGGTTCCTTTAAGCTAGTGCATTGTTAGTTCACTTACCTTTTCATTCGATTTCCCTTCTAAATGTTTTTTTTTTCTTTGTCTGAATTTCCCACTTCCTGTTTCTCCTTAGTAAACTTGCCACCATCATCTGAGCCATTCTGGCTGGAGGTTAGTCAGCCAGAACAGCTTACTCAGGAGGGATAGGAAGTGAGAAATTCAGACAAATAAAACAAAGGAAAAAAACATTTTGAATGGAAATCGAAGGAAAAGGTAACAACAATGCACTAGCTTAAAGGAACCTATTCAGAAAAAAAAAAAACCTTTACAACCCCTTTAACCACTTAGCAACCACCTGCCGAAAAATAACGGCGGCAAGGTGGTTGCTTAACTCTGGGATCACGTTATATAAAGTAATTTCAAAGTCGCGCTCCCGAGCGCCCCCTGGGGCTCCCACACGGGAATGTCCGTGACCGCTGGGTCCAGAGGCCCCGGCGGGTCACGGATCACGATAAATCGCCGCTGATAGCGGTGGTTTACCACGTGATCGCGCCGTCCAATGACGGCGCGATCACATGTAAACAGACCGGCGTCATTTGATGACGCCGGTTCCTCCCTCCTCTCTCTGTACCGATCGGTACAGTGTGAGAGGGGGAGCACGGATGGCGGCAGCACTGTGGATGGATCTGTGACTATTGCAGTCACAGATTCATCCATCGCTGCTCATCCATCCCTGCAACCCCCCAGCAATACTCAGCATACCCCCGGCGCAATACTCAGCATACCCCCGGCGCAATACTCAGCATACCCCCAGCGCAATACTCAGCATACCCCCGGCGCAATACTCAGCATACCCCCGGCGCAATACTCAGCATACCCCCAGCGCAATACTCAGCATACCCCCGGCGCAATACTCAGCATACCCCCGGCGCAATACTCAGCATACCCCCGGCGCAATACTCAGCATACCCCCGGCGCAATACTCAGCATACCCCCGGCGCAATACTCTGCAGTACCCCCGGCGCAATACTCTGCAGTACCACGGCGCAATACTCTGCAGTACCCCGGCGCAATACTCTGCAGTACCCCGGCGTAATACTCTGCAGTACCCCAGCGCAATACTCTGCAGTACCCCTGCGCAATACTCTGAACAATACTCTGCAATACCCCCTGCGCAATACTCCCTGCGCAATACTCCCTGCGCAATACTCCCTGCGCAATACTCTGCGGTCATTTTTTTTTTCAGGCTTCCCAGCCTAGAGGTGAGATGTGGGGTCTTATTGACCCCATATCTCACTGAAGAGGACCTGTCACGCTATATTCCTATTACAAGGGATGTTTACATTCCTTGTAATAGAAATAAAAGTAATCAAAACATTTATTTTTGGGGAAAAACGTGTCAAACTAAAATAAATAAAGTAAAATGAACAATAAAAAAAAAAAAAAAACTTAAAGCGCCCCTGTTCCCGTGTGCTCGTATACAGAAGCGAACGTGCACGTAGGTCCCGCCCACATATGAAAACGGTGTTCAAACCACACATGTGAGGTATCGCTGCGAACGTTAGAGCGAGAGCAATCATTTTGGCCCTAGACCTCCTCTCCAACTAAAATGATGTAACCAGTAAAAATATTTAAAGCGTCACCTATGGGGATTTTTAAGTCGCAAAGTTTGGCGCCTTTCCACGAGCGTGTGCAATATTGAAGGGTGACATGTTGGGTATCTATTTACTCAGCATAACTTCATCTTTCATATTATGCAAAAACATTGGGCTAAATTTAATGTTTGTTTTTTTAAAAGCACAAAACTGTTTTATTTCCAAGTTGCAAAAGTTGCAACAACCGCCATTGTATTTTCTAGGGTCTTTGCTAAAAAAGCATATATAATGTTTTGGGGTTCTATGTAATTTTCTAGCAAATAAATGATCCATCCCTGCAACCCCCCAGCAATACTCAGCATACCCCCGGCGCAATACTCAGCATACCCCCGGCGCAATACTCAGCATACCCCCAGCGCAATACTCAGCATACCCCCGGCGCAATACTCAGCATACCCCCGGCGCAATACTCAGCATACCCCCAGCGCAATACTCAGCATACCCCCGGCGCAATACTCAGCATACCCCCGGCGCAATACTCAGCATACCCCCGGCGCAATACTCAGCATACCCCCGGCGCAATACTCAGCATACCCCCGGCGCAATACTCAGCATACCCCCGGCGCAATACTCTGCAGTACCCCCGGCGCAATACTCTGCAGTACCACGGCGCAATACTCTGCAGTACCCCGGCGCAATACTCTGCAGTACCCCGGCGTAATACTCTGCAGTACCCCAGCGCAATACTCTGCAGTACCCCTGCGCAATACTCTGAACAATACTCTGCAATACCCCCTGCGCAATACTCCCTGCGCAATACTCCCTGCGCAATACTCCCTGCGCAATACTCTGCGGTCATTTTTTTTTTCAGGCTTCCCAGCCTAGAGGTGAGATGTGGGGTCTTATTGACCCCATATCTCACTGAAGAGGACCTGTCACGCTATATTCCTATTACAAGGGATGTTTACATTCCTTGTAATAGAAATAAAAGTAATCAAAACATTTATTTTTGGGGAAAAACGTGTCAAACTAAAATAAATAAAGTAAAATGAACAATAAAAAAAAAAAAAAAAACTTAAAGCGCCCCTGTTCCCGTGTGCTCGTATACAGAAGCGAACGTGCACGTAGGTCCCGCCCACATATGAAAACGGTGTTCAAACCACACATGTGAGGTATCGCTGCGAACGTTAGAGCGAGAGCAATCATTTTGGCCCTAGACCTCCTCTCCAACTAAAATGATGTAACCAGTAAAAATATTTAAAGCGTCACCTATGGGGATTTTTAAGTCGCAAAGTTTGGCGCCTTTCCACGAGCGTGTGCAATATTGAAGGGTGACATGTTGGGTATCTATTTACTCAGCATAACTTCATCTTTCATATTATGCAAAAACATTGGGCTAAATTTAATGTTTGTTTTTTTAAAAGCACAAAACTGTTTTATTTCCAAGTTGCAAAAGTTGCAACAACCGCCATTGTATTTTCTAGGGTCTTTGCTAAAAAAGCATATATAATGTTTTGGGGTTCTATGTAATTTTCTAGCAAATAAATGAGGATTTTTACATGTAGGAGAGAAATGTCAGAATTGGTCTGGGTGCTCCCTGCATGTTGGGCCTCTGTATGTGGCCACGCTGTGTAAAAGTCTCACACATGGGGTATCGCCATACTCGGGAGGAATAGCAGAATGTGTTTTTGGGTGTAATTTGTGGTATGCATATGCTGTGTGTGAGAAATAACCTGCTAATATGAAAATTTTGTGGAAAGAAAATAAAAATGAAAAAAATCTTGATTTTGCAAAGAATTGTGGGAAAAAAATGACAACTTCAAAAAACTCACAATGCCTCTTTCTAAATACCTGGGAATGTCTTCTTTCCAAAAAGGGGTCATTTGGGGGGTATTTGTACTTTTCTGGCATGTTAGGGTGTCAAGAAATTAGAGAGGCTGTCAGTACATCAGATGTGATCAAATTGATCAATTTTCAGTAATTGGTACCATAGTTTTTAGACCCTATAACTTTCACCCAGACTAAATGATATCTAAAAAAAATTGTTTTGTTACCAAAGATATGTAGCAGTATACATTTTAGGCCAAGTTTATGAAGAAAAATTACTTTTTTGCAAAATGTTATAATAGAAATTAAGAAAAATTCATTTTTTTACAAAATTTTCGTTCTTTTTTCATTTATAGCGAAAAAAATAAAAACCGCAGAGGTGATAAAATACCACCAAAAGGAAGCTCTATTTGTGTGAAAAAAAGGACAAAAATTTCATTTGGTTACAGTGTTGTATGACTGAGTTATTGTCATTCAAAATGTGAGAGCACCGAAAGCTGAAAATTGGTCTGGTTATTAAGTGGGTTTAAGTGCCCAGTAGTCAAGTGGTTAGGGCAAGTTTTGACTTATGACTAAAGATATACCTACCAACTTTTTGAGATGGAAATGAGGGACACCTAATAGCAAAAGTATGTAGACATTGGACACACCCCCCTGTCACGCCCCCCTTAACCACTTGCAGACCAACCGCCGTGGTTATACTGGTATACAGGTTGGCTCCTCTGCGCGAACCATCGTAGCTGTACATCGGTCACTTTAAGCGGGCTAGCAGGCGCCCGGAGTTTGCGATGACCGCTGGCCTCAAGCAATCGTGGGCACGAGAGGCAGAACAGGGTAGTGTGTGTGTGTAAACATACAAATCCCTGTTCTGTTCTGTAAGGAAAGGCAGATTGTGCGTTCCTAAAAGCTAGGAACCACGATCTGTAATTTCCTCTAGGTTAGTCCTATCCCCCACAGATAGAACACACACTTAGGGAACACAATTAACCCCTTGATCGCCCCCTAGTGTTAACCCCTTCCCTGCCAGTGTCATTTTTACAGTAATCAGTGCATTTTGATAGCACTGCTCGCTGTATAAATGGTCCCAAAAATGTGCCAAAAGTGTCCGATGTGTCTGCCATAATGTTGCAGTCCCGATAAAAATCGCAGATCGCCGCCATTACTAGTAAAAAATAATAATAATAAAAATGTTATACATCTATCCCCTATTTTGTAGATGCTATAACTTTTTCGTAAACCAATCAATATTCGCTTATTGTGATTTATTTTTATTTTTACCAAAATATGTAGAAGAATACATATTGGCCTAAACTGAGAAAAAAATTTGCTTTTTTAAAAAAAAATGGGGATATTTATTATAGCAAAAAGTACAAAATATTGTGTTTTTTTCAAAATTGTCGCTTTTTTTTTGTGCAAAAAATAAAAATCGTAGAGAAAATCAAATACCACCAAAATAAAGCTCTATTTGTGGGGAAAAAAATACGTCAATTTTGTTTGGGTACAACGTCACATGACTGCGCAATTGTCAGTTAAAGCGACGCAGTGCAGAATTGCAAAAAAAAATGGCCTGGTCATTGGGCAAAATAAATGATTGGTTAAACCCACACATGTTTTTTTTTACCACTACCATTCCTTTATACTGCCATTTGGGATTTTCAAATGAACCAATTTAGAAATTGGATGAAAGGTTTAGGACTGTAAAACACTTTTGTATAGATAAATAGTGAATTTTATATACAACTATATGGATCAGACCAAAATGAGGGACACATGAGGAGGAAAGAGGGACAGAGGGAAATAAGGAAATGATTCAGGACGGCTGCACTGCCCAAAATCCTTTTATTAAGGCTTCACATGAAAAATGGTTGACAGATGGAGCAGGGGACAAAGAGGTAGACGCGTTTCACACAAATGTTAGCGCTTAGTCATTACCTGTTGGAACTAGTCCCCACAATTACCTACATACTGCTCTAATGTGTCATCATTAGGTTACAGGTGAACTAACCAATTAAAATTAGTACCCAGCTGGTGTTACAAAAAAACCCATCTAGAATACATGGTAGTTACACTCAAATCTGATGTAAAGAGTTCGGTCCAAATCCACTGCCAGAAAAAATCTGATACACCATTTGAACTCGGAGCAAACGCAACAGTCAAAATCATTGTATAGTTATAACAACATACACAAAATAATAGAACACATGTATTTATGTATACACACAATGAAGTTGATGTTGAGAACAAATAATTTTAAAAGCATTGTTAGAACATCATGAGGACCGATAATGGCATATTCCCAAAGTATGTGCATAGGGGAAATCTTCCATTGGAGACACTAGTTCTGGTGTGGATCACAGTATTGCAGTTCGGTCAGCATTCCTGTTATCCGTTTTCAGCTGTAAGCGAGCTGAAGCCCGCTGTTGGCTGTCATTGCAGAGCCTGTCCAGGCTTGGAAAAGATTGTGCCCATATGGTCCGCATCCACCCAGATGCCTGGATCGGCACCTGGCTCAGCCACTCAGTGAGCCGCTGAGAGCCTGAGCCAGCCATTCCCACATCCTCCACAGCCCAGTGCTCCAGTGAGTGCGGGGGGATGAGCAGAGGACAGTGAATGACAGTCACCAGCTTTCTGCTCACAAAGCTCTGAGAACCAAGCGATCAGCAGTGTTTGATCGCTCAGTTCTCACCTTCAGAGCCGGCGGGGAACAGATGCAGCATCGAACCTATGCTGCATCCACCTAGGTAAGTATGATTTAAAAAAAAAAAAATTCTCTTTTAATGCATTCCCTGCATTAAGGTAAACAACTTTTCACCTGGGGTTGTGCCTCCCTCCTCCATAAACATTTATCTGAGTCTTCTCTTGATCCAGTGCTGTGCCCAACTGAACTTCTTCTCCCCCTCTTCCTGGTCTCACAAGAGGCTCAGGCAGCAACAAAAGTCATTGGCTCCCACTGCCGTCAGTCAAATCCTATGAGGGGGATCACAGGTGTGGCCAAGCTGCACTGTGTGTCTATGGACACACACAGCCCAGTTTGGGAGTATGCCTATATGTGTCACCGGATAGAACACAGCTGGCTATTGGGGGACATGCAAGTGAGGAGGAGCAGACTGCCACAGTGGGGGACTCCAGCAAAGAAGATAAGAGGCAGCTCTGTGCATATCATTGTATAAAAGAGTATAAATATTTTAACTATGTAGCGCTGGTCTCCCAAGGAGTCGGGCGCTATTGTAAATTTAGGGGTGTCTGAGCCAATAGTTGGGCTTAGACTCTGTCAATTCTATTTAAATTAGCCTCTGTTCTGGCTATGGTTGTGTTCGGTAAAAGTTTTCCCTTGTTGCCTGTAGGTGGTGTTATCACTTCAGGCCCATGTTGGAACTCGAGCAGACCATAGTGTGTTAGGTGACCCCTCTCGGCAGCAGCCCAGTGGGAGCAGTGCCCCGCTGTGCATGCTGGGAGGGGGTACTTAAGGGGCAGGCGCCGTTTTTCGGGGTCCTTCGCCTCATGGCCCTCCTGGCGCGAGGTGAGTGTGTGTGATTCCAGTCTCGGGACCACGTTGGTCTGAGGCTGTGTTCCTGTCGAGTAGGCCCAGGTATGCTGGCTGGGGCCTATGTTTCTACAGGGGATCCCAAGTCTGTCCGCGATGGAAACCGGTGGAGGACCTGCCCTGGAGGAGACAAGCAAGGCAAACTGATGTCTCGGGATAGGTCTGGTAACCTCGTTAAGCAAAAGGGATCAACTACCCAAGTTGTCTACAGTCCGCCGCATTGGCTTAAAGGCACGTTTACTGTGAGGCTGGAAGTTCGGGACTTTAAATCATGTGGCAGAGGATCCCTGACTATCCATTCTGTGTTCTCAGATGGTCTGTGGCAGAGACTGTATCTATACTGTCCGTGCATCATTCCGGCTGCTAGGCCATGTGAGAGGGGTCTATCCGGGTAAGCAATACCCATACAGGAGTGAGTGGAACTTTGGATACCTCTTGTGCATTCTGTACCGTGTGAAAAAACAAAAAGTGTAGCGCTTAAGATTATGTGAGAAATAACAATATAACACTATAAAGCATCATAAGGACTTGCAGCGGCATCCTGGGGGCTTTGTGAAGTGAAGGAGCAGTCACAAGCACTTCTGAAGAGCATCTGAGTATTTTGGATCCATGGTAAAGAACCTACGAGTCCTATATATCAGTCCTGGTGTTGTTACATCCCTCTTGGCCTTTCACCCACCCTATGAGGAGCTGATTTACACTCAAAACCCATCCCTGTTCCCTGATGGAAGGTTGATGTCCGGATATCATCATTATAAGCCTGATTGACTCATTAAGTGCATACTTAGTTGAGTCCATGCTTTCTGGTAAGCCTCCTATTCTCTCTGGTAGTGGATCTACTATCAAATTTTTTTTCACCTATTGCTAGTTTTTTTTGGACACTTTGAATTCAAAAAAATTTTTTTTCATATCCCAATGAGATGACCATTTTTGAACACTCGGTGAATAAGTTATATGTTGCTTCACGTATTATATACACTAATTTATTTCAAGTCCTTATGATGCTTTATAGTGTTATATTGTTATTTCTCACATAATCTTAAGCGCTACACTTTTTGTTTTTTCATTTGTTTCTTGTTGCAGAATCCATCCAGTTCTGTTGTGTTGGCAGCCTTTTTTTATGTTTAGTTAGGTAGCGCGGTGTTATATGCACTTTTGTACATATATTTTTACTTCATTCTGTACCGTGTACCTGAACCTTCCCCTTCTCTCTATACTCTCTACTTCCTGCACAAGTTTTATGCAGCAAAAATAAAGCCTACTTTTCTACAGACTTCCTTCCCTAGACAACGAACTTAGAGGTAACGTGCAAAACCCAACATCTAAACCAGCAGCTCCTACGGGGGTAGTGCTACAACTATATAAAAAATAAGACCATAGGTGTGCACAGCCTATTGCATTAGGGTGTGCACCCCAAAGCTTAACCGCATATGTGTGTGTATGTGTATATATACTGACAGTGTCAGTAGGGCAGTGGACAGTGTCAATCATTTTTATTTTTATTATATTTTATTTATTTTTAGATCATTTAAAAAATTTTTTGTAGGTTTGGTGAAATATCAGGGGTCTAAACTGGGGGAATCTGCACCACACTGGGTGATTAGGGTGTGCCCAGGCACACCTGGCACACCCTGTGCGCACGCCTATGAATAAGACTTTACACTGTAAGCTCATATATTCATTTCCACATCATATTTCAATTATTTCTAGCCTGTAACTATTACACTGAACAGTCTTACTTTGTTAAAGGGGTTCTAAAGGTACAAGTTTTTTTACCTTCATGCATCCTATGCATGAAGGTAAAAAAACATCTAGCAGCACCGGCCCCCCCCGAGCCCCCGTTGTACTTACCTGACCGTTCGAATCTCCCGGGCGCGTCCACGTCGTCCTCTTCGGTTCCCAGCCTGGCCGTTGATTGGCTAGGCTGGGCGGATTGATAGCAGCGCAGCCATTGGCTAGCGCTGCTGTCAATCAGGGTGGATGACGCGGCGCGCTGGGGGGCGGAGCCGAGTGATACAGTCGGCGGCTATGGCCGCCGCTGTATCACGGGAGCGCGCTCGCAAAAGCTTTCCTCCATGCGAGCGCCCTCGCATGAAGAAGGAAAGCTTTTGCGAGGAGGAGCCCAGACAGCCGCCGAGGGACACCAGAAGACAGGTTTCCGGGCCACTCTGTGCAAAACGAACTGCACAGTGGAGGTAAGTATCACATGTTTGTTATTTTTTTTTTTAAAAATCCCTGCCTTTAGTGACCCTTTAAGATCCTCACGCATTTATTCCCTTGAATTCTGTGACACATTTTTATTGAACCCTGTTGATAGACACTGCTTGCAAGCAGCAAGGTACCATGGGATATGTAGTATTTGGAAAGTGAAAGTAAACAGCAGAAGAGAAGCTGCAAAGCATGCAGGGAATCCAGGAAGTTGTGGAAGAAGACCAGCAGGCAGGCAGAACTCACAACATAAAAGGAATTTTTCAAGTAAGCTTATAGTAGATTGTTATTAAGAACTTTTGTTTTTATTGTTAATGCAATGCTGATATTAGAAAATGAATGTGCATGCTGTGTGTATGCTGTGTGTAGGCTGTGTGCATGGTGTGTGCATGCTGTGTGCATGCTGTGTGCATGCTGTGTGTATGCTGTGTGCATGCTGTGTGTAGGCTGTGTGTATGCTGTGTGCATGCTGTGTGTATGCTGTGTGCATGCTGTGTGTATGCTGTGTGCATGCTGTGTGCATGCTGTGTGTATGCTGTGTGCCTGCTGTGTGCATGCTGTGTGTATGCTGTGTGCATGCTGTGTGCATGCTGTGTGCATGTTGTGTGCATGTTGTGTGCATGCTGTGTGCATGGTGTGTGCATGCTGTCTGTATGCTGTGTGCATGCTGTGTGCATGCTGTGTGCATGTTGTGTGTATGCTGTGTGTATGCTCTGTGTATGCTGTGTGTATGCTGTGTGCATGCTGTGTGTATGCTGTGTGCATGCTGTGTGCATGCTGTGTGCATGTTGTGTGTATGCTGTGTGTATGCTATGTGTATGCTGTGTGCATGCTGTGTGCATGTTGTGTGTATGCTGTGTGTATGCTATGTGTATGCTGTGTGCATGCTGTGTGCATGTTGTGTGTATGCTGTGTGTATGCTGTGTGTATGCTATGTGTATGCTGTGTGCATGCTGTGTGTATGCTGTGTGTATGCTGTGTGTATGCTGTGTGCATGCTGTGTGTATGCTGTGTGCATGCTGTGTGCATGCTGTGTGCATGTTGTGTGCATGCTGTGTGCATGCTGTGTGCATGCTGTGTGCATGTTGTGTGCATGCTGTGTGCATGCTGTGTGTGTGCTGTGTGCATGGTGTGTGCATGTTGTGTGCATGCTGTCTGTATGCTGTGTGCATGCTGTGTGCATGTTGTGTGTATGCTGTGTGTATGCTGTGTGTATGCTATGTGTATGCTGTGTGCATGCTGTGTGTATGCTATGTGTATGCTGTGTGCATGCTGTGTGTATGCTGTTACATGTTTGTAATGAATCTATTGACAGCCCATTTGCTGCAAGTCAAACATAGATTTTCATACTTGAGTAAATTGGAGCCTCTTGGAGTAAACACAAAAGCAAACAAGCATAAAAGTACCATCATCCTAAATGTCAATTGAATAAATCAAATATAGCTGGGACCCCAAAGGTAACCCAGAAATAATTTGGAAAAGGGGGAATGGGCGGGTGGACTGTAGCGGTACTAGGTACAAAAAGGTACAAGGGAACATGAACTAAGGTAAAAAATTACATTTGTTTATTATAATAATGAGCAAGTAGGACACACGTTATTAGATTATAAAAAACAAACAAACAGAAACAGTATTAAAACGTGACACAGTGCATGCCAAACCAGGTCACCGAGGTGTTAAATCAACCCTAGGCGAGGGGAAGCGGTGAGAAGGGTGTGGTCATGCCCGTTGAATCTCAATCTCGACTAGTTTCGCAACATTAGTTGCTTCATCAGGAGAGGTAGTCTGCACTGTTAGAGGAGACCACCGAGGACTATAAACCGCAATTGGAGGGAGGTAGCCTCTCAAGAACGGGTAGGAAGTAAATGGAGCCACAATATGAGCTATCCTAAAAAAAGCTGTGTGACACACATCGGATCCTGTGGACCATACAGTGTGCTCTACCGACCACTGGTCTTCAACTTTATGCACCTAGTGTGGGATTACTATTAAACACCCACGCCAGCTATGCTCTATCCTTGACCCATTAATATGGTTCACAGGTCCTTACTCTTTCAATTATATACACAGCTTTTTTTAGGATAGCTCATATTGTGGCTCCATTTACTTCCTACCCGTTCTTGAGAGGCTACCTCCCTCCAATTGCGGTTTATAGTCCTCGGTGGTCTCCTCTAACAGTGCAGACTACCTCTCCTGATGAAGCAACTAATGTTGCGAAACTAGTCCAGATTGAGATTCAACGGGCATGACCACACCCTTCTCACCGCTTCCCCTCGCCTAGGGTTGATTTAACACCTCGGTGACCTGGTTTGGCATGCACTGTGTCACGTTTTAATACTGTTTCTGTTTGTTTGTTTTTTATAATCTAATAACGTGTGTCCTACTTGCTCATTATTATAATAAACAAATGTAATTTTTTACCTTAGTTCATGTTCCCTTGTACCTTTTTGTACCTAGTACCGCTACAGTCCACCCGCCCATTCCCCCTTTTCCAAATTATTTCTGGGTTACCTTTGGGGTCCCAGCTATATTTGATTTATTCAATAGATTTTCATACTTATTTATTTCTGCCACATTATTGTGATCCTTTAAAAAAAATTATGGTGTTTAGTGTCTACCTTTGGTACAGGTACACACAAGAAAAACAATGTGTAAAATACTGTAATGTGTATCAAGCCAAAATGCTTTAATAAGAAAGATGTTTCTTGTCTGCCGACGCACATCACGCTTAGCCTTATTAACCACTTAAGACCCGGACCAATACGCTGGTAAATGACCCAAGGTGTTTTTGCGATTCGGCACTGCGTCGCTTTAACAGACAATTGCGCGGTCGTGCGACGTGGCTCCCAAACAAAATTTGCGTCCTTTTCTTCCCACAAATAGAGCTTTCTTTCGGTGGTATTTGATCGCCTCTGCGATTTTTATTTTTTGCGCTATAAACTAAAATAGAGCCACAATTTTGAAAAAAAACACAATTTTTTTACTTTTTGTTATAAAAAAAATCAAATAAACTAAATTTTAGTAAAACATTTAGGCCAAAATTAATTCAGCCACATGTCTTTAGTAAAAAAAAAAATCGCAATAAAAAAAAATAGCTACCTAGCGGGAACAGCGACACTAATACAGCGATCAGAAAAATGATCGCTTAGTGATGCTGGCAATAGGGAGTGAAAGGGTTAACTAGGGCGGTGATCAGGGGGTTAAAACTTTATTAGGGGGGGTGGGGGGGCTATCCTGAACCTAACACTAACTGTTTTTTACACTGCCTGTCACACTGACACTAAATGCAGTGATTAGATCACTGCATTCAGTGACACTGTGACAGGGGGGTGGGGGGGGGGCGATCACAAGGGGTTAATTTGCCTATGTGAGTGTGTGTCAGTGTTGTATTGGTGCACACTTACTTGTGATGTCTTCTCTCATCAGCAGCGCTGGGAAACAGCGCTGCGATGAGAGATTACATCATTTCCTCCTTCCTGTGTAAACACAGGAGGAGGAAGTGACAGGCTGGGAGCGCGCTCCCATTGGCTGGGAGCGATCGCGGGGGGGGCGGAAATCACGGACATCCGCCCGCTCGTCGGCGATCGCTCCCAGAGGCAGGGGGACCCCCGCACGCCGCGGAGGGGGTCCCGATGGGACCCCCGAACCGCACGAAGGCGGGGACGTAAATTTACGCCCTTGTGCCTGTACGAGCCATTCTGTGGCCGTATATGTGCGTGCGGGGGTCCTTAAGTGGTTAAATAAGGTTGTGTAAGCTTATATGAGGCAAAGAGCGATACATACATTGCAGTAAGCCACAGTCTGCAGTGATTACAGTATTTATTGGCGTATAACACTCACTTTTGGGTATCTATCTGTGGTCATAATGCGCTAATCTGATGAAACTTGAAATGTGATTGGTTGCCGTGGGTTACAGCATGTGCACATTATCACTGCTGTTTACACAACTTTATTAAATAAGCCTGAAGGTGTTCCTGTCTGCATACAAAGAAGCAGTAGCACTGTATCTGGATGATTTATTAATTATAGCCTGACAGCATAGAAGCAAAAGGTGCAATCAGGTTACATCAATAAAACGATACAAGGAAATTAATGCAATACCTGTAGCATCCAGTCAGGCTTCTTTCACATTAATGCTTACTGTAAAGTAATGCTTACTGACTTCTGAAAAGCTATCTACAGTGGATTACTTTTCAGAGGGCAGTATAGCTGCGCTTCACAGGCACACAGGAGGCGCTACCTCCTGAACACCTTTTTTTTTTTTACATTTTTATATCTGAGCCATTCTGGCTGGGGGTTAGTCAGCGTGCTCACCCCCTCCCTTGGGATTACATCCTTGTGAAAGCGGTGCCAACCCCTAACTGCATGCTCCTATCAGCTAGGGTTGCCACCTTTTCTTCAAGCCAAACCTGAACACGTTCTGTAGTATACACTATAGGATTATAAAAGACCTGGAACTCCTTTGAGTGCCCCATGCAGAGTAGTAACTACGCAGCGAACAGTGGGTGTGACCAAACTGCTCTTGCTGATATCTTCATCCCACCCCAGACAGACGCTCGCACGGACGGCAACAAATTTGTGTGTGACTATCTCGGTTACTTGGGGAGCCTGAAACCCAGACACATGATTCAAAACCCAGACTGTCCGGCTGAATCCTGGAAAGGTGGCAACCCTACTATCAGCCCCTGCCCTGAAGAAGTCAAGGGGTTGATTTAATAAAGGCAAATAGACTGTGCACTTTGCAAATGCAAAAGAGGGGAAGTTCTGCCAATGTCCATCCTCCAATTACGTTCAAGGAAATTTTTTTTTTTTTAAATTTTTTATCTTGCGTGGGATTGGTTATTTTTGCAGTAAAGGTTCACCTCATTTACTAAGCTCCGGAGCAAATGCACTTGCAAAGTGAACAGTTTATTTCCTTTAGTAAATCCACCCCTTGGAGTCCCTGTCCTAAAGGAGTCTAAGGTCCCTATCTCAAATGTACACATACTAGGCCCAAAGTAAACCGAAGCCAATAAACCTACCAGCATTTCTTTGGAATGTGGGAGGAACCCTACCTAAGGACAGGGAGAACTTTCAAACTTCATGCAGGTTCAATGGTGGAGAAGGATCTGGTAGGTTCTGGTAGATCATAAACTTAATAATAAACATAAACATAATAATAAAATGCAATGCCAAGCTGTGGTTTCCAAAGCAAGAAAAGTCATTTCTTGTATAAGTAGAGATATGGACTGCAGAGAGAGAGATATCATTTTGCCCCTGTACAAATCATTAGTAAGACCTCATCTGGAATATGCAGTCCAGTTTTGGGCACCAGTTTTAAAAAAGGATATCGGAGAACTGGAGAAAGTGCAGAGAAGGGCAACCAAACTGACAAGAGGCATGGAGGAGCTCAGCTATGAGGAAAGATTAGAGGAACTGCAGTTATTCTCTTTTGAGAAAAGATTATAGGGGGGATATGATCAACATTTATAAATACATAGGTGGTCCATATAGTGAACTTGGTGTTGAGTTATTCACAGAGGACAAGGGGGCACTCTTTACCTCTGGAGAAAAAAAGATTTAAATTGTTTGTTAACCTCCCTGGCGGTATAATTCTTTCTGGATTTAGGTGCTGAAAGCGGTACCATTATTTGCAAGGAAATTTGGCGTTTTATACTGTAGGCTTGTAATTCTTAGGAATAACTCACTTAAATCTGACCAAACAAGAGTCTAGTAGGCATCCCGGGTATGAATTAAAAAAATTATAAATTATAAATTATAATATAATAAATAATTATAACAAATAATAATATAATTATAATAAAAATTATTTAATAATGTAATCAACTCAAAATCACTGAAATTTGCTCAGTTGCAGAATTGTCACTGTCATTACTTTTTTTTTTTATGACGAATTTCCCGCTATTGCTCAATTCTGCAAGTGATTATAATTTATTTACGCTGTTTTCTAGCTGCTCTAAAACCATTTTTGACATAAAGGAACACTGTTGGTTGCTATGGACAATCTACATTGTTCAGGGAGAAAGAACACTTTTTATTATATAAAATAACATGTAGGGCACAGGGCAGACCACTAGGGACAAGGGGGGTGTGTATTTTTTACATGCAGTACTGTAATCTATAAGATTACAGTATACTGTATGTAATGTGTTTGTTTACGTTTTTGAATTTGGCGCCGTTCTCCGCTCCCGTGCGTCGTAACGTCGCAGGGAACGGAGATCGGCGGCACACGGAGGCACTGTGTGAATCGCGTGAGCACCCGCTCGCTCACACAGCGGAGAGGCATCCCTGGATCCAGGGACAAGGTAAGTAAACCCTGCCTGTGGATGCTGCGAGGCGAGCCCGAGTCTGACTCGGGGTTACCTATCGCAGCACAAAAATGTAACCCCGAGTCAGACTCGGGAATACCGCCAGGGAGGTTAAGTCTACATTGAAACTCGCTGCCAGACCATCTATTATACTCAGGCATACCACACTATGTAAGTCATTTCTAAAAACAAGGCGTGTAAATACCTATTTAAAGCTATCTTCAGGCCGGTCACATGACTCGCGGCCGCTTTACAGCTCAGGTGGATGACTTCTGCAAGAAGGGCTGAGCTCTCCCTCTGACGTCAGCCAGGGGAGGTCACGTGACTGGCCTGAAGATAGCCCTAAATAGGTGTTTACGAGCCTCGTTTTTAGAAAAAACATACCCAGTGTAGTATGCCTGCCCATTATAGAGAACAGGATGGTGAGGTAGCCGACAGCAGAGTCTTGGTGGACGAAACGGTGATGACCTCAACGTCCACGGCCTCCGGTTTCCACGATTTCCACGGATGGGGAGGGTTCCGGCCATGGGGCCTCCTCCTCCGCGGTCACAGTCCCGTTGAACCAGTCCACCCGATACTCCCGGGGAGCTTCAGTGGGTGGATGAACTTGAAACAGGTAGGCCTGGCACCTTTTGCATCGGGGCGAAAGGCAGGAGCTGAACGGCAAACTCCGCACAACGAGGGCAGGATAGTCCAAAGGCCTCCGATCCTCCGCTCGTGTATAGCACAAATTTGCCATCGGTATGCATCCGGATCCCTGTATCAGTGAGGGGTACTCCGGCTGCAGTAGACAGAGACTCCCGGGGTGGTCATTGGGGGTCTCAATCTTGCAAAAGCAGTAGATCTCTTTGAGGGAACAGACATCTCTCACGTGTCTCTCTCTCGTGAGAAAAAAAATGGTCTGCTGGTTCGGCGCAAAACTTTACCCTACGTCTCACGCAGGGGTGGGTGACTCCTCCCACTTAAAAAACTTGTCTAGACACGTTGTAGCACACACGCGTCACAGAACACGCACCCAAACTCCCACCACCTGAGGTTAACTCTTTCTCTACTGCACAGTTCATTACCGTAATAGTTCTCTTTTTTTTCAATAAAGCAAAAACTCACAGTTCCTTTGCTAATGGCAACAGCCGAATCCCGGACGAGCCCCCACGTGTAGCGCTACCCCCGCAGGAGCCGCTGGTTAGATTTGGGATCAGTGTGTTACCTTTGTAAGGGGTATGATGAAAGTAGATGATGTGAGCAATGATAGTATGTCCAAACAGCAAGATGTCGTTTTCTGTGCTTTTATTCTTGTGCCCAACACGGCAACAGGTAACTTCAGGTGAATAGAGGAAAGGTGGTGAAAGAAGAAGTTACAGATTCAGACCTAAGTTATGCAGAAGCAGCCCTGCTTCAATGATACCCTTTTGATACGTCGCCACTCCAACTGGAGTGGGTGTAGCGTACCCAGACAGTCTCTCTGGCCGCGTACACACGATGAGATTTATCCGATGAATACGGTCTGACAGACCGATTTCATCGGATATGTCTCCTGGAGATTTTGGTCTGATGTGTGTACACACGATCAAACCAAAATCCCCGCGGACGGACAGCTTGGGATCTTCTCATAGAAGTGATGACCCAGTAAGTCACTGGGGCCCCCTGTGGCTTTGGTTACTCCGGGCCATGAGGGCCCAGAGTTAGGAACTACGCGCCGTCTCGCCGGGGGCCCGTGACGTGCGCACACCCTAAAGGTGGGTGCCGCACCCCGATCCAATCTCAAACTCTTGACGCCAAGATGGTGCCCTCCAGAAGTACCCTACCCCAGCATGCCCCGCGAGGGAAAAACTCCTCTGATTGGCTGCTGACAAGAAGGCACTCCCACTGGTCTCCACTGCCGCCACCTGTCGTTCCAAGATGGAAAGGAATATTTGGAACACAGAATGAAGCAACAGCACAGCCCAGCACTAAACCAACATAATTCAAACAGATGAGAGCTAAGTACAGGCATACCCCACTTTTAAGTACACAATGGGGTTTATTTTCTAAAGCTGGAAAGCGCAATATAAGGCTCACTTCTGCACACAAACCAATGAGCTTCCAGGTTTTATTACCAGGCTTAACTGAACAAGCTGGGGTTAGAAGCTTTTTGTTTTTTATGCAGAAGTGAGCCTGATATTGCGATTTCCAGCGTTAGTAAATAAACCCTAGTGTGTACTTAAAAGCGGGGTATGCCTGTAGTTCTCTCATTTCCCTCTAAATTAAAAAGCGTCCGTACTTGAAAGTACAGGGGCGCTACAGGTACATAATTAGTCAGGTTGAAAAAAGACACAAGTCCATCTAGTTCAACCAATAAAAGAGAAAATGTAAATCATACAATCCCATATACACAATCCTATACCCACAATTTATCCAGAGGAAGGAAAAAAACTAGGGGTGCACCGAATGGAAATTTTGGTGCCGAAACCGAAAATGTAGGATGCACTTTGACGAAAACCAAAACCAAAAATTAAACTTAAAAAAAAAAAATATTTTATATTTTTATATATAATTGTACTATATTCAACTTTTTATTTAATATCATCATTTTAAATTAATATGAATTTATTGTTGGCCGTTATTGGCACTTTTAGTGCAAGAAAGGTCAAGAAAAATGCAGTCTGCAGTCTCTAACCATCTCTTGTATCATGTCCACAGTTTCCAGTTTCTAACCATCTCTTGTATCAAGTCCACAGTCTCTAACCATCTCTTGTATCAAGTCTTCAGTCTAAAACCATCTCTTGTATCATGTCCACAGTCTCTAATCATCTCTTGTATCAAGTCCACAGTCTCTAACCATCTCTTGTATCAAGTCCTCAGTCTATAACCATCTCTTGTATCAAGTCCACAGTCTCTAACTATCTCTTGTATCAAGTCCTCAGTCTATAATAATCTCTTGTATCAAGTCCACAGTCTCTAACCATCTATTGTATCAAGTCCTCAGTCTCTAACCATCTCTTGTATCTTGTCCTCAGTCTCTAACCATCTCTTGTATCATGTCCTCAGTCTCGAATCATCTCTTGTATCATATCCACAGTCTATAACCATCTCTTGTATCATGTCCACGGTCTCTAATCATCTCTTGTATCATGTCCTCAGTCTCTAACCATCTCTTGTATCATGTCCTCAGTCTCTAACCATCTCTTGTATCATGTCCTCAGTCTCTAACCAAAATGCAGCCTGCAAAATGCAGCCTGCCTGTACCCATCAGATGCAGCTTCTCAGCGCCTGTTAGATGCAGCCTACCTGTGCCACGATCAGAGCAGCGATCTCCGTATGTCACAGAGCTGGATTTGAGTTTCCCAGCTGCAGTAACAATGTCCCTCCTCCTGTGATCACGTCACACTGATTCAATGTCCCACCATTGCATCAGTGTGCCGTCTATCACTGGAGGCGGGACATTCTTACTACTGCCGCTCGAACAATTCAGCTCCTTGACACACAGATCTCTGCTCTGCTTAAAGAGGAGTTCCACCCAAATTTGGAACTTCCTCTTATCCCACTCCTCACCCCCATACATGCCACATTTGGCATGTAATTTTTTTGGGGGGGGAGTGGGGGCTTCAGTAGGAGTGGGACTTCCTGTCCCACTTCCTGCTTCCGCCGAGGGGCTGGTTAGGCGATTAAGCCTTAATCGCCTACACCAGCCCCTCCCTGTAGGCGATCACATGGGACACTGACAGGTCCCATGCGATCGCCTCTCCAATCAGAGGCGAGCCGCGCCGCGCGCGCATGCGCAGTGCGGCTCGCGCATGCGCAGTGGGTGCCCGGCCGTGAAGCCGAAGGCTGTCACGGCTGGGTGCCCACAGTCAGGATGGAGACGCCGGCCGGGGAGGGGGGGAGAGGAGCGGAGCCCCGGTCGGCGCGTCGCTGGAACGCAGGAGCAGGTAAGTGAGTGTTTATTAAAAGCCAGCAGCTACACTTTTTGTAGCTGCTGACTTTTAATAAACACATTTTTGGGCTGGAACACCCCTTTAAGTAGGAGGAGGCCTGGGAAGTGCCAGGAGGACACAATACGTGGCACCCGGAGTGGACCCTGCCCCCTTTTTGGCACTCCATTATCTGCATCTTTTTGTCTTTTGGCGGCCAAAATTTTAGTACACACCTACAACAAAACAGCAAAGCATGATCCAATTTTCTCCTGCAGGGGAAAAAAATCCTTCCTGATCCCCCGAGCGGCAATCGGGTATTCCCTGGATCAACTTTACCTATAAATGTTACTTAGTACCCAGTTATATTATGTACGTTAAGAAAATAATCCAGTCCTTTTTTTAAGCAATCTACTGTGCTGGCCAGAATCAGCTCTTAAGGGAGTCTATTCCACATTTTCACAGCTCTCGCGGTGAAGAAGATTTGGAGATTAAAGTGTTTGTTAACCCCCCGAAAAAAAAAAATTCTGATCCTGGTCCCTTAAAGCAGATTTACCTCGACAGTGCTTGTGCTGTGTAATCTGCCCCCCTTTGAACTGTAAAGAAACCTGCCTGATCCTGCCACTTCCTGTATCCCCCTCTATGCACTGACAATGAAAATCAGGGCTGCTGAGCCCTGACCACCGCAGGGACGAGACGGAGAAATGTGACCATGTGGCCAGCATGACAAGCGCGCAGTCCAAGACTGTTCCCGGAGACTGCCCCTGTTATTGCAGTCTCTGTCTGGCGTGCTGTTGTTGGCGGAGGCCCTACACAACCTCCTTGTTTTAGTGACTGGAAGCTAACTTCCCGCCCTTCGAATTTGTCTGTTGCCCCGGCTGGGGCCCGCAACTATTTGCCTGCTGAGGAATACAATTCCTCGGACCTAGAATCCCTATCAGACGACGGGGGGATTGAACAGTACTTTGAACCTGAGTTTCCAGAGTCCCAGGGCTATGGAGGATTCCGGGCCCCTAGAACCCGACGGAGGAAGAAGCGCTCCGACTGGAGCGTACCCAGCGCACCCAACACGAGCGTTCCGCAGCTGACCTGGGGAGTTGGTGAGTCTTCCACTGTTTTTACTACCACCAACCCCATACCCATTTCTGTGCCTGTGTTAAGAAGGGTGCCTGACTCTATAGTTAGGCCGGAATATGGAGATCCCCGCTGCCAAAGCTAGCCCATCTCCAGCGGGTTGTAATGCACCGGGTTGCCGCTGACTATGGCTGGGAGTACCCATATGTGCCCCCGTCCCTACTACTTGAAATTGACCAGCTGCGGGAGAAGTGGTATAGGGATGCCATATGGGAGCATTTGAAAGTTCCAGTGAAGGACCGCGAGACACCCTACGCTTTCCTGTGTGTCGGCAATCGCTTGGAAGGTATGGAGCCCTGGGAGATACATTTTTGCAGATCGTGTGGTTTTGAAGTGTCCCGGGATCGCGGATCAGGTGTTCTCTATCACCACCACTGACTCCCACGGGACACCCTTGTGTTGCCTGATCCACGTTTCTACCGCTAAGGCCCCATGCCTATGTTTCAACGATTGCTGCTTTTAAAGAAGACCTGGACAAGAGCTTTACCCCTATTCGATTTTCATTTTGTTGTTTGCTTATCCCACTGGATCGACATATTGGTGCATGTGCAGAACTTCGGGAGGGTTTTGGCTCAGTTAGTTAGAATAGATTTGTGTGGGTCTCTTTCCAGCACCAGAAGATTTTTCAGCGGAGGAGGTGCTCTGTTTATATTTCCCTCCTGTTGCTGTACATCTTGAACTGAACTATGGCATGCCCTGCAGTACCAGCGTACTGGCCACTAGGGACAGTGTTCTGCAGACTTTACTTGTTTTTTTTTCTCCTCTTTCCTCTCTTAGCAAGTAGAAAAGAAATGTATATATTTTTTCTCTCACTTCCTAGGTCCAGCAACTTAGGAAAAATGTCTAGCACTTATTTTGTTTCTTTCTTTGTACTCCTTGGGAGGAAAGGAGGTTTCATTCCCTGACTAGAGGGTCCAGTCTCAGGTTCTTCCATTGAGTAGATAGGTATACATGGCTGTGTATGCCTATGTGTATATATATATATTATATTTCGTATGTTTCTTTGTTTTGTTTTTTCAGGATTGTGGACCTACTATCAACATTGCCAGAGAATGGGGCAGTTTAGATAGACAGGGCTGTTTGATAATTTGTGTGTAATTCCATAGTTCTTACTGTAATATTCAATGAAGCTAATATTTGTATATCTTAAAGTTGTCTATTTATTTTTCATTCTTTTCTCTGTTGCTGTCACGCAAACTGAAGCCGGCATTCAGGCCTGAATGCCTTGTTAAGACACTGGGGACAGTGTCAATTTAAGTGGGGGGAGTGTGTAGCGCCCCTGTACTTCCAAGTACGGACGCTGTTTAAATTTAGAGGGAGATGGGAGAACTACTTAGCTCTCATCTGTGTGAATTATGTTGGTTTAGTGCTAGGCTGTGCTGTTGCTTCATTCTGTGTTCCAAAGATACCTTTCCATCTTGGAACGACAGGTGGTGGCAGTGGAGATCAGTGGGAGCGCCTTCTTGTCAGCAGCCAATCAGAGGAGTTTTTCCCTCGCGGGGCATGCTGGGGTAGGGTACTTCTGGATTGCGCCATCTTGGCGTCGGAAGTTAGAGGTTGGATCCGGGTGCGGCACCCACCTTTAGGGTGTGCGCATGTCACGGGCCCCGGCGAAATGGCCTACCAGGCCGGGGTGCACGTGCTGCGCAGAGTTCCTAACTCGGGGCCCTCATGGCCCGGAGCAACCAAAGCCACAGAGGGGGCCCCAGTGACTTACTGGGTCCCCACTTCGATAAAAAGATCCCAAACGATTTGTGCTGTTCGGTGGGGAGTCGGTCTGAGAGGAGCATGGAGTCAGGCGATCCAATAGAGCAGGGATCTCCAAACTATGGCCCTCCAGCTGTTGTGGGACTACAGGTCCCATGAGGCATTGTAGAACCTTGACATTCACAGACATGACTAAGCATTATGGGAATTGTAGTTCCTGAACAACTGGAGGGCCATAGTTTGGAGACCCCTGCAATAGAGCCTAGACGAGCCATCAGGGATCAGGGTGACTGGACACTGGAAGTTTGTTTGTATGACAACCTGTCAGTCGGTAATCTAAAAGTCAAGGACTACCTGAAGACAATTCAGACAAACACATTCCAGAGCAAGGGCCTGTGGCAGAGGCACCACTCCTATTTCCATTGAGCCAAGCCTGTGGCAGAGGTTTGTTTTCCTTCTCAGGGTTCTGAACGGTACCCCGGCTGCCAGTTCTGTGAAAGAGACTGTCCGGGTACGCTACACCCACTCCGGCTGGAGTGGCGACGTTAAAAAGGGTATCTTTGAAGCAGGACTGCTTCTGCATAACTTAGACCTGAATCTGCAACTTCTTCTTTCACCACCTTTCCTCTATTCACCTGAAGTTACCTGTTACAGTGTTGGGCACACGGATAAAAGCACAGAAAACGAAATCTTGCTGTTTGGACATTCTATCATTGTTCACATCATCTACTTTCATCATACCCCTAGATATGCTAAAAGGTAACACGCCGATCCCAAATCAAACCAGCGGCTAGCGCTACATACCTATATAGGTTGTGTCCTGACATGGATAATGAACCAAGGACCCCAGTGCTACAAGACAAAAATCCTAATAACTAAGTTATTTTTTGTTCAGCTATGTGCTACACTGATTAATTTACTTTTCCTATTTCAGAATTTCCTAATTCATCTTTATTGCACGGAAGGTCTGTGAATATTTTTATTCCATCTTCGCCTTTGTGTATTTGATGCCAAACAGAAGTGATTTCTGGGAAATTGGCTATGGAGAAACAGAGCGTGCTTCTGTATTCTTCCACCCAGGGTTCACATGAGCCCAGTGGTGCAGATTTTCTAATTACCCTTTTGTTGCTGCACACGGAGGAATGTGGGCATAAATGAGGATGTTAGGTGTGGCCCTCTGTGGTCTCAGAGAGGATGAACATGCCCTGCACCCTGAGGGTACATAGATGAACCTGAATAATAACTATGATTCACCTGCGCTTGTTCTTAAATGGGAATCCTATGTGTCTGTAAATGTGTGCGACTAGGTGTGCCCAGGCTTGTCTGATCCCTGTCAGAGAAGCAGACAGTTTCCATATAAAGAGCTGACGATCAAAAAAAAGTGTTGAAAGACGCATCGATATGTGCTTTTACTCCGGCTTGTAGCACCACCCTCCTAGCTTAGTGTGAGATTCCCTCTGTCACTGTGAAATCAACCTCGTCTCTGCTCAAATGCCACTCTTTCAGCTTCTTACCTTTCCCCTTCCCAGTTCAAAAAAGATACTTTGCTTTTTTTTAAAGCAACACGTATATATTGCATGTCAGGGAATCTCCCTGTAAAGTGAATACTGCCGTATTTTTATTTACGAGCTGTCAGAAAAAGAGCAATGAGGAGTTGGATAAAACTTTCCAACCTACATTAGGCTGGGTTCACACTACGATTTTCCCGTCCGTCAGCTGCATACGATTTATATGAAAAAACGTATGCGGCTGAAACTGCTTGAACCGTACGTAAACGTATGCGTTTATAAAACGTATACGGTTTCAAAGTGCGTACGGTTCCATCCGGTTTTGATTAAAAAAACGCATATACGTTTTTGGAATTAGTGTCATTTAATAAAAAAAGATTTTCTTGTTTTGAAAATGCGCATGCGCAGACGAAAAACGCATACGGTTTATACGTATGGAACCGCACATATGTGCGTTTTCCATTGACTTTAATGTTAAAAAAAAACGTATGCGTTTGCCATACGGTTTCAAAAACTGACTCAAAACCGTGGTCGAACACGGTTTTGCGTACTGTTAAAAAACGTTTTGCCAGCAAATCGTACGCACCCGGATGCATCTGAGTGCATACGATTTGCAATGCATGTATGCGTTTTCCCGTATGGGCCCGTACGTTTTCAAAACTGAAATCGTATGCGGCTGACGGACGGGAAAATCGTAGTGTGAACCCAGCCTAACGCTGGTTTGAATTTAGCTAAGACCGTTTTTGTAATAAGTGCTCTGTCATGTTATTACACAACAGCACCATTTCATATGGTCTTTATTAATCGGAGTACCATGGGGGACATGTTCTTGTAGCACACGGCAGCCAACCAGATTATTGATTTCTTTAAGCCTCCTACACACTACTAATTTTTTTTTGAAAAAAAAAAAATGACAGCTCAGGTTGGAGCCGATGTACTAACATCAGATTGTTAGTGCAATGGCTCCAACCTGAGCTGTTATTTTCTTTACTTTCAACCTGCCAGGTTGAGTGAAAAAATAAATAAATAGAAGTGTGTAGGAGGCTTAAAGAAATCAATAATAGTCCCGTGCTGTACTATTGTGTTCTGACAGGAGGACGCCCCAACTCCAGGACACTCCGGTTCGCACTTTCAGCCATTGGCTGAGAGCACTGATTGGGAGCCGGTCAGCCGTTATTTTTTGGTCATGCCTCTCCAACAGAAGTCAGATGAATGGTGGACCCGCTGACGTACACGCGGGCCGAATCAGATGCATTTAGCAGGCGGTACACCCACAGAAAGTGGCATGGGGCATGGGAATGCTGGCTCTGCAACTAAAGAGGGTAGAGGTTGAGGAGCAGTACAAGAGCAGGACTGTCTTTAAAGGGGTGTTCCAGCCAAAAAATGTGTTTATTAAAAGTCAGCAGCTACAAAAAGTGTAGCTGCTGGCTTTTAATAAACACTCACTTACCTGCTCCTGCGTTCCAGCGACGCGCCGACCGGGGCTTCGCTCCTCTCCCCCCCTCCCCGGCCGGCGTCTCCATCCCGACTGTGGGCACCCAGCCGTGACAGCCTTCGGCTTCACGGCCGGACACCCACTGCGCATGCGCACGCAGCGCGGCTCGCCGCTGATTGGAGTGGCGATCGCATGGGACCTGTCAGTGTCCCATGTGATCGCCTACAGGGAGGGGCTGGTGTAGGCGCTTAAGGCTTAATCGCCTAACCAGCCCCTCGGCGGAAGCAGGAAGTGGGACAGGAAGTCCCACTCCTACTGAAGCCCCCACTCCCCCCCCAAAAAATGACATGCCAAATGTGGCATGTATGGGGGTGAGGAGTGGGATAAGAGGAATTCTTGCCCCCCCCCATTCAATTATGCTCTCTGCCTGCTCTGAGACATACAATTAATATCAACTAGATTTAAAATCAGTTTAATGTATCAGATCAGGCAGTGATTGTGATTGGTTTCCAGAGGTTACAGCATATCATTACCACTTACTGACTGGTTGCTATAGGTTACAACACACATTACGGCTCACTGATTAGTTGCTAGAGGTTACAGCACATGACTTCTTCTTGTTGATTGGTTGCTAAAGATTACTGTACATAGGTGTGCGCAGCCTATTGCATTAGGGTGTGCACCCCAAAGCAATAGGGCAATGGACAGTGTCGGTAGAGCAGTGGACAACATCTAAAGGGCAGAGACTGGTGTCAGTTTATTTTTTATTATTATTTTTTTACAATTTTATTCTTTTTTACAATTTTTTTTTTTACAATATTATTTTTTTGTTTTACTTTTTATTTCGGATCCCCATGGGTGCCTATGTGAAATATTAGGGGTCTAAATAGACCCCTAATGTCTCGCTTTTGAGACAGAGAAAGGGACTGAGGACAAAGATTCCTCAGTTCCTTTCTCTGCAGCCAAGTAGCAGGGGAAATCTGCCCAGCACAAGGTTATTAGGGTGTGCCCAGGCACACCTGGCACACCCTGTGCGCACGCCTATGGTAATACAGTTCACTGATTGGTTGCTAGAGGTTACAGCAGATCATCTCTTCGCTGCAGAGGGGCATGATATACATATCGAATGCCGCCGGCCTCAGCTATTTACATATGAATGCAGCCGCTATTTACATATGAATTATTCTATTATTTACATATGAATGGCGGTTATTTACATGTAAACACAGGGTCTGCAGGTAAGTCATCTGTACACAACAATAGGGCAGCATTAGTAGCAGCCCTTCACACTGAGACATTAGGACACAACACAGGACTAAAATTTTAAGGGACAAGGGAAATTAAACTGGCATAGTTGGCAAGTATGAGGCAGCTGCTTTGGGCCCCACAACAATGGCAGGGCCCAGGGCAGTTGTCCCTTTTGCCCGGCCTTAAAGACAGCCTTGACCAAGAGCTTTTAACCCCCTCAACCATATGTGTTAATGAGCCCTTAAAGCGGAGTTCCACCCAAAATTGGAACTTCCACTAATCCCACTCCTCACCCCCTTACATGCCACATTTGGCATGTAATTTTTTTGGGGGGGGGGAGTGGGGGCTTCAGGAGGAGTGGGACTTCCTGTCCCACTTCCTCCTTCCGCCGAGGGGCTGGTTAGGCGATTAAGCTTAATCGCCTACTACAGCCCCTCCCTGTAGGCGATCGCATGGGACACATGACAGGTCCCATGCGATCGCCTGTCCAATAGGAGAGCGCAGCGTCGCTCGCGCATGCGCAGTGGGTGCCGAAGGCTGTCACGGTCGGGTGCCCACACTTAGGATGAAGACGCCGGCCGGGGAGGGGGGGAGAGGAGCGGACCCCCCGGCCGGCGTGTCGCTGGATCGTGGAGCAGGTGAGTGTGTGTTTATTAAAAGCCAGCAGCTACACTTTTTGTAGCTGCTGACTTTTAATAAACACTAAATTTGGCTGGAACACCCCTTTAACCACTTCAGCTCTGGAAGTTTTTACCCCCTTCCTGACCAGGCCATTTTTTGTGACACGGCACTGCGTTGCTTTAACGGACAATTGCTCGGTCATGCAACGCTGTACTGAAACAAAATTGTCCTTTTTGCCCACAAATAGAGCTTTCTTTTGGTGCCATTTTATCACCTCTGTGGTTTTTATTTTGTGCTCTATAAACAAAAAAAAAAGGCAGACAATTTTGAAACGAAAACATTATTTTTTACTTTCTGCTATAACACATATCCAATAAAAAAATCAATTTAGGCCAATATGAATTCTGCTACATATTTTTAGTAAATAAAGTCCCAATAATCGTATATTGATTGGTTTGCGCAAAAGTTACAGCGTCTACAAACTATGGGATATTTTTATGGATTTTTTTTTATTATTATTGTTCTTACTAGTAATGGTGGCGTTCAGTGATTTTTAGCGGGACTGCGACATTGCGGTGGACAAATCTGACACTAAGGGGTTGATTTACTAAAGGAAAATAGACTGTGCACCTTGCAAAGTGCAGTTTCCCTCTGCAAATGCAGTTGCTCCAGAGCTTAGTAAATGAGGTAAGGCTTCACTTTGCAAAGAGTACCCAATCAGGTGCAAGAAAAAAAAAAAACAGCATTTTGCTTGCACATGAGCTTCTGCTCATTTACTAAGCTCTGGAGAAACTGCACTTGCAAAAGTGCAGAGTATATTTGCCTTTAGTAAATCAACCCCTAAGTGACACTTTTTGGGGACCAGGGACACCAATATAGTGATCAGTGCTAAAAAGAATGCACTGTCAGTGTATAAATGACACTGGCAGGGAAGGGGTTGACATCAGGGGCAATCAAAGGGTTAAGTATGATCCTAGGGCGTGATTTCTAACTGTTTGGAGGATAGTTTAACTGGGGGAAGAGAGACATCTGTGTTCCTGATTATCAGAAACACAAGATCTTTCTCTTCCTCCCTGACAGACCAGTGGTCTGCCTTGCTTATCGCGGCTGCCGGACACACTGATTGGCTCCTGCTGTTTCCAATCACAGCGGGAGCACGGCTCCAGCGAACCGACGAAGAGGATGATGCAGATGTACGTAATTATGCGCTTAAGGGACGCCCTGGCGTACATGTACATGGGGTGGTCCTTAAAGGGTTTAGGCGGAAATTCACTCTCTCAATCAGCATGGTCTTTTTCAAATCCTTATACTGCTATAGCATTAGTATGTAGATAGGGAAGTATATAATATTTACATGTTTTAACCTTTTTTTTTTGCATTTCTTCAGTTACTTCCTAGTTTCCATGCCTAGGCAAATGCAAACATCCTAAGAGTCTTCAGGAGTGAAGGGAGGACTCTCAGCTCAGCCCATGCCTGAGCTAAGGGCAGATAGATTACAGGAAGTAAATGCTACATGAATCACCTGCCCTTACTCAAGATGACCACGACTAGAAATGCCAGGAGGTGTTTTTCAAAATGATTTCTCAGCAAAATAAAGCATGGAGACATGTATGGATGGGTAAGTTTTCTTTGAATATTAAAAATGAATTATATAGCATTTTTTGTTTGTGGTGCTCAAACACAGTGCGGTTCCACTTTAAACTGGCTGAAATCTGGAACAATATGCAGTGTATTTCTGCAGTACATGCACCTTGCCACAATGTTTTGACTCTTTTAATTTTTTGCAGGTACAAAAAATACTTGCCAATCCTGACAAAAATCCAGTAGGCTCCCAACTTTATGCAGTAAGTCCCCGGTCACGATTTATAATGCGATTTGATAGTTTCAAATTGCATGACAAGTTGCATCCTTTACCTTAATGCAGTGCTGTTTTCATGTCCTCATTGTTCGTTTTTGCTCTCAATTTGCTGTAATTCTTTTCTGATCTCCACACTTCCTGGTTGTCTGTTTCCTGATAACCGCAGTGCTGGGAGCTTTCTCTCTGTGGTCACTAACTTCAAGGAGGTGTGATTACTGTGTGTCTAAAACCCCACAGCACCTCCCCTTTGGATCAGTTTCTTTTTCCAAACCATCACTGCTCTGTGGCTCTGTGGCTCTGTACAGCAGAGGCAGGAAACAACATGCAAAAACTAAACAGGTATATTATATGATTGATTTTTATCTATTTTTAATCGTTTTTAAAAGGAATCAGTTAACTATTATGTCTCTATACCCTGTAAACAGTCATTTCAGCATACATTTTTTTTTATTTACAACTCCTTAAAGTGGAGTTCCACCCTTAAAAACACTTTTTTTCATTACATCCAGCATACTGGCGTCAGCGCCAGTATGCTGTTTTTTTTTTTTTTTTTTTAATGCTCGTACTTACTGTATATCACAACATTGATTTCCAGGCGCACCGCGGAGTGTCGCCGCTATAAGGCGTCACACCTTCCGGAAACAGCCGATTAGCATTCGGCGCCTGCGCATAGACCCAGGAGCTGACTGCGCAGGCGCTGAAAATAGCCGGTCCTAGTTCGGGTTTTTTCGGAGGGCGTGACGCGCTATATACGGCGCCTGCGCAGTCAGCTCCTGGGGCTGTGCGCAGGCGGCGAGTAAAAGCGGAATGCTAATCGGCTGTTTCCGGAAGGCGTGCCGCCTTGTAGCGGCGACACTCCGCGGTGCGCCTGGAAATCAATGTTGTGATATACAGTAAGTACGAGCATTAAAAAAAAAAAAAAACAGCATACTGGATGTAATGAAAAAAGTGATTTTAAGGGTGGAACTCCGCTTTAAGGCCTCGTACACACGACCGAGTATCTCGTCAGGAAAAACTCGTTGTTTTCCCTGACGAGATTCTTGGCAAGAAACTCTTGCCACCCGAGTGTACTGACTTTCATTTCAAAAGAACCATGGTTCTTTTGAAAGGAAAGAACGCGGTAATGTCATTGCGTACAACGAGCATGCGCTCGTCACATTTGCTGTCGTCGCCGCCATCTTGCTTCACCCTACCTATGCCGTGGAAGCTACCGTGCACACGTCATAGTAATTTCAAGCATGAACGAGTTTCCACGGCGACAGGTAAGTATACACACTCTCGAGTTTCTCGTCAGGAAACAGGCTGACAAGAATCTCGACGAGAAAAAAGAGAGCAGGTTCTCTTTTTTTCTCATTGAGATTCTGGGCAAATTTCTAGACGAGAAACCTGAATGCCTCGTACACACGAACGGGAATCTCAGCAAGAAGCAGTTTTCTTGCTGTTTTTTTGCTGAGAAACCCGGTCGTGTGTACGAGGCCTAATGCCGCGTACACACGATCACTTTTTGTGATGAAAAAAAACGTTGTTTTTAAAAACGTAATTTAAAATGATCGTGTGTGGGCAAAACATTGTTTTATGTCTTCAAAAAAACGACCAAAAAAAATTCGAACATGCTTGAATTTTTTGTGTCGTTTTCAAAACGTTGTTTTTTGTGTCATAAAAAGTGATGGTGTGTGGGCAAAACGATGTTGAAAACGACATTTTTAAACCCGCGCATGCTCAGAGGCAAGTTATGAGACGGAGCTTCAATGGAACAGAGTGCCGTCGAACGTGGTGTACGTCACCGCGCTTTGCTAGAGCATTTTGGAAAAAAGATGGTGTGTATGCAACGTCGTTTTGGAAAATGAAGTTTGAAAAACGTTGTTTTGTTTCATCACAAAAAGTGATCGTGTGTACGCGGCATTAAAGATGGCAACTGCCTCTGCTACACTGAAATCACAAGCAGTGTAGTCAGTCCTTCCTTTTTATTCCCTGTTGGACTACGTAACACCTCCCTCTCCCTTGTTCTTTGTAAGTCCACACAAGCGCAGAGAGAACATGCAAACTCCATTCAGGTAGTGTTCTGGTTGGGATTTGAACCAAGGACACAATTTTTTTGGGGGGTAGGGGGTGTTGTGGTCTAAGAGGAAAGAACTTAGTCAGGGCTCTCAAGACTGCTGGAACTTTGGAATTTCAGTGCAGCAGAGACAACGTTGTCAGCTCTCTACAGGAAGTTCCAAGCTTACTGTCTTTTTGGCAGGATCAATAAGTTTTTTTATGTATTTGTATTTTTTTTTTAAAAATGAATAGCACTGTAAAATGTAAATGTATTTCAAAGATGTACTTCATATGCTATTCTATTCCCTTTTCCATGACATACACTTTAAAGTGCAGAAAGGTAGTGAGTGAGATCTGCTATGGGTAGCAGTATTAGTCCTTGTGTCAGACAGTTTGATGAATGAGGCTGGTTGTGTGGTGGGCAGACAGCTGTGTCGGCTGCAGATGTGCTCGGGGTTGTGTTGCGCCTCCACTCACACATGTACATGCATGTCACAAAAGTACGCTGGTATTATTTGCCTCACCCTCTTTCAGCTTCTTACTTTTTCCTCACCGGTTAAACCTGTTTGAAGACCTAAGGCTGTTTACCTCTATTTTCAAGCGTTCCTCCAGCAGCTGCTTCTTTTACTTTGGCTCTGACGTTTTTGAACATGTATCAATTTTACTGTAACTAAGAGAGCTTAACCTTTTTTTTTTTTTTTTACTTTGTATCAACTAATAGTATTTTTAAAATCTTTGTATCCCTTTATTTCCACCTATTTAGTTTAAGGCAAACCATAGGACAGCTTATGGAATGGAAGGCACCGGTGCTAATTCTATTTTAAAAATGCGCAGACTGCAAAAAAAAGTCCTTGGCTTGTAGACTCATCTTTGTTATTACTGAGTTGGGTCACAAAGACTAGTCTGTGTTTAAAATTTACTGACATCAATTTTTATAGACCATTCACATTGTATAACGTTGGCTCTAGGGTTATTGCTTCTCTAGATGATGAGAAAGCTTTTGACTCGGTGGAGTAGACCTGTGGGTAGACCCTGCCTGGTTCACACGCATGCATTTTTAGTTTTGCAGAAATGCACCACAGCAAATTTAAAGGGGTTGTAAAGGAAAAAATGTTTTTCCCTAAATAGCTTCCTTTACCTTAGTGCAGTCCTCCTTCACTTACCTCATCCTTCCATTTTGCTTTTAAATGTCCTTATTTCTTCTGAGAAATCCTCACTTCCTGTTCTTCTGTCTGTAACTCCACACAGTAATGCAAAGCTTTCTCCCTGGTGTGGAGAAAGCCTCTTGAGGGGGGAGGGGGCAAGCAGGAGTGTCATGATGCCCACTAACACACAGCTCCTTTATCTATCTGCAAAGTAGAGAGTGTCCTGACACTCATGCACGCCTCCTCCTCCCTTAAGAGGATTTCTCCACACCAGGAAGAAAGCCTTGCATTACGGTGGTGAGTTACAGACAGAAGAACAGGAAGTGGGGAACGTGGACGGAGGAGGAGAAGAGGTAGAGATGGGGGTCATGAGGAGGGGATAAGGGGGGAGGGAACGAGGGGATAAAACAGGGAAGGCAGTGTGACAGAGATAAAAGAGGGAATTTGGCTAATATATAAACAATCAGGGAGGAGATGAAACACTTGGGGAAGTTTGAAACTTAATTAAAAGTTGTAATAGTATTTTGGTTACTACATCTCCCCTGGGGGGAATGGATTGAAAACTGTTTGTGATATAAAATATTATAATTTCCCTTTGTGGTAAACTATGAATAGTAAATAGAGTTTAAGAGAGAGATGTAATATAATGTCCATATATATAAGTTGTTCTATTGGATTCTGTATATCTCCTTTTCTTATGTTTCCTGTGTTGCTTTCCTGTTTATAAAAATAAATAAATATAGAAGAAAAAAAAAAAGTCAAGGAGGACTGCACTAAGGTAAAGGAAGCTATTTAGGGAAATATTTTTTTTTCTTTACAACCCCTTTAACATGGTTTCCTATGGGTTATGCTCATATCTCTGCATTCTCCATTGTTGCATTTTTTAGAAAGGGTCAGGGACTTATTTTTTCCCTCAACAGGTTTCAATTTTTCTGGTTTTGCAGGAACGCACTATAGCCCATTTAACATGGTTTTCTATGGGTCAGGCTCATATCTCTGCATTTTCCAACAGAGTATTTTTTTTTTAGAAAGGGTCTGCGACTTCTTTTTCTCTCAGCAGGTTGCATTTTTGGTTTCATAGACTTCCATGGAAACACAGCAGAAACACATAAAAAATGCAGTGCTTGCTGTTTTGATGTGGTTTTGACGCGTTTTGCTTGTTTCTCCTGCATGACAACAGACACTTCCGGAAAATGCATTAAAAACACATATAAAAAAATGCACAACACACTTGGAAAACATACTGGTGTGAACCAGGCCTGAATTTGGTTCTGGTCCTATATATGTACACGGATTACTCTTTTGTCCTCTTCTCCTATGGCTGGTATGTCCTCCAACAATCATGTATTTAACCTCCTGCACTTGAGCGTGGACTTCAGAGGTAGCGGTTAACTATATTTCCATCCTGGGTTTTGTACACATGCCTCATCTTGCTGCCCTCTTAAGACTGGGAAAGTCTGGATGCACTGAAACTATAAATAAAACAGAAGGTGCACCAGCTTATCCACAAAACATATTTTTTATTATTAAAAAAGTGGTAAATATACTCACAAACCAACCGGTGCATTAAAGCTTGTCAAAGTATTACATCTTTAAGACCTTCATACATCATATCTCATAATGCGTTTCCTTAGAGCTTGGCTTGGAGGAAGAGAGAAGACCCTCGAAACCTGTTAGCCCTTTGAACTTTATCACCTTTTTAAAGCGGAAGTAAGGTCCGCTATAAAATTCGTTTTTTTAGGGCCCCCCTGATGGGTTATGCCATAATGTGCTAGTATGCACAGCATATTAGTACGTTATGGCAGACTTACTTGTCATATGGTGTCCTCCAGCGATGCGATAGAGTTGATCCGGTGAGCCCCCGGCGCTTACACCCTTGCCTGGTTTTCCTTTCGGGTCCCGTGTCTTCGGTCATTTTTTAGGCCAGGCCGCAAAGACGTCACTCCTGCACATGCACACAGAAGTCACATTGCCGCTGCAATATTGCCTCTTTCTCTCATCTGTATACTTCCACTTTAATAATAAAATATATATTTTGAGGATACTGCAGTAGGCTGCTCTTTCTCTCCAGATCTTTTTGCGTTTGCCATTGAACCTCTGGAAAAACACAAGCACCAGTGCTTTCATTCTGTTCCTGACTTCACTACCTAGTCACTGACCTGGATCAATCATGCAGCCAGCAAAGGCTCAAAAGTCAAAGTTTTGTTTGCTTAGGATACTTGCTCCAGGTCTGTGTCCTGGTAGTAAAGTGGGAATAAGGATGACATCAAAAGGCTGAGTGCCGGTTCACACTACCGCGACTTGGGATCTGACTTGTCAGACCTCAAGTTGCTGGGCATAAGAAATTCCATTGAAGTGAATAAGAGCAGTCTTAATGTACACTACTGAAGTCGCTCCGACTTCAGAAAAGGTTCCTGTACTACTTCAAGGTGACTTCTAGGCAACTTGTACCCATAGATTTCAATGGAAGTCGCCTCCGAAGTCAGATCTCCATCTCAGCTGAAGCAACTTTACAGGAAAGAAAATAGTTTACCCAGGCAAACCTCTCCTTCCCACAGAGCTGATTATTTGTGATTGGCCACAGCCAAAGTTGCCTGTCCTTCAAGTTGCGTTGTAAGTTGCTTAAAGTCACGCTGAAGTCGCCTCCAAATGGCCTGGCAAAGTCGCGCTGTAGGTTGGGTTGCCCCTATGTGAACCGGCACACATCCATCATATGAAATCTATATCAGCAATATTGATAAATGAGCCCTGATTTTTTCTGCAGTTGGCTCAATATTGTTAAGCATCTCTTTGCTGAAACACCATACAGAGGTGACATGTCCCATATGCAGTTACAACACTTTCTGGTACTAAGGACAGTTTCCCAGGTGCCAGAGATGGAATAGGGGCTACTATACACAAGCTCTGTTGGGATGTTTTTGGCAGCATTACTCAATAATTTTTTCAGTGCACACAGTGCTGTGTTGGTGTGCAATTAAAAACATTAGGACTTGCTGCAACAAAACATTGCAACGTGCTGCAGTGCAGAGTTGAATGTAATGTCATTTCATGACATTTCAATAAAGTTTCAAAAAAGAACAGTAGACACAGAGAAGCCACTCATATGCATTTTCTGCGGGGACATGGCTCCAACACACATCAAATGTTTAAATCTTCCTCTGTAGAGTGTACACCAACAGCACTAGCCCCCTGGTTTACTGCAGGAGCAAGAAGGTTTTAATTCGACCCAATGGACATGGACCAGGCTCTAGGCTTCTGCTTAGGTTGTATTGTGCATGCTGTTCCTAGCAGCCGATTAGGTTTAGGATGGGTTGCTCCTATTGGGAGTCAGCAAGGCTCTGTGAGCTGTGGACTTTGGTTCTACTCTAGCTTGGCAGTACAACATTTTGGCTGTTTTCAGACCCTTGGAACTTAAAGGGGTTGTAAAGGAAAACATTTTTTAAAGCATCCTTTACCTGCAGACATTCCTCTTTTCACTTCCTCATTGTTCGTTTTTGCTCAGAAGTTGCTCTATTTCTTCTCTGTTCTGTTCACTTCCTGCTTGTCTGACTTTACTGACCACCGTGAAGGGAGGCTTTACTGTGGTGGTCAGTAACATGCTCGCCCCCTCCTGGGAACTACATCTGTGTGGCAGGACGCTCTCTACGTGTTAGAGACTTCAATGAGGTGTCAATTACTGGGCGTTCCGCAATTCATACTGGGAAATGTTGTTCTTACATGAACAAGTGATGCAAACCAGGAAGTGAATGAGAGAACAGAAAATAGAACGCCGGAGGTGATATAGATGGAGGAATTTAATAGGTATTTACTAGTTCTTTAACAGAATCATTACACTATTCTGTCTGTCTACCTTGCAGACATTAATTTTAGGCAATTTTTTTTTTCCTTTACAACTCCTTTGAAGGGGTTGTAAACCCTAGAGGTTCATGCATTAAGGTGAAAAACCTCCTGTGATGTAGCTGCCCCCCAGAGCCCCCCTTTTACCTACCTGAACCCAGTCTTTCCAGTGATGAGGACGATCACACCAGCTCTAGCCATTGTCTCTGGTCCTGATTGGATAGATTGATAGCAGCACAGCCAATGGATCCCGCTGCTGTCAATCTATTCCAATGACGCTAGAGCCGGGGGCCCACATGGGTGCCCAGAGGGAGAACGGTGCCTCCAATGGGGCACTCGAGTAGAGGAGGAGCCAAGAGCACCACTGAGGGACCCCAGAAGAGGACATAGTATGACATGTTTTTTTTTTTTTGTTTTTTTTTAAATGAACCTTTACATATCCTTTACACTTACCTACCATCACATACATTTTTCATAGTAAATGTATTTAAAGGGGAAGTAGGGCCAAGGATTTTTGGATCACAGGAGTGCAGTTTGTTGTGCTGTCGGCTGACATCACTCAACCAGTCCAGGTGCTGAATCGATCCTGACTTTACAGTCGAGATCCACCCAACAGCCTGAACTGGCAGCTGGCTCAGCCTCTCAGCAACTTCTGGGAGACAGAGCCAGCCCTTCCTGCCCCCTGCACAGCTCAGCGCTCCAGTAAGCTTTGGATGGGCAGAGCAGAGGGCCGGTGACAGTAAAAGCTCTCTTCTCAGAGAGGAGGGGAGAACCTTAGGGATCAGCTGTGTTTAACCTCCTTCCCTCCTGAAGACTCCTGGGAAGTATGACATAATTTGCCTAGGCAGGAAACCAGGAAGTAACTGAAAATATATATATATATAAAAAAAAGTATAAAACAAGTAACTGATAGACTTACTTTCTTTACTAATGCTAGCAGCATGAGGATTACAAAAAATCAATGTTGATTGGGAGAGTGAAGTTCCACTTTAAAGCAGAGTTCCACCTAAAAATGGAACTTCCACTTTTTGGAATCCTCCCCCCCTACAGTGTCACATTTGACACCTTTCAGGGGGAGGAGGGAGCAGATACCTGTGTAATTCAGGTATTTGCTCCCACTTCTGGGCATAGATCACTGCAGTGACCCACGCCACGTCCAGCCCCTACTCCGTCCCACTGTCTTCTGGGAGACACGCAGGTCCCAGAAGATAGCAAGGACCAGTGGGATCGCGCAGTGTGACTCGCGAATGCACAGTAGGGAACCAGGAGTGAAGCCACAAGGCTTCACTTTTTGATTCCCTTACCGAAGATAGTGGCGGTAGCACGCGAGCGCTGAGGGACAAATCGGCTTCGGGACCTGTCATCGCGGGCGCCCAGGACAGGTAAGTGTCCGAATATTAAAAGTCAGCAGCTGAAGTATTTGTAGCTGCTGACCTTTAATATTTTTTTTCCGACGAAACTGCTTTAATAATGATTGTTATTCCTCTGCTCTATCCTCCCCACAAGGTTACCCAACTGTCAGCCGTACTGTAAATACATGCGGTTGTAAATAATCAGGGTCACGACACCAATATGTTAAAAAATTTAGAATAACTAATAATTAATGTGATAAATAATGTTTGTATAAACAGGAGTGCGTCAACAGATATAGAACACATTCCTTCAATCCAAATACATTTCTGCAGCAACTTGGTTCTTTCCAGAGAGCAGCGTATTGGATCGCAAAATAGGTGAGGTAGTGCTGAGCTGTTAAATAAAGCTAAAATATATTAAGTGCACTGTGCGATTTTCCCTGGTAACAAGTGCTGTGCCAAAAATTTAAGGGAAGAGAGCACACCGGTCCGGCACCAGCCCCGCCGTGATCGTGGATAGGCCAGCCTCGCCCCGCCATGATCACGGATTGGCCAGCCCCGCCGTTATCACGGATAGGCCAGCAACGCTGTAATAGCCCCGCCGCCGTACACGACCATTCACAGGGACACAGGAAGTAAACAGGGGGACGGATCCGCCAGTAACACACACTGCCTGGCGTCCCCCTGAATGTTGCACCCGGTGCCATGGTGCCCCCCACGCTACCCCACTGGCTCCACCCTCTCTCCATCCGCCGACTTCCTGGTATCGGCTCAGGCATCGGGAGCATTTGTGCGAGTACAAGTACTCGCACAAATGCTCTGTATCAGTTCCGATACCGATACTAATATCGATATCGGGACAACCCTAGAACCAACAATGCACTGGCTTAAAGGAACCTATTTAGAAAAAAACTTTACAACCCCTTTAAGGCCAACTGTAGTGAAAACTCTAATTTCTGGTACATTTTGGCAATGTGAACAATTTATTATATGTTTTCATGTGACAACACTGAAGAAATTACACTTTGCTACAATGTAAAGCAGTGAGTGTACGGCTTGCTATGCAGTAAGACAGATCTGTGTGTTTCCCCAGTGACAAAGTCCACTATACAGTTAGAAAAACACACCCAGGGAACACATTTAACCCCTTGATCGCCCCTAGTGTTAACCCCTTCCCTGTCAATGCCATCAGTACAATAACAGTGCATATGTTTAGCACTGATTACTGTAAAAATGTCACTGGTTCCCAAAAAAGTGTTAAAAATGTCAGTTAAGTGTCCGATCTGTCTGCCACAATGTCGAAATCCTGCTAAAAATCGCTGATTGCCGACATTACAAGTAAAAAATAATAATAATAAAAATGCCATAAATCTATCACCTATTTTGTAGACGCGATAACTTTTGCGCAAACCAATCAATATACGCTTATTGTTATTTTTCTTACCAAAAATATGTAGAAGAATACGTATCGGCCGAAACTGATGAAGAAATTTGTTTTTTTTTGTTTTTTAATTGGGGATATTTATCATAGCAAAAAGTAAAAAATATAATATTTTTTTTTTAAATTGTCGCTCTTTTCTTGTTCTTATAGAGCAAAAAATAAACACCGCAGAGGTGATCAAATACCACCAAAAGAAAGCTCTATTTGTGGGAAAAAAGGATATATATTTTGTTTGGGTCCAGTGTCGCATGACCGTGCAATTGTCAGTACTTATCACAAAAAATGGCCTGGTCATTAACCACTTCCATACCAGGCACTTACGCACCTTCCCGCCCAAGCCAATTTTCAGCTTTCAGCACTGTCGCACTTTGAATGACAATTGCGCGGTCATGCTACACTGCACCCAAACAAAATTGGCGTCCTTTTTTCCCCACAAATAGAGCTTTCTTTTGGTGGTATTTGATCGCCTCTGTGGTTTTTATTTTTTGCGCAACAACTAATAAAAGACTGGAAATTTAGAAAAAAAAATACATTTTTATTTTTTTCTGTTAACTTTTTTGTAAATAAGTATGTTTTCTCTTTCAATTACGGGCACTGATATGGCGGCACTGATGAGGTAGTACTGATGGGCACCGATGAGGTGGCATTGATGGGCACTGATAGGCGGCGCTGGTATGCGACACTGATGGGCACTCATAGGTGGCACTGATGGGCACTCTTAGGCGGCACTGATGGACACTCTTAGGTGGCAGTGATAGGCACTCTTAGGCGGCACTGATGGGCACTCTTAGGCGGCACTGATGGGCACTCTTAGGCGGCACTGATGGGCACTCTTAGGCGGCACTGATGGGCACTCTTAGGTGGCACTGATGGGCACTCATAGGCGGCACTAATGGGCACTCATAGGCGGCACTTGGAACTCATAGGCGGCACTTATGGGTGGCACTGATGGGTACTTATGGGTGGCACATATGGGCACTGATAGGTGGGCACTGGGCATGTATTGGCACGGAGGGGTGGCACTGAAGCACACTGCAGGGTGGCACTGATGTATATGTTGCCAGTCAGTGCCCATGTGTGGGCACTGACTGGCATGTTTTTTTTTTTACCTGTATTTTTATCCTGTGTTTTTTTATTTTTTTTTACGTTTTTTTTTTGCCCTGCCAGTGTGGGCATCCCTGGTGGTAGTGTGGGCATACGAGGGGGGGCTGCGCTGATAAACAATCAGCGCGAACCCCCCCTGTCAGGAGAGCCGCCGATCGGCTCTCCTGTACTTGCGTCTGTCAGACGCGAGTGAGGAAGAGCCGTCGGCGGCTCTTCCTGTTTACATCGTGATCAGCCGTGATTGGACACGGCTGATCACGTGGTAGCGAGCCTCCGCCGGAGACTCGTTACCGAGATCGGTGATGCAGGGTGTCAGACTGACACCCCGCATCAACGATCGCCGCGCTGCGCGCCCCCACGGGCGCGCGCGGCATTAAAATCGTGCTAGACGTTTGAGAACGTCTAGTCACGATTTCATAACCACTTCCCAGCCGTAAATCTGCTATTGGCCGGGCGGGAAGTGGTTAAGGGTGTCCAATCATGGCTGATCACGATGTAAACAGGAAGAGCCGGTGATCGGCTTTTCTTCACTCGTGTCTGACAGACGCAAGTAGAGGAGAGCCGATTGGCTGCTCTCCTGATAGGGGGGGGTCTGTGCTCATTGTTTATTAGCACAGCCCCACCTCGGATGCCCACACAGGACCACCAGGATGCCGCAATGGACCACCAGGGAAGGCCACAACACTGGACCACCAGGTATTCCACCCTAGGGCACCAGGGAAATGCCAATCAGTGCCCAGGCAGCTGCCAATCAGTGCCCATCCCCAATGCCTACCAGTGCCATCAGTGATGCCTACCAGTGCTATTTATCAGTGACCATTTGTGCTGCCTATCAGTGCCCAGCAGTGCCGCCTATCAGTGCCACTCATAAGTACCCATCAGTGCAGCATTTCAGTTCCCATCAGTGTCGCCTATCAGTGCCCACCAGTGCCACCCATGAGTGCCCATCAGTGCTGCCTATCAATGCCCATCAGTGCTGCATATCAGTGCCACCCATCAGTGCCGCCTACCAGTGCCCATCAGTACCACCTATGAGTGTATGTCATCAGTACCCATCAGTGCCACCTCATTGGGGCCACCACATTGGTGCCGCCTTATTAGTGCCCATCAGTGCCACCTTATCAGTGCCCATCAGTGAAGGAGAAAACATACTTATTTACAAAATGTTATAACAGACACAAAAGAAAAACGTATTTTAACAACAAAAAAACAGTCGTTTTGGTTGTTTAGCAAAAAAAAAAGGAAACGCAGAAGCGATCAAATGCCACCAAAAGAAAGCTCTATTTGTGGGAACACGCAATTGTCATTTAAACAGCGACAGCACTAAAAGCTGAAAATTAGCTTGGGCAGGAAGGGGGTGTAAGTGCCTGGTATTGAAGTGGTTACATTTATTCTGGTGGCATACAGAGCCAAACGTATAAAAATTGTGCCTGTGTCCAAATATATATGGGCCTAAATGTAGGTACTTATACTAGCTGCATGTAAGAACAAATATACTGATATAATCTACCTCCAGTGCTGCTCTAATGATTAGACCCATGTACTGTAAATGTGATGATTTTCCATAGATGTAGATAAGGGGAATTTCAGGAAACGTAATCATCCATGCTTATAACTCCATTCCAAGTATAGCCATGCCTTGCTGTATGAGCTACTCTTATTTCTCAGTGTCATTTGTAATCAGTCTCACGGAATTCAGTATATGTGGCTCTTTCTCTGGTAGAATTTAACCCACAGTGTGAATGGTATATATGTATATATACTCACCGGACACTTTATTGGGTACACCTCTTCAATTGCTTGGTAACAAAAATTGCTAATCAGCCAATCACATGGCAACAACTCAATACATTTAGGCATCTAGACGTGGCGAAGACGACTTGCTAACGTTTAAACGGGGGAAAAAAGCAGATTTACGTGACTTTGAAAGTGACATGGTTGTTGGTGCCAGACGGGCTGGTCTGAGTATTTAAAAAATTGCTGATCTAATGGGATTTTTACAGACAAACATCTCTAGGGTTTACAGAGAATGGTCCAAAAAGAGAAAATATCCAGTGATCGGCAGTTATGTGGACGAAAGTGCCTAGTTGGTGTCAGAGGAGAATAGGCAGACTGGATTGAAATGATAGAAAGGTAACAGCAACTCAAATAACCACTCGTTACAACCAAGTTATGCTGAATACCATCTCTGAACACACAACACATCGAATCCTGAAGCAGATGGGCTACAGCAGCAGAAGACCACACCGGGTGCCACTCCTGTCAGCTAAGAACAGGAAACTGAGGCAACAATTCGCACAGGCTCACCAAAATTGGACAATAGAAGATTGGAAAAACATTGCCTGGTGTGCTGAGACTCGATTTCAGCTGGTGCTAAGTTGATACATAGGTTGAGATGAGGTTATATGAAAAACAATGATCAGAAAAATTGCAAAACCTTTCCTAAATGCTTTGTTCCTCTGATATAAGCCAGATCTATAGATAAATGCAGTACAATTCAACCACTCCCAGGTCAAACTATAGAATAGCTGGCAAAGCTTTTGTATTTTGGACCCTGGTGGTATACACACTTACCAGTTGACCCATGTGTCCGTACACCCAATAGCCATCCAATGCCTATAGGCAGCTTTAGACACTTACTGTAATTGGTAAGGCTTCCTTTCTATTAGCCTTGCGGTAAATAAGCATTTTCTTCAAATCACCGTACAACATTACTGTCAACTAGGAACTGCAAACATAGGACCTGACCTGATATCATTGGCACCCCAGTCCAAACTACTAGAATGAATCAAACAAACAGCAAGAAATATGGGACTTTGGAGGTGCACAAATACAAACCCAAGAACAGAAGAAGCGTATGTACGCAAAGTTAAATATTACAAACACTTTATCGATTCATAAATCAAAACAATATAAAATATAAACAGTATCCTGCCCATCCCTGGGAAAGGCACTAGTTCCTACTGGACCCTATTATAATGGTGCCGTATATACTCGAGTATAAGCCGACCCGAGTATAAGCTGAGGTACCTAATTTTACCACAAAAAAAATGGGAAAATGCATTGACTCGAGTATAAGCCTAGGATGAGAATGCAGCAGCTACTGTAAGCGGAAAAAAGGGTTCAACAATGCCCATTTGCACACCTCACTGTGCCCATTGCAACCTCACTGTGCCCAACCTCCCTGTGCTCATTGCAACGTCACTGTGCCCAACCTCACTGTGCGAACCTCACTGTGCCCATTGCAACCTCACTGTGCCAACCTTACTGTGCTCATTGCAACCTCACTGTGCCCGTCCTCACTCTGCCCATCCTCACTCTGCCCTGCCCATTGCAGCCTTACTGTGCCCGAGTCAGTGTACCTGAAATTGACTTTTGATTGTTTAAAAGTCGCAGTCCCCTCCTGGTCCCTTCCGTGATGGGCGTTTCTCAGCAGACACAGTTCCGCCTATCACGGACGTTCTCTCATCCTCGGATTCAGTTTCCCAGCAGACACTGTGTTCAGTGTTCCACCAATCACGGACGTCCTCTTGTCCGAGGATGAAAAGATGTCCGTGATTGGCGGAACACTGAACACAGTGTCTGCTGGGAAACTGAGTCCGAGGATGAGAGAACGTTTGTGATAGGCAGAACTGTGTCTGCTGAGAAAGGCCCATCACTGAAGGGACCAGGAGGAGACCGCGACTTTTAAACAATGGACGCCCGCAGCCTGTCAATAATATCAGGTACACTGACTCGAGTATAAGCCGAGTGGGGTACTTTCAGCCTTAAAAAAGGGCTGAAAAACTTGGCTTATACTCGAGTATATACAGTACATACAATATTGTTACATAATCATCATGCAAACAAATTGCATTCCATTCCCTGTTGTATTAGCGCTCCTGAAGAAGCAATAAAACATTTTGAAATGCGTCAGTCCCTTCAGCAGTGTTCCTGCATAGACTATTCTGTATTTTGCATAATGATTATAATTATTGTATGTACAATTATAATAAGGTCCAGCAGGAACTAGTGCCTTTCCCCGGAATGGGCAGGATACCTTTTATATTTTATGTTTTTAATTTATGGAGCAATACAGTGTTTGTAATATTTTACTTTGGCTTACATACTCTTCTTCTGTACTTGGGTTTGTATTAGTGTCCATTTTTTTGTCAACTACATAAGAGTCTGCGCCCACATTAGGGCCAAATTAGATGCTGAACTAGTTGGGCCGAGCCATAGATGTCCAGATGGTGAACACTTTCATTGTTCTCATATAAGTGTCATGCCGCATACACACAACCGTTTTTTGGGTTCTAAAAAATGACGTTTTAAGCGTCTAGAAAAAACAGCTTTTTAAAACGGCCTTGCCTACACACGATCGTGAAAATAAATGCTCTAGCAAAGCGCGGTGACGTACAACACGTCCGACGGCACTATAAAGGGGAAGTTCCATGCGGATGGCGCCACCCTTTGGGCTGCTTTAGCTGATTTTGTGTTAATAAAAGATGATTTGCGCTTTTCAGTCTGTTACTGCGTGATGAATGTGCTATCTCCATTACGAACATTAGTTTTACCAGAACGCTCCCATCTCATAACTTGCTTCTGAGCATGCGCAGGTTTTTCACGTCGTTAAAGCCCCGACACGACCATTTTTTACTACCTTAAAAACGACAACATTAAAAACGTTGTGAAAAAATAAAACATGTTCGAAATTTTTAATGCCCATTTTTTAGATCGTGAAAAATGCCCTGGAGCCCACACACGATCATTTTTAATGACTTAAAAAAAAAACTTCATTTTTCAGAACCCGAAAAACGGTTGTGTGTACGCGGCATAAGGCCTCGTACACACGACTGAGAATCTCGTCGTAAAAGAAACGTTGTTTTCCTCGACGAGGTTCTTGTCAAGCTTTCCTTGCATTCACGCTGTCAAGACAAAATCTTGTTGTTCCCAAACAGGGTGATGTACAACACAGACGGCGGCACTATAAAGGGGAAGTTCGATTCTACTGGCGCCACCCTTGGGGCTGCTTTTACTTATCTCATGTTACCACGTGTTAGTAAAAGTTTGGTGAGAGACGGTTCGCGCTTTTCAGTCTGTTACAGCGTGACAAATGTGCTATCTCCATTACGAACGCTACTTTTACCGAAGGTGCGCTCCCGTCTCATACTTTATTCTGAGCATGCGCGGGTTTCTAAGCATACACTAAGCGTAAACCAGCCCGACGAGAAACATGACGAGGAAATTGAGACTCCCGACGAGAAAAAAGAGAGCATGTTCTCTTTTTTCTCGTCGAGATCCACGACGGTTTTCCCGACGAAAAACATACACACATAGGCGTGCGCACAGGGTGTGCCCAGGCACACCCTAATCACCCTGTGCAACACAGATTCCCCCTACTGCCCCCTACTGCCCTGGTTCCCCCTCCATCCCCCCGCAGCGCTTCCAGTTTCTATACTCTCCTCTACCTCCAGCTGTTGCTGCTGAGATGTTTTAGGATGAGATGGGGAAAGGGGCCGGTAAATATGTAATTTACCGGCCCCTTCCCTTTCATAGTGAGTGATCGGTACTATTTATTTGATCTTTGGGGTGCACACCCTAATACAATAGGCTGCGCACACCTATGCATACACACGACCGTTTTTCTCGGCAAAAATGCTCTGCCAGCATTTTTCTTGATGGATTTTGCAGAGGAAAGCGGTTGTGTGTATGAGGCCTTACAGTTAGAGGGGATATTTGATGACATCTCCATTAGTAAAATATAGATGAAAAAGTTATTTGTACAGTAAAATTGGTCATAGGCTGACCTTGTTTGTCTTTAATCCCAAGGTGCCAGACAGTCTCACCCACCAGATGTCCTCGCTATGGACGTCGCGGAATCTATTTAACTTTGGGAACCTGGTAGATCTCTGATCTCGCAAACTGTTGCCCTTTGCTGAACTTCAGACCCAATTTTATCTGCCTCGCCAGGTGTTTTTCGGGTATCTGCAAATTTGCCATTATGCCTTAACTATAGCTCCAAACCTTCAATTTTCCCCTCCCCTCCAATCTTAGCAGGCTCTGCCCAGAAGGGCTTAATTTACGTCATTTACAAGATACTAAACGCCTACCCCTTAGAAACGCAGGGCAAACACACCTATATGGTCCGATGGGAGAAGGCTCTTAATGAGGACATCCCCATAGAACAGTGGCAGGTGATCTGGCCCCAAGCGATGAAAAGCACACTGTATAAGGAAAATACATATAAAATCCTGTATTTCTGGTACATGACCCCAGATGTGCTCCATGCCATCCATCTACCCCACTAGCTCTGACCGCTGCTGGCGCTGTCAGGGAGACAAGGGTATCCTCCTCCATATCTACTGGAGCTGCCCACTGATTATGCCTTTTTGGAACTCGGTTCAGCAGCTGCTGGCCCGCCTTTTTCGAAAAACCGGTCCCGCGACACCAACATTTTCTCTACTAGGCTTTTCACCCTTGAAGATCCCCAGACCCTATAAAAAATGATTACGCCACATCCTCATGGCTGCACGCTGTCTCGTAGATCTTAATTGGAAACGGCGCTCCCCTCCCTCTTCTGAGGCCCTGCATGCTAGCATTAACGATGTGGAGATGACCGCTGGAATACAGAACAAACTGGAGGCTCACGATTGAAGTCTGGGAGCTGTGGCACCTTCAGGAGGACCCACCTTGAACAGGTAGATGACCCAATAAGATAACCTCTTTCTTTCCCCTTTCTCTTTCCTTTCCCCCCACTCTGAGTTCTCTAGTGACTCCTATTTTCTCTTATACGAGTTGATATATACTGTTGAACTATACCCCAACGCATATACAGCGATCTGCTAGCGTCAGATGCGTTACTACTATTGTCTTTAACCACCTCAATACTGGGCATTTTCACTCCCTTCCTGCCCAAGCCTGGTGGCTCGCCAAGACGAGAGAACGAGAGCACTATCGTGCATTGCATAGTAGCCCATTATGTGTCACTTACCTAAAACCGAAGCCTGCAATGTTATTGCTGTCTCCTCTTCCACAAAGTGTCCATCGGAGCCACGATGACATCACTCCTGCGCATGCGTGTGGGAGCCGCCAGTCATGGCACAATCTCCTTTATTAACGTCACGCTCGCCGTTTCTAAAGATTCCAATGTGCTCCTGCCCTGTTGTCTACGGCGCATGTGCCATAGACATCAGCACCTGTATCATTTGTAAATATCTCCTAAACCGTGGAGGTTTGGGAGATATTTTGAGCACCTACAGGCCTTAATCTAGGCTTACCTGTAGATAAAAGTGGTTGTAATGGGTTTACAACCACTTTAAGAAACCAACTTGATGCTACGAGTGATTGTGTAACAGAACTGATGCATTGCACGACCTGTAACCTTGCGCTAATGTATCCTTGTTGTACAAACAACAATAAAAACATTTAAAAATATAAGTTGGTCATAGGCATCACATCTTGGACACAAATTCAGTTATGTGCATTTGAATCTTTTAAATGTGCATGTCTACATATATTACTGAGAGATTGGTTCACATTAGTATCTTCAGGATTTTTTTTTTTTTACACATCAGTCATAACCGGTTAAGTTGGGAGTGAGGGATGCTCACGGTATTTCCGCCCTTCGCATTTCCTCCTCGGTTTCGCATCATTTGTGCTTTTTTTTTTTTTTTCCTTTATTTTCTTTTTTTTTTTCCTCTCCTTATCCTTCCCTTTTTTTTTTTCTCTTTCCTTTAGTCAGATATCATAAAAAGGGATTATGCAAAGAAAAAAAAAGAAATGTATATATTTCTGTACGACACCCCTCTGCCCGTAATCTTCCCTTTATCCCTATCTCCTATATCCCTTCCTCCCCTTATTGTACCTTTCCCTTCTGATGACATTAGTATCTTGAGGATGATGGAACAAAGGGCTTTAAGGTGACCAGTGGCATTTTAAGTTATGAAACCAAAACATAATAATAGCCCATAACATTTTCTCTGGTAACAGATAAAGTTATCACAATGAACATACAGTGGAACATCGGATTGCGAGTAACGCGGTTAGCAAACGTATCGCAATACGAGCACTGTATTTTTAAAATAGCGTTGTCTCGCAAAATGAGCAGGATTCAAGCCACAGCGGAGTGCAGTACCGCTTTTGGCCTGAGGTGGGGGGAGCGCCGGAGCCGAGCGAAGTCGAACAGCGCCGTTGGGAAATGCTCAGAAAGACTCAAAAATAGTCCGTTCCCAAGCCTTTTCAAGGTTTGCCGAAGTCAGCCGAGCAGTCCTTGGGCCTTTCCGTGCATTTCCGAGGCTCTCAGGCGCCCCACCGCCTCTGGCCACATGCGGTATTGCATGACACTGAAGTCAATGCGGAACAAATTATTTTCATTTCTATTGACTTCAATGGGGAAACTTGTTTTGATATGCGAGTACTTTGGATTACGAGCATTCTCCTGCTTGTAATCCGAGGTTCAACTGTATTTGACCTATGTCATCGTTTACTAAAACCTGCAAATATCACACCATGATTGCCTTATAGCTTTGATAGCTGGCTGTATGAGCTAACAGCCATATTACATTGTAGACCCCTAATGTATAAAATATAGACACAATCTTGTCTGTTATCACATCCATCTGAGAGATGTCTATACTACTGGAATGCTTCTGTCCATAGTTCTGCTGTATTCCTATGCAGTCGTGATTGAGTGCATGGTTTCCTTTGTAGCAATATAATAATAACCACTAAAGCCACAGAATAATTTAATAATGCACATGTCGTGCCTGTGGATGAGCCATCTCTGTCATTTTCATGTTTTTCCCAGGGATGTGTTCACCGCGTAAGCCTGCGTGATCCCAGGAAATATCCACTAGCTACCCAAAGGTTGTAAGTATGTGCATGTTGGTGTGTTTTCTAGTGTAAGAATGTATATGGGACATATAACTGCTGATTATAATGGTGACAAAAATGTACCGTTATTTCCACACAGTATGGAGATCCAGTGACAGGGCTTGGTAGAATCTGTGCCAAACCAATTACCAGTGGCGGCTGGTGCTCCAAATTTTTGGGGGGGCGCAAACGGAAAAAAAAATATTGCAGCCTCACTGTGCCCATCACATGCAGCCACTGTGCCATGCCACCAAATGCAGCCACTGTGCCACCAAATGCAGCCACTGTGCCACCAAATGCAGCCACTGTGCATGCCACCAAATGCAGCCACTGTGCCATCAATTGTCACCACTGTGCCATGCCATCAAACACAGAAACTGTGCCATCAATTGTCACCACTGTGCCATGCCATCAAATGCAGCCACTGTGCCATCAATTGTCACCACTGTGCCATGCCACCAAATGCAGCCACTGTGCCATCAATTGTCACCACTGTGCCATGCCATCAAACACAGCAACTGTGCCATCAATTGTCACCACTGTGCCATGCCATCAAACGCAGTCACTGTGCCATCAATTGTCACCTCTGTGCCATGCCACCAAACGCCACCACTGTGCCATCAATTGTCACCACTGTGCCATGCCATCAAATGCAGTCACTGTGCCATCAATTGTCACCACTGTGCCATGCCATCAAACGCAGTCACTGTGCCATCAATTGTCACCACTGTGCCCCATGCCACTGTGCTCATTGTCGCCTCTGTGCCCCATGCTGCCACTGTGCCCCATGCTGCCACTGTGCCCCATGCTGCCACTGTGCCCCATGATGCCCCTTTCCCTGTAAAAAAAATCACTTACCTGACGCTTCCATGTCCTCCCTCGATGTCTTCTGCCGCCGTGGAGAAGCTTCAGCCAATCAGGTTCCTGAAAACCAGAATCCGGGAACCTGATTGGCTGAAACGGCTGTCAGTCTAATGCAAGGACCGCAGGTTGCCTGCGCTCCGAGCATAGACTTCCGAGAGCCGGAGGGCGGCACTGGAAAAGCCTATCAGAGCCGCTGGCTTTGATAGGCAGTTCCCCTCAGCCAACCAGCTGCCGCTATTCGGGTAACCGGCGTCCCATGTCCGGTTATACGAATAGACCAGGCAGCTGGCAACAGTAACACACGTCCAATGCATAGCATTGAACGTGTGTTACTTGCGAGAGGGGGTGGCGCTGCAGCGCCCTCTATAGACGGCCGCCAGAACTTCGGCTAAAATGTCAAAATTACATTTTAGCCGAATACAAGTTCTTAAAGGGCCTGTTTTTTTTTTCTTGTGACTGCGGGAGGGGGGGCGGCGCCCGTGCGCCCATATGGGCGGGCCGCCACTGCCAATTACATTGTAACTTTTCTTTTTTTGCTGGGGAGGGGGTTAGGGGCTTTTGTTACAATTCATGTTGCACGGGAATCTATATGACCAGGGTCAGCGTTACTAATCAGGTCATTATTTTGAGTAAATATCTTTTGCATGTACAAGGAAATAATGTTTCCCCTGACCTAGGAAGTCTAGATCACATGGCCTGCGGGCTGTGGCTACCAATCACTGGAGATTGCAGTCAATCAAGAAGACCTTGTCTAATACTAGGGCCGAAACAACTAATCGATTAATCAACAACTAATCGATTATGAAATTAATTGATTACCATTTTCATAATCGATTAATCGGGCAGTAACATAATGGGGTTAAAAAAAAAAAATTAGCCCTTTATAGTGCAAAAAAAGCAAATCTCTACTGTAAATATTACTTTCACTGTCCCACAGTAAAAACTGAACCCCTTACAGTAGCGATTATTTGCTCTTTTTGTACCAATTTTTGTTTTCTTAACCCGATTATGTTACTAAACATCTCAGGCCTGGGTCACACCTCTGTGTTTTTTGGTGCTTTTTGCAGAAACACAGTACAGTTCCTATGGGACATGTTCACATCCATTATTTTTTTTAAGCTGCTGCGTATTTGGAAAGGGCAAGGAGTTTTTTTAACGCAAAATTGTGCTATTTTGTATCTTTGGTTCAATATACTTCAATTGAGAAGCTGCAGAAAAGCATATAATGTGTTTTTGCGGCAAATTGTGTTTTTTAATCTGCTGTGACAGGAAGTCAAGTAAATCTGTGGGTGTTGTCACAGACTGGAGATACATTTCTGCCTTGTTTAGACAATACATCAATTACTACCAGGTGTCGGATGCAGAAGTAGCCAGAAAGGTTTAGGGTGTTGGAAAACTTCAGCTGTTCAGAATAAGGCAATTAAGGCCTCTATAAGTCATCCAGAGGATGATTACTGATTTCTGCATCCTGAGGCTTTTTGAGTTAAGGAGAGCAGTGAGAAAGACTTCTGAAGAGGTGAGGTGGTTGTTGATTTTTCTGTGTGATAAAAAACTAAAAAGATTATTGTTTCTCTGCTGTATGACTAGCAGTGTCTGCCCAGCAGTAGGCTGTGCCAGACTCCATAGATAGGTTCCTGTGTTGGAAAGGTAGACGCCCTAAGTGGCCAGGGTTTCTTTTATGTTTTGGTTTTGTTTATGCTGTTTGGATGTTTTGCACTTGTTTCCAGCAATATGGAAGAATAAACCAAACTCTTTGTTTTCAACCGTCTTCGGCTGCCTCTCTGTATAGTTCAGTGTGTAGTGAACCCATCCAGGGGGTCACACACCCCCACTACCGAGCTAACCCCTTACACTGCCCAACAACAAATTGGACCCAATTTTTTTTAACGTTATTAATCGATTAATCGAAACAATAATTGGCCAACTATTAAATTATGAAAATAATCGTTAGCTGCAGCCCTATCTAATACAGTGTCGTAAAAAAGTATTCACACCCCTTGAAATGTTCCACATTTTGTGATGTTACAACCAAAAACGTAAATGTATTTTATTGGGATTTTATGTGATAGACCAACACAAAGTGACGCATGATTCTGAGGTGGAAGGAAAACGATAAATGGTTTTCCAAATTTTTCACAAATATATATCTGTAAAGTGTGGTGTGCATTTGTATTCCTCACCCCTCAGTCAAAACTTTGTAGAACCACCTTTCGTTGCAATTACAGCTGCAAGTCTTTTTGGTGATGTCTCTACCAGCTTTGAACATTTAGAGAGTGACATTTTTGCCCATTCTTTTTTGCAAAATAGCTCAAGCTCTGTCAGATTGGACGGAGAGCGTCTGTGAACAGCAAGTCTTGCCACAGATTCTCCATTAGATTTAGGTCTGGACTTTGACTGGGCCATTCTAACACATGTATATGCTTTGATCTAAACCATTCCATTGTAGCTCTGGTTGTATGTTTAGGGTCGTTGTCCTGCTTGAAGGTGAGAACCTCCGCCCTAGTCTCAGGTCTTTTGTAGACTCTAACAGGTTTTTGGTTCCATCTTTCCATCAACTCTGACTAACTTCCCTGTCGAAGATAAGAATCCTCATAACATGATGCTGCCACCACCATGTTTCACAGTGGGGATGGTGTGTTCAGGGGGATGTGCAGTGTTAATTTTCCACCACACATAGTGTTTTGCTTTTAGGCCAAAAAGTTAAATTGTGGTCTCATCTGACCAGAGAATTGTGGTCTCATGTCTTCCACATGTTTGTATAATGCAGGTATAATGCAGGCGTCCACCACCCGGATATCATAGAATCCTCTCTACTTTCTCCTCTCTCCTACTTAGGTTTATTAGCTAATCTTCAGCTGATATCCAGCGGAGCTTCCGGTAGTCAGCGTCTCTCACATGCTAAGCATAGCCACTCCCCCCTAAAAGTTCAATTTTAGTCTCTTCTGACCAGAGCACCTTCTTCCACATGTTTTCAGTGTCCCCCAGACGTAAACTGCAAACTGAACTTCTTATGTTTTTTTTTTTTTAACAATTACTTTCTTCTTGCCACTTTTCCATAAATGGCAGATTTGTTGAGTGCATGACTAATAGTTGTCCTGTGGACAGATTCTCCCACCTGAGCTGTGGATCTCTGCAGCTCCTCCAGAGTTACCATGGGCCTCTTGGCTGCTTCTCTGATTAATGCTCTCCTTGCCTGGCCTGTCAGTTTAGGTGGACGGCCATGTCTCGGTAGGTTTGCAGTTGTGCCCATACTCTTTCCAATTTCGAATGATGGATTGAACAGTGCTCTGTGAGAAGTTCAAAGCTTGGGATATTTTTTTATAACCTAACCTCTGCTTTAAACTTCTCCACAAACTTTATTCCTGACCTGTCTGGTGTGTTCATGATGATGTTTGTCACTTATGTTCTCTAACAAACCTCTGAGGGCTTCACAGAACAGCTGTATTTATAATGAGATTAAATTACACACAGGTGGACTCTATTTACTAATTAGGTGACTTCTGAAGGCAATTGGTTCCACTAGATTTTAGTTAGGGATATCTGAGTAAAGGGGGCTGAATACAAATGCACGTCACACTTTTCACATTTATGTAGAAAATTTGGAAAGTCATTATCATTTTCCTTCTACTTCACAATTATGTGCCACTTTGTGTTGGTATATCACATAAAATCCCAATAAAATATATTTATGTTTTTGGTTGTAACATGACAAAATGTGAAAAATTTCAAGGGGTATGAATATTTTTTCTAGGCACTGTAGACTTGCAGATTGAAGGATCAGAGGGAACAAAGAAAGTAAATATGGCTGTCCCCATGTACATAAATGTTACCATAATTCGAGATTTTCCTAGCTTGTGACGGAAAATATTGATTATATGATGACAGGAGGCGAGTATCTATGCATTAATCTTTCTTTATTAATGCTCACAGCAGAATCTATTTCTAATAACTCAATAAAACAAAAAACTTTTTTGAAACAGACTACCACTCTCAGCAGTCCATATAACCTCTAGCCACGCCCCTGACAGTGACCTCCATAAAAGGGGCTGTCTGTGAAGGTTCCTCCTCTTTCTTGATGCAATGATTCCTAAAGATAGAAACGGTCCAAAACGGAGGATCGAAGCGTGTCTCCGGCGTTCAGGCCGACCAGTCGACCTCCGACAGCTTCCGACGGGAAGCTAACCACCAACCGTGACCCAACAGGGGTTTCCGGAACAAACTGATTCCCAACGAGGGTTCTCAAGTGAGCTGTGTTCCAACGTGAAGGCAGGATTCAATCATTCTCCAAACAGGACTATCCGTCTGAAAGGCCCAGGTCGGCACTCAGTAACCTGCGAAAAATGAAAACAATCGTAATAGGGAGGGTCGGGAGGGAAGATACTCGCCTCCTGTCATCATATAATCAATATTTTCCGTCACAAGCTAGGAAAATCTCGAATTATATATCAGACAGGAGGCTCATATCTATGCAAGTTTAAAGCTAGAATTTTAGATATGTAGATATGATTAGACACAATATACAGTAACCCTAAGAGAGGACTGACAAGGAGATGTGATCCTGTGGTCTGAAGTAAAACTGACAGAACGTGGTCTCAGAAGACCAATCCGCCGCTCTCAAGAGATCTAAAAGAGAGCCTCCTGATACGACTACCTTGGTAGCCAGAGCACCCCTGGTGGAGTGAGCTCCGAATAGGGTAACGTCGATCCCCGCCATTTCCATGGCTGCCCTCACCCAGCGTGCCAGAGAGGCTGATGAGACGGGAAGGTGAGGTTTGACGTAGGACACTAGAAGCTGAGAAGATTCCGCGGAACGCAAGGTAGCGGTTTGAGATTCGTATGCCTGGAGGCAACGAACGACACAGAGGAGTGGGTGAGCAGGGAAGGAAGGATAGAAGACAGAGTGAATACCGGTTTTGGTCCTGCGTACAATGGAAAATTCAACACCCTGCGGCGAGAATTGTCGCCTGGAGATGTCTAGAGCCCTAACGTCTGACACTCTCTTGATGGAAATTAGACATAGGAGGACCGTTAGTTTCATGGATAAAAGTCTCAGGGACAGGTCCGCGTTGTCCCCCCAACTGGCGAACATATCAAGCACCTTGGATACATCCCAGGTCGCTTGGTATCTAGGCCTAGGGGGACGTTGAAACTTCACGCCTCTTAGAAGTCTACATACCAGTGGATGTCTGCCAACTGGCAAAGAATCCACGGGGCAGTGATAGGCTGAGATAGCTGATCGATAGATGTTAATAGAGCTGTATGATCTACCGGATTCATAAGAATCCGTCAGGTAATTCGCTACTAGTGATACAGGGGCCTGTACGGGATCAACCTGTCGTTGATTACACCAATGAACCCAGCGCTTCCAGGCTGATCGATATGCCGATCTAGTCCCGGGGGCCCAGGCCATGGTGAGGAGATTCTGAGCTGATTCCGAAAGGTCTCTATCTGGGGCTGGGATCCTGAAACCAACCACGCCAGAAGTGGCAGGTTGTTCTCCAGAACCAGGGGGTGAAAATCCCCGCTCGGATTGGTGAGAAGGTGAGGGAAGTGGGGGATCAGCCTGGGGAGGTCTACCGTCATCCCCAGTAACAGGGGGAACCATGGTTGGGTCGGCCACCATGGCGTAATCAATACCACAATCGCCCTCAGGTTGGTTATTCGTAGGAGAAGTCTGGGAATCATTTGGAAAGGGGGAACGCGTAATGTGTCCCTTCCGGCCAAGGTTGGCGAAGAGCGTCCACCGCATATGCCTCCGGGTCCGGCCTCCAGCTGAAGAAGCGAGGCAGTTGGTGGTTGAGACGAGAGGCGAAGAGATCTGTAGACAGCGGACCCCAGAGCCGCTGCAAGCGAAGAAATGTTGACCGATCCAGTCTCCAGTCGCTGGAGTCGCGAAGATATCGAGAGTTCCAGTCGGCTACTGAGTTGGAGACTCCCGGGATGTATTCCGCTATAGGGGTAATGTCGTGGGATAGGCAAAAGTGCCAGAAATCCTTCGCGATATACGCCAGAATTTTGGATTTGGTACCTCCCAGGCGGTTGACATATTGCACCGCCGCCACATTGTCCATGCGAAACAGGATACAGCCTGTGGAAGTATGAGGCATAAAACTCTTGACAGCGAATAGGACTGCCAAAAGTTCCAGCGCATTGATGTGAAGAGAGGTTTCCGCTGCGGACCAAGTCCCTCCTGTGGAGGCCGTACCGCACCGGGCGCCCCAGCCCTGTCGACTGGCGTCCGATTCTATGACGACGTCCAGGCTGGGGTTGGAGATGGTTCTGCCGTTCCATTCGACGGCGTGGTGAAGCCACCATCTCAGTTCCTCGGTAGTCTCTTGGCAGAGAGGAATCTCATCTGAGTATATGAGGCCCTGTCTCAAGTGCATAATTTTGAGCCTCTGAAGGGCCCTGTAATGCAGTGGGGCCGGAAAGATGGCCTGGATGGAGGCCGCAAGCAAGCCCACTAGATGTGCTAGTGTACGGAGGGATAGGTGGCCCCTGCGTAATGCTGCACGAAGCTCCTTGCGGATAAGGGCAAGTTTGGTTTTGGGGAGACTGAGGGTGGATTGAACGGTGTTTACCGTAAAGCCCAAGAACTCCAACTGTTGGGATAGGGCCAAAATGGACTTTTCGTGGTTGATAATAAAGCCCAGCTTTTGTATTAGGGATATAGCCCAAGACATGTGGAGGAGGGCTTGAGTCTTGGAATAGGCCATGATGAGGATGTCGTCTAGATAAATAACCAGACGTACTCCTCTGCTTCTGAGTGCTGCCACCACTGGTTTCATGAGTTTGGTGAAACACCATGGGGCGGACGAGAGGCCGAACGGAAGGCAAGTGAATTGCCACATCCTGCCTTTCCACGGGAAACTAAGTAGATGTTGCGATTCTGGGTGTATAGGGACCGTAAGGTATGCGTCTTGTAGATCCACCTTCACGAGCCAGTCTCCAGGGTGGAGAAGGTCTCGGAGGAAATGAATTCCCTCCATCTTGAAATGTCGATACTCGACATATTGGTTTAGGTCCCTGAGATTTATCACTGGAGGGTAACCTCCCCCTTTCTTGCGTACCAGAAACAGGTTGCTTATGAAGCCTGGGGAAAGGGGGTCTACTTCTACAATTGCCTGTTTGATCAGCAGGTCCCGTATTTCTTTGTCTATGAGAAGACTGTTTCGTCTTGCAAACCGAATGGGAGGAGGAATTATGTTGAGAAGCGGTGGGGATTGTATGTCTATAGCAAACCCCGCTACGGAGTGTAAGATCCATGCGTCTGCCGTAATCGCAGACCAGGCTAGGGTAAAATACCTCAGACGCCCCCCCACAGGAATGTGATTGAGTGTGGTGTAAGGTATACTCACCAGTAGGAGGTCGGGATCGTGGGTAACCGCATCCACCACGTCCGCGCCAGGGTCTGCCTCGGGGAGGAAAGACGGGTGCAGGTTGCGCCACCGAGGTGGCATAGGATGGAGCCTGGTATTGGTACTGAGCAAAGGGTCTGCCCTGTGGCCTGTAGGAAGTGGAACGGCCGGCAGAACGGCCTCTATTTCTGCCGGCCCTGTTAAAAACCTTGTTGGTCCCGGTTCTCCTTAAGGAGTTTTGGGCCTTGTCCAGACTGGTGAACAGACCTACAAACTTGTTTATGTCTTTGATCACCATGTCACCAAAGAGCATGCCCTCGGCCGATGGGCCGGGCTCGGATTCCGCCAGGTGTGATAACTGGGGATCTAGTCGCATGAGGATTGACCTGCGTCTTTCCACAGAACATGCCGTGTTGGCAGTACCAGCTAGGCATAGGGCTCTTTGTGCCCAACCCCTAAGCTGCGGGAGGTCAACTGGTTGCCCAGATGCCGCAGCTTGTTCGGAGAGGTTCAGGATTTTTGTCAGTGGACCCATAAGGTCCAGGACGCGATCTTGTATGGCCCGGAAGGATCGTTCGATGCCCTTCTTCTGAAATGTTCCCGTTTTTAGGAGATATTTGGTTAAGACCGGGTCCACCTCTGGGGTGGTCACAACCTTCTTAGGTATGGAGGGTCTGGGGCATTCAGCCCTTAATTTGTTACGGCCATTTCTATCCAAAGACTTCCTAGCCCAAAGTTCCACGAACTGTGAAACGTGTGGCAGAGGCGTCCATTCTCCAGAACGCGGGTGGGTAATTGCGTCTGGGTGGAAAAAGGGTTCTCCAAGAGCATCTAGGAGGACCTCGTCCTGCGTGGCAGGAGTGGCGGCTGTGTTGAGCGCCGTAGCCCCAGCATCTTCAATGTATGACCCGGATTCTGAGACGTCCGACCCATCAGAAGGGTCGGCCGAGTCCTCTTCTGAAGAGTCATCATATGAATCCGGTTTAGCCCTTCTAATGGCTTTATACCCCTTTTGAGGAATCTCCCTGGGGTCCAGGGGTCGAGACATATCAGGTTGATGCTGGGGGTGGTAGGCCGTGGTGGGGGCAACCTGTAGCAAATTGTTTACTTCCCCTGCCGGGGAGTCATGACCCGCCATGGTGTGTTTCCTCTTGTGTGAGGCCTTACCCTTTTTTATAGGCGGTTCACCGCTCTGGGGTGGTAATAGTGGGGTATTTACGGGTTGCTGGGCCCAGACAGATGGGGTAGCAGAGGCCAGGGCAGCTTGTATGGACATGTGGATGATGTCCTGAAGTTGTGTTGCACTTAGGGTGTGGGAAATGCCTGCTGAGGGGATGTCCCCACTGGGGGACAATTGGTTAAGTTCAGCCATGGCAGTCAAGATGATGAGGAGATGATAGCAGGTCTATGCAAGCTAACGGTGAGTACACTGTCTAATGGGCAGAGTCTGGTTATAAGTGCCAGCAGCGCTATTTAAATTAATTGCGGGTGTGCACCCGATTACCTAGCCAAAATTGCACTTTAGGTGTCAGCAGGCTCCGCTCTTATCCTGCCTACCGTCGGCGCCGAATGGTGACGGAGAGGGGGAGAGCCTGAGACCTCCAGCGGCCCAGGAACGAAGTCTCGCGAGACTACGGCCGCTGGGCGCTGATTGGATGAACGGGCGAGCGTCGGAAGCTCCGCCCCCCGTACGCGCGCGAATGTCTGAGGGGAAAGGAGGGGAAAATGGCGGCGACGGGGAAGAGCGCTCGGAAAGGCGCATATAGAGCGGAGTGGTGGTATTACCCGTGCATACGGCTAACGGGGGGGGTAAGCCCCCCGACCTCCGCGCAATGCGACAAGTGACAACAGTGCCAAAAGACCGCACTGACGCCAAGACAACAGCTGGAGGGCTGAGGGAATAACAAATGCACTGCAAAGCGGGCAAAACTGAGGGAAGAAGGAAGTACAGCAGAAAAACATAGAAATAACCAATAAAGAGACAACAGGGGGCAGAAAAGCCCCTTGTACTCCCTAACTGTATAAACACTACAAACAAGGTACTTATCTGTCCGTGAGCAGAAAGAAAGAGGAGGAACCTTCACAGACAGCCCCTTTTATGGAGGTCACTGTCAGGGGCGTGGCTAGAGGTTATATGGACTGCTGAGAGTGGTAGTCTGTTTCAAAAAAGTTTTTTGTTTTATTGAGTTATTAGAAATAGATTCTGCTGTGAGCATTAATAAAGAAAGATTAATGCATAGATATGAGCCTCCTGTCTGATATATAATTACAAGCTATACACAAATGCCCAATTCACTAACTCACAAGGGTAAGAATGTTTACATTAAAGAAACCTACTTTACTGACCTCTTTTTTAGAACTGCTAGTTGTCCAGTAGGATTAAATATCAACTTGAAACAAGTGTGCAGATCAGGACTTTGTCTCACTTTTCATGCTTGTTCCTGGTCAGTGTCTTGCAGTGTTGAGTCAAGCATCTAAGAATAACAGCCAGGTAACCTGCATTTTCAGAAGTATGTCAGCAATAGCAGCACTCCATATTTCTCTTTTAACAGATTTACTTTAAGCTTTTACACAATGGTGAAAAAAATGACAATTGCCATTTAAAGAGGTTCTAGACCACCAGGATCAACTAAGGCTGATTTAAAAATCAACTGAGCTGGGTGGATAATCATTGTCTGATCAGGTGCAGTCACTGTTCCACAGTGCCAGTGTATTTGGGAAGCCACGGGTACCGGGGCAGCTAAATACAATTGCTGCCAGTGAAGATTCCTCCATCCAAGCTATTTAGTATTGATGGAGGAATTGATTGATTTTCTCTCACTCAGCCCACTGAATTAGAGAAAATTTCTTACTGTTTCCTACGCCTAGGTTCACACTTGTGCAAGTCAGAAACGCTCACAAAATTGTCCGTGTGCCTGACCCACAGGCAAAACATGCTGTTCTTTAGCAGACAAGTGGGGGTGCCATTCATTTTTAATGCATTGGGAAACGTTTCTTTGTTTCACAGCTGCTTTGCTTCATGGCAGATATTATAGCCATTGTTGCATTCGGCGGGCACTTCCAAGTAAATGGGGCCGCACTGCAACCGATCATGTAACCAGGCTCAATGCTAGCTGTTGCAGCACAGTAGCACTGGGATTTAGGGGGTTAAACCAGGCAATAAGGAGGCAATACAATGACTCCTTACAACCTGACAAATGCTCTTCAGAGAGCAACACAAGTGTAAACGAGGATTATGCCGCATACACACGACGACAAAAAAAAATTCATGACGAGAAAAATTCAATTTTTTAAATAGGTCGTAAAAAACGGCCGTGTGTAGGCTGCAGAGCTTTTTTCTCAACGAGAAAAATGCCCGAATTTTTCTTAGAAACTGCTCTATTTTTTCTTGTCGTTTTTCACGTCATTCTTTTTCACGTTGTGAAAAACTGTTGTGTGTACGCTTTAACTAGGAGGAAAAACCACGCATGCTCAGAAGCAAGTTACGAGACGGGGAAAAAAGCAGCCCAAAGGTTGGTGCCATTCAAATGGAACTTCCCCTTTATAGTGCCATCTTACGTGTTGTATGTCACCGCGCTTTGCTCGAGCATTTTTTTTCACGAACGTGTGTATGCAAGGCAGGCTTGAGAGGAATTACGACGAGAAAAACATTAAAAAGAATGGTCGTGTGTACGCGGCATCACACATAAAAATGCCCAGACAGTACAAGAACCCCCCAATGACCCTTTTTTTTTTTTAAAAAGTAGACGCTCCAGGGAAATATAATTTTGTCAAAATTAGCAAATTATAAACATGCTGGTACTGAGGTGGTTAAAGCATGGACCTAGGAAATTGTGCACTAGATACAGCGCAGCATTAAAGTGGTATTAAACCCAAAAACAAATATGTATTGTATTGCAGCTTACCAATTATTTAAAGTGGGGGTTCACCCAAAAAAAAATGTTAACATTACATTCAGGCGAGTTGTTATAATGACAATCGGCTCTTTTTTTTTTTTAATCCTTGCCGTACATACCGTTTTGGATGTATATGTTCATCGCTGTTTCCGGGTATAATCTTCGGAACTGGGCGTTACTAGTTGATTGACAGGCTTTCGACGGGCGCATACAGCGCGTCACGAGTTGCCGAAAAAGGACGGACTGCGAGTCGGCTCTATACGGCGCCTGCGCACCGACGTTCGGCTTCTTTCGGCAACTCGTGACGCGCTGTATGCGCCCGTCGGAAGCCTGTAAATTAACTAGTAAAGCCCAGTTCTGAAGATTATACCCGGAAGCCGCTGTGAACATATACATCTAAAACGGTATGTACGGCAAGGATAACAAAAAAAAAAAAAAACAGCCGATTGTCATTAAAACAGTTCGCCTGAATGTAATGTTAAATTTTTTTTTTTTTACGTGAACCCCCACTTTAATGTGATGGCTATATTCGTTTTGATATTTCAGGCTTTCCTAACTTTATTTTCACCTGGTGATCAAGCCAGTAAATTTTTCAAAATAACAAGCTCTCCTACAAATGTAGCCGTTAAAAGAATGATTGAACCATTTACCACTGACAGGAGTGCTTACAATGATCAGCTTTTATTTATTCATGCAAAACCTTTATCCCAAAAGGAAAACAAAGTGGCTGTAACTGCTTGTGTAATTGCAATGTGAGCTGGAGTTTTGCTTCAATTTGTTAGCATATTTAAATCTGCTAGTCTGTCTAAGGCTGGCCATATACTATACAATTTTCTTATTCAATTTTCTTTAGATTAACCTTCAACTATGTAGTGCAAGGGCCTGTTTGATTGCATACAAATTAAAAGGGTTGACCTCATATTATATAGTTTTGGTAAAAAAAAAAAGAAAATTGTATAGTATATGACCAGCCTTATGCCGCGTACACACGGTCGTTTTTTGCGATGAAAAAAAACGACGTTTTCTGTGAAGTAAAAAACAACGTTTTTGAAACGTCACTTTTCAAAGACAATTTTGCATACACACCATCGTTTTTTCACAAAAAGCAAGGTTACGTTCACCACCCTTTTCCATTGAAGCTCGCTTCAGAACTAGCTTCTGGGCATGCGCGGGTTGAAAAACGTCATTGTGAACGACGTTTTTGCTACACATGGTGACTTTTTGTGAAACAAAAAACGATGTTTTGAAAAACGACACAAAAAATTCAAGCATGTTGGAATTTTTTTTTGGTCGTTTTTTTTAAGACAAAAAACGACGTTTTGCCCACACACGATCAATTTAAATGACGTTTTAAAAAACGTCGTTTTTTTTCATCGCAAAAAACGACCGTGTGTACGCGGCATTAGACTCCCCTCCCTCCAGGATATCAGTGCTGCTGTCCAAATGTGCCCACTGTGCGCCTCAATCCAGAGAGCCTTTAAGAGGCTCTAATACAGGAGGTGTGTTGGTTGCCAGATCACCAGTTAAAAACAGAGAGAAGGAAGCCTATGAAAAAAAATATGAATGCAGCCGCCACATCTAATGATAGGTAAACTGCAATATACTACATTTTTGGTTTTGGGTTTAATACTGCTTTAAAGTGGTTGTAAACCCCATTCATGAAAGTTGAGCAAAGCACATATATCTGTAGTGTTAACTTGTCCGACTCCAAAGCTCTAAGTGCAGTTTTCCTCTCGTGCTCCGTTCCTCTGTTATCAACATGAGTTGCTTCTGACAAGTTCTCTGACACATGAGATAATGTTAGCTAAAAATTTGTTTCAAGGCGGGAGCTTGTCTATTTAGACTACAGTTCAGCATGTTCCTTCATTCTGCTGAGAGGTCAAGATACAACTTTATTCCAATGAAAGTCAGGGGAACAATTAAAAATTGGATTATCCCTCTGACTTATTGGAATGAAAGACTGCACAAAAAGTGCCAAGGGACCACATGTGGCCCCTGGCCCGCAGGTCGGGCAAAAGGGATATAAACTGCGAGTCTCAATCTCTTAGAACTTCTCCTAGGGGGAAGCAGTGGCGGAAAGGTGAACTATTGGGATTACTCAGGTCCCCATATCAAGGGATGCAGGACTCTTCAAAAACTCCTAAAAAAGGTAAGAGCTCCGTAACTCGGCTCTCTTCTTTGTATTTATTTTTCTTTATTGTTTACAATTACAACCTCAATGAATATGCCATCACCTCTGGGACGAATGAAGTATGTACAAATATAAATCAGTTCCATTCAGGAAAACACTGTTTATATTTCAATGTTTTTATTAGAAAAGTTATAGTGAAGCAAACTTACAAGAAACATAACTAGTCATTGTACAGTCGCAACAGCATTTGGGATTTCAATACCAAGGATCATTATAAAAACAAAAAAACAAACAAAAAACAAAAACAAAATGGAGAAATTATAAACAAGCAAAAACCGATTGTTTCCCCCAGCTTCGGGTGATTGACCGACAATGATCCTATCAATATAAACAAACCAGAAAAGATGATACCAGAGCCAAACAAACCAACATGGGCTTAATCCGGTCAAAGTGATAGAGATGTAAAAAGGGTAGAGGGAACAATGAAATACGGGAGAGAAAATAAGAGAAAGGTAAAATAAATAAGAGCGGGGAAGAGGGAAAAAAAAGGAGGGGGGGCCACGGATCAGCACTCTAAGGGCTCTTTCACACGGGGCAGATCAGTAATGATCCGCCCCGTAAACCTCCGCTTGCCCAGCGCGGAGCGCTCCGTTGATCCCTGCTGAGCCGTCCGATGACAGCACGGTCCCCACACACTGTGCAGGGACCGCCCTGTCTTTTCTCCACTCTCCCCTATGGGGGGATCGGATGAACACGGACCGTCTGTCCGCGTTCACCCGATCCGATCCGCCAGATGGATGAAAAAGTAGGTTTTTCCTCCGTCACACTTTGGCGGATCGGAGCGGGTCGGATGTCAGCAGGCATGTCACCGGTGACATCCACGGCTCCATAGAGGTGCACGGAGCGCCCGTTCAGGTCCACATAAAAAACTGGCAGGCGGACCTGAACGGGCCGCCCGTGTGAAAGAGCCCTTAGGCCTCGTACACACGAGGGGATATGTCCGCTGAAAACGGTCCGATGGACCGTTTCAGCAGACATCTCCGCTCGTGTGTATGGGCTAGCGGACAGATTTCTCCACCCGACAGATTTCAAAGCATGCTTTGAAATCCATCCGGTGGGAATCTGTCCGCCCGACATGTCTGCTGGTTAGTACACTTACCAGCAGACATGTCGTGCCCCACCGCCGCCGCGCCGCCGCCGAATGGATTCGGCGCATGCGCGGAAGTGTTTTACTTCCTGGTGCGGTGACGTGGCGATGACGCGGCGGCGTCAACGTCACCGCCGCGTCACCGCGCCGTCCGGCGGCGGGGAATTTGATCCGATGGTGTGTACACGCCATCGGATCAAACTCCCGATCGGACATATCCGATGGAAATGGTCCGCGGACCGTTTTCATCGGATATGTCCGATCGTGTGTACGAGGCCTTAGTCTCAGAACTGAAAATTAGAACTAGGCCACACACATTCTGGGATCATTTGTAAGGTAGCGGAGCCAAGGATCCCACACTTTATGAAACAACTTCATTTTATCTTGTGTCAGGGCTGTCAGCCTCTCATTCAACATCAACCAAGAAAATGTGCCCTTAAGCTGTTCAAATGGGAGAGCAGCTGACTTCCAGTTTCTGGCTATAGTGATCTTTGCTGAAATAAATATAAATGTCAGTAGTCGTCTGCGGCATTTAGAGGCTTCCACCACCTCTGGGTGAGGGAGTAAATAAAATTATATACCCTGATCCAGAACCTCCTAACCTTGGGACACGTTCACCAAATTTGATAAATGGTGCCTATTTGGCCACATCCTCTGAAGCAATGCGGAGTAGCTCCCATCACAAAAGTTGCTAGCCTAGCCGGCACCATATACCATCGCAGCAAAACCTTGTAATTGGCTTCTATTATAGAAGTATTGATGAGAGAATGGGATGCCGTCTCTGCCATCTTACACCATTCTTCCAGGTCAATGATCTCCTGTAAGTCAGTTTCCCATTGGACCATGTAGTTCAATTTAGTCACTACGCACAACAATATCAAATAAACGACAGATATGTGGCCTTTAATCTTGTCATACTGCCTACATAATTGTTCCATGGGTGTTAGGGTAGCTAGATCGCTGTTACGGGCTAGGGTTTGTACTTAATGAGTAATCTGGCCGAATCTATAACATTCTGCTGGAGGCATATGGTATTTGTCTATCATGGTCTGTTCGGAAAGCATTCCTTTATGATCGCACAGGTCAGCTATACGCATAAGACCCGTATAAGTCCACCAATTGAACACTTGGAGAGTGAGACCCGGGATGAAGGCTTTGTTCTGCAGTGAACACTGTTTAAACAGTTAAAAGGCTTTTGTGGTCTGGACCCTTCCATCTCCTAAATTCTAAGATGGGGGTGTCCCCTGGAAATGAATAGGTACTGGGTAACGCTGCTAATGGGGTCCATTGCCGTAAGGCCTGGGGAAGCTATGGGACAGACTATTTGTGGGTGCGGGTTAGGCTAGTCGGGGAGCCTCCCAGGGTGTGCTCATGTATGGTTGCAAGGGGTACCCTGAGAAGTATAGAGTGCCCTGGTGGGTTTAGGAGGCCAGCCTGTGTCCGGGCAGGAATATGCTCCCCCACCACCTGGTTAGCTGTACATGTAAAGGACATGCAGCCCAGGACACTGTTTTTGATTCACAACGCTGTCAAGGTGACACATTTCAGAACAGTAAGTGAAGGTAAGTCTCTGTAGTATGAATATGAACAGTAGTTAAAACCTGACGGAGATTCTAACACTTACCTATTCTATTCTATCTGAACTTCTGTCTGGAGTCTGACTGTTACAAGCAGTGTATAAAGCTTGTACACCATGATCAGAAAATCGGACGAAAAATACCGCTTTCAAAGCAATCATACGATAATCTGATCGTAAGTACACAGCTTTCGAGAGCCGAGTTTTTGCCTGAACAAAAAAGAGCAAGGTGACGCATGTTTAGAAACAAAAGAATACATTACAATACAATACAATACATTACATCACTTCCAAAGTTGTATTCTGTCCTACGAGGATTTTTGTAAGTTGAGCAACCTCTTCATTTTCGATATGAGACTAGCATGCAAAAAAAAAAAAAAAAACAGACGATCTTTCGTCCGATATTCTCATTGGCCCAGATTCACGTACATCGGCGCATTATTGGACCGGCGTAGCGCACCACTTTTCCGTTAGACTTGCGTAATCTAGCCGCGTAATCCCGCGATTCACGAAGCTTTTGCGCAAGAGATTGCGCAAGCGTAAGGTTTTTTCCGGAGGCGTAAGGAGGAGTAATACAAATTGGGAGGGACGTGGGCGTGTTACATTGAAATGAGCCGTGACCCCATGCAAATGAAGGGCCGGCCGACTCGCGCATGCGCGCGTGAAGGAAACCATGTCAGCTCCGTTGTGCGCATGCTCACAACTCGGGAGCGGCGCAATCAGTGAAATTGGACATGGACTAGGGCAATGTTGTGAACTACGCAGACAGCATAAATAGACACACACAAACGCACTTCCATTGCAAAAGTACATCCCTTTGTGTCCCTTCCCATTGAATCAAGTGCTTTTGCTCTGTTGTTCGTTAGAGTGTGTTTTGTAGTTGTCAGATTAGTGTTCTGTGTGATCTAGTGCTTGTTGGTAGTTTTGTGAAAGTGTGTTTTGATAAGTGTTTTTTGACTGTTTGTTTGATTGATAGATTTCTGAGCGTTTGTTTTCTTGCTTTATTTTTTCATCTGATTTTTTTGTGTCTGTTTCTTGCTGAGTGCTAGTGTGATTTTTGCCTGTTCTTTTTCTCTTTGTGTGTGTTCTTGTCTGATTGGTTGTGCTTGTATTTGTGACAGATTTTTGGTGACTGCTAGTGAGTTTGTTTGGGAGTATGACTGAGAGAAAAAGAAAGTTGAATTTTACAGTGGGGGAAAAAAGAATTCTTGCCCGGGCCATTACCGACTATGGGCGTTTTCTCCACGGCCCGCAGAGTGCCACCACCACCCCGGCCAGGAGGAGGGAGATATTGGATATGATCACGGAGCAGGTCAATTCATCGGGGGAGGGGGAGACACGGACCCGCTCTGGGATTGAAAAGAAAATAAATGACCTCCGGCGTGAGGTGAAAAAAAAACTGGCCGCAATAAATGCCCATGCCAGGGGCACAGGAGGGGGCCCACCATGCCGGGTTAGATTTACAGCGACGGAGCGTGTGGTGGCCCTGACCTTTCACCGGCATGAAGTGGAGGGCCTGCCAGGCTTTGACACAAGTCCGGTCCCCGCGGTGCCAGGTAAGGTATTTATTTCTCTCAAGTGTGTAGCATGTGTGGGGGAGGGGGTGAAAGGGAATATGTGGCAAGTGTGTGGATCCTCCAACCTGTGAATGGTTTGTGTCATCCACAGCTGTGCAGGAGGGTGCAGGGCCATCTGGCCAGACCGCTCCAACGCCAGGACAGCAGCCTAATGAGGCCCCCCCAACAAGGCCAGAGTCCGCGGAGGAGGAACAAGAGGAGGAGGAGGATCATGCGGAGGACGATCATGAGGAGGAGGAGAATCATGAGGAGGAGGAGTCCATGGCAGGCACTGGACGTTTGGTTTCTGCGGACTCTTCCCCTCTGGCTGCAAGAAGCCTGCCCTCCCTAAGGGTGAGCCCCCCCCCCCCTCCCCCAACATGGCTCCCCTCACAAGGGCCTCCCCTTCTCCCCGGCCACAACCATCAGCAAGAGCCAGGAGGTCATCCCAGAGCACCAGGGGGGCGCCCAATCTCCTGCCCGCCAGTCTGAGAAGGAACCTGGCCACCCAGACCCGCCTTCTGAGACAGCTCTGCCAGACTATGGGGCGGGTGGATCAGAGCCTGTCCTCCATCAACGATAGGCTGGGTAACCTGGACTCCCACTCCCGGGCCTCCACAACCTGCCTAAATGACCTGCAAACTACAGCAGCAGGCGTTGGGCAGGATGTGAGGGCCCTTACCCAGGCTATCCAGGGCAACACGGCAACACTTGGTGCGGCCCTGGACAGAATAGCCGTGGCCTTGGAGGGCAGGCCGCCAGGTGGGCAGATCTCAGGGGCTGCTCCTCCTTCCCCGGCTTTTCCCCTCCCCCATGCGTCTCCCCTGAGGGTCCGGGGCCGTGGCCGGGGGCGCCCCAGGCGTGGCTCAGGCAGAGGGCATTAATTTTTTTTTCCCCTTTTTTTTGGTTTGAAAGCATGTTTATTTTTGTTCTCTGCTTTTTTTTTTTTCTATGCATTTTTTTTTTTTTTTTTTTGCTGACATTTTTGGCATTTTTTGGGTTGTGAATGATGTTTGAATGTGGGGGTGACATTCCTGCTGGAAAAGGGGTGTCATCCTCAATTTGGGTGGAGAAGGGTTCCCCAGGACCAGGGAGAAGTGATTCCCAGGTCCGTGTGAATGGTGTATGAATGTACAGTGACATAATTGGAGCCTTGACGTGGCGTTACTGCTCACCAGTCTTGCATGGTGGACTGGTGCCAATCCAATTTGATGAGGATGTGGGGTGTGTGTGCTAGGGACCATAGTGGTGTGCATGCATGCATTCTCATTGTGCCATGATTAATGTGTGTGTTTAACGTGCAAAGATGCATAATGTGAGCTGGCATGAGATGGGGTCATGAGATGGGGTTCCAGTTCATATGCAGAGTCACCTTGAAGGGAAAAGACAGGTGGATGTTAGTCATGCATGTGCCACTTGTGAGGTGTGCATCACGGGAGGGGATAGTCATGCCTGACTCCCATGTCACTCACCAACCAGCCAGCTGTCCCCATACATGTTCTGTTCGCAATCTGTGGGGATGGGGCTCTGATTGTATATGTAGCTGTCATGGGTGTCATAGGTGGTGCCATGTGTTGGGCTCCTGCAAGGTTGTGGTAATTCCACGATGGCATGAGGGGTGAATCTGAAGATGCGAGACACCTCAGAATCTCTCATGCCAAAGATGTCTATGCGTGTGTGATATATCAAGTGAAGAGTGAGGGGCTTGTATCAGATAAGAATATTGTATTAGATTAGATTAAATTGTAAATTTGATATAAGCCAAAAAATAAAAAATAAAAACATCTCCCGTGCCCTCCTTAGTGCCATCCTCCGTGCCCTCATCCTTCTTTGTTCATCTAAAGTCAGTAGTATAGCTATGCGCGACGATGCCCCTGGCATGTTGGCATACAGATTGTTGGGCAACACGTGTGACTGCTGAACTCCTCACTAACAGTGTTGCTTTATCTGACAATTAGACTTTTTTTCAAAATTTAGACTAGCTTTTAGGTCCTCTAACTTTAGACAGAACATTTTGCAGTTGCGCACATCGCGTAGCCTGCGCAGCAACTGCGTTTTTTTGTGAATCCCCGTAACTCCCTCATTAGCATATTTGACTAGCAAATCAATGGTGTGTCTAGCGCAGTTTTGCGCGAAGGCAAGCGAAGGTCTAATTCAATTACGCCGGACCAAAAAACGTAGATTTCTGGCGTATATTGTTTTGTGAATCGCGTCCAACTATACGCACGCGCACATTTAGACTTACGCACGCGCAACAGCAGTTGCGCAGGCGTAATCGCTCTGTGAATCTGGGCCATTATGTCTAAGAGGCTTAACCCTTTAAAGGCATGTCGTGTTTAACTAAAAAATAGGTTTGGCTTTGCATGTACCTTGTGGGGTCTAATGAATGCCAAAACTAGTAAAGTATAAAAATAAACAAATCTTTATTTTACACATACATATAATTTAATTTAAAGGCGAAGACAAGACATTTTTTAAAAAACAGTTAGTTAGTTAAATAATGGCCAATAAAATGCAATAAAATAGCGATTGCGGTAAATCAGTGAAAGTGCAATTCACTAAGAATTTTGCATTAGATAACAAATGCGGTATTTGTTCAATTGAGCTGTAGCTACATGCTGGCAATTAAAGATTATGAAAAAAACACAGCATGGGGTCCCCTCCCAATGCATACCAGGCCCTTTGGGTCTAGTATGGATTTTAGGGGACCAACACGCCAATTTTTTTTTTTTACATGGCGTGGGGTCCCCCACAGAATCAATACCAGACCCTTATCCAAGCAAGCAGCCTGGCAGGTAAGGAAAGGGGGGAGATGAGTGAGAGCCCCATCTCCTGAACCATACCAGGCCACATGCCCTCAACATGGGAGGGGGTGCTTTTGGCGGGGGGGCTCTTACCCCCACCCCAAAGCACCTTGTGGTTAAAGGGGTCTATGGGCAGGGGGCATATCGGAATCTAAAAGCCCCCTTTAACAAGGGGGCCCCCATATTCAAGCCCCCCTATGTGAATGAGTATGGGGTGCATTGTATGAGCGAGCGCCCACCCCTTCTCCTGAACCTTACCAGGACACATGCACCCCACCCGTAAGTATCTTGTCCCCTTGTTGATGGGGACAAGGGCCTCTTCCCCACAACCCTGGGCTGTGGTAGTGGGGAGTTTGTGAGCAGGGGGCTTATCGGAATCTGGAAGCCCCAGATCCTGGCCCTTCCCTATGTGAATGAATATGGGGTACATTGTAACCTTATCACGGTGCCACCGCCACGAAAGCTCTTAAAGTCTGGCTACCCCGCCATATGACATTTCTTAAAATAGCTATGGGGCAGGGCCACCTGGAGAAGTCACCTGGTGGCACTGACTGGTGCATGCTAGGTCGGTGATGTCTATCCATAGCAACCAGCTATTTGGGGGGTGGGACCCTCAGCTGTTTCTGACAAATATTGCATGTGATACCACCACACCAGTAAGACCCTGGTGATAAATATTGCATGTTTTTTTTACTCTCTGTTCTGTTTGTGAATTGGACTTATGTTTTTTTTTTTTTTTTGTTTCAAATATTTTATTGAGAATTTTCATAAATAAATACAGAATATAATACATGTACAAATAGTAGAATATGCTATCTAAAACAGACCTCAAAAAGCAAATTCAAGCAATAAACAGATATTCATGAAGTCTATAGAGGACAAATGTAAGGAGAGTATGAGGGATGGGGGTGAAAGAGGGTGGATGATGGAGAGGGAGGGAAAAAAAAAAGGGAGAAAGGGGGAAAATTCCATATACGAGAAGGAGAATGCATGCATTTCATTAACCACTTTAGCCCCGGACCATATTGCTGTCCAAAGACCAGAGCACTTTTTGTGATTCGGCACTACGTCACTTTAACTGACAATTGCGCAGTCGTGCGACGTGGCTCCCAAACAAAATTGGCGTCCTTTTTTTCCCACAAATAGAGCTTTCTTTTGGTGGTATTTGATCATCTCTGCGGTTTTTATTTTTTGCGCTATAAACAAAAATAGAGCGACTATTTTGAAAAAAATTCAATATTTTTTACTTTTTTCTGTAATAAATATCCCCCAAAAATATATAAAAAAACGTTTTTTCCTCAGTTTAGGCCGAAACATATTCTTCTACATATTTTTCGTAAAAAAATATCGCAATTAGCATTTATTGATTGGTTTGCGCAAAAGTTATAGCGTTTACAAAATAGGGGGTAGTTGTATGGCATTTTTATTTTTTATTTTTTTTACTAGTAATGGCGGCGATCAGCTTTTTTTTTCAGTACTGCGACCTTATGGCGGACACTTCGGACACTTTTGACACATTTTTGGGACCATTGGCATTTTTTTAGCGATCAATGCTATAAAAATGCATTGTATTACTATAAAAATGCCATTGGCAGTGAAGGGGTTAACACTAGGGGGCAGGTAAGGGGTTAAGTGTGTTCCTGGGTGTGTTCTAACTGTATGGGGGGGTGGACTCACTAGGGGAAATCACCGATCTTCTGTTCACACATTGTATGAACAGAAAATCAGCGTTTCCCCCGCTGACAGGAACGAGAGCTATGTGTTTACACACATAGCTCTCGTTCCCCGCTCTGTAACGAGCAATCGCGGGTGCCCGGCGGCGATCGTACCTGCCGGGCACACGCGCGGGACGCGGGGGCGAGCGGGGGGCGCGGGCCGCCGGCAGCGCGCACGCGCCCCCTAGTGGCCGTCAAAAGTGCCGACGTGCTCTCGAATCTAGAATGACGGCGGCTGGTCGGCAAGTGGTTAAGTAATAACCCTTTATCGAGATTGTAAAAGAAGGAGAGTATGGAGAGGGTGACACAAAACAACTTTATAAAGAAGCTATCCTTAAGGAATGAAATTCAGCGGAGCTTTTGAAACATATCCAACATGCCCATTTATCATAAAAGGTCTTAGGTGAATCTTTGGATTGAGAAATAAGCTCTTCCATTTCGGCCATGTAACCAATTTTAGTAAACCAATCCGAAATGGTAGGAGGTGAAGACTGCGTTCATCTAATAGGTACACAGAGTTTGGCAGCATTGATCAGATGAAACATCAATGATTTTTTATAAATGTATTGGGGCATCGAAGAGTGGTGTAGTAAATATTGGGCAGCCGTAAAGTCAGGGGTATATTTTGTAATGTGAGAAATCAGTCGGTGGACTTCCTTCCAGAAGGGTTTGATCAGATCACACTCCCACCAAATGTGTTAGAGTGTGACCTGAGCTCGGTTACAGCGCCAACATAATGGTGAAATGTTTACATTATATTTATGAATGATGGCAGGATTCCTCCTATACCATCTAGCGTACAATTTGTAATTGTTTTCCTGGGTCAATACATTCAGGGATCCCTTATGGATATGCTGAAAAACATGTTCCCATTCATCACCAGAGAGGGAGATACCCAGATCACTTTTCCACCTGAGATTCGTTACGTCATTCTCGATGTCATATGATGTGAAAAAAGACGCGTACATTGTGGAAATCAGATGTTTTTTAGGAGAATTTTGGAGACACAATGTCTCAAAAGGAGTTTTGCTTCCAAACCATACGGAACTCGCTCCAGCGTGACACAAAAATTGTTTGACCTGTTCATATCAGATGGATGCATAACAATGGTAGGGGTGGGAAAGCCTAAAAGAATCGAGGGTAAGAAGAACACCCTTGTCGAAAAAGGTTTCCGCTCTAATTGAACCGATGCATGCGGAATCAGAAACGTCAATAATCGATTGTCCCAAAGAAATCTCCGGGTTTAAATTTATAGGAGTTAGAGGACCATATATGGAAGAAAAATGTGCACTTTTGCAGAGTCCTAATTTTTTTTAGGGTAGAACCCACTAGAGGGTGAGAGCAAGTGACAGGTGGGATTTTTCGTGCTATAATCCAAGGCAAGTGGATCAGAGAAAGAACAGGAGATGAGGATGCACCTTCTAATTCGACCCAAGCCTTAGTATGCGTATGTAAGTGCCAATCCAAGATACGAGTCATGTGGCAAGCCCAGTAATACTTTTGTACATCAGGTAGTCCTATACCCCCTTTAAGTTTGGGATCCCATTGACAACGTCCTATGACGAAACGCGTCTGGGAAGATGTGCGGTGACGTCATCACGCTTTGGAGGAGGGTCCTTTCCTGTTTGTTTGCCGGCCGGCAACATTGTGTTTTATATGCGTGTCTAACTCATCTCCCATGTGAGTATTCTGGTTTTTATGATTTTTAATAAATGTCCCAGCGGGATTACGCTATGTCTGCCTCTGTTTATCATTCACATATGATCTAACTGGTGGAGTTGCTGAGTGGAGCCCCGGTGTAGGCACTGCCCTAAGATTTGGGATTCGTCCTGGTTCCCTCAAAGGCCGCGGCTGGGTCACAGCCGACTGCTGATTATAGCCATTCCTCTGGTAAGCTGCTTATACTTCTGGTGGTGGGCCACATTGAAAAGCCAAGTTTGAGCACAGTGGTGATTACTATACGTCCATCCTGAATTGAGATCAGCAGAAAGTTTTTCTTTGGAGTCAAGGTTCATCACTACACCTTTTTGTCTGAAGGACTGTTTATCTCCACATGATTGATATATGGACTCTTTTGATTACACTGGGTCCGGGTGACAAGGCGCAGCTCTAAATCTTTGTTTTTCTTTGGGAATAACGAGTTTGTCCCATTTAAAACGAGGTTGTTTCAGATTCCAAATAAATTTCGTACACATACTGTACGTTTAAAGTCTCTGAAAAAAGTAGCTAGAATCTTAATGGGTTATAGTTCTAAAGCAAATAGAGAATTCTGGGGAGAACATTCATTTTAATGACCTCTGCCCTTCCGAACCAGGAAAAAAAAACCTTATCCCAAGACAACAAGTCATTTTTGATAATCTTGAGCAAAGGTAGAAAATTTGTTCGATGAAGATCTTTAATATTCGGAGTCAACTTAATCCCTAGATATGTCAATGAGTCCTCTCCCCAGTGAAAAGGAACGTTTGATTTACATAAGGAGACAGCAGCATCAGATAAAGAGATGTTCATGGCCGTGGACTTATCAAAATTAATTTTAAAATTTGAAAGTGAATTGAAGAGGGAGAAATCATTCAACAAGTTGGGGATAGTCACTATGGGATTCAAAGAAAGAGAAGGATGTCATCAGCAAATGCAGAAAGTTTATAATTCTTTCTCCCAATCTCAATGCCAACTATGTCCTGATTACTCCTAAGTCTATTGAGCATGGGTTCTAAGAGAAGGACAAAAATAATTGGGGACAAAGGGCATCCCTGACGTGTTCCGTTGGACACAGAGAAAGCCTCCGACAGACAACCATTCACTTTAATTTTTGCTGTGGGAGAAGAGTAAAGCATAAGAATAAGATTGAGTAAACGTTCTCCAAACCCTAGCGCTCTCAAGGCTTCTCTCATATAGTCCCACGCTATTCTGTCGAAAGCTTTCTCTGCGTCAAGGGAAAGAAAGAAACCTGACATTCTAGATCTTGAGAGCCAATGTTGTATATTAATTGCTTTAATGGTATTATCCCTCGCCTCCCTGCCTGGGATGAAGCCCACCTGGTCCAGAGAGATCATTTTTGGTAGTAAGGGGAGTAGGCGATTAGCAAAAATTTTAGCATACAGTTTAATGGACTTATGTTTTTTTTAAGATATTTACCGACACAGTAATGCATAATCGTCTTTTTTTTTTGGACTTTATTTCCTGCATGCAGTCATTTATGAAAATTAGTCATGTGACCATGTTATTGCATGCGGTAAACATTAGCTAATTCATCTGTTTGTTCTGATTGCTCAATGAAAACCAAAATCTGATTGGCTGCTAAACCTCGCTGCATTGCACCCCTCATTATTTCCTTTTGTATTGCCATATTAGAAAAGGTCTATTGGAGTGGAAAAATTGGCAAATAGGGATGAGCAAAGTGATTTTTGTAGAATTTATTTTGCCGTTGGTGAATTGTCACCGCATTGGAAACTGATTTCAACTCATGGAGCTGCTTATGGGTAGATTGCATGAAAAAAACTTCTTGTACATTTGTATTTATTATTTTTATCTATGTGCTTTGTTTTTGTTCTGTTTTTTTTTTTTTTTGGGTGGGGGGTGTTTAGAATAGTTTAGTTTATTTCATTGTGTATTCTTTATATTTTCGTTTTTTCTTCACCTTTTTTAAGGCAGAATTAAGGCAAAACTTTTTTTTTTATTATTTAGAGTTAGGGAGGCTTATAAACCCTGACAGTATTTATTCCCATCTGTGTCTCACTGGGGAGATTTCCCTTCACTTCCTGCCCCATCGACACAACAGAAAAAGAAAGAAAATACCCCCAAAATGAGAACTAGTGTCCCCATTGGAAGATTTCCCCTCTATTCCTGTTCTGGTGACAACCCTAAATTTGTGATTTATTTTCACTATCTGTAAACAGGACAAATAGAGAGGGTGACTCTCCATAATGGGGGCACAGACAGCAATAAAAAGCTGACAGATTTTCCAATCCTTCTCCACAGCCACTGTGCCCCATCAAACGCAGCCACTGTGCCTCATCAAACGCAGCCACTGTGCCCCATCAACCGCAGCCACTGTGCCCTATCAAATGCTCCCACTGTGCCCCATCAAATACCACCACTGTGCCTATCAAATGCTCCCACTGTGTCCCATCAAATGCTCACACTGTGCCCCATCAAATGCAGCCACTGTGCCCCATCAAATGCTCCCACTGTGTCTCATCAAATGCAGCCACTGTGCCCATCAAATTCTGCAGCTGCCCCATGAAAATGCTCCCACTGTGTTTATCAAACGCAACCACTGTGCCCATCAAACACAGCCACTGTGCCCATCAAACACAGCCACTGTGCCCATCAAATGCTGCAGCTGCCCCATGAAAATGCTCCCACTGTGCCCATCAAATACCACCACTGTGCCCATCAAATGCCGCCACTGCCCCATCAAAATGCTTCCACTGTATCGAAAACTTAATTTTTTTTTTTTTTTTCCTGCTTTAATATGTATTTAATCATTATTTGTTTACTATCATTTTACAGGTATTCTTTTCCAATTTTTCACTGCCTGTAAATTGTAAAAAAATTAATTGTTCAATTGCCTGGTTTTACTGCCTCCCAACCTCACGGGTGAATGAGCCCTGACACTATACAACATACATTTGTGCTAATTATTTAATAGTGTAAGCCCTGGTTCACTCATGGAATGCGGGAAACGCAGCGAATCCTGTGCGTTTCCTGCATCGCATTGCAATCGTGTGGTGTCTGCTGTGGATGTCAATGTTATCTTAACCCCTTGGCGCTAGCCAGTGTTGCCAACTTACCAGATTGAAATTTACTGGCACGACACCCAAAATTTACTGGCGCAGCCACGTTTTTACTGACATTTCACAAAAGTTACTATATTAAATTTTTAGGTGCAAATTTAAGTATTTAGGCTACAAACAAGTACGCTAGGCAAATAGCAATGTGATTTAAGGTAGATATTAAGGAAAAAAAAATATTTTTGTTATTTTCGATATAATAAGGGCAAATTATTTAGTCACATCACCCCCTGCCTCCATCCCCCTCTGCCACCAACACCCCCTGCCTTCACCCCCCTCTGCAGTACCATAATCTCCCCCTGCCTCCAATCTCCCTCTGCCTCCAATCTCCCCCATGCCCCCTGCCTCCATCATCCCCTGCCTCCATCCCCCTCTGCGGTGCCACCAACACCCCCTGCCTCCAATCACCCCCTGCCACTAACACCCCCTGCTTCCATTGCCCCCTGCCTCCAGCCCCCTCTGCAGCGCCATCGCAGCCACCATCACCCCCTGCCTCCAATCACCCCCAGCCTCCAATCTCCATGCGCAGTTCCAAGCCGAACCGATCTCGGCTATTGTGCGGAATGTGCCAGTAAAAATAGCCGAGATCGGTTCGGCTTGGAACTGCGCATGGAGATTGGAGGCAGGGGGTGATTGGAGGCAGGGGGGTGATGGTGGCTGCGATGGCGCTGCAGAGGGGGCTGGAGGCAGGGGGCAACCCACTAGAGGGTGACAGCAAGTGACAGGTGGGATTTCATGGACATTTCCAAACGGGGGAAAAGTGCCCGTATTTACGAACTGTTCGTAAAAATACGGACGGTTGGCAACACTGGCACTAGCCACACACATATATGCAGCCTCTCGGTGCCTGGTCCTTGGTGCGGAGAGGCCGCATATTTGCGTGAATTGTGGACAAAAAGCTGTGGCAAAAGCTTGTGCCCTGTGCGCTCCCGGCACAGTTACCGGTGCCCAATCGAAAGCTTCCGATCGCTGCTTGGAGTTTTCGGATCACGTGACCGCCGTGACAGCCAATCACAACGGTCACGCGTTCTTAAAGGACTGGGAGGCACCAGAATGAAGGGGTTAAGGATACCCCGAAACAGAACGCAAAACACAGTGTGATTGCCAGAATCACATTGCATGGGTGTGCACACCCATGTGATGCGATTCAGGTGCGGGGGAAAAGGGTCCTGCACCATTTTGCTGTGCATGCGATGCGATTTTAGCCATACAACATGTAAAGGCTGAAATCGCACCACACAGATATCGCATGTGATGTGCACAGGAATGCGGTGCGATTCCTGTGCGAAGAACACGCAGTGTCTGCATTGCACCAGTTTGAACCCAGGCTTAAAGTGTCTGTAAACCCTTTTTTCTAACTTTATGCTACATGTAAGCTTATATTAAGGCTTACCTGTAGGCTTACCTGTAGCTACCCAGGATATCTCCTAAGCCTGCACGGTTTAGGAGATATCCCCCTGTGTCTGCATGTGCCGAAGTGATCGGCACATGCGCACTGAAACAATGGCACGTCGTGCCGCTGCTTCAGTTAACTGTGACGTTACCGGCGTCATCGTGGCTCTGGCCAATCACATCGCCAGAGCCACAATACCTGGAAGTAAGCTCCGGGAGAGATGTCTGCGGCCAGTGGGGGGGGGGGGGGATCGAGGACGGCTGCTCTAGCTCATTATGACTTTGTCTTGCAGGTTTTTTTTTTAAGGGTTGGGGCTGCCTGCATCCTATCAACCAATAGACAAACAAAGATTTGGGGGGGCACACCCAAGATAATGGGGTACTTTGACGCAGTAAGTGGGCTTAAGCACCATATAGCCATGTGGTGTGACAAATTTTTTTTTTTTCAGGTGTTTTAAATAACCTTGAAGAAGGTAAATGTAATTTTTGCATGTCTGCGCTGTAATATTTTTGTTGTATCAACCAATAGGGTACATTTGCTTTATACGCTGTACGCATGCCAACATTACATATGTTCAGTGTACGGAGTCGATCTTATGTAGGATCTTAGGGCCAGATTCACAGAGCCCTTACTCCGGTCTATCTCCTGATACGCCGGTGTACTTTCAAATTACCCCCGTCGTATCATTAGTTTGAATCCTCAAACCATGATACGACGGCTTCGGGCTTCGATACGACAGGCTTACGTCTTTGTACGCCTTCGGATCTACGCTGCAATCTTTCTGAGGCTGCTGGGTGGAGTTCGCCTCGTTTTCTGCGTCGGGGTATGCAAATTAGCTTTTTCCGGCGATCCACGAAGTTACTATCGGCGGTCGCATTCTCTAACGTTGTTGCTAGTCGGCTTTTTCCTGCATAAAGCTAAAGCTGCTATTACCCGGTTAGACGGGCCATGTTAAGTATGGCTGTCGTTCCCGCGTCGAATTTCACATTTTTTTTTTTTGCAGAAGTCGTACGGGAATAGGAATGTACGTTAACGACGCTACTAAAAAAAAAAATGACGTTACAACGTAATTTCGCGCAATGCACGGCGGGAAATTTCTGAACGAAGCATGCGCAGTTCGATCGCCGCGGGGACGGGCCTAATTTAAATGATTCACGCCCCCTAATCGCGTAGTTCGTTTCCGCCACGAGAAATACACTACGCCGCCGTACCTTACAGGCCGAAATCTTCCTGGATTCGTCTTAGAGCCAGGAAAAATACGGCGGCGTAGTGTATCTCTGATACTCTGCGCCAGGGCAATTGTACCTGAATCTGGCCCTTACTGTCAAAAAGATCTTGCGTAAAATCATACATATGCGCGAGCCCTAAAAAAACACCTTCCGCAGCGACTCCAATCATGCTAAAAAGGGCGCAATTTATCAGAAATCCCCTGATTTTTTTTTGCTGAAATTTTTTTGAAATGAAAACGCGCATTTTGGCTCATCCTTGAATTTGGAATGTTTAATAGTCGGCGGCACTTTCCTGTAGATTTGCACCGGACCCAGCGGCGCGCACACACCAGGACTTGGACGTCTCGCACACATGTGTTTGTGTACACAGGAATGTTCTGCAGGCCTCTCCAGAAGGATGGTCATATAATGACTAAAATTACATTGCCTGGAATGGCACAGCCAGAAGAGAGGGGGGGGGGGGGGGGAATACATTTTCCGTGCTTTCCACTGAAATTCATTCTGTGGTTTGCGAGGAGAAAAAAAAATGTGCTTTATATTTTGTGAGTCACATGACTCGGGTTATGAATAGCAGATTGTAATGAGTTGGTAGTGTAAGTAGGAGAGGAGGCGAGAGCACACACACACACACACACACACACACAGATACACACATAGAGTGTCTACGTTGGGTGAGGCGGCCAGGTACGTGTGGAGGAGACACCGTGTGCTGCGGCTGGACAAGGTGAGCGTCCAGTCACTGTGCTGGGGGGAAGGACTCCTATTGTTTTCCTTTAGGGGACTTTACAGGGAGGAGGGAAGATTTCTCATCTCAGGAAGTTACAAGAGCTTTTTTTCCCTTCATTAATTGAACCCGGCTGGTGCCCCGTGCACGTCCCTCTCCTCCCAACTCTTTCCTGCCCCTCTGGTCATCAGTGCCCTGTGACACCGCCAGCCGGGCACACTCTGACACGTTGTGTGACAGAGGGCAGAGGTCACGGCTGTCAGCTCACTCTTTTCCTCTCCGTCCGTTCGCTGACTTTACTCTTCTGGATCTTTGTCTCCTTTTCTCTGCAGCTCATGTTTCTCTTTTCTTCTCTTTCTTCGTCTCTTCTCTCTCCGTTTTCAACTTTTCCAGGCTAGCTTTCCCTTTTCAATACATTTTTTGTGGAAAGAAAACAAAACCAATAATTAAAGGACGTCTGATAACATCATCGCCAACTTCCATTTTTTCGAATATCTTCCCTGTATTGGAAACGACAGTTGTCACCCATTGATTGTATTCCGGTGACATCCAAAGGTTACCAGGACTCGAGGGACGGGGGCCTTTGAGATTAAAATGTTTTTGATTGTACAAATATCATTTTTTATTTATTTTTTTAATATTCATGACTTCACGCCATCACGCCATTTTAGCTCAGGCGATCAGACGCTTTAGTAGAAGGGATTGTCGAGTTTAAATACATTTTGATGTATTTAAAATCCTTTATGATCGCATGCAAAAGCATCTATACGCAATGAATTGCTTGTAGCTGTTCAACGGATAAAAGGAAAAAAAGTTGCAAATTATTTGGAGAACTGAGCGACCGGCATTGGGGTCACATGACTAAAAATTGCGCACGAAGCTCTGGCTATTATGAAGCGCAGTTCTAAAGCTGGCAGTTGGTCACTAGTGGTTTTAATCGCAGATTGCTCGAGTCGCTCTGGCTATCGCAAAGCGTGTTCTAAACCTCGTGATTTATTGCGGTATTTTTGACGCACGATCGGAGATCACCTGTGTAGCTGTAGTGTAACTGCTCTGCTTTCTACCTTTCCCTGCCCTGAAAGGCTCAGCATGTTTGGGTAATGGTGGATTTGTGGCATGGATGTCACTTTTTTTGGGGTAGGCACCGGCAGCCTGGATCCTTGATCTTTCAAAGCTAATTTTTAATTGGTCAGTCTAGGTCTTAGCACAGAATGTCGTGCAAGTCAAAAAACTTTTTTTGCTTTTTTTTATTTTATTTTGTCACTTTGCCTGGCTTTGATCCTTTCCCTACCAGGGAGAATGATGGTTTTTATATATATATATATATATATATATATATATATATATATTATTTTATTTATATATATATATATATATATATATATATATGTATATGTATATATATATATATATATGTATATATATATATATATATATATATATATATATATATATATATATATGTATATATATATATATATATATATATATATAAATATAATTATTATATTATTATAATATGTCTCTCTCTCTCTCTCTCTCTCTCTCTCTCTCTCTCTCTCTCTATATATATATATATATATATATATATATATATATATATATATATTATATTTATATATATATATATATATATATTATATGTATATATATATATAATATATATTCATATATATATATATATATATATATATATATATATAAATAATATTATTAATATTATACACGATTTATATAACTGTTAACGCAGCACTTTACAATATAAAGGGGGACAGTACAATATTATTATTATTATACAGGATTTATATAGTGCTAATAGTTTACACGGCACTTTACAATATAAAGGGGAGCAGTACATTTACAATCCAATCCAATACAGAAGGAATAGGAGGGTCCTGCTTATGAAGCTTACAATCTAAATGTATTATTATTTTTATTATTATGCAGAATTTATATAGTGTCAACAGTTTGCACAGCACTATACAAAATAAAGGTAGGCAGTACAATTACAATGCAATTCAAGGTACAAGTATTTCGAAGCACCCTGCTCATGACAGCTTACAATCTAAAGTATATACGTTTATATATTTTATTTTTTAAACATTTTATTTCCTCCTGTGTATTTACCTTAATTATTCTTTAACCATAAGATTGTTTGGACTGGTACACATCACGTCTTGTTGCCCAATCCTACAGATTGCATAACAAAGTATTTCTTAACACTTTACCCACCAGAGTCGAATGACAGCAGTGCCAAGGTGTACATCAGTCCTTTCTCTGCCGCTGTTTACTGACTTTACCTGTATTGGGTTGTACAGTAAGCTACTGTTTGTTAAATACTCCCTCGCCTACATTAAACGTAGGTTTAGCTTTTGGCAGTTCGAATAGTAAATCGAAAAATGTACACCTTTCCATACACTATACAATCGGATTATACAATCTCTGTATAATCTTCGTTTGAGTTACCGTAACTATGTAATAGGAGGACATACCTATACAACCAGTTCAGCGCAGAATGAAATCAGGCAGGCCCTTGTAGCACATAGTCGGTGGTAGAAGTAAAGCAGATTGTACAATCAGATTGTATAGTGTAGGTATCAGTATTGGGGAAAAACCTAATATGTGCTGTGAACCCTGAGTAGAGTTCCCCAGGTATACTATTGGGTTGAGTGCAAAATTGTGTGCAGCTGTGCATGGGAGCCAATCAGCTTCCAACTTCAGCATGCTCAGTTAAGCTTTGACAATAAAACATGGTAGCCGATTGGCTTCTATGCAGAGCTGCACCAGATTTTGCACTCTCCAGTTTTAGTAAATCAACCTCTATGTTTCAAGTGGATATTTAAGTGTGAGGGTTGCCCCCTCATCCCTTTAAACCCGAACACATATGTAGTACACAGGTTCTGTGGCTGATTAAGGTGCTAATTAAAGTCATTTGGTGCCTTATGTGCATTAAATTAGCCTAGGAACCTGTGGCTGATTAAGGTGCTAATTAAAGTCACTTGGTGCCTTATCTGCATTAAATTAGCCTCGGAACCTGTGTACTACATATGTGTTCGGGTTTAAAGGGATGAGCGGGCAACCCTAGTGTTGACCTATATTGGCTATTGGTAGTGCCTTAGTGGGCAGTAGTTGTAGCTGGAGTAAAAATGTGAAGCCGTGTTCTTCTATTTCCATTACCATAGGCAAAAAAAAATGGAACCTGCACCTAATTTGGCAGCTGCACTGTATGTAGTTAGTAAAGAGTTAAACGATAAAGGTAAAAGTGAGCACCATGGAGTAGCCGACTTTTACCTATTAACCTCTGAACTTTTATGCTGCAAGTAAATTGCCGGTGCAGTCCCCTCATTTACCAGCAGGAGTCTTTGGTGCCATTCATTATTTGCCTTGATATTTTTATGGGGAAGGAGTTTGGAGCGAAGAGTGTGGGGGGAAAGGAGGTGAGATGAGGTGAACTGAGAGGAGGGGTTGGCAGCATGGTAATAAAAACATCACCCTTTTCCTGCGCCGCCCCTTGCCCCCCGGAGCTGTCTCTGACTGCGGCTCTGTGATTTTGTGTGCGGTACCGCGGGAGGATGATGGTAAAGGGAGGGAGTTTGGGGAAGAGCGGAGTAGTGACGCTGTGATGTGGTTAAGTAACCACAGCATTGGTTTCTATGTTGAAGACACTTAGGTTGTGGGGAGTGTGCGATGGAGTTGCTGGATTGCTCTGTCCTGGGGTGACGCTTCAAAGCAAAAAATTAATAATTTGCGGCTCCCCTGGCTGAACATTATGATTTTTTTTTAAACATATACTACTCACTGCTGACTCGTGTTCCTCTTGGGTGACCACTATGCCTGTATATACTGTATACTCCTGATCTTTAGATGCTGCCAGTGTCGGAGCTTTGTTTGTATTTGTCATTCCAGTTCTTACAACCTTATCCTACAAATCAAGGAAGTTTTCTTTTTCGTCACTATTTCTGTAGAAGTCTCTGCCGTTACCGGCTTTCTTTGAGCCTTTCCTTACCAGGGAGGCTTCTGATTTTCAATTCCTAATAAGTAATGTGTTAGCCATTGATTATTGCAAAATGTTTGGAGTTCTTGATACCCTTTATTGCCCAACTTGGTTGTAAACCTCAGACATGAACAAAGCACATCTCTCTATAGTGTGTATTTGTCCCAAATAAGAGCACTAAGTGTCATTTCTGTTTGCTGTTTCGTTCCTCTACTACAAGCATGAACCACTTCTGACAAGTTTTCCTGACACAAAGATAAAAATGGTGACAGGGGAGGGACCTCCAGCTGATTAACCACTTGACTACTGGGCACTTAAACCCACTTAATAACCAGACCAATTTTCAGCTTTCGGTGCTCTCACATTTTGAATGACAATAACTCAGTCATACAACACTATAACCAAATGAAAATTTTGTCCTTTTTTTCCCACAAATAGAGCTTTCTTTTGGTGGTGATTTGTCACCTCTGCGGTTTTTATTTTTTTCACTATAAATGAAAAAAGAACAAAAATTTTGTAAAAAAATGAATTTTTCTTCATTTCTATTATAACATTTTGCAAAAAAGTAATTTTTCTTCATAAACTTGGCCTAAAATGTATACTGCTACATATCTTTGGTAACAAAACAAAAAAATTTTAGATATTATTTAGTCTGGGTGAAAGTTATAGGGTCTACAATCTATGGTACCAATTACTGAAAATTGATCAATTTGATCACATCTGATGTACTGACAGCCTCTCTCATTTCTTGAGACCCTAACATGCCAGAAAAGTACAAATACCCCCCAAATGACCCCTTTTTGGAAAGAAGACATTCCAAGGTATTTAGAAAGAGGCATTGTGAGTTTTTTGAAGTTGTAATTTTTCCCACAATTCTTTGCAAAATCAAGATTTTTTTCATTTTTATTTTCTTTCCACAAAATTTTCATATTAGCGGGTTATTTCTCACACACAGCATATGCATACCACAAATTACACCCCAAAACACATTCTGCTATTCCTCCCGAGTATGGCGATACCACATGTGTGAGACTTTTACACAGCGCCCAACATGCAGGGAGCACCATCAGGCGTTCTGGAACACCCAGACCAATTCTGACATTTCTCTCCTACATGGAAAAATCAACACTTATTTGCTAGAAAATTACATAGAACCCCAAAACATTATATATGCTTTTTTAGCAAAGACCCTAGAGAATACAATGGCGGTTGTTGCAACTTTTTATCGCGCATGGTATTTGCACAGCAATTTTTCGAACACATTTTTTTTGGAAATAAAACAGTTTTGTGCTTTTAAAAAAAAAACCATTACATTTAGCCCAATGTTTTTGCATAATATGAAAGATGAAGTTACACCGAGTAAATAGATACCCAACATGTCACCCTTCAATATTGCACACGCTCGTGGAATGGCGCCAAACTTTGCGACTTAAAAATCCCCATAGGTGACGCTTTAAATATTTTTACTGGTTAGATCATTTTAGTTGGAGAAGAGGTCTAGGGCTAAAAGTATGCCCAGAGTATTGCAGAGTATGCCCAGAGTATTGCGGAGTATTGCCCCCAGAGTATTGCCCCCCAGAGTATTGCCCCCCAGAGTATTGCCAGAGTATTGCCCCCCAGAGTATTGCCAGAGTATTGCCCCCCAGAGTATTGCCAGAGTATTGCCCCCCAGAGTGTTGCAGAGTATTGCCCCCCAGAGTGTTGCCAGAGTATTGCCCCCCCAGAGTATTGCCCCCCAGAGTATTGCCCAGCATTGCAGAGTATTGCAGCAGGGATGGCTGAGGAGGGAGGGATGGATGGATGGATCTGTGACTGCATTTGTCACAGATCCAGCCCGCAGCACTGGCGCTGCCATCCGCTCCCTCCCCTCTCCTCTCACACTGTACCGATCGGTACAGAGAGAGGAGGGAGGAACCGGCGTCATCAAATGACGCCGGTCTGTTTACATCTGATCGCGCCGTCATTGGACGGCGCGATCACGTGGTAAACCACCGCTATCAGCGGCGATTTACCGTGATCCGTGACCCGCCGGGTCCTCTGGACCTGGCAGTCACGGACATTCCCATGTGCGCGCCACGCTGGAATCACGTTATATAACGTGATCCCAGAGTTAAGCAACCACCTTGCCGCCGTTATTTTTCGGCAGGTGGTTGCTAAGTGGTTAATAGCCTCAGCTCTGTTCCTGTCTGCGGAAGGGGGTGTGTGTCCCTTCCTTCAAATCAGCTCTCAGAGCTCTCCTCGCTGAGCTCTGCAGTGTCATTTTAGCTCTCTGCCCCCTTTTTTAAAAGCCCAGACAAGCTTTATAAATGATGCCCTTTGAATGAATACAGAGAAGAGATGGCTGAAGATAAACAGGTACAACTTATACGAGGATTCGTTTCATTTCTGTGTATCACCTGAAGCCAATCACTTTACTGGGTATGTGTAAGGGTTTACAACTTCTTTAAAGGGGTTGTAAAGGTTTATTTTTTTTAATTTTTTAAATAGGTTCCTTTAAGCTAGTGCACTCTGCACTCTGTCTAACACATAGATGTATCCATGGGAAGGCCCCCCATTATTTATGCGAAAAAATAAACGCTCATAATCCCAATCGCGTTCTGCGATCCACCAATCAAAAACTTCCAGCAGAAGTAGTGGGTCACTCCATGGTAAGCGAAGTCGCAAATGCTTGGGACAAACATAGATCTATACTCAGACAAAAAAATAAACAAACAAACAAAAAAAGACCCGTCATTTGTACCGTCTGGAGGAAAGAAGGGGAGTCATAACTAAAACCTTAAAATGCACCAAGTTGGTGAATAAGGTTCAGGAGGGAAGAAGCTTCTATATAAAGCCAAGATCAAGAGCATGACATTTTTCAAAGTTGATGCTTGGAATAGATTTCCAGCAGAGGTAGTGCACCACTAAGACACAATGGGGCGGTTTTCAGGCACTTCTGCTAAGCGCCTGAATACATCCTCTCATTCATTTCAGTGGGACTTTTCACACTGCAGCCGTGCACTTATGAAAGTCCTGCAAGCAGCATCTTTGTGGCGGGTTGGGAGCGCTGTATTTAGGTCTTCCATTGGAATGAATGGGCATCGCTTTCAAAGCGTCCGAAAAGCGGTTTGAAATTGCTGGAAAATGGGAGTTTTTAACCCTTTTTTTGGGGTTAAAAGCATCCAACTAGTGGGCAAAAAGCTGCGCAAAGGCTCAGCTTAAACAGTGCTATAGCGCCGCTAAAATGAGCGCCGATTTAACGCTAACATTGCTAACAGCACTTTCAGTGCTAAAACACTCTTAATAGTAAGTGGATTCAAACATGTTTGGGAAAAATATATACAATATATATATATATATATATATATCTATTGCTAAGAGTAAGGTGATCCAATAGGGTATCCTGCAGAGACTACAACAAGTTTGTCTCCCAAATTTTTGTCTATAACTTGAAAGTATTTCCAAAGCCGAGCATCGCGCATTCAGAGGCTGCATTCATGTCAATGGTGGGGCTGCATTCATGGCAATGGTGAGACTGCATTCATGGTACTTAAGAGGCTGCATTAATGGCAATAGTGAGGCTGCATTCAGAGGCTGCATTTATGTCAATGGTGAGGCTGCATTCATGGCAATGGTAAGGCTGCATTCAGAGGCTGCATTCATGGTAATGGTGAGGCTGCATTCATGGCACTTGTGAAGCTGCATTCGTGGCAATGGTGAGGTTGCATTCATGGCACTGGTGAGGCTGCATTCATGGCAATTGTGAGGTTGCATTCATGGCAATAGTAAGGTTGCATTCATGGCAATGGTGAGGCTGCATTCATGGCAATGGTGAGGCTGCAGATGGGCACTGATTAGGCTGCACCGATCGGCACTGACCCTTAATTTGCTTCACAGTTCTTTATTTAAAATTAAAACAGATTGGCCCGGATTTAGAAACGATTTACATCGGCGTATCTCCAGATAGGCCACCGTAATTTCAAATGTGCCCCGTCGCAACTTTGCGCTGATTCACAAAGCAAGATACGTCGAAAAACATGGCTTCAGCCAAGCCAACGTAACTTGCCTACGTCGGCGCATAGTTACGCTGGACGCATTCGACGTTCCCATTATAATTATGCAAATTAGTAAGATACGCCGATTCACGAACGTAGATGCCCCCGTCCGCTTCATATACGCGATTTGCGTAAGGCTTACGTCCGGCGTAAAGTTACCCCTCATATAGCAGACGCAGCTAATGCAAAGGTATGGGCCAGGGAACGACACCGTCTAATTTTACGTTGCGTACGTCGTTTACGTAGTACTACGTGAATATGGCAGTGCGTAGGTTACATTCACGTCGTACGCATTGCGCCGACATATCTTAGGGAGTAGATGCGACGTTAATCTGAGCATGCGTGCGCATGCGCGGTTTAATCGGCCATTCATTTGCATGGGGTCACGCTTAATTTAAATAGATGACGCCCACCTCCTTCCTACTTTGAATTAGGCGGGCTTACGCCGGCCAATTTACGCTACGCCGCCGCAACTTACGGAGCAAGTGCTTTGTGAATACTGCACTTGCCTCTCTAAGTTGCGGCGGCGTAGCATAAAGAAGATACGCTACGCCCGCACAAAGATACGCCAATGTATCTGAATCGCGGCCAAAGTGTTTAAGTGTGACCTCCTATTATATGGTTTTAGTAAATTCAAAGGAAAGTTGTACAAGAAAATTGTATAATGTATGGTCAGCCTTAATGTCAACTAAAACTTTCGATTTTTTCCTCAATTTCAGTCCCATTCATAATGGTCACAAAATGTAGGGGGAATCTCCCTAGGAGGACATAGATCGCAATAAAAAAAAAACGGGTTCTACTGTCTTCCTCTCACTTTTCAAAATTACATTTTTTGTCTTTAGTTTCACTAATTCTTTTAGATTTTTTTAGATTTTTTTAGATTTTCAAGCCCTAAATTCCTGCTGTGCTTATAATTGGGGTCCCAATTGATGATATATAGGGACCCAGAATTCAAGAGAACCTCTGATTGGTGGTATGATGTAAAGCGCTTTTTCACGCTACTTTTGTCTTTATTTTGTGGAATACAATTTACGTTTTATGCTAAGAATATATTATTTGTTTATCCAAAGCCCATTGTTTGGTTGGGGTGCGTTGTTAGATAACTGTCCAGCATTCTAAAGATCCCCTTTACTTCCTGTACACTCATACAATGTACAGTCCAATTAGTTCAGTCATAACATTGTATGTGAATACCAGCCTCAGGCTTATTGCTGAACACAGTGGTGGTTTTATCATCTGTGCCTCCCGTGTTTATTTACATCGGTTTGTTTCACTGACCTATTACATGCATTGACTGCTGTGCCATTCGTTTGGAATATCACCCCAACGCACATGTGCTGCAATGTGCGGCATCGCATGGCAACTTACGTTATGGCAAAAAATTTGTGACTTTCAGAAAGCTTTGGTAGGTCAGAAGCTGCCTTGACGCACACAAATAACGCACAGCAAAAATGTAAAGGGCCCCTAAAACCCTCCAGCGATATAAGAAATCTATCCAGTTGCGAATTCTCCAGGACCATGCACTCGAATTTCCAGCAATGCAGTCTGTGTATAAATTCACTGTTACCGTTTTACAATAAGCAGTTAAAGTGGGTGTAAAACCGATTCATGAAATTTGAGCTGGGCACATATATCTGCAGTATATTGTTATTTCTTTTCAATGAGCCAAGTCTTATAGCTCTCTTCTGAATGGTTCCTCTGTTATCAGCCTGAGAACTCCTGACATATTTTTTGACTTTTTAGACAAAAGCAGACAGTATCTTTTGTCAAAGGAGGTTGCTAAAATAGATTAGCAGAGAGCAGCTCCTATTACAAAACAGCTCTAAGAGTCTCTGCCTATGATGAGAGGGGGTGTGTGCCTTTCCTCCAATCAGCAATGTTAGCTATCTTGGCTGTATGCCCAGACATCACACTTTGGGGTCAATTCACAAAGCTTTATTTTCAGATTTCGGTCGTTATTTTAACGATTTTGCACGTTATTGAAGCTAGTTCAATTCACTAAACGATTTAACGCTTTGAAAAATCATCAAATAACGTTTCACTACATATAACCGATATTTTAAGGTGTGGATCCTTATTAAAGAGTCAAATTGTTATTTTAAAGAGTCAAATCGTTATTTTAAAGAGTCAAATTGTTAAATATGTACAGAAGTGCAATTCACAAAGATTTTTTTGACAGTTATCGATCGTTAAGCAATCGTTAAATTAACACCTCCCTCAGGGTGGTGTTATGACATTTCCCAGGCGATATTTTGTTGTTAGAGGAAGCTTTTGGCGATTTTTGTAGTGTAGTAAAGTTTTTAGTAGTGTTGGGCAAGATGGAACCGTGCTCTATTTGAACTTATCCTGAGGCGAAGAAGAACACGTTAGAATGTTGTTCAGATTTATAAACGTGTATTCCCTTCACATACTATTTTGGATGACTTTTCTGAAACCCAGGTGATAGCTAAATTCCGATTATCATCTCCCATGATTTATTCTCTGTATGAGGAAATTTGCACATCACATGCTCAATCTCCATGTGTATTGCTTGTGTCTCTCTCTCTCTCTCTCTCTCTGTATCTGCTCTTTTCCACATGCAGCTGTTCTCCTCCCCTTCTGCTCCCAGAATGCATCTCTCCAGCATTATTTAACGATCTTAAGAGTTATTTTAACGTCCCAAATGTTAATAATAACGTCTGAGTAGTTAGCATAACGTTTGGATAAAGAGTCAGTTGAAAACCATAAAGACTATGTTGAATAACGATCATAGCTTTCGTGAATACCAGGTTTGCTAGCGTTATATAAGGAGTGCTAATTTTACAACTGAAGAAAACCAATAACGTTTCTCTTTGTGAATTGACCTCTTTGTGTTAACCAGGAAGAGAAAATCTGAACTTTCTAAACAGTATATAAATGTGAACACAGCAGATATACATATAAAACCAATGTAGGGAGATTTGGTTAATCTCTGTGTATCATCTGAGGCTGTTCACTTCACTGGGTGTATGGAGGGTTTACATCCACTCTAAGTGATTTTATTTATTTTTTCTTTTGTTGAAGTTTTCTTTTGTTCACAATAATGCCCATTATATTTTGCACACCAAAATACAATAAAAGTGTAAATCTATGCAGAATAATAAATAAATAAATAAATAAAATATTTAGTACATCTGCAATACATCAAAATATTCCCATGTTTTGTCTCTAAAAATATTGCAAGTACAGAAAATACCCGTTGATCTGTCAGAAAGCCAATGTGCTTCTAACTTACTCTTTGAGCTGACAACATTATGCCTTCTGCTACACTGAAATTTCAAAACTGTTGTCTGTATTCAGCCCCCCTGAGTCAATACTTTGCAGAACCACCTTTCTCCGCAATTACAGCTGCAAGTCTTTTTGGATATGTCTCTACCAGCTTTGCACATCTAGAGAGTGAAATGTTTGCCCATCCTTCTTTGCAAAATAGCTGAAGCTCTGTCAGATTGGAGGAGGAGCGTCTGTGAACAGCAATTTTCAAGTCTTGCCACGGATTCTCAATTCCCATTATAAGATGCCCCCGTCCGCTTCATATACGTGATTTGCGTAAGGCTTACGTCTGGCGTAAAGCTACCCCTCATATAGCAGACGCAGCTAATGCAAAGGTATGGGCCAGGGAACGACGCCGTCGAATTTTATGTTGCGTACGCCGTTTATGTAGTACTACGTGAATATGGCAGTGCACGTCATACGCATTGCGCTGATATATCTTAGGGAGTAGATGCGACGTGAATCTGAGCATGCGCGCGCATGCGCCGTTTCATCGGCCATTCATTCTCAATTGGATTTAGGTCTGGACTTTCACTGAGCCATTCTAACACATGAATATGCTTTGATTAAAACCACTCCATTGTAGCTCTGGCTGTATGTTTAGGGTCGTTGTCCTGCTGGAAGGGGAACTTCCAGTCTCAGGTCTTTTGCAGACTCTAACAGGTTTTCTTCTAAAGCCTCATACATACGATTGGACTTCCATCTGACTTTTCCATTGATTTTGGTCCGAAGGGGCTTTGGCCGTGAACTTGGTATGCATACACACGGCAGAACTTTTTCAGCCAAATCACATGGTTTTGCAGTTCTTTACCGCCACCCTTTGGGCAACTTCTGCTATTGTTGTCTGATATTTAGCATTGGTTCGGAGCATGGGTGTTTGTACTTTGGACTTTAGTCCAATGGACTTGTGTACACACCATCGGATTATCCTCCATCGGACATTTGTTGTTGGAAAGTTTGAGAGCATGCACAGCGAACATTTGTCTGATGAAAAACCGAAAACAACTGTCTGATGAAGCGTACAGACGGTTGGATTGTCCGATAAAACACGTCCGTCGGACCGCTGTTGTAAAAAAGTCAGATCGTGTGTATGGGCCTTTTGATTGCCCTGTATTTGGCTCCATCCATCGCCCCATCAACTCTGACCAGATTCCCTGTCCCTGCTGAAGAAAAGCATTCTCAGAGTGTATTTAGGGTGATGTGAATGTTAGTTTTCCACCACACATAGCATTTTGCTTTTAGGCCAAAAACGTAAATTTTGTTCTCATCTGACCAGAGCACCTTCTTCCACATGTTTGCTGTGCCCCTCACATGGCTTCTTACAAACTGAAAACGGGAATTTTTATGTTTTTTTTTCAACAATGGCTTTCTTCTTTCCATTCTTCCATAAAGGGCAGATTTGTGGAGTGCATGACTGATAGTTGTGCTGTATACAGATTCTCACACCTTAGCTGTGGATCTCTGCAGCTCTTCCAGAGCTACCAAGGCCTCTTGGCTGCTTCTCTAATTAATGCTCTCCTTGCCCGGCCTGTCAGTTTAGGTGGACGACCATGTCTTGGTAGGTTTGCAGTTGTGCCATACTCTTTCCATTTTCGGATGATGGATTGAACAGTGCTCTGTGAGATGTTCAAAGCTTGGGATATTTTTGTATAACCTAACCCTCCACCCTCTTTCTAACTTCTCCACAACTTTATCCCTGACCTGTCTGGTGTGTTCATTGGCCTTCATGATGCTGTTTGTTCACTAAGGTTCTCTAACACACCTCTAAGGCCTTCACAGAACAGCTGTATTTATACAGAGACTAAATTACAAACAGGTGGACTCTATTTACTAATGATGTGACTTCTTAAGGCAATTGGTCCTACTTTAGTTAGGTGTATCATAGTAAAGGGGGTTGAATACAAATGCACGCCACACTTTTCAGATATTTATTTGTAAATAATTTGGAAAAACATTTATCATTTTCCTTCCACTTCACAATTATGTGCCACTTTGTGTTGGTCTATCACATAAAATCCCAATAAAATACATTTATGTTTTTGGTTGTAACATGACAAAATGTGGAACATTTCAAGGGGTATGAATACTTTTCCAAGGCACTGTATAACCATAAAGTTTATGGTCAGAAGGGGCATTCAGGCTTACAGTAGGTGTGAGAAGGGGAAGAACAGAGGTAGCTGACACAAAGCACACTTGAAAGAAAGCCTATATTAAAATGCTGCCACTGTTGATCTCTGCTTCTGAAAATGCCAGTTGCCTGGCCTGCCATGCTGGATTAATGGTTTCAGTACTTTCTAAATTATTGGCTCAGAACAAGTATGTAGATTAAGAGCTCTGTCTATGCTTTGACTTTCCTGATCTATATGTTTGGTCAGTGACATGGAAAATACTGAAAACACTGATTTAGCATAACAGCCAGGGCACCCAGCATTTTCAAAGGGAATTCCCAATGACTGCTTCTATATTTATAGTTTCCTTGAGGCTTTTCTTATGTTTTATTGCATGCACTGGTGTCAGGGGAAGTTTTTTTTAGGTTAGGCAGAGTTCAGATATGTATTAGAAGACTGTTGGGGCTTCCTAGAGCAGCAGGTTCCTAAACTGTATGGCACACACATTTAGATGACATGACAGTACAGCTGATGTCTCCTGATGTTTCTGGGTTAATGTTAATGGGTGTTTAAGAGGCTTTCTGACCCTCTGTCTGGACAGTGCTGATTGGTCCTGCCCTGATCACATGCACCCTTCCAAGAAAAATCTCTCTAGCAATATACACCAAACAGAGCATGTGCAGCTTGCCCCCAAGGCTCTGTTCTATCAGCAGATAGATTGGGGACAGTAAAACAAGGGGAGGATCAGAATAGACAGGATGAAACAGCCTTTTTACACAATGCAGAGGATTAATCTCTTATGCCCCGTACACACGATTGGAAGTTCCGATGGAAAAAGTCAGACAGACTTTTTCCATCGGAATTTCCGACCCCGTGTTTGCCCCATCGGATTATTTCCATCGGAGTTTAGATAGAGAACATGTTCTATTTTACTCGGATGGAATTCCGTCGGAATTACGATGTGATTTTGGTCGGGCTAAAGCCTGATTGTGTGTATGGGGCTTTGGGTTCCACAGTGAATATAACAAGCATGCTTTACTGCAAATACAGCCTGATTTTACTGTTGTGGATTTAGTAACACTTTAACTTGTACCTAGAAGTAAGCATACAGTACGGCTAACCTGTAGGAACAATTAATGTCTCTTAAACGTGCACTGTTTAGGAAATATTCACATCAGCATTAAGAAATGATGTCACTGGCACACACGCATTGGCACTCTGCATTCAGGGCACACAGAGTGTGCCATGGAATGAAGAGTGCCCTGCTGTGATCATGGCTCCCATGTGAATGCATGTGGGAGTGACATAATCACAGTCCACCCATTCAAATGGCTGGATCGTGTGAACCCAGAAGGAAGACCGGGGAAGATGGACGTGCCTGCAGTTGTGACATCACACTGCTGGAGGACTTCATTTGAAAGGTATATCTGCCATAATGTGCTAGTATGCAGTTCATACTAGCACATTATGACATATTATGAATAGTTTACTATTGCTTTAAATTCTGTCTGTACATTGGAGATTTTCTCACACATCCTATCTGTGAAAATACTTTTTCAAAGGTCAGTGAATGAGGAGAAGCTCAGTGATGGAGCCCCAGACAGCAGTAAATACTGGGGTTCTAATCATTCTCTACGCTATCCAAAGCCAAAAAACAAAAGTTGGCTGGACATACAAGGCTGTCTAATATAAGCAGGAATCAGATAGCCTCTTAAACAGCTCCTCAGCATGAGAACACATGCAGTTAGACACCCGCAAAATGGCCACGGGAGTCCACGATCTCAAATCGTTCTTTATACACTAGTGAACAGTAAAAAGTTATAGACTCTGGCTGCCATTTTGTGAGATTGTGTATCCTAATTTGTACTGGGTTAGCCATCGACAAAAGTAGAAGTTTGGGTTTAGGGTGATATCATCTATTGGCTAGCTAAATAGGTTGTAGTATAAGCTTTGGAAGCATGCTGGCTTCTTCTGTAGGCAGCCTCATCTCTGTCTGAAGAAGAGGTTAACGTGCCTTGAAAGCTTGCTCTACTGTCTATTTAGCTAGCCAATAAATGACACAATAATTCTCATGTAGGACAATCTGAAAGTGAGTATTTTCCAAAAGGAGCTCATGGCATCTACATCTTTTTTTTTAGCAGACAAAAGATTATGGCAAGAATAGGCTCCCTAGGAAATAAAACACAAATATTAAAAACAGCCGTTGGGTCAGCCTAGTACTGCTACCACAGCACTGCTAATCATTTACTTTTTATGTAATAATATATATTTATTTCAAGTTGTAAAAGTCCTTGCCAGCTTGGGTTGAAAGGAGCCCCACCAGCCTAAAAAAATCTAAGTAAAATACATTGCTAAACTGGTTTGCTGGATTAGTAAGCCTTTTTCAGTGTAGAATATGAATCTCCAAACCTCTCTTTTCTGCGGGTTTTCTGGGTTATTAATGTGTCACTAAACCCACATCGAAAAAAAACGATTACTAAATGGTGTATTACATGTTGCTCATAGTTACTCAGACACTATGGCCCAGATTCACAGAGCGATTACGCCTGTGCAACAGGAGATGCGCGTGCGTAAGTCTAAATGTGCGCGTGCGTTTCGTTGCGCGGCATCCCCAGAGCGAGATACGCAAAAAATCGTCTTTTTTTTGTCCCGCGTAATTTCGTTAGACTGGCGCATCCGTCCGCGCAAAAGTGCGATAGACACACCATTGATTTGCTAGTCAGATATGCTAATGAGGGACTTACGGGGATCCACAAAACAACGTTGGGGCAGCGCAGGCTACGCAGTGTGCGCAACAGCAAAATGTCCTGTCTAAAATTAGAGCTGATAAAAGCTGGTCTAAAAAAAGAAAAAAAGTCTACTTGTCAGATAAAGCAACACTGTTAGTGAGGAGCTCAGCAGTCACACGTGTTGCACAACAATCTGTATGCCAACATGCCAGGGGCATCGTCGCACATAGCTATACTACTGACTTTAGATGAACAAAGAAGGAGGAGGGCACGGAGGATGGCACTAAGGAGGGCACGGGAGATGTTTTTTTTTTTTTTATTTGCTTATATAAAATTTACAATTTAATCTAATCTAATACAATATTCTTATCTGATACAAGCCCCTCACTCTTCACTTGATATATCACACATGCATAGACATCTTTGGCATGAGTGATTCTGAGGTGTCTCGCATCTTCAGATTCACCCCTCATGCCATCATGGAATTACCACAACCTTGCAGGAGGACATCAGCAGCCCAACACATGGCACCACCCATGACACCCATGACAGCTACATATACAATCAGAGCCCCATCCCCACAGATTTCGAACAGAACATGTATGGGGACAGCTGGCTGGTTGGTGAGTGACATGGGAGTCAGGCATGACTATCCCCTCCCGTGATGCACACCTCACAAGTGGCACATGCATGACTAACATCCTCCTGTCTTTTCCCTTCAAGGTGACTCTGCATATGCACTGGTACCCCATCTCATGACCCCATCTCATGCCAGCTCACATTATGCATCTTTGCACGTTAAACACACACATTAATCATGGCACAATGAGAATGCATGCATGCACACCACTGTGGTCCCTAGCACACCCCACATCCTCATCACATTGGATTGGCACCAGTCCACCATGCAGGACTTGTGAGCTGCAACGCCATGCCACGGCTCCAATTATGTCACTGTACATTCATACACCAGTCACACAGACCTGGGGATCACTTCTCCACCACAAATGAGGGTGACACCCCTTTTCCCGCAGGAATATCACCCCCACATTCCAAAATCATACACAAACAGAACCAAAAAAATTAAATAAATGACGAGCAAAAAAAAAAAATGCCCAGCAAAAATATAATTTAAACAAAATAACAACAAAGAAAACACATAAAACACAAAAATCACTCTGCAAAACAGTCCCCAAATATCTCAAAGACACGTCACAAACAAACAAAAGCACCTTGCTGTAGAGGGAGGGATACAAAGGGATGTACTTTTGCAAAGGAAGTGCATTTGTGTCTGTCTATTTATGCTGTCTGCGTAGTTCACAAAGTTGCCCTAGTCCATTTCCAATTTCACTGATTGCGCCGCTCCCGAGTTGTGAGCATGCGCACAGCGGAGCTGACCATGGTCTCCTTCAAGCGCGCATGCGCGAGCCGGCCGGCCCTTCATTTGCATGGGGTCACGGCCAGGGCCGTCTTTAATATGGTTTGGGCCCTGGGCAAACATTTTTTTTGGGCCCCCCCCCCTCCAACTTATTTTGGGCCTGGCTGGTTCACATGTATGTGTTTTGGCGGCCCTCATTTGTGCAGGCACAGCAGCCCATTGATTTGAATGGGCTGCCATGCCTTTGTTTCCTGCAGAAAAAAGGTTCATTCAGCATTTTAAAAATCAGCTACCTTGAAATCCATTCTACTTTTGCACCATGCTACTTACCTGCAGTTCTTACACACACAAACGCACTGTGTTTTTAAAAGCGTGACCTAAACGTCTAAAAATGCAGCAAGTTTGACAGTGCGGGAACTGCAGATAAGTCACAGCAGACAGCAGAATGGACAGACAGTGCTGTATTTCAGTGCTTGATGGGCATAGGTGTGCCGTGTGTGCAGCCTATTACATGAGGCATGCGCTTTTCTTTGAAGGAAATGCAAGCATGGCGGCCCATTCAAATGTGGGCCGCCAAAACACTTACATGTGAACCAGTCAGGCCCAAAATAAGCCCATCAAGCAGTTAAATACAGACAGTAATGCCATGTGCTCTGAGGCCTCACTCAGCCTGGACTGCAGGGCTGCTCTGTGACTTAAAGAGTTCCTCTATTTTACACATGGCATGGCATGGGGTCCCATGGTGCTAAAGCAGAATGGACAGACGGTGCTGTGACCCCATGCCATGCCATGTGTAAAATACAGGAACTTTTTTAAACACTGACCAGACCTGCAGTGAATCATCAAATATTATAAAGACTTTATAAAAAAAAGTGGGGTTGCCATCCAGGGGACCTCTGAGCCCTTTAATTATATATATATATATTAAATAAAAAGAAAAAAAAGAAATAAAATATAAAAAAAGGGGGGGTTGCCATCCAGGGCCCTGGGGAACTCTGGGTCCTTTAACAATAATAACATTATTAGTTTTTTTTTATAAAACAAGTTTTTTTATAAAAAAAAGGGGGGTTGTCATCTGGGGCCCTGGGGAACTACGGGCCCCTGGGGACCTCCAGACCTCTAAAAAAAATTGTCCCTTTAATAAAAAATAAAATAAAAATATATAAAATAAATATATTTTTTTATTTAAAAATAAATAAAAAAAGGGGGTTGTCATCTGGGGCCCTGGGGGCCTCCGGGTCCATGGGGACCCCTAAAAAAAATTGTCCCTTTAATAAAAAATAAAAATATATTAAAAAAAAATTGGCCCTTTACTAAAAATAAAAATAAATATATTTTTGTATTTAAAAATAAATAAAAAAAAGGGGGGTTGCCATCTTGGGCCATGGGGGCCTCCGGGGCCCCTGGGGACCTCCAGACCCCTAAAAAAAAAAACATTTTTTTTTTTTTCAAAGGGGGTTGCTTTGGGCCCCCAACAGTGACAGGGCCCTGGGCAGCTGCCCCTGTTTGCCCTATGGTAGAGACGGCCCTGGTCACGGCTCATTTCAATGTAACACGCCCACGTCCTTCCCAATTTGTATTACTCCTCCTTACGCCTCTGGAAAAACGTTATGTATGCGCAATTTCCTGCGCAAAAGCTACGAGAATAGGGTGATTACGCGGCAAAATTGCGCAAGTCTAACGTAAAGGCGGTGCGCTACGCCGGTCCAATAATGCGCAGATGTACGTGAATCTGGGCCTATGTTTTCTGCAAAAAAAATAGTGGATCCTGCTGCTCTCTATCTTCACCTTCTGCTCTTGACCCTAATTCATCTAAGAATTTTGCAGCTGTGGTGGCAACTCTGCGCATGCTCGGTATTCAGTGAGTTTCTATGCTGAGTATTTCCTCCCTATCACATCTGAGCAGACCATGTGACTATAGAATCGCACATGTGGGCAAATACAGTGGTAAATGGCAGTCCACTCCCTTTCTCTTACTCCAGTGGAAGAAAAAGATCCCCCTTGTTGGAGTCAGTGGGAAGAATAGTGCCATATATCAGTGGAAGGAATAAAGCCCTGAGGGCCGGATAAAAGCTAGCAAAGGGCCGCATCTGGCCCTCGGGCCGCAGTTTGGAGACCCCTGTCTTACTCCATGTCCACTAACAAGCTGAGGGTGGGATTTTACTCATAGATTGATGTGGGCTTCACCTCCCTCTAATTCTAAGACATAGGTTGGAGGGGCGTGACACAGCTTATGATTGGCAGAAATCCACCCACACCATATTATGGCCAAACAATAATTAAGATTTAACCTCAAATATATATTTGTATGCCAAATGTTCTGCAAGTGATTCTAATTTATTATCGCTGTTTTCTAGCTGGTCTAAAACCACTTTTGACATAAAGGGACACTTTTTGGTTGCTATAGACAATCTCCAGTTTCCAGGCAGAAAGAACAGTTTTTATCGTATAAAAATGCATGTAGGACACTCAGCAGACCACTAGGGACAAAGGGGGTTGGACAAAGGGGGAACAGAGCTCGGCGACACTGTGAATCGAGCGAGGAGGACACAGCTCAATCACACAGCAGGCAGGCATCGCAGGATCCAGGGACAAGGTAAGTAACTTGTGCCTGTGGACTCTGCCAGGTGGTCCCTAATCAGGCTCGGGGTTACCGCTTTTGGTCCTGAAATTCCACCCCGAGCCAGACTCGGAAATACCGCCAGGGGGGTTAACATGTGACCAGCAGCAGAGGATTAGAAGCTCCTCCTACTTATGTTTCCCTGCAGACAGGCTGGGAAAGAGCTGGGTCATGTGAAAGTTGTATATTGATTAAGAATAAGTTACTTTTTTTTGTTGTTGAAACAATTACAATGCCATCATCTACATAGATAATGGCACTGAAGGGATAGGAATCTACGAAGATGTTTGGCGCCTCCTCCTTTCTCCCTGCAGCCTTCTAGGACACAGAGGTCTCAGAAGAGTGCGGAACTATTCAGAAAGCACAGCGGAACTCGCGCATGCTCAGTAGGAAGCTGGCTGTGAAGCCAGAAGGCTTGACTGCTGGTTTCCCTTTCATAAAATGCCAGGCGCTAGCACCCGATACCAAATGAAAAATCGGCTCGGTGCTGACATGGATCCCTAGACCGGTAAGTGTCCTTATATTAAAAGTCAGGAGCTACAGTATTTGTAGCTGCTGACTTTTATTTCTTTTGGAAAGCTCTACTTTAAGCACACACTTGATATAATATATGTGTCAAAATGTTTTGTTTATGGTGTCGTATGACTTTAAATGGTTGGATGCCATTATCCCAGAGAAATACATAGGATACAGTGAGGCTGTGTTCACAACTTAGCAGTTCCCAGCGGTATAATGTAGTCAGCTACTACAGGAAGATCCCGGCAAGCAGAGAATTGCCCTACAGATCAGTCATGCCTGTTTATAACTTTGTTAAGCAGTGCAGTACGTTATATGGAACATGCAGCCTGTATGAATTACTACATCAATATGCATTTTGAGACTCCATAGAAATGAATAGCAATGCAGGAAAACACACTTTGTGACTAGCAGGGAGGGATTTTTTTCAGGCAAGAGCATGCAGAAAGACAACAAAACTCATTATTACATGTTAAAACTTGTCTGCACATCAACTTGCATTAAAAAAGCCTAAAGTTGTTAAATGTACAGCGTATGTGAACCCAGAATCTTTTTTTCAGTATGTTTGTCATCATGCCTCACTGTATAGAGTTTTCCCAAACAAAAACATTTTTTGTGAATGTGTTGCAAAGTTTCTTACCTGGAGATTCTGCTAGTAACATCACTTCTTTTTAAAGGCTGACTATGCTGGGATATTAATTGTAGCAGCAGTATCAGCCTGCCATTTGGGCTGTTTTGCTTGGCTGTTGTGCAGTTTTTTGATAGGCTTGATATGTAGCCCAACAGCCACATGAAGGGGCTTGCATGGCAGGCTGACAATACTGCTGCTAATGGAGAGGCCGCTCAGCGTGGTCAATTTGCAACAGGAAGCACTGTGATTGGCAGAGTCTTCAGGTAAGAAACTTATAAAAATAATTTGGGTTCACATACACTAATAAAACCAGGCTGAAAGCCTCATTTTTTTGGGTAAGAAGGTTATACAGTAGGTGCGAGGACATTCAAACAACAGTCTAAACACAGAACGAACAGGGTGCTGGGTTTAAATCTATTAAAAAGGCCACTGAAATTGTCACTGGCTACACTGGTTTCGGTTTAGCAACACAAAAGGAGACCACCCATAGGCAAAAAGGGAAAGGATCCAGGGTTAAGAATCCACACACATAAAACCCAATGAGAAGACCAAACAAATGTCCGAGAGTCCAAGGCAAAAGGGATTCATAGTAAATAGAGGCAACATGTTTCGGGGGTCAATCACACTCCCTGTTCATCAGGGCTACAGAACAAGTACAAATGCAAAGGTCATAAATCTTAAAATAAAAGGTCATAAATATAGAAGATGATAATATAAATTAAAAAGTAACGAATATAAGAGTCAAAGGGTACTGTATATACCCATTTGTATGTAATTTCTGATTCAAACAGGCTGCATAGACAAAACATTCTGTAGGCAGACAGTGGCTATTATCAGGTTTTCTTTATTTTTTAGCATATTTGTTTGTGATTTCATTATAGATATCTCTGGTATTGTTCCAGAGTAGTGACAGTGGCGTCTCCAGCTTTCATATTTAGGGGGGGCACATAGGGGGACAAGGACAAAAGTAGGGGGGCCCAACTATAAAATGCAATTATATATATATATATATATATAAAATCTCCTGGGGCCCTTTACTACGATCCCAAAACGGGCCCTTTTACATGTTCTGTAGTGAGCTCCCTTCCTACTATACTGGGGCCCCCCAGGGTGGCAGAAAACAAGAGCTATGTGTCACCAGCATACCAAGAAAATATAAGGGTCCAAAGCAGTGGGAGAACTTTCAGGGTTGCAAAGGTTGTCTTGCCACCGAGCCCTGGTGTTCTGCCACTGTGGGGTTCTCCGGCTGTCCTGTCCCTGCTATTGACAGCGATGGTCTGGCATCTGTCTCCTTGGCAGCGGCGGCAGTCCATTAGGACCTAGTGCTGGTGACATTATGGGTGCATGCAGGGGAAGGCTGGCACTATTAGTTATAGAGAGCTGAGCTCCCAGCTGGTCACCTAGCAGCAGTAATGCTGTATAACCTTCTCTGTTGACATGCTGATCGGGATGTGATCCAGGTAATTCTCCCAGTCTGATCTAATAAATACAGTATTTATTAGCATCAAGAGTACAACTATATATATATATATATATATATATATATATATATATAATCAAATGTATGTTCCGCAGCCGTGTGGGCTCTATGCCTGTAAAGTGTGGGCTCTATGCCTGTAAAGTGTGGGCTTTGATCAATAAAATCTCTGATATTTAACACTAGGATTTGACTGGGTGCATCACCTGGATTGCATCTCGATCAGCATGTCAGAGAAGGCTCCACTGCTGCTAAGCAACCTGCAGGGAGCTCAACTGTCTACAACCCATAGAGATGGGCTCGGGTGTGTTTGAAATCCCACATGCCCAATCCCAGGAAGCCAACACTCCACAGTGCTAATCACAGGCAGTGAGACATTTCCTGATCTGTGCAGAGCTGCGGACCGGGAAATCTCTCACTGCCTGTGATTAGCGCTGTGCAGTGTGGGCTTCCTGGCAGGCTCTGGCATGTGGATTTTTGAACATACCCAGCCCATCTCTAACAACAAATTGTGCTGGCCCTCCTGTACGTCAGCCCCATAAAGTAACCAGCACTGGGTTCCAATGTGCTGCCGCCGCTGCCATGAGACAGAGACCAGCGCTGTGAATAGCCGGGACAGGACAGCAACTCTGGTTATTCCACCACTGGTCCACACTGGGAGGATTCCCCCTATCCACCTATAATGTGTAGATGGGGGAATTGGATCATTTCTTTTTTTTTCATTCAACCTAATAGTTGAATGAAAAAAAGTGATCAATGTATGGGCTGCCTAAGAGCTAAGACTAGCCATAGACCGTTTAAATCTCAGCTGGTTCAGCAGGAACTGGCTGAGATTTGAACCATTGATGAGCAGATTCTCTTATGATTATCACTAGTGGTTGCTGAATAGCCACTAGTGAGAATCACTGTTTGTCGGGAGAATACAATTGCTGGGCAGGAGGGATATTCCCGTCAGCACTGTCTGTGTTGATGGGGGAATCATGCAAGTTTCTTTCCTGCAATCTGTGGATGTAGGAAAGAAATTTGCACTGTATATTACCTGCCTAACTGAAAGTGTAACAGAATGGCCCGTGACACCCAGAGACTTTTAAAGGATGGGGGTACTCGAGTGCCAGCATCACTAATGACTCTTGGGTCATCCTGTGCCCCTTTTGGGCATAGGGTGACTGAGAAATGATAAATTACATGGGATGGGACATTACTGATAATTTCATATTTTGCAGGATATCTTTAAATATTACAAGTTGGTAAAGTCTGACTCCGACAGGTCAATAGAGTGTTTTCATTCAATGTGGGGACACATGCTTTTGAGGTGTTAATTGAGTCTGCTCTTAGACATTCCATTGTGTGATGCTAATACTGTTTTGTGTCCATTGTGCTAATTAGGTCTGCTCCTAAGACCTGTTTATTGTGTATGCTAATGACACTGTTAAGATGTGAAATGTGACTTGTCAAGCTGTAGTAATTAACCCCTCTAAATGCGGAGCCAGACCATCTGGGTAATGAGTAGTAATTAACTCATTGGAATGTCATTATCTAAAAGAATATGTATGAAGCCCCCCATTGTGTGATGTGTGGGTGGAGTGTGTCTTTGTCCCTGTGATTAACTGTAACATGCTTGTACTGTATATAAGAAAGCTAAGTTACCATTAAAGGATTCATTCATTCATTTTGGAACCAGTACCAGAGCTTGTGTTGTCTCGGTTATTCTGGAAAATTAAATGGGTCGTGTCTGATGTCTGTCGGACTGTCGGATAAGCTGTCGTGGGGCGATGGAATGGAATATCGTAAACCGTGTTGACAGTTACAGAAAGTAAATTGTGAATGTCTTGAACAGGAGAGGGGAGGGAGACAGATGGGGGGGAGAAGGGATGGAGATAATGCAGTTCAGTGATTGCAGTGTACTGCAGTCTGCAGTGCACACACTTACCCACGGTCCAGGCTAGAATCTCAGGCATCATTCACACACATGCTGCTGATTTTAATGTTTCCTGAACACACATCCCCTCTCTTCAGATACAGCACACCGAGATAGTGTGGGCGGGACTGAAAGGAGGAGGAGCTGTATTCCTCCCTGCTCGTATGTGAGGAGAGTGGGGGGGTGGCTGGACTCGCTGGGCTGTAAAAGAGTGTCATAGACTGACACTCGGCTCAGCTTGCAGTCACCACTCTCAGAATTTACAGGCTGGTTCTCCTGTCCTAAGGACGGGAGAAATCAGTCTGTTTTTTCAGTAACTGAGATGAAGGCTTGGCCCCCCCCTCCCCCACAGTGCTCATGGAGTCCTTTCTGCAACTCACTCTTCTCCGTGCCAATGAGGATGCAGGGGAAGTAGCAGATCGGGCAGCTGTGGTTGTGTGAACGCTTGCAATATGCAGTGTCAGCGAGCAGAGGGAGGGGGAGGAATGCCCCGCAGAGCTGACTGGGGACCCTCTTCCTCTCAGGAGAGACTGTTACTCCAGGGGCGGCCCGAGAAAAAAAAAAGCAAAAAAAAAGAAAAACATTTTTTTTGGGGGGGGGGGGGCACATGGTGGGGCACAGCATAATGTTGGGGGGGTCAGGGCCCCCTCTGGCCCCCCCTAGAGACGCCTCTGAGTAGTGATACCTGTCTTTGTTCTAATCTAGGCAAATGGTAAAACATATAATAAAGTTATTTTCAGACATTTATAAAATAGGCTTGCCCATTTTTTTTGCATACACCCATTTTCATAGTGGATTATGTAAACAGCTTTAACTTTGCTTTAAATATACAGTCTAACATATGGGAATAGTTTATATTGTCCAGAAAGTATGTATTGTCTGCATATTTATATTTCATCATACATTGTTGCCATGAGACTGCTGGAAAAGGTTTGAATGTGTCTGGAGTTTATTGGAGAATGGTTGTACACAGAAAGTATCCTAAGAAAAATAGGACATGGCCACCAGTCAGGTGTAGGCTTCAGCTGTCTAACTTGCTAGAGTTTAAAGTGATTGTAAATGCTAGTTTTTATTGTTTGCTTATCTATCTATCTATCTATCTATCTATCTATCTATCTATCTATCTATCTATCTATCTATCTATCTATCTATCTATCTATCTATCTATCTATCTATCTATCTATCTATCTATCTATCTATCTATCTACGGTATCTATCTATCTATCTATCTATCTATCTATCTATCTATCTATCTATCTATCTATCTATCTATCTATCTATATATCTATATATATATAGATATATATATATATAGATATCTATATATATATCTATATATATATAGATATATATATAGATATTTATATATATATATATATATATATATATATATATATATATACATATATATATAAAACAAAAAGGACTATACTTAATGGAGTTGCACAGAGTGGCCTCAAACCTTCCCCCCTCCCTCCCTCCCTGGCTTTTAGTCCCTGGTGAGTGCCCCCATAGAAATCCACTTCAAATGGGGGCACTTGTGTGAGTTAACTGTCTGAGTCTATAGACACAAACAGCAGGACTCACCCCCGCACCCCTGTCACTGGCTTTGACTAAGCCAATGGGCCCCGCTCCCTCAGCAGACCAGGAAGTTAGAGAAGAGAAAAGCTGCAGACGGGCACAGCGCTTGATCAAACGAGGCCTCTTGTAAGTAAAAGTGGAGGTGAGAGGGGATACTGTGCATGAGGTAAAAAATGTTTAGGTTTTTTAACCACTTTGAATTGAGTTATATTTATTATTATTATTTTAATTATTAAGGCTGGTAGGACCTCATATAAAAAAAATGCTTTATCAGCATTCATATGTTTTTAACGCCATTATTGTCAATAGGCTCTCTAACACGCCCCAATTCATATAAAAACACGCAGGGCAGATCAACACATAGCACACGTGTGAACACGCAACATTCAAAGCAATGACTAGGGTTAAACACATAGGTGTGAACGTGAAAGGGCCCTTCAGTAGAAGTTGATTGGCTACCATGCACAGCTGCACCAGATTTTGCACTCCCCGGTTTTAGTAAATCAACCCTTATGTTTTTTCAAAATGTAATATCCTGTCAGTTTTTTTTTTTTCTTTGCCATCTGTGTCCCTTTGTGGAGATTTCACTTTACTTTCTGTCCCATAGCCAAAACAAGAAGTGAGATAAAATACCTCCAAAGTGAATCCTGGGGTGTCACCAGAACCGGTGTGCCCATTGGAAATGTTCCCCTTTATTACTGTTCTGGTGTCAACCTAAAATTTAAGATTTTCTTTTAATTGCACTTTTGATGATAATGGTAAAAAGGCCTTTTAAAAAAACGTAAACTTCCAAAGACAGCAAAAAAACAAAAAACAAGAAAAAACTGACAACCCTTCTTGGTAAGATCGCGCTATATTAAGATACCTCTCAACTCAAATAAGATAAGACAAGTGTTCTAATCCCTCTCCGCTCCATCCAAAAAAAAAACAATAATATAAAAAGGTATTCATTAAGTAAGATAATCTCTAAAGCCGCGTACACACGATCGGTTCAAACCGATGAAAACGGACCCAAGTTTGTTTTCATCGGTCCAAACCGATCGTGTGTAGGCCCCATCGGTCTGTTATCCTTCGGTCCAAAAACAGATGGCTTGAACCGATGGACGTCTAACCGATAGGTCAAAACCGATCGTTAGTACGCACGAGCATCGGTTAAAAATCCACGCATGGTCAGAATCAAGTTGACGCATGCTTGGAAGCAATCAACTTTGTTTTTTTCATCACGTTGTTGTGTTTTACATCACCGCATTCTGACACGATCGGTTCATGAACCGATGGTGTGTAGGCACATCAGTCCATCAGTCAGCTTCATGGGTGAACCGATGAAAACGGTTCGTCGGACCGTTCTCATCGGATGGGCCGATCGCGTAAGATGATAGTTATGCCTTAAGATCAGGCAAAAGGCAGGTAAAATTTAGGGATTGGGGGTACATAGAGTAACTTTACATTTGCACTTGTACATCACTGAAAATATTGCATCAAGAGTTCTCAGTACCAACAACCACTGCACTTAGAACGTAATGAATAACTACATGTGGTGGCATCAGTCTTATACTTCCAAGATGTATTTACATTAAAGTTATCACAAAGGCTTCTGCTACCTATCGCAGTTAGGAATCCCATTTACTACATATCTGATTCACAAGTGATGCTAGCTCTGGGGCAAAGCACACCTGGGCAGCACCATACTCGCCATTATTTGCCATCTCCGGAGCTAGCAGATGTTTCTTCAGCTGTAATGGTTGAGCCCTTTCCATCTACATATTAGCCTGTGTGATGCCTTATTCAGAAGGAAAGCTAATTTGTGTTCCCCTTTACAGCTTGGAGCTGCATTAATGGCCTATCCTAGCTGAGAGACCCTGCTGTCATTGACGGCTCTGCATCTCTACTAACATGGCGATAACATGGCTTAGTTTATAAACAAAGCCATGTCAGTGACGGCTTTATTGGTGTGTGCCTAATAAAGGTTTTTTAAATACATATACATTCGTGATTATCTGAGTTTTCTCAGTGGCTATTGCTTATTTCTACCTTTTTTTATAGCTGTGAAAACTGGCGTTGTGCTTTCAAGAAAACCCTTTACAACTTAATACAATTGTCAATTCAAATTGGAATATGATTATGTATTTGAAGCTTCTTGATAGATCTACAGATTGTGTCAGGTCTAGATAAGAATAATAATACCATTTATAGATTTTTTTCTTATATCATCAATAAATTATAGCACTGATCGTTCTATAAATGTGAATGGTCCCAGTCGCAACTCAGTAGATAACAGCCACACCAGCTTGAAGGCCGTGGTTAATGATATCAAGGCTATTAACTGACCTTCTGTCAGTGCAGCAGTAACCACACCAATATGGAAATAGTGTCTTGAGAAGTCCCAACTTTCAGACGCAGAGATGAAAAACTTTGCGAGAAATGAAATCTGCTCAAGTTGGAAGAATCAGGGTGGACCAGGGAAGTTCTCTCACTGCCTCTCATTCTTGCTGAAAGATTCTGGGCCAGATTCACGTACATCGGCGCATTTTTGGACCGGCGTAGTGCAACTCCTTTAAGTTAGACCGGCTTAATTTCGAGGCGCAAGTGCCGTATCCTCGTAGTATTTTCGTCCAAATTTGCACCGGTGCAATGTAAATTCCGAGGCGTAAGGTGGTGTAATTCAAAGTAGGAAGGACGTGGGCGTGTTCCATTTAAATGAGCCGTGACCCCATGCAAATGAAGGGCCGGCCAGACTGGGCATGTGCACATGAAGCAGACTATGGTCAGCACCTCTCTGAGCATGCTCACGGCGCAATCAGTTAGATAGGAACTAGGCCCGTCAGACTTAATGAGCTATGCACAGTGCTTAAATAGACGGAGAGAAATGCCCTTCCATTGCAAAAGTACATCCAATTTTTTTCCCTTCCTAGTGCAAGGTGCTTTTGTTCTGTTGTTTGTTAGTGTTTGTTGGTTTGTGACGTGTCTTTGAGATTTTTGGAGAGTGATTTAGAGAGTGTTTTTTGCTGTGTTTTTTTTTTATTTTGCTGTTTTTTTTTTTTTTGCTGGGCATTTTTTTTTTTGCTGGGCATTTTTTTTATTTTTATTTTTTTTTTTTTTCTGTTTGTGAATGATTTTTGTATGTGGGGGTGACATTCCTGCCACCACTCCACTTGTACGCTGAAAAGAGCCACTGGCAAGGAAATGGAGTGTTGCCAGGACCTTGCCCAGTGGCTGCACTGCATGTGAGCGGTGTGTTGGGCTGGTGATGTCCTCCTGCAAGGTTGTGGTTAATTCCAGGATGGCATGAGGGGTGAATCTGAAGATGCCATACACCTCAGAATCACTCATGCCAAAGATGTCTATGCGTGTGCGATATATCCTCTCCCGTGCCCTCCTCCTTCTGTGCTCATCTAAAGTCAGTAGTATAGCTATGAGCAAGGATACCCCTGGCATGTTGGCAGGGCCGCCATCAGGAATTATGGGGCCCCTTACACAGCGTCAGGCATGGGCCCCCTGGAGCAGAGAACTGGGGGGGGGGGTGCTGCTGCCTGAATTGAGAAGCAGGGGGGGGGGCTGCTGCGAATTGAGAAGCGGGGGGGGGGGGGGCTGTACAAAAAAATAAGAAATTAGGAAAAATAGATATAAAAAAGGGGGGTAGCCATCCAGGGACCTCGGGGGCCCTTTAATAGAAAATAAAATAAAAATATCTAAAAAAAATTTTTTTTTTATACATATAAAAAAAGAGGGGGTTCCCATCCGGGCCCCTTACAGGTGTAATGCCTGTACCCCCCTGATGGCAGCTCTGCATGTTGGCATATAGATTGTTGTCCTGCAAGTGTGGGTGCTCACGAACAAACGAGCGAGCGGCGCAGTCGTTTTCGCGTAAAGTTCATCCCTAACATGTTAAGTATGGGTGTTGCGAATTTATTTAATTTTTTTTTTTATTTAGTAACTCTGACGTGGATCGCCCGTGTAGCTACATAAACAACGAATGATCACGACGTGTCGCGCTGCACGGCGGGAAATTGCGAACGGAGCATGCGCAGATATCGCCGCGGGAACGCGCCTAATTTAAATGTTTGCCCCCTTTTATATGGTGCGACGGGAGAAATAACGCCGCCGTGTTAGAAAATCTACTTTCCGTGCAAGGTAAAAAAGCTGATTTCTGCTACGCTAGATAATCCATTTCTCACATCGTGTAGACTGCACCGGACAAACTTACTTTTGTGGATCGGCGTATCTCCCTCATTTGCATATTTGCATAGGAAATCAATGGTGTGGACGGAGTAAATGTGCACCTAGGATGTGCAGGCGTAGGCAAGTTAGGACAGTCGGGAGTAGCCTATTTTGCTGCGTATCTAGTTCTGTGGGTACGGTGCAAAAAATATTCCGGAGCAAATTTAGACTTAGACGGCACATCTCGAGATACTCCGGGGTAAGTGCTTTGTGAATCTGGCCCTCTGTTTTTTTTGGGCTCCTTAATCCTATGCAGACACAATTCACAACATCTCTTTGTAAGATCAGCAATTCTGCTACTTTTTAAAGGATAAGCAGACTATTATTGCTTGGCTGCCATGCTTGTCATTTTGGCTTCAATACTTAACCTCCCTGGCGGTCTTCCCGTGTGTGGCACGGGGTGAGATTTTCAAGCTAAGATCGGTAACCCCGTGCCACACACGGACTTGCCTCGCTGGATGCAGAAAAAAAGTTTACTTACCTTTTCTCTGCGATCCAGCGATGAATCTCCGCAGTACACGGCGGCCGGATGTCCGCCTGATGCTGTGTGTACCGCCGATTCCCTTCCCTGCGAGCGTCGCGACGTAGGGGGGGGAACGGCGCCAAATTCAAAAATGTAAACAAACACTATACATACAGTACACTGTAATCTTATAGATTACAGTACTGTATGTAAAAAATACACACCCCCCATGTCCCTAGTGGTTTGCCCTGTACACTACATGTCCTTTTATATAATAAAAACTGTTCTTTCTCCCTGCAAACTGTAGATTGCCCATAGCAACCAAAAGTGTCCCTTTATGGCAAAAATTGTTTTAGAGCAGCTAAAAAACAGCGATAATAAATCAGAATCACTTGCAGAATTTAGCGATAGCGATTTGTGGGGAAATTCGTCATAAAAAAAAAAAATAATGACAGCAAAAATTCTGCAACTGAGCAAATTTCAGTGATTTTGATTTGATTACATTATTGAATAATTTTTACTATAATTATATTATTATTTGTTATAATTTTTTATAATTATTTATTATATTATAATTTTTAATAAAAAAAAAAAAAAAAATCATACCCGGGATGCCTATTAGACTCTTGTTTGGATAGATTTCAGTGAGTTATTCCTAAGAATTACAAGCCTACAGTATAAAACGCCAAATTCCCTTGCAAATAATGGTTTAAGCACCTAAAATCTGAAAGAATCGTACCGCCAGGGAGGTTAAAATCATTGACCTGAAACAAGTATAGACAAGAGAAAAGGAATTCTAACATTTATCAGCAAGCTTCTTCCACGACTGTGATTCAGGAGAACTGAAGACAGAAATGGCCAAGCAAGTCAACATAAAAGAAGCCACTAACCTGGGGAAGGGGCTGTCCTTCCTCCTCGACACAGAATGTTCCCGTTAGGGGTGTCGGGGTGGAGGGAGGTGCCCTAGAGATCCATCCTCTTTCCAGATCGGTACAATTGTTTTATTATTTTTATTTTAAGTTTCGCAATCTCAGCTTATATTAGAAGGCTTATAAATTGCTTGCTTAATAGGGAATTTTTATTTATTTTTTCTCTAAAATGTTTTGCTATCTTTACTAATTCCCACTCTTCCCAATTGTCTACACTTATTTTAACATTTAAAAGTTACTAGGTTTAAAGATAAAATGTGGGGGGAGGGGGGAGGGGATGTGGGGAAGTCTAGATACGAAACGTAATATATTGTTCACTATTACAATTGTCAACATTATGTCTCCTGATGTATTCACTGTACTACGTTTACTACACTGTATGGCCCAGATTCAGAAAGCAATTACGCCTTGCTAACTGGTGTTAGACAGGAGTAATTTCAAATTTCGCGCGCCGTATCACTAGTTTGAATCCTCAAACCATGATACGGCGGCTTCGGGCTTCGATCCGAGAGGCTTACGTCTTCGTAAGCCTTCGGATCTACGCTGCATTATTTTTGCGGCCGCTGGGAGGAGTTCGCGTCGTTTTGATGCGTCGGGATATGCAAATGTGTTTTTACGGCGATCCACGAAGATACGAGTGGTCTTCGCAATCGCTTTCGTCTATTTTTTTTTACGTACTGTTAGACCAGCTTTTTGCTGATCTAACGGTACGTAGCCCATGTTAAGTATGGCCATCGTTCACGCGTCGAATTTGTTTTTTTATTTGATTTTTTTACGTAACTCGTTCGGGACTAGGATTGTCCGTAAACGACGCTACTCAAACAACGAATGACGTAACGACGTGTTTTCGCGCAATGCAAGGCGGGAAATTTGCGAACGGAGCATGCGCAGTTCGATCGCCGCGGGAACGCGCCTATTTTAAATGCTTCACGCCCCCTACTCGCGCAGATGGATTGCGACGGGAGAAATACACTACGCCGCCGTCGTTTACTGGACAAAATCTACCTGGATTCCACGTAGAGCCAGGTAAAAAACGGCAGCGTAGTGTATTTCTGATACTCTACGATAGTCTAATTCTATCTGAATCTGGGCCTATGTTCTTTATTTTTTGAATGATAAAAAAGAAGCCACTAACCTATTTTGAGTAAGGCTCATTAGAACAAATTATATTTGATGTTTATTCAAACCAAAGAACTGAAATATAATATATTGCAGCCTACCTATCCTTTGATATGGTAGCCAAACTTGTTTTTTTTTTTCCTCTTTATTTTCGCCTAGGAGAACACAACCTTTCCCCATTTTTTTTACCTCAATAACATGGGAGTTGCTCTGTACCAATGCTAACTGGTAACAATACAGCAGTGTCAACTTTTGACACTCATGGAACATCTAACAAAACACAAATAGGAAGTTTATTGTTAAGATTTACATACAATTTAAGATAAGATGTTGTGGGCTCTATTCCTCTTTACTAAAGGGCTTGAATAGCGTAATGCATGAATATTGTTTTTTATTTTACTCTTATATTTTGGTTTCCGAAAAATAGATGTGGTATGTGTGGTATACATTTATCATGGGATTTCATGCTGGGTAAGCAGTGGGTATAACAAACATTTATGTGTGTGGTCAACATCAGAGCAGTGCAGTATGCTACAGGGCAGGATGGTTGTACAGCGGGAGGATGACATGTACAGGGTAGCAGTACAAGGAACAAAATGGAGGGCATAGCAGCATTAACAAAGCAACAAAAAAGAAAAAAAGTTGTAAAAAAAATGAAATGTGTGCAGTATTCATAACCTGCTGGGTCACAGAGGAAATGCAGTGAAACAAGGTCTTATCACGTGTTCTATCCTGTCTAACAGCGTACTATTTTTGGAGTTCTTTTTCAAGTATATTTTGAACTTTTGCCCCTGCTATACTGTATTGACAAGTAAGAACGTATAACAACATTCACATACCGTAAGCATTAAGAAAAGAACTCAGCAGACCTGATATAAAAAAATTATAGATTCCAAATCAGTATTTGTTTTCTGGGTTCTTGGAAAAATTTGCAATTTAAACATGCAGATGCTTCATTAAAGAAGACCTGTATGCAGAGGAGTACTTCAAGAATTTGGGACTATTCTGATGGACATTTACACTGCATCACCCACTATGGTTCACATAGTATGTTCGTGTTAATGAATTTTTAAATGACTCCGTATTATATTACAGTAATAATGGCTCCAATGGGCATTGCCCTTTTTTCATCAGATTAGGCGACCCATCAGAATGTGTAACGGAAGTGATGTTCCGTCGTCGCCATCTTGCTACACACCACTAGGGATGAGCTCCGCGTGCGATTTGAATGTATGTTCGACACGAACATCGTCTGTTCGACCGTTCGTTGAAATTTGAATGTTATTGGCTGTTCGCGCCAAATTCGAGTGGCGCCTCACGGCCCATAATTCACTGCGGCATTGCGCGCTGATGATTGGCCAAGCATGCACTATGACCCGCATGCTTGGCCAATCACGTGCAAAAAACGGAGAGCCATAATTGGCCAAAGCCAATTATGGCTCAGGGGGTTTAGTACATGCCCCACACTATAAAAGGCTGCCTATATCACAGGTATAGACACCCAGCAGGTACAATATTTCAAGGAATTTGCAGGAGCAGTGATTTTAATGATGCTTAAAAAAAAAAAAAAAAAAAAAATTCCTTTAAATATTGTACCTGCTGGGTGTCTATAGTTTGCCTGTGAAAACGTCTTTGAGAACCCGGGTCTTGCCCGAGGGAACATGTATCAATGGAAAAAAAAGTTTTAAAAACTGTTGTTTTTTCAGGAGTCCTGCTCCTGAAAAAACAACCATTTTTTAAACTTTTTACAATCTGTACATGTTCCCTGGGGCAAGACCCGGGTTCTCAAAGACGTTTTACGACAATAACTTGCATATTAGGCTTTAAAATGAGCACTTTTGGATTCGAACGTTCGAGTCCCATAGACGTCAATGGAGTTCTAAATGTTCGCGCAAACGTTTTAAAAGCAGTGAACTTCTGTCCGATTATCAAACCTATGAGGTGAGCAGGCTTGTCGCTGCTTTTAAAATTCAATATCTTACCAGTCAGACGGAGTTCTAAGTACAGTAAAACCTTGGTTTGAGACTAACTTGGTTTGAGAGCGTTTTGCAAGACAAGCAAAATGTTTTAATACATTTTTCCTTGATATACAAGCGATGTCTTGGTATAAGAGAAGCACCATGTCACAACTGAGTATAAATGAGAAGACAGGAGCCTCTAAGTGTAGCAATATGGTTACATTTATTGAAGGTGCAACATTTAGCAACTTATTGCTACACTTAGAGGTGCCTCTCTTCTCTTTTATACCCTGTAAAAAAATGCTTTGATATACAAGTGCTTTGGATTACATTATTATTATGCTCGCAATCCAAGGTTTTACTATACTGTATTTCACTATATAAACTCACTTTACTGTTAAAAATAAGTGTAAAACTTTGCTGGGTGTAACAACATGTCCGCTTCCCCCACTCAGTGTATCCTTAGTATGGAGGAGTGTGGGGTGTAGCAAGATGGTGGCGACGGAACGTCACTTCCGTGACACAATCTGACGAGTCGCTTAATCCTATTGCTTAGTGGGATTGCTTTATGGACTGTAGCTCTCTATGCCACAAATCAACACAAATATAACATTAACATAAAGCATGAGAAGGCAAATGTTCAAGCTCATAAGATGTCTCCTACGTACACTATAATCCTGCATTTCCAACGAAGTTCCTTTTCCCCTTTAACCTAAATGTACCAATTTATACCTAGAGTGGTCATACTGTAAACTATGATCTCATGATCTGATGAATTTTGCACAGTCACACAACTCTTTCATAAGAACTGCACATATTTCTTTACAGCTCCCAATCAAATAAAGGCCAGCAATACATGACACAAACAAATTAGCTTGATTCCCTCTTCAACACATTACAGTGTTGATGTGGGAATCCTTCCTGCCAAACCATTGCCTTCTGCCAGCTCCAGGGGAAGACAGTGATTGTTGCTAGCGGCTATAGCAGCTGCTAGCGATAATCACAGGTATCCTGTTGTACCCAAGTTGACCAATCGATCCACTTGGTACATTCAGCCTGCCCATGCATGGTTTGTATCTCAGCCTGTTCCTGCTGAACTGGCCAAGATCCGAACCATGTCAGCCTGGCATCAGCCGGTTCAATAGAAACTGGCCGACATTCAGCCTATGTGTATGGCAGCCGGTCGAACAATAGCCAGTTCTTTGAAGGCTCATGACTGAAAAAGGTCTGCCGACTGGCCCCTGATCAACACTCTCAGCCAATGATAGCTCTGACCGGAGCTGTCATTTTTTTTTGTTCAACTGAAAAATTGTATATACTAGGCTTAGGTCCTTCCAACAAACTTTGCGTCCTAGGGTGTGTCTGGGCTGTAAAATCCCATTATACTCTTGGCTGTGTTTACCACCAATAGAGCAGTTATTGGACCTAATGGCTTTTATGATGGATCCCTCCTTTAACGGTTGGTGCCAGACATTGAATATGGGCATCCTGTGATTTTCTCTGAAAGACTTATCACAAATAGTTTTTTCAATTGCCCATGTTTAGGTTTTGTACTCCGTACACTTACTATATGTACATCTATCTAAGCTGGCTTGACTAGGGATTCCAAAGGGCAACCCTGACATTGAAGATTCCTTTGACAATCTTGTGACATGCTGTTTTTGTGGAAGTGGGGTTGCAGAGGTTTTGTGGAAGCGGGTTGGAGAGATTCAGATTCAGTTCCCTGATTCCAATTCCCATTTTACCATTTATTGTTATGTAGCGCCCCCTTTCTTTCAGAAAAGGCGCTATGCTAAAGTTAGTGGGAGAGTTAGGTTGCTCCCAATCCTAATTTTGCTAAATTGGGCTGCTGTCAGCCCTGAATTATCCTGTGGGTCATTCTGTGCTCCAGAGATGTAGTTCCATCTCTGGGTGGCAGGTGGTGCCAGAGGGATTCAGGCAGAGCCAATTGGAGGAGTTTTCCCTCACGGAGCATGCTGGGGAGGGGTATATCTGTGGCAGACGCCATTTTTCGGGGTTCTTCGCGGGTTCCAGGTGCGGCACCCACCTTCAGGGTGTGCGTACCCAATGGACCCCAGTGACATGGCCTACCAGGCCAGGGTCGCATGTTACGTGGAGTTCCCTGCTGATGCTGAAAGGGGCCCTAGCGACTTGCTGGGGGCCCATTCCTATTGAAGAGATCCTAAGCTGTAGAGATCTTGTTCCTCCCAGCAACCCTAAGTGACATTCCGGCTGCCAGGCTTGTGGCAGAAGTCTGTCCGGAGGCACTTCACCCACTGTGGCTAGAGTGGCGACGAACTGTTCTATTGCAGAAGGCAGGACTGCTTTATTTTCATCCAAAAGCCTGATACCGCAACGTTCTCTCCTTTCATCAACCTTTTCTCTCTACCTCATGTTAATGTTGGTCGTGTTGGACCAGGAAATAAAGGATTCAGAAAACTTCAGCGGCAGGTTTGGACATTCTCTTCTTGCTCTACTCACTGCAATCACCTCTAGACAACATACGAGGGTAACTTAATACGCCGATCCCAAATCAATCAGCGGCCCTTGAGGGGGTATAGCTACAGTTATATAATTTAGTAGCTATCTTGCTAAAAATTCTGAATTATGAAAAGTAGGAAATTCCGACAAGAAAAGTCAGATGTGAGCTTTTGGTCGGAAATTCCGGAAATTGCGACCGTGTGTAGGCTCCTACGGAATTTTTGCTGTCGGAATTTCCGCCAAGAAAAGTTTGAGAGCTGATTCTCAAATTCCGGCGGGAAAAGTTCTTGTCGGAAATTCCGGTCTTTATGCAATTCCGACGGAGAAAAATCCTACGCATGCTCGGAATCAAGTCGACGCATGCTCGGAAGCATTGAACTTCATTTTTCTCGGTTTGTCGTAGTGTTGTACGTCACCGTGTTCTTGACAGTCGGAATTTGGTGTGACCGTGTGTATGCAACACAAGTTTGAGCCAACATTCCATCGGAAAAAAATCCATGTCAGAATTTCCGATCGTGTGTATGCGGCATTAGGTTCCCTGTCATGGATAGATTTACCTTTTCTATCTGTCCTGGTGTCTATTGCTACTATTATACAGACAGTGTTGAAAATTCCAACATTATACAGTTGTCACCAGAACAAGAAGTGAGTGTAATTATTCCATCTGTACAAAAGATGCTTTGATTGGTTTAGAACTCTGCTCAATTCTGCGTTTCGAAAAAAGAAGAAAAACTAACACTCTTTTATTACTGACATTTACTGCTGATTGACTGTCAAAGTGACATAAATCACTTTTGCAGCAGCTTAATTTATATTTATGTCTTGACTAAAATGAACCAATGAATGTTTTTACCTCCTTCAGTGCTAATGGGGGGACAACTACTGTAGATGCAGTCCACAACCTGACAAAGTGAAAGAGTTTTAGGCTCATCCTAACGGATCAAGTTTAAACATGATAAAGTGTCGCAGGATGCTATGAGTCATGGGAGTTGAACTTATTTTCCTGGTTTACATCTACAAAGTTGTGACATGCTAAGGATTAGGAGTGGCTACATGTATTAGGGAAACATCAGTTGTCTCACTGTTTCCATGCATAAAGGATTGCCATGTTTTTAAATGTTTTTTAAAAAAAAAAAGATGTGCCCATTTTAATACAAAATTTCAGGAATTCAGCTACTTTGTAAAATGTTCTGGATTACTAGGGGTTAAGTCCATTGAGGTGCATGCCACCTTGTGGATTTTGCTCTAAAGAGCAAAGTAGTTTGTAGTTGATATTTTTACTGAGTGCTGGGAGCATAGCTATCTCTAAACTTTGGCGTTCTAATGCTGGATCTTTTGGTCTCAGCTCCAGAAGCTGCAGAGTCACATGCAGCTTCTGTGCCCACCTCTCCCCTCCTACTGCCCAATGAGAGACTGCCTTGTATAATGTGAACCAATTTACAGAATACAAAGCCTTCTGTGAATGAACAGCAGTGGGGAGGGGTGGGCAGAGAGGACGGGAATGATTTACTAAAGGCAAGTAAACTGCGTAAAAAAAAGGAAGATGCCATCTGGGGACCATCGGGCACCTTACAGGTGTACTTCCTGTACCCCCCTGATGGCGGCCCTGTTTGCAAGTGCAGTTGCACACATTTAGTGCTGTCTAAGCATCGCTTTTCATCCACTAGCGGGGCACTTTTAACTCCAAAGAAAAGGTTAAAATCGCTCATGTTGAGACACTTCTGATGCACTTTTCAGGTGCTTTGGAAGTGCCACCCATTCATTTCAATGAGCAGGGCATTTTGGGAGCACTAAATACAGCGCTCCCAAACCGCCCCAAAGATGCTGCTTGCAGGACTTTTCCTAACGTCCTGCAAGCGCATCCGACCCAGTGAGAATAGTCACACTGAAATTAATGGGAGGGGGTTTTCACGCACTTTACAGGCACTAAAACACCTTAAAACGGCCTCATTATGAAAGGGGTCTAATGCATTCTATGCATTAACCACTTAAGGACCGCCTACTGCACATTTACGTCGGCGGAATGGCACGGCTGGGCACATCAACGTATATATACGTTGATTTTAGTACCCAGCCGTGGGTCGCGAAGCTCCAGGACCGGGACCGCGGGATTCGCGGACCCGATCGCCGCTGGAGTGCGGCGATCCGTCCCTGGAGCGGAAGAACGGGGAGAGCCGTGTGTACACATGGCTTCCCCGTGCTTCTCTGTGGCCGCAGCATCGATCGCGTCATCCCTGTAATAGGGGGACGCGATCGATGACGTCACACCTACAACCACACCCCCCTACAGTTGTAAACACACACATTAGGTCACACATCCCCTACAGCGCCACCTGTGGTTAACTCCCAAACTGCAACTGTCATTTCCACAGTAAACAATGCAATTTAAATGCATTTTTTGCTGTGAAAATGACAATTGTCCCAAAAATGTGTCAAAATTGTCCGAAGTGTCCGCCATATTGTCGCAGTCACGAAAAAAATTGCTGATTGCCGCTATTAGTAGTAAAAAAAAAAAAATTTATAAAAATGCAATAAAACTATCCCTTATTTTGTAAACGCTATAAATTTTGCGAAAACCAACCGATAAACGCTTATTGCGATTTTTTTTACCAAAAATACGTAGAAGAATACGTATCGGCCTAAACTGAGGAAAAAAAATGTTTTTTTATATATTTTTGGGGGATATTTATTATAGCAAAAGTAAAAAATATTGCATTTTTTTTTAAAATTGTCGCTCTATTTTTGTTAATAGCGCAAAAAATAAAAACCGCAGAGGTGATCAAATACCACCAAAAGAAAGCTCTATTTGTGGGGAAAAAAGGACGCCAATTTTGTTTGGGAGCCACGTCGCACGACCGCGCAATTGTCAGTTAAAACGAAGCAGTGCCAAATCGCAAAAAGGGGCAAGGTCCTTTACCTGCATTTTGGTCCGGGTCTTAAGTGGTTAAGGTGAAAAAACTTCTGTGCTTCAGCTGCCTTCTCGTCCAACATCAGTGCCTGACAATACAAATGCGCTTCTGAAAGAATGGTCAAACATTCCCATAGACACACTCCTAAACCTTGTGGACTGCCAGTGCCTTCTCAGTAGAGTTGAAGTTGAAACTCAATATTGAACCCTACAGACTAAGTCTGGGATGCCAGTAAAGTTCATATGCGTGTAAAGGCTGATGTCCCAATACTTTTGACACTATAGTGTGAATATACAGTATATCTATATATATAGATATATATTTAGATATATATCTGTATATATAGATATATAGAATAGTGTGAATATACAGTATATATCTATCTATATAGATATATATCGATATATATAGATATATATCTATATATATATGTATGTATGTGTGTGTATATATATATATATATTATTTCAAATTCAAATATAGTGTAATTTTAAAACAGGCGTGTAATATTTGGTTTTGTATGTTTTTATTTTTATTAGCTCATGTGTCTAATTTGTTTTGTTATTTTGCGTTGTCTGATTTAATGACAGATACATAGCAATGAGTTGTCCCTAGAGTGCCGTTTGGCTCACCTTTAGTTGGCGTGTAGAGGTCACAGAGTCGGGTCATTAGGACTCAGGTCAATGAATAGGGCTCTGTTTTGATGGTAATAGGTTATAATTATAATTTGGACGTTCAGGAAAACATTCCCCACCCTCTTGGTCCATGAATACAGGATGTCTAGCTCTTTGCCTGTAAGTGCAGGACATCCCATTCTAATGACGGTATTTCTAAGTGAATTAAAAAAATATTATACTGACCATTTGTGAACTTTTAGGAGCTTCATCCCATTGGCGGTGAGGTTTTGTACGTTTCAGGTGTTGTTTGACTGATTTGTTCGGTTAAACGGCTAGTCCCTTTCACATTTATTTTCCAGTGAACTTGATTCCTTTAGTTGTTATTGCTTGTCATTCTCCAGGTGTTTAACTAAGTTTTAACCCCTAGGTACCCATAGCATAGCTCCCAACTGTCCCTGATTTCGAGGGACTCTCTCTGATTTGTAGCAATGTCCCTCTGTCCCTCTGTCCCTCATTCCTCTAATTTGTCCCTCATTTTGGTCTGATCTATATAGATGTATATAAAATGCACTTTTTATTTATCAAAAAGTGTTTTCCAGCACTAAACCTTTCATGTGATGTCTAAACTTCTGCATTTATAAATTCAAAAATCCAATATGTGGATTTAACCAATCCTGTTTTTTTGTACAATTCTTCTTTAACCTCCCTGGCGGTCTTCACGTGTGTGGCACGGGGTGAGATTTTTAAGCTAATATCGGTAACCCCGTGCCACACACGCGCTTACCTCGCTGGATGCAGAAAAAGTTTACTTACCTTTTCTCTGCGATCCAGCGATGAATCCCCGCAGTACTCGGCGGGCGGATGTCCGCCTGATGCTGTGTGTTCCGCCGATTCCCTTCCCTGCGAGCGTCGCGACGTAGGGGGGGGAACGGCGCCAAATTCAAAAATGTAAACAAACACTATACATACAGTACACTGTAATCTTATAGATTACAGTACTGTATGTAAAAAATACACACCCCCCATGTCCCTAGTGGTCTGCCCTGTACACTACATGTCCTTTTATGTAATAAAAACTGTTCTTTCTCCCTGCAAACTGTAGATTGCCCATAGCAACCAAAAGTGTCCCTTTATGGCAAAAATTGTTTTAGAGCAGCTAAAAAACAGCGATAATAAATCAGAATCACTTGCAGAATTTAGCGATAGCGATTTATGGGGAAATTCGTCATAAAAAAAAAAAAAAATGACAGCAAAAATTCTGCAACTGAGCAAATTTCAGTGATTTTGATTTGATTACATTATTGAATAATTTTTACTATAATTATATTATCATTTGTGATCATTTTTTATAATTATTTATTATATTATAATTTTTAATTAAAAAAAAAAAAAAAAAATCATACCCGGGATGCCTATTAGACTCTTGTTTGAATAGATTTAAGTGAGTTATTCCTAAGAATTACAAGCCTACAGTATAAAACGCCAAATTCCCTTGCAAATAATGGTACCGCTTTTAGCACCTAAAATCTTAAAGAATCATACCGCCAGGGAGGTTAAGAGGGTGTGGCAAGGGGTGTGTTCTATGCCTGCATGCTTTTGCTGATAGATGTCCCTCATTACCATCTCAAAAAGTTGGGAGGTATGGTGGTTGGATGTCTGTTTTGGATCGGATTGTATGTAAGCGGGTGTAAACATACACATGTCGTTTACACCCGTCGCTCCATAGAGGAGAGCGGTCTGATCAGGTCCACCTGTGAGGCCGCGTACACACGGCAGGGAACCTCGACGGGCAGAACACATTGTTCCGCCCGTCGAGGTTCCCTGCCGGCCGTCGAAATCGGCGACCCGCCCGTCGGGAATGGCAACCAGCCATTCTTCCAGGCGGGCCGTCGAGCAAATAGAGAGCGTGCTCTCTATTTCTGCTCGACGGGCTTCCCGACGGGAAGCTCGCCGAGAGTATACACACGGCCGAGGTCCTCGTTGGAATGCAGCTTCCAGCGAGGTTCTCGCTGGTTTCCAGCGAGAACCTCGGTCGTGTGTACCAGATTGATAAGGATACATTTCAGTTTACATTCAATTAACTCTTAGGGCCCTTTCACACTAGCGGACGAACGGTCCGCTCATTACAAGTCCGTTTACGGACTTGTAATGGGTCCCTATGGGAGCGGATCCGTTAGCGGATGATGCATCCGCTAACGTCTGCTCGATCCGCATCCGTTTTTGCGGACGGAAGAATGTCCTATTTTTCTTCCGTCCGGCCAAACGGATCGGATGCAAACGGACAGACGGTCCGTTTCCATCCGACTCCCCATAGGGGAGAGCGGAGGAGAGACGGGGCGGTCCCTGCATAGTGTGCGGGGACCGCCCCGTCCGCCCGACAGCTCAGCGGAGACCCCCCGCTGAGCTGACGGACACACGGAGCGGACCGAAAAACGGACTGCTCCGTGTGTAAGGACCCTTAGGCTGCATTCACACCTGAGCGGCAAGTAACGCCGCATACGCGGCTTTACTTGCCGCGCTTCGATTTTTTTTTTTTTTTTTTACAAAGTTTCCCATTGATGTCTATGGCCGAACGCCAATGTCGCCTGAAAAAAAGGGTCCGGGACTTTTTTTCAGGCGACAGGCGTTCAGCGTTTCAGAGATGTGAACCATCTCTATAGACATGAATGGGATTTTTCCCCTCCAGCGGCACGAGCGTCGGGCGACAGGCTTTTTGTCGCTCAGGTGTGAATGCAGCCTTAAGCAGGCCATACATGGTCACATTTCGAACAAATTTTCTTTTCAAAATCAGAAAGTTCGTTTTCTTTCATGATCCGATGATGCCACCATTGATTTTCCAAATTCGGCCGACCAAACCTTCATGTTGCTACAGAAAAAAGTTTTCGTGGCCGGGAATATTCTTTTCTCTCCGGGAATATTCTTTTCTTGCACATTCGCATTTTTTTCTATTACATTTCTCGCACGATTCTCCCATCAGTGATCAGAAAATCGTTAATTTTTCCCAAAATTTCTAACATGTTGGATTCCTCAAATTTGATTGTCGCATGAAAATCGGCTGTTGCTGCAGCCCACTAACTGTGCGAAATTTGTACGAAAATTAGATACGATTTTCGAAAGGAAATTCTTTCGAAATTCGAACCGTGCATGGCAGCCTTTAGTCTGTTTTTTGTGATGGATCAGAGGTAATCAGATATAAATGTCCTTGCACATCCAGCTGCCACAGATCTAATGCGGGTCCCGAAAGCTCCACTTCTTAAATTCAGTAAAAAAAATTAAGTGGCATCTATTCTGTTCTGCTGCGATTCAACAAGGGATCTGTTAACGGATCCCCTGCTGATCAGACCTGACACAGTCCCTGGCTGACATCATCCTTTTTGTTTGGGGGGGGCAAACAACCCCCCACGCGGTCCACTGGCACTTACCCCATCTAGGCAGCAGACACATCAGGCAGCAGTGGGGATCAGGCAACAGCGGGCACATCGGGCAGTAGGGCAGCGGTGGACATCAGGCTGCAGCGGGCATCGGGGAGTGGCTCCTGTATCTTCTCTTCCTCACTTCCACCAATAGGATCGCCTGTCCTTTCAATCGGGTGACAAGTCTCAGACCCGCTTCCCGATTGGCCATGAGAAGGATCAGTGTTGCAACAGCGAATATTCATTTGCTGCTGTATTACCTGGGTGGGATCATGGCGCAATGCTCTGTGCCATGAGCCCACTCTATTTTGAAGCCTATTAGAGCCTCTATCTCTAATAATGTGCTTCAAAAAAACACTCCCACCACTGTAATTCATGTGCAGTGCCCTGAAAGGGGCCGGACGCATGAATAGAGGGTAGCGGCCATGGATTATAGAGCATTAATTAGGGTGTTGCGGCCATGGTTTAGAGGGGTCGGCACCCAGGCACCCCTAATGGATCAGTCTCCACTGATCCCTACATACCGGTGGTTACATAGTAGGTAAGGTTGAATAAAGACACTATGACTGGGCAACAAATCTCTTATGTTTGTGACCAGCTCTTTACAAAAAGGAAATACAAAGAGCTGGACAGATGTGCAATGTACAGTATTTTATAGAACCTAATCAGAAGTCTGGATACTACAAGTAGTTCAGCTTGGAAATGAAAGCTGTTTGGTTACTCCGGGTTACATCCCCATAGCTCTGGGCATTTCCTTATTAAATCATTTGGAATCTACTTATGTGTGTGCACGTGCAACCGAAGGGCTCAAGTGCGTCTCTGTTTCTGCGGTGTCCTCACTTTCCTCCTCTTACCTTGCTACACACTCTGCCTGTTTGTACAGTTCTTTTTTTTTCTTTTGCTTTTTTCCATTTACTTTTGCCTTGTTTGAAGGTGCCTCTTGCTGCCAAATCCCCCTCCCCACCTTTAATAGCCCTCCTGGAAATCAGGATATGGGACCTCCCTCTCCCTTGCCAGACATCCAGACATGAGCCACTAATGAGCAGCGGGTCTGGACTCGCCTGGAATAAGGAGCATATATCACTTTATTTTATTTGAATAAGCCAAACATTAGAGGAATTGAGAGAGGAGGGCTTCTCTGAATAGGTGCCTTGTTCATTCAAGCCCCTGCGTTTATTCAAAGGGGGGGATCAATCCTTGGAAAGTGAACTGGAGAAAGTCAAAGAAACAACTTTACCAGTATACATGTATATATTTGTGTTTGTCTGTGCTGGAGAGGAACATACGTTTCTTATTGATGGTATGTTGTATATGTTAGGGCATAGCTTATTTTACATTATTTTAGAGAATTCGTTTGAAATGAACTCCCGTCAGTGCACAATAGGTTGAACTTTCTTGTGCTGCAATATATTGCATTGCATGTTAATTAGGGTGACCAGACATCCCCGGTTTCAGGGGACAGTCCCCGGATTGAGGACACTGTCCCCAGATCAAGTCTGTCCCCGGTTTTGTCCCCAGATTGGATTTGAACAGGGGCTGGGGCAATTTCAAAGACAGACAGTGCAGAATTAATGAAAAAAAAATCTGAATTACACCCCCCCTCTCCTACTAGCTTAGGGGATGTATTTTCTTTCATTATCTGCCCCCCTTCATGAAGGGGTGCATGCCCATTTAGCTTTGCTCGCATATTCTTCTGCCTTGGCTCAAGTCCCGGACAGCTGCCTGCCTGGTTATCTCCTTGCCTTCCCTGGCAGAGTGATCTTCCTCCGCTCCCCATCCGTTAGTAGCTGAGGCCGGAGAGTTAGGCATGGTACACACGATCAGATTTTCCACAAAAAAAGCGTAGGACTTTTGTCCGAAGGGCGGTGGCCGTGAACTTGTCTTGTATACAAATGGCAAAGAATTGTCAGTCAACAAACACGAAACTATGTGGTTTTTCAGCTCTTTAGCGCCACCCTTTGAACAACTTCTGCTAATGTTGTGTTATTGTTAGCATTGCTTCTGAGCATGCGTGTTTGTACTTTGGAGTTTTGTCCGAAGGACTTGTGTACACACGCTCGCATAATCCGACATCACACATTTGTTGTCGGAAAATTTTAAAGCATGCTATCCAACATTTGTTGGCGGAAAATCCAACAAAAATTGTCCGATGGAGCCTACAAACCTTCGGATTTTCCGACAACATCATGCCATCACACAATTCCCGTCGAAAACTGAGATCATGTGTATGGGCCTTAAGACTTGACAGGCTGTGAGGTGCGCGGCGGCAGCGGCGGGCAGAGAGTCGCTGATTACTGCCATTACTAGTAAAAAATATCCCCAGATTTAATTTTAAAAATCTGGTCACCTTTTGTTAAGTGAAATTTTAATTTATATAAAGTTTTCATTCCAGGTAGTTCTGGAATGGCTCTTAGCTAGGGAGAAATAAATACCAATGTTCAGGTTACCAATGTGTTTAAAAAAATACATCTGGCACCTAATTATGCATCTTATGTATTAATGGAAGTGCATTGTCTCCACCTACTGCTCCTATTGCCCACCTACTTCCCCTATTGCCCACCTACTGCCCCTTTTGCCCACCTACTGCCCCTATTCTGGTTTCAATGGTGCTAATTTACTAAAGTAGAGGATTTTTTTTCCTGTAGAAAACCATACACCCAGTCACGGTGCATCCATAAGGGCGCACGGGCGCCCCCTCTCTCCTGCCACCCCCTCTATCACCAATAGATAGAGTCATGCATAGCATGACTCTATCTATGGCCGCCTCTGCCCCTTTTTGGGCGCCGGGCACCTGAATTACCTTAGGCTTTAATAGACATAAAAAAAGGTAAATAGTGAGCGCCATGCTTGGCGCTCGCAGTTCACCCAGCTGTGTTAGAAAAGCAAATTAATATTTGCTTTCCTAAAACTGAACCGCCTCTCTTGGGTGCTCAGGTCTGGTACCCATCACCTGATTGGCTGAAACTACAGGCGCTGTGATTGGACGCCTATCAGTATTTTTGACCTCAGATCTCATATTTTAAGAGGCCCATGCTTTTTTCTATTACAAGGGATGTTTACATTCCTTGTAATAAGATTAAAAGTGACACAATAATAAAAAAAAAAGAACAGTCTAAAAAAATAAAAAGTAAAATATATAAGAAAAAAAAGATTTAAATGATCTAAATTGCGTGCAAAAGCGAATGCATACACGAGCTGCGCCCACATATGAAAACGGTGTTCAAACCACACATGTGAGGTATCGAGGCGACCGCTAGAGCGAGAGCAATAATTCCAGCCATAGTTCTCCTCTGTAACTCAAAACATGTAGCCTGTAGATTTTTTTAAACATCGCCTATGGAGATAGAACGGGCGCAACTTTGAAGCGTGACATGTTGGGTATCAATTTACTCGGCGTAACATCCTCTTTCACAATACAAAACAAAATTGGGCTAACTTTACTATTGTCTTTTTTTTTTTTTACCACTTCAATACAGGGCATTTTCACCCCCTTCCTTCCCAGACCAGATGAAGCGAACATGCGTTCACATTCTTTGAACCATTAAAATTAAATGCAAATGAACTAATACACTGCACAACAAGGATTCTCTTGCCTTTGTGGCTGTGTGTGGTCAAGATTCTAAGGATGAGCTTGGGTGTGTTATTTGGATATACCGTATTTATCAGCGTATAACACGCACTTCAACTGTAAGAGGGAAGTTTCAGGAAAAAAATAAAACATTTTAAATAAAGAACTGTGAATCTAAATAAGGGTCAGTGCCCATCAATGCAGCCTAATCAGTATCCATCTGCAGCCTCATCATTGCCATGAATACAGCTTCACCATTGCCATGAATACAGTCTTTGAATGCAGCCTCACAATTGCCATGAATGCAGTCTCTGAATGCAGCCTCACTATTGCCATGAATGCAGCCTCACCATTTAAATGAATGCAGTCTCTGAATGCAGCCTCACTATTGCCATGAATGCAGCCTCACCATTTAAATGAATGCAGTCTTTGAATGCAGCCTCACTATTGCCACGAATGCGTCTCTGAATGCAGCCTCACTATTGCCATGAATGCAGTCTCTGAATGCAGCCTCACTATTGCCATGAATGCAGCCTCACCATTTAAATGAATGCAGTCTCTGAATGCAGCCTCACTATTGCCATGAATGCAGCCTCACCATTTAGTCTTTGAATGCAGCCTCAATGCAGTGCAGTTCTGAATGCAGCCTCACTATTGCCATGAATGCAGCCTCACCATTTAAATGAATGCAGTCTTTGAATGCAGCCTCACTATTGCCATGAATGCAGTCTCTGAATGCAGCCTCACTATTGCCATGAATGCAGCCTCACCATTTACATGAATGCAGCCTCTGAATGCACACTGTTCAGGGATTCACTGGGGGCTACAAAAGAGATATATATCCAAATTACCAGTGGGGCCACATTAAGCCAGAACGCGGGCCACAATTGGTCCCCCGGGCCGGACTTTGGACATGCCTGGTGTAGTGCATTGTGGGCACTGTCATGCATGTGTGTTGGGTTAGTGTGTTGGGATACTATTGAAAATAAATGGCACCACAACGTACTAATTCATGTCACACACACTTTGCCATGTGTGCCCCTGCAAAGCACTGGAGAGGTTTGAATGCATCAACAGAGCCTGCTGTACTGCAGTACGTCTTCGCGCTGGTGCTTTGATTTCTTTAAACAATAGATCCTCTAAGCACCACTTACACCTGTCCTCATAACAGCAATTTAATTTGCAGGAAATCTCCTTGCAATGTAAATCTAAAGTAGTAATTAATTACAGTTATTTCTATGCTGTCCTTTCATAGAACAAATTATACAAATCCTATGAATGGTGCGTGCACAATGGTACTGGTAGCTCTCTGCTTCCCATTCCTGCTATTTTATGAATGGAATTAAAGGAGTTGTAAAGTCAGAAGTTTTTTTTAATCTTAAGATAAAAAGCCTTCTGTGTACAACAGCCCCCTTCAGCCCCCCTAATACTTACCTGAGCCCCAGCTCTGTCCACCGATGTCCACGAGTGTCTCGCCCATCCGAGACTCCCTATCCTGATTGGCTAAGACATTGGCTCCGGCTGCTGTCAATCAAAGTCAATATGCAGGAGGGGGTGGGGATGGGGCCGGTCCACAGCTTCATGTCTGAACTGTGGCTTTGCTCAGGTGCCCCCATAGCAAGCTGCTTGACAGGAGGGAGAGGACAGGAGCACAGAAGAGGGACCAGAGAAGAGAAGGATCCGGGCTGGTCTGCAATGGATATAAAGACAGCAGTTAAAATCTTTTGGTTGGAAACTCTAGAAATGTTTTTGTGTTGAGCAGAGTTCTACTGTACGTCATGTACCATACCAATTACAAGCACTAAGCAAAGCAGAGAGTTTAGGAAGCATCTGATGAAAGAAGAAGACCTGCTTAGAGGATGTGATTTATGTAACCCTTATGTAAACCATGTACAATTTATAGCCATGCTCAGGAGAGCGGCTAAGTCATCCGTTTTCTGCATTGATGTTGTACAGTGTAATTAGGTATCTCTTTCCTGTATTACCATAAACTATGTTGATTGCACATTGGTCGGGTCATTATCATTGGACCAGCTGGCCTGTTAAAGCACTCATGGATCGGAGGATGTTTTTACTGATGTGTCATATGTCCATAATGCATTGCAAGCAATCGTCTCATCATGCTTAGAGGAGCAATTTTGAAAATGAAAGCTTTGTTCCTGGATAATGATTCCAGGCTGTGTGTGTTTCAGGCTGGTAGGTGTGTTCTGCTCGCTGCTCCTATTCTCCCCGGGGAGCCCAGAGCCAATCATGGTGTCTGAAGTCATGGCATGTTCATATGGAATTATACTGAACATTTGTGTTTTCCTTTGGAACTCACAATAGGGCCCCTCAATTTACTGTCAATGCTACTTTTGTTTTGGGGTGGCTCTTCCTTTTGGAAAAAAACTTTAGTAAAAATTGTCTTCTTTTACCTATCAAATGTGTATAAGACGCCAGGCCTAGCAGTAAACATCAAGGAGCTTATTCAATGTGCACTAACCCAAAGATGCCAGGAGTCTTATTACAGAATATTATTCTGATTACTTGCAAGGGTTAACTGCCTAAAGAAAATGAAAAAAGTACAGCCACAGCTCGTTTCCTGTGGATCATAGGAGTGCAATCCTGTGACCCATTTTCAGCAGGCTGAAGCCCTCTGTCAGCTGACTGAAGTCCGTTGTCAGCTGGCGTCACCGAGCCCGTTCAACCTAGAAAAAGATCGCGACCATATGGTCAGGATCCGCCCACATGCCTGCACAGGCACCCGCCTCAGTTTCTCAGCGAGACGCTGAGAGCCTGAGACAGCAGCTCCATCCCCTCCACAGCCTAGAGCTGCAGTGAGCGAGGGGAGGGGGCAGAGCAGAGAGCGGTGACTGACAGTCAGCAGGTCTCTGCTCAGGGAGCGGTGAGAACTAAGCGCGATCAGTAGTGTTTGATCACTCGGTTCTCAGCATTAGACCTGGCAGGGCACCAGATGCAGCATCGGACCGATGTTGCATCCACCTAGGTAAGTTTGAATCTAAAAAACAGAAGCAAAAACATACTTCTCTTTTAAATGAAACACAGGGGGTTATTTACGAAAGGCAAATCCACTTTGCACTGCAAGTGCAAACTATGGGCCAGATTCACATACATTGCCCGCTGGCGTAGCGTAAGCCATTTACACTACGCCGCCGCAATTTAACAGAGCAAGTGCCGTATTCCCAAAGCACTTGCTCCGTAGTTTGCGGCGGCGTAGTGTAAATGACCCGGCGTAAGGCCGCGGAATTCAAAGGGGGCGGCTTGTATTTAAATTAAGCGTGCCCCGCGTCGATCGAACTGCGCATGCGCCGGCCGCAAAAATAGCCCAGTGCGCATGCTTCAGCTTCCGTGAATGAAACCGACGTGAGCGTCGTTTACGTAAATCCCTATTCGCGAACGACTTAGTTAACCACTTCCATACCGGCCTATAGTGGAATCACGTCATGGTGATCCCCTTGCCGATGAGACAGGACGTTGCACAACGTCCTGTCTTCACGGCGATCCCGCGCGCGTGCCCGACGGCCGTGATTGCCGCCGGGCACCCGCGATTTCCGGAAATCACGGCAGATCACGACAGATCCACCTCCTGTCAGCGGTGAGGAGACTGATGTGTGTTCCCAGTACAGAGGAACACACATCGATCTCCTCCCCCTGTGAGTCCCCCTCCCCCTACAGTTAGAACATACTTTAGGACACATTTTAACCCCTTCAGCGCCCCCTAGTGTTAACCCCTTCCCTGCCAGTCACATTTACACAGTAATTAGTGCAGTTTTATAGCAATAATCGCTGTGTAAATGTGAACGGTCCCAAAAACGTGTCAAAAGTGTCCGATATGTCCGCCGCAACGTCACGGTCACAAAAAAAAAAACGCAGATCCCCGCCATTACTAGTAAAAAAAATTAAATAAAAATGCCATAAATCTATCACCTATTTTGTAGACGCTATAACTTTTGCGCAAACCAATCAATATACGATTATTGCGTTTTTTTTTTACCAAAAATACGTAAAATACGTATCGGTCTAAACTGAGGGGAAAAAAAGTTTTTTTTAAAAAAAATATTGTGAGATGTATTAAATAAAAAGGAAAAAATATTGTGTTTTTTTTAAAATTGTCGCTCTTCTTTTGTTTATAGCGCAAAAAATAAAAACCGCAGAGATGATCAAATACCACCAAACGAAAGCTCTATTTGTGTGGGGAAAAAAACATAATGATTTAATTTGGGTACAGTATTGCCTGACCGCGCAATTGTCATTCAAAGTGCAACAGCGCTGAAAACTAAAAATTGGTCTGGGCAGGAAGGGGGTGAAAATGCCCTGTATGGAAGGGGTTAAACAACGGAAAAAGACGACGATGTCCCGACGCCATACTTAACATGGCATACGACGGAACTTCGTAAGGTTACCCCTCATATAGCAGGGGTAACCTTACGCTTACCAGAAACAACGTAAACCACGATGGGGCGGCGTAAAAACGTTCGGGAATCGGCGTATTAGGCTCATTTGCATAGGCAAATGAGAAATCAACGTAAAGGCCACCTAGCGGCCAGGAAAGTAATTACATCTACGATCCGACGGTGTAAGTGTTTTACACCTGTCGGATCTTCACTGTATCTATACGTAAGTGATTCTATGAATCACACGCATAGATACCCAGGTAAAAAAACAGAGATACGACGGTGTTTCCTACGATACAACCGTCGTATCTCTTTTGAGAATCTGGCCCTATAAGTGAAAAGTGCACTTGAAATTGCACTGAAAGTGCACTTTGAAGTGCAGTCGCTGTAAATCTGAGGGGTAGATCTGAAACGAGGGGAAGCTCTGCTGATTTTATTATCCAATCATGTGCAAGCTAAAATGCAGTTTTTTATTTTCCCCCTGGGATCTATGGTGACTGCACTTCCAAGTGCACTTTCAGTGCAAAGTGGATTTTAATTTAGTAAATAACACCCAATGCCTGTTGTGGGCCATCCTGGAGTATAAAGCATTTGGCTATCCCTTCTGCAGGGTTCTTTTTAGTAAATAGCACTAGTATGTTTAGGGAACATGTCATCCAAACCCCAGACACACAATTCTACATTAAAGTCGGCATGCATGGCTAAATTGGGCAAAGTATGTAGCCCATTGCTTGAAGCATTTCTGTATAACTCAATCTGTTTAACCACTTGCTTACTGGGCACATAAACCCCCTTCGTGCCCAGGCGAAATTTCAGCTTCCAGCACTGCGTCGCTTTAACTGACAATTGCGCGGTCGTGCGACTGCACCCAAACAAAATTGGCGTCCTTTTTTTCCCCACAAATGGCTTTCTTTTGGTGGTATTTGATCCTGGTTTTTATTTTTTGCGTTATAATGAAAAAAAAGCGACAATTTAAAAATATATATATATTTTTTTTGTTGCTATAATAAATATCCCATTTTTTTTTTTTTTTTTTAATATTTTTTTTTCTATAAGGCCGATACGTATTCTTTCAAATTTTTGTAAAAAAAAAAAAAAAAAAAAAAATCACATAAGTGACTGCTTTGCGCAAAAGTTTAGCACCTACAAAATAGGGGCATAATTATGTTTTTTTTTTTTTATATTTTTTGTTTACTAGTAATGGCGGCGATCTGCGATTTTTATGACTTGATATTGCGGGACACAACGGACACTTTTGACACATTTTTGGCGCCATCACATTTATACAGCGACCAGTGCTATAAAAAGACTAATTACTGTATAAATGTGACTGGCATTGAAGGGGTTAACACTAGGGGGTGAGGAAGGGGTTAAATTGCCTGGGTGTGTTCTCTGTGTGGGGGGAGGGGGGGGCTGGGGGAGGTGATCATGCTGTCTCCCTATGTACAAGAGAAACAGCATCTGTCACCTCATGACAGGACGTGAAGCTCTGTGTTTACACTCAAGTCCACGTCCCTGCTCTCTAGCCGCATGACGGACATCGCGGCCGCGGGTACACGCATCGGATCCTCGGTGATGCGCGGGACTGTTTTTCCCCGCCGCGTGCCACCCTTGGCGCGCGCGGGGAATTACAAGCAAATCACTTCCAAAGACGTACCCCGGCGCCTCAGGTCCGCGCTGTTCACGTATTCTGTTAATAGCGCGGACCTGAAGAGGTTAATGTCTAATTTCATACCAGCCTCTGCGTTACAACGCGTGGTGCAGTGGGATCATTGTGGCACATCGCACTCTTCATTTTTTCACTCAGTGACACTTTATTAAGTTGTAGCACCCAGCTCGTCGTTAGAGGCAGTGCACTGCACTGCCTTAAAAAGGTTGCAAACCCTTATATATAACCAAGTGACGTGACTGGCCCAAGGTGATACACAAAGATTAAACAAATCCTCCTACATAAGTTGTACCTGTTTATCTACTTCATTTCCCCTACACCCATTCAAAGTGCATAATTTACACTCAGCTCTGAAAAGCAGGGGGTGGAGAGCTGAAGTTACAGCAGTGAAGAGAGTTCTGAGAGCTGATTGGAGGGAAGAGACACACCCCTCCACACAGCACACAAGAACAGAGATGAGAATGCCAATCAGCTAGAGGGTCCTTAACTGTCACCATTTTTCTCTAGACGTTAGAAAAACTGGTCAGAAGTGACTCAATGCTGATAGCAGAGGAACGAGGCAACAGACAGAAGTGACAGTGTTCTGGATTGAGACAAGTATACAATGTAGGGGGAAATGCTTTGTTCATATTTCTGTGTGAGGTTTACAATGGATGGTATGATAGTTTTTTTTTTAGTTCTTCCTACTAACTATGGATACGGTTTGGGATAAGAAGGAGAGGAGAAAGGTGGGTGTGCATAAAAAAATGTGTTAGGGCTGGTTCACATCTGTGCCTTGCATTTTAGGTGATTACCATTGAACTCTATGTAACAGGGGTTTTCGTGAAAGTACATAAATGATTAGCATACAAGAGAACTTGTATACAAAGCCTAACTGTAAAAAATGGCAATGGTGAGTAGACAATAAGTATATATGTATGAGGGGTTTGGCGTATTAAGGCTGTTGGTACATATACTTATTGTCTACTCACCATTGCCTGTTTTTTAAACTGTCTTGGGCTCCGATTATTACCTAGGGTTGAACCAGTTATATCCCTACATGGATTATCTCCCTTAACATGTGGTTTTTGCAATATTTATGATTGCTTTGCCCACCCTAGTGTCTTTATCTACTTGTCTCTAAACTAGGGTGACCACATTTCCAAACTACCATTTAGGGACACCCTCCCTTCCCAAAAATCAGCCTTGTGCTGTAACGAATCAGAGCACGGTGATTGGAAACAAGAGGCGGGATTTATGATTTCTCCAATCACAAGCAGGGGGCGGGATGGTGCTCCTCCAAGCATTCCCGGCCAGGACAAGTACTGTCAGTGAGTAAAGCGATGATGTGGCGGCCTTTTTTGGGGGCATCAGATTGGCCCAGGGGGTGGCTGTGTCGGTTTCATTCCAGGACACTGTATTGTCCTGGGGTGAAGGTGCCCGGGACAGACCTGCAAAATACGGGACTGTCCAGGGCAATCTGGGACATGTGGTCACCCTACTCTAAACTGGTAAATACCTTCTGGTTGTTGGCCAGCCTTACTACCTATTTTGCTTACCATTACCCCCACTCCTCAACGCTTCATTCTTCTTCCTGATATCAGTATCGGATTGTTGATATCTTTTATATTATTACCTTTGCTTTTACATCCACATTATGCATTAATATGCAATGCTCCTGAAGACACGTTGATTGAACGCGCAAAATGTCGAGCTTCTTTGATTAATTTTTTTCAACATCTTCATACCGTTTTTGCTGTCGTTCAACCATTCTCTTGGACTCTCAGGCCTCGTACAAACGACCCAGGATCTCGTCGGAAAAGACACATTGTTTTTCTCGACGAGTTTCTTGCTAGGCTTGTCGAGAAACTCGACAAGCTGTCTTTGCGTACACACTGTCAGGCCCCGTACACACGGCCGAGAACCTCGACGGGCGGAACACATCGTTCCGCCCGTTGAGGTTCTTGGCCGGCCGTCAGATTCGGCTACCAGCCCGTCGGGAAAGGCGACCAGCCATTCATCCCGACGGGCCATCGAGCAAATAGAGAACATGCTCTCTATTTGCTCAACGGGTTTCCCGACGGGCTGGGCTCGGCGAATCCGTACACACGGCCGAGGTTCTCGGCAGAATGAGGATCCCAGCAAGGTTCTCGCTGGTTTCTGCCGAGAACCTCGGCCGTGTGTACGGGGCTTCAAGACCAAATCTCCTCGTTCTCAAACACAAGTACAACACATAGACAGCAGGGGAAGTTCGATTCCACTGGCACAACCCTTGGAGCTGCTTTTGCAAATCTCATGTTACTGCGTGTTAATTAAAAGTTTGGTAAGAGACATTTTCACTTTTCAGTCTGTTACAGCGTGACGAATGTGCTATCTCCATTACAAATGCTACTTTTACCGAAGGTGCGCTCCTGTCTCTTGCTTTATTCTGAGCATGCGCGGGTTTCTAAGCATACACACGAACGTGTTTCTCGTCGAAAACCAGCCCGACGAGGAACACGACGAGGAAATTGAGACTCCCGCCGAGGAAAAAGAGAACTTTTCTTGTCAAGTTCCACGTCAGTTTTCTCGATGAAAAGCATACACACGACCGTTTTCCTCAGCAAAAAAGCTCTGCCACCAAGTTTCTTGATGGATTCTGTCGAGGAAAATAGTCGTGTGTACGTCATTATGGAATGACGTCACTGCACCTTCCAAGTTTCCCTGTAGTTATACGGTTGTGTACACTAGTGGTATCACTGATCAGATGTGTATATATATATATATCAAATGTGTTTTTTTAAGAGTTTTTTGAATATTTATATGTTTTATTAATAAATATATTTTTGTATAAACATTTGTGTAACTGTGCCTAAAAAGTCCAAAGTCCCAACTCTCTATTTTCAAATCAATTTATAGGACACGGCTCCTCTTTATCTTATTGTATCCACAGTACCACTCTGTGAAACGATACAAATGATTTATTCCTCTTGTGTCTGAATACACCTGAGCTCATCCCTGATGAAGACCCGTTACTGATGCTCTGCTTGTGCAGGGTGACTGGTCTTGTGCAGGGTGACTGGTCTTGTGCAGGGTGACTGGTCTTGTGCAGACCTGACTTGTCTTCTGCAGAGTGACTGGTCTTGTGCTGCGCTGCAGTTTTCTGGAGGTAGCCTGTAGTGGGTAGTGCATGCTGTGTCCTACAGCTCCGCACTCTGCACAGGTACAGTACAGTATAGTGATAATGGCACCACTACATTTATTGGGTAAATGGGTCTGCAAAGGCATTTCATGCACAAATTGTGCATTTATATATTTTATTACTATTGAGGAATACGTTTCAGTGACAGGTTTTGTGCTCAGATTCAGCTTTAAATGTATTCTTCTACTTGTAAGGACTCATGAAGTATCTACTGTGCTCAGTAGGAATGTTGAAATGTAGCTTATAGCCAAGGGTGTAGTATAGGCCTGTAGAATGGTGTGCCTGTGCACATGTTCTGTTCTGCATTATAAAAAAAGACAACTAAATGGTTGTAACAGAATATTTTACTGCAGGCATGAAAGAAGAAAATTCACAGTACTTCCAGAAATGATGATTTCATTGTCTTACGTGTTGTTGTTTTCTTCTGATTAGTAGAGTTATGCTTTAATGCTCATTATATATTTTACTGAGTGATGAGATGTCACACTTACGAAAACACACAGATGTAGGATGACAGGCAATGGATTATAATTTATGATGCAGTTGTATATTTTTACACACATGTTTGGTTACAAACACTGCAACTTGTATACAGTATGTTGAGCTGTTTGTATATGTGAGCTTATACTACTTGTCTAATATGTCAGATGATGTACTTTAGTTTGTTTATGTGCTATAAGAACAATCATAATGAAGACAAATGATGTATGAGATTTTGATTATTTAGGACCATGCACCATGTATGTTGCTTGTAAAAAAGAAGAGTAAATTGTGTTTTCAGTGTCTTTACGTTCTGAGATATTATCGCAGAGTTCACCTTAAAGGGTAACTCCACTTTCGTGGGGACAACACAGGGACAAGGTGCTTTGGGGCATGGGGCACACTGAGGCCCCCCCACCCCAAAGCTCGGGACTGTGACGTCCTAAGGGGCGGGGTCACTGAGTGACATCACCTGGTGACCACACTACATGCCTATATAAGTCGTTGCGCACCGCGCACACACGGCATTACAGCAGGAGAGAGCGTTGTGTCAACATCAGAAGACGAGAAGAGGGAAGAAGACGAAGGAGAAGACCGGGCCACCGCTAGTAAAAGAGCTTGCAGAAGATAGCGGAGGAGCCTGTCAGAAGGCACCGGAGAGCAAGAGAAGAACCGGAGAGTGTGAGAAGAGGCCAGAGCGGAGAAGTCGGAAGAGACCCCCGAAGTCGGAAAAAGACCCCCAGAGCTGACTAATAAATGACTTTAAAAACCTGTAGTATGTTTTTTTTATTGACACTTTTTCCCCCCGGTGGATGTGGTACCCCATACTCATTTACATAGGGTGGGGGGCCAGGATCTGGGGGCCCCCTTATGAATCCCGATAAGCTTCCCGCTCGCAGACCCCGACAACCAACCGCCAGGGTTGTCGGGAAGTGGCCCTTGTCCTCATCAACATAGGGGCAAGGCGCTTTGGGGTGGGGGCCGCAGCCTCGTACGGTTCAGGAGGGGGGCGCTCGCTTGTCCCCACCCCCTTTCCTGACCGGCTGGGCTGCGTGCTCGGATAAGGGTCTGGTATGGATTTTGAGGGGACCCCCCTACACAGTTTTTTTGGCGTAGGGGGGTTCTCCCTAAAATCCATACCAGACCCAAGGGCCTGGTATGCTCTTGGAGGGGGGAACCCATGCCAGTTTATTATTTAAAAGTTCCCCCTCAAGATTCACAGTGCCTGGTATTGGGGGGGATCCAAGTTGAATCCCCGTTCATTGGAGTCGAACGTGTCTCTGACTTCAAGTCGCAGGGCAAAGTCGGATCCAAAGTATAACTAATGTCGTGTCGCACCAGTGTGAACCCAGCCTTAGAGAGATGCAGGCCCAGCAGATTTCCTCATTAGTGCTCTGCAGCTGCACAGCTGACGGATAATTATAAATCCACTCCCATTAGACCTACTCAGCACAGACAAACACACATGGATTTCTCCTGAATAACAAAAGGTACGAATCTGCAACAAAGGTTGTTAAAAGCCTTGCAATGTACATAGATCACCCAGGGGGGAATGTTTATTTCTCAACAAAAGTGGACTTAAGCTATAACATAATTTTTTGATGTGGCTCTTACATTTTTAACAGCTTGTTCTTCCATATTTTTTGGTATTGTACTAAATATAGAAATTTGTAGGTTATTCACTAGATGGTGCACTGGTTCAGTGCAATAACCATCATGCGCAGAAAGGCAACCTTATACCCTAAATGCTGTTTTGACCTTTAAAAGAAATCTGGGGTAAGAAATTAGATTATATACTTGCCTTTCCCTTGGCCTCTGCCGGGCTACTTTGACCAGTTCAATAAAAAACATCTGACATTTGACCCATCTGTATGGCAGCTGGTCCGGCCATTTTTCTGGCTTCTTTCGGACTAGCATGCTGAAAAAACAACAGCCGGCCGTTTTCCAATTAGCGCTCTCAGGCAATGGCAGAAGGTGATGTCAGCATTTTCTGGCTAGATCGCGGGGAGTTGAGTAGTGACTTAGAAAATGATTCTGCATTGTACTGCAGTGACGTTTCACGAGATTTGGAATACTCTGTATTCCTGGGGATCTCGTCTGCAGAATCATCAACCCGCTGTCCCCCCAGCACTTTGGAATGCAGGGAAAAATTAAGTTTAATATGGCGATTCAACAAAGGAAGGGGGGCACACTGGAAATGTTAATATGGCTTGGACTGCATTGTTTTTAATTCATTGTGTAGCATGCAAACAGGAGTTAGAATGGATCCAATGAGTATTACAGTGCTGCCCTAATATAAACTCATAAAACACAGTTCTTGGCTTCTATACAGTTCATAAAGTCAAAAAATATAATCTGTGTTCAAACAAGTTGTGACAAAGTACTCCGTGCTTATTCCATGTAAATAGATGACTTCTGTTCCCAGATGGGCTCCCTTCCAATGGTCCTCTACTCACCAACATTAGCTATATAACAGGCACTGATCTTATATAAAGTCTCCTTTATTCCTCCTTCACTTTTCCAGGAAACAGTGTATGGTATTCCCATATACAGTTGCTCTCATAAGTTTACATACCCTGGCAGAATTTATGATTTCTTGGCCATTTTTCAACAAATATGAATGATAGCACAAAAACTTTTCTTTCACTCATGGTTTGTGTTAGTTCACTTCCTGATGACGTGCGCATGCGTGAAATGCATAGAAGAGAGGCTTGAGACGCACACCCACAGGAGCTCTTTACTTTAACTGGGCTATTTGAAACACACGCCACTTGTCAAAAAGCGAACGGATCCGATTTCACAGACCCCTGAGCTGCTAAGCTGATGACTAACCAGGATTGCATTATATAGCCTTTGATATGAAGAGGAGATAGAAGCTTATATTGTAGTAATTATATCTATCGATTGAAGAGAATTCATATTTATCTTATCCAAGCCTGATGGTCACTTGCTGGCTGAATTTATTTGGTGAGATCGCATTTGAATATCTCACTTTGGGTGGAGCACCATTTCTTTGATTAACAAAGCACTTTATTTCACTGAATCACTGTATTGGAGTTTATACATTGGACTGTTCATATTTCATTAATTATTTTATTTTATTTTTTGTTTTGGCATTTTTATATATTATATATTTTTTGGTCTTTCACATTTTTGGACATTTATTTTGAATATACACTGATGTTTTGGAATTTTTATGAAATTAATAGATTATCACTAGATTAATCAGTTAGCACCCTTTTTTTAATTTATTCCCTGGTTAGTGTTGGGCTGAAGCATTTATTATCAATCAACTGTGTTTACTCTTTTTAAATCGTAATGACAACAGAAACTCCCCAAATGACCCCGTTCAAAAGTTTACACACCCTGGTGATTTTGGCCTGATAACATGCACACAAGTTGACACAAAGGAGTTTGAATTGCTATAAGATAAACTAGTAGTGTGTACCAGGCTTAAAGTGATACTAAAGTCTTGTTTATTTTTTTGTTAAAAATAACGAACATGTTATACTTATCTGCTATGTGCAGTGGTCCTCCTCTTCTCGGTTCCCTCTTTGGTGCTCCTGGCCCCTCCCTCCTGATGAGTACCTCTTCAGCAAGCAGCATGCTATGGGGCAACCCGAGCTATAGCTTCCTTTTGTCCATTCAGACATGGAGTTGCAGCTTGGTCCCACTCCCTCCGTCTCCTCATTGGCTCACTGACTTTGATTGACAGCAGCAGAAGCCTATGGTACTTTGCTGTTGTCTGGGCCAATGAGGAGAGAGAGTCCTGGGCAGCCGAGTCTCTCATGCTGAGTATAGAGGGTGTTTAGGTAAGTATTGGGGGGAACTGAGGGGGCTGCTGCACCCAGAAGGTTTTTTATTAAAAACCTTCTGCCTTTACAACGGCTTTAACCTGCCTGGCGGTATGATTATGTCAGATTTTAGATGCTGAAATCGGTACCATTATTTTGCATGGAAATTTGGCATCTAATATATTGTAGGCCTGTAATTCTTAGGAATAACTCCTTAAATCTGTCCAAACAAGAGTCTAGTAGACATCCCGGGTATGATAAAGTTTGAAAAACAAAATCATAAATTATAATATAATAAATAACTATAAATAATTATAACAAATAATAATGTAATTATAATAAAAATTATTCAATAATGTAATCAAATCAAAAACACTGAAATTTGCTCAGTTGCAGAATTGTCGCTATCATTACTTTTATTGTTTAATGACGAATTTCCCCACAAATCGTTATCGCTCAATTCTGCAAGTGATTCTAATTTATTATCGCAGTTTTTTCGCTGCTCTAAAACCACTTTTGATGTAAAGGGACACTTATTGGTTGCTATGAACAATCTTCAGTTTCCAGGCAGAAAGAATGTTTTTTATTATATAAAAATGCATGTAGGACACAGGGCAGACCACTAGGGACAAGGGGGTGTGTATTTATTTCATACAGTACTGTAATCTATAACATTACAGTATACTGTATGTATTGTGTGTATTTACTTTTTTGAATTTGGCGCCGATCTATGCACCCTAAGCCAAACTCAGGAATACCGCTGAGGGAGTTAAGGCACAAAAGGGGGAATTAATCAAATTTGAGCAGATAGAATCTGGAGCTGCAGTGCACAGTAACCAATGAGCATCTATCCTTAGCTTGTTCAGTTCAGCTTTAAAAATGAAAGGTAGATGCTGATTGGATGCCATGCAGAACTCCTCCAAATTCTGTCTGTCCCAGTGTTAGTAAATTCCCCTCAAGGTATTATTAAGAGCTAACTGATGATTCATTGCTTGTATTGGTATATGAAGTAGGCAGCTTACTGGCTCAGTGCCCTACATTTAAGCTGACAGAAGCTATATTCTTACTGATAATTATTTAAACTAATAATGCAGTTATAATATTCAGAGATAAAAATCATTCTTTAATAGTACATGATTAATGATTATATTATGGTAATATTCTGTTCATTGTTCAGTGCAATCATAGAATTATGATTTGAAGTCTAAGGCCTCGTACACACAACCGTTTTGCTAGACAAAATCCATCAAGAAACTTGAAAGTCGTGTATGTTTTTCGTTGAGAAAACTGTTGTGGATCTCGACGAGAAAAAAAGAGAACATGTTTTTTTTTTTTCTCGTCGGGAGTCTCAATTTCCTCGTCGTGTTTCTCGTCGGGCTGGTTTACGAAACACGTTTGTGTGTATGCTTAGAAACACGCGCATGCTCAGAATAAAGTATGAGACGGGAGCGCATGTTTGGTAAAAGTAGCGTTCTTAATGGAGATAGCACATTCGTCACGCTGTAACAGACTAAAAAATGCAAATCGTCTCTCACCAAACTTTTACTAACATGCGGCAACATGAGATCAGTAAAAGCAGCCCCAAGGGTGGCGCCAGTGGAATCAAACTTCCCCTTCATAGTGCCGTTGTACGTGTTGTACGTCACCGCGTTTGAGAACAACGAGATTTTGTCTTGACAGTGTGTATGCAAGGAAAGCTTGACAAGATTCTCGACAAGCCTAATGGCCCATACACACGATCCGAATATCGTACGAAAACGATCGTCCGATGATGGATCGTACGATTTTCGGATCGTGTGTACACTACTTTCGAGAGCCGATCACGACCGTTCATCCGATATTTTTCGATCGGACATGCGCGAAAATTTTCCTCGTACGATGTCAGATCGTACGATTTTCGTTTAGTCAGTACAGTCGTCGTCCGACAATACAATACAAATACATTACAACACGTGACATCACTTCCGATCTTTTTTTCTGTCGTATGAGAATTTTCGTGAGTTTAATAACCTATTTTATTTTGCTTGCGATTATTAAGCGAAAAAAATCGTACGATCCATCGGCCAATATTCGGATCGTGTGTATGGGCCATAACAAGGAACTCGTTGAGGAAAACAATTTTTTTTTTTTACGACGAGTTTCTTGGTTGTGTGTACGATGCCTAAGGCTCCATGCACACAGAAGCTAAAAAAAGCTATACAAAACGCCAGTAGCTTTGCAGGAAACTTTCAACGTTTTTTTTGCGTTTTTGCAATAGCGTTTATTAGCATATTTCAGTGTAGCATTTTTCACCCTTTTTTTTTTTAATGGATAAAAAAATAAACTTTTGAACTTTTTTTGCGTTTTGTATTTTATGGGCTTTTGAAAAAAAAAGCCAAAACGCCAATAAATTGCAGTTTATCAGCTTCTGTGTGCATGGAGCCTTACTGTAAATGCCCTTAAAGCGGAGTTCCACCCAAAAATTGAACTTCCGCTTAATCCCCTCCCCCTTACATGCCACATTTGGCATGTAATTTTTTTGGGTGGGGAGTGGGGGCTTCAGTAGGAGTGGGACTTCCTGTCCCACTTCCTGCTTCCGCCGAGGGGCTGGTAAGGCGATTAAGCCTAATCGCCTTACTGCAGCCCCTCCCTTTGGCGATCGTCTAGGACACTGACAGGTCCTAGGCGATCGCCCGTCCAATCAGCGGTGAGCCGCGCCGCGCACGCATGCGCAGTGCGGCTCGCGTATGCGCAGTGGGTGCCCGGCCGTGAAGCCAAAGGCTGTCACGGCTGGGTGCCCACAGTCGCAATGAGGATGCCGGCCGGGGAGGGGGGGAGAGGAGCGGAGCCAGCAGCTACACTTTTTGTAGCTGCTGACTTTTAATAAACATTGCATTTGGGTGGAACTCCCCTTTAAATTGGAAATATCATTCAGAATAGCGTTATCCTTTCCCAGCTAAGTCACCTGGATGAACTTTATTCAATACTAGCAAATCTGTTATTGGTACATTTCTGTCATAATTGGAAATGAAAAAGAATTTACCTTAAAAATAAATCTTACAGGTATAGAGTATGAACACCTAGAGGTTTTCATACTACTTTTTTTTATAGATTTCTTCATTATAGACCAAAAACTGAAAAACACACAGATCATTCCACCAAATACCCCAACCCAAATTAAACTCCCCGTAGAATAATAATAAATAAAAAAATCCTGTGTTACAGTATATTTGGTATAGTAGTTTGAAAGCTTAGTAAGTTCATAATCATATGCAAAAAAACTGGATCATTTATTTTGGCTATTAAAAATAAAAAGGCATTTCTTGTAAAACACAGATATAACATTTAGAGACCAAAAAAGTACACACTTTAGGACTTTAGACATTAGTAAATGTCGCCAAATTAAGTACAGCGCCCTATTTGAATGGAAGAGAAAACCTTCCCACCTCGCATGGCACTGCCACATTCTCATTGTGCCTGAGTCATGCCCTATAATTTAAGCAAAATCACCAGTCTAGAACATGGCATTTTAGATTGTAGCCAATAAACTTTTCTAAAACAAAGTTTCTCAATCTTTTTCCCGTCACGACACCGTTTAAAGAAAATCTTGAGTCACCCAGGTGAACTGTAGGTTTTTTTTAATTTTAAGATTAGCGCAGCATTTTTTCTCATACATCAATAATTATTGTATATCCAGATATTTGTGTGTGCAGAGTTTCTATTTTTAATAGTATATGCCCCAAGCACTAGTATTTTTTTCTTTTTTGATTTTTAAATTATCAAATGTATCAAATCTAATCAAATTATCAAAACTGTCTCAAAGTACCAAAGTGCAAAAATATATTTTTTTCAACTTCAGCTGTTTATTTTTATGCCATTATCATTATTTGTTGCTTGTAACTGTATATTTTTTTATTATTTATTATTTTTTATTCTAATACCGATTGACATTAACCACGTAAGTTCTGGAAGATTTTACCCCCTTCATGACCAGGGCATTTTTTGCTATTTGGCACTGTCCTTTAATTACGTGGTGGTAATGCAACACTGTACCCAAATTAAATATATACAATGTATGTCACACAGATAGAGCTTTCTTTTGGGGGTATTTGATTACCACTGGGCTTTTGATTTTTTATTATATAAATGAAAAAAAAAAAAAAAACGGAAAATTTAGAAAAAAAAACCACAATGGCCCAGATTCACAGACATCGGCGCATATTTATGCCACCGTAACGTATCTCTTTTACGCTACGCCGGCGCAACGCGGAGAGGCAAGCATGGAATTCACAAAGCAAATGCTCCCAACTTTGCGCCGGTGTAGCGTATATTTCGTAGGCGTAAGCCGGCGTAAGTGGAAGTAGGTGGAAGTGGGCTGGAAGTGCGCGTGATCCATGCTAATGAAGCCTGACCCCATGAAAATGATGGGCCGGGCACCAGACGAGTACTTAAAATGAACTGCGCATGTGTCGGGACATGGACGTATCCCCGTGTGCATGCGTACAACCAAGTCGGAACAACTGCCTAAGATACGCCGGATCACTGTGTACGCCGTGAACGTAACCTACACCCAGCCAGACCCACTTCGGCCCATATTCACAGACGTCTAACGTAAAATACGTAGGCATGTGTTTCCTGGTCCATACCTTTGCATGGGTTGCGCCTCATCTATGGGGAATAACTTTACGTCGAATGTAAAACTTGCGCAAACCGCGTAAATCATGCGTCGGGCGCAATTACATTCGTGAATCGGCGTATCTCCCTCATTTGCATATTTGAATAGAAAATCAATGGGAGCGCCAGATGCGTCCAGCGTAAATATGTGCCCACTCTACGCCGGCGTAGGCAAGTTATGTCGGTGGGATGAAGTCTGTTTTTAGGCGTATCTTAGTTGTGGGTTCGGCGCACAGATACGACGGCGCATATTTGTACTTACGCGGCGTATCTGGAGATATGTCTGCTTTGTGAACAGTCTGTTTTTAGGCGTATCTTAGTTGTGGGTTCGGCTCACAGATACGACGACGCATATTTGTACTTACGCGGCGTATCTGGAGATATGTCGGTGTAAGTGCTTTGTGAATCCGGGCCGAAGTCTGTTTTTAGGCGTATCTTAGTTTGTGGGTCGGCGCACAGATACGACGGCGCATATTTGTACTTATGCGGCGTATCTGGAGATATGTCGGTGTAAGTGCTTTGTGAATCCGGGCCGAAGTCTGTTTTTAGGCGTATCTTAGTTTGTGGGTTCGGCGCACAGATACGACGGCGCATATTTGTACTTATGCGGCGTATCTGGAGATATGTCGGTGTAAGTGCTTTGTGAATCCGGGACAATATTTTTTACTTTCTGGTATAAAACATATCCAATAAAAAAAAAATTTAATTTCTTCATAAATTAAGCCAAAATATATCCTGCTACACGTCTTCGGTAAAAACAAAAAACAAAACAAAAAAAAAAACCAACAAGTGTATATTCATTGGTATGCATGAAAGTTATAGCGTCTACAAATGATGGTATATATACTGGAATTAAATTTTTTTTTTTTTATACTAGTAATGGCGGTGATAAGCGACTTATAGTGGGACTGTGATAGTGCGGTGAGCAATCGAACACTGGGTGGGAACTGACATCTCCAGTGACACTAATACAGTGATCAGTGCTAAAACTATACATTGTAAATGTACTAATGACACTGGCTGAGAAGGGGCAATCAAGGAGTTAACTGTGTGCCTAACAATGTGTAATGCGTGCTGCTTTTACTAATTGATGTGTTCATTTTTTTCTCCCTGCTTTGCTGCGAGAAAAAAAAACGCCACATTGCTGCTCTGTGTACAGGGCCCTGAGTTGTTAGTAAACACAGGAAACTCTGTATTGTGATTCACTAAGCCGATCAGCAGGTCCCGGCCATAAATCATTGGCCAGAACCTGCTGACCAACTTGTACTGTACTGAATCACAGCATAGACAGGGTGACTGGCACGCACCCCCTACCTGGAAATGCCAGATCACGTACATGTACCTGATTACCTATGGCAGTATTTTTGCAGTGTGGCAAACTACTAATGGTTAAAGAAGTATGGCAATTGAAAATATAAACGTATATACTTATATGGCTGCAGCATCGCTGTGATGCTGCAGCTGTACCCTGCTGGTTTTAACACCGAGAACTAACCAATCATGTGACTGCTAATACTCAGTTCTTGGTCCGCTCTGAGCAGAGAATGGTGACTGTCAGCCAGTTTTGTATTTAGGTTTTGTGCTGCCCTAGGCCTAAATAAATTCATGCCCCCCCCTAATTTAATTATGGTCCACCCCTTTCTGTCAAGGCCACACCCTTTCCTGTTTAACCTCCCTGGCGGTATCCCCGAGCGTGACTCGGGGGTGGGTTTTTTCTGCTAAGAACGGTATCCCTGAGTCACGCTCGGGGTAGCCATGCAGAGCCTGCAGCGCGCGCTGGCTTACCTTCTTCCTGGATCCAGCGATGAATCCACGCTGTGTGAGTGAGCGGGTGCTCGCTCGATTCACACAGCGTCCCCGTGTGCCGCCGAGCTCCGTTCCCTGCGACGTTACGACGCACAGAAGCGGAGAACGGCGCCAAATTCAAAAAAGTAAACAAACACTTTACATACAGTACAATGTAATCTTATAGATTACAGTACTGTATGTAAAAAATACACACACCCCTTGTCCCTAGTGGTCTGCCCAGTGCCCTGCATGTACTTTTATATAATAAAAAGTATTCTTTCTGCCTGGAAACTGTAGATTGCCCATAGCAACCAAAAGTGTCCCTTTATGTCAAAAATGCTTTTAGATCAGCTAGAAAACAGCGATAATAAATTTTAATCACTTGCAGAATTTAGCGATAGCGATTTGTGGGGAAATTCGTCATAAAAAGATAAAATAATGACAGCAAAAATTCTGCAACTGAGCAAATTTCAGTGTTTTTGAGTTGATTACATTATTGAATATTTTTTATTATAATTACATTATAATTTGTTATAATTATTTATAGTTTTTTATTATATAAAAAATTATGATTTTGTTTTTCAAACTTTATCATACCCGGGATGTCTTGTTTGGACAGATTTAAGCAAGTTATTCCTAAGAATTGCAGGCCTACAGTATAAAATGCCAAATTTCCATGCAAATAATTGTACCGCTTTTGGTACGTAATTCCAGACAGAATCATACCGCCAGGGAGGTTAAGACCAGCATTGTCATCTGTAAATTACACTCTTTCCTTTTTAGGCTCCACCTTTTCCCCTCAGAGCTCCACCTCTTCCTCTCTGCACATTAAAAATGGGTACCTAGGGCCTACTTGTATATTTTGTTGTTTTGTATACCATTTTAAATGTTGTATCTATTATTTTCAGTGCCCATCAGTGCAGCCTTATCAGTGCCCATCAGTACAGTCCTATCAGTGCCCATCAGTGCAGTCTTATCAGTGCCCATCAGTACAGTCCCATCAGTGCAGCCTTATCAGTGCAGCCCCATCAGTGCCCATCAGTGCAGCCTTATCAGTGCCGATCAGTACAGTCCTATCAGTGCCCATCAGTGCAGTCTTATCAGTGCCCATCAGTACAGTCCCACCAGTGCAGCCTTATCAGTGCAGCCACATCAGTGCAGGCTTATCAGTGCCCATCAGTACAGTTCCATCAGTGCAGCCTTATCAGTGCTGATCAGTACAGTCCCATAGGTGCAGACTTATCAGTGCCCATAAGTACAGTCCCACCAGTGCAGCCTTATGAGTGCCCATCAGTACAGGCCCATCAGTGCAGGCTTATCAGTGCCCATCAGTAAAGTTCCATCAGTGCAGCCTTATCAATGCCCATCTGTACAGCCCCATCAGTGCTCATCAATGCAGCCTTATCAGTGCCCATATCATCAGTGCCCATCAGTGCAGCCCCATCAGGATCATGTGGTCACTGTGATTATGCTTTCACAGTGACCACATGATCCAGAGCCAGAAGAAAGCCCACTTCTGTTACGCCACCTATATCTAGTACACTGCCACCTTACAAACCCACATGGCACTGAAGCTAAGAAAGGCTGGTCTACAATGAGACGTCCCTTGGACAATGACATTTTTCCTTTTATCCGAAGCTGTCTATACACATTAGCAATCTAATTGTACAAATGCCTTCAGTGTGAATGCCCACTTGATTGGAAGGCTGTTGATGTCGGAGATTAAGCTGCATAGATATTGGTAAATCTAAATCTGGCTGTACCGTGTGAATTTTATAGTGTATGGGCAGCTTTAGCATTGGGCTTCCTTGTGCATGGAAAATATGTGTGCCTGACCATCCAATAAAAGTCTATGTCAGCTACTTTGTAGATATGAGAAAGGCTTTAATTTGCACCTAGTCTCTTAGTAAAGCAAGCCATGTGTCACGTTTGGCCTGCAGTACACAAAGACGAGCCATCATCAGGATTTCATTTGACATAGAATTCCATATTAAATTTCTCATTTGTGTTTTTTTCCCTTAATATAAAAGACAGTTGAAATAATATGTCATACTCCAAAAATGTATGTACAATACGTTTTTGGTTACTAAGCCATTATGATGAGCTGTGTTAAATAAGTGGAGCAATTTATTATCACTTGGCACCAGTGCGAGATCTGGGCAGGAGTTTTATGGGGTTATTTTGCACACATGTTAAAGTGAGATGTATCGTTTTCCGTTGTCTCTTTTCATTACCCATCTATTGTGTGCTGGGAGCCAAGTGAAATATTTTGGGCCTGAGCCTGAAGTGTGCGCACATCCGCAGTCTGACTGTTTGTCTAGTGAAATACAGCAGGACTGATTTATTAAGGTCCAAATCAAGAGGATTGTGTAGTCTGTGGAAGCTGTTTGGATTTTTTTAGTTCACTTTCCAATGTGCGCTAAAAAAATTACTGTTGGTCACTTATTGGTTAATATGGCCAACAGATCTATCGTGTCGTTTTTATGAATGCGCCTCAATTCAGAACTAACCTGTATCTGAGCACCACAAACCAAAAAATGCTATTTAAAGCGGTTGTAAAAAAATAATAAATAAAAACCTGTAAGGCAAATGCATAATGTGCTAGTATGCACCGCATACTAGCACATTATGAAATACTCACCTTGCAACAAAGCCCTCCAGCGCTGTACTGTCACCGCTAAGAGGGCTGACATATTCCCCTGGTCTTTCTTCCTGGACGCGGGACATGCGGGACTTGCACATGCATGCGGGAGCCCTCGGTTCCGGCACGAAGCTCTGAAGGCCTGGCAAGGTATTAAAGAGGTTGTAAAGGAAAATAATTTTTTCCCTAAATAGCTTCCTTTACCTTAGTGCAGTCCTCCTTCACTTACCTCATCCTTCCATTTTGCTTTTAAATGTCCTTATTTTTTCTGAGAAACCCTCACTTCCTGTTCTTCTGTCTGTAACTCCACACAGTAATGCAAGGCTTTCTCCCTGGTGTGGAGAAAGCCTCTTGAGGGGGGAGGGGGCGAGCAGGAGTGTCAGGACACCCACTAACACACAGCTCCTTTCTCTATCTGCAAAGTAGAGAGTGTCCTGACTTGCCTGCTTGCCCCCTCCCCCCTCAAGAGGCTTTTTCCACACCAGGAAGAAAGCCTTGCATTACTGTGTGGAGTTACAGACAGAAGAACAGGAAGTGAGGATTTCTCAGAAGAAATAAGGACATTTAAAAGCAAAATGGAAGGATGAGGTAAGTGAAGGAGGACTGCACTAAGGTAAAGGAAGCCATTTAGAAAAAAAAAAAATTACCTTTGCAAAACCTTTAAGCACTTCCCGCTGACCAGGTGCATATATGAAGCCTCTTGATGGGTGGACTTTAATGCCGAGGGGCCACATATATGTCACGTCAGGTAACCACTTTACTATGCTGAGAGTAAATGAATGTGTAGCGGAAAGTTCACGATGCATACTTGTGATTGGGAGCTTTTCAATCATGTGACCACTGTGACCGCCAATTGAAATGCTCACCTCTCAGCATTCAGATCCACTTAAGGGGCTGGGCTCCAGCAGTGGGAAGGGATTAACAATGCCCCCCCCAACACCTATGCTGACTAACCTATGTAAGAAAGACGTATATATAATTTCTTATTTTCAGGCCGCTCTTGTCCGGGCACGTCATCCGGCTCCCCCACATAGCTATTGGCCTCATCCTGAAACTTGTGTCAGCCAACGGCGGCTGCGGGGGAGAGGAGGGAGCGCCAACAATGGATGAGCCATAGGAAGTCTAGAGGTGACGTCACCACGCCAGCCATGGTCTCTCCTCTCCCCTGCAGCCTGTGCTGGATAACACAGGGGAGATCACATGACCGGACCAGAGTAGCCTGGAAATAGGTAAGTAGTGGAAAAAATGGGGTAGTGGCGCTACCTAGAAAATCGCATTAAAAACCATATATACTCAAACAATAGAACAATCTAGGAGTGTAGGTCGAGTACAGTATGGGGCGTGGGCCCAATGTGTGGCTGGGTGTACCTCAGGCAGACTAGGTATCAATATGCCGTAGTGTGCTGTGCACAGTACAGTAAAGCTGGTAGTGAAACAGGGGAGGGGCTAGAAGCTACCCTCTATCGCCTGTAGCCACACTGAGTGTGTGTAGTGAGTGTGTGGGGCTCTGACACACGCCCAGAAGTGAGTAACAAACCACAAAAATGTATGGCAATCACCATGCAATAATACGTAACACAATATATCAGCATCAGTACAGTATCACAGCCAAGCAGAATAATATTAGTAATAATGATAATAATAGTCCGGTGATGGTAAAAGAATATAATGTGATGCTATAAAGTAAAACTGGCACAGAGCTGCACAAAAGTCAATCATATGCAGGTATTGTTCAATGGTATTATAATCCAACTATAAATGGAGGGGGGGGTGTTGGTCTTGCTTTGGAGGGGGTGCTTCTAACTGCCAAACAGCCAACGAGGTGGTCCCGGTGCTCCCCTCAGGGTTCCCCACTCACCAGACGGCCAACCCCACCAGGGGTCACAGGCATATGTCACAGAATCCTCCGATCACAGCTGATGTTCACTCCTCCCCAGGACTACAGCTTTCCAAAAGTTGATCCGGCCGATTTTCTCCTTGTGGGTAAGTGATGAAAGTTCCTCCGTTCCTCAGAGGGAAAAATAATAAAGGCTCCGATGGTGCAGTATGTTTTTTAAAAAAGATCACTAGTTTATTAAGACCTGTGTGCCACAATGCCACTCACTGACAGGGGGCGGCTGCAGGCCAGTGTAAACAAGAGCTACAAAACTCTCCAATTAAAAACAATAGCAAAAGGCAAAAGATAAAAGAAAAATCAAAACAAAGTCAAAAGTCAAACAAGGCCGATTTGAGTGTAGTACTCTATAGGCTCTACGGGTGTACGCGTGTGTATGATGGTGTTCAGCGTGCGTTTCAGCTGCGCTCCACCAGGCGCTGACCCGGAAGTGACGTATGTGCGTCTATGCCTGACGTACGTTTCGAATAGATTCGTCTTCTACGGCATATTGATACCTAGTCTGCCCGAGGTACACCCAGCCACACATTGGGCCCACGCCCCATACTGTACTCGACCTACACTCCTAGATTGTTCTATTGTTTGAGTATATATGGTTTTTAATGCGATTTTCTAGGTAGCGCCACTACCCCATTTTTTCCACTATTTATCTATCCTACCTCCTCTCTGAGGGGTTAGGCTTTAGGGGGGCAGCAGCCTAGACTTTCAGTCCTAGCGCAGGTTCCTATCTTACATCTGGAAATAGGTAAGTGTTTACTGTTTTCTTACACAGGTTAGACAGCATACAGAGTATACATGGGCCGAATGTCGGGAGACAACGGCCAGTTAAAAAAAAATGGTCGACATTCGGTCCTTGTGTATCTCGTATGCTGAAAAAACAGCAGCTGACTGACTCCCAATCGGCGCTCTCCGCCAATGGTGGATAGCGCTGATCTGAGTGTTCTGGGGCTGTCCCCCTGTCAGAACACAACAGCTTAGTCGGGGGAGATTACTGAACCTTGTGTGGTAAGTACAGCGGCTCTGACTGGAGTTGATGATTTTTTTCGTTTAACCCCCGGGGTTGAACCAAAACAAAATTAAGTGTACCCGTCTTAAAGGAGTTGTAAAGTCAGATGGTTTTTCTTTTTAAAGCGAAAGTCCACCCTATAAAAAAAATTACATTAAAGTGGAGTTCCATCCATTTTTTTTTATGTTTGTCTGTGCTGCATGCCCTAATCTCATAGTGTTCAGAATGGACAATTTTTATTTATTTTGTTGCTTGTAAATACCTTTATTTTGTAGTCCTTCATTACTTCCTCCTCCTTATTAGCCTAGGCTTTTAAGTCACAAGGCTATCTGCAAGGGTTTCTGGGATAGGCATCATGTATCCCAGTAGTCCTTGCAAACCTGACTGAAACCTATTACATTGCTTGTGCAGCACTGAGCATGTGCGAGATATGCAAAGCTGAAATCCAGGAAGTCATACAGTCTGGCTTCCTGATGCCCACACTTAAGATGGCCATGGTCTATTTCTAGATTATAAACTAAATGCTGTAACAACCTAACAAAACGGACCTTAGTTTACAGACTAACTTTACTAGAATACATTAAGCTTGTGTATTACAGGGGTATTTATATTTAAAAAGTGAAATTGTGGGTGGAACTCCCCTTTAACATTCTCCTTAAATGGGTAGTTCCCCCAAAAACCTTTTTTTTAACATTGATTGAGGCTCGTTTTGTCAAGGGGAATCGGGTGTTTTTTTTTTTAGAATCGAAGCAGTGCTTACCGTTTTAGAGATGCATCGTCTCTGTCGCTTCCGGGTATGGTCTTCTGGTATGGGCGTTCCTATTTGATTGACAGGCTTCCGACGGTCGCATACATCGCGTCACGAGTAGCCGAAAGAAGCCGAGCGCCGCGCGGTTCTATACTGCGCCTGCGCACCGTCGTTCGGCTACTTTCGGCTACTCGTGATGCGATGTATGCGACCGTCGGAAGCCTGTCAATCAAATAGGAACGCCCAGACCCAAAGACCATACCAGGAAGCGACGGAGACGATGCATCTCTAAAACGGTAAGTACTGCTTCGATTCTAAAAAAAAACCACCCGATTCCCCTTGACAAAACGAGCCTCAATCAATGTTAAAAAAAAGGTTTTTGGGGAACTACCCCTTTAAAATCATCTGTAAAAATCATCTGTAAAAAAACATTTAAAAAACATAAAAAAAATTTACTTACCAGAGACGCCATTGGCTACCGCCGCTGTCAATCAAAGTCAGTCAGACAATCAGTAGAGAGAGGGGGCGGGTCGAGCCGCAGCTCCGTGTCTGAATGGACACACAGAGTTGTGGCTCGGCTCTGGTGTCCCCATAGCAAGCTGCTTGCTGTGGGGGCACTCAACAGAAGGGAGGGACCAGGAGAGACAAAGGGGACACGAGAAGAGGAAGATCCATGTTTGTTATTTTTATTGAAAAAAAAAATGAGACTTTACAATCATTTTAAGATTTGTTAGATTTATCCTGGAACTTTACTTAACTGGGGGTATGAGTGAGGCCTACAAAATATTGTGCTGATAGGTGTCCTATCTCATGTCAGTTGGGAGGTATGGGCCGTATCTATATTGCTGTGTTCCTATGGCCTGACTCCCTAGAATCTACAGAAGTCGTCTTGCATGCTTGTGATTTTTGAGTCTAACGAGGATTTCTGAATGGAGGAAACAAGTCTCCTTTTTCGCTCACACATACTGATGTGCTTACTTCATATCAGCACAAAATCATTGTGTATGTCCAAGACTAATCTTACATTGTAGGGCAAGGCCTAGGATTTCTGGACAAACTCTGCACATTATTATTTTGAAGTATCATGTATTGATGAGCCAGCAGTTCTTGCTGGATAATCACTATGATGACAAATAGTTCAGCTCCTGAAACCTTGTGAGAAAATCCTCTTGCTTGGTCCCCTGAGAACACGGAGCAGCGCAGTACATACAGGGGCAGCACTGTTACTTCCACTAATTGCTGGGGTGAAGGAAGCCAGGTCTTTTTTTTTTAGGACCTGGACCTCTGTGTAACCGAATGGCTCTGTGAACATTTGTCTCTTGCCCTGTTTTGGCTGGAAAAAAATCAGTTACCAGTGTTTTTACAGGTGACATATTTTCCGTTACAAGTATGTGTAATTATACAGGTTTCTGTCAAAGATTTAATTGTGCTTATTTAACGCACTATTACTAAGACGATGTTTGGAAAACAGGCTCTTTTCTCAGGCCCCGTACACACGACCGTTTTCCTCGACAGAATCCATTAAGAAACTTGGTGGCAGAGCTTTTTTGTCGAGGAAAACGGTCATGTGTATGCTTTTCATCGAGAAAACTGACGTGGAACTCGACGAGGAAAAAAAAGAACAAGTTCTCTTTTTCCTCGTCGGGAGTCTCAATTTCCTCGGCGTGTTCCTCGTCGGGCTGGTTTTCGACGAGAAACACGTTCGTGTGTATGCTTAGAAACCCGCGCATGCTCAGAATAACGGTAAAAGTAGTATTTGTAATGGAGATAGCACATTCGTCACGCTGTAACAGACTGAAAAGTGCAAATGTCTCCTACCAAACTTTTACTTAACGTGCAGTAACATGAGATTAGCAAAAGCAACCTCAAGGGTTGTGCCAGTGGAACGAACTTCCCCTGCTGTCTATGTGTTGTACGTCACCGCTTTTGAGAACGAGGAGATTTGGTCTTGACAGTGTGTACGCAAAGACAGCTTGTCAAGTTTCTCGACAAGCCTAACAAGGAACTCGTCGAGGAAAACGATGTGTCTTTTCCGACAAGTTCCTCGGTCGTGTGTACGAGGCCTGAAAGAGCACTAATATGTATACATGAGGAAATAAGATAAGATACCTGCCAATGTATAGATGAAATGATCACATACATATTACCAAAAGTATTAGGACGCCTGCCTTTATAAACATGAACTTTAATGATATCCCAGTCTTAGTCTGTAGAGTTAAATATGGAGTTGGCCCACCCTCTGCAGCTATAACAGCTTCAACTCTTTTGGGAAAGCTGTCCACAAGGTTCAGAAGTGTGTCTATGGGAATGTTTGACCATTCTTCTAGAGGCACATTTGTGAGGTCGGGCACTGATGTTGTCCGAGAAGGCCTGGCTTGCAGTCTCCACTCTAATTCATCCCAAAGGTGTTCTATCAGGTTGGGGTCAGGACTGTGCAGGCCAGTCAAGTTCTTCCACCCCAAACTCAAAGTCTTGTTTTTTTTTCTGTAAAAATAACAAACATGTTATACTTAACTGCCTTATGCAGTGGTTTTGCAGAGGGCTGCCCAGATCCTCATCTTCTCAGGTCCTCTTCGGTGCTCCGGGCACCTCCCTCCCTCCCTCCCTCTTGCTATGGGGGCACCCGGGCCGAGCTGCAGCTCCCTTCTATCTATTCAGACACAAAGCCATGGTTCGTCCCCACCCCCTCTCCTCATTGGCTAACTGACCTTGATTGACAGCAGCGGGAGCCAATAGCGCAGCATGAAGTGGCACACACTGTGTATACCCTTCAGCTACAGCTTCTTTCAGGCAGATTCCTTCTTGGTCCTTCCTGAAGATTCACGTAGGGCAGTGGTTCTCAACCTTCTAGTGCCGTGACCCTTTGATAACATTTCTCAAGTTATGGGGACCCCTACCAGTAAAATAAATTCATAGCATGGGTTGAAAGCACCCAAGGCAAGACAAGTAATTTCCGCCTCTAACCCAGGGACATTTAGCGCTCCCTGAGTACCTTCCACTCGTACAGTATTAAAACCCCTTATAGTACATTTTAGGATGTACCACTCTTTCTCTTTGTTCTCCTTTCTTTCCGTTTCATCCCTCTCTATCCTAATTCCTTGGTTTTTTTTTCCCCCATCTTTCCCTGTAACTGTCTTTATTGCTCTCTTTTTTTCCTTTCTCTCGCTTTTTCTTTGTTCCGCCCCCTCTTATCATCTCACTTCCTGGGAGAACAGTGCGGGCTTCAGGAACAGCCCAGGATTTGGTGACCCCTGGCAAATCATCATTTGACCCCTGAGGGGGTCGCGACCTCCAAGTTGAGAACCACTGCCGTAGGGCATACCCTGCCTCTTGTTCCCCTGCTGCCTGGCAGGTTAGACAAGTCATCTTTCGAGCCTATAGTCTAAAGAAGTAGTCTCCAAACTGTGGCCCAGATGCCTTCTGCTTGCCTTTACCCGACCCTTGGAGCACTTTTCCTCCCACTGATACCAGATACTATGCTTCCCACTGACACTTAGACCCCTTTCACACTGGGGCGCTTTGCAGGCACTATAGCACTAAAAATAGTGCTTGCAAAGTGCCCTGAAACAGCAGCTCCATTCTCTCCAGTGTGAAAGCCCGAGGGCTTTCATACTGGAGCACTGCACTGGCAGGGCGTCAGAAAAAGTCCTTCTTGGAGTCCTTCTTTGGAGCTCACTATTCCTCCCACTAAAACCAACGACAACGATGGGGCATTATTCCACCCACAGACACCAACAATGCGGTAATATTCCTCCCACTGACACCAATGATGGTGCACTATTTCTCCCCCTAATGCCAAAGGTGCAATGTTTACTCCCACCAACTACAGGACAATTTTTTCTCCCAGTAGCCCCCCTAAAGTCAGACGGACAGTAAACTAACCCTTTGTTTAGAAAGTTTTGAGACCCCTGGTCTAAAGGATAAGGTTTTACCCTTCAGTGTTAAGCCACACCCTACCATATCTGTGCTTTCAGTATCAGGCATCTGACTGCCAGATTTGCAAGGCTGTCACTTGGTCTTCTGTTCACTAGTTTGTTAAGTTTCATCTGGAAGATGTTCAGTCCATTCTGAAGTGCAAGGTGCTTCAGCCTTCTGAATTGTTCAAGCCCTCTGTTTGCCCATTTGTTGTGTGGACCGGCATTTGTTTGCTGTGTTACCTACCCAAAGTTGTATTTATTTTGGATGTGCCATGGTCCAAGACTAAGATCCCGTGTCCTGTAACATACAATTTAAAAAAAAGGATTTTAGATTTACCTGTAAAATAATTTATTGGATTACGTTACAAGACACAGGTCACTCCGCTGTTCTTTTCACTCATACTTTATTGCTTGCTAAAAAACTGAGGCTTGCCTGGAGTAGGAGGGCTTATATTAGGGCTGTACTTTCAGTTTGTTTGCCAGTGTCCAGTCACCTGGAACAGCTGAATAAAATCCATGGTCCAAGACTAAGATTATATGCAATGCACTCCAAGAAAAGTATTTTACAAATAAAAACATTATTTTTTTTTTAGTTACCCTAGGCAAGTACAGACATTTAACCCTTGCAGTGCAGGAAGAGCCCCAAAGATAGTTCAACTTTAAGAGAACAACAGAAACCTACTAATAACACACTGGATTGACTGGTAAACTTCGATTGACATTACAGATTAAAAAAGATTTAATAGATTGAATGAATAACTGCTTTAAAGTGATCTGACATAAAGTGATCTGTTTCTTCCACCTCAATCAATTAAGTTTTTTTTTTTCAATTTGAATACCATGGTCGAAAATTAGAGCATCATTTATGTTATTCATTTTGATGTAGAATTGTGAAGTTGTAGTTGAACAATCAGATTGCTATGTTTATGGCCAGCATTAGAGAGGGTGTGCATAAATGGATGGGTTTTTCCATATGATTTGACAGCATTTATAGGACTGCATCCTTCTGACTGTAAAAATGATTGCTGATAACTGTCAAAAATTGGACATTTCGGAAAAAATGATAGTCGAGCCTGTCAGTAAATAATTTAAAGTACAAAAGAGCTACAGTCAGAAAAAAAATACAGATCATTCTAAGAACAAATGATTAGTTGAATGAAATGAAGTGACCTCTCTCTAAACATCCAGGTCCCTTTTCTATCATTTTTTCTTTAATAGTAGAAAATGTTACCAAAATTATTTTCAAGGTTCACATTACTGCTGCACAAAGTCGCATGCGTTCCTAATCTGCAGGCAAAAGAGATGCTCTTTAGCTCCTAATGGCACAGCCGAACATCGACAAATACAGCGCATTTTTGAGTGTGCCAAACTATATGGTGCCGCAGTACCATGTGGCTTGGTCCACCTTTAGGCTGGATTCACATTTGTGCATTTTGAGTGCTTTTTGCATTTTGCAGATTGGCACTACAGAACGTGTTTCATAGGAAACCATGTTAAATGGTGTGTAGTGCAAATGTAAAAATGCAAAAAGCACTCAAAACTGCATAGCTGTGAATCCAGCCTAAACAAAAAAAGGGTTGGGGACTTCTTTCCCCACATTTCTCCAGATATTGCAGTCCATTGAAAGAACGCAGAACGTAGCCAGTACAAGTGTGAACTAAGTGATTTATTTGTGTTCATATCTTGATGATCAGAAGGCACTGCCTATGTTAAATAAAAAATATAACATCAAGTTTTCCATGCTCCCTACCCTATAACCATCAGAGATTCCAGTGCTGGGAGGTCTTCCAATGGGGATTTGAATTAATAACTTTATCTTGTCTACATGTGTGCAGTCAAAATTAAGGCATGGCTGTAACAGTTCTAGCAAAAGCAATCTTTTTGGCTGTTTTTGCTTTGAAAGTGTTAAATAATTCTAGGGCTCCTAACCTGACATTTTTACCCTCTCAAAATACGGCATGTTCAGCTTCAGTTGTAGGAATGTAGCTCTGCGAGTTGTGATGTGAATATTATTCATATTAGTCAGTCCAAGCAACAAGCTACTTGAAAGTTTCGTGCCATTAGCCCACTGTCAGAGTTCCTGTCTTGAAGCTTTCACAAAAGGTGTGGTACGGTAAGTTAGAATCACAAGGATTAATATATTTTCACTTGCAGGAAGATATTATTATATAGCTTTTTGTATCATGAATTGCTGGTGACAAACCATATAACCTATCCATTAGACTTGTCCGAGACCTTTCTGGTCCGAGCACATATTTACAATTGGTAACTGTAACGGAATGGCCCGTGGCAGACTGAGATATTTCTATGTCTAGGGTCACCTTATGTCCACTAGGGCCATAGGGTGACAAAGAATCATAATTCATTCATTACAGAAGATGGGACATTAATAATAATTCATGTTTGCAGGATGTCTTCAAATATCAAAAGCTGTTGGCTATTCAATCTGGGCACACATGCTTTTGAAAGGTGTAAATTCAGGTCTACAAGACCAGAGTGAGTCATACCATTGTATAATATGCTATTGAAATATCTTAAGGTGTTGGCTATTCACTGTAAAGACATTCCGTTGAAGGTGTTGATTGCACCCACTCTCACAAGACTCTGCCATTGTGTGATAAAGCTGTCTAGATAACTTATTCAACTAGATGTCTGTGTATTATTCAAGGTTAATTGAACACTATTGAAGATGCGGTGCCGACAAGTCTACATGGTTAGCTTACCTGAATGCCTTTTAGAGTGTGATTGAAGCCCCCCATGGTGTGAAGGGGGGTGGAGACTACATTGTCCTGTGACTAACTGCATTATGCTTGAGACTGTATAAGAAGCTGAGAAAATACCAATAAATTGTCATATCTTTGGAAGCAAGTGCAGAGTTTTAGTCTCGTCTTGTTTATGGGAATTGATATGGATCGTGTATGCAATATTGTCAGAGTGTGTCGGATAAGCTTGTCGTGGTTGGATGGAAGGTCGTAAGCGGTGGTGACCGTTACATTTGGTTGGCAGTAGTGGGATGATTCCATCTTCAGAAGGACGGCTACAAGGACACATGACAATGGAGACGCTGTATGAACGGATGAAGCTCTCTTCCCTCATGGACTTACTGGAGAGCCGGGGCAGACCGGCCAGCAACCGTAAGAAAAGGGACATTATCGCAGAACTTGTCGAAATGAATAGAGCTAAGAGGCCCAGCGTAACAGACAGGACACCCGAGGAAGAATTTTTTGATCGGGCTGTTAAACATGGACTGGCACAATATGGTCCTAATCCTCCGCCGGAGATCATAGACCGGGTTATAGCGGCTGTGGATGCCACCTTGCGACAGCGAAGAAGTGCTGCAGCAGCTGAAGAGAGAGGAGAGGTGCAGATACCAGTCTCCATGGAAGAGGAATTCCAAAGGAGGTTACAAGAGATGCGGATACAGCATAGAGGACCAGTATCAGAGGAGGTCCTGTTGGGATGGTCGGATGTGATTCGGTGCCAACTCTGGAAGGAAGCGTTAGCTCTGGAGCAGCAACACCAAGGAAAGGTCCTGCCCTCCATCTATGCAAGGTACTGGCCGCAGTATGACGTACGAATGCTGTTGTTGGGGGAACAACCGAAGCAGGAGTGGATAGCAGAGTTAAGCAGGCTGATCTGGGCAGAGATACAGCTGGATGAGAGCTACAGAGCCCTCCGGTGGTATGTAGCCCAAGAGTGCCAGTGGTCAGCGGATGACAGCCCCACAAAAGGCTATGACTATGATGGCCTGGGATTGTTGTATTGGAGGATGTCCAGTGATCCCGACTTTGGGGATGATCGGGAGTGGCGCTTGGAGGACATAATGGAGCACAGAGAGGAAAAATTAAATATCTCGGGAGGCCACTGGTCACAGGAAGATTTAGAATTTCTGGCCATTCAAGAATGGGAGCTGGAGGTTGCCTACAGACAGCTGCTAGACTCGGCTCAGCAGCAGGGTGGGGCTCCCATTGCCTGGGACTATGAGGAAAGGTCAGATAACTGTGAAATCATGGCTGATGAATCGGCAGTGGAAAATATGGAGATTTTCATCCCTAAAACCGAAGCGGATGGTGTGGAGTTCCAGAGAGCCGGGGAGGTTGGCCCCTCTCTCCAACAACAAGCTGAGGTGGTAAAGCTTTTACCCCCAGCTGAATCACTGGCAACAGAACAGAGGGTCACGGACCTCTGCTCTCCACTAACGGAAGAGGGGCACCCTGTGGTGGTGGATGGGACTGTGGTCTCCACTCACAGCAACCCAGCGGAAGAGCTGGCAACAGAACAGAGGGTCACGGACCTCTGCTCTCCACTAACGGAAGAGGGGGACCCTGTGATGGTGGATGGGACTGTGGTCTCCACTCACAGCAACCCAGCAGAAGAGCTGGCAACAGAGCAGAGTGTCATAGGCCTCTGCTCCTCACTAACAGAAGAGGGGGACCCTGTGGTAGTGGATGGGACTGTGGTCTCCACTCACAGCAACCCAGCAGAAGAGCTGGCAACAGAGCAGAGTGTCATAGGCCTCTGCTGCTCACTAACAGAAGAGGGGGTTCCTGGGGTAGTGGATGGGACTTCAGTCTCCACTGGCACAACCCCAGAAAATGGTACAGGACTGGGACAGGAGGATGTCGGCTTTGCTTTGCAAGCACCGGGGGGTTTTCACCAAGCACCAGTGGATGGGACTTCAGTCTCCACTGGTACACCCCAGGAAGGGGGGGCAGTTGGCCCAGACCCCCAACAGCATGATGGACTGAGCCCAGCCACCCTGCCTTCTCCCCAGTGGCAGGCGTGTTCTCTGAGAGAGGCAGAGGTTGGCGGGGTGAGTAATGCTCAGTTTGGAGCCATTTATTTGGGGTACAGTATGGAAACCAGCATTGGAGGACTGGAACTACTGACGGACTTCGGAGTCAACCCGTTTGGGGTTACCACCTGTGTCCGTCTCCCACCGAAAGGGGAGAGATGTAACGGAATGGCCCGTGACAGACTGAGATATTCCTATGTCAAGGGTCACCTTATGTCCACTAGGGCCATAGGGTGACAAAGAATCATAATTCATTCATTACAGAAGATGGGACATTAATAATAATTCATGTTTGCAGGATGTCTTCAAATATCAAAAGCTGTTGGCTTTTCAATCTGGGCACACATGCTTTTGAAAGGTGTTAATTCAGGTCTACAAGACCAGAGTGAGTCATACCTTTGTATAATATGCTATTGAAATATCTTAAGGTGTTGGCTATTCACTGTAAAGACATTCCGTTGAAGGTGTTGATTGCACCCACTCTCACAAGACTCTGCCATTGTGTGATAAAGCTGTCTAGATAACTTATTCAACTAGATGTCTGTGTATTATTCAAGGTTAATTGAACACTATTGAAGATGCGGTGCCGACAAGTCTACATGGTTAGCTTACCTGAATGCCTTTTAGAGTGTAATTGAAGCCCCCCATGGTGTGAAGGGGGGTGGAGACTACATTGTCCTGTGACTAACTGCATTATGCTTGAGACTGTATAAGAAGCTGAGAAAATACTAATAAATTGTCATATCTTTGGAAGCAAGTGCAGAGCTTGAGTCTCGTCTTGTTTATGGGAATTGATATGGATCGTGTATGCAATATTGTCGGAGTGTGTCGGATAAGCTTGTCGTGGTTGGATGGAAGGTCGTAAGCGGTGGTGACCGTTACAGTAACCAAACCTATAGCTAGCCATTCATGTTAAAGAGGTACTTCCAAGGTCATTTTTTAAATCCCTTCTTACCTTTTTTTGCTACAAAAAACATACCCACGCTCCCAGCAAATTCAGTGTTGTTCTGCTGCCCACTAGGTCCCAAGCTGCCATGTTCCTTTCTGACACCATTGAAAGCCATCTGTCTTTCTGGTTCTTGCAGCCAGCCTCCTGATGGCATGCCTCCACCAGCACTGTGTATGATGAAGCCAGCTTAGATACCACTTGCTACAGTCATAGCCCCCAACTGTCCCTGATTTTGTGGGAATGTCCCTGATTTTGAGCAATATCCCTCTGTCCCTTCTTCCTCCTGACTTGTCCCTCATTTTGGTCTGATCTATAGAGTTGTATTTAAAATGCACTTTTTATCTTTCAAAAAGTGTGTCTCTGTGCTAAACATTTCATCTAATTTCTAAATTGCTGTGTTTGTAATTCTTTTAAGCCAATAAAAAGGAATAGTAGTGGTATAAAAAAAAAGCTCTTGTGGATTTAATTAACCTTTTTTTGGTTAATTCTCCTTTAAGGGGTGGGGCAGGGGGCGTGTCCTATGCCTACATACATTTTCTAGTAGGTTTCCCTCATTCCCATCTCAAAATGTTGAGAGGTATGTACAGTGTGCAGCCACATCTAGCCACAGCCTGCCATAGACTTTGACAGGCTTTAGGCGGCAGGCCTAGATGCTGCACCTGTCTCAACTGGGAGCGCTAAAATCCCGGGAGCGACCCAATGCCCCTCAGAGACCCCATGTTCAAGTGGCCTTAAAGCAGTAAGAAACCCTTGTTTTTTTATTATTAAAATAACAAACATGCCTATACTTACGTGCTCTGTGCAATGCTTTTGCATTCGTTAGTGCAAATGCAGCTGTGCAGAGAGCGGCACAGTTAACGATGGCTAACGGAAAGCTCACGGTCGCTGCTTGTGATCGGGAGCTTTCCGATCATGTGACTGCCGTCTTGCTCTGTTTCCACTACTGCGCGTTGCTGTGTGACTTGACATGTGAAGTCGCATGACAAGTCAAAACCCATGTATTTCAATGGTCCACGTTCTAATTTGTGCCACTCAAGTCATAGCAACTCCAAAAAAGATTTGTGTACTGCTTTGTTCCGACTTTGGTGTGACTTGTTCTCACATGGTTCTCACCGGTCACATGACATTGCATCAAAAATCGCATTGCAAAGTCACTCTGTAAATCCCGCGGCTTTGGAGTCCGCAATAGTGGACTTAGACAAATTGTGACTTTTTGGCATGCTTGGCCTTCACCAATTTTTTTTCAGTATTTCTTAGCTGGGTAAATTGTATATGCCCACAATTGGCTTACACTTGAAGAGGGGGGTGCCTCAGTGGTGGTGGAGGCACTGCAGTTACTTTTTTTATAGGGACTGTTGTGCCCCATATTCCCTTGCACACACCATAACACTAAAGTAAATAATTCTGCGGTCTCCCATTCATGATCATTCTCCTGCTGTCGAATAAGGCAAAACTTCCTTTTATTTTGGATCTCAGAGCCAGTCATTTGGGCAGTCAAGAGCATTTGGTTGTTGGGCGATATAATTGTTAATGGACTCCTTTCTGGACTCCTTTCTTCTTTCATGCCTTGCGAGCGAAGTACTCTCTTCCCAGCTAGTTATTTTTATATTGTTATCATCAATTACATTATGCATGCGCATCACAATTTGGTTTCACTTATGTCAGTCTTCAGGCCACTGTTTAAGAATATCACCTACAGTCTGACTTTTTCCCCCAAAGCCTGTTTGACTCTATACAAGGCCTTGCATCAACCACTTCAACAGTGTTTAAGCAGATGTAGAGAGAAATGGGTGCTGGACATCTGAGTTTAAACAATGATGACTGGGGTCTTATCTGGGATTATTCTGTTCAATATTTATTTTCTTGCAAAGGATAAATTATTTATTTTTTAACCTCAAGCCAGAGTGGGGAAATTTGTGACTAATGGTTCTATTGTTTGGGTTCACATGCAGACTTCCTTCACATTTTTTGGACTTGCCCAGTGATAAACTGAAATGCCTCGTACGCACGTACGGGATTTCCGATGGGAAAAGTTCCAGTCAGAAATCCAGAGGGGAAAGCCGAGAACCTGCTCGGTTCAGTCTTTCCCCTACACACGGCCGGTTTTCTCAACAGGAAAGCTGTGATAGAGCTTTGGCCGGGAATCCTGGCCTTGTGTATGCTCCATCACAGTTTTTCCCATAGGAAAACTGCCAAAAAACGCTGGACAAAAGTCCGCCGGATTTCCCGTTGGGAAAAAAGAGAACTGCTTTTCTTTTTTTGTCCGACGTTTTTTGGGCAGTTTTCCCGTGGGAAAAACTGTGAGGAGCATACACATGGCTGGGATTCCCGGCAAAAAGCTCTCCTCACAGTTTTCCTGTTGGGAAAACTGATCATGTGTACAAGGCTATACTGTTCTCAGGTTACCCCAGGTTCTGGAGATATGCTTGCTGGGTCTTGTAGAACCTTTGACCTATAGGAAGGTTACGAGAATACTCCTAACTTCATTATTGTATGCCAGAAAAACAATTGTACTACTTTGGAAATCCACTGCCGCCCCAACCTTGGACAGATGGAACTTGATTGTTAATTCTTCCCTCCCATTGTATAAGGCCTCCTACAACAGCCAAAGATATCCAACCAAATTTGACAAAGTTTTGTCTCTCTGGTTAGAGAATTCTGATACAGATGTCCTATGCTGATGTTTCCATATTTCAATGGGAGCTGATCTGTCAGTCGTGTTTTCATCTCTCTCCCCATCTGGCCAATGGGCTCCTGTTCTGTGGGTACAGCCTTAGTATTGTCAGGCAAGCTTTTCCTTTCTTCATTGGTCATCCGGTGCTGTTATGTTGGTGACACTGTAAATCAGATGTGATAGTGGTATTCCTGCCTCCATGATCAACCGCATTTATAAATGCTCCATGGAAACCTGTGATTGTACCTCTATTGGCAGCCCTGCACTGTTGAGGAACCTCTTCACCAAATCCGAAGCCACGGGTGCTGGCAATGCATAAGATAATGCAAAATGAAGGAGGGATGTCTGGAAAGCCACACTCCAAGAATTGTTGCTTTTATTGTAAAAATTAAATCACGGAATACATGCCACAGCAAAACAGGGTACATCCTGACGCATTTCACACTAAAACCTAGTGCTTAATCATTGATTATAGACTATGATTAAGAACTAAGTTTTAGTGTGAAACACGTCAGCTTGTACCCTGTTTGCTGTGGCATGTATCCTGTGATTTTATTTTTACAATAAAAGCAACAATTTTTGGAGTGCGACTGTTCAGGCATCCCTCCTTCATTTTGTATTGGTATTTTGCTGTGTATTAAATTCAGATGAAAATAGTGCTTGTTTAAGGGGGTCATCTACACTAGGGTTTTTTTTTTTTACTAAAGGCAAATTCACTTTGCACTACAAGTGCACTTGCAAGTGCAGTTGCTGTAGATCTGAGGGGGACATGCAAGGGGGAAAAAAAACTGCATTTTTTACTTGCACATGGTTGGATGATAGAAATCAGCAGAGCTTCCCATCATCTCAGATCTACAGTGACTGCACTTCCAAGTGCACTTGCAGTGCAGAGTGGATTTGCCTTTAGTAAATCAACCCCTATGTACTTTTAGTCAGATGTAATATGTAGCTAGTACATAGCTCTCTATTTTAAAGAAAAAAACTGTAATAAAAAGCCTGGCCAAGTTGTAGTTCTCTATCCATAATCCTAGATTTTATAATTTATTTTCCATTTGAATTTATCTGTTTGCCATGTTTGCCTAATTTCTTTTAGCTGTTGTAAGTTATTGCACTTTGCTGTCTTTGCGCTGTGTTATTAGATGAACCTCAGTGTGGCTTTCAGAGACTATTTCTGCATGCAGTTTGGCCCTTGGTATAGAGAGCACAGCAAGTGAAGCACTCAGAACTCAGCAGAGGTAATTGCAGGACTGGAGATATTTGCACAAAAACCTGATAGCTTATGTAGAATGGGACCAGCATTTTTGGTGGTTGGTGTGACTCAAAAAATGTAAGACTAAGCATTATTTTGCTGCAAATTCCAGAAATGCCTTGTAAAATCTTGTTTTGCCTTGAAATCACTCCTGAGATTGCTCTGCAGACCACAGGGAAACTTTACCGAAGGGAAGAATATTTCTAGACACTTTTAAGCCCCATGCTATCACACGTAAGTAGGAATCCTCCAAATACTGATACTATATAAGAAAAGGTTAGAAATTGGTTTATGATTATAGTTACATTGTGAGGCAGTTTTATTCCATTAATCCAAAAATTTTAAATACTACTTTACAATTCATTGGACATAATTATATAACTGTAGCGCCTGTGTACTTTATAGTACCGGTGCTAGTTAAATTTAGAGTGAGATCAGAGTGTAGTTAAACTCTGATCCAAATTGTTATGTGTAAAACAGGGTCTCTGTCTCAGCTTGGCTGTGCTGCAGGCTTATTCTGTTGTACTGGGGTGTTCGTCCAACCCCGGTGCTGCAGGTGACAGCAGTGGGGTCAAGGTATGGGTGCTCTTTCCCAGCAGCCAATCAGGAGGGTTTGACCTCGCTGTGCATGATGGGGAGGGGTATTTATGGGGCAGGCGCCGTTCCTTCTGGGTCTTCTTCTTCAAGTGTTGCGCCCACCTTTGGGGTGACCCCGTCACAGCGCCCCAGCGTTATGGCCTACCTGGCCGGGGCGTGCGTGCCACACGGTATCCCTGGTTCCGGGTCCATGTTGGCCCAGAGCATCTGAACAGCGATGGGGACCCAGTGAGCGACTGGGTTCCCACCTTTGAGGATCCCAAGCTGTATTTCTGTTCGGTGGGGAGTCCGTCTGAGGAGCGCCAATGAGAGGCTGGCGGTCCAAATGGGCCTCTACAAGCCACCGGGGATCAAGGTAGCCGGACACTGAGGGATTGATCACCGGTCAGTCCGTACCTGGGCAACAAGTTGAAGGAGATCCAGGCGTAATTCATCTAGGGAGGATCATCTCCGTAACTGTAAATTAGAGAGGGCCTGTGGCAGAGGTATCTCTCTGATGTTCACCAAGGAGGGTCTGTGGCAGAGACTTTTCCTCAACTTCAAGTTTACCAAGGAGGGTCTGTGGCAGGGACTTTATCCTACAAAGGTTCGAGTGATACTCCGGCTGCCAGGTCAGTGAGAGAGGCCTGTACGTGTACACTAAACCCGTTCACATAGAAGTGGCGCAGAAAGTTTTATGCTTGGGAACAGGACTGTTTCCCTATCATCACACCTGAATCTGCTGTTCTCTCTTCTTCTTTACTTTCCTCACCACATGTTTATTGTTTTTACCCGGCTGGGTAATAAAGAGCACAGCAAAGAGCACCTGTTGCGGACATTCCTTTACTTCTACCAAATGCAATACACATCATTCACCCCTACGAATTTAGAGGAGCCATGAGGTAAATGTGCCACCCAAAACAACCAGCTGCTCCTCCGGGGGTAATGCTACATAACATTATAGTCTTTTTTTAAGATCTGCACCATAGTCAAAGCAGAAGTGATATTTTAATTATAGATAGAGCCTAGTGGCCATAGTATGGCTTATTTTCTTCGATCTTACTACTGTAATTTACAACTCTGTCCACTTTGGAGTTTTTTGTGTGCCTTCTCACCTCTGCAAAATCTCTGCAAGAATATGGTGCTCAGGAACGTTTTGTACTGTATTATCTGCCAAGACTCTGTTTAGTGTGCTCCAGAGTTATATTGCATAGGTGTGATACAGAACTTTTTGTCTGTCTTGTTCGTTGGCAAACCTATGGTAAGTTTGACATCAATGGGTTGGACCTGTCTCCAATAAAACAGTTTAGCCACGTTCTGCTAGAATCTTTGCAAAAGTGGTTGTTGTGTTGAAGTTGTGTGCCTGGAATCTATGAGCATGCAGTACCTGTACTCTTCTAGAAGTAGAGACTGTTATGCCCTGTACACACGATCGGAATTGCTGTTCAAGCTGTCTTGCATACACAGTGTCAGACCAAATTCTGACCGTCCAAAACGCGGTGATGTAAAACACTACGACGAGCCGAGAAAAATGAAGTTCAATGCTCCCGAGCATGCGTCGTCTTGATTCTGAGCATGTGTGTTTTTTTCTCTGTCGGAGTTCCACACAGACGATCGGAATTTCTGATAGGACGGAACACACACGGTCGGAATATCCGATGAAAAAATTACGTCTTTTTTTTTCCCCCACAAGAAAAAATTCCGTCTGACTTTTTTCTTCGGAAATTCCAATCGTGTGTACAAGGCAGGGCTGGACTGGGACAGAAATTTGGCCCTGGACTTCATCCAGACTGGCCCACTTTGACAGGTCTCTCCTATGGCGGCCAGACAACTCCCACACACCCCCGGCCACCCAAGCTCCCTCTCCCCCTTCACTAGCCATTCTATTTTTATTAGAGTAGAACGGCTGGTAATGGTATTCTTATAGGCAGTACCGGTGGGGAAGCTAGACATTATTTCACCCGGGGGGAAAGAGTCAGTTCGGTGCCCCCCCCCTTATGGGACAAGATTAGGAAGAAGGGAGAAACTCCCAGGCCATAGCTGTTGAGTCAGCTGTCTGTCCCCTCCACCCTGCTCCTCTGGTCCTCCCTCCTGCTTCTTTTTTCCCCCCAGGTGAGCGCTGCGGGAAGGGAGAGACAGAGGAGCGGTCCACTGTCACTGAAGACGGCCCACTGAGCCATCGGCACACCGGGAAACTCCCTGTAGTCCCAATGGCCAGTCCATCCCTGGTACAAGGCATAATAGAACAACAAAATAGCCTCCTGTTTCACTGCGCAATTGCTCCAGTGTAATCTGTGTGCTTTTGGATGCTGAAACCCACCCAGCTACTGCAAGCCAGAAACACTATAGAAACACGTGGAAAGATTTGGATTTTCCACCTTCTCCTGTTATTCATATTTAAGTTCTGAATTAAAACATTTGAAAAGCATTCGAGGATTGGACCTCCATTTATCACATGCTTCAAATAGGTGTAACTGCCTGGGAACAAGGTGTACTTAGAAGGGAGAACCACTTGCAAGCTTAACCACTTCAATAACCACTTTCCCCCCTTCCTGCCCAGGACAATTTTCAGCTTTCAGCGCTGTCGCACTTTGAATGACAATTATGCGGTCATGCAACACTGTACCCATGTACTACTATGTGAAGGCACTGAAAGATAAAGAATATCAGAACAGACCCATTCTCCCGCTGAACAGAGGCTGGATACACACTATACAATTTTTTGTAGATTTTTTCCTTCAGATTTCATAAAATATGAGGTCAAACCTAAGGGTCCATGCACACAGGATGCTAAAAAAAAGTAGCTCTGAATGTCGGATTGTTGGCAGGAAAATGCTGCTTTAAAAACGCAATTTTATCAGTGTTTTGCATTGCCGTCAATGCACGTTTAGCAGCATTGTTTTTTTCCGTGTTTCTCTGCCTCTCTTCAAAATCAATGGTTCCTTTATGAGAGCCCACTGATTTGAATAGAAGTCGAACCAGAAGTCTGATGATCATGATGCTGCTTGTGTGCTGAGGATGAAGGGGAACCCCGCCAAAATGAAAAGAAAAATTGGCGTGGGGTTCCTCCCTTGGACGATATGGATTTTAAAGGGAACCCCCCTACGCCGAAAAAACATTGTGGGGGTCCCCCCAAAATCCATACCAGACCCTTATCTGAGCATGCAGCCCTGCCGGTGAGCGTCCCCCCTCCTGAACCGTACCAGGCCGCATGCCCTCAACATGGGTGGGTAGGTGCCCCCCCACCCCAAAGCACCTTGTCCCCATGTTGATGAGGACAAGGGCCTCTTCCTGGCCGTTGGTTGTCGGGGTCTGTGGGCGGGGGGCTTATGGGAATCTAGGAGCTCCCTTTTATAAGAGGGCCCCCAGATCCTGGCCCCCTACCCTGTGTGAATGAGTACATCGTATATACAGTGGGGATCGAAAGTTTGGGCACCCCAGGTAAAAATTTCTATTAATGTGCATAATGAAGCCACGGAAAGATGGAAAAATCTCCAAAAGGCATCAAATTACAGATTAGACATCCTTATAATATGTAAAAAAAAAAAGTTAGATTTTATTTCCATCATTTACACTTTCAAAATGACAGAAAACAAAAAAATGGCGTCTGCAAAAGTTTGGGCACCCTGCAGAATTTATAGCATGCACTGCCCCCTTATCTGACCTTGCCCCAACAATCAGCACCATGGGTTCTTCTAAGCAGTTGTCTAGAAAACTGAAACTGAAAATAGTTGATGCTCACAAAGCTGGAGAAGGCTATAAGAAGATAGCAAAGCGTTTTCAGATGTCAATATCCTCTGTTCGGAATGTAATTAAGAAGGGGCAGTCATCAGGAACAGTGGAAGTTAAAGCAAGATCTGGAAGACCAAGAAAAATATCAGACAGAACAGCTCGCAGGATTGTGAGAAAAGCAATTCAAAACCCACGTTTGACTGCACGATCCCTCAAGAAAGATCTGGCAGACACTGGAGTTGTAGTACACTATTCCACTATAAAGAGGTACTTGTACAAATATGGTCTTCATGGAAGAGTCATCAGAAGAAAACCTCTTCTACGTCCTCACCACAAAAATCAGCGTTTGAACTTTGCAAATGAACATATAGACAAGCCTGATGCATTTTGGAAACAAGTTCTGTGGACCGATGAGGTTAAAATATAACTTTTTGGCCGGAATGAGCAAAGGTATGTTTGGAGAAGAAAGGGCACAGAATTTAATGAAAAGAACCTCTGTCCAACTGTTAAGCATGGGGGTGGATCAATCATGCTTTGGGGTTGTATTGCAGCCAGTGGCACAGGGAACATTTCACGAGTAAAAGGAAAAATGGATTCAATAAAATTTCAGCAAATTTTGGATGGTAACTTGATGCCATCTGTGAAAAGGCTGAAGTTAAAGAGAGGATGGCTTCTACAAATGGATAATGATCCTAAATACACCTCAAAATGCACAGGGGATTACATCAAGAGGCGTAAACTGAAGGTTTTGCCATGGCCTTCACAATCTCCTGACCTCAACATAATTGAAAATCTATGGATAAACCTTAAAAGAGCAGTGCGTGACATACAGCTCAGAGATCTCAAAGAACAGGAAGACTTTTGTAAGGAAGAATGGGCAAAGATACCTCAAACAAGAATTGAAAGACTCTTGGCTGGCTACAAAAAGCATTTATAAGGGGGCAGTACAAGATATTAAATCTGCAGGGTGCCCAAACTTTTGCAGATGTCATTATTTTGTTTTCTGTAATTTTGAAAGCGTAAATGATGGAAATAAAATCTAACTTTTTTTGACATATTATAAGAATGTCCCCGAACAGGAGGAGTTCTCCACTGTTCTAAGCATTTGTAGATCGCTTCACTCAAAAGGAGAAGTGTCCTACACCGCTTCATAAACAGGCACTTAGAGGACAGCTATCGCCTCTGAGAATGCCCGAGATCTCAGAAGCTGCCAATGAAACACAGACAGTAAAAATTAAACTGACTGGGGTTTTAACCCTTCTCTACTCTACCCAAAACAGAAATAAAGTGGTTTGTGTATACATACACTTGAGGTTTGCAGGTTCTTCCTCTGTGTGGGTTGCCACTCAGAGTTCAAAATCAGAGGCCCATTCATGAAAACGAAAACGGAGTACTTGTCTGATCAGTTTAATTCCTTGTTCTGTTTTAATAGAAAATGATAAATGAAACCTTATTGGTAGTCGTGCCAAGGTTGTCCACAATCTTACCTTCTCCAGATCTTACATTAGCCTCATCCCCTTCCACAGTGGAAGGTGTTAGATCCTTAGCTAATTTGGGGGGCCGATGTTGATGTGATTCTCGCTATGCTATCACTGATAGTCAGCCTTACTATATGATGTATGTGTTATGTCAGTCAGTAAAAATCCATTACTTGAAAGCCTATATCAGTGATGGCGAACCTTGGCACCCCAGATGTTTTGGAACTACATTTCCCATGATGCTCAACTACACTGCAGAGTGCAAGAGCATCATGGGAAATGTAGTTCCAAAACATCTGGGGTGCCAAAGTTCGCCATCACTGGCCTATATTGTGCTGTAATAAGAGGACAGTGCCCTCACTCTTGCCTAGCTGAATTATAGTAAAACATTGGATGCTTATGGCCTGTACACACGATCCGAAAATCAGACGACAGATCTTCTTACTTTTTCCACTTAATAGTCGCAAGTAGAATTTGAATTGGTTACTAAAGTCATGATGTCATGTGTTGTAATGTATTTGTATTGTATTTTTGCACGACAACTATACTGACTAAGATCTAGTATCGTACGAGGAACATTTTCGGGCTTGTTCAATTGAATAATTGTTGTGATTATCGTGCGATCGATTCGAAATATGTATTTTTCGGTTCGTGTGAATAGCCCATAAGTCCCATGTATTTGACAGATGCAACACATATAATACATTTGCTTACTGCTGTATGGAAATTTAAAGAAAGTGCATTTACATTCTTTACGAACACTGTAGAGCAGAGGTGTATGTAGGGTGGGCATCAGGAAATGTGACTCGGGACGCAGAGAAGACAATGCTGGAGGAGATAATACCAAACTGGAAAAGGAATAGTAATTATATTTTAAACGTGGCTGATTAACCACTTAAGGACCCTTTCAGGCCGATATACGTCGGCAGAATGGCATGGCTGGGCACATCAACGTACCTGTACGTTGCCCTTTAAGCCCAGCCGTGGGGTCGCGCGCTGCAGGCGCGTGCACGCAACCTGGTCCGAAGGTCCGTGACCGCGGGACCCGCGGACCTGATCGCCGATGGAGTCCCGCGATCGGTCCCCGCAGCTGAAGAACGAGGAGAGCTGTGTGCAAACACAGCTTCCCCGTTCTTCACTGTGGCGCTGTGATCGATCGCGTGATCCCTTTTATAGGGATACACAATCGATGACGTCCCACCTACAGCCAAACCCCCTACAGTTAGCAACACATATTAGGTCACACATAACCCCTTCAGCGCCCCCTTGTGGTTAACTCCCAAACGGCAATTGTAATTTTCACAGTAAACAATGCATTTTTAATGGTCCCAAAAATGTGTCAAAATTGTCCAAAGTGTCCGCCATAATGTCGCAGTCACGAAAAAAATCGCTGATCGCCGCCATTAGTAGTAAACATTTTTTTTTATAAAAATATAAATATAAAATATAAATATATAAATTTTGCGCAAACCAATCGATAAGCGCTTATTTTTGGGTGATATTTGTTATAGCAAAAAGTAAAAAATAATATATTTTTGTATATAGCGCAACAAATAAAAACCGCAGAGGTGATCAATTACCACCAAAAGAAAGCTCTATTTGTGGGGAAAAAAGGACACCAATTTTGTTTGGGAGCCACATTGCACGACCGCGCAATTGTCAGTTAAAGCGACGCAGTGCCGAATCGCAAAAACTGGCCAGGTCCTTTAGCTGCCTAAAGGTCTGGGTCTTAAGTGGTTAATGAATTGAGTTTGCCAGATCTTTCATATTGTACAACAGATGATCATCATGTAATGCTAGACAAAAAAACAATAATTAGTTCCAATTTTCAGTGGTGGTTGTATTACCAGCGCTAGGCACAACAAAGAATCATCCCTACATATACCAAGGAGATTCCTAAGAACTGCATGACTGTGTTAGTGTTTTCTGTGTACCTGGTATTATTCTTCGGGTGAACTCCTGGCTTGACCTCAGCTTGTCCTCTGGTTCCTGTTTACCTCTTTCTTAATTTGGCTTATCCTGACTCCTGGCTTGTGACCTTCCCTAATTTAAAGCTGAACTCTAGGCAGATATAAAAGACACAAATTAATGCAGCTCTGTAATCATTAATGCATCATTAACCCCCTCCTGCCCACCCACCGTGGTCCTTTAACTGGGTTTTAAGGCAGGGAGACATTATGAAATTCCTGATAACGTGACCACTGGCTGTCACAGTGGTCATAGGGTCATGCGCCCGTCCTACCAGCTTCCAATCATAACTAGAGACCAGAAACTGTCGGTGACAGCTCAGTGTCACTGTGCTGGAAGCATGCAATGAGTAAGCTGTCAGCACAGAAACCTCAGCCATCATGCCCACCTACCATAAGCGTGCGCACAGGGTGTGCCAGGTGTGGGCACACCCTAATCACCCCGTGTGGTGCTGATACCCCCCACTTCCTGTCCCCACCCATTGTAGAGCTGCTAGCTTTCCTCCTCTCCTCTCAGGAGTGGGGAAGGGGCTAGTAAATATTTTATTAACCGGCTCCTTCCTTTTCTGAATGAACACAGTGAGTGACATGTCCCGATCTCTCCTGTCTTCATTCTTAACTGAAGCATATACAACTATGTTTACTGCGGGCTGCAGAGAAAAAGAGTGGGGAATCTTTGTCCTCAGTTTTTTTCTCTATCTCAAAAGTGAGACATCAGGGGTCTGTTAAGACCCTTGATATTTCATCAAAGCCCCATAACGGGCCCCTAAAAAAAATTGTACAATTTGTAAAAAATAATAACTACTGACACCATCCACTCCCCTAATGTTTGCTCTAGTGACACCGTCCACTGCTCTGATGATATACACACATGTATTTGTGCCCTGGGGTGCACACTCTAATGTAATAGGCTGCACAAACCAATGCTACCTACCCTTGCCTCATTCAGTGAGAACAATCTCAGCACAGGAACCCCATCATATGGATGCATATGTGCAGTGTGTTGGTGTTAGGGCCAAGTCTCCTCACCACCGCACATACTGTATGTAACACGTTCTGTGAATGGGGAAGCTAATCCTGCGACTGATCAGACTCTGCCTCATTCACAGATTATATTACAGGTAGTGTAATTAGTGAAAGAACGTTTCTCAGTATAGGAGATGGCAGGAGAGAGTGTGTGTCGGATCATCTTTAGTGCAGCATTGCCTACAGAACCGAAGAGCTGTAAACCCTCCACAGTGTGGGAAGTTCAGCAACAGGAAGAGGACGGGGCAGCCCTTCAGTGAAGATTCTATAGAATCCAGCAGTCTGCACATTGTTGGACATGTTTCATCACAGGCAATGTAGCCAACACTATAGAAGAAAAAAGATTTTTAGCTAAACTTCAGCTTTAAACCCGTCCCCTCTGTATCCAAAGTAAAATAAAAAATACATTTTAATTGTACGAAAAATACCGCTTTGTAAGCGACCGTATGATAATCGGATCGTTGGTACAGAGCTTTTCGAGAGCCGTTCACAACAGTTCATCCGATATTATTAGATCGGACAAGCACAACATTTTTTTTCGTACGATACCATATTGTACAATTTTCGTTTAACCACTTAAAGCAGAGGTCTACCCTAAAAAAAAAAATATATATATATATATATATATATATATATATATATATATATATATATATATATATATATAAAGTTGACAAAAAGGCTCCAAAAAATTGTGAAAGAAAATGTTTATTTTTTTTGTAGATTTACCAGAAATGGCTGTTGCTAGGCAGATCGTCCTAATCTGCCACTTCCTATTCCCCGGTAGACTTCACTCTTCTCCTCCGCGCACAGTCTCTACAAATACACTACAACACATGACATCACTTCCGATTTATTATTCCGTTGTATGAGAATTTTCGTAACTTTAGTAAGCTTTCCATGTTCGATATACGACTAGCATGCAAAAAACAAAACAAAAAACGCACGGTCTGTCGTCCGGATCTTGTATACGGGGCATAAAGCGGCATTCAGACCTAGAAATTTGAAGTGCACATTGTGTGACACGCATAGGGTAGCCTGTTGATTGCAACAAATTTGGCTAAGTAGCTCATTGAGCTGTTTGTCTCGTTCTGGTTTGTGCATTTTTACGGTAATAGTTGCGCATTTGTGCGCATGGCAAATGTGTGTCTTCTTTCTGCATTTGGGATGGCACTAACAATTAATGGCACCACATGCGTTTTTTTTATGCGTTTTGTGAATGTATGCAGAAACGCATGTTTCCGTGTGTACGCAGAACGCGCAGAGTGTAAAGGACCCAGAATACACCACAGTGTTCTTGTTAAGCAGAGGGAGGAGGGAAATAGAAACGATCATAAGTATTGTGTTTCTTTTTTTACACAAAGGCATTTCAGGTCTGTGACATATAGAAGGAAAGAAGGACGGAATAGCTATAGAGTGAAAAGTAGAGACTGAGAATAAGGAGGGATGTGGAAAAAAAAGTAAGAGCCAGCGAAGGAAATAGCAGGGAGGGGGTGCGGGTGACAGACAGGGTAGGGGGAGCGTAAGGACGGCACAGGGACAGAGTGAGCCTGTTGTGAGTTAGCAGTGTGGTTTTGAGTTCCATGTGGAATATTTGAGCTCAGTTTCTGCCCTCGGGGTGGTACAGCCAAGGCTGCAGCTCGGTGGGAGCCAAGCCTGCCCCAGCGCTGGCAGTGAGAACATAAGCGCTATTTATCTCACAGCCCAAAAAGACTGCTGATTTAAATCATATGGTGCATGCGGCACACATTTCCACCGAGTCTGGACGCGGCTCAAAAAGGGGAAAAAACACACAGAAAGCAGATCCACACCCTGTTCTCTCATTCAGCTGCCGCCGCTGCCAGGACTTAACCCTTCACAAAGTGCCTCTGTGCGATGGGTTAATCGAGTGGTTTTTTTTTTTATACTCAACCACGGCTAATGTTTCTGCAAGTTACGTTCAGCTTCTCCGTAATTAGATTAGAAAGTATAACAAACACTCTAGAATTCACTTTGTTTAAAAGAGTACAAAGTGTACTGCTTTGTGCATTATATTACGTTGATCCTTAGGAAAATAATATACTTTTTTTTATTTTTTATGGATAAAGGGGGTGAAAACAGCAGGCTTGTCAATAAAGCATCCTTGGGCATCTCCGGGGCGGGGGGTGACTTGGGTACTGTGCCGTGTCCAGTCTGTCTTGGTTTGCTTTCAGTGAGGGGCGTGGGTGACTTGGGTACTTTGCCGTGTCCAGCCTGTCTTGGTTTGCTTTCGGTGAGGGGCGGGGGTGACTTGGGTACTTTGCAGTGCCCAGTCTGTCTTGGTTTGCTTTCAGTGAGGGGTGACTTGGGTACTTTGCAGTGTCCAGTCTGTCTTGGTTTGTTTTCGGTGAGGGGCGGGGGGTGACATGGGTACTTTGCTGTGTCCAGCCTGTCTTGGTGTGCTTTCAGTGAGGGGTGAGGGATGACTTGGGTACTTTGCCGTGTCCAGTCTGTCTTGGTGTGCTTTCAGTGAGGGGTGACTTGGGTATTTTGCAGTGTCCAGTCTGTCTTGGTTTGCTTTCGGTGAGGGGTGAGGGGTGACTTGGGTACTTTGCCATGTCCAGCCTGTCTTGGTTTGCTTTCGGTGAGGGGTGACTTGGGTACTTTGCAGTGTCCAGTCTGTCTTGGTTTGCATTCAGTGAGGGGTGAGGGGTGACTTGGGTACTTTTCAGTGTGCAGTCTGTCTTGGTTTGCTTTCGGTGAGGGATGAGGGGTGACTTTGGTACTTTACAGTGTCCAGTCTGTCTTGGTTTGCATTCAGTGAGGGGTGAGGGGGGACTTGGGTACTTTGCAGTGTCCAGTCTGTCTTGGTTTGCATTCAGTCAGGGGTGAGGGGTGACTTGGGTACTTTGCAGTGTACAGTCTGTCTTGGTTTGCATTCAGTGAGGGGTGAGGCGTGAGGGGTGACTTGGGTACTTTGCAGTGTCCAGTCTGTCTTGGTTTGCTTTCGGTGAGGGGTGAGGGGTGACTTGGGTACTTTGCCGTGTCCAGCCTGTCTTGGTTTGCTTTCGGTGAGGGGTGACTTGGGTACTTTGCAGTGTCCAGTCTGTTTTGGTTTGCATTCAGTGAGGGGTGAGGGTGACTTGGGTACTTTGCCGTGTCCAGCCTGTCTTGGTTTGCTTTCGGTGAGGGGTTACTTGGGTACTTTGCCGTGTCCAGCCTGTCTTGATTTGCTGTCGGTGAGGGGTGACTTGGGTACTTTGCAGTGTCCAGTCTGTCTTGGTGTGCATTCAGTGAGAGGTGGGGGTTGACTTGGATACTTTGCAGTGTCCAGCCTGTCTTGGTGTGCTTTCAGTGAGGGGTGACTTGGGTATTTTGCAGTGTCCAGTCTGTCTTGGTTTGCTTTCGGTGAGGGGTGAGGGGTGACTTGGGTACTTTGCCGTGTCCAGCCTGTCTCGGTTTGCTTTCGGTGAGGGGTGACTTGGGTACTTTGCAGTGTCCAGTCTGTCTTGGTTTGCATTCAGTGAGGGGTGAGGGGTGACTTGGGTACTTTTCAGTGTGCAGTCTGTCTTGGTTTGCTTTCGGTGAGGGATGAGGGGTGACTTGGGTACTTTGCAGTGTCCAATCTGTCTTGGTTTGCATTCAGTGAGGGGTGAGGGGGGACTTGGGTACTTTGCAGTGTCCAGTCTGTCTTGGTTTGCATTCAGTGAGGGGTGAGGGGTGACTTGGGTACTTTGCAGTGTCCAGTCTGTCTTGGTTTGCATTCAGTGAGGGGTGAGGCGTGAGGGGTGACTTGGGTACTTTGCAGTGTCCAGTCTGTCTTGGTTTGCTTTCGGTGAGGGGTGACTTGGGTACTTTGCAGTGTCCAGTCTGTCTTGGTTTGCATTCAGTGAGGGGTGAGGGGTGACTTGGGTACTTTGCCGTGTCCAGCCTGTCTTGGTTTGCTTTCGGTGAGGGGTTACTTGGGTACTTTTCCGTGTCCAGCCTGTCTTGATTTGCTGTCGGTGAGGGGTGACTTGGGTACTTTGCAGTGTCCAGTCTGTCTTGGTTTGCTTTCGGTGAGGGGTGACTTGGGTACTTTGCAGTGTCCAGTCTGTCTTGGTTTGCATTCAGTGAGGGGTGAGGGGTGACTTGGGTACTTTGCCGTGTCCAGCCTGTCTTGGTTTGCTTTCGGTGAGGGGTTACTTGGGTACTTTGCCGTGTCCAGCCTGTCTTGGTTTGCTTTCGGTGAGGGGTTACTTGGGTACTTTTCCGTGTCCAGCCTGTCTTGATTTGCTGTCGGTGAGGGGTGACTTGGGTACTTTGCAGTGTCCAGTCTGTCTTGGTGTGCATTCAGTGAAGCTCTATGTAGAGAACAAACACTGGGAGCACAGCAGCAGAGAGGAACACACCAAGTCCAAATCCCTATCCTCTAAGCAGCCTCCTATGTGAACACGGAAAGTGTGTTCTCATTACTTCTATGAATGTCTTCCACTGGCCTGTCATATGGCACACACATTGCAAGACTTTTTTTTTTTTCCTCAACAGACGAACACGGGGCTGGAGAAATCCCTGGAGCCAGGTAGCCAACACTTCTAAAAAAAATTACAGCTGGCGCCTAACTTCTTTAGTTTCAGTCAATTCTTATTAAAGTTCTGAACACTAAATAAGGGAAGCAGAAAATATCATGCATTAACAATCGTTATATTCTGCTTGTCGCCATCCTAATTAATAGTAAATTGTATTTTTTTTGTATAATCAAGTTTTATTGTTTTACAAATAAAAGGTTCCAAAAAAAGTGTCAAAGCGTCAAACATCATTACAGTACAGGGGTGTGGAATTCTTTTAACCACCTCAATACCGGGCACATTAAACCCCTTCCTGCCCAGGCCGATTTTCAACTTTCAATGCTGTCGTTAAATGACAATTGTGCGCTCATACAACACTGTATCCATATGAAATTTTTATAAAAAAAAATTTTTTTTCGAGACAGACAGAGCTTTCTTTTGGTGTTATTTAGTCATCACTCTATTTTGTATTATTTGCTAAACAAATGAAAAAATATATTTTTTTTTTTAAAAAAAAAAAAAAAGTTTTCTTTGTTTCTGATATAAAATTTTGCAAATAAGTAATTTTTCTTCTTTGATGTGCACTGATAGGCACTGATAGGCTTCATTGTTTGACACTGATAGGCAGCACTGATGAAGCTGCACTGATGAGCACTGATGAAGAGGCATAGATGAGGCGGCATTGATGGGCATTTATTTGCTGCACTGATGGGCACAGATATGCTGCACTGATGGGCACAGAATGCTGCACTGATGGACACTGATTGGCACTGATAGGCCTGCACCAATCATCAGGAAAGCCAGGTATCAGGCTTTCCTTTCCTTAGATCAGGGGTCTCCAAACTTTCTAAACGAAGGGCCAGTTTACTGTCCTTCAGACTTTAGGGGGGCCGGACTGTGGCCACTGGAAATAGAAAAATGTCCCGAATCAGCAGGAGTAAACAATGCCCCATCTTTGGTGTCAGTGAGAGGAGTAGTGACCCATCGTTGGTGACATTGGGAGGAACTGTGCCCCATTGTGGGTGTCATTAGGAGAAATTATGCCCTATTGTTGGTGTCATTAGAAGGAAATTGTTCCTTATTGTTGGTGTCATTAGGGGGAATTGTGCCCCTTTGTTGGTTTCATTGGGAGGAATTGTGCCTTTTTGTTGGTGTCATTGGGAGGAATTGTGCCCCATTTTGGTGTCATTAGGAGGAATTGTGCCCCATTTTTGGTGTCGTTAGGAGGAATTGTGCCCCATTTTTGATGTGAGAAGATGAAATATTGCCCCAAGGGCCAGATAAAAGCAAGCAGTTTGGAGACCTTTGCCTTAGATAGTCACATTTGTTTACATGTGTTCAGCTGTGAAAAAAGAGATGGCTGCTCCAAGTGGAAACCTTGGTAGTGATCCACCCCACAGAGATCCCAGGTGCAGACAATGCAGGAATTGCAAAGATGTATTTCTAGACAGCCATACTCTTGAACAATAGTTGCCATTATTTAAAATAGGAACAGCACTACAAGCCACAGCAATCAAAAACTCGAACAGCTGATGCGTTTCACACTATAGCTAGTGTTTAGTCATAGCTTATGACTAAATACTAGCTATAGTGTGAAACGCGTCAGTAGTCCAAGTTTTTGATTGCTGTGGCTTGTAGTGCTGTGCCTATTATAAATAAAGGCAACTATTGTTCAAGAGCGCGGCTGTCCAGAAATACATCCTTGCTATTCCCGCCTATTTGATCAGCTGTGATTGGACACCGCTGATCACATGGTAAAGAGCCAACGTCATTGGCTACAAGTCTGTTTACCACCAGGGAAGATGGTATTTGTAGTTTTTTCATTCACAGGAATCTGTGAATGAATGACGCGGCTGTGTGGGCGAGTCCAGGGAGAAGAACTCCCACCAGCTTTCACAGGGAAGAGGGGGGATCAGGAGCTGGAATATGTTACATGTTCCCCCTAAATACAAGAGGGACATGTAACATGTTCCAAAGGTGAACTTAACCTTTAATTATAAATCGAAGGTGAAATCTAGATCTGTCGTTTTACTTTTAGCTATTCAAGATGAGGCTGTAAAGTTACAAACACACTCTGCTACTGTACATATGACATTACTGTAAGGTGTTTAAAATAAACTTTAAGAATTCCTTTCACCATACACCGTTAGATTTTTCTCATTCCGCCTGCAGTCAGAACTAAAAGTCAGAAGGGACGAATCTTCCTGTTTACCTAATGTATTCTGACAGCTTACCAGTGGCTGTCAGAATACCCGTCTGTCCAATCAGATGCAACAGCTGTTCATCTGACAGTTTTATGCCCGGCTTCAGTTATTGGCCCTGGCACACTGTGACCCAATGCAAACTTTCTACCTGAAGAGGCCAACAAATGCTAACCTTTATGATTATGAATGCTTCCCTGTGTCCTTTTCTATGGAGATTTTTCCAGCGATTTGGACAGTCGTTTCATCAAATAATAATAATAATAAATAATAATAATAATAATTTCTGAACTGCCTATTAGCAGTCTGTTGGCAACCTATACTCCCAATTGTCAAAGAAATACTAAAATTGGTTTTGATCCTTAATATTCTCAGGAGAACATTTCACTAGAAATGGCATTAAAACACCAACTTATGATCACATGTATGTTTCAATTATAGCAATGAGAAATGTATAGTATCATGTGGGGAACATCACTTTTTTCATTTTAAAGCTCATATAAAATTGAAATACCCCTTTTGTCAGAAGAGGAAATAAGACTTTGTAATGTGTGGACGTATTATCTGGTGTCTGGCTCAAACAAGTTAGGAAATGAATGTGGATATAGTTAGACATTTTTATTACATTACACTTTTTAGGTATCATTTTGGCTTCTCTTAGGCCGTGTACACACGGCAGAGAACCTCGACGGGCAGAACACATCGTTCCGCCCGTCGAGGTTCTCTGCCGGCCGTCGAAATCGGCGACCCGCCCGTCGGGAATGGCAACCAGCCATTCATCCAGGCGGGCCGTCGAGCAAAAAGAGAGCGTGCTCTCTTTTCGCTCGACGGGATTCCCGACGGGCGGGGCGAGCCAAAAGCGTACACACGGCCGAGGTCCTCGCTAGAATGCGGCTTCCAGCGAGGTTCTCGCTGGTTTCCAGCGAGAACCTCGGTCGTGTGTACGCCGCCTTAAAGTTCACCTAAACTCAAAAAGTGACGATCTTATAGAGAGCATGCAGAAAAGTAAGTTGTGCCTAAGGCAAACCATAAATTATTAGATTTTTTCCTTTCCACCATGGTTGGAAGAAAGGAAAATTGCTTGCTTACCCCATCAACACAGTCAGTATTGATGGGGAATTCCCCCTGCAGCGCTATTGTGTTGTGTTTTGCTGGCTGGAAGCCTTCCAGACTGGCAGAACACAGTGATTACTGCTAGCAGGTATAGCCGCTAGCAGTAATCGCATGTAAAAAAATCCGACAGGCTGGTTGTACCAAAGTCGATCGATGGATCAACTTCAGTACATTAGCCAGCCCATGGATAGATCGAATATTAGCCGGTCCCTGCAGAACTGGCAGAGATTTGATCTATCTATGGCCAGCTTAAGCAGTACCCTGAAATTTGTTTCCTGAAAAATAGCAGTCTATGTCTTGAATTGTGATTGTACATATACACTTGTGTTCTGTGAACCTCATGGTTGTATATCTACAGTAGTGATGAGCGGAATACGCCATATTCGATTTCGCGATATTTCGCGAATATTTCGAAGAATATTCGCGAATATTCGTTAATATCGAATATTCGTGATATTTTATAAAAAAAAAAAAAATTGCGAATTTTCGCCAATGCGAATTTTCGCTAATGCGAATTTTCGCTAATGTGAAATTTCGCGATTTTTTTTTTTTTTTTTATAAAATATCACGAATATTCGATATTTACGAATATTCGGTATATTTTATATAAAAAAAAGCGAAATTTCACATATGCGGTTGCGAATATTCGTTAATATCGAATATTCGTGATATTTGATAAAAAAAAAAAAATTGCGAATTTTCGCTATTGCGAATTTTATTGCGAATTTTTTTGCGAAATTTGAAAAATATTGAATATTCGAAATAGCGAATATTCGCCGCGATATTCGAGACATTCGCGAATACTCGAATATGCAATATTCGTAGCGAATATTCGCAATGCGAATATTCGTGAGCAACACTAATCTACAGTGTGAGATCGAAGGCATTGTATTGACTTTCCTGGTCACTCCATCAAGAAGTTCTATTTTGGTTACAGAGTCTGATGGGCTTCTATTGAAGGCTCCGTTCCCACCTACTACAGTGTTTGGGGTGTTTCTATCTACCATGGCGTCTGGGGGGGGGGGGGGTGTTCCTGACCACTTCTTTTTTGTTGCAGATTAAAAATCCAAAAGGAAAAGAGGAATCCCTTCATACTTGTTGCAGCAGTTGTGTGGTCCTGGGAATTTGAGGGCAGATATAAAGAATCTGACCATAGTCTGAGCATAGCATGATTATCAATGATAGCTGGAATTGGATAAACATCTTGATCTGGTTGGTTATGTAAACAACTGAATGGCAAGGACTTCAAATAACTTGGCTGGACATTCACTGCACATATATACAGTATTTATTGGAAACCTGCAGTTGCTGAGCTTTTCTTCTTAAAATGCTACTTACTTACCTGCCTGCCAGGCGTACCCTTGTGATGCTGACCCTAAAAACCTGATGAAGGTCCTGGCTTTGCTTAACTCTATTAAAAAGACTTCTGTCAGCAATATCTTTGTCTCACTTCCTGTTCTGGTGGCGCATTCACCGCAGTACAGGAAGTGAAGTAAAATTTCCCCAACAGGGTCACAGAAAGCAGTGAAATTTAACAGAGATTCTAAGCCCTGTAAACTTTCACTGGCCTACCCAAAATCAAGACAAAAAACAGTCTGGAGAACGGTAAGGCCCCTTTCACACTGGGGCAGGAGGTGTGGTGGCTGTAAAGCACCGCTAATCTTAGAGGCGCTTCAACGTCTGGATTGTGGCGTATTCGGTCGCTAGCGGATGTGGTTTTACCCCCCCCCCCCCTGCTAGCGGGCAAAAAATGGTTAATACTGCCCACAATGCGCTTCTGTAGAGGCGCATTGCTGGCAGAATAGCCATGGTTTCCCATTGCTTTCAATGGGAAGAAACGGTGGAGGAGCGGTAAACACACCACTCCTTCACTGCTTCAGAGATGCTTCTAGCAGGATTTTTGGAGCGGTCCTGCTAGCGCACCGCTGTTTCAGGTCGGTTTGCAGGTGCTATTTTTAGTGCAATAGCGCTTGCAATGTGTGAAAGGGGCCTAAGGGGTTGATTTACTAAGAGGCAAAAAAACTGTGCACTTTGCAAAGTGCAGTTGCACTCTGGAAGAGCAGTTGCTCCAGAGGTTAATAAATGAGCAGAAGCTCTGCTGACTTCCATCATCCAATCATGTGCTAGCAAAAATGCATTTTTTTAAATTTTCTGTGCATGTGATTGGGTACTCTTTGCAAAGTGAAGCGTTACCTCATTTAGTGGGAAAATCGCCTGAACAGATCCTCAAACCACGTGTATGGAGACTATGGCCCAGATTCAGAGAGCCATTACGCCTGTCTAACTGGTGTTAGACTGGAGTAATTTCCAATTACGCGCGTTTTCTAGCTAGTTGAAAACCTCAAACCATGAATAGACGGCTGCGGGCTTCAATTCGACTGGATTACGTGTTCATACGCCTTCGGATCTACGCTGCAATAAAATTGCGGCCACTGGGTGGACTTCCCGTCGTTTTCCGCGTCTGGGTATGCAAATGAGCTTTTACCGGCGATCCCCGAAATTACGATCTTCATTCGCAATCTCTTACAGCACCTTTAGTCATCTTTTTTTTGCGTAACACTATACCAGCTTTTTGCTGCTCTAATATTAGACAGCCCATGTTAAGTATGGCCGTTGTTCCCACGTCGAATTTCTACGTTTTCCGACGTCTTTTATTTTTTTTGACGTAAGTCGTCCGGGAATAGGAATGTTCGTAAACGACACTACTCAAACAACGAATGACGTAACGACGTGATTTCGCGCAATGCACGGCGGGAAATTTCTGAACGGAGCATGCACAGTTCGATCGCCGCGGGGACGCGCTTAATTTAAATGCTTCACGCCCCCTAATCTCGTATTTTGATTACGCGGCGAGAAATACACTACGCCGCCATAGCGTACGGGCAAAAATCTACCAGAATTCGGTGTAGAGCCTGGTAAAATACGGCAGCATAGAGTATTTCAATTACGCAGTGCAATATTAAGTGTATGTGAATCTGGCCCAATGCGTCCTCACAGCTGTATAAAAAATCCACGTCTTTAACAATATGGGAACTTACCAAGGGATGCAGATGGGTTACCAAAGAGAAAATAGAAGAATACAGACTCCCATCGCCAAGTATATCAAAAAAATGTATGGGTTTATTAAAGAATTAATAAAGGAATTTATTTTTTTTGCTAAATAGCTTCCCTTACCTTACTGCAGTCCTGATTTCATGTCCTCATTGTTCGTTTTTGCTTTGAAGTTGCTGTAATACTTCTCTAATCTCCACACTTCCTGATTGTTTGGCTCCTTTTGAAAAAAAATCATGGCAGCTTTTCACTGTGGTCCAAGATCAAATAGGTATGATTACTATGTGTCTAAAACCCCTCAGAACCAATCAGATTCATTTTAAAAACAAACACTGCCCTGTATTTGTTTGTTTTTGTTCTGTGTGTCTCTTTACTTCACAGAAACATGAAACCAGTTTAAAAACAAAACTGAAACTGCAGGCTCATTATATGATTGATTTTTTATCTATTTTTAATCATTTTTAAAAGGAATTAGTTAACTATACCCTGTAAACAGTCATTTCAGCAAACACAAATTTTTCCTTTAGTGACCCTTTAAGACTAAAATATGCTTACAAGCATGTACCATATTTATCGACGTATAACACGCACAGGCGTATAACACGCACCCTAACTTTAAGAGGGAAGTTTTAGGAAAAAAACTTTCCAAAGCCCCCTGCGTATAACACGCAGGCACAGTTTACCCTCTATTTTCAGGGTAAAAAAGTGAGTGTTATACGCCAATAAATACAGTATATCAAAAAGACGCCAAATCCAAACACTTTCGGTCGGACGAACGGGGTTTCGCTGTTTTGATGCAAAACCCTGTTCGTCCGACCGGAAGTGTTTGGATTTGGCATCTTTTTGATATAAATGCTTGTAAGCATATTTTAGTCTTAATAAACCCGTACATTTTTTTGATATACTTCACAATGGGAGTCTGTATTCTTCTATTTTCTCTTTGGTAACCCACCTGCATCCCTTGGTGAGTCCCCATATCGTTGAAGACCTGGATTTTTCATACAGCTGTGAGAATGCATAGTCTCCATACACGTGGTTTGAGGATCTGTTCAGGCGATTTTCCCACTATAGGGAGGTAAGCGCTCTGTGAGCTCAGTATTTGTGAAGACTCATCTTCACCATCAAATCAGTTTCCAATTTTGCATTTGTTTTTTGGATGGGACTTTCAGTGGATATATTCACGTTTTTATGCTCCTTTGGTTCATTTGTTTATACCTATTTATTTTTGTGAGCTTGGTCACTTTAGGAGTTTGTTTCATGTCCATATTGTACACTTTGGTGTATGGTTTGTTTGCATACTTAATCAGTGTTTCACTGTCATTCACTGTTTAGTGCAATCATTTGCGCTCATCACTTTACCCTTTTGTTTTGTTGTTCGCACATATAGATTTGAGCAGCATTTTGTTTGATTGCACCGTTATATATATTTTTATTCATATATTATATTTCATTTATTTTCACTATTGGCTAGCGCTTAAGACCACACTTTTCAGTTACCTCATTTACTAAGCTCTGGGGCAACTGCACTTTGCAAAGTGCACAGACTATTTGCCTTTAGTAAATCAACCCTAAGCTTTAATATTAGTTTGTATTATGTTGATGCTAGTTTTTATCAATTAGTTCAGTTGTGTGTATTGCACTTTACTTTTACGATGTTGTATTTGTTCCTTTTCACATAAGTGAAACTTTTGCGCTAATGTCAGTTCAGTAGAAGACTATAGTTTATGGCTTAATGAGCAGGTAAAGACCAATCTCACATTCCTCATTTCTTGCATTTCACCATAGACTATATGCTGTCGCCACTGAATTCTAAGCTTGAACGCCTTTGAGTTATAGATAAAAACTCACGCTAATTTTTTGTTGTGTTTTTTTTTTCCAGGAAAATATGTAAGAGACTGCAGTGTACTGCTTGGCCATTAAATCACTCCTCACGCGTCCAGAAAAGTGCAGGATGGATTTATCGCAGCATAACTAGACAAGATATATCTGCCTGAGGAGGATCTGCTGAACTGAGTGAGCTATTGAGATACCATATCACCATGGCAAACAGTAGCAAGGAGCGCTTATGTGGATCCGGTGCACCAATCGGTCACGTCAATGGATTTCCCCAGTCTGTCTATCCATTTGCTTTTAGTGGAGGCATTAGGAGTTCCCCGCCATTTGAAATGCTTGCCAATGGAAGCTTCTTTAGAAATTTTCCTACCGATCTGCCTAAAGAAATGGCCTCTCTGTGTGAGTATGCACTTTGCACCAGTTTATATATATTTACTACAGTATATGCTGGCCTATTTAACAGGTGTGGGAAACACATAAAGACCCTTAGTGCTCATCCAGGTCATACTGTATGTGCCCTGCTAACTGATAGAATGTTGTGGTATTATATAGGGCAGAATTTATTTGGTCATGTTGCTTGCATGTTCATTAAAGTCAGTTTACATTGTTTTGTAGTTACTAGGTACCAATTACAGGTCATATTAATTTAAGGTAATTACAGGCGGTCTCACTGGGTTACAAACAAAATAGGGTCTGTAGGTTTGATTTTGTTTGTAAGTTGGAACAGGTACATTTTTTAAGTAGAGCTCCAGCCCAAAAAATATTTACGGAAGGATTTACGGAAGGATTTACGGAAGGATTTAAAAAAAAAAAAAAAAAAAAACTAACACCTGCAAGACAAAGCCATAATGAGGTAGTATGCATAGTACTGGCCGGCGACATGTCGTCCCGGAGTTACTTCCAGGTATCGCGGCTCCGGCGGGACCCGCCGGTAACGGCACAGTCACTGAAAGCAACAGCACGAGCCATTGCTTCAGTGCATGTGCTGATTAATTTGGCACATGCAAATACAGGGGATATCTCGTAAACCGTCCAGGTTTAGGAGATTTCCAGGGTAGCTACAGGTAAGCCTTATTATAGGCTTACCTGTAGCAAAAAGTGCGTAGTAAATGTTTACAACCACTTTAATGCCCCTGTAACAATTGTTTTGCTGTCTGTGCCCCTCCCTGTTCAGAAGATTTCACCTTACGTTCTGTACCTATGACAATTGGATTTTGAAAATGTTGGGTTGTTGTGGAAACAAGGATTGGTGATAAACCTTCCGTGGAGACACCTTTTTCCGATAATAACTCTTACAGGAGTGAATTTCCCTTCCTACAGCTAGATATCCTTTCACTTCCTGTTGTCTCCCTCCGTTTGTAAATAGGACTCGTTTGTAAGTCAAATGTTTGTAGCCCGGGGGCCACCTGTAATAAAGTTTTCAGTTCCATGGGATCCAAACTTCATTAATGGAATGGTACTGTACACCTATGACTTATTGCCACTTACTACAGGCAGTCCCCGAGTTACATACATCCGACTTACATACAATACTTAGAAACAGAGGAAGACAACATAAAAGTGAGGGGAAATCTTCCCCAGGAAGGGAAATTCCTTAGGAAAAAGGTGTCTCCTCTGAAGCTTTATCACAATCCTTGTTTCCACAACAACCCACAAATTTTCAAAATCCAATTGTCACAGGGACAAAAAGTGAGGTGAAATCTTCTGAACAGGGGCACAGACAGCAAAACAAATGTTACAGGGGTGTTATCCCTTCCCTATGCGAAAAAACTTTAGAATATTTTTTTTTGGCTGGAGTTCCACTTAAAAATTTACCTGTTCCAACTAACATACAAATTCAACTCAAAGGTTGTAAAGGTCTGTTTTTTATGTTCCTTTAAGCTAGTGCATTGTTGGTTCACTTACCTTTTCCTTCGATTTCAATTCTAAATGTTTTTTCTTTGTCTGAATTTCTCACTTCCTGTTCCTCCTCAGTAAGCTTGCCCCCATCATCCAAGCTGTTCTGGCTGGGGGTTAGTCAGTGTGAACACAGCGTCTAACCGCAGGGATGTAGTCCCAAGGGAGGGGGCAGTGTGAACACAGCGGATGTGGGGGCAGGGGCGGACTCATTGAGTCCCGCACTGCCCGGGGGCCCATGATAGGGGGTAGTCCCAGTAAAAAGGGAGGGGGCAAGCATGCTGACTGAGATTTTAGCTGCCCTGGCTCTGCACTGCCCCCGTGGTAGCCAAAGCCCAGGGCCCCATAATCTTCTCGGATGAGTCCGCCCCTGGATGGGGGCAAGCTTACTTAGGAGAAACAGGAAGTAAGAAATTCAGACAAAGAAAAAAGACATTTAGAAGGGAAATCAAAAGAAAAGGTAAGTGAACCAACAATCGATTAGCTTAAAGGAAACTATTTAGAAAATAAAAAAAAGACCTATAGACCCTATCTTGCTTGTAACCCAGGGACTGCCTGTACAGGTAATTCCATTGGCTACTTTAAGATTGCTGGTCTTTGTGAGTGTCTTTTGGTTTAGGCATAATTTGCCAGAACCTTTTATGTACAGAGATCAGTATGATACCACATAGTTATAACATTATTGGTTGGCTGCTAATTGGATTAATAGAAAAAATTCACACATGTATAGAAATGTTCTTTTTGTTATGCCGTGTACACACGACCGGTTTACCCGTTGGGAAAACTGCCGTATTTTCCCTTGGCTGGGAAAACCGGACATGTGTATGCTCCTTAGCAGTTTTCCCAACAGGAAAAATCGGGAAATGTATGTCCACCAGCAAGGTGATTGATGTGGTCAGTCTCCAGGTAGACCGCCATTGTATTCTCTAGGTTTTTTAACCGACAGGAAAACTGCGGTTAAAAAAAATGATGTTCTCTTTTTTCTCGCCGCAAATCGCTGCGGTTTTTCCCCCGCAGTTTTCCTATAGGGAAACACTGCTGTGGAGCATACACACGGACGGTTTTCCCGACCAAAGCTCGACCAAAGCCGGTTCTCGGTTTTCCCCTGGGGTTTCCCCTTTTGACCGCCGAGAAACCCGATCGTGTGTACAACGCATTAGCCTTATAAAAAGAAACAATAAGGTATATTCTGCATTAACATACTCTGATTTTGTGGTCCCAGAGGAATTGCAAGACCTGATCGTTTAGGTATTTTACACTGATGGCTTCATGAAGCCTCATTGGAAATGTCTAGTTTCTAGTGAAGTGTAAGCAAATGATTTGGGTAGCAAAACTAATATTCCTCAGACATTTCCTAACTTGAAGCCCATTTTCTATTAAAGTAAATACGTTTCAGTTTTCTTTATGTAGAAATGCTAATATAGACTTCTGCTTTTAGCTGTCTGGATTTCCACCACAGGGCACCGGTAAAACCAGTCATGTGACTTATTTCATATAACTTTCTATAAATGTTAGATTTTCCCCAGGTGTGACATCATTGCTTTCTAAATATACGTAAGTTATTTTGGTAAATGGTGTTTTCTCATATGTAACTATTCACCAAAGTTCTGTGTTTTGACGAGTTTTCTGCAGGTTTGAGGTAGATTGGTTGATATATGACTGCAGGTCAAATCTACATTGTCTGAGCTCTCTCAGTCAATGGCTCCCATTAATCAACATGTCATTAGTAAGAACTGTCTGTATTGCTCTGTAGCAGCCAATAACATTCACATGTTCATTCTTCAGCTTTCATAGTTCACTTGGGTTTGACGATTGCTTGCTGTGGGACATAACTCTCAAATGAAATTGCTGTGTAAACTGTCGGTGCTATATAAATCCTGTATAATAATAATAATAATTAAAAGAAAAAAAGGCAATTGACTTATAGCTATCATTAATAATTACAGGCTTACAGTGCACAAAGAAGCAATAGTAAAAGTGCAAGATTATTATTTTTTCTTCTTCAGCCAGCAGGCTGAATGAAAAAAACAAACAGATTCTCCACCTACACAAACAAGGTGGACGGAGGAATTCACCCTGCCGGGACATTGTATTTTTATAGCGAGACTCTCTGCTGTCTGTAGACACTTATCAGCAGCTGGAGCCAATTGGCTGATCGACAAAAGTTTTGCAACTTTACCAGTCGACGGAGGATTGACTTCTGACCAACAGGGCTGGCCACATATGGATTGAAATTTGGCTTGTACCTGCTGAATCCATCCATCTATGGCCAGCTTTTATTTTAAACTGACCACAGATGTCTTAATTTTCTCTTGATGATGCCACAGTTCAATATTCTCTATGCACCCTAACAAGGTAGAAGGGTGGAAGTTCATGTGTGCCTATTGCATTCAGACAGCCATAGCATCCACTTGTTTCAATACCTGAACAGAGACTGTTTGGCCGATAAGTGTTAAGCTGGGTGGTGGTTTGAATTTGAGCAGATTCAGCAGAAATCCACCAAAATTCAAACCGTATATGGCCATCTTTGCTTAGAAGAAAAGAAATTGCTTCACAACCAGGAATTCCGATTGCCTTTTATTGTTTAAAGTGATAACACCAAAGACACCAACATGAGGATACATAGATGTGTTTCACACATATATCTTGTGCTTAATCATTAATGATTAAGCACAAGATGCATGTGTGAAACGCGTCTATGTGACCTCATGTTGGTGTCTTTGGTGTTATCACTTTAAACAATAAAAGGCAATCAGAATTCCTGGATGTGCAGCCATTTATTTTCTTACAAGTTTCCCACAGAGGTGGGCCGGGACTGGCACTCTACGAGACATTCCACCTCAGGTTCTCATTATACACCTGGAGCAGCGGCTCCTTTTCTTTTATATATTTGCTTAGAACTTAAGGGATAAGTAGGCTTTCACAAAAAACGTGCTTAACTTTTTTGTACCCCCCTCCTTTTTCCAAGTTACAGTAACCCATCCTACCCTGCCCTAGCTGTATACTTACCTGTATCCTGTAGCCCCAGCCTGCTACAATGTTAACATCTTGTGATTAGGAATGCCCCCATTCTTTGGGGACACAATGGATGTTACATTCTAGACAATCCAGACTAAGCATTTGAGGAAAAACACTTTTAGTTAAACTACTTGACTTTTCAACGTCACCTTGGGCTTGGCCCTCCTTCCCTTTGAGATGTGATGACTACGGTAACGTCACTTACCAACAGGAAGACTGAAGAGGAAAAGCCAAGCTCAAGAAAAATTTAGATTAGCATATATTTTCAGTTACCTATGTCTCTGGATCTACTGGTCATTTTGAAAATTGGGTACTCATGGTAACCCCTTCTTATAAATTATTTAGCATATACTCAGTTTTCATCGCTCAATAATCTGACTGTGCATGGCTAGGTGTAGCAACCAGTCAGGCCCCATACACACGACCGAGTTTCTCGGGCAAAATCAGCGAGAAGCTCGCTGGGAGACGTATTCTGCCAAGAAAACCGGTCCTGTGTACACTTTCGAAGAGCAAACCGTCGGGAAGCTCATTGAGCCAAAATAGAGAGCATGTTCTCTATTTCCTCGTTGTTCAATGAGGAAATTTGGCTCGACGACCTTTTCGACCGCTCATCGGGAACCTCGACGGGCGGAACGATGAGTTTCGCCCGACGAGTTTCTCGGTCGTGTGTACGGGGCCTCAGATATAAACAACCAGAATAATGATAGATGATTGCAAAGCAGTGTTAACTTCATCCGATAGAAAAAAGATTGATGGGGCCAACACACGATCGGTTTGTCCGATGAAAACAGTCCATCGGTCTGTTTTCATCGGACAAACTGATCATGTGTACATGGCTTAAAGCAAACGATGACTAAAATACGACTAAAACACGACTAAAACTAAAGTTTGCCAAAATGGCATGTTAGTCAAAAGGCTATAACTAAAATTAACACTGGTTATTTATCACAACTGCAAAATCTGTGTCTGTAGTGTTCAAACTTTAATAACATAAATTAGATGTTATTCGATTTTTACTCCAGGAGTATATAATGAGTTTGGAAATTCTAGAGAAAAACTTAAATAATGCATTATAATTTAACTAAACCCATTAGATTTAAAACAGTTTTAGTCGACTAAAATGTACTGGAGATTCTAGTTGACTAAAATGCGACTAAAATTAAAACAATTCGGTTGACTAAAGTACGGCTACAATTAAAATGGCATTTTAGTCAAAAGACAATGACTAAAACTAAATCGAAAATTTGATGTAAAAATTAAGACTGTTGCAAAGTTCTATTATTTACTGGTGTGAAGTTAGTATTAAGTTAGTATTAAGTGGCTGTAAATTAAGGGGCCCATCCATAAATCCTCTGGAGGTAATAAAGAGCACTTCTGACTTATCGTTACCCAAATCTATATGTGCCTTGCCCAATCGTCCCCTTTATCAACGAGAAGAAGGAAGAAGAGTGGTGACATGGTGTCATCTCTATGTCGCCGATAAATAATAAAGGCTTGCAGAATGACATTTATGACATTTCCCTCATTTGCTCCAGAATGAACATGTTGCATGCACCTTAATTGCCTTTAATGTCACAAGTATTGTCACTTCCAGTCGTTTGAGGTCACATAAGACATATGTCAGTCACAGAACACAGAAGCCCATCTGTCCCCAGATTACTAGGCTGTTTGAGGTGACTAAGAAAAGATGTTCTGTGACAAAGCCTGGGGTTATGCACAACGGTGGCAGTACCTGCGTTTTAGGCACAGCTCGGTTAAATCAGAAAGAAACCGCGCCAAGTTGGTATTTTTACACGAGACAAATTGTTCCATCAGGAGAACCGCACCCATGGGTGCAGTGGCTCATAGTTGTGACTCTTAACATATAATTATTTTTGTTATAATAATAATAATCAAGAATACATTCTCCCGGGCACTCCTGAGGGAGGGGTGCGACGTTCCTGTCTTTTTGTCTGTTTACATCAACCTCCATATTCCTTCACTCATTGTTTACTAGCATCTCCTGCCTCCATACTTCACATTTTCCAGCTTCCTTTCATAGATCTCTCAACACAACAAATAATTATGTGTAATTGGCTGCTGTCCTCGGAGAAATATTACTTTCAATGAAAATACTGTGGCTACATTTCAGAAAAGCTGTTTCTACATGTTGGATTGGATTGTAACTGTCATCCTTTTCACACTAATGAACTTATAATACAATGTGCAATGAGGTTGTCATCAGTGCTTTAAGTGGGCCAAAAGAGGTGCCGGTACTCTATTAGGCGCCGCCACCCGCCAATCTCCTGCGCCGTTATCTGTTTTTTTTTTAGCCCTTCTGCCTAGTTGGCTGGTGTTTTCCCACATCAAGGGAGACAGACAGTTCCACCAGCCAACCAGGCGGAAGGGCTGAAAAAAAAACTCATCGCGCGCCGCCGCCGGGTGTACCAAGATGCCGATGCTCCTGAACTAGTCTTTCCTAACGCATTCTGCAGACGCCAGGATTTTGCCCCCCTGCAATTTTTCGCCCGGTGCAGGAGCCCCCCCCGCGCTACGCCAGTGCGTTCCGGTACGGGAAACCCACGTACTGGGTGCACGGAGAGGTGCTGGTACTCTCCAGGGCCATTTTTGGAAGTGGCGGTACTGAGTACCGCCGCATTCCGGCCCACTTAAAGCACTGGATGTCATCCAGTTGCATTTCAGTTTTCGGTAGCCATGAAAAGATCTATTCCTATTGGCATTCTATTGCCTGTCGTTCTTGATTTTCACACTGAATGACTACAAACCTAATATTGAGTAGGTCCCATTTTTTACAACAAGTGATATTGTTTGCGCTGTGGTAGCGCCGCACTAAGTGGATGCAATGAGTGACAGAAGATAAGGGTATACACATATGTAAATGTATAAGACACAATGTGAACAAAGTGACAGATAACAGTGCGTATCATATATGGTGATATGTGGTGGACATAGAGAAACACATAATCAAACTCAGTCCTACGGACAAAGCCAAATATAAAAGGAAAGTCCAACTTAAACATGCCTGGGTGTAGCAAGTGAGATCTGATGTGAGGTCAGAAGGAGATGTTCCAGCAGCCAGATGGGTGAAGGCAATGGAGGGCGTGCAGCTCACACCTCTAGTGGCGGCGGCGGCGGCGGCGGCATAGAGTAGGCGGCGGCGCATTCTGCAGACGCCAGGATTTTGCCCCCCTGCAATTTTTCGCATAATACCCAAGAAGGTTTATTAAACAAAGCAAAAATGAAAACTCACATAAGGCAAACTGAGTCATACATCCACGAGCCCCCCCGCGCTACGCCAGTGCGTTCCCCTGATGAAGTCACGTGGTGTGACGAATACGCGTCGGGATTGGAGCACTGGACCCTCTGCATAACACCTGATGGACGGTAGACGAGCCCGCTGCTCGTGGATGTATGACCGCCTCAGTTTGCCTTATGTGAGTTTTCATTTTTGCTTTGTTTAATAAACCTTCTTGTTACGGTATTATGCGATGTGCCCTCCTATTTTTTTTTCCAACACCATCGTCTGAGCATTGGTGGAGCAGCATTTAGATAAGCAGTGGCAGCAGAGCGGCACCTGACGAGCTCGCTGCTCGTGGAGATAGGCACCCCCTTTCACCACTCTGTGTAAATGCACATCTTTGATTTCAAGCAGAAATCCCCCCAGTGGTGACAGGACTACTCTATGTTGTTTCTTTTTGTACTCTCCCCTCCTATGTACCATCGGTTTTGAGGCTTCCATTCACCAAGAGTTTGATGTCCTGTCTGGCTATATCAGATAGCCTTGAGGTAAGCTGATAGGATCACTAGAGGTGTGGGCTGCACGATTTGGAACCCTCCATTGCATCTTCACCCATCTGGCTGCTGGAACATCTCCTTCTGACCTCACATCAGATCTCACTTGCTGCACCCAGTTGCATGTTTAAGTTGGACTTTCCTTTTATATTTGGCTTTGTCCGTAGGACTGAGTTTGATTATGTGTTTCTCTATGTCCACCACATATCACCATATATGATACGGTCACTGTTATTAACTGTCACTTTGTTCACATTGTGTCTTATACATTTACATATGTGTATACCCTTATCTTCTGTCACTCATTGCATCCACTTAGTGCATCGCTTCACCCCCCCTTCACCCATCCCCCATCACCTTTTAGGCATCGCTACCACAGCGCAAACAATATCACTTGTTGTATACCTTGTTTTTTGTCTATTTGGATAGACCTATCCTTTGTTTGCTGCAGTACACTTCCCTTGCCCCTTTCCCACGGGCCAATCCCCTTTCACCCATTACAGCGCAGGAGTCTCACTTATCACAGGTCCCATTTTTTGCCACCAAAACAGCCCTGACCCTTTAAGGCCTAGACTCCACTAGACCTCGGAAGGTATGCTGTGGTATCTGGCACCAAACCATTAGCCGCAGATCTTTTAAGCCTCCGCCGGCTTACCTCAGTGATCATTGTGTTCTGCCATCATGGAGATTGTTTTGATGGGGAAATCAAGCAAATGGTATTTCTTCCACCCATGATGGAAGGAAAGAAAATGGCATAATGTGTGGTCTAATTTATTTGTGTTTGCCTGCAGAAGACAATAGTCAGGCCAGCAGACTGGCTATATTGGGTGACAGGGACTCGATGGACATAAATACATATTATTTGGCTAATATATATGTTTTTGAGCTGTTTGTTTGGAGTTCCTCTTTGAAGTAGACGTAACCCTAAATTAAGGATATTTAGTTTGTTAATGGTGCTGTGTACCTTGAAGAATTTTATTATAATTTTTTTTTAATCTTTGTTGCATATCAGTGTTTCAGATTTTCTGCTGCCTCTTTGCAGACACTTCTTGCTTGCCCTCCAGTGATGACTATATGGCATTTCCCAGGGTGACTCCAACTACTTCCTGTCTATATGCTTGCACTCCGGTGATGGCTGCATGCCATTTCCCAGGGTGACTACAACTACTTCCTGTCCATATGCTTGCCCTTCAGTGATGACTGCATGCCATTTTTAAGGGTGACTACAACTACTTCCTGACCATATGCTTGCCTTCCAGTTATGGCTGCATGCCATTTCCCAGGGTGACTACAACTACTTCCTGTCTATATGTTTGCCTTCCAGTGATGGCTGCATGCCATTTTCTAGGGTGACTACAACTACTTCCTGTCCATATGCTTGCCCTTCAGTGATGGCTACATGCCATTTTCCAGGGTGACTACAACTACTTCCTGTCCATATGCTTGCCCTTCAGTGATGGCTGCATGCCATTTCCCAGGGTGACTACAACTACTTCCTGTCTATATGCTTGCACTCCAGTGATGGCTGCATGCCATTTTCCAGGGTGACTACAACTACTTCCTGTCTATATGCTTTCCTTCCAGTGATGGCTGCATGCCATTTTCCAGGGTGACTACAACTACTTCCTGTCCATATGCTTGCCCTTCAGTGATGGCTTCATGCCATTTTCCAGTGTGACTACAACTACTTCCTGACCATATGCTTGCCCTTCAGTAATGGCTCCATGCTATTTTCCAGGGTGACTACAACTACTTCCTGTCTATATGCTTGCCTTCCAGTGATGGCTGCATGCCATTTCCCAGGGTGACTATAACTACTTCCTGTCTATATGCTTGCCTTCCAGTGATGGCTACAAGCCATTTTCTAGGGTGACTACAACTACTTCCTGTCCATATGCATGCCTTTCACTGATGGCTGCATGCCATTTTCCAGGGTGACTACAACTACTTCCTGTCTATATGCTTGCACTCCAGTGATGGCTGCATGCCATTTTCCAGGGTGACTACAACTACTTCCTGTCTATATGCTTGCCTTCCAGTGATGGCTGCATGCCATTTCCCAGGGTGACTACAACTACTTCCTGTCTATATGCTTGCCTTCCAGTGATGGCTGCATGCCATTTCCCAGGGTGACTACAACTACTTCCTGTCTATATGCTTGCCTTCCAGTGATGGCTGCATGCCATTTCCCAGGGTGACTACAACTACTTCCTGTCTATATGCTTGCCTTCCAGTGATGGCTGCATGCCATTTTCCAGGGTGACTACAACTACTTCCTGTCCATATGCTTGCACTCCAGTAATGGCTGCTTGAAATTTCTGGGGTTGACAAAAGTATTTTTATGTGTGGAAATTGAAATTTGTATCCTCCATTGAAAGCCTGTGTGAATGACAGGATCACCAGGTATATATTTTAATAAAAGCTTCAAATTTAAAAAAGGAAACGTATTTTAAAATGACATTAATGCAGGGCTCGACAAAATCTGGGCGCCCAGTCGCAATTGCGACAAGAAATAGTGACCTGGCGCCCGTTGAAGCTTAGGCCTGCAGAAGGCCGCAAAGCCCTTGCCTCAATTACTGGCCAGCGCAGGCCCGCCGCGATCGCGCAGCGGGGGAGGTGGGGGGCGCACGCAGACACAGGATCTGTGTTTTGGTGCCATCTTGTGGTGGTCATTGGCATTACAAGTAAAACAGCAATCCAGCAATTCTAATGTGTTTTTTACTGTGTTTTCACTGCCATCTCCTTCCCTCTAATTAGAGCCCCCAAATATTATATATATATTTTATTCTAACACCCTAGAGAATAAAATGGCGGTCGTTGCAATACTTTCTGTCACACCGTATTTGCGCAGCAGTCTTACAAGTGCACTTTTTTGGGGAAAAAATTATTTGTTTTATTCAAAAATTAGACAACAGTAAAGTCAGCCCAATTTTTTTATATTGTGAACGATAATGATATGCCGAGTAAATTGATACCCAACATGTCACGCTTCAAAATTGCATCCGCTCGTGGAATGGCGACAAACTTTTACCCTTTAAAATCTCCAATCTACCTGTTTAAAAAATTATACAGGTTGCATGTTTTGAGTTACAGAGGTGGTCTAGGGCTAGAATTATTGTTCTCACACTACTCAATTGCGGTGATTCCTCGCATGTGTGGTTTGAATACCGTTTACATATGCGGGCACTACTGACGAATGCGTTCGCTTCTGCACGTTTTCTGCTCCTAGCTGGCTCCTAGATTCCAAGCAAATTTGTCAAACCCTGCATTAATTGATGTCTAAATCCAAAACCACAAAGGGCACGTTTTCTGGCTCCTAAATTTTTTAGCTGGCTCCTAGATTCCAAGCAAATTTGTCAAACCCTGCATTAATTGATGTCTAAATCCAAAACCACAAAGGTAGCATATTGCAGCTTACCACTCCTTAGATGCGCTGGCTGAATTAGCTTTGATTTCCAGGCTAAGTACGTTTTCTGTAAGGTCTTGCTAGAAATTCAGTGTTTGTAATGGTACGGAGATCTCAAACAATTTCATCAGCTCTCATCAGCTTTCTTCAGTGAACTACAAAATACACACCACATCTCATAGTAAGAAGGGGAGGTGTTCTGTAGTCCCGCCCTTGAGTGACAAAGCTGCTCCTCTCTTGATACAGTACAGTAAGTGACAGGATGTATAGGAGGTGTGTTACTGGTAAAAATCACCAGGTGCAAACAAAGACAAAAGATCTTCAGATTTTGGATCTTCCCCTCAGATCTACAGCAACTGCACTTCCAAGTGTACTTGTAGTGCAAAGTGGATTTGCCTTTAGTGAATCTGCCCCATTGCTTCTCATGTTAGCAGGACCAGTAGTTGATTTTATAGTTTTCACTTTCATCACCAGCTGGTACAATATCATATCATGGTCCATCTGTAGAATTAAAGTTGTCCTTTTTCTGAACGTCCATACATTAAACCCAGCAAGGGAGTTGAAATGCTGCATAGCGGCACTTAGATTGCTTTTTACCTGATGTATTCAGATTCAAGGGTTAGTTAGATGTACATAGCGCCTGATAGGCTGAGCCAGCACCTGGCTTCTTAAAGGAGATGTAAAGGCAGAAGGTTTTTATCTTAACGCATTCTATGCATTAAGATAAAAAGCCTTCTGTGTGTAGCAGTTGCCCCGGCACCCATAATGCTTACCTGAGCCCCATCGATGTCCACGAGTCCCTCGGCTGTCTGGGACACTTTCTCCTGAGACACAGCAGCGCCATTGGCTCCCACAGCTGTCTATTAAAGTCAGTTAGCCAATCAGGAGAGAGAGGATGTGGGGCCAAACAGCAACTCCGTGTCTAGACACACGGAGCTGCAGCTCAGCTCGGGTGCCCCCATAGCAAGCTGCTTGCTGTGGGGGCACTAGACAGGAAGGAGGGGCTTGGAGAGCAGAAGAGGGGCCTGAAAAGAGGAGGATCGGGACTGTTCTGTGCAAAACCAACTGCACAGAGGAGGTAAGTATAACACGTTTGTAAAATCTTTTTTTAAATAACAAACACTTTAAGGGGAAGATTTACTAAAACTGGCGCATTAAGAAGCTGGTGCTGCTGTGCATGGTAGCCAATCGGCTTCTAACTTCAGCTTGTTTATATAAACTTTAGCAATAAACTGGAACCCCTTTTGGGAACCCTTCATGATGATCACAGCAGGCATGCAGACCCAGGAACCCAAGGCCAAGGTGCACACAATTCTGCTTCTTTGAAACCGTGCTATTTCACTTTAAGTAGCGCTATTTCAAAGTAGCAAAGTCAGCGCGATTTCATGTGCTACTTGATAGACATGTGTGTGGCTTCATGCATAGATGTCTATTGAAGTCGCACCTAAAATCATCAAAAGTAGTGCAGGAACTACTTTCGCAAATCAGTGCAGCGCTTCAAAATTGGTGTTGCACCAATTGGAACAGTGCCATTGCCTCCAATAGGCTGCGACTTGTCATGTGATTTGAGCTCTCAAAACGCATGACAAATCGCTCCAATGTGAACCTAGGCTAAGTATATATTATCACCCTTTTCTTGCTGCAAGTTTTACCCTTTCTGATATATTGTATTTGTGTGTGTCAGTTGCTTCTCCTCTCATGGCCTCTTCTCACATTGTTCTTCTTGGTTATGTATGTATAAAATATTCCTTATTTTTTCCTCTCTTCTTCGACTATCTTCACACTTTTTCATGTGTCTTTGGTTGGGGGCTTGTATGCCACATGTCCTTTGCTGGGGGTACATGCCAGAACAAGCTTTAGGTGTTGAATGGCACTCTGCCCACTGCAACATACAGATCGGGACAAGTACACAAAGCTGCCAGTTTAGTAACTGTCACTCACTCCAAACTCGCTTCTAGCTCCCTCCCTTCTGATCCCCTCAGAGGGATTAACTGTTTCCAATACAAAGACTCACACCTCTTGTTTCACTATAATGTAAGGTGGACAGATTTGTAAAACTGAGGCTTGGCAAGCTTTAGTTCCAATTTTTATTTTTCCACTTTGTAATTTAGTGTTTTATTTTATTACTGGTGCTTGCTTAAAGGGTCACTAAAGGAGAAAAAAAATGTTTTGCTGAAATGACTGTTTACAGGGTATAGAGACATAAAAGTTAACTGATTCTTTTTCAAAATGATTAAAAATAGATAAAAATCAATCACATAATGTGCCTGCAGGTTAGTTTCACTTTTGAACTGGCTTCATGTTTCTGTGAAGTAGAAATAGACACACAGAACAAAAACAAACAAATCCAGGGCAGTGTTTTGTTTTTAAAATTAATCTGGTTCTGGGAAGTTTTAGACACACAGTAATGACAGCTTAGACCACCGTGAGAAAGCTCCCAGTATGGTGGTGATAAGGAAACAGACAAGCAGGAAGTGTGGAGAACAGAGCAGGATTACAGCAACTTTAAAGCAAAAACAAACAATAAGGACATGAAACCAGTACTGCAGTAAGGTAAAGGAAGCTATTTAGCTAAAAAAAATGTTTCCTTTAGTGACCCTTTAACTTCCAAATCAGCATTTTGTAAAGACTTTATTTCAGCATTCCATTTACATGTGGTATAGCTGTTACTGCTTACTAACAGAAATAAAATGGTAATGCGTGCTACATAACACGCACTTTGTTTTCTATGCCTGTCAAATGCCCTCTGGCTGTTAAAGGACCCAATACACAGTTCTGCCTACAATGGGCATTGTGGCATGCCAGTCTATGCACAGATCGAACAGGTGTGCTTCTGAATCCAGTGCCCATGTAAATGTAGCCTAAGGCCTCGTACACACGATCAAATCTGTCCGCTGGAAACGGTCTGCTGGACCGTTTCAGCAGACAGATTCGATCGTGTGTACGGCCGAGCCGACGGATTTGGCCACCCGACAGATTTCAAAGCATGCTTTGAAATCTATCGGGTGAGAATCCGTCCACCCGACATGTCTGCTGGTTAGTACACTTACCAGCAGACATGTCGTCCCGCACCGCCGCCGAATGGATTCGGCGCATGCGTGGAAGTGTTTTACTTCCTGGTGCGGTGACGTGGCAGCGTCAACGTCACCGCCACGTCACCGACACGTCAGCTCCCCGTCTGCTGGCGGGGATTTTGGTTTGCTCGTGTGTACACGCGAGCAAACCAAAATCCCAGCAGACAGATTTGTTCAAATCTGTCGGACAGACAGATTTGAACAAATCTGTCTGCTCGTGTGTACGAGGCCTCAGAGTTGTAAAGGTACAATTTTTCTTTACCTTAGTGCAGTCCTCCTTCACGTACCTCATCCTTCTATTTTGCTTTTAAATGTCCTTATTTCTTCTGAGAAATCCTAACTTCCTTTTCTTCTGTCTGTAACTCCACACAGTAATGCAAGGCTTTCTCCTGGTGTGGAGTGTCGTGCTCGACCCCTCCCCTGGAATACAGGAGAGTCAGGACGCTCTCTACGAAGATAGAGAAAGGAGCTGTGTGTTAGTGAGCGTCCTGACTCTCCTGTAGTCCAAGGGAGGGGGCGAGCACGACACTCCACACCAGGGAGAAAGCCTTTCATTACTGTGTGGAGTTACAGACAGAAGAACAGGAAGTGAGGATTTCGCAGAAGAAATAAGGACATTTAAAAGCAAAATGGAAGGATGAGGTAAGTGAAGGAGGACTGCACTAAGGTAAAGGAAGCTATTTAGGGAAAAAAAATTGTACCTCTACAACCCCTTAAAGAGTGCAACTTTGGATAGGTGCAAATTGGATGTGACTTGTTGTTCCTCTGCAGAGTTGGACCCATTGTTGCATGTAAAACATTCAGGTACAACTTTCATGCAACTTTTTAGGGTTAACATTAAAGTCTACTGGCCTCAAGGTGCATCAAAGTGGGACCACAACAGCAGTCAGGTACTAGACCCGAGTACATCGAGAAAGAAAAATTAGGTTAAGAAATAAAAGGAAGAAACAAGAGGAGAAAAGAAAGATAATAACAGAGAAATTGAAATGGAAGAGGGTCAGCTGAGGCTTCACGAAATATTGAATCCACTGGTCCCACGTTTTATCAGATTTCGGCGTATTGTTATGAAGCATGCAGATAAGTTTGTCATTAATCACTTGTCGACCACATAACATAGTTATACGTTGGCAGAGTGGATCTAGTACCTAGTACATGATCCAGCACTTCCAGGTAGGGGGCACACACAGCACAAGCTGATCAGTGAGTGCCGGCCAATGGATGACAGCTTGCACCTGCTGATCAGCTGGGAGGAAGACGGGACAGAGCTCTGTGAGTGTAAAAAGTACTGAGCTTTGTCTTATCAGCGGGGATGTGGCGGTTTTGCAGGGAATAAAAACCAGCACATCCCTTAGGCCTCGTACACACAATCAAATCTGTCTGCTGGAAACGGTCTGCTAGACCGTTTCAGCAGACAGATTCGATCGTGTGTACTGGCAAACAGACGGATTTGGCCACCCGACAGATTGGAAAGCATGCTTACCAATCTGTCGGCTGGGAACCCGTCCGCCGGACATGTCTGCTGGTTAGTACGCTTACCAGCAGACATGTCTTCTCGCACATGCGCCGAATGGTTTCGACGCATGCGCGGAAGTGTTTTACTTCCTGGTGCGGTGACGTGGCGGCGTCAACGTCACCGCCACGTCACCGCGCCGTCTGGCAGGGGGGATTTTGGTTTGATCGTGTGTACACGATCAAACCAATATGTCCCCAGCAGACAGATTTGTTCAAACCGGTCGGCCCGACCGATTTGAACAAATCTGTCTGCTCGTGTGTATGGGGCCTTAGACCCCTTCCACACTGGAGGTGTTCTTAAATGGCACCTGTAAAGCGCCTGAGAAATGCCTCATCGGCAGTCCTAGTGTGAAAGCCTAAGTGCTCTCACACAGGACCGCTCTGCTGGTAGGACATCAAAAAAAATCCTGCAAGCAGCTCCTTTGAGGCACTTTAGGAGTGGTGTATACACTGCTTCTAAAGCGCCCCTGTCTATTGAATTGAATGTGCAGCGCCGCTGAAGCGCCTGCAAAGCGCTGCAGCAGCGGGCGCTTTTAACCCTTTATTTGGCCGCTAAGGGGGCTATAAGTCACTGATCGCCATCATTACTACTATAAAAAAAAACAAATAAATAAATATCCCAGTAATTTTTACCAAAAATTTGCAGCAGAATACATATTGGCCTAAATTTATGAAGGAATATAATATTTTTTTTTTCATTGGCTATGTTTTATAGCAGAAAGTAAAAAAAAATATATTTTTTTTAATGTAGTCTTTTTTTGTTTATTGTGCAAAAAATAAAAAACCCAGTGGTAATCAATTACGGGCAAAAGAAAGCTCTATTTGTGAGGAAAAAATTATATAAATTTCATTTGTGTACAGTGTTGCATGGCCGCATAATTGTCAGTAACGCAGTGCCAAAAAGCAAAATATGGGCTGGTCATGAAGATGGGGGGGTAAATCTTCCGGAGGTCATGTGGTTAAGCATGATCCAATCCAATTGGCTTTTAACGTAGTCAAGTGGCACTCACCGAATAGAGATCCTTGCTGCCAAAAACATAGAGGATCCATTTAGTTCATTTTTGAGGGCAATTTCTGAAAAAGGGTTGCTATACTGCCTTTATTTTAAATGTCTTATGTGTTATTATTAAAATGTAGCTTTTATATTTTTATCCATAGTGTTTGCTAAAACTTATTTTTTATAAACTAGCTTGTAAAACCCTTTACCATGTGCTTTGTGAATGCAGCAGTATGTATACAGCCATGTTTTCATCACATCGGTGTTATATTAGGTGTCATATTAGGATTGTACGTGATTATGGATTTCTCGCTTCTCCGTGATTTTATTTACTGCTTTTCTTACAGTCGTCCCCCCACCATTATTTATTTATGTTTATTTATTGGTTGATTGATTTTTTCATTGTGGCTTTGGCAAAATTTGCCTCATCAGTTGAATGATACATTTTTCTCTTTGTGTGATATAATGATACTATAAGTATTCACAAACTAGTGAATGTAGTATGGAAAAGATAAAATCAACGGCTCAACACCTTAAAACGATAACAATATATTTTCATTATGTTTGTGTGATTTAGGAACGTTAATTTACAGAGAGATAGTTTATTTGTAGTGGAACACTGCCTTTTTATTACTTTGTATCTCCGGTGAGGACCAATAATTATCAATGTTACAACAAGGTCATTATGTGTCAATAATCACTGTGTAGATAAGGTCAAAGTCCTTAAAATTCCCTTCTTGGCCCTTTGTCAGGACTGATGGTTTCCAGTATGTGAGGGGTAGTTTCCACCCTCTGGAGACAAACGGGACACATTTCCCGACACCCTCAGGTACAGAATCTTGTCCGGTCCCAGGGACCTCATGACCTCATCATCAGTGAGGTCAGCGAACGTGCCTTAGAGGGACGTACAACAATCTTATCCCTTAGGCATGTGGAGCAATTACCATGTATCTGATGCCGTGTGTATGATTGTACACATGTGTATATATATATATCCTTTCCCAACCTTTTTACTGTGAAGAAACCCTTGAAATACTTTTCAGGTCTTAGGGAACCCCCAATAAAAATAATTATAGGCAGTCCCTGAGTTATATACATCTGACTTACATACGAGTCCTACTTACAAACGCAGGGAGACAACAGGAAGTGAGAGGAAATTCACTCCTGTAAGCATTAACATGGGAAAAAGGTGTCTCCACTGAAGCTTTATCACCAATCCTTGTTTCCACAACAACCCAAAATGTTCAAAATCCAGTTGTCACAGGGACAGAACGTGAAGTAAAATCTTCTGAATGGGCACAGAGAGCAAAACAAACGTCGCCAAAGATGCCTAGACAGTAAAAATTGTATTGATCCCTAAAATGGTGGTCAGTGTAGGCAGAAGATTAATCTTCCACTGTTTTCACCTTAAAGCGGAGTTCCGCCCACTTTTACAAATTTATCTTAAAGCGGAGGTCCACCCATTTTTTTTTTTTTTTTTAAGCCAGCAGCTACAAATACTGCAGCTGCTGACTTTTATGGACACTTACCTGTCCAGCGCGCCCGCGATGTCAGCAGCCGAGGCTGAGCAATCGCTCAGTCCTCGGCTGCTTCTGCCGCCATCCTCGGTGAGGGAATCAGGAAGTGGCGCCTTGCAGCTTCACTGCCCGATTCCCTACTGCGCATGCGCGAGGATCGCAGAGCGCCCTCACTGGTCCCCGCTCTCTCCTGGGAACAGTGTTTTCCAAAAGACAGCGGGGGTAAGTAAGTCAATGTAAGTATTTATATGCCACACCTATGGATCCCCGTGGTAGCAGGAAATCACTGTATTAGTCACAACTTCTCCCATGATCTCTTATGGGTCCCGTGCTGAGCAACTGCGTACTGCATTTTGAACACAGGAGGTTTCTAGCTCGGCACGGCCCAATAAATACAAAGCATTCACTAATTAGGCAAGGTGGAGAGGCGGGGTGTTGACATCATGGTCCCCATCTCATCCAACATTGCGAGAAATGCAAAGTGTACTTCGAATAGAGTGACCTCTGGAGTGGGCGAACTCCTGTATTCAAGCAGCAGGGCAGTCACTTGGCAGAGAACTTGCAAGCCAGCAGAAATCCCTGCAGTAGCATTGTGCCTACTGCTGTAATTTTCAGCTTCCAGAGGATTCCACAGGTATGGCCCATACCCGCTTACGTTGGTACATGCTGGACCAATGTAAATATGTAGACAAATTGGCATACAGGAAATAACGCTTTAAGGAACCCCTAGCAACCTTTGGAGGGACCCTGCATATATATTAATCTACAGAGGCGGTCCTTGCATTGTAAAAACAACCGTTTTTATCTTAAAACTTGGGAAACCGCAGGAGTCCACATTTTATAGTAAGCATGCATGCAAATCTGTTTTTGATCTAATGTGAGCTTTTTTATAGCCTGGAATTTTGTATTTCCTTTGTACTTCAGTGCACTATGAACTTTTAGAGTAAACTCCCGCTGTGACTTACAATAGATATATGAACAAGTCTGCAGAACAAAAATAACTTCTTCTTTTATTGAACTCATGGAAGCTTTTCAACAGTTTGTAAACCTCGAGTAAGGCCTTATTTATCAAAATATGTTTAGTAGGAATTATTTTTGTCCACAGTGGCCATGTAGGTTCATCCTTTTACAGCCCATTCACCTTTTGTGTTTTTAAAGTCCATTTTCTTAGTCATGGATCATGGGACAAGAAATAGTATTCTAAAGCAGGGGTCTCCAAACATTCTAAACAAAGGGCCGGTTTATTGTCCTTCAGGCTCTTGGAGGGCCGGACTTTGGCCAGTGGGAGTAAACATCTGGTATTAGGGGAGGAACAGTGCCCCATTGATGGTATAATAGGGAGGAATAGTGCCCCATTAGTGGTGTCAGGTGGAGAAATGGTGCTCCATTGTCGGTGTCAGATGGCAGAATAGTTTCTTGTATCATTGGGAGGAATAGTGCTCCAAGGGCCAGATAAAGGCAAGCAAAGGGCCACATCCGGCCCTCGGGCCGCAGTTTGGAGACCACTGTTCTAAAGCATTAGGGTATAGTGCCACCTACAGGAGATTGGAAACTGGCAAAACAAAGCTGTGGGGGTGGCCTGATATAAGCCCTCCCACTCCCAGAAAGTTTTTTGCTGGTGCCATTAGGAGAACAAGCTAAACCTTTTTTGATTTTTTTCAAAATGTAGGGTGGGCCTGTAAAGGGCACTTGATCCTGCCTTTGGCTCCCACCTAGGCTTGTGGTGCAATGTGTTGAGTTAAAGGAGTTGTAAAGGAAAATATTTTTTTTGCTGAAATCACTGTTTACAGGGTATAGCGACATAATAGTTAACTGATTCCTTTTAAAAATGATTAAAAATAGCTAAAAATCAATCATATGTTGTACCTACAGTTCTAGTTTTGTTTTTCATGCTGTTTCCTGCTTCTGTGATGTACAGAGCCACAGAGCCACAGAGCTAATACAGGGCAGTGATGGTTTGTAAAACAAAACTGATTGGTGCTGAGGGGTTTTAGACACACAGTAATCACACCTCCTTGATAGTGACCACAAAGAGAAAGCTCCCATATTCCTTATGGTTATAAGGAAACAGACAACCAGGAAGTGTGGAGATCAGAGAAGAATTACAGCAACTTGAGAGCAAAAAACGAACAATGAGGACATGAAAACAGCACTGCATTAAGGTAAAGGAAGCTATTAAGATAAAAAAAAAATCCTTTACAAACCCTTTAAAGGGTTGTAAAGGTACAATTTTTTCCTTAAATAGCTTCCTTTACCTTAGTGCAGTCCTCCTTCACTTACCTCATCCTTCAATTTTGCTTTTAAATGTTCTTATTTCTTCTGAGAAGTCCTCACTTCCTGTTCTTCTGTCTGTAAATCCACACAGTAATGCAAGGCTTTCTCCCTGGCGTGGAGTGTTGTGCTCGTCCCCTCCCTTGGACTACAGGAGAGTCAGGCTGCTCTCTACATTGCAGATAGAGAAAGGAGTTGCGTGTTAGTGGGCGTCCTGACTCTCCTGTAGTCCAAGGGTAGGGGGCGAGCACGACACTCCACACCAGAGAGAAAGCTAGCATTACGATGTGGAGTTACAGACAGAAGAACAGGAAGTGAGGATTTCTCAGTAGAAATAAGGACATTTAAAAGCAAAATGGAAGGATGAGGTAAGTGAAGGACGACTGCACTAAGATATTTAGGGGAAAAAAATTGTACCTTTACAAACCCATTAGTCACAGGGTACAGGGTGCTCTACAATTCCAAAGCTGAAGTCCACCCATGTAGTGGAACTCAGTCCATAGAGACTTCTTAGTATTCAGATTTAGCCTGCATTCACACTATAACGCGGCGTATTTTGCCGCGATTTCTAAACTTTTTTTTTTTCACAAAACATTAACATTGATGTCTATGCCGAACGCCGAAAGCCGCCTGAAAAAAAGGGTCCGGGACTTGTTTTCAGCCGGCAGGCGTATGGCGTTTCGGCGTTCGGCGTGAGATGTGAACCATCTCATAGACATCAATGCAAATTCGCCCCTCCAGCGGCACGAGCGTCGCGCTTCAGGCGTATACACGCCTAGGTGTGAATAGAGGCTAAGAATACTTTATTAGGACACGATTATACTCAACAAAGAAATAGCAAAACGCAAAGTCAAAAACAAAACAAAATCACAATAACAAACAAAAACTAGAGGCACAATAACAAAGTATATGTCACCAATAAAAGCAATAATCAACAATTGATATATATAGAAATGAAATGAAATACTGTACTGTAATAAACCATACCATCCTAATAAAACACTGCATTGAATAACTAAAACATTTATATTACATTTATGTATCTGCTTGGACTGGCAGTGCTAGTAGGGTGTAGTGCAGGGATCTCCAAACTTTCTAAACAAAGGGCCAGTTTACTGTTCTTCAGATTTTGAGGGGCCTGGAATGTGGCCAGTTGGAGTAGAAAATGCCCCAGGGTCAAAAGAAGTATGGTGTCAGAGGGAAGAATAGTGCCCCATTGTTGGTGTCAGTGGTAGATATAATGCCTTATTGTTGATATTAGTGACAGGAATTATGCCCCATTGTTGGTGTCACTGGTAGTTATAGTCGTATTGTTGATATTAGTGACATGAATTATGCCCCATTGTTGGTATCAGTGGGAGGAATAGTGCTCCATGGGCCCGATAAAGGCAAGTAAAAAGCCACATCTTGCCCCGGGCTGCAGTTTGGAGGCTACTGGTGTTGGCACACTGTGCCGGAAAAGGACATACCCTACTTTGTTCTACACATAGGTGTGAACTGAACTCAAAGTTTGCCCAGTGCAGCCCAAAGCATATAGTGTGCATGGGACTTTAAGGGGGTGTAAAGTTTTGTTTTTTATTTTTAAGCTAGTGCATTGTTGGGTCACTTACCTTTTCCTTTAATTTCCCTTCTAAAAAATTTTTTTCTTTGTCTGAATTTCTCACTTCCTGTTGCTCCTCAGTAAGGTGTTCTGGCTGACTAACCCCCAGCCAGAACGCCTCTGATAATGGGGGCAAGCTTACTGAGGAGGAACAGGAAGTGAGAAATTTAGACAAAGAAAAAAAACATTTAGAAGGAAAATTGAAGGAAAAGGTAAGTGATCCAACAATGCACTAGCTTAAAGGAACCTATTTTGAAAATAAAAAACAAAACTTTTACAACCCCTTTTAATTTAGCAGGGAAAGTGTGGTCACCCTTCTGTATGTCAATGTATGTAAACTGAATGGTAACATAGTTTCTGCATTACCTTTATAATTCCTCATCATTTGGGATCCTAACAAATTACTTCTCAAGCAGGCTTATACACCACTGGTGCTACTGAGGTCTCAGAAGGTGAATCAGATGATTACGGTTTATAGCAGCTTGCGGTTTTGCTGCTTGTGATGCATGATGAGGTACACGAGGTTTGAATACAAATTTAAAAAAGTTATATTATTCACTTTGATGTGGTTAGTAAACAGCAAAGCATTGTCATTTAGATGTACAGTATGTGCTATTTGCTTGCTTGGGTATTTTTTAAAGTGGACTCATCACTCAAAATGGCCAAAACCAGAGCTTTTTTTCTCAGAAAATAGGTGCAGGAACTCAACCACGACCCCGTTCAGATTTCACAAACAGTAGAAGGGTCTTAAAGGGGCATTAAATACCAGAATTGCATTACATACAGTGTGCAGAGTTCAGGGGATTACAAAGCAGTCACTTGTAAACACAGAAACCAGACTTCTGTGTTCACAAGTGATTGTGGTGAGCGGGCACAAAAGGGTCTGAGCCAAAGGTGGTGGAACTGAGTTCCACCAAGTTCCCCCAGAAAAAAAGCCCTGGCCAAAACTCATATTTCTTTACAACTTTTGAAACTTCTGAAAACTATGACTAAAAAAAAGTTACAGAAACAGCAGAATGGCTGAATGGATATTGACAAAGTTATTTCTTTGATCACAAGTGACATCATCAAAATGCAAATGGTAACTGGTTTGTATGAGAGTTCCAGGATGATTTCCTTCTCTTCATAGAAAAGAAAGTATTCTTTAAGGTAAGTGTGCCTCAGGCTATCTACTTAGGTCATACACCTATGATAAAAATTAGGGTGTCCCGATACCGATACTAGTATTGGTATCGCTACCGATACCAAGCATTTCCCCTTGTACTCGGGGAAAATGCTCCGATGCTTCACCCGATACCTGGGCAGTCAGGGATGATCGGTGCAGCGGGGGGAGTTACAAGTTCCGATCTCCCTGTATAGATTTCAATACAGCCTGACAGCTTCTCCCCGGACCCCCCCCCCCCCTCTTTCAGCTGTTTTAGTGAAATCTATACAGTGGTGATCAGTGCTTGTAACTCCCGCCAAAGCTGCACCGATTACCGCTAACTGTCCCTGTATCCTCCAGTTCCCCCATCCGTGCTGCTCTCCCCCTCCGCGCTCCGTGTCCCCCCTCCGTGCCGCTGCTGTCCTCCTCTGTTATTCTGCTCTCCCTCTCCGCGCTCTGTGTCCCCCCTCCGTGCTACTGCTGTCCTCCTCCTCGCTCGGTGTCACCCTCCATGTCCCCCTCTACGCTTCGTGTAACCCTCCATATCACCCCCTCTGTCAGGATGGAGAGCAGAGATAGGAGCCACTAAACTCGGCTCCTACCTTTTCCAAATGAACAGAGTCAGTGTCCATTCACATAACTGAGCGTCGTAACCTGTGTATATGATGCTTTTGTTTATGAATGGAGAGGAGCCTCTGTCTCCTCTCCATTCATTTTCAGTGCAGCAGAGAAAGGGACTGGGGAATCTGTGTCCTTAATCCCTTTCTCTGTCTTAAAGGGGAGATGTCAGAGATCTTTTAAGACCCCTGATATCTCACCAAAGCCCCCCAACAGGGCTAAAAAAAATATAAAAAAAATTGCAATAAAAAATTAATAATTGTAAAAAAAAAAAAAAAAATGTAAATAAAAAAACACACTGACACTATCCAACTCCCCCCCCCCCCCCCGAAAGCATTGTAAAAACACATAAAAAATAGTAAAAAAATATATATACATATTGACACATGTACCACTGTCACATGACATAAAAAAGTATCGTATTCGGTATCGGCGAGTACTTAAAAAAAAGTATCGGTACCTGTATTTGTAGTCTTAAAAAAGTGGTATCGGGACAACCCTAATAAAAATGATAGACCCTTCATTTCTTTGTAAGTGGGCAAACTTAAATATGCAGTGGATTAAATAGTAATTTCCCCACTGAGGACAATGAAAGTGGTGGTACTAGTAGTTCCTTCACAGCAGGCTGCCCAACATGCAGTGAGGAAGAACAGCACTCCACATCCCTCTTTCCCCAACAAAAGGAAATGTAAATATATGTGAAAAGCACATAGGTGAGATCAATACAAAGTACAGAATTCTGTATAACAGAAGTAGCTGCCGGGCACGCGTTTCTCTCATTACAGATGGAGGAGGTATATATAGTTTTCCATTATTAATATTTTAGTATTTTCATCTGCAGGTGTAAACCTCTATGGTATGGCTGAATTTTGTGTGTTCATAGCTAATGGATTAGCTGCTTTTGTTTTGTGTTTGCCCTTTCTTTTGTTCTGTTGTTTTAGTTACCTAATTAAGATGGTATCTCTTCTGCTAGGTAAATGGCATTGTTAGGCCTAGTTCTTACGGATGCCTCTCATTGTTCTGTTATAAGATCATATCTCTGTGTATTTAGGTGTCTACTTCTTCTGAAAGGCAATATATACAATTTGGGTGGCCATATACAGTATGTCCCGGTTCAGTTTAAGTCTCGGTTCATACTGGTGCGATGCGGGAACTGGCGCGATTCCTGTGCATTCATGTGTTCCCGCATCGCATCTGACTCGCAGGCAGTTCACTCTGACATCTGAAAACCGCTGCTGGTGTCAATAGAAAGTTAATGACACCCCCAAAACGGTTCACAGAACGTGACGCAAACTGTAACATTGGATTGCATGGGTCTGAACACCCAAGGGATCCGATTCCAGTATGGGACAAAAAGGGCCCTGCACCATTTTGGTGCAAATGCGATTTAAAGCACAGACATTGCATGTGATGTGCACAGCAATGTGGTGTGGATTACATGCAATTTCTGGCATTGCATAAGTGTGAATCCAGCCTAAAGCTAACCATATATGAATCAGAATATGAGTGCTTTCACACTCACAGCGCCGCTATTTTTTACCATAGTTTTTCGGCCACTAGCGGGCGCTTTCAACCTCCGCTAGTGGCCGAAAAAGGGTTAAAAGCGTCCGCAAAGCACCGCTACAGCAATTTTGAAGCGTGACATGTTGGGTATCAATTTACTCGGCGTAACATTATCTTTCACAATATAAAAAAAATTGGGCTAACTTTACTGTTGTCTTATTTTTTTTAATTCAAAAAAGTGATTTTTTTCCCCAAAAAAAGTGCACTTGTAAGACCGCTGCGCAAATACGGTGTGACAAAAAGTATTGCAATGACCGCCATTTTATTCTCTAGGGTGTTAGAAAAAAAAACAATATATAATGTTTGGGGGTTCTAAGTAATTTCTAGCAAAAAAACAACAAACTGTTTTAAACTTGTAAACACAGAGTCCGAAAAACAGACAAGGTCCTTAAGTGGTTAATGTCTATGAGTACCTTGTAGAACATCATTGGTAGTAAACATTTATTCATATACTGACCAGTTGGGGTGAACAGTGTTGTTAAAGCGAAACTTCAGTAATTTTTTCATCTTTCCATTTATTAAATCTTCTGCCCTTGTTGTTTTAAAGGGGTTGTAAAGGATTTTTTCTCTAAATAGCTTCCTTTACCTTAGTGCAGTCCTGCTTCACTTACCTCATCCTTCCATTTTGCTTTAAAATGTCTTTCTTCTATGATTTCTTCTGAGAAATGCTCACTTTCGGTTCTTCTGTCTGTAACTCCACACAGTAACTCCTTCACTTACCTCATCCTTCCATTTTGCTTGCAAATGTCCTTATTTCTTCTGAGAAATCCTCACTTCCTGTTCTTCTGTCTGTAACTACACACTGTAATGTGAGGCTTTCTCCCTGGTGTGGAGAAAGCCTCTTGAGGGGGCGAGCAGGAGGGTCAGGACACCCACTAACACACAGCTCCTTTCTCTATCTGCAAAGTAGAGAGTGTCCTGACTTGCCTGCTCCCCCCTCCCCCCTCATGAGGCTTTCTCTACACCAGGAACAAAGCCTCCCATTAAAGTGTGTAGTTACAGACAGAAGAACAGGAAGTGGGGATTTCTCATTAGAAATAAGGACATTTGAAAGCAAAATTGAAGGATGAGGTAAGTGAAGGAGGACTGCACTAAGGTAAAGGAAGCTATTTAGGGAAATTCCTTTACAACCAATTTTAACTTTGGATAGTAAAACATTTTTCTGCCAGTAAATACCTTATACACCCCACTTCCTGTTTCTAGTCTGGTAAATTCCTTGGCTTATGCCATCATACACATCTCTCTCTCTCTCTCTCTCTCTCTCTCTCTCTCTCTCTATCACTCTTATGAGAGTTTGCCAGAAATGGAGGGGGTGAGTCATAAGAGGGCCAATGAGAGCTGCATAGCGTGGAGGTGTGTGTAAATCCAGGACGTGAAGCTGCCCACAGTTAAAATCGATGCCGCCAGACTCAGTGGAGAGAGATTAATGCAGCATATTTGGCAAGTACAAAATCACAGTATATATAAAATAATTTGCAAAGTGGTTGGAGGGAAGCTTTAGAATGGCAAAGATGTTTTTTATCACAAATTACGAGAGCAGACTGCAGTTCCTCTTTAAAAAGTGATTTTTAGATGCCGTCTTCAGTTTCTTTTAGCTAAACATGCATAGTTATAGACAGATTATAACTTTTACGACCATTAAAAGAAAAACAATATTATGAAGCCTGCTTTCTTTGTTACTTTACCATGTACAGGGAATTTAGGGGTTAACAGAGGCTTTGTATTACAGGGGGTTAGGTGGGTTTCAGCTGTGAATGGAGTGTGACAGCTTTGATTTTAGTGTGAGCTGGCTGAGCACCTGGAAAATATTAGCCATACAGCCGCAGATGTCGCTCTCACCTCCTATATGGACGTTACCTTTCTGCACACACCCCCCCCCCCCCCCCCCCCCCCCCAGATTATTTTCTCATTCCTTACTATTCTACTTCTCCAAAATCAGAACGTTGTGCTTTCTTGTCTAGAGTACTCAAGTGTTTAAGGAATGACAGCTATTAAAGGGCAGATGGGCATGCCAGCGATCTGACCACAGAAAGACCTTTCTCGACCCCTCCACTGGCAAATATACACATTTCATCGAAATCCGTAAGGACACACACTTATTTCTGATACCTACTACCAACCTTTGTTCTCATAATAAGATGCTCAATTAACTCCACATTTCTCAAACTGGCCTCTAGCCTTTTTATATCTTAGCCTCCTACAGTTGCCTCTGGCCTCCCGTTACACCATAAGTGACCTGATTGCTGCGCAAAGCTGTCAAACTCTTGGGCATCAAAGAAAGGATATCTAATCGTATTGGTTGTCTGTGGAACGGGGTGATTTTGTCTTGTGCCATAGTGTATCCAACCTCAAGAATTATAGCATGCCTTATTAAATGACTAGTGTTTCAAAAGTACAAGTTATATTAGTTAGATATTAAAAAATCTTATTTTTTTAAGAACCCAATTACACTTATGTGTGCTGCTTATCATGTGTTTTCAATCCATATTATGACGTGCTTTGATGTATGTGTTGATGTGTAGGTTTAGGCCGAGTTCACGCTGGTACGACATAACGTGTGAAAATCAATGTTTCCCTATGAGAGCCGTCTTAACTGGTCAGACACAAGTCAGTCCGACTTTGAAAATGCTCCCTGTACTACTTTGATCCTATTTCAGCCCATTGAATATCAATGAAGTCGGATCAAAGTCTTAGGACCCTTTCACACTTTACCGCAAATTTGCAGCGATTTTGACAAGACAGAGTACGACTGTGGATCCGACTTTGCCCCACAACTTGAAGTACGACTTCAATGAGCAGGGACGTGACTTTGATCCCCCAATAATTAGGGGGAACTCCAGGCCAATTTTTTTGAAAAAAAAAATCGCCATGGGTTCCCCCTTCATGACCATACTGGGCCCTTCGGTCTGGTATGGATTTTGGGGGGGACCCCACGCTGTTTTTTCGGCGTGGGGGTTCCCCTTAAAATCCCTTACGAGACCGAAGGGCCCGTTATGCTCATGAAGGGGGAATCCATGCCTGTTTTTTTTTTTTTTTTAATTGGCGTAAAGTTCCCCTTCATGCACAAGTCGTGTACAAGTCGCATACCAAAGTCGGATCTGTTAATACGGAATCCGAATTCAGAAAAAAAGTAATGCAGGAACTACTTTGAAGTCGGCATGACTTAAAGTCGTGCCAGTATGAATGGTAGTCATTGAAAATCATGAAGAATGACTTGTCATACAATTTTGCCGTCCAAAATTGTGGTACAAGTCGTATAAGTGTGAAAGGGGACTTAACTGATCCGACTTTGGCATCCGACTTGTGCTTTGCGAATCTTGGGGGGGAACTCCACGTCAAATAAAAATAAAATTAAAAAAAGGGCCGGGTTCCCCCTCCAAGGGCATACCAGGACCTTCGGTCTGGTATAGATTTTAAGGGGAACACCACGCCGAAAAAACAGCATGGAGGTCCCCCCCAAAATCCATATCGGAACCTGGAAGCCCCCTTTCACAAGAGGGCCCCCGGATTCCATCCCCCGACCCTATGTGAATGAGTATGGGGTACATTGTACCCCTACCCATTCACCTAAATAAATAAAAAAGTGACAAAAAATAAAACACAGTACACAGGTTTTAAAGTAATGTATTAGTCATCCTCTCCAGCTCTTCTGCCTCCTGCGCTGATATCTTCTGCCTCTGCTGGGTCTTCTACCCTCTCCAGGTCTTCTCTTCTCCCTCTCCGGTTCTTCTCCCTTCTGGGTAGGGGTTCAATATAGCGCATACTGATTTAGATAGGGTGGGGGGCTGGGATCTGGGGGTCCCCTTGTGAAAGGGGGCTTCCAGGTTCTGATAAGCCCCCCACCCGCAGAAACCGACAACCAACGGCCAGGGTTATCGGGCAGAGGCCCTTGTCCTCATCAACATGGGAAATGGGACTTCAGGCAGCCTCAGGCTCGGTTCACACTGGTGCGATGTGGGAAACCCTGCAAATCCAGTGCGGGTTCTTGCATTGCACCTGAGTCGCCGGTGGTTCACACTGCCCTCTGTGAACCACTGCGGGTGTCCATACAAAATTATTGACACCCTAGATCGGTTCGCAGATCGCAGTGCAAACTGTGAATTTAAACAGGAATCAGATTGGTTCGGTCCGAATGTGATGTGAATTCATCGATATAGTTTGTATGGCTGAATTTGCATCACACAGACATCGCATGTGATCTACACAGCAATGCGGTTTGAATCACATGCGATGTCTGGCATCGCACCAGTGTGATCCGGCCCTCAGATGCTGAGGCTGTAAGAATACAACAGCCGGCAAAGGAGATTCCTCCATTCACACTGAGAAAAAGCGATCTGTGTATGGCTAACCTACTAACCTACCTTATAAAAATAGATAAATAAAATGAAAATGTAAACATTTATCTGACTTCCATTGGAGCTGAGGCTGGCTTTCCATTTTCTCTGGACTGTTTGTCTTTGGTACATAAGGACCATCTTTCACAATTACCCCAAAATGATTTTTAAAGTATAGAGGTCTGAACCTGTGCATGACCAAATCTAACAGGTGTCAGTCGAAGGGTGGAAGGCCAGGTAGTCAGATTCTGTTGAATTCTATGCGTTTATCTGAAGTTTTTATCTCCTGTGCAGGCAGGCCACAAAGATAAACTCTTATCTCATGCAATTTAATTGTGCTTTAAGGCCATTATGCTTCATCCATAACCTATTTGTCACACTGAGTGATTTTAGGTGCAGGGACACAAAGGAACAATTACATCCAAATACTTAGCAGGGAGATTCACTTCCAGGTCTATCTTGCCAAATAGCTTTACAGTGGACATCACAATGAGCTGCCAGGAGATGTCATGAAATACGTGTGTGCAGCTTGATGCAATCCGTGTGCATTGTAGGCTTATTATTGCTTTGAATAAAAGGAAAACAATGTCTTGCACAATTTTTTTGAAAGCTAAATTCCATGAGATTGTTCTATGAATGGTCGACTTCTTCATTATTACTATTTCAGAAATGGGATAACTACCTGTGATAGCATACAAGTATTCACCTATTAGAAAAAAACAAGAACAATGAAAAAATCATGCTGTTACCTGTGGTGGTTGACGCCGAAATGTGCTGCAGAAAAGTTGTGTTTTGTTCACATTTTCAGCACTGCGTACCAAACGCACAGGATGTGCAATCTGCTGTGGGTGTTAGTAGATTCCTAACGAGGCCCCAAATATCAAAAAGCAGAGCGTTTGCCTGCACCGGATCACATGGTACCGCAATACCGTGCGATCCAGTTGCAGTGCATTTTTAAAATTGGCGCAGTCCAATGCGATTTCAACCTATTCAAATGAATGGGCTGAAAACCGCAATGAATTGCACAGCAATGCAAAGTGTGATTCCTGTTGTGAACCGACATTGACCCTAGGTTCACACCTATGCAGTTTTTAGTGCATTTTGCAGTATGCAGAAACGCACTACAGTCCATTTAACATGGTTACCTATAGTACATGTTTACATCTATGAGCTAGATTCAGGTAGAGTCGCCTATTTTTGTGCAGACGTAGCGTATGCTATTTACACTACGCCGCCGCAACTTTTACAGGCAAGTGCTTCATTCACAAAGCACTTGCCAGTAAAGTTGTGGCGGCGTAGCATAAATGGCCCGTCGTAATTCAAATTGGGCGGGTAGGGGGCATCTATTATTTAAATGAAGAGCGATCCCGCGCCGAACGTACTGCGCATGCGCCGGCTGTGAAAGTTTTCAAGCGCGCATGCTCCAAATCACATCTCAAATTGTCAATGAAAGCGACGTGAACGTAACGTACGGTCAGCCCCATTCTGAATCGACTGACGTAAACGACGTCTGTCCCGACATCCATACTTAACATTGGCTGCGCCTCATATAGCAGGGATAACTTTAGGCCAGGCGTAAGCCTAACGTAAGTGGCGTAAACAGATACGCCGGCCAGGCGCACGTTCGGGAATGAGTGTATACGCTCATTTGCATACTTTAGACGGGAACGCCAGCTAGAGTCCAGCCTAAATATGAAAATAAGATTCGACGGCGTAAGAGACTTACGCAAGTCGGATCTAATGGAAAACTATGCGTAACTGATTCTATGAATCAGTCGCATAGATAGGAGGGCTCAGAGGCAGAGATAAGACGGCTTATCTGAAGATAAGCCGTCTTATCTCTTTCCTGAATCTGGCCCTATGTGTTTTTCAGCCGGTGTGTTGGAAAGGGTCAGGGACTTTTTTTTACCCGCAGCAGATTGGGTGTTAAGCCGCACCAAAAATGCAAGTGTTTACATGCATTTTGCATTTTATTAAAGACCCCCTGCCCCGTGGCACATCCCCCCATGTTGAGGGCATGTGGCCTGGTATGGTTCAGAGGGGGGGCGGTCTCTCACTCGTCCCCCTCCTTTTTTTTTCTTAGTGCCTGATAGTGTAGAGTACTAGAGGCCTAGCCCATAGAGAGGCCTAATTAATGGGTTTCTGAACCCCAGGCTGGCCACATTTTGTTGTCTAATCACCGTTTTGTAGGGGATGTGTTACACTCCTAATTTTATTCTGAATGAATGAATGAATGAAGAACTTATATAGCGCAGCACATGCGAAGTAAATCGCCTCTGGGCGCTTGTTGTTCCTGTCTCCTTTGAGATCAAAAGAGATGAGTCTTAATCTTTCTCCTGAAGACTAAGTAGACTAAGTAGTTGTTTGCATTTCTGGCTGTTTACCCTTCCCCGTGCATTTTTATGATACTTACACATGTCTCGTAATGGTTTACTAACCTGTCTGCTGTAATTTTGATGCATTCATATTAAAGCGGAGGTCCGCTTAAAAAAAAATATTAAAAGCCAGCAGCTACAAATATTGAGGCTGCTGACTTTTAATAAATAAATAAACTTACCTGTCCAGGGTGTCCGCAATGTCGGCAGCCGAAGCCGAACAATTGATTTGCTTGCCCCCGCCGTCTGTCTCGGTGAGGGAATCAGGAAGTGAAGCGTTGCGGATTCAGTTCCCAGTTCCCTACTGCGCATGTGTGAGCCGTGCTGTGCGTCCTCACTGTTCCTCTCTGTCTTCTGGGACCAGTGTGTTTCCCAGAAGACAGAGGGGGGGATGGACGGGAAGGCGCGTGACTCCCGTGGGAGTCTATACCCAGAAGTATTCCCAAGTATCTGCACCCAACTGAAAGGTGGCAAACTTTTTGTGTGGACCTTCGCTTTAATAAACAATTTGAACAAGGAAAACATTTTGGAGTGGGGTTCCCCTCAAAATCCATACCAGAGCCGATTTTTTTTTTTATTGCTGCCAGTTCTTGTTCATGCATCCAGCTGTCAATGGGGAACCCCGCTGACAGCTGATGACTCTTTGGTTGTTAAGGATGGGGCAACCGGCTTCCCAGCCTGCTGCTTAACAACCAGGTATACAAAGTTAGTTAGAGAGAAAGGAGTCACCGCTCCAGGTGGGATCACTAAATGGTTACAGGTGGTGCAGGATACCGAGGGTGCTGGCGGTGCACTAAGCAAAATGAAGACAAAGAAAAATGGATAGCCGCACTCCAAAACCTGATGGGTGGTCTTTTATTCAATAGACAGCATGTACAAAAATAGGGTCACAGCAGTAGAAACAAGGAACAGCCGACGCGTTTCGCACTGGATCAGTGCTTATTCATGGCCATTTTTCTTTGTCTTCATACAAAGTTAGTTAATGAGAAAAAAAGGAAAAAAAACATGTTCAAAAACGCACCTCAAAATGCTCCTGAAAACCGCAATAACCACATAGATGTGAACCTAGAGTAAATGTGAACTTTTTACCATCTATAATATCAACATACATGAAATAAATGATTGCTTGATTCTAGTTTCTCCTGTGTTTTTCTTTGCTCCATGTTTATTTTTGTATCTATGTTATAGCTGTGAATGAAGCCGCAAACATTGCAGGGTTAGTGTAAACAGGGGAAGTATATACAAACTCCATGTACTCCTTGGTGGAAATCAACATCACACTCCAGCTGGCCTTCTCATAGAGGGAACGCACCATACCTTCCTTACCCGTTGAATGTTGTGTCTATGTGAATACTCTGTAAAATTTAAATTTTTTCCATTGACATAAAGTATACTTAAAATGCCCACGCAAGTGTATGCATGTAAGAGATCAAAAAATATTTACAAAGTTGATTTGTTTAGTGCACTGTGTTATTGTATCACAAATTTTATCAATGCTAAGTAGCTACTTTTTAAGCTACTTGCACACAGTAGCCCAAAGACGCCTCATTTTTATGCATTCAGATGTGTTTGTTTTTTCCTGATCAAAATGAAATCCGTTGGTTTTAATAGGCCTGAACACCAAGCATAAATACATGCGCTGTGTATAGATCAGAAAACAAAAATCTGGGTTAGTGGTCAGTATTTTTGCATGCAAATATGCATGTATGCCACACTATCTGTACTAAAAAGAAGCTAGAAGAATGTTTACATGTGTGTGTGATTGTGTGCATGTGCTAGACAGCCCATCCTTTTTTGGCAGGAATATCTAATGTTCATACATCAGTACCATGTAAGTACCAAGGATGCCTGTCCTGAGAAGATAAAGAAGTGGCTATTGCTGTTCCCTCCCTCCTCATTTTGGGGAATGATGGTTCCCTGGCTGTGATGCTAATCAAAATGCATATATACTGACCTCCAAACAAATTTGGCATCTGCAGTTGTGACCCCTGATTTTATGAGCTGAATACTTTTTCATCATTGTCTCAAAGTATCAGGGCCAAAGAGAGCCAGGCCACTAGCATTTTCAGAAGAGTCAGTGGCAGAATATGTACAGTGGAACCTCGGATTGCTAGTGATGTGGTTAACGAGCCTTTCGCAATACGAGCACTGTATTTTTAAAAATCGTAACTCGGTTTGCGAGTGTTGTCTCACAAAACGAGCACGATTCAGGCCAAAGCGGTGTGCAGTAGCGCTTTTGGCCTGAGGTGGGGGGGGGGGGGGCGGAGACAAGCAGAGACGAACGGCGGCGATCGTAGCCGATCGGTGCTGTTCGAAAATGCACGGAAAGGCCCGAGGACAGCACGGCTGACCTCAGCAAATCTCGGGAACAAAGTCTTTCCGAGGTTTGCCGAGGTCAGCCGAGGTGTCCTCGGGCCTTTTCAGCCATTTCAGAGGCAATCCGGCGCTCCCCACCTCCGCATGCGGTATTGTATGCCATTGAAGTCAATGCGGAACAAATTATTTTTGTTTCCATTGACTTTAATGGGGAAACTCGCTTTGATATGCGTGTACTTTGGATTACAAGCATTCTCCTGGAACAGATTATGCTCGTAATCCGAAGTTCCACAGTATGTCCTTGTAAGTACATGTCTTCTTTAAAGCAGAACTAAGCTCTCTCAACACTAATGCCGCGTACACACAGTCAGAATTTCCGACAACAAATGTTCGATGTGAACTTGTTGTCAGAAAATCCAACCCTGTATATGCTCCATCGGACATTTGCTGTCAAATTTGAGAGCTGGTTGTCAAATTTTCCAACAACAAAAGTACACAATTCAACGCACAAAAATTCTACGCATGCTCGGAATCAATTCCACATGGTTTTGATGTCGGAATGTCCGATCGTGTGTACGCGGCATAACTGTGTTTAACACTTCAATACTAGATTGTAAACTCTAACGAGCAGGGCCCTCTGATTCTTCCTGTATTGAGCTGTATTGTAATTGTACTGTCTGCCCGACTTGTTGTAAAGCACTGCACAAACTGTAATAATCATAATACGGGCACTTTTACCCCCTTCCTGCCCATGCCAATTTTCAGCGCTGTCACACTTTGAATGACAATTGCGTGGTAATGCAACACTGTACCCAAACTGAAATGTTATCATTTTGTTCAAACAACACAAATGCGTTTTTCTTAGTTTCTGTTATAAAATTTGGGAAATAAATATTTGTTCTTCATAAATTTTGGCCAAAATGTATTCTACTATATTTATTTGGTGAAAATAACCCAAATCAGCGTATATTATTTAGCCTGTAGGAAAGTTCTATGGTCCTGAAAATGGATGGATCCAGATGTACTGGTGGTTTATCGCATTTCTTGAGGCCCAAAAATGCCAGGACAGTACAAATACCCCCCAAATGACCTATTTTTGGAAAGTAGACAGTCCAGTCCAAGGAATTTAGTAAAAGTCATATATATATATATACTTTGCCATACTGTCACCAATCAGTGTCCCTGATCAATGCCACACCAGTTATATGATGCTAGCACTTTGTAATTTCTTAATTTTCCCCAAAAAATTACAACTTCAACAAACCCACAATGCCTTTTACTAAATTCCTTGGTCTATCTACTTTCTAAAAAAATCTGTAAATGTAAAAAATATATATAATAAAATATATGAATATATATATATATATATATATATAAATATATTTATATTTTACATTTAAAGATTTTTTTGAACACTGTAACCAGAGCAATATAATGTTACCATAGAATGACATTGCTATAAGCAAGCATTTTACTGAATGCAACTGATTAATTAAAGGATCACTAAAGGATTTTTTTTTTTTTTAAGCTAAATAGCTTCCTTTACCTTACTGCAGTGCTGGTTTCATGTCTCCATTGTTCGTTTTTGCTTTGAATTTGCTGTAATTCTGCTCTGATCTCCGCACTTCCTGCTTGTCTGGCTCCTTATGAAAAAAATCATGGCAGCTTTTCACGGTGGTCTAAGCTGTGTGTCTAAAACTCCTCAGAACCAATCAGATTCATTTTAAAAACAAAACACTGCCCTGTATTTGTTTGTTTTTGTTCTGTGTGTCTCTGTACTTCACAGAAACATGAAACCAGTTTAAAAATGAAACTAAACTGCAGGCACATTATATGATTGATTTGTATCTATTTTTAATCATTTTTAAAAGGAATCAGTTAACTATTATGTCTCTATAACCTGTAAACAGACATTTCAGCAAAACATTTTTTTTCCTTTAGTGACTTTAAGTTTGTTTTGTTGTGATTAGCTGTGATTGAACAGAGCTCATCACATGGTATAGATGGGCTGTGATTGGCCCTGTCTGTACCATGTGATCACATTGACCAATAACAGCTAGAAACACAATGGACTGCATGAAAGAAAGCCATCCATTGTTTATAACTGTCTTGTGATCAGCTGTGATTGGTCACAGCAGTCACATGGTGCCAGCAGCGAGCCAGTACACTGATCAGTCATCGGCTGTGTCCTGTGAGGTGCACTCACAGGACACAGAGGAAAGGTGTTAATCCTTATGCAGCTAGCCTTAGTAAATAGATAGGAAGGTATATTGTATTTACTTTTTTTATTTTTTATTCAGTTGCTTCCTGATTTGTGGTCTAGGCCACAATGATGTCATACATCCCAGGAGTCTTCATGGGCATTTTTTTCTATCATGTGGAGCAGGGACTTTCTCAGCTAAGCACACCCTCCTGACTAGATGCCCGAGCTAAGGGCAGATGGATTCCAGGAAGTAAATGCTACATGAATCAATTGCCCTTACTCAAAATAGCAGCGGCTAGTAATGCTAAAGGGTGTTTTCAAAGTGATTTGTTAACAAAATAAAGCTTAGAGACATAAATGAATGGGGGAATTTTCTTTGAATATTTTAAATGAATTAAATAGTGTTTTCATTTTGTGGTCCTCAGATAGTTTCTGATTTAAGAGCCAATCAAGTAAAGCTGGCGGTTAGGAAAACAGTCATCCATAGTGGATTCTCACACGTTCTCTCCATTACATACAATCTATACATGGTCTCTGACTGCAGCACTGACTCACGTTTGCCTACTAAGTGGCAATTATTGTATAACAAAAAAATTGCAACTGTGCAGATCATCTTTTTTTTTTCTACTTTAATACAATTGTCTGCTGGTTCAGAGTTCTCAACTTATTTATTTCTTATGCCGCGTACACACGATCGTATTTTCCGATGAAACAAGTCCGATGGACTTGTTTCATCGGAAATTCCCATCGTGTGTGGGCCCCATCGGATTTTTTTCCATCGGAGTAAAATAATAGAACATGTTTTAAATTCTGAGAAAAATCCACACATGCTCAGAATCAAGTCGACGCATGCTCGGAAGCATTGAACTTCATTTTTCTCTGCTCTTCGTAGTGTTTTACATCAACGTGTTTTGGACAGACGGAATTTAGTTTGACCGTGTGTATGCAAGACAGCTTGAACATAATTCGATGAAAAAATCGGATTTTAGACCATTGGATACTCCGATCGTGTGTACGCGGCATAAGAGAAATCACCACGCTCCCTGATGCTGGATGGGGCTCATCTAATACTGTTATATACAATTTTTTGTCATTATTTTTGTAGCCCCATCTGCAATCCTGTATCATTTATTTTCTATGCTGCCATGTTAAGAAAAAAATTAATGTTCCCTTCAATCCCTTCAGATTCCATGACAGAATGACCTGCTGGTCTCAGAGTGCCATGGCAAACCCTCTCCCACTTTCTGAACAGAAGTCCCTATTTGTTTTCCTAGGGGAAGCTCGATGACGGCTAATGTAATGACTTTACTGCCTGTTGTTTGAGAAAGACACCAGCCGCTGATTGTATCTGACAGATTAGCTTCCTTAATTGTATTAGAAGATGAATCTTTTTGTTTTCCCCTGAGGACAAAAGGAAAGGATTTTTCAATTAACTTCACCTGTTTAACCCTTTTTTTCCTGAAGGAATGCCTTGTGGAGACCATTGGCCTACCCTTTATCCCTCTTCTTTCAGCTGCCCATACACCTAAGAGAAAAATGTGTCACCCATAAATGATTTTCTCATAGCGATCACTTGCATTGACATACATATCATTAATATGCAAATCAGATACTATTATAGCACCATGATCCCACCAAATCCAGTATATTAAATATTAGACTGTGCGTGCCAGACTTGGAAAAGATCTTTGCATCAAGTGGTCTTCTTGGAAAGAAGACCTTTGCATTCATAAACGCTATTTTATTTTCTAAAAAATATATTTTGTTCACAAAGTACACATTCTACAATAGTGCAATTCACAATCCTCTGCAGAATGTACATTTACATTCCGGCACACGGCCAATGCACATGCGCGAGAGTGATGTCATCCTGCACTGGCCAATCAAAACGGCTGAAAACTGGTTGCTTTTGGCTTCAGACTATTCAAACTAATGTTAGTATGTGTGCTTTTGGTTCCACTTTAGGTAATACAGCTGGGTCACCTCTCCGCCCCAGTCTGTGATTATACCGTGAAATAACGGCAGTAGCTTCACCTTTTGTCAGTCGGCTTCTTCTACTTTCAGTGGGTTCCCTGTCAGCACATATATATGGCAGCACACCTGATTGACTTATAGTTTTGGCCCAGTCTAGCTTTAGCCTTGATGCAGTATGACAACCTGCATGAGTACAATGTACAAATGCATTATTTTTAGTAATTCAACACCCCTACAATGCACAGTATGCATTATTTTTAGTAATGCACTGTATCCCAATGCACAGTACTGTGTGGTCTTTATCAACCCTTTTACCCCAGAGGAACCCTTGAAATAATATTTAGGTTCAATGGGTGTCAGTGGAAATAATTCTCCTTCAGTGGCGATCAGTGAGAATAATGTCCTGATCGGTGGAAAGAATGTCCCTTACATTGCTGATCAGTGGGAAGAATGTCCCTTACATTGATGGTCAGTGAGAAGAATATCCCTTATATTGATGGTCAGTGGCAAGAACGTCCCTTACAATGGTGATCACTGGGAAGAATGTCCCTTACACTAGTGAGAAGAATGCTTTTTACATTGGTGATCAGTCGGAAGAATGCGCCTTACATTGGTCGTCAGTGGGAAGCATACCCCTTACATTGATTCTAAAGAAAGATGATTGGTGATCAGTGAGAATAATCCTTCTTACATTGGTGATCAGATGAAGAATATTCCTTAAATCCTGGTTCACACCGATGGAGGTTTCATTTTTTATATTGCACATGCATTTTGGAGGTGATCTGTGACTTTTAGTGGTACTGCGAAACAGATTGGACACTTTTGACACCTTTTTGGGACTATTGACATTTATACAGGGAACAAATACTCTTGCGTGTGTTGATCAGGTGATCTATAGTTCAGGATGGATAATGTCCTTGGCCATGCTGCGCTCCAGGATGGGTGTATCCTCACAGACAAAGAGAGAATAGAGAGGGCGTACCAGTCTAGTGCATTATCTTTAAATGAGTTTATTTAAAAAACAAATTAAAAACTACTCACAAGCGAGTGACAGAACCCTCAATGTAAAAGCCTTTCAAATGATTGCAATCGATCTAATAATCACAGTCACCAGACAATTAAAAGAGAGGACACAAGGACCACTACTGGCTGACACGATCAAGGGGCTAAATGTGTTCCCTCTTGAGTGCTTCTTACTGTGGGGGGGGGGGGGGACTGACTGGAGGAGGAGACAGATTGCTACGAACAGCAGATATGTCTCTCCTCTACTGTCAGAACGAGGATTTGTGTGTTTACACACACAAATTCCCATTCTGGCGATCGTGGGTGGCCAGCCACACACATTGGGTCCCCTGCCATGCAGCAGACGCATGTGCCTGCTATGGCTCTTAAAGGAGTCGATGTACCCATATGTCGAATTTGCGGGAGCGTGCCACTTTGCTGACATAGTGCCATGAGCAAGTCGGCAAGTGGTTAAATCTGCAGCTTTCATTAAAATTATACCCGGTGATCCTTCCATTAAGACTACAAGGCAGGCTGGGATGGGTTGCAGGAAAGATCAACACAGTCAGTATTGGTAGGGGAATCCCTCCTGCCCAGCAATTGTCTGCTCCCAGCAGGGGTGGGTGGAAGAAGCCGTCCGCGCCAGGAAAAGACAGTGATATGAATGTGAGTTAGGGACCTTAGATTGTGAGCTCCTTGAGGGTAGGGACTGATGTGAATGTACATTGTATATGTAAAGTACTGCGTTAATTGACGGAGCTATATAAGTACCATAATATTAATAATTATTATCGCTAGCGTCTATATCAGCTGCTTGCAATGATCGAAAGCGAATTCGGCAGGCTGGTTGTACCCAAGTCAATCGATCGATCAACTTGGTACAATCAGCCTGCCTGTTAATGATTCAAATTCAGATTCAAACTGTTCAGATTCACCTTGTTAAGGTCCTTGTTAAGACTCTTTTCATCTCCCAAGTGCTCCTGTGCTGCCACCAAGTCGCATGCACCCCTATCTGACTCTACAACACACATTGCACAGACATGGGACAACCACTGTCACTATCAGCAAGCTGGTCCAGACCAATGTTGTGCAAATGACATGAAATGAATGCATTTAGACAGAAAGTCTCTGAAAGAGGTTGGAGGAGATTAGAAACCGTAAAACAGATTAAAAAGGTGAAAACAAGCATTATATGGGAAAGAAACATGGCAGTTGTTTATGACGCACACTGCTTTAGAAAATTAATTGTCCCCTGGTCGTTACTCAAGTAAATAACATTGCAATCTCTTTATCCCAGATGCCATGTGTTTTTTTTTTTCATATGAGGTAAGCATCCAATCTTTCCTAATAATATCTCTGTGCTTTCCTGGGCACAGGGCCAGAGACCCAGGGATGGCTGAATGGGGATTCCCGTGTAACAAGGTGATACCCACGCATCAGTGCTGATCTGTGCCTACTGGAGGCAAAGAATAACAATTTGAGGCAGAAGGATAATAACTCTTAAAATAGAAGCAGAATATCATTTTTTCCCCTCTTTTAAATGTCTTATCGCCCTAAAGGCATTCACCTTTTCTGCTTTCTTATCTAGATCTATTTCTGATCCTTGTGTCCATTCATACAGACCTCCTTCTCAAACAGACATTTAATCCCTAGTGCTCACCCTCTGTCCATTAGTCCTGTTTATTCTGTAGCTAAAGACGTTTGGGTTTGGGATTAAGACCATCTCTACCCCAGAGACTCATTCTTAGCCTTCCGACACCTTTTGTTTTTTAATTAGTAGGGTAAACTCCCCAGAGAAAAAATGTATATTTATGTACATTGGAGAGCGAGACTGGTGGAGCCATGTGGTTCTTCACTATTCTTTTCACCAGCTTAATAGAAAGCGTATTCAATTCTAAAACGGTCTACTCTTTCCATACACAGATGCAATGCAAGGAGCAATGTTTGCTTGCTGTTTAAATGAGTACCAAGCTCCGTAATCCAGTTGTACTTGTTAGCAAACAATTTATTAGCTAGGCAGCAGACCTCATCCAGCATGCTCGGAGATTCTAGTTACACTGATGGATGCTGACCTCAAATACATATTTAGACTTTTCTCCCATCACACCCAGTTTGAATATTGCAAAAAAACTTTTGGAGCTTTCTGACTGCACCCAGTTCTGAGATATGCTTGAAACTGGGGTTCCTTGTACCGCTCCTTTAAATAAGTAGATTTTATTGCATGATTCGAATTTTGGAGCAAAGCCGAGGACTATTCCTATCCTTAAAAAGGGAACCTTTAAGTAGAGGAATGTTCCAGGGATTTTAACCTTTTCTTTCCTTCAAGTTCCAATGTCACCAGCTTCTTATACAGAAGTATTGACTTGCTGGTATTGTAACAAGGAAGACGGAAGACTTCAGAAACAAGGAGCAGCTCAAAAATGTCCCTTTAATGGTTTTTAGAATGACAGTTTAGGGTTTATCTACTTCCAGCCCAGGCAAATTCTGACAACTCTCCTACATCTAAAAAACATAATTCTATTTTGCTAAAAAAAACTACTTAGAACACCCAAACATTTTATATATTTTTTTAAGCAGAGGCTCTAGAGTAGGGGTGGCCAGCCAGCGGCCCGAGGGCCACATGTGGCCTGTGGAGCCTTCTGATGTGGCCCGCGATCTCCTGTTTTGGAATGGCGGGTTAGCAAGCCCAGATCGCAGGTTGCCGACCCACCATACCACAGCATTAGTGTTGTGAATGAAGCTGGTGGTAGAGAAAAAAAGCAGCTGTGAAGCAAAGCCCTATAAGCCGATGCTTCCTGTACAGTGGAGTCTATGGCAAAGTTCATCTAACCCGCAGGATAGACACAGGGGCACTACGGTGTGAAAGCAGTCTTAGGCCCTTTTCACAAGATCGGCCCGACCCAATCGGACCCTCAATTTACCTCTATAGAGTGGCAGATGCAAACAGACTTTTGTCAGCTTACGCCCACCTACCTCCAATCCGATCTGCTTTTAGACCCCAATATCTTTCCTCTGGCCTCCAAAGCATCAGATCAAACTGAGATCGGTTTGATTTGATGCTTTCACAAGCTGGCAATAGCTTGTTTACATGAGACCAAAAAGTCACAAAATCCTTGTTGCTTTTGGTTTCTGGCGTCACATAGTGGGAGGAACAACATCAGTTCCTCTCACTGTGTCCCAGGAACCGGATGCTACCAGTCACATCCTACTGAGCGATCGGAGAGCCAGTAAATACGGTGGGGGACCCCCTTCCACCGCCTGTAAAAGCAATCCAGTGGATTACTTTTACAGTGAAGGGAATCACCAGCACTAAAAAAATTACATCTGCTATAGCGATGACTGAGATATCACCCTTCATATCCAGTGACGTACTGGTATGTCGCTGGACAGGAAGCAGTTAAAGTAGGACTAAACTTGTTTTGGAAAGAGTGGAAAACAATTAGAACATATATCAGTTTTTTTCTTTTGCTGTGTGTGGCTCCGTTAAGGCTTGTAGACACAGGCCGAATGACATTTGACACGTGTGTATGGCAGCCATTCCAACTGAAGCCAGCCATTCTTTTGGCTTCTGCCGAACGCTCATCACCGAAAAAGATCTGCCAACTGTTTACCATTATCACTGAGAGTGACAAGCCCAACTTTCAAGTTGTCACCAAAGCAGGTATAGAGGGAAAACCTCCATTGAGGACACTAATTCTTTGGACCATAATGGCAACCAGGGATTTAGGAGGAATTTCGTCTCACTTGTGGCTTTTGAATAGAGAGTGAAGGGAAATCTTCCCAAAGAATACAGATGGTGGCAACCAGGGATTTCCTTCATTTTGGACATATTTCCTCTAACTTGTGGCTTTTGGATAGGGAGTAAAGGGAAATCTCCCCATGGGATACAGAGGGTGGCAACCAGAGATCTTCCCTCACTTTGGAGGGATTTTCTCAGACTTGTGGCTTTTGGATAGGGAGTGAAGGGAAATCTCCCCATGGGATACAGATGGTGGCAACCAGAGATTTCCTCATTTTGGAGGGATTTCCTCTCACTTGCAGCTTTTGTATAGGGAGTGAACTGAAGGAAAATCTCGACATGGGATACAGATGTAAAAAAATGGAGGGCGCTAAAGTGAAAGGTGGTAATACTAAAAACACGCTAATCAAGTCGCATAGCGATCATAGGAAGTATTGGTACACCTAGAATTATGTATATAAAGTGAAGCAATGAAGACAAATGTGCAATGCAATGTAGGAACCAATTAAGATAATTGGTATAGTATAAAACGTGTCCTTAATTGGCCAAAAAGTGAAGTCCTTAAAATCCAAAGGAAAAATTGAAGAGAAAAAAGAAGAAATTCTTCAAAGAAAATCCAAGATTCCTCCACCAGGCAAATTAAATCACCCCAATCGTGCTTAAAGATAAGGATCTGCTTACCAGATGGTCATGACCTCTTACCCAAAAGAAGGTCAATCTCGCTTCATGCAGGATTATGCCTGCATACATTGGAAGAGTTTCTTCACCACCAAGCAAAATAAATTTCACTCCATCAGATGATACATGGAATAAATGAACAAAGAAAAAGCTCCCATAGCGCGATCAATTTATTTTAAAATTGGAATAAAAAACAAGCCAAATGGCTACTTACAAAAAATGGTGCCCTATCCCGGCACTGAGGCTGCAAGCAATCATCAAACTGGGGGCCAATTCGCTCACTCGCGTGGGGCGGCTCACTGTGATGTGTTTGGAGGAGCAGTGGATCCTCAGAGAACCGTGGCTGTGGGGATATAATCCGCGTTCGTCAACTCGTTGTCCCCGCTCGTGGTGCGTCTCTGAGACAGACGCCGGGAAAAGGACACAAGGAGTGCATGTGACCAGGCTGCGCCGACCGACGTACGTTTCGTTGGATAACGTCTTCTATGCGACTTGATTAGCGTGTTTTTAGTATTACCACCTTTCACTTTAGCGCCCTCCATTTTTTTATATCACATTGTCCATTAGTTTTGATTAATTGTCACTTGAGGTGCTGCTTGATATATTTATATGTGTGTTATTATTTTTCACTATATATATATATTTTTAGAAACTATACTTTAAGTACTATTCATTAGTTCATTAGTATATCGAGCTATTGGCGCGGAATTTTTCTTTTTTTACATGGGATACAGATGGCAACAAAAAATTTTTTATGGGGATATAACGATCACTTAAACTGTCCACATACAGGTAAAATATTGGAGTTTATTTATAACAAGAGGTTAGGTTCGGGACTTCTTTAACTTCCAGTTCTCAACATTTTATGACCCAATACAGGTATTTTTTCGGGGGTGTCTGTCTTCCTCCCCTCGTGTCCCTACTTGTATTGATTTAAGTAATCTGGAAAATCTTTCATATGTTTTTGTAGATATGCATCCTGCATTTGCTTCTGAAGAAGTGGAATTATATCCACAAAATGTGTCAAGCTTTGAAATGCAGTTTCTTATGCGTCCACATTTCATCTCATAGGAAGTTTACTCATTATGTGCAATAATGCAATTCCAATGGCTTTTTATCATGTACATCAGCTCGTCATTAATGCAATGTATCGTGTCCCATGTGTAATATATGAATAACATTTTTATATTTTTTATATAATATTGTGCAATAATTGTACAAACACACATCTCGTTCAAAGTCTCCCACCCCTCTCCTTTTATCAATATTGGAGTTTACTGCTGAATCAGCTGAAATGTACCCGTGGGTGGCCCTGCCATCACCATCCGCCTTAGAAAAACTTCAGGAAGAAAATTATCAGAAAAAATAGTGACTGCAAATGGTGCCCATTTCTATCATAATACAGCCAGCAGGGGAAGTTTGTCCATCCACGCTGTTTAGCGTAGATGGTGGAGTCTGTTAGATTTCTTTCACTCTGCCCGCAGACTGAGCAATACAAAAAAATGTGTGTATGGCCAACGTTAGTCTATATAAAATGTTACTCCAATATCTTATTCCTATAACATACTGTATATTTCATCAAATGTAAAACACATTACAATTTAATTTTTTTCTTTATAAAGCTAGGTTCACGCTGCTGCGAATTCAAAATCGTTCGATCTTACCACGATTTTGCGGCCGCGAATTTTTGATCACATAGAGCACACTGGCCGTGAATATAAAAGTTAACAGCAGAGGGTGCCTTATACATTTGCAAGAAAAGGTACTTAATATAGTATCGTAGAGATGCTGCCGTGGAAAAATAAACAAAAAAGATCTTTTCCAGGCAGGTCATGTATTGCTTCTCTCTAGGAATGATTTTTTAAAGACGTAAGAGAAGCAAGAATCTCTACACTGGCACCCGCAAAGTCCTGATGTTATACAAAGTATAGTCCCAAACTTTGGTTGTGTAAGGTTAACAGAGCTGTCATTCCCCCATCTCATCTGCAGAGGGAGCAAAATACCCAGCCAGTCCAAGACTTAACTCCTTCACTGCTTGCCGAAGTGGCAGAAATCTGCTTTGGGCTCATCAACAGAGGAGGGGTTTTCAACATAGTGTCCTTCCATTGAACCTAGGAGGAGCAGGATGGGAGGGGAGGTGCGGATAGACTTTGCCAGGGAGGTGGGGGTAAAATCTAACTTAGAATAAGCTGTAATACCAGCTTCCCCCCCTTCTCAACATACATAGCAGCTGTTCCAAAACACACTGTTTTCTTTAGCTGAGACTTCAAATGGAAGAACTCTGTAGGCTACATATAGAATATGCAGCGCCGCAATATTTCTTTAATGTCTTCGCCACACACAGCCCTTACCCTGGCCCTCAGCCGTGATTATGTAGCTGTCATGAAGTTACGTTATTATGGTGCTGATTGATACTCACCTTTTTGGAAAGCAGATGTTGCATTGGCGTTATCCAGCAGACAGCGGTGTATTATCAAAGTGACCGACAAGCACGGCCAGCGTCTCAGCACTGCTAAGACAGTAAACATGCATTCTGCCCGGTACAGAAGCTTCCTCCTAAACCGCTGCAGATTACTGAGATGTGATTGACGGCAATAACATATTCTTCATGCAGCTATAACATATCCCCCCTGAAGACGCCGGTATCACATTCTCACACATATAGACTGCAGGAGGTGCTGCGCTGCACCCGGTGAGAGTTTGTCAAGCTATACTTATTACTTATGGAATGCAGTGAAACCCCCCTGGCTCAGACATGCATCTTTTTTTCCATCAGCTAAGCAGATTTTTTTTTTCCTTTGTCAGGGACATGCCCTACATCTCCATGTAACTCACCTCATACCTACCCCACCAAGCACTTCGCTGTTCCTCCACTGACCCCACTACTGGCTCGGCTGCCAGCACCAGCCTTTCCAAAAAATACATTTTTGCAAAAACACAGGAAATTGAAGCAATCTTAAACACATTCAACAATCTGCTTTGTCGTCCAAGTTCTCTTTAGAGACTATAATGAGCGTTTCATCAGAACTGGGCTGCAAAGCCAGTAAAGCAAAAAAAAAAGGAATCATAGCAGCCATATTTTCAAGCTGAAACAGGCACGGGACTTATTATGGCACAGATCGAAGAATAGGGGGCCATGTGGGAGTGCCATAAGTAGGGATTTTAAAGGCTGAGGCCCGGCATTTGATCTAAATAAAGTAATAAATCTCAGCTGCGGTCTCTTTAAATAAAGAACAAATAAAATGATGCCTGTGCAGTATTCCCACTGAGACATGGTGTATATTTAGTTATTTTTCAATAAAAGAACAGTTATGCTTTTTTTTAAGTAGATCTGAGCTTAAAAAGTGAGGGTTTGCTATGTTATAGGGAAGATTCAAAAAATGTTAAAGTGGTTGTAATGGCTCAAGGTTTTTTCTTCATGCAATCTATGCATAAAGGTAAAAAAACCTTCTGTGTGCAACAGCGCCCCCTACAACTTACTTGAGCCCCATCACCATCCAGCGATATGCACAAGAGCCTCAGCTCTCTCAGGTATCTCCCTCCTTGTTGGCTGAGACAGCAGCGGTAGCCATTGGCTCCCGTTACTGCCAATCACAGCCAGTGAGCCAATGAGGTGAGCAGCAGCTTAGGAGCGAGCCTGCTTAGCTGCCCCCATAGCAAGCTTCTTACTATGGGGGCACTAGACAGAAGGGAGCAGCCTGGAGCATGTGACAGAGGACCCAAAAAGAGGAGGATTTGGGCTGCTTTGTTCAAAACCATTGCACAGAGCAGGTAAGTATAATTTAAAAATAAAAATTGAACCTTTAGCTCTGGTTCACATTGATGCTACTTTGAAATCGTGCTGCTTCACTTGAAGTAGTGTGATTTTTAAAGTAGCAGGTCAGCGCGATTTCAGGTGCTACTTGAAAGACATCTGTGCAGCTTCATGCACAGGTGTCTATTGAAGTCGCATGCAAAATCTGCAAAAGTAGCGCAGGAACTACTTTTGAAAATCGGTGCGGCGCCACAAAGTCACATGACACATCGCTCCAATGTGAACAAGGGCTTAATGTCACTTTAACTAGCCCTGAAGATATCATTTTTTGTATGGAATGTCTTCTGAAAGTAGGAGTTCTGTTCCTGGTATGTGAGGGTGCCTAGGGATTCCTATGTCTGTGCGCTTTGCTTCAGGTGACTAGTCTTAACGGTCCTCTTTCACACATGTTTGCCGTTTTTTATTCATTTGTTGACAGATGAAAAACAGACATCAATGCATCTCTATGTAAAAACTTATGTTAATGGTCGATCATCCATTTACTTCTATTTATATTCACTTTCGTCACAATCAGTTTTTTGGAATGGATCAAAACCCTATTTTTCTTCAGTTAAAAACTTCACTTTAGTGTGCCTCAATTATCAAATAGGGAACCTATGATGAATAGGGGCATTGACAAATTGAATTGATGGGGCATAACCTGGCAATGCCCTGCTCAAAATTCAGTTGATTTCTGCAGTGTATTGCCAGCCAGCACAGCTCCATTCAACAAAAAAATTATTATTCAGTTGACTTTTGCCAAAGGATACTGTTGGATAATTATGGGTCAAACAGCACCTGCATCCAATCAGATGCATGCACTGTTCAGTTATTCCGATAGCAGTTAGCGTCAGCTGTCAGAATACAATAGTTTGACGGGGGATTTATCCAACCAGCTGAGGAAAATAAATCTATATGTGTATGGTCATCCTATAGCTGGCCATAGCCGGTTAGTGTTTTTTCATTCATACAAAATGAGGTGCATGGAGGAAATCCCCCACCGGGACATTGTATTCTGATAGCGGCTCCCACCTATTCAGAAGAGTATTTCAACATTCTCCTTCAACAGAATTCAAGAGATGGACGTCTGTGAAACAGGGCCACACACAGGTCAAAATTCATCTGGTCCCTGCTGAACCTGACAAATTTGAATCTGTCTGTTGCCTTCTAGTGAGAGGAATCAAACCCCTGGTGACACTAATTTCAGAGAATTGCCAGAAAAAAGGAAGCTTTTCTGGACAACTTACATACATTAGTAGCAGGTATCTTGTTAGTCTCACTGCCACATAGCACGTTGTTTCAGGCCTAACACGCCCTTCCTTATTCACTTTTGGCATTTCAACGACCTAAAATCTATTTACTGTATATACTCGAGTATAAGCCGGATTTTTTTTTGTGCTGAAAATGCCCCCCTCGGCTTAGGTTCCATACACACGACCGAGAAACTCGTCATAAAAGAAACATAATTTTGTCAGGCTTGTCGAGAATCTTGTCAAGCTTTGTTTGCGTACACACTGTCAAGACAAAATCTCGTTGTTCTCAACCGCGGTGACGCGGTTACGTACAACACGTACGACGGCACTATAAAGGGGAAGTTTGATTCCACTGGCGCCACCCTTGGGGCTACTTTTACTAATCTCATGTTACTGCGTGTTAAGTAAAAGTTTGGTGAGAGGCGATTCGTGCTTTTCAGTCTGTTACAGCATGACAAATGTGCTATCTCCATTCTTTATTCTGAGCATGTGCAGGTTTCTAAGCATACACACAAACGTGTTTCTCGTAAACCAGCCCAACGAGAAACACGACGAGGAAATTGATACTCCCGACGAGAAAAAAGAGAACTTGTTGTCTTTTTTTCTCGTCGAGATCCACGACAGTTTTCTCGACGAAAAACATACACACGACCGTTTTTCTCGGCAAAAAAGCTCTGCCACCAAGTTTCTTGATGGATTTTGTCAAGGAAAACGGTCATGTGTATGAGCCCATATACTCGAGTCACCTTTTTGTGCCTGATCTTCCGGAGTTTGGGGACTCTGTACCGGCGGGCCGTAGGTCCTCTGGACCCCAAACTTGGCACACATATAGCAACACACTTCCTCTACAAGTGTGGAAAATGTCAAATCCGGTCACCCCTTCCGTAGACTCCCATGTTAAACAGTGATTCTCTGGTAACTTTGGGGGCCCAGTACCAGCCGGTCATATATCCCTTGGACCCGAAACTTGGCACACATGTGTGTAAAGTTTGCTGTCTGCGGGACCTATTTTTCAAAACCAGGCACCCCTTCCATATACTCCCATGTTAAACATAGGTCTAGTCATGGGCACAGTGAGGCATGGACACAGTGAGGCACAGTGAGGCATGGACACAGTGAGGCATGGGCCAGTGGGGAACAGTGAGGCATGCGGATGGACACCCTAGGCCAGTGATGGAGAACCTTGGCACCCCAGATGTTTTGGAACTACATTTCCCATGATGCTCATGCACTCTGCAGTGTAGATGAGCATCATGGGAAATGTAGTTCCAAAACATCTGGAGTGCCAAGGTTCGCCATTTCTGCCCTAGGCTTATACTCGAGTCAATACGTTTTCACATTATTATTTTTTTGTAAAATTCGGTGCCTCGGCTTATACTTGGGTCGGCTTATACTTGGGTCGGCTTATACTCGGGTCGGCTTATACTCGAATATATACGGTAGTTTTAACATGTTAGTGGAATGTCAAATGTCAATTTTAATTGTTTCACGTCTTCAGGCTTCATGAAAAGAATACCTGGGGATCCTGTCATAAGGGCCCTGTTAAAGTGTGACAACGCTCTGCCCTGTCTCCTAATTGTGTTCCTGTATTGTCATCCTGCTACATGAGCTCTTGGTTGAGTTTAGAAGAGGCTGTGTTGATGCATTTTCCTGACACGATCCACTTCTGTCACTGTCGGTAGGTTTGTCCTCGAGCAATGATGTGCAGTCAGCGCTGGTGCAAATGCATGTATACATAAAGTAGATGACAAAAGCTGGAAGAGGCCACAGTGAGGTGTAAAAAGGATGAAAAAGGGGGACATTTTTTTTATAATAAAATACATGGTAGATGTTTATGAAACCGCTTTTGCAAACTAAGTAGGGTTAAGAATAGATGTACTTTAAAGGGGTTGTAAAGGTTCATTTTTATATTCTAAATAGGTTCCTTTAAGCTAGTGCATTGTTGGTTCACTTACCTTTTCCTTCGATTTCCCTTCTAAATGTTTTTTTTCTTTGTTTTCTTTGTCTGAATTGCTCACTTCCTGTTCCTTCTCAGTAAGCTGTTCTGGCTGACTAATCCCCAGCCGGAACGACTCGGATGATGGGGAAAAGCTACTGAGGAGAAACAGGAAGTGAGAAATTTAGACAAAGAAAAATACATTTAGAAGGTAAATTGAATGAAAAGGTAAGTGAACCAACAATGCACTAGTTTAAAAGAACCTATTTAGAAAATAAATAACAAACCTTTACAAACCTTTAACCCCTTAAAGCGGATGGCCCATTAAAAATTTTTTTTAAAAGCCAGCAGCTACAAATACTGCAGCTGCTGACTTTTAAAAATAGGACACTTACCTGTCCTGGAGTCCAGCGCCGTCCGCAGCAGAGGACGAGTGTTCGCTCGTCTCCCTGCTGCTCCCCCCGCCATCCACGGTGAGGGAACCAGGAAGTGAAGCGCTGCGGCTTCACTGCCCGCTTCCCTACGGCGCATGCGCGAGTCGCGCTGCGCCCCCCGCCGATTGGCTCCCGCTGTGTGCTGGGAGCCGAGAGTTCCCAGCACACAACGGGAAAAACCCGACTTTTGCCCGAGACTGTGGGCCGGAAGTGGGTGCAGATACCTGTCTTTAGACAGGTATCTGCACCTCCCTCCCTCTGAGACACCGGAGGGGGGGAGGGTTCCCATCAGCGGATCTTCACTTTAGGGTGGAGATCCGCTTTAATACTCAATACTGAAATAAACACCCTTTTCAGCACCCTTCTTCCTAATTTACACAAATTGTGTTTGCATGAAAAGAAATGTTTACTCCTAATGGAATATTTCGGCCTCTCAGAGTCCAGCTATACTTTTCTGGTGGTCTACAGGTACAAAGGGCATACCTATGATCATTCAACCTAACCCTGACACTGCGTGAGGTCTATCCCACGTATACTAGCCTATATAGACAGTTAATCAGATAAATCTTGCACCTGAAATTGCCTTTACCTGGAATGTGAAAGCCTTACCTTGTATATGTTATTGACTTCCCTCCAATGATGACAATACAATTATTACCTTGCAGGACCAATGTCTGATCTAATAAGTAAATGCTTTATTTCATTTGGTATACAAAATGTGTAGGTTTGGGAAATAAAGTGGTTGTAAAGGTTTGTTTTTTATTTTCTAAATAGGTTCCTTTAAGCTAGTGCATTGTTGGTTCACTTACCTTTTCCTTTGATTTCCCCTCTAAAGGTTTTTTTCTTTGTCTGAATTTCTCACTTCCTGTTTCTCCTCAGTAAGCTTGCCCCCATCATCCGAGCCGTTCTGGCTGGGGGTTAGTCAGCCTGAACAGCTTACTGAGGAGGAACAGGAACTGAGATATAGACAAAGAAAAACAATATTTAGAAGGAAAATCGAAGGAAAAGGTAAGTGAAACAACAATGCACTAGCTTAAAGGAACCTATTTAGAAAATAAAAAACTAACCTTTACAACCCCTTTAAGTATGTGGGATCTGATGCATCCAGACCCAAGTCTTTCAATACAACATGTTAAAAAAAGAGGATGACATTCTTAGCACTGTATTGTCTGTACCCGCCACTCAAAAGAGGACGCGAACTGTGGAAGATGTGCCCATAAATATGAAAGCAGTGAGCAAAGGACAAGTCACCAGCATGGGTGAGCTTAAGTGGGTTCGGATAATAGTCTGACAACAACAACAGAATTGGGAAGCGCAGCAGTAGGTGGCAAGAAATCAAATGGAGATGGAATCCATGTGAAATTTCAAACAGTTTATTGCTGATAGAACATCTATACATAGTACAAATGGGGAAAATCATCAGAATGGCCAAACTCACTGTGATAGTGCCAGCAATGGAACCAAAAAAGAAATGGCTGTCCCACTTCCTGTGAGGGCTGTGAAGCCTGAAAACATTTTCCAAGAGCTGGAAGCGGTGACAGGTCCTCAAACATGCTGGGCTACATCAGGGAGGGGAAAGGCTGGGAAAAGATCCAGTCACTGTGGACCGGCTGGGGCATTCCTTACCCCAAAACCGCATGTAGACTTAGCCACTTATGACCACCGTGACAGCTTCCTGGCGGGATAGCTCAGGCTGGTTCCGAACATACCTGATCCCATCCCTAGTCACCAGCCTTGCCTGTAGCCCACTGCATCTGATCCATTTTCCCATTACTGATTTCCCATGCTTTGTTCCACACTGTGACTCTATGGTGGTTGCCTTCTTGTTAGAGATTTAATGCTTTACTTCTTCATGTCAGAGTTGACCTTTTAATGACTGCTCATCTGGTGATTGGTGGAGAAATATTCAAGAAGCTGCAGCAGAGATGGAAGAAGCACAGATCCACAGAATGAATGACTCGCAAGTAAGGGTGTGCTTGTTCTACAGGTCCTCAAACAGCTTCTTCTCCAGCAAGGAGAACCATGAGAAGCTCAGAAGTGGCGTCACCAAATCACACACTAAATGTAAGACTAGCAGTCAGAGTGTGGAAGATGATCTTACAATGCAGACATACAGCTATGAGGCTTAAGCCAAAGGAGTGCCTAGGAACTTCTCATTCAGTAGCCACTTCTCATTTAGTATATGCCAGTGAACCACAATGTCCAAATATTGTGGTGTATTAAGGTGTAAAAAAGGGTCATGTGCATTTTGTATGTGTTGTGAAGCTTTCGCAGCTCATTCATAATAAATGGCCTGCCTTAAAGGGGTTGAAAAGGTTTGCCTTTTATTTTCTAAATAGGTTCCTTTAACCACTTAACCCCCGAACCATGTTGCTGCCCAATGACCAGAGCACCTTTTGTGATTCGGCACTGCGTCGCTTTAACTGACAATTGCGCGGTCGTGCGACGTGGCTCCCAAACAAAATTGGCGTCCTTTTTTTCCCACAAATAGAGCTTTCTTTTGGTGGTATTTGATTATCTCTGCGGTTTTTATTTCTTGCGCTATAAACAAAAATAGAGCGACAATTTTGAAAAAAATGCAATATTTTTTAAATTTTGCTATAATAAATATCCCCAAAAAATATATAAAAAAACATTTTTTTTCCTCAGTTTAGGCCGATACGTATTCTTCTACATATTTTTCATTAAAAAAAAATCGCAATTAGCATTTATTGATTGGTTTGCGCAAAAGTTATAGCATTTACAAAATAGGGGGTAGTTTTATGGCATTTTTATTAATATTTTATTTTTATTTTATTTTTACTAGTAATTTTTTTTCAGTACTGCGACAATATGGCGGACACTTTTAACACATTTTTGGGACCATTGGCATTTTTATAGCGATCAGTGCTATAAAAATGCATTGGATTACTATAAAAATGCCATTGGCAGTAAAGGGGTTAACACTAGGGGGCAGGGAAGGGGTTAAGTATATAACTGTATTGCCTCACTAGGGGAAATCACTGATCTTCTGTTCATACATTGTACGAACAGAAGATCAGCGACACTTTTCGCTGACAGGACCGCTATGTGTTTACACACATAGCTCCCGTTCCCTGCTCTGTACCGAGCGACTTTCGCATGTGCCCGGCGGCTTTCATACCCGCCGGCACAAAAAGTGCTCGGGACTCGAACGGACCAACTGGTCAGGCAACAAAAGTAGCCGACGTAGAGCTACGGGCTCTCGCAGGAGAGCCGACCTGCCGCCGTGGAATGACAAGCAGTTAAGCTCGGACTGCATTGTTGGTTCACAAACTTTTTCCTTTCACTAAATGTTTTTTTTCTTTGCTTGAATTTCTCAGAACTTGCAATGTTAAAATCAGTAAGCTTTCCACCATCATAGCGAGCGGTTAACCAAAGGGTGGCAGTAATTTAGAACAGAAAAGAGCTTACTGAACAGCTTACGTGAGGATGGGAACAGTTTTAGAAAAGTTTGAGAAAGTCAGAGCGTGTGTATGCTATGGGTGTGATCAGACAAATCAATTAGGACAAAAATCCAAGGGAAGTTTTGTTGGATGTCCGACCGTGTGTACGGGGCTTTAGAAGGGAAATTGAAGGAAAAGGTAAGTGAACCAACAATGCACTAGCTTAAAGGAACCTATTTAGAAAAAAAAAAAAAAAAAAAACCTTTACAACCCCTTTAACGTAAAGCATTGACTGACTGGGCCTGATGCCGCGTACACATGATCATTTTTCGGCATTAAAAACAACAAAGTTTTTCGGCATGTAGAAAAAACAACGTTTTTCCAACTTCATCATTAAAACAACGTTGCCCACACACCATCGTTTAAAAAAAATGCTTTAGCAAAGCGCGGTGATGTACAACACGTACGTCTGCACTATAAAGGGGAAGTTCCATGCGGATGATGCCACCCTTGGGGCTGCTTTAGCTGATTTGCGCTTTTCTGTCTGTTACAGCGTGATCAATGTGCTTACTTCTTTATGAATGGTAGCTTTACCAGAACGAGCACTCCCGTCTCATAACTTGCTTCTGAGCATGCGCAGGTTTTTATTGTCGTTTTAGCCCACACACGATCATTTTTTACAACCCGAAAAACGACATAGTTTAAAACGTTTAAAATGCAGCACGTTCGGAAAAAAAATGTAACGTTTTTCAGAACCCAAAAAATTATGGGAAGCCCACACACGATCATTTTAAATTACATTTTTTTAAAACAACGTTTTTTTCATGCCGAAAAATTATCGTTTGTACGTGGCATTAATCGTAACAAGTTGTGCACACGGAACAACACAAGAAATATTTGGCTTAGTTTAAATGTAATTGGCAACGTCGTCAATCCTTTTATTGTTGTGGGTTGTTGTATACTGCCCGGTGTGTAAATTGGGGTGCTTTTTCTATTGGTTGACTGTAGAATATTATATTTACTAATAAAGGTTTTTGTATATAGTCATACCACTTGAACTTTAGTAGACTTGGACTCTCTGTTGTAGGAACTTTATTCTGAAGTATACATTTTGGTCAGCAAAAAATTAGCATCCCAATCCAGAGGAGGGGCAGGACAGGAGTGCTAACCCCATAAACCAGTCTGCTGTTCTGTGTGCACTGTTTATGACTAATGCCGCGTACACACGATCATTTTTTGTGATGAAAAAAAACAACGTTTTCTGTGAAGTAAAAAACGACGTTTTTGAAACGTCACTTTTCAAAGACGATGTTGCCTACACACCATCGTTTTTTTCACAAAAAGCGAGGTTACGTTCACCACTCTTTTCCATTGAAGCTCGCTTCATAACTAGCTTCTGGGCATGCGCGGGTTGAAAAACGTCGTTTTAAACAACGTTTTTGCTACACACGGTGACTTTTTGTGAAACAAAAAAACGACGTTTTGAAAAACGACACAAAAAATTCAAGCATGTTGGAATTTTTTTTTGGCCACACACGATCAATTTAAATGACGTTTTAAAAAACAACATTTTTTTTCATCGCAAAAAACTAACGTGTGTACGCGGCATAAGGCCCAGTTAAGGGCTGAAATGCATCAACTTTTGCTGTATATTGGATTCCCATTTGTCTTGATGGATTTGCAATAAAGATTACAAAGATTTTATGCATATGCTGTACCAGGTTGCCAGACCTAAATTCATCTTCCACATTACCTGACGTCGAGTGCTGCTGTGGTCCAGGCACAGGTATATTTTTATCCAGGAATGACATTAACAATTCAGGTTGCAGCATCAGGTTTGTTTTTCAAGTGTAGACTTTGGGTAATAGTTCAAGGTTTTAAATGATTCCTTTTCCCTTACTCCAATGACTTTTGGTTAGAGTCATCGATCTTACTGTCTGACAGAGGTGAGAAAACAGCAAATATTGCATTCCATGTAAGTGTCCTGTGTCTTGTATTTAAAACAAAACAAGTTCAATGTGAAGGGGACTTGCATGCAATCCTGTCCAGTGTACTGTGTCTGTCACGCCAGTTGTCACTCAGACTGGGATATGTACATGGAATATGTCCTTTACCTTATCTATTTCCTCCCTTGCTACATAAATAACACAGCAAGATGGTGAAGCGGGCCACTAAGACAAATAGAAAGAAGCGTAAATTATATTATACATACAATTACATTGACTTCTGTTTACAAAGAATGCAAACCTTTGTCTCCAAAGACATAAACAGGAAAAACATTTATTTCATTCTATATATGTAACCAAAACACAAGCGCATTTAACCCTTTCCTCGGCCCCTAGCGGGCGTTAAAAGTTCCCCTCTAGAGGGCAAAAAGTGCTTCTTCCTCCGGTCTTCCTCCATCTTCTACCGCATCTTCCTCCTCCGGCTTATCTTTCTCCCGCTTCTTCTTCCACTCTTCTTTTTTCTCCTGTCTTTTTTTTTCCTGTTTTTCATCCTCTGCCGCCACCCCCACCGATGACCCTCCTCCGATGCTGCGTCACGCTGATCTGTCTGCACCATGTCTGGCATTTCTTAGATAATGATGGGGGCATGGCCATCAGATGATGTCATCCAGAGGCCCCGCATCCTTGTGACATCACAGACCCATTGTGTCCTCATGTTGAGGGCTTGTGGCCTGGTATGGTTCCGGAGGGGGTGGTGGGGCGCTCACTTGTTCCCTCCCTTTCCTCACCTGCTAGGCTGCATCCTCGGATAAGGGTCTGGTAGGGATTTTGGAGGGGACCCCATGCCATTTAAAATAAAAAATTGGCATGGGGGGTCCCCTCCCAATCCAGGGCCTGGTATGGTGGTCCCCACGCAGTTTTTTTTTTTCACAATTTGTTTTTTAGCCAGCAATGCCAGCTGATGACTCTCCAGTTGTTAAGGACACAGCGGCCGGCTTCCCAGCCCCCACCTTAGCAACCAGCTATATACAGTGTAAAAAAATGAAAATAGCATCAAAATCACGCTAAAAACGCGTATCCAAAACACAGCAAGCACCTCAAAAAGCACTGCAGAAACGCTCAAAAGCAACATAGATGTGAATTGAGCCTGAAAGTACAATAGCCCAGAGCGGGAGATTCATCCATCTGAGCTGTTAACATAGAGGAATCTGTTAGATTAGAATCTGTTAGATTTCTTTTGTTTAGCCCCCGGAATACACAAAAGAACCCTATATATTACGTACATGGCCAGCTTAACTCAGACAGAGAACGTGGCGATGTAGTGTTTCTCAGATGAATTGGAAATTATAAGGTGCTTGTTTTAGATCAGTAGCATAGAAGGTATTAAAGCCACTGGATCGACGTGATCATCATAGCGTTTCCAGAAGGTGAAGTCAACAAAAGAAGCCTAGATGACAAAAACAAATGTTAAAAAGTTAATTTATTAGCAGGTGGTAGGTTGGTAAAATGTTTAATTTTACCATTGTAAAATGAGAGTTTCATACTTTTTATTAGTGGCATGGGATACTGTCCAGGTCTTTGTTCTTTCAGCAAGTTTCTCAGTTCAGTAATGTTATATAAAGTAGAGCTGCAGCTGCTTCAACCAAAAGGCAGCTGAACTTGGTAATAAACCTTGATCCCTTTGAAGGTAAAGAAAAAATGAAGGTGCTAATTGTCCGCACTCAACTTCTTTCAAAGAGAAGAACACAATTCTTCAAACACTCCCAGACTGATACAAGACAGTGCATAAGTCAGTGCATTATAGATAAAGAAAACTCAAATATTCGTCTTCTGTTTCCTCTTTTTCAACTCTACTTTCCTTTTTTTTGCGGCTTATTTTTGTTATCTTGATGTCATAATAGCCGGTGATGTAGACCAGTCACCCCTACCAGACAGAAGAGCTAGTTTGGTTTGGTGACCCTACTTTTCCTCACTGCAATTAAGAAATACAGCTTGGTCACCAACCTGCAACCAGCCTGCTGAATGACCATGAAAGACTATCCCTGCTATAATGAGGTTATTATTCCCTTCAGTCTGTTCTTCCCCAATCACAGTGTCTTGTAGCTAAACTGGTTTGTCTGGGGAAACACCATTCACTTGTATAGGGGGGTGTATGAAGCCTTAGGCAGTAATAATAACCTGACAGAGGTTCTAACTCATGTTACTGAAATAAAATAATGTGTTTTTACCATCTGTGTTCCTGCTAAATAGATTTTCCATAGCTCAAGCTTGCTATACGCGGATCAAATTGCATCCGAGTTTGACTGAATCAGGCCAAAAATTATTCTCTGGTGACACCACGAATCTGGTAGTCCCTAAGTCCATTCCGGTATGTCTGTTGGGTTTGGTAGAGGTCCCCAGCCAATACAGTCACACATAGAACGTTACTGAGTATGCTTTTTTATGCCCGTAAGGCAACTGTGTTACATTGGAAGAAATCAGCACCCCCTTCCTTGCAATATTGGAAGGGTCAGCCACCTATCTGAGAAGAGGCTGCCCATGAAAATTTGACAAGGTCTGGAGTAGCTGGACATCCACAGAAGCCACAAATAGATAGCCCCTATCTCCTTATTATCTATTGTTTGACCGCTTGTTCTTTCCTGCGAGTTCCCTTGACCTGTACATTAGGGAGGCAATTTTGATATACTGTTGTCTAGTCTCTGCTAATTTGTATCTGATATCATGTTGTTAAGCTATCCTGAAGGGTCAACGCCTAGTTGGTTAATGGGTGGGCCTGAATCCCATCAGTGATGATGATGCTCTGCTATCTGTATGGTAATGCCTTTAACCTGTTAAGACTGGGGGAGGGTGGCATGGAAAGAGGTGGGAGATGAGGGAGAATGGATTTTGTTTACTTGAGTTGTGTTTTAGGGTGATATTTTGGTATGTGCAACCTTAATTGGGCAAGTTGTGGCCTTTTCCCTTTTTTTTTTACCTTGTTTACTGTTGTATTTTGAATGTACTTATAAAGCATAATAAATGTATCGTCCCCCTGTCAGAACACAACAGCTCAGCGGGGTAGATCGCTGTACTAATATCAGGTTGTTAGTACAGCGGCTCCGGCTGGAGCTGACAGTTTATTTATTTTTTGTTCAACCTGCTGGGTTGAGCGAAAAAGCGCTAATGGTGTGTACTAGGCTTAAAGTAATTGTAAAGTCAAATTTTTTTTCTATAAAAATAATAACTATATTATACTTACCTGCTCTGTGCAGTGATTTTGCTCATAGCAGCCACGATCCTCCTCTTCTCGGGGTCCCTTTTCGGCTCTCCTGGCCACTCCTTCCTGTTGAGTACCCCCACAGCAGGCAGCTATGGGGGCACCTGAGCCGCAGCTCCCTGTGTCCATTCAGACACAGAGCCCCTGTTTGGCCTGTCTGTCTTTCTCTGTCCTGATTGGCTAACTGACTTTGATTGACAGCAGTGGGAGCCAATGGCGCCGCTGCTGTGTCTCAGCCAATCAAGAAAGAGAGTGCCGGACAGCCGAGGCACTAGAGAGTGACCTCAGGTAAGTATTAGGGGGTGCTGGGGATGCTGCTGCACACAGAAGGCTTTTTATCTTAATGCAACCACCTTAAAGTGATTGTAAAGCTTTTTTTTTTTAAATAACAAACATGTCATACTTACCTGCACTGTGCAGTTTGTTTTGCACAGTGTGGTCCCCGATCCGCAACTTCTGGGGTCCCTCTGTGGCTCTCGTGGCTCCTCCCCACATCAGATAACACCCTAGGACAGTGATGGCGAACCTTGGCACCCCAGATGTTTTGGAACTACATTTCCCATGATGCTCATGCACGCTGTAGTGTAGTAGAGCATCATGGGAAATGTAGTTCCAAAACATCTGAGGTGCCAAGGGTCGCCATCACTGCCCTAGGAGAAGCACTCCAGAGTCATTCATTTGGCATTCAAAGCCGATGAATGTATAACTCGGGCCTTGGCCCCAGCGCCCACGTCATTGGATTTGATTGACAGCAGTGGGAGACAATGGCTCCGCTTCTATCAATCTATCCAATCAAGAGCTGAGAACCCGTGGAGAGAGGGACAGTGCGTCACTGTCAAGTGAATTCCACGGCTCAGGTAAGTAAAACGTGGGGCTGGGGGGCCGGTGACTGCTAGAAGTTTTTTCGCCTTAATGCAAAACACAAGGGTTTACAACCACTTTAAGGCAGGTTATACAAGGTTCAAATCTCGGCCGGTTAGAAGGAACTGGCTGAGATTTGAATCGTTAATGGGCAGGCTGAATGTACAACCAGCCTGCTGGATTCTCTTTCAACTATCGCTAGCAGCTGCTTTAGCTAGAGATGATCACTGTCTTCTCCTGGCGGGGGGCATCCCCCACCGGGAAAAGACAATTGCTGATTTCCCTGCCAACACTGTCTGCGTTAATGAGGGAATCGTGCAAATTTATTTTGCAGGTAAGAAAGTGTGTATGGCCTGCCTTAGATCGATTATTCATATGGCAAGAGATTGATTGGAAAGACGACGATAATTTTTTCGAAGCATGTAAGGCCACCATTAGTTCTTAACAATATATAATTTTGCAAACCTACCCGCCATTGCGTAGACATGAAGCTTTCTTTTTACAAAACATTTTTGTACACGTTATAGGGTACCGTACATACAAGAATATTTTAGAGGAGGATTTGATTTTTATTCCCCCAAACAATGCGCATTTTCCTGTTCACTCTGAATAAATAACATTATGAAATTTCATGCTATTATGCTTTTTTTTTTTTTAATTGGACAGTTAAGCGCTGTCTGTATTTTTTTTATTTGTATTAACAGTTAACTGTGCAAGTGCACTAATAGGTTTACAATCACAGGCAAGAAATAATTGCACAAAAATAATTATGTTGTATTGTACATTTGCAATGTTTTGCATATAAAGTTTAATACAGTTGCTGACTGGCTCAGCTGGGTGGCATTGGCAAGGTTGCCCACTTTATCAGTAAGCCTGTGTGCCTCCACTTGACCACTGATCAATGATACTTCCCGGCCTCCTGCTTGGTGCTGTCACTATCTCCCCTTGAACCTCACATCTGACCTGGGATATCTTTCCAGTGCCTCCTTTTGGTCAGCCGGTAATTCACTCTGAACTTTCCTCCCCCCAGCCCTTATTCCCACCGCTATAAATGAGCAGGAAGGACCCCTCCCTCTTTAGACAACTTTATGACTCCAATTCAGGCTACTTTAGTGCCTCCTCTTTAGAAAGCAGGGCTTCCTGTATTTATTGCTGTCTGGGACATTGCAGCCTATTTCAACACAGGTGTCCAGAAAAAGTTTGTCCACTTAAGTTAGAAGCCGATCATAGATCCCGTACAGTAATAATCATACTCTGGATCTGACCAGAAGGGACATACCCTTGAAATGACAAATTGCGATTCAACAATCTATTACAAATCAGTGTCATGAATAACAACCTACAATATATTAAAATGGAGAGACGTCCACTTGCTCTTGGTGTAACCTCGGCATCAGGGGTGTCATATGGTTAATGGCGATTGGACAAATTCCCTTCTCGGTAGTATCTTTTACAAGAACTTATAAAATCACTTGGAAATAATGGTATTCTCTCTCCCTTATATTGGCAGTAGTTAGCCCTATTCTTTAAATGGAAACTACTATAAAGAGCTGACTGCCTAGTTAACATTTGGGGTAATGCTGCATTTAAATGGATGCTTTCCAGTCTTTATTTTGAATGGTCTTGTATATATGCTCCATTGAATTTGTCTCTTAAAAATCACAGGGCCTCATCTTTATACGACAAGGTTTGTTGAAAAAAAAATTCCTTTGTTTAAAGCCAGAACAATCTGTCCTAGGATTTATAGCACTGTTCCAGACTTCTGGCAAATTTGATTGCGTTAGGCAGGACAAATTAAAATACCTTTTTTGTAGAAAGTATTTATTACTTATTTTATTTTTGCCTATGTTCTTGAAGTATCCATTGTGCTGTACAGAAAAAGGTAATAATTCCTTGTTGCATGGGGGGAAAAATATATACATTAGGGTGGCTTTATTAAAGGGGTATACATAGCAAAATAATGCTTACTAAATTTAGTAAAAAGGGTGTGTTCACCTTACATGTGTAATAAAATTAAATGAACAGAAATTTTTCTTGCACATGATTGGATTACTGGGGTTGTTTTACTTAAACTGGAGAGTGCGAAATGTGGTTCCGCTCTGCACAGAAACCAATCAGCTTGCAGGTTTTTTGTCAAAGCTTAGCTGAACAAGCTGACGTTAGAATCTGATTGGCTACCATGCACAGCTGCACCAGATTTTGCACTCTTTAGTTTTAGTAAGGGTCCTTTCACACTAGCGGACCGTTCGTCCGCTCATTACAAGTCCGTTTACGGACTTGTAATGGGCCCCTATGGGAGCGGATCCGTTAGCGGATGATGCATCCGCTAACGTCCGCCACATCCGCATCCGTTTTTGCGGACGGAAGAATGTCCTATTTTTCTTCCGTCCGGCCAAACGGATCGGATGCAAACGGACAGACGGTCCGTTTCCATCCGACTCCCCATAGGGGAGAGCGGAGGAGAGACAGGGCGGTCCCTGCACAGTGTGCGGGGACCGTCCTGTCCGCCGACAGCTGAGCGGAGACCCCCCGCTGAGCTAACGGACCGCTCCGTGTGTAAGGACCCTTAATCAACTAAATCAACCCCACTGTGAACCCTAAAAAAAAAAAATTATCATTCACTTTGATAAAGCTGGCCATACACTGGAAAAAAATCAGAAAAATGTAAACCTGCTTGACAGAAGTCGATTGTTTGATATGGTTCTCACCTTCCTCTCTTCTTCTTCCCCGCTGAGAGGACAGGCTACATGCATTCTGATTGGTTGAGGCCGCCTATGTAATGGTGTCGACCAATTAGAATGCTCCTAAACATCCCTCCTGATGGGGTACGTTTAGGAGATTAAGCTCAGGGGATTTCTAAGCCCCAGAATCGTGAGGCGGCTATACGGGGGCTCAGAACAGGTGATCACCTCCATGCAGGTCAGCGGGACTGGGGGGGGGGGGGGTTGGGTATGTTCACTGTACAGATTTTCCTGTAAAGGTGAACATACCCGTGTTACTAAAGCCACAACAGTAAAATCAGTCTGTATATGCAGTAAAGCATGCTTGTTAATGTCACTGTGGAACTTAAGGGCTTAATTCTTCGCATTGTGTAAAAAGGCTGTTTGATCCTGTCCTCTCCGATCCTCCCCTTCTTTTACTGTCACCAATCCATCTGCTGCTAGAACCAGGAGTCACTGTGCACATGCTCAGTTTGGTGTGTACAGTATTGCTATAGTTTTTTTTCTTGCAAGGGTGTATGTGATCAGCACAGCCAATCATCACTTTTCAGACAGAGCGTCAGGGGTCCTGCAGGCTCAGAGGACAGTCAGAGGAGAATGAAAACTCTTCCAGACACTGATAGAGGTCACAAGACTGCTATATACTGCTGATGAGAAAAGGTATTTAGCAGTTTATATTTACAAAAATAATTGCATTTCCATGTTCTGTGTACTGTGGGAGACCGTATATAGTGAATGAAGGTCCTGGGTTTAGTAACACTTTCATTGAACAGTCTCTACTCTACTAGTAAATTACCCTCATTGACTAGTGTCTATGCCTCCTGACTGCAGACAACTCTTTCTCTATGTTTAGCATAGAACTGCATTTCTATAAACCTTTTCAATAATACAGAGGAACAAAATAATGACAGGAATAACATTTGTAGTTATCGGGCAAATGATTCTAGTTCTGTTCAGAGAAGTCCAGAGCTGAAATCTCATGGATGATCCCAACAAGACCATTGATAGACGGGGAGCACTGATGGAGCTACCCTTGACAGGAGTTTAAAAATGTTTTAGCTTTACGTAAAGTGGTTTGAAAACCATTTTTTTTTTAATCTTAATGCATTCCCTTATGTATCTACCCCTCTTTACTTACCTGAGATCTCACTGAATCTAGTTCTGTACCCGTCTGTAGTGGCTCTGTCTTCTCTTCCTGCTCTGCTGTGCAGAGGCCAATGGCCCACCACTGCTGTCTGCCACATCTTATGGGGGGAGTGGGGGAGGCAAGCCCAGGCCATGCTGTCTGTGGCCTTGGCCACAGGCAGCATGGCTCGGGATTGAGCCTGCAGGGGTGCCCCCATATCCTGCCATGGGGGCACTCGGAAGGGTGGAGAAGCCAAGAACGCCAGCGTAGGACCCAAGAAGAGGAGGATCGGGACCCCACTGTGCAATTCCAGTACACAAATCAGGTAAGTATAACATGTTTGTTATTTTAAGAAGAAAAAAAGACTTTACAATTATTTTAAAAATACAGACAGGGGCAATGGGCAGTTGTATTACTTTAGAAAGTGTACAGGCATAAAAGAGTACTGAATCAATGAATATCATTTACAGTGTCAATGATGTCATTGTTTTTGCGTGTGCAGACTGCAGATATTCTTCTACTGAACCTTATAAGAAACTGAACTACCATTACCCATGGGAAATCTTTGACGGAAGCTGAAGAAAGAAACTAGGACAGGGTCCATCTTTCATTCTCATTCAAAGCTTCCTCATGGGTCCATGCAGTTCCTTTTCATATAGGGATTAAGAGCTTGTTCACACCAGCGACCATGTTATACCGTGGCCACTGGTGTGCATGGTGAAGGGAGTAATGCTCATGCTAATGATGAATTGCATGGTTTACCCTTTTCATTTCTTTATTGAAATTCCACAAAATAAAATCTCCATCATCTTTAGGTGCTGCAGTGTGATGTGTCGCAACATGCTATGCAGAAAGAAAGTGCAGAGTTTCCTACTGTCTCAAAGCGCACATCACTGCAGCACAATGTATGAACTGAACTCATAGGACTCAAGACAAATTGCCTTGTCTGTGCATTGGGACTGTATTGGCCAAGGTTGCCCAGTGCAGCCCAATGTATCTTATATGAATGGTCCCTTAGTAAAACTTAACAGTACCTTGGCTCACATGTTAACACGTCTTTGGTCTCAAATACCCTGGTACTGAAAAGAACACCTATGACTGTGTACTAATAATACTGTGATGATCTTCTAGTACTTACAATGGTATTTATGTGAGCTTTTGCATGTTTTACCCGTGTGTGGCTTTTGACTAGCCTTACCCATAGACCAGTGAAGCCCACCACACCACTATACTAATACAAGAGCAGTGGTACCCGTTTCCTTGGTAAGTTCTTTGATACATATAGTCCTGCCAAAAACTATGCAGTGCCGTTTTGTAGAATAGTATGTCGATCTCAGTTGTGATTTTGTTTATATACCAGACCCCTCTGGCTGTAAAACATCACAGGATGTACATATAGTTGTGGTATATATAATAGCTATTGTAAAAAAGCCTGTTTTGATTTTACTAAGAAAAAATGTCATACTTTTGAAAGACGCATTGTTTAGAGTATAATAAACACAATAACCTATGAATTTCCACCCAACCTTAAAAAATATGTGCTTAGTCACCGGTTTGTCTGAATTGTGAGAATTTATCATTACTTTTACTCACATACTGTAGCTTAATACAGTGGTGTATAAGGGAATTGCTTTGTCCATGGAAGCCCTATCAGCTGCCCATACTTGCTTCACCTTCTGATCTTCATGACTTTTTGTACATTTCAAGTCTGGCTGCATGGGCAGAGCACCATTCTACTTTAAATTTATGCTTGAAACAGATACAAAAAAAGATAACTTAATGCACTAAAAGAATGTTTAAATGTACATATTGTATGAACCTGAATCTATCTTGATGTATCAGGCATTTATAATTCTTTTAACTGCAGAACTCTGGTAGAGGGATGGGCAGCACTAGGAGCCAGTCAGACTCTGCTGCATGCACATGTGCTTAGAAGCATCATATTGATACAAGAGGAGAGAGATGACCTTAATAGTCTTGCTGTCCTTTAACTGTCCAAGCACAGGCAAGAGGCAGGGAAGGTGTCCAAACTGCATAGCTTAACTACTTAACGGCCACGCTATAGCCAAAAGACGGCTACAACGCGGGCTCCCAGTGCCGGGAGGGTGTCAATAGTATGGTGTCATAATCACGCTGATCATACGCCCCCCTGCCGCGTGAGGGTGGCACGCTCTGTGATCATCAAATCCTTCAGACTCGGCTGATCACTGAACAGGGTAAAGGGCCAATCACAGTGGCCCTTTACCACGTGATCAGCTGTCAGCCCATGGAAGTAAACAGGAGCTGGTCATCACAGCCTTCTGTTACAGGGACATCGGTCCCACACAATGCCCTTCAGTGCTGCTAATCAGTGCCCACCAGTGCCACATATCAGTGCCTCCAATCAATGCCCACCAGTGCCGCCAATCAGTGCCTCATCATCAGTGCCACCAATCAGTGCCCATCAGTGCCTCATCATCAGAACTGCCTATCAGTGCAGCCTCATTAGTGATTCATCATCAGTGCAGCCTCATCAGTTCCACCTATTAGTGCCCATCAGTGCCCATCAGTGCAGCCTATCAGCGCACATCAGTGAAGGAGAAAAATTACCTGTTTACAAAATTTTATAACAAACTATTAAAAAATAAATAAAATTGTTGGTCTTTTTTTGTTTTTTTAGCAAAAAATAAAAACCCAGTGGTGATTAAATATCACCAAAAGAAAGCTCTATTTGTGTGAAAAAAATTATAAAAAATGTATTTTGGGTACAGTTTTCCATGACCGGAAAGGGGGGTGGGGGGTGAGGCAGGGGGTGATGGTGGCTGCGGTGGTACCGCAGAGGAGGATAGAGGCAGGGGGAGATTGGAGGCAGGGGGTGTTGGTGGCACCGCAGAGGCGGGTGGTGGCACCGCAGAGGGTGGGGGATGGAGACAGGGGTTGTTGGTGGCACCTCAGAGGGGAATGGAGGCAGGGGACGATGAAGGCAGGGGGCCTGGGGGAGATTAGAGGCAGAGGGAGATTGTAGGCAGGGGGAGATTGTGGCACCTCAGAGGGGAGTGAAGGCAGGGGGCCTGGGGGAGATTGGAGGCAGGGGGAGATTGTGGCACCGCAGAGAGGGGGTGAAGACAGGGGCCTTATTATATCGAAAATAACAAAAATATTTTTTTTTTACCTTAATATCTACCTTAAATCACATTGCTATTTGTCTAGCGTACTTGTTAGTAGCCTAAATACTGAAATTTGCACCTAAAAATTTAATTTAGTAACTTTTGTGAAATGCCAGTAAAAACGTGGCTGCGCCAGTAAATTTCAATCTGGTATGTTGGCACCACTGCTCCCATATACATATTTTAGCTATGTATTTAGCTCGTTGCCTGGTGTTCATCTTTGACCCTCTCTGAACCTGGACCCCAAAATACAACACATTTTTGGGACCCCATACTTGTTCTGTTGTCAGACACATGCTTATACTGGTGCATGCGCACACACTTTAGTGTCATTATACATTTACTTACAAACGTATGCGATAACACTTGTACACTACCTTGCATATACACAGCCATGCATCCATGTACTCAATTATACTCACATACTTACATGCTGTTTTGTTATACAGATTAAAATGTTAATACAATTTACAGCTAAGTTTACAAGAAGGTGCTGGGTTAAAGTGCCTGTTAGCTAAAGAAACTGTCATGTTAAAGCAACTACCACACTACAGAGGCTGCAATATTAAAGAGACTAGCACACGGTACATTACAGATACTGCCTTAATGCAAGAGTTGGCCACTTTAGGGAGATTGTGATAATGCTAACTTAGATAAGCATCTGTGTTTGCTGGTTCTGGCCACACCATTCATCCCCTGATGCTGTCATGTGATCAATTGTGTGCATTCATTGGCAGCAGAGGATGCATCACATGAGAACATGCTCCAGTACTGGGCAGCGGCCATTGAAGGAAGATGCGTTACTGTGTATCACCATTGCAAAGTACTACCAAATATTTAAGGTTTCTGCAAGCCAACATGGGGTCTTCATGCAAAGATGTCTGTTGAATACACTATGGGCCAGATTCAGGTAGTCCAGAGCATCTTTGCTCTGGAGTAACGCTTCTCATTTGCGTTGCGCTGCCGAAATTTTAGGAGCAAGTGCTGTCATTCACGAAGCACTTGCTCCTAAAGTTGCGGCAGCGCATCACAAATGAGCCGGCGGGAATTCAAATTTAGCGGGTACGGGGCGTGTAGTATGCTAACTACGCGCGATCCCGCCGCCAACGTACTGCGCATGCGTCGAGTGTCAAAACATCCCCGTGCGCATGCTCCAAAATCTGTGAATGAACGTCAATGACGTCACATTCCCATTCATGACCGTTTTACGCAAGCAACGTTTTTTTTTTTTTTCCCGACGCAATGACGACGCCTATACCTAACATAGGATACTCCAACCCCATGTAGGTATATCTATGCGCCGCGTATCCCGTCCGGAAACGTCGTATCGTCATTGCGTCGCGCCGGATTTCGATCGTGAATTGCCGATTTCCGCTCATTAACATATTTTTTGAGCGTAAATCGGCGGGAACGCCCCCGGCGCCATTTTTAAGTTGAAGTAACGATGCGATGGCGAAACTCAGTTACGCTGCTCGCATCGGAACTTCAACCCGGCGTTTCTTGTTTTCTGGTTACAGAAAACAGAAACGCCGGCTCAAAGTCACAGTTAGGCTGGCGGATCACTCGATCCGCCAGCGTAACTGTTCCTGAATCTGGCCCTATATGGCCAAAGCTATGTGGATACCTCCCCAAAAAAAGCATAAAATACAAGTACATATTACAACGTTGTGCACTTCCATGCCTATGGTATTAGTTTGGAGAAGGCCCTTCTTCGTCTTGACTGGGCCCCTGTGCACACAGCCAGGTTCTTAAAGACAGAGTTGAATTAAATCACTTTAAAGGAGAAGCATGGCCAAAGCTCTTTTGGCCATACTTCTCCTGTAGGACACAGGAGTGCACTTAGTTCTGCACACCTGTCATCCAAATTCAGCCAGCTGATGTCACAGAGCCAGTCCAGAGCCTCTCAGTGTGACAAGAGCATGAGCCCGCCGTTCTTACCCCCGCCACAGTCCGGTGCTCCAGTGAGTGTTGGAGGGGCAAATTACAGATTGGTGACTGACAGTTGCTGTTCTGTGCTCACAGCAGACCTGACAACTGAGGGATCAGTGATCAGTGACTTTGATCATTTAGTTCTCAGTGTAAAACCAGCAGGGAACAGCAGCAGAATTGGTTTGATGCTACCGCCATCTAGGTATGAAGATTAATCTCTTTTTTTTTTTTCACTTTTCTTTTAAGGGAATTTGATTGCCCTGCATGGAACCCAGACCTCAGTGCTACAGAACCCCTTCAGCACCTGGCCTTATGAACGATCTTTTTGCTGAATGAGCACAATCTTTCACAGTTACACTCCAAAATTTTGTGGAAAACATTCCTAGAGGCTATTTTTGCCGCAAAGTAGTGGCAAACTCTACACTTATTACCTTGGTTTTGGCATCGTGCTGATCAGATATCCACAAACTTTTGTCCATACAAGGTAGTGTTAGACTGGGGTAAGATGACTAAGGGACTATGATTAGAGTTATCTCAGCTTATACTAGCTATTTACCTGGCATAATTTTCAAGGGGTCCTGAGATATGATTGATCCAATAATTGCAATCCACATGATCCAATGGACAAACCATGTGAACCCCCACCCTCCAAAATAACAAAGGTCCAGATGCTTTGCCATACCTCCCAACTTTTTGAGATGGGAATGAGGGACAATCAGCAAAAGTATGCAGGCATAGGACACACCTCCAGCCATGCCTTCTTAAAGGAGAATTTTACAAAAAAACAAGATCAGTTAAACCTTTTTTACCACTACTATTTCTTTATATTGGCTTTTGGAATCTATAAATCAGATGAAAGATTTAGTACTGGTAAACGCTTTTTGACAGATTAAAAGTGCATGTTATATACATCTATATAGATCAGACCAAAATGAGGGACAAATGAGGAGGAATGAGGGACAGTGGGACATTGTTCCCAATCAGGGACAGTCCCTCAAAATCAGGGACAGTTGGAAACTATGGCTTTGCCCATGCATTGGATGCAACAATAATCATGCAATGGAGTGCAGCTTCCTCTTTTCATGGTCTAGGCTTTTAACTTTTCTAAACAGTCTTGCTTAGTAGGCTTAATTCTGTTCAGATAACTCTCAGTTTATAATGTTGTTTTAAAAACTTGTACCACCATAACTGGGGAACCTATCCGCGGTCATTATTGTGAAGTTATGCAGTGCTTCCTGATATTTCCCCTGAGATGATCATTTTCCAGCCTCAGAACATAACCTCCTATTACAATATTTCTCTTTCTGAAATATATTTCTGGCCTTAACCATATCCCTTAGTGCATTTAAAAATGCAGTATTCAGGTGATTCCAGTGATCTGAGATGAAATAGTTTACCTATGACTGAGCCAGCAGTCTGGGATTTTCACCATTATATACTGATATTGCCTTTTAAACACGTACGCAGAATAGATTTTTTACTCCACCCAGGTGACCACCTTTCATTACAGGGAGACCCATGGAGCAAACACCTGGGTTTAGAGTGGAAATATCTTGAAGGGTAATGTTTGACATGATCTTCTGTAGTCCTTATTAAATCCCACGCCGTTATTGTGCTAAAATAACCCTTTGCAAGAACAACAGGTGTTATTTTGTTAAAAGCACTGCTTAAACATCACTATGGATTCTTCATTTTAATTGCTTAAAAGAATTCTGCACTTTTAAATATGATATGACTAACTGCTTTCCTTGTATCTCTGAATAGCGTGGCTATATAATCACTGGTGGGCAACCTCACGTGTGGCCCCAAAACTTCCATAAGGCTGGACATTACAGTTTATTATGCAATAGAAAAGGAAATGAAAATGAATAGCAAAAATGCATATCATCTGCATTTGATTTGGGATCTCTGCAGGAGCACAGTGAGATTCCATTATGTAACTATGAGCCACCAGGACTGAAGGTTTCCATGCACAAGCTTTAGCAGGAGCATTCAGACTCTCTAATGAATTTCTTACTATATATGCCCAATAACCGAAACGTCTATATCCAACAGCTGTAAATAGAAAATTATGTGAAAATTATGTAAAAATTATGTGCAGTGCAGGCCATTGCCTAGCCAGTGGAGTACAGTGGTATTTGTCCACTGATTTTCAAATCTGTCTCAAGATGAAGATTTCAAGTAGTGATTTGTGTAGACCAGTAAATGGGGAGATTGTCAAATGACTGTGATTGTTCAGTAACCTGCGTCCTTATGTAAGCAACTTTAGACTATGTCATGTGTCATTGTGAGTCATTTGTTGCAATAGTGACATCCACTACTATGTACAGTTTTGCAATACTAAGGCCTCGTACACACGACCGTTTTCCTTGACAGAATCCATCAAGAAACTTGGCGGCAGAGCTTTTTTGCTGAGGAAAACGGTCATGTGTGTGTTTTTCATCGAGAAAACTGACGTGGAACTCGTCTTGTTCCTCGTCGGGCTGGTTTTCGACGAGAAACACGTTCGTGTGTATGCTTAGAAACCCGCAGATGCTCAGAAGGGTGGCGCCAGGGGAATGAAACTTCCTCTTTGTAGTGCTGTCATACGTGTTGTACGTCACCGCGTTTGAGAACGACAAGATTTTGTCTTGACAGTGTGTACGCAAAAAAAGCTTGTCTAGATTCTCGACAAGCCTGACAAGAAAGTTTCATTTACGACGAGTTCCTCGGTCATGTGTACGAGGGCTTAGCCTAAGTAGTAGCAATGATGCCCATGAGTAAGATAACACTAATAAGTCCATAAAGCAGTCATTCCCAGTACCAAACTACTCACTACTTAAAGCCGAGTATACATGGGCAAAATTTTAGGTGACATTGACCGGTTCAGTAAAACCGGCTAAAATTCGGCCCATGTGTAAGGCAGCCGGGCCGATGGAAGCCCGGTGGCTTCTGTCAGATGAGCATGCTAGAAAACCATCAGCCATCCCGATCAGGGTTGAATGACAAAAAACTAGTGTGTACCCAGGCTTAAGACCCAAAGCACTCTTCTAAAAGGATAAACAGTCATGTCTCCACTTGCCTTTCATGAGGAAATATCCACTTTTATGAAAGCTGTGTTACTTTCTCAATAGAAAAAGAACAATTGACTTTAGTCAATGGGGATCACTCATGACGTTCAAAAGCACGTGTTAACAAAATACTTACATGATCTGATATAGAATATGTTTGAAACCGTTGCATTGCTTGCTTTTACTTGGCCAGATGTGGCTAATCCTGTGAAAAAATTGTGAAACAATCGCGCTGTCAATTCGAACAATCCCAATCAGGATTGAATGGTGGACAAAAATGCTGCAACTAAAATGTGAGACACACACAATAAAGACCAATAATTACTTAAAAAGCTGTGCAAATTACTGCTCAATACTGGTATACTGAGAAATAAACAAAAATTTAACACAAATGAATAATTAAAAAAAGGGTGCAAAGTTATACTAAATAAAATACACCATATAGCAAATTGAATGACAACACTCAGTGATATGGAAATATAAACAAACTGATACATATAGTCCCACTGTAATGTAGAAATCAAGCAAACTTCATATTCGAAAGGATGGATGTCAGTATATCTGTATCATGAAGTCCTCCTAGGAATAATCAGGTGACATCAAATCGCACACCACCCAAGAACAGTGTTGTTTAAGGATAGAAAAGAGATCCTCCACCTCCAAAACTACTGCCGCTTACCAGAAGCTAAGATCCCTGTAAGAGATCTATGTTCGCAAGGTGACCTGTATCACAGCCTTGGTCTCTGTATGCCACTGACAGATGTCTGCAAACTATCCAAATATGTCCCCAGTTCCTCTCACAGGATAAGCAATATGGTGAAGGCTCATTGAAAAAGGATGAAAATCAACATAGCGTAACCCGATAAAAACATTTATTGTAAAAAATTAAAATGACACTTACAAAAGTGAAGATAAATTTGCGTGTGACAATGTAATAGCCGGCCGGCTCTCACAGCCCGTTCCAATCCGGGACAATGCGTTGTATGTAGTGGTGACGTCAGCACGCCAATCCTATATATACTGTATGACATTGCTACTTCATTGCTTACCTTGCACAGATAAGAAAACACGAGTCATACATGGTAAGATTCCTCTCATTCAGCCCTGCGGGTTGAATTAAAGAAATCAATAGATTCCCCCATTTGCACATAAAGAGCATGAATGGAGGAATCTCCCCTATCAGAACATCCTAAAAGTGACTGTGTTTAATTGGATGCCGTAAATTTTCAGACGCAAATTTTCCACCCAGGTCCTTTTATTTAAAAAAAGTTTGTTAAGCCGGTTGGTGCTACTATGGCCATCCACACCTTGAATTTCAGCCAATTCAGGAGGAATTGCCCAAAATTGGTCCGTTTATGACCAGACTAAGCTGAGGGTTGTTGTAAAGTGGTAAAGTCTCGATGTTTTGGTTTAGTGACGTGGTCTACAGCACATTTATACACTGTTGGCATAATGGAAGTCTTCTTAATTCTTCTGATTTCTCAGTCAGGAAATTTAAACCAAATCTTTATCATTTCAAAGCAATCGAAATTTAAACCAGATGAACAAAACTTAGATGTTAACAGTTAGATAAAAAAGCTATGAGAGCAATGAGGTAGAGGTCAAGAAAGAAGTGTACATTACAGAGCAAATGAGCACTGGTAAATGCTTCAAATTTTTGATTTGATTTGTTGGAACTTAAAGTAGAAGTTCACCCAAAACATAACTAACTCTAAACCTACTCTCAGCCACATTCTAAAACAAATCTATCTAGCCCTGTAGAAGAAATCGTTATACATACCTTTTCTCAAGCAAGTCTGGTCCCGTCTCCAGCAGAGGATGCTGTGTGCAGGAGAGAATCGACAATGGCTGCAAAATACCTGGGAAGTGGCATCACCCATAGAGTTACTATAGGGCTTCCCTTGTCAGCTGTCTCTGCTGCACATGCCCACACAGAGATGCCACCACTGACAGCTCAGCATGGGACCGGATTGGCTTCAAAACAGGTAAGTACAGCGATTTTTGCATTACAGGGCTAGATAGATTATTCTTAGAATGTGGCATAGAGAAGGATTAGAGCTAGTTCGTTTTTGAATAAACTTCCACTTTTAAAGTGTGTATAATGATAACAATAATAAGCTTTATTTTATATAGCGCTTTTAAAGGTAGCTTCTCAAAAAAGAAAAACACAAGGAATACACATGATAACATAAAGGGAAAAAGGGACAATTAAAAAAGTTTTCAATTTGATTAGAATGAGTTTAGAGAAAATGACTCTCTGATCTGTTCTTTGGAAGTGAATTCCAGGGTTTTAGAGCATAGCTGTCTCCCATCGAGTGTAGGTGAGTAAAGAGGACACACAGAAGACCAGAATTTGATGAGCGGAGGGTGGGGAGTAAGTTGATAAAAGCTCAGAGAGCTAATGGGGTGCCAAGCCATGAAGAGCCTTATACAGTGCCTTGAAAATTTATTCATACCCCTTGCAATTTTCATCATTTTTGTAATGTTACAACCAAAACCATAAATGTATTTTATTGGGAATTTATGTGATAGACCAACACAAAATGGCACATAATTGTGAAGTGGAAGGAAAATTTACAAATAAACTCCTGAAAAGTGTGGCGTGCATTTGTATTCAGCTCCCCTGAGACAATAGTTTGTATACCTTTTTTTGGGGGATGTATCTATCCATCTTCTAGAGAGTGACATTTTTGCCCATTCTTCCTTGCAAAATAGCTAAAGGTCTGTCAGATTGGATGGAGAGCATCTGTGAACAGCAATTTTCAAGTCTTGCCACAGATTCTCAATTGGATTTAGGTCTGGACTTTGACAGGGCCATTCTAACACATGGATATGCTTTGCTCTAAAGTACCATTTCATTGTAGCTCTGGTTGGATGTTTAGGGTCATTGTCCTGCTGGAAGGTGAACCTCCACTCAGTTTAAGGCTTTTTCAGACTCTAAGGCCCCGTACACACGAGCAGACAGATTTGTTCAAATCTGTCTGCTGGGATGTATTGGTTTGATCATGTACACACGATCAAACCAAAATCCCGGCCGGCAGACGGCGCGCTGACGTGTCGGTGACGTTGAAGCCGCCACGTCACGGCACCGGGAAGTGAATTACTTCCGCGCATGCGTCTAATCCATTCGACGCATGTGCGAGAAGATATGTCTGCTGGTTAGCGTACTAACCAGCAGACATATCGGGCGGACGGATTCCCAGCCGACAGATTTTAAAGCATGCTTTAAAATCTGTCGGCTGGCCAAATTCGTCGGCTCGCCCATACACACGATCAAATCTGTCTGCTGGGACGGTCGGGCCGACCGTTTCCAGCAGATAGATTTGATCGTGTGTACGCGGCCTAACAGGTTTTCTTCTAAGATTGCCCTGTATTTGGCTTCATTTATCTCAACTCTGACCAGCTTTCCTGTCCCCGCTGAAGAAAAGCATCCCCACAACATGATGCTACCACCACCATGTTTCACAGTGTGGATGATGTGTTCAGGGTGATGTACAGTGTTAGTTTTCTTCCACACATCATAGCATTTTGCTTTTAGGCCAAAAAGTTTAATTTTGGTCTCATCACACCAGAGCACCTTCTTCCACATGTTTGCTGTGTCCCCCACATGGCTTCTTGCAAACTGCAAATGGGACTACTTATACAGGTTTGTTGCCACTCTTCCATAAAGACCAGTTTTTTTGGAAGTGTGCTACTATTTTTTTATTTTTTTATTAAAATGCTTAACCTAAGCAGTCTTACCCTAAGGCCTCAATGTGCTAATAGTAGTTATTGTATTGTTTTAGAATTCTTATTGGTACTGTGTTGCTTTACCTATATCCCCTTCGGCTCATACGCCCACTGCCGTGGTTGTCTCCGTATATGGCGACCTTGTGTCTGCCCTGGTGATGTCCGTAGCCCTGCCCGGAGCTCGGCTTCACTTGCCCTTGCATTGGCGGAGCCTTCTGGCTTCAGCCGTAATGCACGGTGTGCATGCGCGCGACGTTCGCCACGCTGACGTCATGTGGGCAGACTGACTGAGCGGTGTCATGTGACGGAGCTGGTTGCCGTTTGATGACGCCGCTCTGTTGGGGTATATAAGCGGGAAAGGTCCCGCTTTGGATGTGATGGACACCGGGTCCCAGGACACATCTAACTTTACCAAGTATAAAGTAAGCTTTTATCCATCTTTGCCATCATAATTTCGAGCCCTGGATGTCCCTATTTAGCCTGTTTGACTGATGGCTTTTCTACCTCTTTTTTTATCTACCTTAGGCTTCTACTTGCTTTTGTATTGTGAGGTACCAGTTGGAATATTACAATCGTTTTTTAATATTTTTTCACCAACATCTATGTCACCAATAACTGTGCCCTGGCCTGCAGCCCTGTGCCCACTGGAACTTTGGTCCTGGGACTCTCCTTTTGATCCCTGTTTTGTACACCATACAGGTAATCATCCTCCACGGTCGCCCCCCCCCCCCCTTTTATGTTATAAAACATTGTCCTGAGAAACCAAAAAGGAGGGAACATCTCTATAGCTGGGTCCTGGGCAACTGTAACACTTTACGGGGCTGTAACGCGTTTACAAGCTATCCACAACTAAAATAAAAAGTGTATTCTGTGAAAATTGGCAATAAAAGAGCAGTGCGATAGATGAGATTTTTATTTTTATATTTTATGGAGCCGTAACAAAGGATAGCTGGAAGATGGAAAATCAGTTAAACAAAGTGAAAATATACCCCAATTACCAACACTTCACTGGACATGCACAATATACGAGTTAAATTCTTTGCAAAAATATTTCCCAAAAATACATATTTCAAATAGTTAAACAGAAAATAGGTGAAAAAACACTGATAATACATAATAGTACAGATAAAAGTATAATAATGATGAGAAACAGAGATCGGTGAACAACAAAGGATGCTTCACTGCATGCAGCATTCCCAGTGCTGGACACCAATCTGTGTTTACATGTGAGCAAGTCAACCGGCTGGCTTAGAATGTTCCACTGATTTGTTATTGTAAGTGCAGTCTTTTGAAAGAGTAAGAGGAAAACATAGTAGTGTACTTCTCAGGGAATCAATCATTTAATGTATTAAATGTCTTACCCACCCTATAAGCATATGCATATGAATGATAGTGTCTTCCCACGTGTAGTTATGTTTCACCAGAAATTCTTACTGTTGTTAGGCTATTGGTTTGAAAATCCTATCTTTGTAATATCCATTACCCCAAGATCACACTGTCGAAGGGGGTCTGTTGCAGTGTCAGTACCCATAAAAAACCTAGCGGTCACAGGATCAAATTAGCAGGATGAGATTATGATCGTGGGATGGTCTACAGCAGGGGTGCCCAACCTTTTGAAGAGCGGGTTGGTAACCGGTCACAGGCCACAATGAGCGGAGTGTGGCGGATGATGGCTCCATGTCCACTCTGTACTTTGCCATAGATGTCTATTGTATCCTGCAAGCTTTCTAAAACCGCACCAAATCTTCAGGTAATAACAGAAGTCTGATTCATTGAAGGTAACCTGGACCTGCTTATCGGTTTGAAAGCAGCCTAGTAATCACTGCAGAACGAAGATATGCTGAAGATATGCTTATGTATACACTGATTTTAGAAATAAGCTTACTTTTAATTCAAGTCTTCCATTCAGGTATCACCGGCTGTTGATGTCCCAGGCAGAGTGAATTTTGTATCACTCTGCCTGTGACAGGAGCCAGCGCAATACAGAAAGCATCGACTTATGCAGCTCTTGTCTGCAGCTGCTTGCTTCCTCTACCACTGGATTCATTCACAAAACTGATGCTCTGGGATGGGGGGTCAGTGACCGGCAATCTGGGCTGGAAACCGCCTTCCCAAAGCAGGAGTCTGTGGGGCACATTAAAGGGCTCCGCTGGCCCTCTGATGTGGGCTCCCTTCACTCATTACACCCCGGACCTTTGAACCCGGTATTGACTCATTCATTGTTCATTTCAGATCTGTTAGTATTCTACAGGCCTTCTCTCCCCTCACCTTCCATGCCTCCACCTTCTTAATTACCCCCTGTTCCCTCCTGGTTGGGAGGATACCTAAAGCTATCATTGGTGGAGCTCTCATGATTTCATTATGCTCTACTCTCACCTAGATAAACAAGTGTCCCACACTTTACAACAACTTATGCCTCATTTCCACTGAGCGGATCGGTTCGGTATGGTTCGGTACGGTACGCTATTTTGGGTGTTTCCATTATGAAAGCGTGCCATAAAAGCGGACCGTACCGGACCATTCTGGGTCCTGCTTCAGATGTGGGGCCATAGAAAATGGAACGGTTCGGTTAGGGCGGACCTACAATACATCTCACTGATTGGTGGACATGCTATGCATTTTTTCTAAACCTTGTATGGTCTCAGATGGTCCGATTTGCAGTGGAAACACTCAGCAGAATAGACCGGACCATTCTAAGCGCTCCAAACTGTACCGACCCAAACCGTTCCGTTCAGTGGAAACGAGGCATTAAAGACTCTTTCGTAATGCTCAACAGGGAACTATTCCACTACTAACCGTTGACACTGCTGACATCTTGTTGACTCCGTACTCAAAAGAGAGACTTACCTCTGTCTCTGACAGCATTTGAATCAATATGTAAGTTCAATCCTATGATGAAGGGAAAGGTCTCTTTGTTGTGCTCTGCTATTCTGGGATGTTGTTCTTCCAAATAAGGCCCTCTTTACTGGCCTAGACAGTAATTGGGTCTTAAAATCCTTCTCCACGGGGAGTGGGTGAGATTTGCTTGGCACTTTTTAAAAGCTTGATGATTGGCCATCGTGGGATGACATCACGTCCACGCATGTGCATGAGTCATTCATCCTAGCACCCTGGCACTGTGCCAAAAATGTAAACTGAGCTGCGCATGTACATGCAGGTGTACTTTCTACAGAAGACTGTGGACAGGCAGGAAAGTTTTATTTTATTGCAGAAGAGACACTGCATGTCTTAAATCTGAAGCTTTCATTAAAATAATATCTGGTGATCCTTTCAGGCAGTACTTGTCATGATAACAACACCCTGTCTTGGTGTGTCTCAGTTGCGCTCATGTTTTGTCAAGCTGACACGCATTACTCAGGCATGGTCCACCCAAGTCACTATAAGGACGGAGGTCCACAGTAGAGAAATGCGCGGGTTTCCTCCAACCACATCTCTAGTCAAGCTCTAAATGAATGCTTTTTTTTACTTCAACGAGCTGAGGACTGCGTTATTCCCACCCTGCAGCTCATGTAAACAAAGAGGCAATAATGACCCAGTCCGCATCTCATTGAAGTAAAAAAAAAGCACAAGTTCAAAGTTCAGCTAGAGATGAGTTCAGAGGATGCCTGAACTCATCCCTACTTTACAGAAATGATGTTCAACAAACTGTGGTGCCAGTGCTTGTACAAATGGGTAAAGAAACTGGAGGAGATCATCAGCACTGTGGTACAGAAGTGGATGAAAAAAACAGTATTTTATGAGTAAGGGTCCTTTCACACGGGTCCACCTCTCAGTTTTTCAGACTCTCCAGTCTCATGTATGGAGTGGCGGGTGTCAACAAACATGTGTCCATTGACACCTGCAGACATCTGATCCTGTCCGCTGTTTACATCCGACTGCCCATATGCCTAGTATACACGATCATTTTTCCCGTCTAGAAAACTGCTGTGTTTTCCTTTGGCCGGGAAAACTGGCCACCTGTATGCTCCTTAGCAGTTTTCCCGACAGGAAAACTGTGGTTTAAAAAAAAATTCTCGCTTGCGAATCACAGCATTTTTTTCCCCACAGTTTTCCTATAGGAAACACTGCGAGGGAGCATACACACGGCCGGTTTTCCCGACCAAAGTTCTCCTGGCAGTTTTCCTGTCCGAAAAACCAGCTGTGTGTACAGGGGAAAAGGGACCGAGCCGGTTCTCGGTTTTCCCCTCGGTTTTCCCGGCGGTCTTTTGACTCTCGGGAAAACCTGATTGTGTGTTCTAGGCCAAAGAGGAGAGTGGGCTGTGTCTGTGTCTTATCTGCATAAGCTAAGCGGACATGGACCTAACCATTCTCCTGCTCAATGGGGATCTGCGGGCAGATTATCTGCTGAGCAGGCAGACGCAATGGAGCCCGCACAGTGTGTAAGGATATAAAGTAATTTTAGCAAATTAAATGGTATACAGTTGCATTTTATGTCTACTTCACATATCAAAAACTTTGTTCCCAATTGGGAAATAACAAAAAGTCATTAACAACAGCACAGCTTATACAGAAGCAGGATAATTACAGCAACTGTGCTGTGGTCCTAGTCCAATATGGGTTTGTTCAGTACAGGAAACCTGAATTTTCTTTTTCACTCTGGGCAGGGTGTGTCAGCAGACGGCATGTTCACATTCTGTTCTAAAGCTTACATTTGTGGGACTCAGCTAAGCTTCTGGTGTTATTAGAGTCAAATATCTTGATCTCCAGCTCTGTATTTAAAAACGATACTTGGCTTATTCCAGCAATTTTCTGGTACGAGGGGGGATACCTTAGTTTTGAACTCGTTAATAGGCTGGGGTCTGCCGAATATATGTTATACCCTCACTGTTGAGCCCTCTTGTCTTGCCAAGAGATTTTCGAAATAGTTATTTGAGCTAACATGTCTTTAACAGTTCATTTTTTGTTCTTGATCTTCAGTTTCAGTCTGGGAGGCAGAGCTACAGGGCATTTCTTAGCAGTGTCTGAGTCTCGCTTGACAGGATGTGACGTCTTCCCAGATGTGGGACCTGGGAGTGAGGGAATGTCTAGATGTGTCCATAAAGGCATGAGTGTCAGAAGGAGAGGACTGCAGAACCATGTTACCTACACACAAAGTGTGGACCTTTCTTCAGTCCCTTCTGCTTCCAATTACCACACTCAGCTGCTCCAGGGTACCCTCGACCTTTTGGCAGCCCTTAACCCCTTCATCCCTGCCAGTTACTTTGTGCTTAACCTGAAATGACAGGGTGTTTGTTTTCACATTAATCTGTGGGTGTTCTCCATATGTGGAGTGCTAAGTATTTGTTTGTATCAGTACTTGTATAGTGCCTTTCATACACTCAGCAGGTAAGGGACGAACCCTAAAAAGGAGAATCCGTTGATATATAAAGTGTGTGTTAGATAAAAATACGCATTTTATAGATCCGTGCAATCATGACCTGCACAAGATAATTATTTTTTTAAATTTCTGTTTCACTTGTCTTTATTTAGCACTGTAACAGGCTATCAGCCCTCACTTGCGCTGATTGACAAAATTTACTAGGAGCATTAACTATATACCCTATGCAGATTGTCACGACACATCAAATTCAAAACGCCTTCCAGATGCTAATGATTTTTTTGCAGATTTCACCCCAAGGTGACAAAAAGTCATCTCCAGACTTTAACTGGTTCCATGTGTGTGACCAGAGACAGTAACTGGAACTAGCAGGGGCGCGGCAAGCCCTGGGCGTAGAACCACTGATGGAAATACCAACTTCTGCTTTTGTGGGTGTTTACGCTATTCGAATAACCTGCATTGACAAATTTGTCTTCCTTTCAACACTTTAGTTGCTGTGCACTTAATAAGCTGAGATGATTAGAAACGATTCTTACAAGTGGTGACCTTCACTAGGAATATTATTTTACAGCTGGTTACTATGAACTAAATTATACCCTACTGTATTCTAGAGATCTCTAGACACTCGCTATAGCTCTGATATTGCTTCTGAACCTGTTTGGAGTTCAACAGCAGGGTTGCCAACCTCCCGTGACATTTTTTACTGACAAAACATGGCAAATTTACTGGCGGAGCAAATTTTTTACTGGCAACCCGAAAAAATTATAGAACTCCTATTGAATACTAACACACGATAATTTTTTTGGATTGTATAAAACAACGTTTTTAAAAAATTTAATTTAAAACGATTGTGTGTGGGCTTCAGAGCTGTTTTCGGGTTCTGAATTTTTTTTTTCCGAACATGCTCTATTTTTTCACGTCGTTTTAAACAATGTCATTTTGCGGGTTATAAAAAATGATCACGTGTTGGCTTTAACGACGTGAAAAACCTGCGCATGCTCAGAAGCAAGTTATGAGACGGGAGCGCTTGTTCTGGTAAAACTAGCGTTTGTAATGGAGTAAGCACATTCATCACGCTGTAACAGACAGAAAAGCGCAAATCGTCTTTTACTAACACAAAATCAGATAAAGCTGCCCAAAAGGGTGGCGTCACCCGCATTGAACTTCCACTTTATAGTGCCGTTGTACGTGTTGTACGTCACCGCGCTTTGCTAGAGCATTCTATTTTAACAATCGTGTGTAGGCAGGGCTTTTTTAATGATGAAGTTGAAAAAAACTTTGTTTTTTCTAGAGTCTGAAAAATGTAGTTTTTTACAACCCGAAAAATGATCGTGTGTACGCGGCATTAATATTTAAACAGTATAAATGTGATATGGAAACACTGACAATACCTATAACAAAGCAATTTACTTGATTTACACTCAAAAAGTTTAAACAGCATGAAATTATCAGCCCTTGTTATTTTACAAACTGTCAGTAAATTTACTGGCGGTTGTCAACCCTGTTCAACAGCACTTATTTTCTTCTTATTGTGCACCATCATGTTAAACTAGTCTTCAAGATATATTTCAAACTGTTGGAATGTGAAAACTTATATTAAATTACCAGCTTGTTTGGTGAAAGTTCTGCTCCTGCATATATTTTGTACAGCACTATGGAAGATGTTGGTGCTAGGTAAATCAAGAATTATACCACTGTTTGTAAATTAGGGATGATACCTCTGTAACAGCAGATGATCTTTCCATTGCCTGTGCAGTTGTGCATCTGAGTTTGAGCTGTTTGTTCTCTTATCAGTCCTTTCACAATCTATGAGACTCCCCACAGTGATCCTCATTTAATCCAAGAAAGACAGACAGGCAGAATCTTCCCCTTCCAAGATTCCAGGATCACAACTTAAAGGAAACCTGTACTGCTGGTGCTGGAGAAGTACTGTATGGAGGAGGCTGCCACCCTTGACCTCTCCTTATAAAAAAGTGCTAGCTGCCAGGTAGCCAAGTGTAATCAGAAGTTATCAGTGGCAGCCTTTGTATTTTAAGGGCAATAGAATTAAAATATCTACAGTGACTTTTTGGACTCATATAACAGCTTCTTGATTACCTGGAGCAAGATTACAGCCAGGTCTAGCCAAATGGTCCATCTGTTTTACGAGCCAATATTTTGTTATTTTTTCCTTACCTGTATATTATAGTAATACCGGCCAGATTGAAATTTACCGGTTCAGCAGGAACCAGACAAATTTTGATACACATATGGGCAGGCTGGTTATACTGTCGGCAGCTATTCTGATGGCACAGCAGGAGGGATTCCCCCATCAGCACTGAATGTGTTGATGGGGAAATCAAGTGATTTTATTTTCTTCAACCTATGGTTGAAGGAGAGAAATGTGCATTATATATAGCTTGCATAACTCTATCCCTTGAATTCATAAAGACTAGGGCAGACAGATTTTGCAAAAGTGTCTTGTATGCATTCTAAAAGTGGCGCAGCGTGCACCAAATTAAAGCTGAGGTCCACCCCAATTTTTTTTTTAAAAGCCAGCAGCTATTAAAAAATGGACACTTACCTGTCCAGCGTTCCTGCCCCGCGATGTCGGTAGCCGAGGCAGAGCAATTGCTCGTCTCTCGGCTGCCCCCCCGCCGCCATCCTCGGTGAAGGAATAAGGAAGTGAAGCGTTGCGGCTTCACTGCCCAGTTGATAAAAATATAGGTTGCGCTAACTATAATATGTCTGCACAAAATTTAAGCAAAAATAGGGAGTCTATGCCTGGAAGTGGGTGCAAATACTTCACCCCCCTGAAATGTGCCAAATGTGACACCGGAGGGGGGGAGGGTTCCGAAAAGCGAAAGTTTAATTTTTGGGTGGAACACCGCTTTAATCTATCTAGAATTTATATTTGAATTTGGAGCATGCTGCACCACTTTTAGAATGTACACAAGACACTTTCACAAATTTTGTCTGCCCTAAGGTCTCTTTTTGTATGCCATTAGAGAGTTGGGCCCAAATTCACAAAGCACTTACGCCGACGTAAGTGCAAATTTGCGCCGGTAAGCGCAAATGTGCGCCAGACCCACAAACCAACATGCGCCTAAAAACTGGCCAGCCAACGCCGACCTAGCTTACATACGCCGGCGTACCGTGGGTGCACCTTTCGTCTGGACGCATGTTGCTGCACCCAATGATTAGGCATTCAAACATGCAAATGAGGGAAATACGGCGATTCACAATTCGTACGTGCGCCCGACGCATGCTACGCAAGGTACGCGTAAATTATACGTCCGGCCTAAAGTTATTCCCCATAGATGAGGTGCAACCTGGCGACAGACATGCAAAGGTCTGAACCAGAGAACACAGGCCGGCGTATTGGGCGTATGTTACGTTCACGGCGTACGTGGTGATCCGGTGTAGCTTAGGCATTTGTGCCGGCGTGGTTGTGAGCATGCGCATAAGAGTGCTGTTTTATGCGTCCACGTCACGGCATCGTCACGGGGCATGCGCAGTTCGTGATACGTTGGATGTTCTTTCCTTTATAACAATATTCAGGAATCTTTCTACTTTATATTGGCACTACACTACACCTTATTTTTTCTATGTAAAGTGTGTATTGCTGGAGACGACATCAAAGATGCAACAAGCAGGACAATATCAATGCACTGCACCCGCAACACACCTTAAAACTTTGGGATGTGAACAGAGCCTTATGCCACGTACACATGGTCGGAATTTCCGATGGGAAAAAGTCAGACGGAATTTTTTCATCGGATATTCCGACTGTGTGTATGCCACATTAGACTTTTTCCGTCGGAAATTCTGACGAACTTAGAAAAAGAACATGTTCATTTTTTTTTCATCGGAAATTCCGTTTGTCTGTATGGAGTTCCGAAGGAGAAAAAACATGCATGCTCGAAAGCATTGAACTTCATTATTCTAGGCTCTTAGTAGTGTTGTATGTTACCGCGTTTTCGATGGTTGGAATTTGGTGTGTCTGTGTGTATGCAAGACAGCTTGAGCGGAATTCCGTTGGAAAAACCCGTTGGAGTTTATTCTGACGGGAAATCCGATCGTGTGTACGGGACATTAGGCATAAGATGCCATTTCTAGGCCAGTGGTATGTAAAGTTCTTTGGTCTAGACGAAATGAAGTACCTACTGTATGTGCACATTCATTTCTTACTCTGTAAAATTGTAACCTGAAGACAGATGTCACACTTAGTTGTGGTCTTTTTCTGCCCTTCTCTCACTTACTTGACACCTTGTTACCACTTTCCTATGGTGTCTCATATTCTTTCACTCAGTGTTATCTGATTTTTATGGCCCGTGTTCTTTACTGTTTCTCACCTCAGTTTTACTCCTTTATCCTAAAGCAGAGTGTAGGACGATGGCTTCAGAGAACCTGGCACATGCCTGCGAACCACCAATGGTCCATGGATTACAGATTGAGAAACAATGATGCAGACTACTACCTACTTTGATGTGGCAATAGTCTTCTTTTAAATATGTGAAAGCTAACCTGTCTACATCACAAATCTGTGGATCTAAAGTCAATAGGTAAGGACTAAAAGTGAGGAAACAGCTGACATTTTGGGGAGTGCAGAGTGCAAAATCAGACTCACTACTGCATAGAAACCAATCAGCTTCCAAGCTCGGGTTAGAAGCTGATTGGCTACCATTCACAGCTGCACCAGATTATGACTGCACCAGTTTTAGTAAATCTACCCCACTAAGTTGTAGTCAGAAAGGAAAAAGAGCTCAACTATCCTAATAGGACACTTGTTACAGTGACAAATGCCTAAGGCCCCTTTCACACAGCCATTCATATGTCAGTTTTTCATCCATCCATTCCGTATCTCCATGGGATAGCGGAGGATCATCCGCTGACATCCATCTCTGCTAAGCTCCGTTTTTTTATGACAGAAGAAACCCATATTTTTTGCTGTGGGGATACCCCCCTCCCCATGGCAATAAAAAAAAATGGCGTGGGGTGCTACCCACAATCCATACCAGACCTTTATCCAAGCATGCAGCCTGGCAGGTCAGGTAAGGGAGGGGACAAGCAAGCGCCCTCACGCCCTCCCCCCCACCATACCAGGCTGCATGCCCTCAACATTGGGGGGGTGCTCTGCACCCCCTCCTCAAAGCACCTTGGCCCCATGTTTATGGGGACAAGGGCCTCTTCTCGACAACCCTGGTCAGATGGCTGAGAGCGCTGAATGGAGTATTCTGGTACAGTGGCTCCGACCTGAGCTGTCAGTGTATGAGGCTTTAAGCTGAATTAACACCAGTTGATTTCTGTTTAATTTTTTTTGTATTAAAGCGGTTGTAAACCGCAAAAAAAAAAAAAAATTCCCCCACACCTGCAAGGCAAAAGTCATAATGAGCTAGTATGCACCACATATTGGCTCATTATGAAATACTTACCTCGGAACGAGGTGTAGGAAACTTACCTGGTCCACGCCGAGCGAGATCTCATCTTGACTCGGCGTGTCTTCCGGGTATCGTCGTTCCAGCGCTGTGATTGGCTGGAGCGGCGATGACGTCTTCCGGGTATCGCCGCTCCAGCGCTGTGATTGGCTGGAGTGGCGATGACGTCACTCCCGCGCATGCGCGCTGGAGATTTAAATCCGGCCAGGACGGCGGTGGCCGGTCTTTTGCCCGTGGATTCCCCCCTGCGCATGCAATCAGCGGCGCATTGCGAGGGGAATATCTCCTAAACCGTACAGGTTTAGGAGATATTCTTTATACCCACAGGTAAGCCTTCTTATAGGCTTACTTGTAGGTAAAAGTCAATAAAGTGGGTTTTCAACCACTTTAAGAATGTTAGTTCAGTTTTCCAATAGTTAGTGAAGTCAAATCAACATTCATTTTGAACCGCAGGGACGAGACAATTCAAAAGAGCAGAATGGAAATTTTTTCTCAAACAAAGGAATTTTAACACCGTATGTGGTTCTCATTTAGTAAAGTCTATTATTTCAAAAATCGAAGGTTAAAAGCAAACAAACATATGAACTACTTTTGAATGACATTCGGCAAGCCATTAAATGTACTGTGAATGTTCGTAGGAATGTTAGTTTGAACGTTCAAATGAAAACCTACTAGTGAGTATACTTAGGCAGGCCATAGGCCCCATACACACGAGCGGACAGATTTGTTCAAATCTGTCCGTCCGACAGATTTGAACAAATCTGTCTGCTGGGATTTTGGTTTGCTCGCGTGTACACACGAGCAAACCAAAATTCCCGCCAGCAGACGGCGCGCTGACGTGTCGGTGACGTGGCGGTGACGCTGACGCCGCCACGTCACCGCACCAGGAAGTAAAACACTTCCGCGCATGCGCCGAATCCATTCTGCGGCGGCGCGGCGGCGGTACGGGACGACATGTGTACTAACCAGCAGACATGTCGGGCGGACACATTCCCACCCGATAGATTTCAAAGCATGCTTTGAAATCTGTCGGGTGGACAAATCTGTCCGCTAGCCCATACACACGATCGGAGATGTCTGCTGAAACGGTCCATCGGACCGTTTTCAGCGGACATCTCCGCTCGTGTGTACGAGGCCTTACACAAATCCTTCCTGCTGACCTGGCTGAGATTCAAACCGTGTATGGGCAGGCTGAATGTACCAAGTTGATCAATTGATCAACTTGGGTACAACCAGCATGCCAGGTTTTACATGTGATTATCACCAGTGGCTGCTATAGCCGCTAGCAGTAATACCTATCTTCAGCGGCTGTGTTGATAGGGGAATTGATCGAATTTCTTTCCTGCACCCCGTGGTTGCAGGAAATAAATTCATTCCATGTATCGCCTGCCTTAAGCCTCATACACACTACTATTGACAGCTCAGGTTGGAGCCGCTGTACTAACAATCTGAGATTAGTCCAGTGATCTCCCCTGCTGTGCTATTGTGTTCTGACATGAGGAAGCCTCTGCCAGAACACTACGGCCAGCGCTCTTGGCTGAGCTGGTTGGCAGACCTTTTTCGGACATGACCCTTTTCAGGCATGACTGGCTGCCGTACACATGGTTCGAATGATGGCTGGCTTCTATTGAACCGCCTGGTACTGCCCGACATTCATCCCATGTTTACTGGGCTTTAGTCAAAAGTGAACAATGGCAGTTATATCACACCTTGATGAGAGAAAGTTACATCACTAACTTTTACGTATAGGTAAGCCTATAATAAGGCTTACCTATAGGTAGTGTAAACATCTCCTAAATATGCACAGTTTAGGAGATATTTACTGTAAATTCAGCCTGTGACATCACTGGCACATGTACTCTGAAGGAACGGCCACCCGTGCCGTTCCTTCAGAGCCCTGTGTTGAAACCGGCAGCTTCTGTGACATCATCGCAGCTCTGGCCAGTCACGGAGCTGAAGTCCGCGAACACAGAACCAAGACGGGTGAAGATAGGAGTGCCCGCAGCTCTGACATCTCAGCGCTGACAGAGCTTCATTTTAAGACAAGTTTAACATAATGCGAGATGTTAATGTGGTATGCGATGCATAGAACATTAACAATGGCAGTTATGTCACACGTTGATGAGAGAACATTAACAATGGCAGTTATGTCACACGTTGGTGAGAGAACGTATATAGAAAAAATAATAATAAATTTGTGGCGCACAATCAGTTTGAGCAAGCAACCTAGTCTAAAAATAAAAGTTTAAATAAACATCAATCAGTATAAGTCCATATGGTAACAAAATACTCCGGACAGTCCAGTTTCAGCAGTTAGATAGATATGGGAACTTAGCGGCAGCACCTGAAGCAGAAGCAAGCCTCTAGAAGAGCCAAAAAAATACAAGAGAGAGATGCGCCAAACTAAGTGCAGTATGTCGTTTTTAATCAGTAATAAATTGGTACAATAAAGTAACTACTCACAAACATGGAGTAATATAGGCATTGGTGTGGCTATGAGGCCGGGGTCATCATAAGAGGTTCCTCCGGAAAAGGTTTCTTCGTCCCATGCTTGGCATGGATCTGACGAAACAGCTGACGCTGTGAAACGCGTAATCCGATTGGCTGGCCGGGTCCCTCACGTCACTTCCGGGGCGACGACGATACGCCGCACTCCACGGTGGAACGCACGCCACATCAGACGGCTCTTCCTGGTTTCCTGTGTCCACTATACCACACTTGCGGCTCACAAGCCTGGGACGAAGAAACCTTTTCCGGAGGAAACTCTTATGATGACCCCGGCCTCATAGCCACACCAATGCCTATATTACTCCATGTTTGTGAGTAGTTACTTTATTGTACCAATTTATTACTGATTAAAAACGACATACTGCACTTAGTTTGGCGCATCTCTCTCTTGTATTTTGTTGGTGAGAGAACGTTAACAATGGCAGTTATGTCACACGTTGATGAGAGAACGTTAACAATGGCATTTATGTCACACGTTGATGAGAGAACATTAACAATGGCAGTTATGTCACACGTTGATAAGAGAACGTTAACAACGGCAGCTTTGTCACACGTTGATGATGGAACGTTAACAATGGCAGTTATGTTACACATTGATGAGAAAACTTTAACATTGGTAGCTATCTCACACGTTAATGAGCGTACGTTAACAATGGCAGTTAGGTCACATTGATGAGAGAATGTTAACAATGGCAGTTAGGTCATGTTGATGAGAGAACATTACCATTGGCAGTTACGTCACACGTTGATGATGGAATGTTATCAATGGCAGTTATGTTACACATTGATGTGAGAAAGTTAATAATGGCAGTTAGGTCACAATAATGAGAGAATGTTAACAATGGTAGTTAGGTCACGTTGATGATGGAACGTTAACAATGGCAGTTAGGTCACGTTAATGAGAGAACATTACCAAATGGCAGTTAGGTCACGTTAATGAGAGAACATTACCAAATGGCAGTTAGGTCACGTTAATGAGAGAATGTTAGCAATGGCAGTTATGTCACGTTATTTATCCATTTAAACTTAGAAGGAGTTGAAGAACATTTCAAATAACAGGAAAAGTGTGTAAAGAAAAAAAATCTAGCGATGTAACTGCAGAAAAAGGGAAATGCTTCATGAGAATGGAAAGTAAGAGCGTTTAAAAAAACTAAGCTATTCCGAGATGGAAAAATATGGAGAAGGCACCAAGAGAAATAAAAGCAGGCAATGGAGGAGGCGAGAAGGAGGAAAGGGGGAGATGGGATGAAGAAAGGGTGAACGAGAGGAGAAAGTAATAGGGACCAGGAGAGGGAGAGAGAGAGGGCAGGCGTGTAATAGTATCAATGCCTTGGAAAATTGTGTAGCAGGCAGAGAAGGAAGGACTGACACAGGGCTGGGTCACATGGAGGTTACTGCACCCAAAGGGGGTTCTGGCAGGGTTCATACAGAGCTGGCTGCCTGCATCTTACTGACAGGGAGGGGAGAGAGAGAGAGAGGAAAGGAGGGGGAGATGGATTCCCCCTCACAGGCGACTCATATTGAAAGGAAAATGCAGAGTTTCACGCCACAGGAATGTACCACTACATCCTGACCTAAGGGGAGAAAGGGAGCCAGAAAGGCTGAAATGGATTGACAGAGAGAGAGAGAAGTGGGCACCGTAGGTGTGACTGTACATGCGTGGAGCAGAAAGATCAAATGTGAGCAGAGAAAAGTTTAGAACACAAACAAAAAGCCAATACACACAATACACACCAACAAATGTTTCTACTATTAAACTTTGTAGACATACATATTTCTGTACATACGTATACACAGGCACTTGCTGCAAGAGCTTTTTCACACTTCAGCTTTTATCACCACTTAGCACATCTGCTGCAACAAAAAAAAAGAAATATGGCCTCAAGGCTGTAGATATGTATCAAGATGATGAAATCTGCCACATACAGTAGTACTTAAGAAACATATTTTAGTCTTTCCAGTGCTTGCATGAAACATGATATGTACCTCTTTTTTTCATCTTACTCTAAGCTCCTGTTTATGGGGGCTGCTGCTAAGTTCAGGCTAAGAAAGTGAAGGGGAAGTATTCTGTGGACTGCCTAGGGGTGCACAGCCTAGGGATCGAGGTCCACACGGGTCACACTGCTTGTTTTACAATAGATAGAATGTGTAAATATATCATTTATAGTCCAAGAGCAGTGAGAAAACTGATACTTGACATGTAAAGACCGTAATAAAGTGTTCCCCAAACTTTTATTAGCAGAACGTTATATTTGGAGACTTTGTTGTGTCCTAAGTTAAGCTGTCCATACACGTAAAGATTTTTCTTATTCAGCTCAGTGGGTTAAATGAGAAGAATTCATAGATTCCCCATATCCATGCTAAACACAGTGGATGGATGACTCTCCCCTGGATATTGTATTCTGACAGCTGGCACCTATGGCTGTAAGAATACCCAAACAGTGACTGCAGTGTGGCTGGCTGCAGGCACTGTTTGGCCACATTTTTCCAGCCCACCTTCTTTACTTTTTCAATCAAGATTGATGCGCCTGGTGTTGTCAGCAGGACTAACTAAGCTGAACCACCTTCTGTCATAAGACTGCTAGAGCCCATTAGACCCTTCAGGTCTTTAATTACTTTTGCTTGGCAGCTGCTGCTGGTATTAGCATACAGATTTATTACCAAAAGTATTGGGACACCTCAGAGCACACACACATGCATGTATACCAGCAGAGCACTGGATAGCATTAGTACAGCAAAGATTGGTGTCAGTAGAGCAGTGGATGGTGTCAGTACTTTTTTTATTCTTATTATTTGTTAATTTTTTTTTTAGGGGCCTTAGTGGAATATCAAGGGTCTAAACAGACCCCTGATGTCTCACTTTTGAGAAATAGAATGAAACTGAAGACAGAGATTCCCCAATCCCTTTCCCTGCAGCCTACAGTAAACATAGTTTACTATCCTTCAGTTAAGAATGAAGACAGGATCACTGACTGTGTTCATTGAGAAAAGGTTGACAGGTTAATTAAATATTTACCAGCCCCTTCCTCACTCTTAGGAGGAGAGGAGGAAAGCTGGCAGCACTGCAGGGGAAATTGGCACTGCACAAGGGGTTAGGGTGTGCCCAGGCACACCTGGCACTGCATAAGGGGTTAGGGTGTGCTGCCCAGGCACACCCTGTGCGCACGCCTATGGACACTTGCCTTTACATGCACATGAACTTTAATGGCATCCCAGTCTTAGTCCGTAGGGTTCAATATTGAGTTGGCCCACCCTTTGCAGCTATAACAGCCTCAACTCTTCTGGGAAGGCTGTCCCCAAGGTTTCTTCTAAACCTTGTGGACAGCTTCCCCAGAAGAGTCTATGGTCTATGGCAGCCCTCAAAATTTCCACTCGCCTACTAGCATTTGGCGAGTGGATTTAAGCTGGGGGCGAGTGATGACAGGGATTTATGACCAATCTCCCTCCAATCTTTGCCTACACTTAGAGTCCCGATGAGATTGGTGGCCGAAGAGAAAAGGTGCATGCTCGGGAAAAGTAGTCTGGTGAGACGCGCTCAGGCAGAGCAGTACACAAGTGCTCTCCTTACAATTCTCATTAAGCCATGGGACCTAACAGCATGACCTCTCTGAGCCTGCCCCCTCCCCCCCCAACCAATGTAGCTGGAGAGCAGAGAGCAGGGAGTAATGAGTGAGGTGGAGGATTGCGAAAATTACAACTCCGGTGCAGCGCTCACTGAAAGTTGCCCTGACATGAGATCAGCAGCCTTCCAGTTTTCTTCTCCTTGTGCTCTATGTAAGTGTCCAACAGTTCAGCCTGAGCACTGTGAAAAGACTGGTCTCAATGTGTGCTGTGTGGTGTCAGTGTGCGTTGTGCTATGGTGTCAATGGCTGTGCAGTTGTGTGGATCTCAGCGCTGGATTGTTTACGGGTGCAATTAGGCGCAGGGCAGTGTATGAATTAGGTGGGGCAACTGGTGGCGAGTAACTCTTGAGGCCTGGCTAGTAGCTCAGGACTTGAAATTTTGAGCCCTGGTCTATGGGAATGTTTGACCGTTCTTCCAGAAGCGCATTTGTGAGAAAACATGGCTTGCAGTCTCCGCTCTAATTCATCCCAAAGGTGTTCTATCAGGTTGAGGTCAGGACTCTGTGCAGACCAGTCAAGTTCCTCCACCCCAAACTCGCTCATCCATGTCTTTATGGACCTTGCTTTGCAGAGCTCCACCAGATTTTGCACTCTCCAGTTTTAGTAAATCAACCCCAAAGTGTCTCTCATATATTGCTAGTGCACAACAGCACCATTATCAGCACTCGAAAAAAATTGTTCCAAGTGGACAAGCTTCAAATACAAGCTGGATTACAGCAAAACAGCTACCAACTGAATTTTGCTGCAATCCAGTGACGCGTTTCGTCATTGAACTTCGTCAGGTGCTGAGAAAAAACTGTTGAAAAACTGTAACCTCATTTAATTTCAAATTAGTATTTTAAATTTTCTTTATATGGACCGGAATAAAAAAATGTGGGTGGTTTTCATGAAAGCTTTACGTCGGTTCTTGTGGGCTATTTGTAATTTAAGCATTTGATTACCTAAACTGCTACATGCAGCAGTTTGTAAGGCAACTGCTGTGCGGTTTCTGTAGAATATACTTAGAATAGAATATACTTATTTTCTCGAGCCTAAAAATTCAAAGGAAAATGTTCAGATGTGAATGGGCTGCTAACTTTCGATGTTATTTTATACAAAATTGATGCTACTGAATGGAAGAAGGAACATGACTATGACTGACTGTCCAGTATTATAATCCTCAGTGGCAGCTCAATAGAGAGAGCGGCTGACAACAGCTGTGAAAGCCAGGAGCGATGAAGTCCCCCATGGTGCAGCTGTTGTCGGTACTCTTTCTTCTCCCCTGCAGCCGCCGCTGGGTGACATGGGAGAGCCGGATCACATGACAGGATCAGAGCGGGCTGAAAGTAGCTAAGTATCTAGATCTTCTTTACACAAGTTAGTTAATATAGGTGTTCGGAAGCTGGAGGGAACATTTTTAAGTCTAGTTAGGTTTTATGTGGAATTCTACATTAATGGTTGTAGCATAGCATATTTCTTACTTAGCATGTGTTCTTTGTTACATAGATATTAAGAAAAGGAAGATATTTACCACAACTTAATTAAAGTCATGATTTTTTCCCACTCATTTCTTCACTCTTGCTGCATCAGACAATATAACCACAACTAACACACTGTAATCTGTATCAGCATACCAAACTAGAGCATTTGTTTATAATTAATGACTATTCTGTGCATTGCTGTGCCTCCGGGGTTTTCTTTTATGTTGTGTGACATAGACGTCACTATGTAGGGAAGGTGCTGGGGATTATGACAGCCTGTCATTCACTCACTTGCAGCCCTGGGTTCCCGAGTTCCATTCCAACCTTTGCATGTGTTTCCTGGGTCACCTGTTTATATAACACATAACATTGGCTGGATTTGAATTTATTAAAGTACACCTTTTTCTGAGAGAGAAACAGGACTTTTGCTGACCCTTCTGTATTGAACTGTACTATAATTGTGCTGTCCCCCTCTACATTGTAAAGTGCTGTGTAAACTGTTGGCGCTATATAAATAAGGTATAATAATAATAATAATAATGCACAGCTTCACCCTATTTACTATGCTAAGAGAACATTGATAATTTTACACTCCTTTAAGGTACATTCACACCAGGCGCTAGGTTACAGCACAGCAGCTGGTATGCAGTGGGATGACAGCAGTGCCCGTGCGCTGATCGCAGCTAATCACACTGTTCACTTTTTTTTTATTTAACTACAGTTTTTTTAAATATCACATCATGACATTTAATTAAAGGAGAAGTATAGCCAAAGCTATTTTGGCTATACTTATTCTGTAGGTCACAGGAGTGCAGTTCGTTCTGCACCCCTGTTACCCATTTTCAGCTGACAGCGGGCTAAAGTCTGCTGTTGGCTGATGTCACTCAGCCAATCCAGGTTCTGAAAATATCCCGAACGCCCTGAATCAGCACCTGGCTTAGCCTCTGGGCACTAAGGGGGGGGGGGCTTGGGGGACAGAACAGAGAACCAAAGACTGACAGTCCCAGATCTCTGCTCGGAGAGGAGGGGAGGACTGAGTGATCAGCGGTGTTTGATCACTCAGTTCTTACTGCAGGGCCATTGGGGGACAAATGCAGCATCGATACGATGTTGCATCTACCTAAGTGATTATAATTTTTTTTTTCATTTTTGTCCTTAATGCTCTTTTGAAGTGGTCGTAAAGTCAAAAGGTTTTTTACCTTGATACTTGCTTTGCCTTACGGTAAAAAAAAGTTCCAGTTGCTGTTTCTCCTCTTAACCACTTGACCACTGGGCACTTAAACACCCTTCCTAACCAGACCAATTTTCAGCTTTCGGTGCTCTCACAATTTGAATGACAATTACTCAGTCATACAACATTCTACCCATTTGAAATTTTTGTCCTTTTTTTCACACAAATAGAGCTTTCTTTTGGTGGTATTTGATCACCTCTGGGTTTTTTATTTTTTGCGCTATAAAAGAAAAACGACTGAAAATTCTGTAAAAAAAAATAAAAAAATCTTGTTTCTGTCATATTAGCGGGTTATTTCTCACACACAGCATATGCATACCACAAATTACACCCCAAAACACATTCTGCTATTCCTCCCGAGTATGGCGATACCCCATGTGTGGGACTTTTACACAGCGTGGCTACACACAGAGGCCCAACATGCAGGGAACGCCATCAGGCGTTCTGGAACACCCAGACCAATTCTGACATTTCTCTCCTACATGGAAAAATCATCATTTATTTGCTAGAAAATTACATAGAATCCCAAAACATTATATATGCTTTTTTAGCAAAGACCCTAGAGAATACAATGGCGGCCGTTACAACTTTTTATCTCGCACGGTATTTTCGCAGAAATGTATTGAACGCGTGTTTTTTAAAAAACTGTTTTGTGCTTAAAACAAAACAGTAAAGTTAGCCCAATTTTTTTTCATAATGTGAAAGATGAAGTTACGCCGAGTAAATAGATACCCAACATGTCACCCTTCAAAATTGCGCACGCTCATGGAATGGCGCCAAACTTTGCTACCTAAAAATCCCCATAGGCGGTATTGCAGAGTATTGGGGTATTGCAAAGTATCATGCAGGGTATTGGGGTATTGCCGAGTACTGGGGTATTGCCGAGTACTGGGGTATTGCCGAGTATTGGGGTATTGCCGAGTATTGGGGTATTGCCGAGTATTGGGGTATCGCCGAGTATTGGGGTATCGTTGAGTACTGGAGTACTGGGGTATTGCCGAGTACTGGGGTATCGTTGAGTACTGGAGTATTGGGGTATTGCCGAGTATTGGGGTATTGCCGAGTATTGGGGTATTGCCGAGTATTGGGGTATTGCCGAGTATTGGGGTATTGTTGAGTACTGGGGTATTGTTGAGTACTGGGGTATCGTTGAGTACTGGAGTATTGGGGTATTGCCGAGTATTGGGGTATTGCCGAGTATTGGGGTATTGCCGAGTACTGGGGTATTGCCGAGTACTGGGGTATTGCCGAGTACTGGGGTATTGCCGAGTATTGGGGTATCGTTGAGTACTGGAGTACTGGGGTATTGTTGAGTACTGGGGTATTGTTGAGTACTGGGGTATTGTTGAGTACTGGGGTATTGTTGAGTACTGGGGTATTGCCGAGTACTGGGGTATTGCCGAGTATTGGGGTATTGCCGAGTATTGGGGTATTGCCGAGTATTGGGGTATTGCCGAGTACTGGGGTATTGCCGAGTACTGGGGTATTGCCGAGTATTGGGGTATTGCCGAGTATTGGGGTATTGCCGAGTATTGGGGTATCGTTGAGTACTGGAGTACTGGGGTATTGTTGAGTACTGGGGTATTGTTGAGTACTGGGGTATTGTTGAGTACTGGGGTATTGTTGGGTACTGGGGGATTGCTGAATATTGTTGGGTACTGGGGATTGCAGGGTACTGGGGATTGCAGGGTACTGGGGGGATGGCAGAGCTGGGATGTTTTGAGGGATGGCTGGATCTGTGACTGCATTTGTCACAGATCCAGCCACAGCTCAGCTGCTGACACCCCGCTCCCCCCCCTCTCCTCGCACACTGTACAGAGCGGAGAGGGAGGAGAGGGAGGAACCGGCGTCATCAAATGACGCCGGTTTGTTTACAAGTGATCGCGCCGTCATTTGACGGCGCGATCACGTGGTAAACGGCCGCGATCAGCGGCAATTTACCGTGATCCGTGATGCGCCGGGTCTTCTAGACCCGGCGAGCACGGACACTTTCGTGAGCGCGTCCCAGGGGACGCGCAATCGCGAAAGTGAAGGACGACGTCCCAGGGACGTCGTCCCGAGGTAACCCCGCCGCGCCGTAGCAGTAAAATGCCTATGGCGCGGTGGGCAAGTGGTTAAACTCTTACTTGAGTCCTACATCATTCCAGCGCTGTGCCCGTCTGCAAGTGTTTTCTCTCCTCTCCCTGCTCTCACAAGCTTGGGTCAAAGCAGTGGAAGCCATTGGCTCCTGCTGCTGTCAGTCAAATTATGTGAGGAGAGAGCAGGGGGTGGGGCAGAGTCGTGTTGTGTGTGTCTATGGATGCACACAGCCCAGATTGGGAGCACATCCGTATGTAGCGAGTGGCTTCTTATGTATACACGGGAGGCAGAGTGGAGAATACCAGTGGGGGACTCCAGAAGTGAAGATACAGGACCACTCTATGCAATGCCCTTACACAGAGCAGGTGCGTATAACATCTTTTTTATTTTAATGAAAAAAATTGGACTTTACTACCTCTGCAACGCAGTGGTGTGCACCAGCAAGGTAGGAGACCAGGCATTTTGCCTTGTCTTGTAGTGGGACTGCACTGGAATATCCGCCCAATGCAGTCCTACCACACCTGGTGTGAATTATCCTTATATGGGTCGAATTTAGTGCCTTTTGTGATCTGATGGTGCCACCATTGATTTGGAAATATAACCAACCAAGCCTTCAATTTTACCACATGCTGCTTCAGAAAAAAAAATTGTGGCCATCGTTGATTAGAAAATTGTTTGTTTTTCAAAAAATTTCCAACATGTCCAATTACTCAGATTTGATGGCTGCACGAAAATTGGTCATTGCTGCAGCCTACTAATGGTGCAAAATTAGAATGAAAATTTTTAGCTAAGATTTTCAAAGGAAAATTCTTTCAGAATTCGACCCATGTAAAGCTGGTTAGTAAATTAACTCCAATGCATCTTTAATAAGTGCTGTCTTCATACCTCCCAGCATTCTCAAATGATAAAGAGGAATACCTTTTAACATGCTATATGTAGGCAAAGGACACGTCCCTGTCACAGCTCAATTACATGGTCCACAAAGATCTAATATGCAGAACATGAATGGTTAAACCAGCCTTTTTCAACCAGGGTGCCTTATGCCGCGTACACACGATCAGTCCATCCGATGAAGCTCACTGATGGTCTGATATGCCTACACACCATCGGTTAAAAAAAACAGTCGTGTAAGTTTAATGCTTCCAAGAATGCGTCGACTTGATTCTGAGCATGCGCGGCCTTTTAACCAATGCTTTTGCATACTAACGATCGGTTTTGACCCATCGGTCAGGCGTCCATCGGTCAAATTTTAAAGCAAGTTCTCTTTTTCTTAACCGAAGGATAACTGACTGATGGGGCCCACACACGATCGGTTTGGACTGATGAAACGGACCTTCAGTCCCTTTTCATCGGTTTAGACCGATGGTGTGTATGCGGCCTTAAAGGTTTCTTCAGGGGTACCTTGGCAAAATGCCTAAAAATGGAGATCCATTTGGGTGCATCACCCCCATATTTGTATTCAGCAGATAATGCCGCGTACACACGATCAGAAATTCCGACAAGAAAACCGTAGATTTTTTATAAAGCAATGTTGGCTCCAACTTGTGTCACATACACACGGTCACACAAAGAAATTACGATCGTCAAAAACACGGTGACATACAAGACGTGCGACGAACCGAGATCAATGAAGTTCAATAGGCAGTTTGGCTCTTCTGCTTGATTCTGAGCATGCGTGTTTTTTTGAGTGGGAATTGCATACAGACGAGCGGATTTTCCGATAAAAATAGGGAACCTGCTCTCAATCTTTTGGTGGAAATTCTGACAGCAAAAGTCTTTTGAAGCATACACATGGTCGGAATTTCTAACCAAAAGCTCACATCGGATTTTTCTTGTCGGAATTTCCGATCGCGTGTATGCGGCATTAGAGTAACCTGATTAACACCAAAATATTAGTACAGTTTATACGGATTTATAAAAGTGTAATAAATATGGGAGTTTAATAATAAAATGATCCTAGTTTGTACCTTTGTTAGTAGCAGCCGGTGTCCTCTATATTCTAGTGTCCCGTATTCCCAGCAAGAAGGTCTATTGTTTAGTACATGGTGGCTTTGCACTGATTCAGACAAACATACATTTTCCCATGCAGTGTCAACATTATATTTCCAGTCTGTGATCTTTTTACACCCTCAGTGTAATCTCACACAGCATCTACTTGCACTTGTGTTCACGGAAAAAAAAGTTTTCATGTAATTCCAACATGTACACATGATATATTGAGGCACTATGTCAAAACATGTTTACAGAGCTAGCCAGCAGAACAAGTCACTTACAATTGTAATACTATTCTTCACACTGAGTAATATGATATCATTATGAGTTTTACATACAGTTTATTTTTTGTATTATGAAAAGGGTCAGTCTTCCTAAGACTGATATTTCTATATCTATCAATGTGGTTGATTTACTGAAGGAGTAGAATCATGGCCACTGAAAAAACAAAACAACCAGCCCTCCTGTACTGGGCCCGGGCCCCATCAGTTCAAAAGGGGGGCCCAGACAACAATCCTCTTCTGCCTCCCCCTGCAGTGCTGCCAGCTTCTCCTCCTCTTTCTCCCTCCAGTTGCACTGTAGGGGGATTGGTCCTGGCACATGTGCCCCTTCCATTTTCAGTTCAGACCCCCCATGTGCCTCTTTCCTCCATGTGCCTCTTTCCCCCACAGCGCTGCCAGCTTCCTTCTTTTCCTGCCAGCAGCTGCTATGGGCACAGAGAGAGATTTTTCAGGATGGAGAGCAGAGGAAGGGGCCGGTAAATATTTTATTTACTGGCACCTTCCTTTCCTGAATGAACACAGTACTCAATCGATACCAATCCATCCTGTGTTCATTAATTACTGTAGCATAGAAAACTATGTTTACTATGCTTCAGTTTGTGAATGAGCAGGAAGCCACAGAGCGCTTTCTACTCATTCACCTGTGCAGCTGAAGCTGCAAAGAAAGGGATTGATAAATCTATGTCCTTAGTCATGTTCGGCCAATGGGGGCCCTGCCAGGTAGGCTGTATGGGCCCCCGTGATTTCTTACAGAAGCCCTGAGTAGAATGCTGCTGAATATCCCTTAACAGCAGTGCTTGCTCATCCTGTCAACTGTACCATGCCGCCAGCACAATGAAAGATGAGTTTTTGTCTGCCCTGTGTAGCAAGGCAACAACATGCCAGGTAATAAAAAATGAAAAACGCTCAAAATTATGCACAAATAATACAAAAAGCAGCAAACATAAAAGAGGATATCCTCTCTAATGAATCACAATTTAAAAAAAGTGTTGCGCTACAATTAACATAAACTGATAAAGGTGACCAGAAATATTGATAAAAAATTAAGTATTCCACAGTGAATAAATTATAAGTGATCAGCAAATCTTCTCTCTTCATCACCAGTGAGCCCGTCACAAGAGTGAAGAGATGTAAGCTTACCAAATGGAAAGACCCCCTTTATTCAGAGTGGTCTAAAAACAGTTTAAATGCTCAGCCATGGCAGCAGCTTTTCCACTCAGATCACAATGCTGTTCCTCTCCTCCACGGCTCCCAGTATAGATAGTAAAGGCAGCACAAACAAGTAGGAACATGTGAAAGCAAGCAAAGAAACACTCTTTAGAGTTCGGATGTCAAGGGTACCATTTATTTATCCCAAAACCGCGCTTACAAGTATAAAAACAACATGCGCATATCGATATATTCACCAAGCCGGCAACAATCACAGCAACTTCTGTGTCCTGTACACGTAGACGTCACAGGAAAGCTCCGCCCTAAATGTTTCGTTATAAACGGACGTCTTCAGTCAACATGCCAGAGGCAAGACCTTAGTAAACAAGCCCCAATATGTTAGATGCCATGATTTCTGCACATCAATTCCCACGCTAAGAAACAATTGTTATCTGAAAGTCAATGTCAGTAAATGTTTCTTGCTGTCTCCTTTGTAGATACCCTTTATGAGTCGAAAAGCATGGATTTCTTTAATTTTACATAATAGGGAAGGCAGAAGTAGTAAAACTACAGGCATGCTAACCGAGAGATCTCACCACCGTAGTCCCTGAGAGATGAACTTGGTTGTTCAGCTTTCTACTGTCTATCCAAAGTTGGAATATCACTTTCAAGTCGACTGACTATTTTGGGAAATGTGTTGAAAAGACTTTTCAAAAACCTCTACAGGGCTTATTTATGAAAAGATTTGTAGTAGGAAAATATATTTATGTCCCTAGCAACCTATTACAGCTTTATTTAATTTTAAAAACTGTACTGTAAAAATAACAGTAGATTGGTTTCTACGAGCAACAGTTTTTATACACAAGCCTAACTTCATATAACTGTCTTGTTTGCTAAGGGTTGTACGTTTTTTTTTTTTTTTGGTTTTTATTCCACTCTCTGCACTAAAATAGAACTGAACAAATAAGGACTTCTCGATTGTCATTCATTGATCCCACATGTGTTTAAAAATGTTTCACTTTAGTCACATTGGGCTAGAATTAGGTAGGAGCGGCGTAATTCTAAACTTGCGTAGCATATCCTATTTACACTATGCTGCCGCAACTTTTACGGGCAAGTGCTGTATTCTCAAAGCACTTGCTCCGTAAGTTGCGGCGGCGTATCGTAAATAGGCCGGAGTAATGCAAAATGGGAAGGTAGGGGGCGTCTTCTATTTAAATTAAGCATGCCCCCGCACCGAACGAACTGCGCATGCGCCGCCCGGGAACGTAGCCCAGTGCGCATGCTCCAAATCACCACGCAAATACTCAATGAAAACTACGTGAACGTCACTTACGCAAAGCCCTATTCGTGAACGTTTTACGCAAACGATGGGAAAAAATACGCCGGCACGCCGTCCATACTTAACATTGGCTGCGCCTCATATAGCAGGGGTAACATTACGCCGGAGTTTCGCTTACGCAAACGACGTAAAAAAGGCGCCGGCCGGGCGTACATTCGGGAATTGGCATATCTATCTCATTTGCATATTCGGCGCGTAAATTGACAGGAACGCCACCTAGCGGCCAGCGTAAAAATGCAACTTAGATACGACGGTGTAAGAGACTTACGCCAGTCAGATCTAATGGAAATCTATGCGTAACTGATTCTATGAATCAGGCGCATAGATAGGAGGGCTCAGAGGCAGAGATACGACGGCGTATCTGGAGATACGCCATCGTATCTATTTCCTGAATCTAGCGCATTCTATTTAGAGGTAGACCGATATGGAATTTTCTCTGGCTGATGCCGTAATTTAGAATCTGGGCGGCCGATGCCCAATGTATGATGCAGATTTTTGTGGCCGATATTTTAGGCCGATTTAAAAAAAAAAAAAAAAACAACCTCACCCACTCCACTTCTTCCTTACTTACTTACTTGTACATATACAGTAAGGGAAGACGTGATCTGATACCGGCTCTATGACAAAATATATTCCTTTTCAGCAGAAAAGATCGCTGTTTATGTCGATTGTTTGAAGAACGACATGTATTGGGTCTAAGGCCCCTTTCACACTGGGGCGTTGTTTGAGCGTTTTTCGAGTGAAGCCTCATCTGCAATCCCAATGTGAAAGCCTGAGTGCTTACAGAGCCCTTTCACACTGCCAGCACCGGAAAAATGCTGGTAAAGAACCGCTAAGACCCTAACGTTTTAGGGTGTTTTTTTAAGATGCCTCAGTGTGAAAGGGTAAGGCGTTTTTACAGCGCTTTCAATTCATTTCAATGGGGAGGGGTGTTTTTGGAGCATTTTTTTCAGCGCCCAAAAGCTGCTTCAAAGATGCTGCTTGCAGGACTCAGTGTGAAAGGGTCCATTGAGATGCATGGAGAGCGTTTTAATAGCGATATTTTTAACGCTAAAATGCTGTAAAAATGCTTCAGTGTGAAAGGGGTCTAAATGTCTTGCTGCAGATATTTTCGTTTTGTCTAACATTTTTAGGTTTAGGGACCACTTTGTGTCTCAGTGGATTTTTGCACTAGAACTGGCCTTGTAATGCAATTAATAGCAGTCTTTTTGTTCTTTTCAATGCCACCGGAGGAAGTTATCTAACAGGTGCAATGACTGTAAAGTGTCACAATTGCCTTTATGACTTTTTACACCAGTTTTCTCTTGTGTATGTCCCCCGCTGTGTTTGTAATGTGCCACTCGTGACCCTGATTGGCTCCACTCAGTCTTACGAGGCACCCTCAGTCATTATTGGTTATCCAGTGCTACTTGGCTTCCTCTAAGTGAACACTGCCGTCTCATGCATACCTTATTGCTCTCTAATAATGCTGGTGCCTTTAATATTGTCTGCGTCACATCTGTAATTGTAAACATGAAAAAAATATATATTACATGATAACATTTGTACATGTGTGGTGTGGTGTAGCCCTGCATTTTACATATCTTACCATGTGTCCCTACATGAGCTTTGCTTTAAACATTACTAAAGATTTACCAACCGGGTGGATAAAAATCGATTACTTTATTTAAATCAGATTTTTTTTTTTTTTTATCAGATTTATTTAAATAAAATGCTTTTGGAGTAAAAATCTATCTAAAGTTTGTTTTCTATTTAAGATATATTACCCACTTCAGCCCCGGAGGATTTGGCTGCCAAATGACCGGGCCACCTTTTGCGATTCGGCACTGCGTCGCTTTAACTGACAATTGCGCGATTGCAAATATGGCGTCCTTTTTTTCCCACAAGTAGAGCTTTCTTTAGGTGGTATTTTATCACCTCTGCAGTTTTTATTATTTGCGCTATAAACCAAAAAAGAGCGACAATTTAGAAAAAAAAGCAATATCTTTTTTTTTTTAAGTGTATTTTTGTGCGTGTACTCGAGAGAGGAGCAGGAGTTGGGAGTAGGCAGGCCTCCCCCAGAGGCAATCTGCCATCTTTCCCCATGCCCCTGGGTGGCAATGGCGGGTGTGAGGGGTCCTCCCTGCCTGCTCCGCTTTGAAACCCAACGGGGCAAAGAGACTCCCCTATGAGGGAGTGAGAGGATCTAGCCCGCTCAGCCAGCCCTGTTAGTCCTTCGCCTCTCTTTTTTAGAGACCGCGTGGCCAAAGTGCGTGCATGTTAACCCAATTTAGAGTGCGTGTAAGTGTGGTGGTTTTTGTGGGAGGGGGGTGGGCGTACTAAGCGCAGGCTTACCTCGCATAGCACACCCACCGGAAGCCGGGCTGAGACCACCAAACTCAATTCACATGCAGCCGAGACCGGGATCCGAACCCTTGGCTGCAGAGGTGAACGGCTTGTCAGCGCAGTGCCAATCGCGTTGAGCTACCGCAGCTCCCCCCCCCCCCCAAAAAAAGCAATATTTTGTACTTTTTGCTATAATATATATCCCCATTTTTTTTTATATAATGAAATAATAAAAAAAAATTTGAATAAAAGAATTTGCAATAAATGTATATTGATTGGTTTGCGCAAAAGTTATAGCGTCTACAAAATAAGGAATCGTTTTATGCCATTTTTATTATTACTTATTTTTTTTACTAGTAATGGCGGCGATTTGCGATTTTTATGGTGACTGTGACTTTATGGCGGACACCCTGACACTTTTGACACATTTTTGGGATCATTGGCATTTTTACAGCGATCAGTGCTATAAAAATGCACTGATTACTGTAAAACTGACACTGGCAGTGAAGGGGTTAACCACTAGGGGGGCGCTGAAGGGGTTATTATTATTATTATACAGGATTTATATAGCGCCAACAGTTGGCGCAGCGCTTTACAACATTAGGCATAAGTGTGTCCTAGGGAGTGATTCTAACTGTTAGGGGGAGGAGCTACCAGTGACATGCCAGCGATCACTGTTCCCAATCACAGGGAACAGTAGATCTCTGACATGTCACTAGGCAGAAGAGGAGAATGCCTTGTTTACAAAGGCACCCCCCTGTTCTGCCTTTGCCTACCGCAATCGCGGGCCGCTGGGAACATCAACTACAGCGCGCGCCCGCTGGGTGGCAAATTTAAAGGGATGTACAGGTACGCTCATTTGCCTGCCTGTGCCATTCTGCCGACGTATATTGGCGCGTGGCGGTCGGCAAGTGGTTAATAATTTTGTTTATTCAGCATCAAATAGAGCTCAGTAGCATGAGCCTGTATATTCTGCATAATTTAATTTTTTGGGTAAACTCATTTAATGAATCCAAGCTCTGCAAGCTGAGATAACATGCACTTCATTGATGCATTCATACAATTTCACAGTAACCATGAGATTTTGCAAATCTATGTACACTACAAACTGTATGATTGAATCGGTTCTAACTTTGCTATGTTACTAACCTGATAGCTTATTATTCTAAATAGGAAACATTCATTTTTTTTGCAAATATAAAAAATTCTAAATACCAGCAAGAAAAAGTCCTTACATTTAAAGAGTACCTGTCATTTCAGCTCCATCATGGCAACGCCCGTTAGCGGGCATCAACTCACCTGCTGCCACCATGTCCCTAACCTTGTTATGTCACTGCCATCATTAAGGTCAATGGGACTGTCGGTGAGTCAACAGCGGGTCAGAGGAGGAGCTGCTGTGGGACAGAGATGACAGTTGTTCTTAAAAATCAAGTCCACCCTTTTTACCAAGCTGAATTTTTTAAACACAACGCACTAGCTGGCTAGCTATGGATAGAGCATGGGTCTTCAAACTACGGCCCTCCAGGTGTTCAGGAACTACAATTCCCATCATGCCTAATCATGTCTGTGAACGTCAGAGTTTTACAATGCCTCATGGGATTTGTAGTTCCGCAACAGCTGGAGGGCCGTAGTTTGAGGATCCCTGGGATAGAGGAAGGTCATTTATGTAATTTCTACTATTAATCGGTACATTTTACAGACTACCTCTGATTCTCAGTGCTGATAGAGATCCCTTTGGAAAAGAAACGATGATGGATAAAAGTGAAGTTAGAGCAGCCCCTATACCAGTGATGGTGAACCTTGGCACCCCAGATGATTTGGAACTACATTTCCCATGATGCTCCACTACACTGCAGAGTGCATTTTCATCTTGGGAAATGTAGTTCCAAAACATCTGGGATGCCAAGGTTCGCCATCACTGCTCTATACAACTGTTTCTGTTGTCCTTTAAGATAAGCGTAACTATGTCCAATAATCACATCTGTCAAATGTATTCTTCACTGTAGACTTTGCTGACCTTGTTTATGAAAATACTATTTGCTTGGCTGTCATGCTAGTGCTTTGGCTTTAGTACTTTCTAAGATAGTTAACGGGGACATACACTATATTGCCAAAAGTATTGGGACACATGACTTTACATGCACATGACCTTAATGGCATCCCAGTCTTAGTCTGTAGGGTTCAATATTGAGTCGGCCCCTCCCCTTTGCAGCTATAAAAGCTTCAACTCCTCTGGAAAGGCTGTCCACAAGGTTTAGGAGTGTGTCTATGGGAATGTTTGACCATTCTTCCAGAAGAGCATTTGTGAGGTCGGGCACTGATGTTGGACAAGAATGCCTGGCTCGCAGTCTCCCCTCTAATTCATCCCAAAGCTGTTCTATCGGGTTGAGGTCAGGACTCTGTGCAGGCCAGTCAAGTTCCTCCACCCCAAACTCTCTCATCCATGTCTTTATGGACCTTGCTTTGTGCACTGGTGTGCAGTCATGTTGGAAAAGGAAGGGGCCGTCCCCAAACTGTTCCCACAAAGTTGGGAGCATGAAATTGTCCAAAATGTCTTGGTATGCTGATGCCTTAAAGTGGTTGTAAACCCTCTGATACTACTTTCACCTACAGGTAAGCCTACATTAAGGCTTAAGTAGGTGCTTGCAATATCTTCTTAACCTACATGGTTCCATAGTACATTTTTGTGTGCTTAGTTTTTTTGTTGTACATTTGTTATGTTCATAATATTACTAGTGTTATTATCCTGTTATGTCTACATTTAAAAAAAATGATTTGTCAAGTTCCTTTTTTCATTTTACTAATTACGTAGTGTTAGGTTGAATAAAGACACCAGTTCAGACAGTTCAACCTGGTGTGTGTGTCTGTCACTATGTCACTATGATTTTCCATATCCCTGTACATTGTGGTTGCTAAGAAACACATCTATATCAAGCACTACCTGCTGACACCACCAACTGTGGAAGAGAGTTCCACATTTGTACCCCTCTAACAGTAAGGCCCCTTTCACACGGGCGGACCATTAAGGTCCGCCTGTCAGTTTTTTCAGTGGACCTGAACAGGTGCTCCGTGCACCTCTATGGAGCCACGTGACATGCCCGCTGACATCCGACCCGCTCTGATCCGCCAAAATGTGACGGAGGAAAATCCTACTTTTCCATCAGTCTGGCAGATCGGATCGGCCTCTACGGTCCGTCGTCATCCGATCCCCCATAGGGGAGAGCGGCGCTCTGACAGGTCGGTCGGTCCCTGCACAGTGTGCGGAAACAGACCTGTCATCTGCCTGCTCAGCCCCATGTGAAAAGACCCATAAGAACCTCTTACGCAGTTTATGATTGTATGTGGAGAGATATGGTGCAGAAGTGTATGTGACCAACACTCTGGAGGGAGATGGCTTGGGGGGTGTGGGTGGGGTGGTGGAGTGAACCCAAAATGCTGCAGTGCAGCACCTCTCAAGAGATATAGATAAAGACAGCAGAGGGCGCATCTGAGTGTAGCAGTATAAAAACGCATTTATACACACAACAATTGTCAACTTACAAGACAATGTAGTGATCAGGCATATACATGTAGAAATGTCATTCAGGGTCAGGTTCCCGGGGATGGAGCTTCGCAGAACAGGAGGGATTGCAGCACCTGTGAAGAAGTAAAGGGTTAAGAGCCTTATACCATGTGGGTCTGATTGTCCAATAATTATCCAGATGTAGGAGAGTCGAGCAGGGTTCCGCTGTCACTGGAGCCTATGGATGTGAATGGGAGCCCTGGAGTGCACTTTGAGACCAGATTATGGCTGATGGTGGAGAGCACATGTCTCAGGAAGTGATGTCACATGTGTGGGCGTGGTTACGCATTTCGAGGCGTGCCGCCTCTTTCTCAAACCAGCTTTGTAGTCTCCCACAGCCTGGCCACACACTAATAGATTGTTTTCGTTCAGCCTACTAACCGAATCGCAGAAATCAAGGAGATTCCTCCTTCCACACTAAGTGGTGGACTATCCCACGGGGTTATTGTATTCTAGAAGACAGCCGGCTCTGGTGGCTGTCAGAATACAGCGGGCCATGCCAATCAGTGATTGCTGCTAATGGGCTATAGTCACTTTTCGGCCGAGATTTATCTGTCCAGCTCCTTCAATTTTCAGATCATAGAATGTTGGGCAGGTGGGTGCCAATAAGGCTACTTACCGCTTGAATTTAATCTGGATTGTCTGAAACCAGATGAAATGTGATCAGTCTACTGCCAGCTTTATTCACTTGTGTGTAGCACATAGAAAATTCCATCCAGTTACTGAGCAGATTTAGCCTAGAAAACCTATGGCACAGTATGCATTGTGTAGCCAGCATGTCGATTTTATATCAGCGGGCTCCTTTCAGCGAAAAAAAAATGTGTCTAGAGGAGCCTTTCCCAGGCACTGCATTTGTGAGAATGAATGTTGTGCGGTGCACCCCGGTGTGAGCTCATACTGTTCATGTGTCAGCGATGAGCATATGCTCACTGATCACCACTGGGTAATGGTAGTGTCTTTTATTTGCTGCTCTTACCATTAGCATCAGATTCACACTGTGCACAGATCACTCATCTCCATATTCCAACTGGGCCATTTTGTCTCATGTGGAAATCGCATCCTTCTAGCTAAGAAGAGCACTGCCACTAGATAGAAATACTGTCTGCGACTGCATGCTGATATTATACACAATTTTTAGGAGATTTACTTTGTTTCTGTTTATAGAGCCCCAGTGCTTTACAATGTGTCGCCATTTATATTTACCCCAACTCTGTCAAATATAAAGTGTATCCTTAGGGCTCTTTCACATTGAGCTGCTCCACTCTTTTTAGCAGGGGATCCCTGAGCAGATCCCTTGCTGAATTGGCCATGAACGTGCCCAATCAGTTTGTGTCCGGCAGCCACAGGCAGACCTTTGATAGCTCTTTGGAAGGCTGGATGTAAACGGTCTTGTGCCGTTTACATCAGGCTACCCTCGATTAGGGTGACCACATTTTTAAACTACCATTTAGGGACACCCCCTTCCCAAAAATCAGCTTGTGCTGTAACGAATCACAGCACAGTGATTAGACACAAGAGATGGGATTTACAATTTCTCCAATCACAAGCAGGGGGCGGGATTGTCCTCCTCCAGGCATTCCCATGCAGGACAAGTACTGTCAGTGAGTAAAGCAGTGATGTGGTGGCCTTTTTTGGGGGCATCAGTTTGGCCTGGGGGTGGCTGTTTCAGTTTCATTCCGGGGCATTGTATTGTCCTGGAATAAAGGTGCCTGGGACAGACCTGCAAAATGCGGGACTGTCCCGGGCAATCCAGGACACGTGGTCACCCTACCCTCGATCCGTTGCATTTAAAGTGTTACTAAGCCCTCAACAGTACAATCAGTCTTTATATGCAGTACAGCATGTTATACTCACTGTGGAACCTAAGGGATTAATCCTCTGCATTGTGTAAAAAAAAAGTCTGTTTGATCCTGTCTTCTCTTACCCTTCTTCCACAGTCCCCAATCCATCTCCTGATAAAACAGAGCCTTGGGGGCACTCTGCACTTGCTCAGTTTGCTGTGTTACATAGTTTTATAGTTAGTCTGGTTGAAAAAAAGACCATCCTGTTCAACCAAGTATGTATAGAAAATATATACAGTAAATTCCTAGTGCCCTAAATGTAGGCAAACCATAAGCATTCCATATTAAGCTTTTTTGATCAATCAGATATACAAAACCTATAAAAACAATGTTTTTGCATACCATAATATTTAATAGCAATAGCCACAGCTTTTCAATAAAATGAAAAAAAGCAGTATTAAGCCCTTGGCTCTTTGGAGGTGTCAGTAGGCATGCTTTCCTATTGTAATTATTATTAAAAAATGAAATGCCAGCTCCAAAAATAAAGCAAAACAACATTTTGTGTATTGCTAAAGAGTTTTTTTTGTTTCTGGGTTTGCACATGATCAGCACAAGGCCAATTATCACTGTCCAGACAGAGGGTCAGGGGTCCTGCAGCCTCATAGGACAGTCAGGGGAGAATGAAAAATCCTCGAGCAAGCTTTGACCAGTTCTGGACACTGATAGAAGTCACAAGACTGCTATATACTGCTGATGAGAAAAGGTATTCAGCAGTTTATATTTGCTAAAATAATTCCGGTATGTATAATGCGGTAGAACATCTGTCTGGGAATTGGCTCTTAAGGGTACTTTCACATTGGGGCGCTTGGTGCCCTGGTGGTAAAGCGCTGCCATTTTTAGCAAAGCTTTACCGTTGTGTTTGCTGCGATTTTCGGCCGCTAGCGGGGAGATTTTAACCCCCGCCAGCAGCCAAAAAAAGGTTAAAAAGCTACTGCAGCGACGGTTTGCGGGCGGTACAGCCGCGCTGCCCCGTTGATGGGAGCGCTCTAGGAGCGGTATTTTCACCGCCGCTCCTACCGCGCCTCAAAGATGATTTTTTTACCATTTTGCCAGAGCAAGGCTCCAGTGTGAAAGCCTTCTGGCTTTCACACTGGGTAGAAAAGAGCGGCTCTTTCAGGGCGCTTTGCAGGCTCTATTTTTAGCGCAATAGCACCAGCAAAGCGTTTCAGTGTGAAAGCAGCCTAACACTTCCATTCTCCATTATAAAATTAGGCTTTTGCTGTATTTACAGTATTGAGAGAAATATGTAGGCAATGTTTGCTTCTCTTCTCTTCTGAAAATGCTAGATGCCTGGCCTTCATACAGATGTTTTTGATGAAGTGACCTAGAGGACACAGCCAACCAACTAGTATTTTCAGAGGGGGAAAATGTCTTCCTTTGTTGTTCTTTTATACAAAAACACCGCCATCCACCATATGGCTAACTAACGGAAAAGCTAGCAGACATAGCACTACGCTTGGCAGATCGTTTAATGATAAATGGGGAGGGGGGGAGTCGAGGGGTCTGCCGGCAGGATTGCTCCGAGGGGACACAAAAATCTTTTCTTTCTGTAAACACATGATGAAAAATTCTTTGACTTGTAAGCAATAAAACTAGACACTTTATGGAAAGCTAACCCTAATCCGAAGTATCACATCTTTTACCCCGTTATAAAAGATCTGCCTGTGTAAGGGCAAAAGACGTGCAGAAATGGGAATGGCCGCCGATGGCTCGTACTAAGTGTTGGAAAGTCTCTATAATAATGGGAACTTTGACACTTGTGCTTATTATCATTCACAAGGAGGCCCGAAACTCTGATGGGATCCCTTACTCGCTAAACATTCCTGGACAGTACAGATTCAATAAACATTCACTAAGCACTGATGACATTTATTGAATTACACTTTTCTCAATTGCATTGTAGAATGGTACAAATCCCTTGGCTTGTGGAACATCCATACTGATAAAGGAGGAAGCCCTGACGGAGTTCTGCTAGATTGTGGAAGTGAAGATGTGATTCATTTACAGTCGAATGATCTAAAACGGAATTACAAAACATCTTTCTTCACACATGTATGTACTCATACAGATACGTCTGAAAACCTGACTCACGTACCCGGCGAGGAAACATACAGTACCCAGACATCACCCATCTAGAAATACATTCATTAACTCTGTTGTGTATAGAAAAATATTGGCTTTCAATCTCCCGCCTGTCACACCAAAATACCTGCGGAGAAGTGATTAGCCTTTGTAAAGAATAGAGAGGCACGGCAGTCTGTTTGGTCTTATGTAGATGTGCTTACACTTTACACTTTTCCTAATGGGAATGCGCTGAGCTAAGGACTTTTTTTCATCCTTTAAATGGAATCCCCAAGTTTTTGAGGACGGTTCCCATTGAGATCCTCCTAGTAGACTGGCTAGTGGTGCTGGAAGCCATGTGTCAAATCATTATCACTTTTTGGTGCTAAAGTACACTAATCATTGGCCTTGATTGTTTAAGTCGCTAGCAATTCATTTACCCTGGGATATATTCCATGTTTATCTAATCTGTTATGGTGACATACCAATGAACCAATAATGTGACATCCGTAGTGTATATCTAAAGCCTACATTTTAATTATTTCCTCTATCCCATGGGGTGTCCAAACTTTTTTCAAAGAGGGCCAGATTTGATGAAGTGAACATGCGTGAGGGCTGACCATTTTGCCTGACGTTCTTTGAACCATTAAAATTAAATGCAAATTAACTAATACACTGCCCAATAAGAAATCGATTGCCTTTGTGGCTGTGTGTGGGGAAGAGTCTAAGGATGAACTCGGGCATTTTATTAGGATATACCGTATTTATCAGCGTATAACACACAGACGTCGCACAGGCTTATAAGAACCACCTTCACTTTAAGAGAGAAGTTTCAGGATTTTTTTTTAATTTTAAATAAAGAACTGTGAAGCAAAATAAGGGTCAGTGCCCATTAATGCAGCCTAATCATTGCCCATTTGCAGCCTCACCATTGCCATGAATGCAGCCTCACTATTGCCATGAATGCAGCATTACCATTGCCATGAATACAACCTCACCATTGCCATGAATGAAGCCTCACAAGTGCCATGAATGCAGCCTTACCATTGCCATGAATGCAGGCTCACAAGTGCCATGAATGCAGCCTCACTATTGCCTTGAGTGCAGCTTCATAAGTACCATGAATGCAGCCTCACCATTGCCATGAATGCAGCCTCACCATTGCCATGAATGCAGCCTCACCATTGCCATGAATTCTGCTCCACCATTGACATGATTCTTTGGGTGCTACAAGATATATATATATCCAAATTACCAGTGGGGCCGCATTAAAATGAAATGCGGGCCGCAGTTGGCCCCCAGGCCGGACTTTGGACATGCCTGCTCTATCCAAAAAAAATAAAGAAAAAGTGGTTGAAGTGGATGTCTCCCGGAGTTACTTCCAGGTATCATGGGCTCCGGCGCTGTGATTGCCCAGAGCCACGATGACGTCACTCCCACGGGAGCCCTTGGTAACGGCACACTAACAGAAGAAACGGCATGTACGACCTGTCTCTCCAGTGCACATGTGCCGATGACACTGGTACATACGTATACAGTGAATATCTCCTAAACTATGCAAGTTTAGGAGAAATTCACGGTAGCTACAGGTAAGCCCTATTATAGGCTTACCTGTAGGCATAAGTGGTTGTAAAGAGTTTACAACCACTTTAAAACCCCTGGGGAAATTTCCAGTATTTATTCATGACAGGCATTTATATAGCACCAACAGTTTACAAAGCGCTTTACATACTTTACCTTTATATCCGTCTCTGAACTCAAGGAGCTTACAATCTAAGGTCCCCAGCACACATGCATATACACATGCACACACACATACTCTATTTTGTTAAAAGTATTGGGACGCCTGCCTTTTCACGTACATAACCTTTAATAGCCCCAGACAATTTTTGTCCAAGCTTAATGGAACAAGCTGAAGTTAGAAGCTTATTGGCTTCTAACTTCTAGCTGTACCAGATTCTGCACCCTTTAGTTTTAGTAAATAAACCCCATAATGTGTCCTAAGTCTGTGTTTAGACACCTTTTAGGTTTGGAGACATCTACTGGATTGTGTTTGTGGACTGACTTAACAGCAACAATTTCATTGTGTGGACTGCATTGAACCTGAAACAATACTACCTGCTTTCCCAGCCAAGCAGTTAAATATCAATACTGTTCAATTGTGTGTTGTATTGTGTGTGTGTACCCAGCACAGACAAACAATGCACTGTACGTTTGCCACTTTTGCTATGTTTAAGCCTAAATCCCCTTTCCTGTTCAGTGTCTCCACTTTGGGGTCTCTGTAAACCAGACATTCTCAACCAGGGTTCCTGCAGAGTTTGCTAGTGGTTCCTTGAGTGTTGGCTGATTAACCTCCCATTAAGGCTTGGTCCACTCCTACATGTTGCACGTTTCCAGTCCTATTCATTTCAATGGGTTGTGCTACGTCTGAGAAATGCAAAAAATAAGTCCTTGACCCTTTTTCAAAATGACCACACTGAACCACATGGTGCTGCAGCACTATGCAGTTTGGCACACACATACACTTGTAAGGGGGCTATGATTGGCTGTGTGTTGGCGCCAGATTGTTAGAGTCCCTGCTCCGCTTCTTCTTGGATAGGATAGTGACCACTGCTGGTAGGTAAAAGTCTGCGCCATATTGTCCTGGCCATAGGCCCGCTCACGACATCCTTGGCCATAAGCCTTAATATTTGAATAAAGAAGTGTCCACGCAGCTTATAGGTTTTCCGTGCTTTCTGGTAACTTGCAAAGATGGATGTGACATTTGCAATCACATTGATATACTAACAGAACTTTTTGGCATATTTAAGAGCAAACCTTCTGTAGCAGTCACTCTGGCACGGAAAGCTGGCATAGAATGAATAAGCCATCTTCCCCTCACTTCTCCTTGGGAGCACCACAGTGTTAGGACCCAGCTCTGTGTATGCTAGAACTTCCGTAACATTCTGGTGTTTTTCTGTAGTATATCAGGCTTTCTCTCTATGTCCTACACTATAGCTCTGCCAAGCCGGGCACGCTCGCAGATGTTACCCTCTCGATACCAGGTCCACTAGTACTCAAATCAGAGAGCATTTAGCGTGGCCTAAATGGCCTTTTGCACCACACTCACAGTTCACATCATACCATAAGAAGAATTAGGATAACTATAGCTCATTCTTCTGGGTGCTAAGGGCCCTTGGAAGTATCTGACTACATCCACATGGATGTGGGGTGTTTGTCTACCTTGCCTGTCTCTCTAAGCTCCTCCCAACCTGGCATTTATATAGGCACTAATTCCATTTATTTCATCACTACAGGAAGGCTTTGTTTGAAAAGGGACCTAACACCCACTTACATAATTTCCTATCACAACACTATTTTAGGACAGCATCACCTAGTGGCAAACTAGCTAACTGCACCTGCTAACACACTTAAATGGGCTGCTTGCACCCAGCACTTGGCGACTCAAGCCACGCAAGACATGACTCATCAAGCCACGTTCAACTATGTGCACCCACAGTTTTGTGCCTGGGATCCGGTGCGTTTCTATTCACTGGTTTAGGTGTAATTCAGGTCTGAATTTTTGCTAGAATTTGCACCTGAACTGGACCCAAAAACACACAGGACCCTTTTGTAATCCATACTACGGCCCCCACGGAGCTGTGTGAACCGGCTCCATTGAGAGCCAGTCACACTAGCCTGTCATGCGAATTGGATGTGGTGATAACTGCATCCAATTCGCACATATGTGAACCCAGCCTCATGGACTTTGGGATTTAGTGCTCGTGTGAATGAGGCCTTATGTGTCCCAGATCACTTTTTTCTGTGTTTTTACACTCTACAGCAGGTTTAGTTGTGTTTAATACACGTTTACATGCTTTTAGGTACATTTACAGTGTCTAATCAGATCTTGGATGCACAGAATTCTAAATGCAGTTAAAGCACTTTCAATAAAGCTGCGTCCTGCAGCTAATCAGCAGGAAACCCTGTTAGGTGTAAATGCACCCTTAACCTTGCACGTGTGTGTAGTGCATTCAGATATTCACTCATATGGCAGGCTGTATGCTGCACTGGAGCCCCGGGGGGTGGGAGAATATCCCGATTTTTATGCCCAGCATTTTTTAAGCCTCTCACTGTCCATGTGCAGTCATAATAAAGCACCAGAAGTTTGCACAGTGCTCTAAAAAATAAAGAGAGACAGTATAGTTACAATTCAACAGAAAAGGGTTACATAGTTACATAGTAGGTGAGGTTGAAAAAAGACACAAGTCCATCAAGTCATCAATGGTACCACAAGCGCGACATGTGTTTTTCTATGAACAATTGCGAAAACTTATGCTTTTCCGCATGCTCATGAAATGTTCAGGTGTGAATTCAATCTAAAGGGTTAATTTACTAAAGGCAAAAAGACCTCTTGTCCACTGCAAGTGAAGTTCTTCCAGAGCCTAGTAAATGCGGTATACTTCACTTTGCAAAGAGTACCCAATCACTAGCAAGGAAACTAAAAAGAGCATTTTTGCATGCACATGATTGGATGATGGAAGTCAGTAGAGTTTCTGTTTATTTAAACCCCATTTCACACTGGCCGATTTTTCAGGCGTTTTAGCGATAAAAATAGCGCCTCTAAAGCTTTCACACTGGGGCGGTGCGCTTGCAGGACTGGAAAAAAAAGTCCTGCAAGCAGCATCTTTGGGGCGGTGCGGGAGTGGTGTGTACAGCGCTCCTCCACCACCCCTGCCCATTGAAATTAATGGCCAGCGCTGCCGAATCGCCTGCAAAGCGATTCGGTAGCACTGCAACATGGGCGCTATTAACCCTTAATTCAGCTGCTAGCGGGGTTAAAATCGCTGCTATAAAACCGGTGACCACTAACGCTTCGACCGCCCCTAGTGCGAACGGGGTCCTAAACTGCATTCACACTTCAGCGTTTTGAATCGTGGGCAGATTTGCCGTGTAGGTCCTGAATTTTTTTGGGGTGACATGCTTCACACACTGCGAGTTGTGGCGAACGCATCATGATTTATCGCGCAACAATCGCGGCAGACCTGCACCGTGGTTTTAGGTGTCATTCAATTGAATAGCAACTAAAATGTGAGTCTGGCGATTTGTCATTCACACATTGACGCTTTCAAATCACGGGCAGAATTGCGACAAATCTGCCCGCGATTCAAAACGCTGAAGTGTGAATGCAGCCTTACTAAGCTCTGGACTTTGCAAAGTGCTTTTTCCCTTTAGTAAATGAACCCCTGAATATCTTCATACAGAGATGTAATGAACCCCTGAATATCTTCATACAGAGAGGTAGTGAACCCCTGAATATCTTCCTACAGAGAGGTAATGAACCCCTGAATATCTTCCTACAGAGAGGTAATGCTCCCCTGAATATCTCCATACAGTGAGGTAATGAACCCCTGAATATCTTCATACAGAGAGGTAATGAACCCCTGAATATCTCCATACAGAGAGGTAATGAACCCCTGAATATCTCCATACAGTGAGGTAATAAACCCCTGAATATCTCCATACAGAGAGGTAATGCTCCCCTGAATATCTCCATACAGTGAGGTAATGAACCCCTGAATATCTACCCTGAATATCTCCATAATGTTCCCCTGAATATCTCCATACAGAGAGCTAATGCTCCCCTGAATATCTCCATACAGTGAGCTAATGCTCCCCTGAATATCTCCATACAGAGAGGTAATGAACCCCTGAGTATCTTCATACAAAGAGGTAATGCTCCCCTGAATATCTTCATACAGGGAGGTAATGCTCCCCTGAATATCTCCATACAGTGAGGTAATGCTCCCCTGAATATCTCCATACAGTGAGGAAATGCTCCCATGAATATCTCCATACAGAGAGGTAATGAACCCCTGAGTATCTTCATACAAAGAGGTAATGCTCCCCTGAATATCTTCATACAGGGAGGTAATGCTCCCCTGAATATCTCCATACAGAGAGGTAATGCTCCCCTGAATATCTTCATACAGAGAGGTAATGCTCCCCTGAATATCTCCATACAGAGAGGTAATGCTCCCCTGAATATCTCCACACAGAGAGGTAATGCTCCCCTAAATATCTCCATACAGAGAGATAATGAACCCCTGAATATCTTCCTACAGAGAGGTAATGCTCCCCTGAATATCTCCATACAGTGAGGTAAAGCTCCCCTTAATATCTCCATACAGAGAGATAATGCTCCCCTGAATATCTCCATACAGAGAGGTAATGCTCCCCTGAATATCTCCATACAGAGAGGTAATGCTCCCCTGAATATCTTCATACAGAGAGGTAATGCTCCCCTGAGTATCTCCACACAGAGAGGTAATGCTCCCCTGAATATCTCCATACAGAGAGGTAATGCTCCCTTGAATATCTCCATACAGAGAGGTAATGCTCCCCTGAATATCTCCATACAGAGAGGTAATGCTCCCCTGAATATCTTCATACAGAGAGGTAATGCTCCCCTGAGAGAAGTAATGCTCCCCTGAATATCTCCATACAGAGAGGTAATGCTCCCCTGAATATCTCCATACAGAGAGGTAATGCTCCCCTGAATATCTCCATACAGAGAGGTAATGCTCCCCTGAATATCTCCATACAGTGAGGTAATGCTCCCCTGAATATCTCCATACAGAGAGGTAATGAACCCCTGAGTATCTCCACACAGAGAGGTAATGCTCCCCTGAATATCTCCATACAGAGAGGTAATGCTCCCCTGAATATCTCCATACAGTGAGGTAATGCTCCCCTGAATATCTCCATAAAGAGAGGTAATGCTCCCCTGAGTATCTCCACACAGAGAGGTAATGCTCCCCTGAATATCTCCATACAGAGAGGTAATGAACCCCTGAATATCTCCATACAGTGAGGTAATGAACCCCTGAATATCTCCATACAGTGAGGTAATGAACCCCTGAATATCTCCACACAGAGAGGTAATGAACCCCTGAATATCTCCATACAGTGAGGTAATGAACCCCTGAATATCTCCACACAGAGAGGTAATGCTCCCCTGAATATCTCCATACAGAGAGGTAATGCTCCCCTGAATATCTCCATACAGAGAGGTAATGAACCCCTGAATATCTCCATACAGTGAGTTAATGAACCCCTGAATATCTCCATACAGTGAGGTAATGAACCCCTGAATATCTCCACACAGAGAGGTAATGAACCCCTGAATATCTCCATACAGTGAGGTAATGAACCCCTGAATATCTCCATACAGAGAGGTAATGCTCCCCTGAATATCTCCATACAGAGAGGTAATGCTCCCCTGAATATCTCCACACAGAGAGGTAATGCTCCCCTGAATATCTTCATACAGAGAGATAATGCTCCCCTGAATATCTCCATACAGTGAGGTAATGCTCCCCTGAATATCTCCATACAGTGAGGTAATGCTCCCCTGAATATCTCCATACAGAGAGGTAATGAACCCCTGAGTATCTTCATACAAAGAGGTAATGCTCCCCTGAATATCTCCATACAGAGAGGTAATGCTCCCCTGAATATCTTCATACAGAGAGGTAATGCTCCCCTGAATATCTTCATACAGAGAGGTAATGCTCCCCTGAATATCTCCACACAGAGAGGTAATGCTCCCCTGAATATCTCCATACAGAGAGGTAATGCTCCCCTGAATATCTCCACACAGAGAGGTAATGCTCCCCTAAATATCTCCATACAGAGAGATAATGAACCCCTGAATATCTTCCTACAGAGAGGTAATGCTCCCCTAAATATCTCCATACAGTGAGGTAAAGCTCCCCTTAATATCTCCATACAGAGAGGTAATGCTCCCCTGAATATCTCCATACAGAGAGGTAATGAACCCCTGAATATCTCCATACAGAGAGGTAATTCTCCCCTGAATATCTCCATACAGAGAGGTAATGCTCCCTTCAATATCTCTATACAGAGAGGTAATGCTCCCCTGAATATATCCATACAGTGAGGTATTTCACCCCTGAATATCTCCATACAGAGAGAAATGCTCCCCTGAATATCTCCATACAGAGAGGTAATGCTCCCCTGAATATCTCCATACAGAGAGAAATGCTCCCCTGAATATCTCCATACAGAGAGGTAATGCTCCCCTGAATATCTCCATACAGAGAGGTAATGCTCCCCTGAATATCGCCATACAGAGAGGTAATGCTCCCTTAAATATCTCCATACAGAGAGGTAATGCTCCCCTGAATATCTCCACACAGAATATCTCCTGAATACACAGAGAGGTAATGCTCCCCTGAATATCAGAGAGGTAATTCATCCACACAGAGAGGTAATGCTCCTGAATATCCTGAATATGCTCCCCTGAATATCTCCATACAGAGAGGTAATGCTCCCCTGAATATCTCCATACAGAGAGGTAATGCTCCCCTGAATATCTTCATACAGAGAGGTAATGCTCCCCTGAATATCTCCATACAGTGAGGTAATGAACCCCTGAATATCTCCATACAGTGAGGTAATGCTCCCCTGAATATCTCCATACAGTGAGGTAATGCTCCCCTGAGTATCTCCACACAGAGAGGTAATGCTCCCCTGAATATCTTCATACAGAGAGGTAATGCTCCCCTGAATATCACCATACAGTGAGGTAATGAACCCCTGAATACCTCCATACAGTGAGGTAATGCTCCCCTGAGTATCTCCACACAGAGAGGTAATGCTCCCTTCTGGGATGCTTTGCAGGGTAGTGATCAATGCCTTGTAATGTAATGTGTCTTCCTCTCGCGCGCCGTTTGTGTCTTGTTGCTCTTGCATAGGACAGATGACGTAGGGGGGTAGCTATCAGGATACACTGGGATTGCTTTGCATTGTTAGGCAGATTTTAGAACAGGTAAAGAATGAAGTTAGTTGTGGAGGAAGCAGAGAGTTGAAAGGCTGTTGTGAAAGGCGGCCCGTCCCATCTCAGCCTCTAGTCACTCCCACAGCCCCAAGGCAGTTTGGCTATTTGCAAAAGGTATGCCACAAAGCAGGCTGTGCTAGAGGAGGAGGGAGAGACACAGAGGCACAGAGACAGAGAGGGGAAAGCACAGGTCAAGAGGTGGCAATCTCTGCTCATAGCATTGCCCACTGTGCCAGCTCCAGTAAGTGCCCTGTGCACCCCTCAAGCCCACAGACACCATGTATGACTGCGTGGAAGCCTTCCCTCTCATGCCTCGGCCACTCTATGACATGAGTCCCCAAGGCGCCTGCATGCTGCGGAAAGCTGGCTGCTTCGGGGGACTGGACCCTTTCGGATGGATGCAGACCCACAGCTTACAATGTAGGTAACTCTTTGTGTGTCTGTGTATGAATGGGATCTGTCTGGGGACACTACAAAGCGTGTACTGAGTTCTATTTATAATTACAGGACAAGTGTGTGTAGTGTTTACTACAACTACACAAAGTCCTTCTGACACTTTCATTGTCGCTATCTAAGCTGCAACTCCTGCTATTTACTAACATGCCAATATTGTTTGTTGTGGGTTGCATTGTTTATGATTGTGTATGTAGGGTTGTGGGATGCAGCTCCTGCTCTGTGAGATCCATCACATCCCCTCCTGCATACCATGGTGGGATACACAGAGAGGTGACTGCAATGCCTTATTATCAGTACCATATGTGCAGTATAAACATTCATGTCCAGGGACTCTCATAGGTGGATGTGAACTCAACTTGGAGATTTGTCTATCTCCTACTTTTTCTATGCCACTTGATGTGGCACACATTTTTCTTTATTTATAATGTTTTTATTTTAAAGTAATAGATCACAACAGTTACAGTATGTCAGATGACAACAACTTAGAATGAGATACAGCATTGAAATACAGATTAATGCTTGTCGATCTCTTCCTACACACATGTAAATAGTTTCTGGGATCGGTAACTTTTTATGTGTAAAGATTTGTCTGCAGTGCCACAATGTGTGCAAAGTTTCCCCACCAAACTTTGATGCATAAGTAGGCTCTGTGTTGTGACAGGCAGGTTCCCATGCTTAGGGCGAGGGTCAACTTGGGCATCACAGGGCAGATCCAGGCCACTCCGGAGAGCAAAGAGTTAAAGTGATCTTTACAGCGAAGCATCTCTGGAAGTGCACACAATGCAGTGGGCTTTCCCAAGGGATGAAGTGTGTGGGTGAAGAAGTTACACTGGAACACTGAGTCAAGTACTGTGATTGTGCTTGTGAATGCACAGCAGTGGTTCAGTGTCAGTCCTGTGGGTGTGAAGGTTGCTTTAGGTATGATTGTGTAGATATTGTTTTGACTGTGTCAGATTGTGAGTGTGTTTAGTGTGTGGTGGAGGGAGGAGTACCAGTCGGAATGTAGATTTTCTTTCACGCTTGTTGGGCGGGTGATTTTTTTTTTATATGGAAATTTGGCCAAGTGCCACTAGACAGACAAACAGGATGACAATCAGAAAAGGGCAAAGACACATTGAGCTCCACACCAAGGGTGAGGGAGTGTGTCCCTGTGGGTTGTGACTCTCTTCCAGCTATATATGCCTCTCCCGATGTTTAGATATGTGACACTTTATGGAATCATTACATTTATCACTTTTATATTGCTGCTAAGCTGTCCACCAATGGTGTACAGTTACAATAAGTATTCTAGCAATGTTTTAGTGATTTTAAGTGTAATATAAACCACATGTGTGTGATTTGCCTAGAAACCAGTGACATAATAGTGGCACAAAGCTCTGTCATGTCACTCGTTCATGACACTATGTGGTATTATGACGTAAAATCCCAAACTAAAGTAGATTCCACACCAATTTTTACTTGCAGACATCTATGAAATTGTACCTAGTCTATCACTGATCGTAAGCATTAGATAATTCCAAATTGGAGTTATGTACCAACCCAATGGCAAACTGGAGCTAGGTTCCAACCCAATACCAAACTGGAGGTAGTTACCAATCCAATGCCAAACTGGAGCTAGTTACCAACCCAATGCCAAACTGAAGTTAGATACAATCCCAATACCAAACTTGAGCTAGGTACCAACCCAATGTCAAACTGGAGATAGGTACCAACTCAATGCCAAACTGGAGATAGGTATTAACCCAATGCCAAACTTGAGCTAGATACCAACCTAATGTCAAACTGGAGCTAGATACCAAACCAATGCCAAACTGGAGCTAGGTACCAACTCAACGCCAAACTGGGGCTAGGTATCAACCCAATGCCAAACCTGAGCTAGGTACCAACCCAATACCAAACTGGAGTTAGGTACCAACTCAATGCAAAACTGAAGCTAGGTACCAACCCAATGCCAAACTGGAGCTAGGTACCAACCCAATGATAAACTGAAGCTAGATACCAACACAATTCCAAACTGGAGTTAGGTAACAACCCAATGCCAAACTTGAGCTGGGTACAACAAACCCAATGACAAACAGAAGCTAGATACCAACACAATTCCAAACTGGAGCTATGTACCAACCCAATGCCAAACTGGAGCTATTTATCAACCCAATGCCATTCTGGAGCTAAATACCAACCCAATGCCAAACTGGAGCTATTTATCAACCCAATGCCATTCTGGAGCTAAATACCAACCAAATGCCAAACTGGAGCTATGTACCAAAGCAATGCCAAACTCGAGCTAGGTACCAACCCAATGACAAACAGAAGCTAGATACCAACACAATTCCAAACTGGAGCTATGTACCAACCCAATGCCAAACTGGAGCTATTTACCAACCCAATGCCATTCTGGAGCTAAATACCAACCCAATGCCAAACTGGAGCTAGGTACCAAACCCAATGGCAAACTGGATCTAGGTAACAAGCCAATTCAAAACTGGAGCTAGGTACCAGACCCAGTGCCAAACTGGAGCTAGGTACCAACCCTGCCATATAAAGAGCCCTCGTTCTGATTCTATAATTGTTCAAAAAATGTTTAGGCCCAATAGAGGTAAATACATTCCACCCCCCTCAATTTAGTATTATATATTTACAATTATAATGTATCACTAAAATATTGAGCACCTACTTTTTAGTACTGCATATGGAGCTGTTCAAGAGTGGCCACTCCACATGGGTTCATATCAGCCCTAGCATACTTTCAGACACACCAACACTTTGCCAGAGTTGCCCTGCTGCCAGTTCTGTCTTGGGTGGCAGTCAGGTGGTGTTATGATCCTGGTGGAGAGGAATGATAATAGTAACATGCACATTTCTATTGCTTGGTTATTTATGTCACTTTGTGGAAGCGAGTGAGCACAACTTTAGTGTCTGCCTTCTCAAAAGATACTGGATTAATCATCAATTAAAAATCACCATCTGTAGGTGAACATTCTGTTCAAGGAAGAACAGTCAAGGCTATCCAATGGATACTCATAAACATATCAGTTGTCATCGTGTCTGGTCCAGCTCACCCTAGACCTCACAAATGTTAACTGAATAGCAGTGTGGACTTCCCTCCCAGCAACCAATCAGTTTTCTAACCTTCTAATGTTCTAACCTACCCTAGCACCAGGAAAGGGGGAAACTCATTGGTTGCAATCAGTGTCTTTGTTTACTAACATTCTAATGTCCTGACCTATCCTGGCACTAGGAAAGGGGGAAACTCATTGGTTGCAATCAGTGTCTTCTGTTTGTCTAACATTCTAATGTCCTGACCTATCCCAGGACCAGGAATAGGGGAAGCTAATTGGTTGTTAGCAGGGTTCTACAATAAGAAAGAAGTCAGATATGTTACTGATAAAATATTAGATATTTCAGTTGATTATATAGTTAAATATCGAAGTCTGTTGGACTTCATGTGACTTGTATCTTTGATAGGACAATTTATTTAGTGGCATAAGTAGTCTTGCAGTCTCTCCCAGTTGTAAATACAGCTTTGAAATGCCGTGTCTTAAGTTCCAAACATACCACTAGTTTTTTTCGTTCAACCCAGTGCGGTTGAACGAAAAAAAAAGGACAGGTCAGGGCAACTGTACTAACAATTCGATGTTAGTACAGCAACCTCCCCTGCTGAGCTATTGCGTTACTAACAGGGGGGTGGCCCCCCTGCCAGAACACCCCAGTCAGCACTCTCAGCCATACACACGGGCTGATTGTCGGCCAGTTTCTATTGAACATTCGGCCCATGTGTACGAGGCTTTAGGTATTGTGTATACACTGGAATATAGCGGGCTATGTTAATAATAAAAAACATATATACATTTAAAAGTTATCCATATATAGGACGTAACAGTGAAACTGCTCAGATAGGGTAACAATGTCTAGCCTATAGGAACAGGCAAACTTTAGAAGGCTAACCACACTCAAGGGGGCATAGGGGAACATTCATGTCTTAAGCCCTGTACACACGATCGGATATCTGATGGAATCTAATCCGATGGATTTTTTCGGCGGATATCCGATGAAGCTAACTTTCATCAGTGTTGCCTACACACCATCGGTCAAAAATCCGATCGTGTCCAACGCTGGTGACGTAAAACACTACGACGTGCTGAGAAAAATGAAGTTCAATGCTTCGAGGAATGGGTCGTCTTGATTCTGAGCATGCATGGATTTTTGACCGATTAAGTTCTACACAGACGATCGTTTTTTTCTATCAGTTTTTTATCCATAGGAACATTTTAAAAACATGTTCTATTTTTTTTCACCGATGGGAAAACAAACCGATGGGACCCACACACGATAGGTTTGTCCGATGAAAACAGTCCATCGGTCCGTTTTTATCAGACAAACCGATCGTGTGTATAGGGCTTTAGTATCCACTATCATTTTCCGGGCCGACACTCTGTAGTCTAGAAGGCTAGGTGGAAAATTTGAATGGCCAAGATGAATTTTCCCAGACAATCACTTTCATTTCGTATTAGACAGCCCAGCAGTTACATGAATCCCACCTTACTTCTTCTTTATTCACAAACATACAAGTTCATCCAATGTGAACTTGAATGTTCATGGAATCTCCGATGCAAATCTGTCATCTTAAATTTTTAGGACACCTATAGATCTGCGGGGGCTTCAAATAGAACAGTGTGTGTGTGTGTGTGTGGGGGGGGGGGTTCATGTGTTAGTCAATAGAGAGGGGATATTCTCCTTTGAAAGCAATAGACATGAGATTGTATCCAGTTAGGCCGATTAGGGCAACAGTCATCTCATGTCTATGGGCAGCTTTACAAACAAATATGCTGCCGGATGTTTGTGTTTGGAAGTGAGCCATGCAACACAACTGACTTGGAGCCCTTGGGTTGTGCATACAGATCTGACTGCCCTAGAAGGCACGTAGGAACCCCACTACGTCTTGTCTCTTGTTGGGAAAGATTTCCTGGAGCTTTGAGTAGCCATTCCAGTCTACATTCTCCCATGAGTGTATAAAACAAGTCAGGATGGGAGTAGGTTGGTGCCTGACATGTTAAACTGCAAACTACAGTAAACTTGCTGCTGTTGGGTGAAAGGGCGGTGAAACGGAAATGGACAAGCTGAGAATATTATGGGTTTGTGGGTTCTTCTGGAAGGCTTTAAACCTGTCCCACATATGCAGCCCTGACAAAAGACTTCTTATGCTGCTTCTTCACAACTTACCAGGATTCCAGTATTAGGGACAAATGGCTCTTAATGGTCCGGCTAGGTTGTAAACATTTTATGACTGTTATAAATGTTTCTACTTTGAAGTTCAGCTCATGGACAAAGAATTTCCTCAATTTTAGAAATTTGGGGTGGAAAACACTGTCATTTTTTTTTCCTCTCATTCCTGTCCCAGCATTTTTAGTGCTTGATTTTTTATGATGGTAGAGGTGAGAGCTGGGTGAAGGGGCCTGGTTGCCTCATTTTTTTTCCCTCTCCCCTTGATCTGTTGATACCAGTCTGGGGCCCTCGTAAAAGTTCCTTTAAACTTCTCAAATACTCAACTCCATCCCCCCCTGCCCCTGCACGGCCATAATCCTTTTGTACTGGGATATGCTGCTTTGTACATGAGCAAATGTTTGATAACTTTATTAGCTGTGTTAACAGCTTCTAAATCACACTGCATTCTAATTCATAGTTTAGCACATCTGATACAATGGCTCTTTTTTTTTGTCCCAAAGAATTTTATAAGTTCCTGAACTCTGAGATCTGTAGGAATTTCTAACTTGCACTTTTCTTTGGACACTTTTCATAAAATTGGAAATAGTAGGTTACTATGAAATGTCAGCTAGCACCATAAATGATCAATAGACCTAAGCAAAATAAAATACCAAGAAGATATCAATAAGCACGTTGTGTCCTCAATGATGCCATCCAGTTGTAGCACGGCAATATAACAAGAGTACAAAGCCGAAGATTCAAAATTAAATAGTTATTTTGCCGAGTCAAAAATATGCAGCCAACGTGTTTCAGGGAACACAAGCTTCATCAGGGTGCAATTTAAAAAAATTGGATACAAAAAAAACTCTTTAGCAAACAAAATGTGTATTCAAATGTATATTGAATGTTCAAAACATCTGAAGTGTTGCCAGTGTTAACTGCGGTATGTGCTCAAGCACTCCTAGTCAGTTATGTTGCACTCAAGGCTGAGTGACTTTGGTGGTTTCTATTACGTTGCCTCATCTTGTATTGTTCGCATACAAATAGCATTCACATTGAATTGCGGATTATATTCTTCAGACAGGTTGCTCCACGCACAAAATGATGCCTATTGGTAACGGTTATTTAGCAGGTATTGTATCTGTTCAATGGAGGAGCACCCTTTTCACTCTAGGACTGGAAGTATATTAGAACTACAGAGCACCTCTCCTTTACCCAATAGCAGAAGTGAGAGGTGTTACATAGTCCACAAATGATAGCTGGGAAAACTGATAACATTGTTTGAGACTTTAGTTCAGTGCACAAGAAGTTACAAGGGCATTGGATTTCTGGCAGGATCAGCAGGAATTTTTCTGAACTTGCAATCTTCTTAGCGTGAAAAAAAACAACCAGCCACCCCATCTGACTGGTAAACTATGTATTTATTTTTTTATTTGGATAAGACATGCTTTAAAGTAAAGTTCCAGGCAAATTCTAACTACTCTTTAAAATGCTCCTAACACCTATTCTGACTAACCTGTGTAAGAAAATATCTGTATACTTACCTATTTTCGGGCTGCTCAGGTCTCCTATATATCAGCCAGAGATGGGTGTAGGGCATAGGAGAGACAACTGCTGGAAATGCTTGAGAGTGGTGATATCACCCATAGGCTTCCTATGGCCCATCCATTGTTGGCTCTTCCTCCTCTCCCCTGCAGTAGGCACTGATTTAGGCTGGCCATACGTTATACAATTTTCTTGTTCAATTTCCTCTAGATTTGCCTTCAAATATGTAGTGTAAGGGCCAACCTTACAGAAGGAAGCTGGATCATGTGACTAAACCAGAGTGACCCGAACATAGGTAAGTATTCAGATATTTTCTGACCCAGGTTAGACAGAATAGGTGTTTGGGGGGGGGGGAGCATTTCTAAAGCCCTGTACACATGGCCGGTAATCCGTCAGGAAGAAAACGTTGGTTTTCCTGATGGAATTCCTTGTAATCTAGATTCTCTCTATTTTTCTTGTCGGGATTCCCGGCAGTTTTCTCGCCGAAAAAGCATACACACGCACGGCAAAAAGCTCTCCCAGCAGCTTTCTTGTCGAGAAATTCATGCGTGTGTACGAGGCTTAAGAGTAGTTATGTTTTGCCTGAAATTCTACTTTAAGATCAAAATTGCATGAAAAGTCAAAGTTTATGAAATCATCTATGAAATCTCGACTTTCAGCTTGAGCTTTCCTATGTGCCAACAAGTGCAGTCTAGAGATAGGCACAATCTTCTAGAATGAGCTTATTCATATGGAAACACAGGGTTCCCCTAAGCAATGCGTTCACATTTGAATTAAGCACTGCAGACTACTAATTTACTGTTAGCATTTCCACCCCAGGGGTTTTGGTTTTCCCCCTTTTCTAATGTTTTTTCTCTATAGCCTCATTCTCTCCCTCAGCTACCCCTCCCTTTGAAATGTCACTTCCTCTCCTTTCTCACGTTGGCATAGCTGAGTCAAAAAAGTTGTCAGAGTCTACGTCAGGCAGTGGCATACGTGCGTGATGGTATTTGTTGCAATATTGGTGCCTGATTGAAGAAGGAAGTGAGGCAGACACTTTGATGCTGACATAACACAATCCACTTACACGACAAGCTGCATGAATTGTCACATAGTGCTGTGGTGTAGGGCTTAGTCTTCTTTTTTAACTTTGACCTTTCATTTTCTTTTAAGCTTAACCAGTGTTAGTACAGCACCAACTATAATGGAAATGCATCATGGATGCTAATTTCACACTAAGGAAAACCTCTTTAACCATTGTCAGGGTTAAAGTTTATATATACCCCAAACGCTTTGTTTTTAAAATTTGGGGAAAGGTTAGAACCCTTGACAAGTTTTTATTGCTGTCTGTCCCACTGGGGAGATTCAGCCTCTATACCTGTCTTTCTGACTATTGTGATTAAAAAAAAAAAAAATAATGGGAAATACAAAATGTTACAGTTGTCCCAGAACAGGAACAGAGGGGACATCTTCAAATGGGGACACTAGTTTTGAGGTAAATTCCCCTCACTTTGTAGAGATTTACTCTTACTTCCTGATCCACATCAGGAAATGAAGGAAATCTCCCAACTAGACACAGACAGCACTGACAAAGCTAAACTTGCAGGGGATTTTCCATTCCCTTTTTTTTGCAAAACCTAAAATAAAAGTTTTGGGGTATATATACACTATAGCTTGCTAACTTGAGATAAGCATTGTGAGATCCTGAGTGAGGCTGTGTTCATTGTATCTGTATGTTTATAATGCAAAAATGACAGATAACTTTAGATAACGTTCTCTTAAAGCGGTAGTAAAGGCGCTTCTGTTTTTTTTTTCCATACCTGAAAAGCAAAAGCCATAATAAGCTAGCACCACATACTAGCTCATCATGAAATACTTACCTTGGAACGAGGTTAAGGGAACTTACCTGGTCCATGCCGAGGAAGATGTCATCTTGCCTCGGCGTGTCTTCTGGGTATCGCCGCTCCAGCACTGTGATTGGCTAGAGCGGCGATGACGTCACTCCCGCGTATGCGTGCGGGAGACTTCTGGCTGGCAAGGTCCGGCGGCTGCCAGGCCTTTAGTCGAAGGTCACTGCTGCGCATGTGCCGATGCAGTCAGCGGCGCATTGCGAGGGGAATATCTCCTAAACTGTACAGGTTTAGGAGATATTCTTTATACTTACAGGTAAGCCTTATTATAGGCTTACCTGTAGGTAAAAGTGGTAGTACAGAGTTTACTACCACTTTAAGCCCCATACACACTATGGCCCGGATTCACAAAGATGGGCGCATATTTACACCGGTGTAGCGCACACATAGTATGCTATGCCTGCGCAGCGCAGATAGGCATGCACTGAATTCAGCAAGCTATTGCTTCCAACTCTGTGCCGGCGTAGCGTACATTTCGAAGGCGCAGGCTGCCATAAGTGGAAGTAGGTGGAAGTGGGCTGGAAGTGGGCGTGATCAATGCTAATGAAGCGTAACCCCATGCAAATGATGGGCCGGGCACCAGACAAGTACTTAAAACAAACTGCGCATGCGTCGAGACGTGGACGTATCCCTGTGCGCATGCTCACAACCACGTCGGAAAAACTGCCTAAGATATGCCTACACCCAGCCAGACCCACGTCCTACGTAAAATACGTAGGCTTGAGTTCCCTGGTGCAGACCTTTGCATGTCTGGTGCTAACTTAAACCTCCTTTATGGGGAATAACTTTACGCCGGACAGAAAACGTACACGCGTTGTGTAGAGCCTGCGCCGGGCGCACGTACGTTCGTGAATCGGCGTATTTCCCTAATTTGCATATTTGAATGGCTAATCAATGGGAGCAGCAACATGCGTCCAGAAGAAAAAATGCGCCCACGTTACGCCGGGGTAAGTACGATACGTCGGCGTAGGTTGGCCAGTTTTTAGCCATATATTGGTTTGTGACTCAGGCGCACAGATACACCGCCGCACATTTGCATAACTTAAAGCGGAGGTTCACCCTAAATATAATATCTCCCATGCGATCCAGCATACTGGCGTCAGCGCCAGTATGCTGTTTTTTTTTTTTTTTAATAGCACACTTACTGTATTATTGTAGAATTCCTTTTCTGTCCCCCGCGGTGGACGGCTGTAGTATAGCGCGTCACATCTTCCTAAAATACCCGATATGGACTCGGGTAATCTCGGCGAAAATGCGGCGCCTGCGCACAGACCTAGGAGCTGACTGCGCAGGCGCCGTATTTCTCCGAGTCCTATTTCGGAGCGTGACGCGCCATAGCCGTAGGACTCGGAGAAATACGGCGCCTGCGCAGTCAGCTCCTAGGTCTGTGCGCAGGCGCCGCATTTTCGCCAAGATTACCCGAGTGCATATCGGGTATTTTAGGAAGATGTGACGCGCTATACTGGCGCCGTCCACCACGGGGGACAGAAAAGGAATTCTACAATAATACAGTAAGTGTGCTATTAAAAAAAAAAAAAAACAGCATACTGGCGCTGACGCCAGTATGCTGGATCGCATGGGAGATATTATGTTTAGGGTGAAATACCGCTTTAATTTTCGCCGGCACAAGTGCTTTGTGATTCCGGGCCTATCAGTTTTCCTGCAGGTTTTTCTCTTCGGGTTTCCCAAAACCATCTAATTTGAGGTCAAACCTCAAGAGTTTCAATTCGTGTGCAACCAGGCAGGGCCTTGCACTACATGGTTTTGGTAAACCTGAAGAGAAAAACCTGCAGGAAAACTGATAGTGTGTATGGGGCTTTAGAGATGTTTCATTTCTATGTGATGGCCAACTGACATTATATGTTTAAACAGTTTTATCAAAATCTTAACTAAAAATGAACACTTTTAGTTTGTATAGAATATAGAAAGTTTTTTTTTGTTCTCTATCTCAAAGCACAAAGCTGGTGCAACAATCTGTTTGCATAATCAAAGAATTTCTGCAGAAACTGTCATGCCCGTACACACATACACGGCAGCTTTTTCCCCTACACATGGCCAGGAAAACTGTCATGAGAGCTTTGGCCAGGAAACCCGGCCGTGTGTATGCTTCACTGCAGTGTTTTCATAGGAAAACTGCCAGGAAAAAGAATGGCGGAAATCGCGGCAGGAAAATAGAGAACATGTTCTAATTTTTCCTGTTGGGAAAACCACCATTGAGCATACACAGGGACAGTTTTCCTGGCCAAAAGCTGTCATGTCTGTTTTTGCGACGGAAAAACTGGTCGTAAGTACGAGGCATTAGAAACCATCTCAGGGAAGCTTATCTGCATTCACGTTGTCCTCATCGGGGTCTTGACCTGACTGTAGTTCATCTCAACCGACTTGAGTGGGCAAATGCTCACATTCAATGGCGTCTGGCACTTTGGAGAGGTGTTCTTTTCAAAGCTGAATCCCATTTTTCACTGTATTGGGCAGAAGGCAGACAGCGTGTATGCAGTTCTTGCATGGTCAGCATACTCACTGGATACGTCACCCATTGGGCATGTTTGGGATCCTCTGGATCGGTGTATACAACAGCGTGTTCCAGTTCCTGCCAATACCCAGAAACTTTGCACAGCCATTGAAGAGGAATGGACCAACATTCCACAAGCCACAACCAACAACCTGATCAACTCTATGCGAAGGAGATGTGCTGCACTGCATGGGGTAAATGTTGGTCACACCAGATACTGACTGGTTTCCAGCCGCCCAATACAGTAGAACTGCACATTTCAGAGCGGCCTTTTATTGTGGCTAGTCTAAGGCACTCCTGTGCAATAATCATGCTGTCTAATCAGCATCCTGATATGCCACACCTGTGAGGTGGATGGATTATCTTGGCAAAGGAGAAGTGCTCACTAACATAGATTTGTGAACAATTTTTGAGAGAAATGGCCCTTTTGTGTACATAGAAAAAGTCATAGCTCTTTGAGTTCAGCTCACGATAAATAGGAGCAAACACAAAAGTGTTGTGTTTATAATTTTGTTCAGTGTAATTAATATCAGCCCTGGCACTCTATACACAAATGTTGTGGCTTTAGATACACCTTAATCCTTTCTCACTTAGCAAATCTGTTTATCCATAATCATGTTTTAACCCCCCTGGTGGTATTCCTGAGTCTAACTCTGGGTTAAATTTCTGTGCTGCGATCGGTAACCCCGAACCAGACTCGGGCTCGCCTCGCAGAGTGCACAGACAAAGTTACTTACCTTGTCCCTGGATCCAGCGATGCATTCCCGCTGTGTGAGCGAGCGGGTCCTCGCTTGATTCACACAGTGTCCCCGTGTGCTGCCGATCTCCGCTCCCTGCGACGTTACGATGCGCGGGGGCAGAGAACGGCGCCGAATTCAAAAAAGTTACCAAACACATTACATACAGTATACTGTAATCTTATAGATTACAGTACTGTATGTAAAACATACACACGCCCTTGTCCCTAGTGGTCTGCCCAGTGTCCTACATGCACTTTTATATAATAAAAACTGGAGATTGTCCATAGCAACCAAAAGTGTCCCTTTATGTCAAAATGGTTTTAGAGCAGCTAGAAAACAAAGATAATAAATTATAATCACTTGCAGAATTGAGCGATAGCGAATTGTGGGAAAATTCATCATAAAAAAATAAAAGTAATGACAGCGACAATCTTGCAACTGAGCAAATTTCAGTGTTTTTGAGTTGATTACATTATTCAATAATTTTTATTATAATTATATTATTATTTGTTATAATTATTTATAATTATTTATTATATTATAATTTTTAAATTTTGTTTTAAAAAAAAAAAATCATACCCGGGATGCCTACTAGACTCTTGTCTGGACAGATTTAAGTGAGTTGTTCCTAAGAATTACAGGCCTACAGTATAAAACACCAAATTTCCCTGCAAAATAATTGTACCGCTTTCAGCACCTTCTAGCGACTCTTTCTATTTAGATCAGTGGTCTCCAAACTGTGGCCCGTGGGCCAGATGTGGCCATTTGCTTGTCTTTATCCAGCCTTGGGGCACTATTCCTCCCTCTGATACAAAGTACTACACCTCCCATTGACACCACATATTGGGGCACTATTCTTCCCACTAACACCAATGATGGGCATTATTCTTCTCACCAATAGCAATGATGGGCCACTATTTCTCCTACTAATATCAATGATAGGGCCACTATACCTCCCACTGATAGCAAGGATGGGGTACCTTTCCCCCCACTAATACCAACAATGGGGATCACTCTTCACTAACAATGGAAATTATTCTTCCCACTTATAAACACGAGGAGGCATTGTTCCTCTTCCTTCCGCCCACAGGCGGCGTTATGTAATTTATTTCCCCCCCCCTCTGATGACCAAGTCTGAGGCACTTTCTACTCTCAATGGTCACAATGCGGCCCTCCTAAATTCTGAAGGACAGTAAACTGGACCTTTACCTAGAAAGTTTTGAGACCCCTGATATAGATTCTGCTAGGAATTATACACAATAACCTGTCAAAGGTTTTAACCACTCTCCATTTTACTGGAAAAAAGTGTTTTGTAGCACTGGGGTAGATTTACTAAAACTGGAGCACTCAGAATCTGGGGCAGCTGTGCATGGTAGCCAATCAGCATCTAACCTCAGTTTGTTCAGGTTTGACAATAAAACCTGGAAGCTGTTTGATTTCTATGCAGAAGTGAGCCTGATTTTGCATTCTCCTGCTTTATTAAATAAACCCCACTGTTTCCCAAGTGACGATATTCCAAAAGGTAGTGACGTTTTCACAAATAAAACATGACAGAGGTTTCAGCCCTTCCCCACAATGTCCAAAAGAAATGCTAAGATTATAGCCAGCTGTACATGCTTTGATTTCTTGCCTTCGGCCCATGTGCTGAATTATGAAAATCCAGTAGATTCCCCCATTTACACTAAACATTATGGGTGGAGGACTCTCCCCTCCCAGCCATAGTATTCCGAAAGTTGTTGAAATCTGAGCTGTCAGAACATCCGAACAGTGACTGCATCTGATTTTTACCAGACTCGTTCGGTTTTTCAGTTGAAGTTTCGTGACCCGGGTGGTGTCAGGACCACTTACGTTTCGAATTTTGGCCGGTTCAGCAGGAATTGTCTGAAATTCTACCCATGCATGGACAGCTTTAGAGTACATCAAGGGTGTGTGTGTAACCCTTATCACCATCACTGGCATCAAGTTAAAGAGGAGCCCCCTCTTCTCCTGAAGGGATAATTGTTTGTTTTGTTGTGTTCAGAAGCTATTAAGCAGGATTAGTCCCTAGCCTGTAATGAGATCTGCCCAGGAAATGGTTGGACTGATAACCAGCATTTCCAACAGAAGGGATTCTTATGGAAATGTAAAAGACAGCTTCTGAAGCCTTCTCTGGGCTGGCACTGTTTGTGGGCTTATTGTCATTCTTCTTTTTTAATTGCTCAAGAGATTAGACTGTAATTAGGGCAGGATTTACTTATTCTCTGAAAACTGAAGTGCATTGGTGCTGTTTGCATGCCTGTGCGTGTCACACCATTGTTGTATCTCCCTGGGACATTGTATCAGTCTAACAGTAAGCAAAAAGGCTCATATTAGAGTCCTCTGGAAAGTACTGCTTCAGAAGCTGGAAAGTGCTTTGCATGACTTTTGGAGAAGATGGTTGTTATAACCCGGGCAGACGGCACCCCACCCCTACCACTGGGAGAGACAGCATCACTTCATGAAGCGGTTCCCAGCTACACAGGATCTCTCCATTACATCTCTTCATAAATCACAGCCATGGCTTTCTCCAGGCTGAGTAATGTCCTACTGAACACGTTACATAATTGCCTCTCATCTTCCAGGGATGTGGTGTTCTTGTATGTGTGAATCTGAGCTCATGTTGGCTCTGAGGCCTCGTACACACAACTGTTTTCCTCGACAAAATCCATCAAGAAACTTGGTGGCGGAGCATTTTTGCCAAGGAAAACGATTGTGTGTATGTTTTTCGTCAAGAAAACTGACGTGGACCTCGACGAGAAAAAAAGAGAACAAGTTCTCTTTTTTCTCGTCGGGCGTGTCAATTTCCTCGTCATGTTTCTCGTCGGGCTGGTTTACGACGAGAAACACGTTTGTGTGTATGCTTAGAAACCCACGCATGCTCAGAATAAAGTATGAGACGGGAGCACACCTTTGGTAAAAGTAGCGTTCGTAATGGAGATAGCACATTCATCACGCTGTAACAGACTGAAAAGCGCAAATCGTCTCTTACCAAACTTTTACCTAACATGCAGTAACATGAGATTAGTAAAAGCAGCCCCAAGGGTTGCGCCAGTGGAATCGCACTGCCCTTTATAGTGCCGTCGTATGTGTTGTACGTCACCGCGTACGACGAGAGAACGACGAGATTTTGTCTTGACAGTGTATATGTAAGGAAAGCTTGACAAGATTCTCGACAAGGAACTCGTCGAGGAAAACAATGTTTCTTTTATGACGAGTTTCTTGGTCGTGTGTAGGAGGCCTAACTGTTATGACTGCATCTTCTGCTTGTCACACACAGGAAGATTTTTTATGAAGGTCCGCTGAACTTTCTTCAAATTATCTATAACGGTATTACACATTACAATACAGTTGGCGGAAATTATTAGTATGCTGAATTTTTTTTTTTTGTACTAACAATACTGAATATTTTTAATGATAAAGTATTCAGTATAGTAAAAACTTGGTTTGAGAGCGTTTTGCAAGACAAGCAAAATGTTTTAATAAATTTTGCATTGATATACAAGCAATGTCTTGATATAAGAGTAGCACAACTGAGTATAAAAAAAAGAGGAGCCTCTAAGTGTATCAATATGGTTACATTTAATGAAGGTACAACATTTAGCAACTTATTGCTACATTTAGAGGTGCCTCTCTTCTCTTTTATACCCTGTAAAAAAATGCTTTGATATACAAGTGCTTTGGATTACAAGCATGTTTCTGGAACAAATTATGCTCGCAAACCAAGGTTTTACAGTTTTTTAAAGCAATGCTGCCTAATAAAGCATCACCCCACGATACACTGCAATGTGGCAGAACACATCTGGCCCATGGATGATGATCTCTGGTCACGGTTGATAGTCACTGCAGGTAGTAGCAAATTCCTTTAAGCACTCCAGATCTCATACTTGCCTACGATATCTACATTTCTAATGGCAGACTATTTTTGAACTATGCTTGATTCTCACAAGGGATGGCCCAGGCATAGTCATATTGGCCAAACATGTCTAGATGAAGAAATGCAGATGTCACTGTCAGCCACCATGAGCCATAAGGCATCATGCAGCCATCTCAACAAAAGAGCTAAATGATACTGCCTCCTAATAAATACAAGCCATTGTGAGCATGTGTTTCTGAATTTCTGGGAGTATTTGTACTTCTGACTGATGGGACACATAAAAATACAGAGTCAGCAAAGCCATACAGAGCCCAGGAGGAATGGGGCAAGGCAAGTCTTTTGTAATGGATCCCTTATTGTCATGGGAAGAGGATTACTGTGAGCGCTCAGTGCCTTTTTTTGTGTGATCCGTTAAACTTTAATGATGTCAAGTGCATGTCGTGTGTAAAAAAGGGGGTGGTCAGCCAAGGAAATTATCTGAAGAATTTGCTGAAATCTCGCCTTCCTTTATACCTTGAGACAGGACCAAAAACAACAAGAGACTCCATGTTGTTCCATTATTTAGCTGTATCAAGAATTACTGAGGGATGTTGTATTTTTGTAATGCAGTTAGACTTAACATATGATGCTGCTAAAAGTCACAAAGAGACTGCACATCTTGTATTGTATCTTTATAAAAAGATAGATAACGTGTGTTAGCTTATCGTCTTAGTGTTTGTCCTTTTACCTTTAGGAAATTTTAGTTGTAGAAACACAGTGTCTACACACATTACATCTATTATTAATGAGTTTAACACTTTTGGTCCAATTGTGTACTTTCTGTATTTCACAACATAGTATATCTCCCCTCAATTTTTAAAGCATATTTCACTAGTGCTTTAAAATACTTTTATTTTTACAGTTTTGGAAACTTTCCTCTTTTGCAGATTCCCTTTTCTGTAGAGAATGGGATTGATTTAACAAAGATATAGAGCATATGTGCTTGCTAAATTAAATGTTTACTAAAGCTGACAATAGAAGGATCACCAAGGATCCATCTATAGCTGTTCCTGTTCCCAATCTAATGATCGACCTCTCTCGAACTTGCTTGCTGGCAAATTTTCGTTCGATCAGTGTTGTAGCCAATCGGCTGCATCGCTGATAAGTGTATTCCGGCAGCGGAGGAGTCGCCACTCTCAGAATACAATAGTACTTGCTAAAGTGAATGTTCACTAAAGCCTACTACACATGGGCCGAATGCTGGGCGACAGTGGCCAGTTCAATAGAAACCAGCCAAAATGCGGCCCGTTTGTATTGCAGCTGGTTCGACAGAAGTTCAGCCGACTTCTGTCAAAGGGTCATGACCAAAAATGAACCAATGGCTAAGAGAGCTGATGAGAGTGTTCTGGCGGGGGGGGGGGGGGCGGGCCATCCCCCTGTCAGAGCACAATAGCACAGCCTGCTGGATTGAATGGAAAAAAACTAGTAGTGTGTGCTACTCTACTAGTATAGCTGTGCCCATTCCCAATCTAAAGATCGATGGTTGACCTTTGATCAGCGCTGTAGAAAATCGTCAGCAGCACTGATCAGATACTTCTGACAGCGGAGGAGTCGCCGCTGTCAGAATATAATAGCACAACGAGGAGCATTTCCAGGCCTTTACCTTGCCTGTGTGAATCTGTTTTTTTGAACAGCCATTTAAGGAGGCCAGCCTTTGTTTAGTAAAAGAGGTGCAGCCATATATTCATCCATTCATGTGCAAAAACCTTTTTGATCCTAATTTCCCTTGCACATAATTGGATATTCAAAGTGAACACAGCTTCACCTTCTTTACTAGGCAGAGTACACCTACATTTAGCAAAGTGAACAGCTTCTACTACTCTCGTAAGTCAACCCCAGTAGGTTGTTAAGACAGGCCATAGATGATGCCATTTTCTTTCTTGCAACCAAAGGGGGCCATCCCTGCCAGCAGAGCAGAGTGATTATTGGCTAAAGTCACTGCCAATAATCGCATGTAAAAATCCAACATGCTGGCTGTACACAAATCGATCAATGGATCGACTTGTTTGCAATCAGCCTGCCCATAGGTGGCTCAAATCTTAGCCAGTCCCTGCTGAACCAGCCAAGATTCAAATTATCTATGGTTGGCTTAAAAATAAATCTTTGCCTAATACACTTGAAGCTCCCTATGTTTTTCAAACAAATATCCTTCTGAGGGTATGAGGATACAGGGCCAACTAGTCATTTTTGAAGAGAAAAAATGTCCTGTAGCTGATATTGTTTCCACCTTTATAAAAATAAGTATTGAAGCTTGGGTGGTCTGATGGTGTAATGAGATCTTTCAGTAGATTGTGCCCATTGGCCCGGGTGCCTTTTAAAACCTATGATCGTCTTAACAGCTTGCCATCCCAGCCATGTCATGTTATTGCAGATTCTCCTGATATTAAATGATACTCTACATCATGGGTCTTCAAACTACGGGCCTCCAGTTGTTCAGGAACTACATTTCCCATCATGCCTAGTCATGTCTGTGAATGTCAGTGTGTTACAATGCCTCATGGGATGTGTAGTTCTACAACACCTGGAGGGCCATAGTTTGAGGATCCCTGCTCTACATAGTCTGTACTATGGAATATCTATCACATGGCTCAGAAATGGTCATGTGATCACCTCATGAGGAAATTGGCCCTGTGGGGGGGAATTTCATGTTTATCACGTGTGGGTTTTGTGCAGCTACCAATCTTATCTCAGCAGTGTTTCTAAGATATAATTAATATTTTCCCGTGCTAAGCGTACTTATCTGTCACATTTGGTCATGAATGTGGAGGTTCAAATCTACTGCGGTCAGCAAAGAGAAGTGTTAGTCAAATTTGCCTTTTTACAGCTAGCTTCAAGACAACATTATTGTGTATCTCACTTAAAAAAAGATTTACTATCTCATACAAAAAATATAGAAAAACTTTATTGTGCCTAAGTAATACACTGAAAATTGTACCTTTTTCCTTGAATTCCACCTGAAATAGCAGTACTCATTCTGACGTTACTTTGTCCAGACACTCCTGTGCCTTTGGCCTAATAGCTGTATATCTATAGTGTGAGATCATCTAAGGACTGCTGCCTCTGACTGCTGGTCTCATAAGATTTAGTGACGTTATGGCTGTACTACTTACTGTTCTTCCTGCTGGAGAGAAAGCTGTACCTGAGAGCCTGTAGTGCAAGCACCTCCCTGCTTTATTCATTCTGTTGATCTGTGCTTTCTGCTCCTCTCCTGTTGCTCCTGCCAATCATTAAAGTGGTTGTGAAGGTAAATATTTTTTTTTTTACCCTGATGCCACATACACACGGTCGTTTTTTGTCATTTAAAATGATCGTGTGTGGGCTTTACGTCGTATTTTGTCTTCTGAAAAACGACCAAAAAAAATTTGAATCTGCTTCAATTTTTGTATGTCGTTTTTTGTGTCATAAAAAAATGATCGTGTGTGGGCCAAAACAACGTTTTTAAACCCGCGCATGCTCAGAAGCAAGTTATGACGCGAGCTTGAATGGAACAGAGTGCCCTCGTACGTGTTGTACGTAACCGCGCTTTGCAAGAGCATTTTCAGAAAACGATGGTGTGTAGGCAACGTCGTTTTTTAAAATGAAGTTTGAAAAAGTTTTTTTTACAAGACAAAAAACGACCGTGTGTACGCGGCATTATGCATTCTCTGCATTAATGCAAAAAATCTTTCAATAGTAGATCCCCCAAGTCCCCTTCTCTTAAACACTTACCTTATCTTGATCTTGATCCAGTGCTGTCCTGTCTGCAGCAGCTTTTTTCCTCTCAACCCTCTCTCAAAGGCTTGGCTGAGAGCAGCGGGAGCCCATGGCAGTCTAATTATGTGAGGAGGGACAGGCTGAGCCACTCTTTGTGTGTGTATAGATACACACAGCCCAGATCAGGATAAATCCTGCACTGGTGCTTCCAAAGCAAGAGGTTTGCTATGGGGCAGACAGAGAAGAGGAGGAGGCAAGAACGCCAGTTGGGGACCCCAGAAGAGTAGGTTCAGGGCAGGTAGGTATAACCTGTTTCTATTTTTTTTTAAAAGCCCAGTTGCTCTACTAAGGTGTCTGCCTTCCCACAAAGGCACAGTGTCAAAACAAGGCATAGTAACTGAGTCTAAACAATAGTTGCAGGTAGCCTACAGGCAATACTGGGGACTGGTTCTTTACCCTCCACTTGCCTAGCGCATAATGGAGGAACACTTTGATAGTTCAGTAAGTTTATTTTGCTGTACGACATTAATGACTATAGCACTCTGTCACACTTTCTTGGCCAATCCTTACTGGTAAAACCAAGGGTGGCCCCAGGAAGAAGACTACCTTTTTTAGTTTCCAGATGATCTGAAAGTTGCACTGCAAGTGTATTTATGGTGGCCCCCAGGGCTGGCACATATTGCCACAATATTTTATCCAAGATTATGATCTGTAGAACAAGACGTGAATAAAAGCTTTGAACTTTCTCAGCCAAAGGCTCCAGTGAAGGAATTTTGACCCTGGTGGTACCATAAAAATTATAATTTGCTAATGATAATAGCTCCTCTATGGGAAGTCATATCTTGTGTTTTTTACTTTGCTGTGTAATATACTTTTCCGATGAGATATTTCATTGTTCAAAGTGTAAAGAAGCCCTTACATTTTGGTATTTTTTCAATCTGTACTGAAAGCCTCCATCCTGACAGCATATTAAGCCAGAACACAGCATGCAGTCAGCACACTAGGCTTGTGCTCTTCACATTCCAGAAATAATTCTGTATATTAGATCCACTTATGGCAACATACATAAGAACCCCCTATGTGCTTGTGACGGGGCATGTAATACTCATTTCACTGATCTACAAGGAAATAAATTAGACTTTTTATGCCACGCTGATTCTGCCAGTGTGACCAGGTAATTGAATCATCAGATCAGATGTTTTACAGCCTGAAAGTTCCACGGTACAGTCTATGATTTTTTTAGGAGAAGCCAATTTTACCTAAAATGACGATTTTTCTGCAGAATGCGAGCCAATTATCAAGCATACCTGGCCGAACCATTTGATTTGTCCTCATGTTCATGTTAGGTTGTGCAGTAAATTCACAGCCATAGAAGTTAATGAAATCTGTAAGATTTCAGTGACCCAAGCTAACCCCACAAGTGTCACATCATAGCAGTGCCACGTGCGTTTTATTCAAGGTCACTGCAGATGAATGTAATTATGTTGTTTATGCAATGGAGCCGCACAATGGATATGTTATAATGTAATGCGCCTCCTCTGAAAATTGAAACTGATTTATTTATTCAGCCCATACCCCAAAAAGTTTGCTTTCTTCAAGATCCACCAGTCATCTACTACATATGCAGTGATTAACTTTATATGCTTTTATTGAGCTTAATTATAACATAGTGTAAAGATCAACCATTCAGAACTCAGCTTTCATTGGCTCATTCACATTAACATTTTGGATAATGCAAGTGTAGCTTTGGCACATCCATACTCATTTTCAGGAACGACCGGTAACTCGATTTAAAAATGACCCACGAAGTTGAAAAGAAGAGGTGCAGTTTTTTTTTTAAAGTGTGTTGATCTGCCACAAATAAAGAAAACCTGTAGAGAGGGAAAAAATTTAGGCGGCCATTGCTAAACCCTTCTATAGGCCCATACACACGATCGGACTATTTGACAACAAACCTCCGATGGACCAGTTTTTGCAGACAATCCGACCGTGTGTACACTCCATCAGACAAACTTTTTTACTTTTTCACCGGACAAATGTTCGCTGTGTGAACAGACAAACTTTCAAATGTGCTACGTCGGCTAATCCGATTGTGTGCACACAAGTCCAAAGTACAAACACGCATGCTCAGAACCAATGCTAAAGATCAGACAACAATGGCAGAAGTTGCCCAAAGGTTGGCGGTAAATAGCAGAAAAAACACGTAGTGTGTCTATAACACCACTACGTTTGTGTTTGTTCTCTGAAAAAGTCCTACAGTATGTATGCATACCAAGTTCACGGACAATGCCCTTCAGGGCAAAATCCACAGAAAAGTCTGTTGGAACTCCGATCGTGTGTATGAGGCCTAAAGATGCTACTTGTCTGGCTGTCTCTGGCTTAAAAACTGAAGGGCATTGAGCTGGAACTGGCATGCAGCTAGATAAGTCAGAACCCAAAATCTGCATTCTTGCTCCTGGTCAATGATTCTTGGGTTCTGACTTATGCCAGTTCTAGCCCAGTTCCTGCCAGCAATGACAGCCTACAGTTCTGAAGCCAGTGGATCAGCATGACAATCAGGCTACTGGCATTTTCAGAAGGAGAGGTTAGAAATCCCAGTCCTTGTTTTTGTATTTTTACAGATTTCCTTCAGTGTGAACTAGCCATAGTGCCAGTGACACAAGTGTGGCTGGATACAAACTTACACTTGTGGCATATGGTATTGAGTGCAGGGCCTCTAAAAGAGACTTTGCAGCATTCTGTCATTTGCTACTATGACTTGGGGTTGCAAGGGATTTTGTTAATATATACATACATGAGCACAAAGTTTGCAAATTGGAAATATATTATACTAATTATTTGCAGCTTTCATCCCAGGGATGCTATCTACATGCTGCTTGCTGTATTGTATGGTGCCTATGGTTGGAATGGCCACCTGACCTATCTTAAAGGATCGGTTCTCCTTTACCAAAAAACTACCGATACAGATAGGTAACTAGATTAAAAACAAACTGTGCAGCTTTGACCAAAACTGAAAATGCCCTTGCTATAGGTGTAGAGTAGACCATTTACATACCTCATGAAAACTCACTGGAAAACTCCCAGGACTTGTTAAGGATGTTGCTAAGAGAAGCCGAGCTATTACTGTTCACCATTACAGGAGTGAGCTCTTTCTCTGATTCAAAACCCCTTGAATGCTTTTTCTCTTGAGAGTTCACTCCTTTGACAGTGAACAGTAACAGCTGGGTGTGTCTTAGCAGCATCCTAGAAGTTTTCCAGTTAGGGCCCTTTCACACAAGCGGACGAACGGTCCGCTCATTACAAGTCCGTTTACGGACTTGTAATGGGTCCCTATGGGAGCGGATCCGTTAGCGGATGATGCATCCGCTAACGTCCGCTCGATCCGCATCCGTTTTTGCGGACGGAAGAATGTCCTATTTTTCTTCCGTCCGGCCAAACGGATCGGATGCAAACGGACAGACGGTCCGTTTCCATCCGACTCCCCATAGGGGAGAGCAGAGGAGAGACGGGGCGGTCCCTGCACAGTGTGCGGGGACCGCCCCGTCCGCCCGACAGCTCAGCGGAGACCCCCCGCTGAGCTGACGGACACACGGAGCGGACCGAAAAACGGACCGGTCCGTGTGTAAGGACCCTAAGGCTGCTAGAAATACATAAATGGCCTATACACCTTTAGCAAGGGCATTAGTCAACATTAGTCAAAGCTGTGCAGTTTGCTTTTATCTACAGGTGCCCCTTATCTTCATAGCCATTTTTTTTTTGGTAAAGGTGAACTAACTTTTTAAGCTGGCCATAGGTTGATTTATTTTTTTCATACAGCCAAAAGGCTAAACATAAAACCAATTAACAGATTCCTCCATCCACACAAATGTAGTGGATGGAGGAATATAACCCCCCCCCCTTCCCGCTGGGACATTGTATTCTAAAAACAAGACTCTCCGCTGTCAGAGTGCACTGACCACGAGCAGCTATGCATGGATGGAAATTCAACCGCTCCCTGCTGAACCGGCTATGGCGACTTTAGTTTCAGTTGCGGGTGGCCTGGTATCTGGCATATTTACATACCCACAGTGATGGGCAAACCTCACTGATTCCATGATCTGCTAATAAATGCAGCTCATTATGATTGTATCAGCCATTCAAGATGCCTTTGAATAATTGCTGCCCTTCTGGGGGAGATCCAAAGCACCCTAATTTACCATTTTATTTTTACACACAAGGACGTGGTAAGTCAGCGCAATGTAGACACATTTGAATGCCCAGGAGACTTCCTGGAGTTTTTGTGTTGCTATTTGTTAATGCTTTTTTGTCTCAGTTGCTAGCTGCATACACTGTCCGCAGAAATGGTGTAGTTTAGCTATCAGTGGCATCTACCAGGAAGCCTTATTATAAGTAAAGTCACTTCCTTCCTTTACAAGAAATTGCTTTTAATCAAAGTGAGCATTTTCAAGGGCATCGGTGCCCTGGTTACACTGGAAAGTTTTGACTAATCGGGGCAGACCGAGCATGTGCCACAAATGTGTGTTTGTCATCTGAATCATCCTCTCTAATACTGAGTGATTTATGATAATTTTACTTATGGAAAGCATGAGTCAAATTTATTTTGTCTGTCACTGTGAGCAGACATTCTCAGCAATGGTATGTGAACCCCCAGGAAGGGCTATTACAACACCTGCATGTCATGATTTAAAAATCTGCTTCCTTTATCTGCCAGAGTAGAATCACAATACACATACATAGTCCATCCTGAATGTAAAATGCATAAATGGTAACATAAACATACAGACAGTAAAGCCTTGTACACACGATCAGATTTTCAAGGAACGATCATCCGTTTTTTGTGGCATGCTAGTCTCATGTAGAAAGTAAAGAGGTTACTCACTATACGAAAATTCCCGCATGACAGAATGCAACGTCAGAAGTGATGTCATGTGTTGAATAGTTTTGTATGAATTCTTTTGTTTTCTGAGCATGCCTAGTCTTGTTCTTACGATTTTTTTTGAGACGAAAACCGCACTAATAAAATGAAAATCGGATGCTGAGTTCACGTACGGCAAAAATATATTATATAGCTTGCACATCAGGATTTTTCCATCCAAAAAGTCAGAATTGACTGTGGAATGTAGGGATCAACCAATTATCGGTGCAGCTGATTATCGGCGGCCAATATTCACTCTTTAAACATGACCAATATTGCTTTATGGGGTTTTACCAGGGTGATGCTTGCAGCTGCAGGCATCATCCCGGTACTGTTTAGAGCGGATGGTCAGCTTAAGGGCCCTTTCACACGTACGGACAAACGGTCCGTTTTTTTACACGTCCGTTTACGGACTTGTAATGCATCCCTATGGGATCGCGTACGTTAGCGGATGATGCATCCGCTAACATCCGCAAAGATCCGCGTCCGCAAAGATTTTTCGGACGGAAGGAAACCCTATTTTTCTTCCGTCTGGTGGATCGGATTGGATGAATACGGACAGACGGTCCGTATTCATCCGATTTCCCATAGGGGTGAGCGAAGGAAAGACAGGGCGGTCTCTGCATAGTGTGCGGGTACCGCCCTGTCCGCCGACAGCTCAGCTGGGATTTACGAATGATCCCAGCTGAGCCGACGGACACACACGGGGCGGATCAAAAACGGTCCGCTCCGTGTGAAAGGACCCTTATAGAGCGGATGATCAGTAGCCGCTCGGCTGTTATTACAAGCAGCAGAAGTGGACGTCACACACACTGGCCTGTTTTGAGTGGAAGCCATTTGAGCTCCCTTTATCTTGTGAGGTTGTAGGAGGAAATCACAACATACTTACAGACAAGGGGTGATCATGGTGCCTTTATGGGAACTGAGCCCAAAAATACAACACTGTAAGGCAGTGGTCTACTTACTGTGCCCCGAGAGCTGAATGCGGCCCTTTGCTTGCCTTTATCCAGCCTTTGGGCCACTATTCTCCCACTGATACGAGACACTATCCTGCCAACTGACATCAACAATGGGGCATCAGGCACTATATTTACTTGCACTTTGCTTTGGTTACTATTGGATTTTAGCACATATTTAATATATGCTGTTTTTATGAATTTGAACATAGGAACACTATCAACTTTTATTACATATTATTCTATGGTATTATTTATTAAGCACCTGAATAATTTCTGTGGAGTGCAACACCACCTTTTGATTTTTTTTCACATTCTATACTTCCGGGCAGTGTTTGACCTGTACGGTGTCTGCAGCACCACAATCTCTTACTGAAACTCCTAGTAGTGAATACCTACCTTAACAATGGGGCACCATTTCTCCCATTGACACCAACAATGGAGTGCTATTCCTCCCAATGATACCAATGATGGGGCACTATTCCTCCACTTCATACCAAATGTGGCAATGTTTACTCCCACAGATGCCAGGAAAATGTACACACCCGCTGGCCACAGTTTGGCCCCCCTAAAGTCTGAAGGACAATAAACTGGCCCTTTGTTTAGAAAGTTCTGAGACCCCTGCTAAGGCAAAATAAGGGCTGGGTTTTACTTTCCTCCCCCTAGGCTATTTTCTTGTACTGACCTCCTTCTAGTCTCATTATTACACCAACAAGCTTAGCCATCATAGCAACACAAGACTTGTGGAGGCTAGGCGCGGAGGAGCTAAATAAACAGTTTTTGCACTCTGCATCAGTACAGCTTTAACCGAAGACTAGAAAAGTAGGGCAAACTATCACCCTTTCAGTACACTACTCAACCAACAAAACTGTGCAACCCATGTAGAGGAAGCAGCAGTAAGCAGTATTGGAACCTTTCATTTACACGAGAATGTAGTAGCCTTCTGTCCTAGGCCACAGCCTATGTGAGCTTAGGACAAATTTAGCCTTAGAGTGCAAACTAGTAAGCCACCATACTGCTCCTTGTTAGCCTTCATACGCTTTACTATTTGTAATAGCTACTCTTTACATACTGACAAGAACTGTGTGACACAAAATCATATGGAACAGAATTGTAGGCCTACACATCTTTTGTTGTGTAGGAAGAAAGGCCTACCCATGTATGTATGGCCAACCTATAGTCATTTATATTAGTTGCAGGTATCACTTTCCAGGAGTCTGTTACAATGAAGCACGGCCATCCCCAACCCCCCTTTTCCATGTCATTACAATGCAAAACCTCACAGATTGGATGCACAAAGGAGACAAAACAGAGTGATTTTCACCTCTTTAAGATAAGACAATGGCTAATATTCTAAATCAACATTCCTCTCCCACCACAAACATTGCTCTGACTTGCTGCATTTGAATCTCTCAGCAGGAAAAAAGGACCCCCACCATTCTTCACTCCTTTCTATACATACAAAAGGATGTGGAGAGAGATTTGCTGATTAGGATCTTCATTTACTTGTGGAAAATGGTAGAGGTGGGCCATAAAGGAGATAAGCTCGGGTCCCCCTCCTCTTCCATTTCCAGCTAGCTCAGGTGGGTATTTGTAGCTCAAGACTGAGGTCCCATCTGACCTAATAAACTGACTGCCAGCAATACTCACTGGATTGATTACCTGTCAGGGATTTTATTCCAGTATTCACAAGGTGAATCCCATTATCACGGACTGATCTCAGTCTATACAGAGAAAGAAAAACTGAAGATATTTCACGCCTGACATTTTTTTTTCAATGTTTTCATTTATTTATTTAATTTTGTTGCAAAAAAGTTTATTGAAACATGAGAAAAAAATACATACATAAATGCATTACATGTAGTCAGAAATAATATCTATTAAGGATGTGTGCAAGAAATAAAATGCATTGTTAATCCAATCTAAATTGTATATTTAATTTATATATTTTAGCTATAAAGAGGAAACGTGGTAACAACTAAAAGAAATACATTTTATATGAATTACCCAGCATAGTCTTCATCTTAAGGACCAGTACAAAAAAGAGCGAGTAAAAATAGCTTATGGATAATGGGTCAAATACCTATTAATATATGGGTGTAAATGAAGTGCCACAGTAGAGAGGTTAATGATAAAATCAGAATTTAGCATGTTTTTTTATTGAAAAGTGGGTAAGTATAGAAACAAAAGAGGTTACGATAGTACATACGTTACCTGGTTACAAAGCCTATATAGGCAGCTGTATAGAGATGAATAACACCTGAAACTATTTTATCTCCACTTCTTCCACCACAATGAAAAATAAATTCCAATGGTAGGAGTTATACTGGCAGATGTGGTGAATATATAATCATAATTTTTAGACTACATTATATCAGAGAGAATAAATGGTAATGTTCCTTGCTCCCCATATGCAAGCCATTTACATGTAGATTAGATATAAATTTACTTGGTATGCAAGCATATTAGATCACGTTAGCGCCTTAAAGTGTATGCCAGGGAAAAATAAAATTAAAAAATAAATAAAATACATTACATCTCTGCAATACATGCATATTTTATTCTTTTGAATAAAAATATATGTGTTGATCTGCCACATATGTGCTCAGCTACTATTTTCCTTTTGTGGAATGACACCACGTGCCCTTTTGTGGACTGAAATAGCAAGAATTGGTGTCAGCCCTACCCAACTGTCTGTCGCACAACTAAATCCCTCCCATTCTCATAATCTTTACATCATAGGGACTGATGATTCTTTAATACAAGATAAGACATGGGCTCTTTGAGATAACACAGTAAGTATGCATAAAACACAGAGCTGCTCTACCTTTTAAAACATTTTTTTGCATTTAATGAACAGATACAGCAAAATTCTTTCAGTGGTATATTTGAGCGATCAATAGGCAGCAAATGAGAGAAGTTAATTGTTAAGGTTTACATACACTGTAACCATTATATAAAGGAGAGACAAAGTTCTTATAAACCGGACAAAATTTAAATCGTGGGTGGCCCTGTCAGCACCACACCACCTGACATCCTTTGATCTCAAAATGAAAGAAGCTGTTCAGAATATTGCTGGGCAAACAGTGACTGTCACAGAAGTTGGCTGTTAGAATACAATAACTGGCTGCTGGAGATTTGTCCATCCATGCTGGCTAGTGTAGACAGGGAAATCAAAGTTTTTCCTTTTCCCCCCAGAGTGCATGGTAAGTCTTAAGCCAGCCAAACATGGATCATAATTTGGCCAGTTCAACATTGATCTACTTGGGTACTACCAGACCAGAATTTTTACATACAATTACTGCCGGCGACTAATGTCCTGTACACACGATCGGACCTTTGTCCGATCAAATTCACGGAATTCCATCGGAGGAAAAGAGAACATCTTCTCTATGTAATCTCCGATGGAATTTCTCCGATGGGGCATTCACACGGTCAGAATTTCCGATGGAAAAAGTGAGTCAGACTTTTTCCATTGGAAATTCTGATCATATATACGAGGCCTAAGGGACTTTGAACTTTATATAGACGCCCTTCTGCATCCAGTGCCAATGTATATATAGCCCAAGGCTGATGCTTTTTATTATTTGCAGTCCTGTCCATTTATGACAGACATGTACTTGGGTATTGAGCATGAGGCAGCATACGAGGCCCCGCGATACCTGCTGTCTTGCTCTAGTGTGGCCCTTGCATGACTGCATTTCCCATCTCAGCCATTCAATATTTAATACATATTTGTCCTAAATGTGGTAGTTAGCCCATACATAGGCAATTTAAAAGTAAAAAAGTAAGAAGGAGATTCTCCCATATATGGGAATTTTTATAGATGACTGTATGAGGTCAGCTTCCTATGGATTTTGGATTGTGTTCAGAAAGTGGATTTACATGGTTCTCCCTGTATCATGAACTGATAGAAGTGACTTAACAGCCTTTGTCTTGTAGACTTTGAAAAAAGGAGAGGTGAGATTTGAGACCATATCTGTGCCCATTCCAGAAGTTCAATTCACTCAAATGTAATGCTGGGTTACAAGGATTTTGCAGGGCACAAAAATCAACATTTATATTTTAAACTTAAAGGGGTTGTAAAGGTACAATTTTTTTCCCTAAATAGCTTTCTTTACCTTAGTGCAGTCCTCCTTCACTTACCTCATACTTCTTGCTTTTAAACGTCCTTATTTCTTCTAAGAAATCCTACATCCTGTAACTCCACACAGTAATGCAAGGCTTTCTTTCAGGTGTGGAGTGTTGTGCTCGCCCCCTCCCTTGGACTAAAGGAGAGTCAGAACGCCCACTAACACACAGCTCCTTTCTCTATCTGCAATGTAGAGAGCATCCTGACTCTCCTGTAGTCCAAGGGAGGGGGAAAGCAAGACACTCCACACCAGGGAGAAAGCCTCACATTACTGTGTGGAGTTACAGACAGAAGAACAGGAAGTGAGGATTTCTCAGAAGAAATAAGGACATTTAAAAGCAAAATCGAAGGATGAGGTAAGTGAAGGAAGACTGCACTAAGGTAAAGAAGGCTATTTAGGAAAAAAAATTGTACCTTTACAACCCCTTTAACAAACTTTATTGATTGAAGATAAAAAACACAGACTAAAACATTCCATCTCATATGATTCATGATGATGGCATCAAGCCACACATACTGTCTGTATATACTGAACATTCACATTTTATGAACCCTCTTATTGTGCACAAACAAGAGGACTATTATGTACAATCTCAGTATATGAGCTGAGTTTAAATTCCCGACGCGTTTCGAGGTTCATACTCTTTCTCAGAGATGATATAAACTATGAGCAAATGAACTGAAACCTATAATCAAAATATTGACATAAACCAGGAAACATTAAGTTGGTTAGTTACAACACCTAAGGGTGTAAACAGAATACCACATGAAGATGTGGCCTGTGATTGTATGTTAAAATCATCTTATCGCAGACTGTGAGGGCTCAATGGGACAGAATGGACTAGGGAGCTAGCAGGAGACACCGTTCAGCACATGCAGAGATCCCAAACTGACTGGAGCAAATAACAGCGTACATAAAAATCCAAAAATAACAAAAAAAGTCTTGTCGATTTTACTGACTATTTTAAGCAAGATGAAATGCCTCATATAAGGTGGTCCTATACTATTATGTAACTCTGTGCACTGGTGATTAGGTTTGTTTTTCGAACACCATCATAGAAGGTCCTTAGAAATGGCCTGACTCTAGTATCAGTAAGGATGTGTCCTGGAGTGGAGATAGCACAAGACACGATGTTATCTCATGCCAGGAATGAGTTAATGGCTGCTCCTACCTGAGGGACCGGTTATGTCAGTTCTCCGTTTGGCAGGATCAGGAGAGGGGTGTTTGCATTAGTGGGGGAAGAACTCTCCCCCAGGTGTTGAAAAGCTTTTCAGCTTAGCTTTGCTAGAGCATTTCATCTATTGTGACAGAGAGGAGCAATTGCGGCTATAACATTCCTAAAACACACACCCAAAAACACACAAGTAAGCACACACTCATACAGGAAAATACATGCACACACGCCTCTTGCTCCATGACTTCATCCACACACAGACATATGTATAAAATTCATACCATCACATGCATCTCATTAACAGAGCACCCATTGTACCACTATTGTAGAGAATACCCTTCAAAAGTGACTGATTTATCATGATGGATTGGAGCTATACATCATTAGTCCAACTTTCCAGTGATGTTTTCTAATGCCTACTGCCTTGCCGCAAGTCCCAGTCATACCGCTTCTATCCTGCTGAACTAAGGTTGCCCATATGCATTAAAATGGGGCTATCTGTCCCCAGGAGCCCATCTGCACCTAAATGGGCAGCCTTGTGTAAAAGACTACAGCTCATAGGCTTCACCTTTGAAGTGATTGCACAGGGGCGGTATATGATTACTAGCTTCTAAAGACATGGTAACATTGATATCTTTTATCTCAGTTATTTCATATTCAACTGGTTTCCTCTAGACCTCAAAATCGGGGACTTCCCCTACACAGAATTTAATATAGGTACAACAACTTTTCTCTAGAGATTATGTGTACATGTATAGGTTCCACTAGGGGTTTCAAACACTAATTTCCCATTAAAAATAACATGACAAAAAAGATATGCCAACCAGACATATGGCAACCCTTGTTCCAGGGCAAAATGCTGGATTAACAAGAGAAGTCTCTGCATGTCTTCTGCCGGAATAGCAATTAAGGAAAACAGGAAGTGAAGCCTCTGGTTTCCTACTGTGGATGCTTGAGTCACCTTGTGAATGGTTCCGTAGTCTTCGGGAACCTATGCTGCGTCCCAGAAAACTACAGGGGAAGGAGGGGGGCGAACTTCTGGCTTAGATTGCCGTGGTGATCTGAGGCGGTTGTGGGAGTGGGTACCTGTCAAAACCAGGTACTAGCTCCACCTCCCCCCCAAAATGTGGAAGTGGAGGGGGCAAACAAGCAGAGCTTCCCTTTTGGGTGGAGTTCTGCTTTAATCATAGAGTGGGTTGATCAGAAATAGCGGCGGTCCTTTCCTATTTACGCTTTTCCATAGGTTGTAGTTTAGATAAATGCAGTCTGCAGCTTTTTCTCTCTCAGCTTTCAAAAGTTGCATACTCATTGTATCAAAGGCCCAGTATTCAAACCAGAAGCCAAACACATGTATGCATACAACCACAGCAATGGAAATAGGGCCTAGGGGTGACTGTCATATCCTGATATAGTAAAAAGGGTAGCTGCATTCCAAGTGCACAAAATAAAAGCTTTCCATGAGAAATGCCGCAACGCCATCACGGGAAGGAAAATTCCTGCCAGTTGTAAACACACGCTGCTTGCGTGTTGTCACCTGCAATGTTATACACGCTGTATGGATGTTTAAGGCTGAAGATCTAAGTGTGTGTGGCCCCTCTCAGTCACGGCATCTGCATATATCTGGGCAATTGGAACAAAAGGTCTTTTGTTTATTACAATCGTTCACCAGCAAATCCTTTTTCTGTGCGTGTGTGGTAAATTGTTCCCTGTTTTATGGGGGAAGAGACCCGGCAAGCAGTACGTTCATCAATATTAGCCAAATTACATAGCCTCTGTGTAATTTCAGGAAAACAACAACCCCTTCTGTGCAAGTTGTGTGGCCATTTCTCCTTAGTTGGCCTAGCTGTCAGTGGTGGGGACCAAAACATGGCTACCACTGGTTCCCATCAACCAATACATCTAGATATGTATGGTTTTGGAGGTCAGCTAATTTGCGTCTCTTTCAGCTGTGATACATTTTTATTAGGCTACATTTAGAGTTTTAAATCGTTGCGCATTTAGAAAGTGTAAAGCCTTTGTTTAGACCGGAGTTCTGCTGTATTAGGCCTGCAGAGATTTTATGTCAAGCTTAGACACTGAAGCTTTTCATTTTTAACCATGTACTTATTATCACTTGTCTGATTATTGCATAGGACACACCAGTTAAGATATGGGTGGAGCGAAGTATACGCCTTCTTCTCAAACACCCTCTATGTTGGATGGGCCTTATGTTATGTACTTTGATCAAATACCCAATTGGGTTGCTTTGTCCCTTTCCTTTCTTGGAAGTACAAGGAAAAATGGGGAAAATATATATCTAAATAAATTATATTAAAAATATAAATAAAATTAAGCTGCTACACTACAATGTGAAAAATATTGAACAGTGGTGTGAGGAAAAAATGTAGCGCTAAAGTGAGGCATCCATTTAGAGAAATTATTGTCTCTATCTTACTTTAGCGCTACATTTTTTCCTCACACCACTTTTCCTTTCTTGCCTGTTATTTGATCGTTATTGACATTCTGACTGTTTTGTCAGAATTGTGAACATAAATAAAGATTGTATAAAAAAAAGATATGGATGGAGAACGTCGGGTCTTATTCCGAGCTCTATTACACCACTGCATATATGACTGGGGTCATGCTGTGGACCCAGAAATACTGTTCATACTGACTGATCAGTGTACTGTGAACCATGTCTGAGCACTATTATTCCAAATGGAAGGTGCATTTATACAGCTCGATTTACCCAATGGGATTATTTTTTGTTTTTTATAATTCCTGTTTAAAGTGTACATCCTAACATTGAATTTCCTTTTGGTCCTTTGAATACACAATTGAAAGTGTTTTATTATATCTGTTTAATACTTGCATAAATACCTGCTGATCCTGCCAGAAACCCAATGAGCTTGAAACTTCCTGTGGACTTTTCTGCGTTATTTCTAGCAGTCTTACAAGTGTATAAGAGACATCTGTGGACTAGAAAACAGACCTCCATAACATTATTATAATCCAGGATTTAAATAGTGCCAACAGTTTGGGCACCAGTTTACAAGGAACACAGTAGCATTACAACACAAGATCTTCGGTCTTATACATTTTTATCTTGGGTTCGAACATACTATTACATATACTGCAAGAAAGAAACAACAAGCAGGTATACCAAGGTTAAAAAAAAGGTATGATGGCCCTTACCCTGCATCTCCCCCTCCACACATCCAGTTTTACCTGCCTCACTCCATGAGGCGGCGTACACATGACCGAGGTTCTCACTGGAAACCAGCGAGAACCTCGCTGGAAGCTGCATTCCAGCGAGGACCTCGGCCGTGTGTACGCTCTCGGCGAGCTTCCCGTCGGGAAGCCCGTCGAGCAGAAATAGAGAGCACGCTCTCTATTTGCTCGACGGCCCGCCTGGAAGAATGGCTGGTTGCCATTCCCGACGGGCGGGTCGCCGATTTCGACGGCCGGCAGGGAACCTCGACGGGCGGAACAATGTGTTCTGCCCGTCGAGGTTCTCTGCCGTGTGTACACGGCCTTATACTTTCCAAACTTTCCAAACAAAGGGACATGTTTTTGTCCTTCAAACCTTAGGGGGGCTAGACCGTGGCCAGCGGGAGTTGGAATTTTTCCGTCGTCATTGGGAGTAAACATCACATTTGGTATTAGGGGGAGGAATAGTGCCCCATTGTTGGTGTCAATAGGAGAAATGGTGCTCCATTGCCACTGTCAGTTGGCAGAATAGTGTCTTGTATCAGTAATAACGCCCCAAGGGTTAGCTAAAGGCAAACAAAAGGCCACATCTGGCCCCCAGGCCTCAGTTTGGAGACCACTGCATTAGGCCACGTACACACAGGCAGAATTTCAGGTGGCATAGGCTGGTTGAATAGAAACTGGTAGGCATTGGGCCTGTGTGTGCTGCAGCCGGTCCAACAGAAGCCAGCCAATGGGTGAGATTGCTGACTGGAGTGTACTGGGGGGGGGGGGGGGGGGCGTGTCAATAGAACAGCAGGAAACATCACTTTCAGTTTTTTTTCATTCAGCCCGCTGGGTTGAACAAAAGAACCTAGCAGTGTGCTAGGTTTTAGATTACAATATTTTCACCATTTACAATCTGTTTTCACATCACATACGGTATGCCGTACATTATTACATCATAATTCAGCTCATCAACGACAAACACTCTGCTTCCAGAGAAGCTGTCATTGTGCAATATATATGTATATTTTCATATATGAGTAAGAGGAAATACAGTAAGTTTTCCAAATCCCAAAGAAAAACAAAAAAAATAAAAAAACAACATATATATTCGTAGATGTGTATTTTCCTTTGGAATTCGCTTAATAAGCAATATTTATAAGGTTTTATGAAGTCACTATGTGTCTGCACGCTGTGTTTATGTATGAAGTTAAGGCAGGGCTGGGAAACTCCAGTCGTGGTCACTACAGTATTTCTCTTGGCTCACATTTGTGTATATTCTATCGATCACTATGGCTGCCGACAGCCTCTGGCTCCTGATGATATTTGGCGTAAAATGCTTTCCTGATAGTTCTGTGAAGAGCTCACGGTGGTCAATTTCATTGACCCAGATTTTAGCGATTTTGTAAAATGATCTCAGTTTTATTATTATTTTATTTCAAATATCTTATGTATTATTTTTATTATTGTTTTATAGCCCGACCACCGTGTGTGTGTGTGTGTGTTAGTGGGCCCAGATTTTAAATATTTCTTTCTAATTACCTTTATTATGAACATTGATCAGCTTCACAATATAATCTATTTAATGTTATTTTAATTTTTATTTCACTATTCATGTTTTCTGTCGTTTTCCTAAAAGTAATTGCTGATACGACTTTTGCAAAGGTTCCCCCTAGTGGTAACCTGTATATCGTGAAATGAGATAAACATCCTTGCATAATGACTGGTGAGATAAGCGTAATAAAAGCAAACAATGGTCTCCTTTTGAAGCATCACTTGTGATTATCAGGCCATGTCTTCTCTCCTTTAGGGCAGTGATTGTCCCCCGGCAGTCAGAAGTGTTTGGCATTTTACAGGAATAGTTTCAAGCTTGAAGGGAAATCCTCTTCTAAAAACTTCCAAATGCTGCTTACATTTTGGCCAACTCATACAATATCAGACAAAATTTGAGCCATGGGTGCCCCCTGTAGCACCGCCAGTTGATTGTTCAATCGACTTTTGTCGAAGAAGCCAAGTGGAAAATTAAATGCAATGACTGCATGCATTCAGATGCAGCCCCTGTTCGCCTGCTGTCAGAACACAATAACTGGCCAGAGAGGGTCCTCCATTCATGGTTTTTAGCAAGGATAGAAGGGCAGTGTGTTGGATTTCTTTCGTCCAGCTTGCAGGCTGAATAAAATAAATCTATGGGTATATGGCTTAAAGTGTTACTAAACCCAGGACCCTGCATTCAGTATACCTGGTATCCCACAGTACATGGAAATACAATGAATTTAGTAAATATAAACTGCTAAATACCTTTTCTCATTACATTATATAGCAGTCTTGTGACTTCTATCAGTGTTTGGTTAAAGCTTGTAGGAGGAGTTTTCCTCTGGCTGTCCTATGAGGCTGCTTGACTCCTGACCCTCTGCCTGGACAGTGCTGATTTGTAATCACATGCACACGCTCAAAAAAATCAATACACACCAAACAGAGCATGTGCAGAGTGCCTCCTAGGGTTCTGTGCTATCAGCAAATGGATTGGGGACAGTAAAAGAAGGGAAGAATCAGAAAAGACAGCCTTTTTTATACAATGCAGAGGATTAACCCCTTAGGTTCCACAGTGAGTATAGCAAGCATGCTTTACTTCATATACAAGCTGATTTTACTGAGTTTAGTAACAATTTAAAGTGATATCTAAACCTAAGAACTGATAGTAATGCAGCTTACCAGTCCTTAGATGTGATGGCTACATTTGTTTTTTAATACTTTTTTCCTTTATTTTAACCTGGTAATAATGCCTCTATTGCACTTTCTGTCCTAGGCTGCAAACCATACTAAGCAGTGTTGTCAACCTAGGACAGGGAGTTTGTTAGGACTACATAACACCTGCCTCTCTTCTCCATAACAGGGGTACATGTTTTGGAGTCCATGGAGATAGCAGGAAGCAATGCTGGCTGATAACTGTCCAGAGGCAGAGACTATGGGAAGTTATCAGCTCACAAGATATCTAACTGGATTAACAGCTATTTTTTGCACTTGTTAAAGAAATATAATAAAACACTTTCGGGCTCTTTCACACGGGGCGGGTCAGTAAAGATCCGCCCCGTGAACCTCCGCTTGTTCAGCAGGGATGGCTCCGTTGATCCCCGCTGAGCCAGCGGATGACAGGACGGTCCCCGCACACTGTGCAGGGACCGCCCTATCTTTTCTCCGCTCTCCTCTATGGGGGGATCGGATGAACATGGGCCGTCTGTCCGTGTTCACCCGATCCGATCCGCAGATGGATGGAAAAATAGGGTTTTCCTCTGTCTGCAGATTCAGAGGATTGCGGCACTGGGCGAGATCGGGTGTCAGCGGATGTTCAATGTATGTACATTTTTCATCTGTACACGGATGTATGAAAAAGCGGACATAAAAAAAAAAAAAAATAAAATAAAAAATAAAATTCTTAAATTGAAAAAAAGAAAAAGCGGACATACGGTCTGCCTGTGTGAAAGAGCCCTTCAATGGTACGTTTAACAGAACAAAAGTGACCAAATAAGTGACATTTATTGTTAAAGGGACAATAGTTGGATCGAAATTTGGCTGGTTCACCAGGAACTGGCTAAACTTTGCTCCATCCATGGTCGTTCCCATTCAAGAGAAGTCTATTTAGTGATCGACTCCTTCCAAATGGTCCTTCCTTGAAAATTTGTGTTCGATCAGCACATGCAGATAATCACATTGGAAATCATTTTAAAATGCAGACAGCTGTTTAGACAGGCAGAAAACACAAAAAATGGTAATAAATAAACGCATATAACTCCAGACAAATTTGCAATACCTAATGTTAATTAATCGTCTTTGTTCTTATTAACAAATATTTTCTGTTCTTTTTTCAAACATATTTTGAGGTTAATAATTATAATCTCCTCTCCACTTCCTTCATGTGGCGTCACCAGGACTGTACATTAAGATGACACGCCATAATTGGGTCTGAAAAGTGACAGGCCTTGGAGCTGATGAAATAGTGGTGGGGAATGTGGAGGCCGATCGGATTATGACACCTGTAAGACTCAGCTTGTCTAGAAGTGCCCAGCCATAAAGCAGAGTATTGCCGGTGGCCGTGTGCGCTCCTCCCAGCCACGCCACCGATTTCAGAGCATTGCCGGGATTCTTCGCTTGTTCACATTTCAGCATCACGCGTTTTGTATCTCTCACCCATTCTATTTATACATTCTTCCGAGGGGACAGTTTGTGTGCTCAGTCCTCCCACTTTACTCAGAGCTCATTCTTCCTCTGTAATGAACACCTTCCCTCAATCCCAAACCACTCCGTCTCTGTCACCCTGTTGTATGAGGATGAAAGCAAAGAAAGAGGACACTGTGTCTTGATGGATGGCCTCCTAAATGGCACTTGTAACCCAGATGACTGCTTGGGGAAGATTAGCAGCTAATTGTCGGATATGTAGGGGTTAAGTGATTTAAAGGAAGCATTGTAATTGCTGCCATTTTGTGAGGATGATATTATATATATATATCAACTAATTCCCAACAGTCATAAACATCTTCATCTTCTTGTGACTTGAAGTTCTCATCATGCAATAATATTGATGCAAACTACTGGATTAGCAAAGTTTTACCCTCTAATGATTTTCGATTGAACTCCAGGGAATTGCATCAAAGTGCATGTCAACACACATTAAAGCAGGTCTGCATATGAGCACCACAAACCAAAAGCACTCTTTAATACATTTTTAAGATTCAAAGCAAAATCTCCCATCCATCCTTGTCTCCATACTTTATTTTGTTGAGAACACATCCTAGCTTTTCTGGTCGTGGCCATCTTGAGTAAGGGCAGATGATTTGTATAGTATTTACTTCCTGGAATGTATCTGCCCTTAGCTTAAGCGTGCATGCAGGAGGGTGTGGTCAAAGTAAGAAACCCCCTCCTCCTCTCCTGAAGACTCCTGGGATGTATGACATCATTTGCCTAGGCAAGAAACCAGAAAGTAACTAAAGAAATGTAAAAATAAAATAAATAATAGATATACTTTCCTATCTATTTACTAATGCTAGCAGCATGATAATTAAAATTAATCTATGTTGACTGGGAGAGTGAATGTGTTTTTTGCACATAGCAAAGCTGTTTGTTTTGACGTTTACACACGTCATAACATCCATCAACCCACTTGATGTGTGCCATGATGTATTTACATGTCTCATGAAAAATGCTTTGAGATGGATTTTGAGGCTTTTTCATTGGTTTTCATGGGAAGGGCATCAAGTAAAAACGCAAAGCTGTGAATGCAGTGAGGCTTTATTTACTTATAACATTCAACCCAATATATTATCATCAGTACATGTTATTTTTTTCTTTGCTGTTTTTTAACACGTCCTTTGATAAGCGGCACAATGTTCTAAAATATGATGGTAGTTTTCATGTGCTTTTATGTGGATCAGTGAATATTTCAGCATACACATCATTTTTCAAAATCGCATAGGTCACATTTTCCTACATTTAGGGCCCATAAATACTGCATTGCAGGTGTGCGGGAAACCTGTGTTTCTGTGATGCATTGCTATTTCTTGCTGAATGGCACCCAAGAGATTTTGTTGATGTACGTGCGTTGCACCATACATGGCACATGCATTTTTACGGTAAATGGGCTGCCTTAACATAATGCACTTTAGCTCGCATATATGTAAGAACATGCATGCGCTACCACACCCCAATGGTGTGAATGAGCCCTTACAGATAAGTCCTCCCAAATCTGTTTCACTTGGTTACAGTAGAAGCAAACTGGTTGAGTTTCCCCCTGCATTCTTATATCAGCAACAAGATGTTTGCATCAAAGTTCCCAGCTCTTCCCAACTGCTATTGCCATTTTGATGGAGATTTCAGTTGTCTCAATGCTAATTCTATTTGAATTGCTATTCAAAATGAGCACAGCTTCATCCTATTACTAAGTGAAAGTCTCTACTGCTTTAGGCCCCTGTTTGTCCATTTTTCATCCAACCGTTGACGGATGAAAAACGGACATCAATGCATCCCTATGGAAAAACAGATGTAAACGGACGATCATCCATTTATATCAGCTTACATCCACATATGTCAACATTGTTTTTTCGAACGGATTAAAGCCCTATTTTTGTTCGGCTAACAAAAGGAACAGACAAAAAACAGATGTAAACTGACAAACAGTCCATTTTGCATTGGTAGTAGATGTAAGAAAACTGATGAAAACCCGATGTAAACTTCATCCGTTATTTCTTTGAAAAAAATGTGACTGAACTGATGAAATGAATGGTTCGCGTGTGTATCAGGCCTCGTAGTTTTCCTGGACGAGGTTCTTGTCAAACTTGACGAGATTCTTGTTAAGCTTTCCTTGCATACACGCTATCAAGACAAAATCTCGTCGTTCTCAAACGCGGTGACATACAACATGTTTGACGGCACTATAAAGGGGAAGTTCGATTCTACTGGCGCCACCCTTGGGGCTGCTTTTGCTAATCTTATGTTACTGCGTGTTATATAAAAGTTTGGTGAGAGACGATTCGTGCTTTTCAGTCTGTAACAGTGTGACGAATGTGCTATCTCTATTACGAAAACTACTTTTTCGTAATAGAGCCCTGTGTTAACGTGCATTGCGTTAAGTAAGCCATGGGTCATCTAATGCTCCGAAACAGAGCTTGCAGCATTTATGGCATCACATGTCCGCTGGCAAGGTGCATCAGAATGCCATTCAGAATGAATTGCACCACATCACACCCATGCATATAACATACATGAATTAGTGTGAACAGGCCCTTAGTGACTTGCAAACAAAATTTCTCAGACTTCAAAATGGACACAGAACGCACAGCACTGAAGATACAGGCTGCACTGTGTTTTTACTTCAGTGTTATAAGCTTCTAGGTGATTGCTCTGCTGACTATTACTGAATAAGCACACAAGCAATACAAACATACGACACATTCCCTGTAATGTTGTGCGTTGAGAGACATCTACCGTGTCTGCTATGGCGTGAAGCACCAGCCACAATACAGCGTGAAGTAATCCGAATTTTATATATATGACATTATTATGAAGGAGACTGAGATATAAAGAGAACTGAGGTAGCATTGGCCTGCACTGAGGTACTCAGGAGGTGGTCTTCTTGGGGTTCTCTTAAACTTTCTGTTCTCTGGGGACACGGGCCTTCAAGAAGCCTGTCTCCTCTAACCTGGCAAGGCTGGAATGTGCTTCTCAGGGCAATGTAACAGGAAATTCTATGTGTGTTGAAAGCTAGGATAAAAAGCATCTGCAGAGCTGCCCCGAGGGATGTACTCAGCCTGAGGGGGCTGTGAAGGCTGGGTTACATTAGGGTTAAGGCTGCCTTCTTTCCCCCTCTTCTGGTTATTTTGGGCTGCGCTAAATTAGTAGCACATGTCATTGTGATACTCACATTCAACTTCCTTTAGTCAAAGGCCCAGCCTAATAACAGGAGAAGGAGTAATGAAATCCCTCTGTATTAAAAGGTCTCATATGAGCATATTAACATCCATCTTTACTTTCTTTCAAGAACTTCTCACAAGTTGAGTATTGTCGGTATACTTTGAAGTGTACCTGTCTCCCCCACATATGGTGAGATACCATTTGTAGTCATGTCTCTCAATCTACTCTAGTATGCCATAGCTGTGAGACCCTGAGTGTCACATGCCTCTTGTTCTTGAACAGAATCAATCTAGGACCCCAAACCTGATCTGACGTTGCTAGGCCATGGGTTGCACACCATTTGTTTATATCAGTGTAAACAAGTTAGAAGCCTTTTGGTTCAAAGGGAACCATTGCTGTGGTCTATTAACGCTCAGCCAAACTAGATAGCTGAAACACATATTATAGGTTCTTTTGAATGCCAAAAGATGTTTAAAGTGAATCATCCTTGCTGTGGTTCATACACACTGGGGTTGATTTACTAAAACTGAAGAGTGCAAAATCTGGTGCACAGAAACCAATTAGCTTTCAGGTTCTATCGTCAAAGCTTAGTTGAACAAGCTGAGGTTAGAAGTTTATTGGCAATGGCTACCATGCACGCTTCACCAGATTTTGCACTGCAGTCTTCCAGTAGCAAACCAACCCCACTGTACCCTCCTCCATTTCTTAAGGCCCATACATACACGATTGGACTTTTCGACAACAACGGTCTGACGGACGTGTTTTATCAGACAATCCGACCATGTGTATGCTCCATTGGACAATTGTTTTCATTTTTTCAATAGACAAATGTTCGCTGTGCATGCTCTCAAACTTTCGGACAACAATTCATATAACTCCACACCCCACGTGTAAATCTGCACCAATGAATGCGCAAGACAAAAAGGGAACTACTGAACAACCAAACCACAAAAATATCCCTGATAGTAACACTGCCCTGCACCACTTTGAATGATATCAATAAAAAGCGTATGCAATATACAAAATAACATTATTACAGCATTAAATTGCTAAAATGATTTTACAAAGGGGCAAGAAATATGTACAAAAAGCAAAGTTGAAAACCATTAATTTTAATTGTTGATACGTTTTTGATTGCAAGCTTTTGTACATATATCTTGTGCAAAATTATTGTTAATTCGTAATAAAATAATTTTCTATATTCCATACCATAAGGCAGTGGTTCTCAAACTCAATCCTCAAGTACCCCATACAGGCCATGTTTTCAGGTTTTCCTTTACCCTGCACAGCTGCTTTAAATATATATTAATGTCATGATATTAATAAGAGCTATTTTGTCTACGGGAAGTTCCCAAAACATGGCCTGTTTGGGGTACTTGAGGATTGAGGTTGACAACCACTGCCATAAGGGATACTTTTTGTGGTTTGGTCAATGGTTACAAAAAAAATTGTATTTGTATGACATTGCTTACGACACCAAGGATCATTGGGGCATTGCATAACTACTATGTAAACATAGATTTAAAAAAATAAAAATAATTCTCTAGCAAAAACTGTTTTCTATGTATGTTTTGTGTTGATAAATATAAATGCTATATATATATATATATATATATATATATATATATATATGTTTCATGTTATTGCTGACCTTTTGGCCTCCGCATCTCCTAGAATAAGTGTAGTGTTTCTAAAAAAAACCTCTGTGGAGAAAAAGGAAAAGGGAAAAGGTTCATGGAGATGTCACAAGCGTTCAGAACAAACACCATACGTTATTTAAGCAGTTATTATATCAAGAAAAAAAAAGTCGTACCTGTCATGTATTAGGTATTAGATATAGAGTATATACCAGGCATACCAGAATTTCTAACCAATTGTTTTTTTTTTTTTTTTTTGTGCAGCCGTTGAAACCCAGAGCACCAGCTCAGAAGAGATGGTCCCCAGCTCTCCGTCACCTCCTCCTCCACCACGTGTTTACAAACCCTGCTTCGTGTGCAATGACAAGTCCTCTGGCTATCACTATGGAGTCAGCTCCTGCGAAGGCTGCAAGGTGAGACATCACAGCAAGTTATCTATATCTATTTATTACTAATGGTCCATGATGGAACATAGTTGGTGAAGCCTCTTCCACAAAAAATGATTGCCATTCTTCAGTGCTCTGCTGACTTTCAAGCCTTAGTCACACAGGTGAACTATAGCGTATGCAAGTGTAAGGGTCCTGTTTGCCCCCATGGGGATGCCCAGGTGTTCCCGGAACCCCCCTGCAGGCAGTCCTATTAGTTTCAGTTGGGATGCAGCTTCTCCCCAGACACAGCTCCTGCTCTCAATTTGACAGCCGCATGGATTCAGGTGAAAAGCCCCAAAAGCACACTGTCTGCGTTCAGGGGCCGCGCATTTGCATGGCTTCAAATTGGGAGTAAAGAAGAAATGGCTGCATATCCATAAAAGTCTAATTGCTGTTTATTAATCACTGAGATGACATCAAAAGACACCAATACACAGTCTTGTCGGCACGTTTCACACAGTACAATTGTACTTAATCGTTACTGAATGATTAAGCACAATTGTACCGTGCGAAATGCGTCTACAAGACTGTGAATTGGTGTTTTTTGATGCCATCTCGGTGATTAATAAACAACAATTGGACTTTCGTTGATGTGCAGCCATTTCTTCTTTACTTCATGAATCCACAGAGACGGGCAAGGGCTAGCACTTGAATGGAGTTCCTGTCAAGCATAGTTCATTCACCTGGAGCGGTGAGTTCTACATTTCTTCAAATTGGGAGCAGTGGCTGTGTCCATGGAGCTGCTGTTTCCCAGTTAAAAATAAAAGGGACTACCTTTACAGGGATGCAGGGAATACCTTTGCATCCCCATGCTGGCAAACATGGCCCTTCCACATGCATATGCTATAGTATGCCTATTTGAACAAGGCCATCCGTCACATTTGAGAAATGGAGCAGGTGTATCCATACTACTACCTCCTGTGTAATGCCTGGTCAGCCTCAAAAACACAATATTCAGCCTTGGAAGACTCTGCAAACCTCCATGTGAAATCCGTACAAAAAAATGAGAAAGGCTGGTGCCATGGAAGTTGGCTAAAACATTTTGTTTTATTAATGCAGGCAAAAAAAATTGCAAAAAAGCCATGCAGGTGAAAAACAGTCAAAAACCAACGCGTTTCGGTCATCAGGCCTTAAAGTGATACTAAAGTCTCTGGGTTTTTTTAGTTAAAAAAAACAAACATGTTGTACTTACCTGCTTTGTACAGTTGGTTTTGCACAGAGCAGCTCAGATCCTCCTCTTCTCAAGTCCCTCTTCGCTGCTCGTGGACTCTCCCTCCTGTTGAGTGCCACTGTGGGGGCACCGGAGCCGAGCTACAGCTCCATGTGTCCATTCAGACGCGGAGCCGTGCCCCACCCCTCTCTCTCCTCATTGGCTGACTGTCTTTGATTGACAGCAGCAGAAGGCAATGGCGCCACGCTATTTTAATGAGGAGGGGAGTCCCGGGCAGCTGAGACTCTGCTACAACATCGCTGGATCTAGAGGGGGCTCAGGTAAGTATTAGGGGAGCTGCTGCACACAGAAGGTTGTTTATCTTAATGCATAGAATGCATTAAGATAAACAACCTTCTGCGTTTACAATCACAACAACCTTCTGCGTATACAATCACTGTAAGCCATGATTAAGGCCTGATGGCCAAAACGCATTGGATTTATTTTTGGACTGTTTTTCACCTGCATTAACAAAACAGCGTTTTAGTTGACTTCCATGGCACCCGCCTGTTTCTATTTTGAGAAATGGTCAAAATCTTTTTTGTAAAAAAAAAATGTGTTTTAAACATTATGTTTTGCCATAAAGTTGAACCACACCATGTACACATATCACGCATCTCTTTATTTCTTTCTTTTTGGCAAGTAATATGCTCAGCATCTTATACCAGAAAGCCATGGCTATAAATCACACTGCATTAAGTCACATCTGAAACCCTGATCAGCTTGCAGATTTTGAAGATCTTATTTGAATCTTTATTTTAGCTGTGGAGAATTACTGTAAAGTTTATGTTGCCAAAAAACAAAGAAACTAAGATTTGATTTTATATTTCATTGTCCAACCACACTTTAAGGGCTTATACTAATGAGCTCCAATTTTGTACCATACTTAGTGCTCTCATATTTAAATCTCCAATGTCAGCACACAGTTCTCCTTACTTCTTGGTGGGGGGGCCTGGCTAGCAGAGCCATTGCAAACAGCAAGTACTGGAGAGTCATAGCTTGCATGATGCTACATGTACCATTACTATACACATACAGCTCAAAGCAAATGGAAAGCATTTGTATTTGTTGGATTTCTTGGCTGAATATGCCCATACAGCGTAATACAGCAGTAGTCAGGATCCTCTGCTTGGCCACTTTTTTGACATCCTTTTAAGTTTTTATATATGATGTGAACATTATTTGCCGGTTGTATTGTAAATATTGGTGTAAAACAGGAAAACAGTATTATTGTTCTGTATTGTTAAAGCTGAATTTAATCTGCCTATATTTTGTCTTTTATGGTTCCTCCTTTCACTCCCTCACCTACATGATAATATAATAATAAAAAATAAAAAAACGTATTTTATTAAATACGGTACTTTTTTTTTTTCAAAATAAATTTATTGAAGAGCAGTACAGTACAATTTAATGCCACCAGAAATAAACGGTACTTTTAAACCCAGCGATGTCATCACTAGTGTTGCTCACGAATATTCGCATTGCGAATATTCGCTACGAATATTGCATATTCGAGTATCCGCAAATAACTTGAATATTGCGGCGAATATTCGCTATGGCGAATATTCGTATTTTTTCAAATTTATTTTTAAAACAGATCACATCCTAGTGATCTCCATCGACGTCTAAAAGCATTGCTGGTATGATTAGAGAGAGACCCTGGGCCGAGTAGCTGATGCGATTCTTTTATGTTGCCGAAAATTCGCATTGCGAATTTTCGGCAACATAAAAGAATCGCATCAGCTACTCGGCCCTTCTTTTGCATCAGAGCCAATCAGAATAACTTGAATATTCGACAAACGGAATATTGCGCGATTATCTTCTCCGCCCTTCTTTTGCATCAGAGCTAATCAGAATAACTCGAATATTCGGCAAAAGGAATATTGCGCGATATTCCTTTTGCCGAATATTCAAGTTATTCTGATTGGCTCTGATGCAAAAGAAGGGCGGAGAAGATAATCGCGCAATAGGAATATTGCGCGATTATCTTCTCCGCCCTTCTTTTGCCCCCTTATTCTCCTTTCTTTTAAGTAGTTAGTGTAGAGTTAGTGTTTAGTGCATATTAGTTTAGTAATACAGGAAATGATCTCCGTTTATGAGAATTTCGCAATCATTTTCGCATTAGCGAAATTTTGCAAATTTTTTTTTGGATTAAATATCACAAATTTTCGATATTAGCGAATATTCGCGAATATTCTTCTATATATTCGCGCAATATCGCGAAATCGAATATGGCGTATTCCGCTCAACACTAGTCATCACTGGGTCCCAGTGCTTTTTTATGCAATGCAGGCACATCATTGCTGGTAGGAGGGGCCAGCAGAGTGCTGCGCATAGCTTCCTGAAAATATTATAGCACTCTGCCTCAATATTTTACTCAAGAATCCTCAGCCCTGATGCAGTAGGATGGCTTTTGAGTAATGAGCAGAGTTAGGCTGGGTTCACATATGTGCGAATTGGATACGTTTTTCACTGCATCCAATTTGTGTGACATTCGGGTGTGACTGGCTCTCAATGGAGCCGGTCACACATATCTGGGGGGGCTGCGGTGTAAATTCCTTAAGGGTCTTGTGCATTTTTGGGTCCGGTTCAGGTGTAAATTCAGGCAAAAATTCGGACCTGATGCTGGAAACTGCAGCCACACATATGTAAACCATAGCTCCTAACTGTCCCTGATTTCGAGGGACTGTCTCTGATTTGGAGCAATGTCCCTCTGTCCCTCTTTCCTCCTCATTCTGGTCTGATCTGTATAGTTGTATGTAAAATGCACTTTTTATCTTTCAAAAAGTGTTTCCCAGCGCTAAACCTTCCATCCAATTTCTAAAAGCCAATATAAACTATAATGGGAGTAAAAAAAAGCCCTTGTGGATTTAATTAACCTTTTTTGGGGTTATTCTCCTTTAAGGGGGTGTGGCAGGGTGTGTGTCCTATGACTACATACGTTTGCTAGTAGGTGTCCCTCATTCCCATCTCAAAATGTTGGGAGTTATGTGTAAACCCGGCCTTAAGAGAAGATCAAAATACCTTCATGGGCGAGTTTCAGTCTGGAGGAATGAGGTGTAAAGCCTGGTACACACGATCGGATTTCCATCGGACAAATCTGTGGAATTTTGTCCGAAGGGCTTTGGCTGTGAACTTGTTCTGCATACAGACAGCAGAAATTTTTCAGCCAACATACACAAAACTACGTAATTTTTTAGCTCTTTAACGCCAACCTTTGGGCAACTCTTGCTAATATTGTGTTATGGTTAGTATAATCTGGATAATCCGATAAGAAACATTTGTTGTCGGACAATTTGAGAGCATGGCTATCCATCATTTGTTGTTGGAAATTCCGACACCAATCATCCGATGAAGCATATACACGGTCGGATTATCCAACAAAACCCTTCCATCACACAAATGTTATCGGAATACCTGATCGTGTGTACGGGCCTTAAGTGTCTAGGGACACGCAGATCACCCCAAGTAACTTCCACATGTAATGCAGAGCTTCTAAAATTGAAAGAACTTAAATCCAATGAATAAAAGGGATGGGTCACAGTAAAGTTCCGTACACACGATCGGATTTTCCGACAAGAATTGTGTGATGACAGGCTGTTGTCGGAAAATCCGACTGTTTGTACGCTCCATCGGACAATTCTTAACGGATTTTCCGCCAACAAATGTTGAATAGCATGCTTTAAAAGTCCTTCAGACAAAACTCCAAAGTACAAACACGCATGCTCAGAAGCAATGCTAACCATAGGAAAACATTAGCAGAAGTTGCCCAAAGGGTGGCACTAAAGAGCTAAAAACCACGTAGTTTTGTGTTTGTTGGCTGACAATCCTTTGCCGTTGGTGTGCAAGACAAGTTCATGGCCAACGCCCTCCAGGTAAAAGCCCTACGCTTTGTCCAGAGAAAATCCGATCGTGTGTATGACGCTTAAAGGGGTTGTAAAGGTAGAATTATTTTTTTTTCTAAATAGCTTCCTTTACCTTAGTGCAGTCCTCCTTTACTTACCTCATCCTTCCATTTTGCTTTTAAATGTCCATTTTTCTTCTGAGAAATCCTCACTTCCTGTTCTTCTGTCTGTAACTCCACACAGTAATGCAAGGCTTTCTCCCTGGTGTGGAGTGTCGTGCTCGCCCCGTGCCTTGGACTACAGGAGAGTTAGGATGCCCACTAACACACAACTCCTTTCTCTATCTGGAACGTAGAGAGCATCCCGACTCTCCTGTAGTCCAAGGGAGGAGGCGAGCACGATACTTCACACCAGGGAGAAAGCCTTGCATTACTGTGTGGAGATACAGACAGAAAAACAGGAAGTGAGGATTTCTCAGAAGAAATAAGGACATTTAAAAGCAAAATGGAAGGATGAGGTAAGTGAAGGAGGACTGCACTGAGGTAAAGGAAGCTATTTAGGGGAAAAAAATGCTACCTTTACAACCCCTTTAAGGCTGGGGAGGAAAGAGCTAGATTATGCTGGGTGTTCTCCAGCAATAGAGACAGGCTCTATCGGACTTGCTGCAACTTATAATGCACACTGTGAGAAGCTCAAAGTGTGCAGTGAAATTAGAGTAAGCCATTTTGGTACCAACTGCACAAGACAGAAGTTAAGGGCGGAGTTCAGCTTTAATATTACTGTTACATATACATCATGGCTGAGCCAATATTTATTAGCATTCAGCCTGTGTATTGATGGGGTGATGCTGTATTTTATAAGTTACCATGTACTGCCTATAGGCTTGCAGAACATGGGGGCTATCATGTGTTCATAGTAGAGTTATCTGTTATGTGGGGAAACCTTTACCCAGTCTATCCATTCATGAGGCTCCAGATAATAGTGCCTTAGGACACGATAGAGCGCTTTCTCCGAAATATGTCTCTGTTCAGTCTGCAAGACAATTCTTACTTTCTTTTACTTTTATTTCTGCGGCAGATCTCCGACTAACTCTCTCTGACCCTCCTTTTCTCTGCCATTGTCTAGTATCTCCATCTGCTAGAGTTTACTCTCCCTCCTCTCATTTGTCCCCCTCTCTGCATGCCATCAAGCATTCATCATCTGTGTCTATTTAAAATAATCAATGATTTCAACTCTTTGCTGCATTCCCAGATCCCTTACTAACAAGTTCAGCAGAAGGGGTGCACAGTCTAAGCGGAAAAAAAATGGGGACTGCTTTAGTTCTGTATTGTATGTTTAACAGCAAGCAGCCTCAGTCTTATTTATATATATATATATATATATATATATATATATATATATATATATATATATATATAATATGGATCATAATAGTACATATATAGTTTACACTTTGTATACCTATGTATGTAATATAACATATAGCTTCCTTTTTACATTTTCTTCTACGTGTTTGGATGCCACATTATCTTTGGCAGGCTGAATTGAGGCTAATTCAGTAAACATTTGGGGAGGACTTATAGCTCAGGCAGCCAATACTACTGCACAATGACAAGGGAATCTGAATAATAAAGCAGAACTTAAAAAAAATTAAATAGGTTATTAAAGTCACGAAAATTCTCGTATGACAGAAGAAAAAACATCGGAATCAATGTCATGTGTTGTAATGTATTTGTATTGTATTTTCAGACTAAACAACTATACTGACTAAATGAAAATTGTACGACATCGTACAAGGAAAATTTTCGTGCTTGTCCGATCAAATAATATCAGATGAATTGTCGTGATCGGCTGTTGAAAGTAGTGTACACACGATCCGAAAATCGTACGAATCTTCCTCAACGGTCGTTTTTGTCCGATTTTCGGATCGTGTGTACGGGCCATTAGTCTGTAGGGTTCAATGTTGAGTTGGCCCACCCTTTCAAGCTATAACAGCTTTAACTCTACTGGGAAGGCTGTCCACAAGGTTTAGGAGTGTGTCTATGGGAATATTTGACCATTCTTCCAGAAGTGCATTTGTGAGGTCAGGCACTAATGTTGGACGAGAGGGCCTGGCTCGCAGTCTCGGCTCTAATTCATCCAAAAGCTTTTCTATCGGGTTGAGGTCAGGGCTCTGTGCAGGCCAGTCAAGTTCCTCCACCCTAAACTCACTCATCCATGTCTTTTTGGACCTTACTTTGTGCACTGGTGCAAATCACTTGGTGAAGGGGGGATTATAGTGTGGGGTTGTTTTTCAGGGGTTGGGCTTGGCCCCTTAGTTCCAGTAAAAGGAACTCTTAGACCCCTTTCACACTGGCGTGGTGGGGGCATCGGCGGTAAAGCAGCAGAGGCGCTTTGCCGGCGGTATATCGGTATAGCCGCGGCGCCCATTAATATCAATGGGCAGGAGCGGTAGATGAGCGGTATACACACCACTCCTTCACCGCTCTAAAGATGCTGCTAGCAGGACTTTTTTTTCCTGTCCTGCTAGCGCACCACTCCAGTGTGAAAGCCCTCTGGGCTTTCACACTGGAGAGATAGCAGCGGCTGTTTCAGGGCGCTTTGCAGGCGCTATTTTTAGCATTATATGCCTGCAAAGCGCCCCAGTGTGAAAGAAGTCTTAAGGCGTCAGCATACCAAGACATTTTGGACAATTTCATGCTCCGAACTTTGTGAGAACAGTTTAGGGATGGCCCCTTCCTGTTCCAACATGACTGCGCACCACTGCATAAAACAAGATCCATAAAGACACGCATGAGCGAGTTTGGGGTGGAGGAACTGGACTGGCCTTCAAAGAGTTCTGCCTTCAAACCCGATTTAACACCTTTGGAATGATAAAGAGCGGAGACTGCGAGCCAGGCCTACTTGCCCAACATCAGTGCCTGACCTCACAAATGATCTTCTGGAAAAAGGGTCAAACTCCTAAGCCTTGTGGACAGCCTTCCTGGAAAAGTTAACGCTGTCATATAGGGTGGGCTAACTAAATATTGAACCCTACGGACTAAGACTGGGATGCCATTAAAGTTCATCTGCGTGTAATGGCAGACATCCCAGGAATCTCCATGAGTAGGCCCAAATGCCAGTCCTGCACACAAGATCACAATTTCTGTCTGCTACTGTATTCGTCGCTAGTAGCAACAGTTGCACTGATACAATTTCTGTACGAAAATGTTAAGGACTGATTAAATAAATCTTCCAGCGTGCGGGATCATTTTACCATTCAGTCTCTGTTAGACACAGGTTCACAGGTCTTAGTAAAGAGGAAAAAAATCTATTTAAAAAGAAAAAGTGTCTAGCTGGAAAACCACATAATGCGAGTTGCCATAGGGTATAGTTGGCGCTGGCATGCTATTTTAGAAAAAATGCCCAAACACCAAATCTTTGGACAAATTAACCAAAATTGAACCTAAATCTGGCCATCTAACTACCATTTCTGTGCCGCTCCTTACTTCTGTTTGGTAGTCCCTCAAACACAGTCCAATGTATGTTGCCACTATCATGTTTTGTAAGGGAAAAATGTAATAACCCGTAACAAGCAATGTATTGATGTGGCAAACTGTAAGCTGCATTCTGATTGGTTGATTTTGGCTATGGTATTTTATGAAGCCCCTTCGCAGTGCTTTATTGAATAAGCTTGTATGTGGATTTCATTATATCCATCATTTCTTCTGTCTTACTCTCATTCCATCCAGTCACCTCAACCCCCTTCCCTCTCTCTGGCAGGGTTTCTTCCGTCGCAGCATACAGAAGAACATGGTCTACACTTGTCATCGTGATAAGAACTGCCAAATCAACAAGGTGACACGGAATCGCTGCCAGTTTTGCCGACTACAGAAATGTTTCCAGGTTGGCATGTCAAAAGAAGGTGAGTCATGGCCGCGTTCAATCATACACTGCATGGGGTGTAGAAAGAAAATAGATCTTTCCAGCAAGAGAGGGGTCAGGCCTTTCACACCGGCCTTTCAGCTAGTTAAAGCTGTGGACTCCGCATTCCTTGTAATCCCAACACCTCATTCTGTCCCTTGGGTGCTCATGTAAATAGATACTTTACAAAGAGAGGCTCCTCCATTCTGGATTCCACAAGGATAAACATGTACTCAAGTAACAATCCTGCCCCACTCCTAATATCAAACTCAGAAACTTTTAATTCTTATTTCCAATAAAGAAAGACTAAAAGAAAGTTACAGCGTCGTGTAAAAGCCGCCACGTCTATAAAGTCACATATAGGAAAGAAGTACAATGTAGAGCAGGATATAGGAGAATGTGTGCTAGGAAACTCATTATACAGCTTGGCAACGATCAGAGATTAGGGCTGAATAATTCATTTTCTTTCGAGTTTACCACGAGTATTCCTCACCTGCTCTCTTCTTTTTCTCAACCTTCTCATATTAGTGAGTTGTAGGGTCAGCCTTCCTCACTAGAGGCACATCGATCATCCCCTCCTTGGAGCCATACTAGACAGTGCAATGGCAGACAGGGAGTCTGTATTTGTATTATTGCCATTCGCTCTTAGGTCTTTACATACTCTGTACATGTTCTTTTGTTCAAGTGTCTCACACACAATTCTTATTTATTGTTCCTATCTATTTCCTCCTTGTAATCTTTACTCCCGACCATCTTCCTTGTTAGATCGCAGGTTGTCTCCTTTTAGCACTTCTCTTTTCTAATCATTGTCAGGATTTTTAAACATTATCCCGGGATGGAGATGCGATTTAGGAGTGGAATGGAGTGCCTGCACAGATTTACCACTGATCAGTTCTTTAATGCATTGTCATTTTTTTTACTGGCGGACCCAGTTGGAGTCGGTCTGCCTTTAGTCTGGTGGTATATTGTTTTTTTGGGCAGTCCTTGTTCCACTCCTTCTTTTTTATTTTTTTCTTTTTTTTCAGTGCTCTCATTTGCCATACCAACTCTAGGTAGGGGCGGGTTTTAGGCCATCACCTGTCCTCTGCCTGGTGATTAGCACACCTGGGCTCCCTTTCAGGAGACCTTAAATTTATAGATAGGACTGCAGCCATGCAGAGTGCCGTGGAGTTGGCGCTGCAGCTTCCCAGGTATTTGCAAATGCTTGCAACTAAACCTCTGTTTTTACTTACACCAGTTAGACAGATTAATATGGTTTAGTGCGTTTTGGTTGACAACTCTGAGCCTGGTCACATGGTTACATACAATTTATTTTCCATGTTTATATTTAATTGCATATTGCTAAAATCGCATCTCATTCAAAGTCCCACTTTTACAATTTTTATCATTGTCAGGGTTACATTGACGTTTTATTTGCTCATCTTATTTCTTTCTTTTCTTAACCTGCTACTTCATTACCAGGCATACCCCACTTTGAAGTACACAGTGGGGTTTATTTACTAAAGCTGGAAAGTGCAAAATCAGGCTCACTTCTGCATAGAAACCAATGAGCTTCCAGGTTTTATTACCAGGCTTAATTGAACAAGCTGGGGTTAGCGGCTCATTGGTTTCTATGCACAGGTGAGCCTGATTTTGCACTTTCCATCTTTAGTAAATAAACATCATTGGGTACTTAAAAGTGGGGTATGCCTGTACTCAGCCTATCTTTCCTGTATTGTCTCTATTGTTTCCTCCTCACCCTATTTTTTTTTCTTACTTCCCCCATGTTATTACTCAGCTCACCTCTTTCCTATTGTGCCCTCTCCACTATCCATTTTTCACTCCTCTCCCTCCTCCTTTTGCTCCCCCTTTCTCTTTTTATTTTTATTTTTTTCTCTCTCACTCTCGTTGTTTCTCACTCTCTTCTCCTCTGTTTCTTCCTCATATGTCTCACTCTTTACCTTTCTCTCTGTGGGGTTAACTTACTAAAGGCATAGACTGTGCACTTCGCAATGTGCAGTTGCTCCAGAGCTTAGTAAATGAGGTAAGGCTTCACTTTGCAACGAGTATCCAAGTAAAGGGGGGAAAAACTCAATTTCTGCTTGCACATGATTAGATGATGGAAGTCAGCAGAGCTTCTGCTAATTTACTAAGCTCTTGAGCAACTTGCAATGTGCAGTGTTTTTGCCTTTAGTAAATCAACTCTCTACCTTTCTTTCTCTCTCTATCTCTCTCTATCTCTCTACCTTTCTCTCTATCTCTCTATATTTCTTTCTTTCTGATTCTGCCCCTCCTTCACTCTACCCTTCTCTTACTCACTCTCCTTCACTGTCTACTCTTCTCTCCCACTCTCTAGCTTACTCCTTCATTATCTCCACCTTTCTTTCTCTCTCTCTTTCTCTCTCTCTTTCTCTTTCTGTCTCTTACCCTCCATATCTTACTGTCTTCTCTCTACTTTGGCTCTTTGTACTCTCTCTCTCTCTCTCCAATGCGTTCTTCTTCTATCCACCTTTTCTCTTTCTCCCGCTCACTTTCTACCTTTCTCTCTCTCTCTTCTTCTCTCTCTCTCTGAGGCCTTGTACACACGTCCGAGGAACTCGTCGTTTCAGACACAACGTTTTCCTCATCGAGTTCCTTGTTAGGCTTGTCGAGAAACTTGACAAGCTGTCTTTGCGTACACACTGTCAAGACAAAATCTCCTTGTTCTCAAACTCTGTGACTTCAACACATACAACGGCAGGGGCTGCTTTTTCTAATCTCATGTTACTGCGTGTTAGGTAAAAGTTTGGTAAGAGACATTTGCACTTTTCAGTCTGTTACAGCGTGACAAAGTGCTATTTCCATTACACATACAAATTTTACCGAAGGTGCGCGGGTTTCTAAGCATACACACCAACGTGTTTCTCGTGGAAAACCAGCCCGACGAGGAACACGAAGAGAACTTGCTCTCTTTTTTCCTCGTCGAGTTCCTCGACAGTTTACTCGATGAAAAGCATACACACGACCATTTTCCTCGAAAAAAAAGCTCTGCCACCAAGTTTCTTGATGGATTCTGTCGAGGAAAGCGGTCATGTGTACGCGGCCTAACTTGATTTCTTCTATCTACTTTTATCTTCCTCCCTCTCACTCATTTTCTACCTTTCTCACACTCTCTCTTTCTACATTGCTTTCTTTTTCTATTTACTTTTCTCTTCCTCCCCCACTTGTGCACTTTCCACCTTTACCTCTCTCTCTCCCCCTTACTTTCTTTTTCTCGCTACCCTATCTCTTCTTCTCTTTCATTCACTCTCTAACTTTCTCTCTCTTCCTCTTACTCTACCTTACTTTCTACATTTCCCTTCCTCTCACTCACTCTCTTTCTCTCTGTCTCTCTACCTTGCTTTCTTCTTCTTTATACTTTTTCTTTTCTCTACCTTACTCTCTACATTTCTCTATCTCTCTCTCTCACTCTCTCTACCCCCTTTCTCTCTCTCTCTTTCTCTACCTCTCTTTACCCCTCTCTCTCTCTACCTCTCTTTACCCCCCTCTCTCTCTCTCTCTACCTTACTCTCGTATTCTCCTACCCTCTCTTCTTCCTTCTCCTTCACTCACTACCCCTCTTTCTTCTCTCTCACACACACTCTGTAACTTTATCAATCCCTTTGTTTCTATGCCTAGCACTTTCTAATTCTTTCTTGTGCTTGTTTTAAATGTCTCTCCCCCTATCCACCTTTCTGTCTCCCTCTGTGTCTATATCTAGCACTTCCTATTTCTTTCTCGTAGTCTCATTTTCTTTCTCTCTGTCTAGCTCTCTCGTTCTCATTTTCGCCCTCTCTAGCCCCTATCTTCTCTCGACTCAGTCTGTGTGCCCTTCTCATGCTATAAGTGGGTTTCCGGCGCCTGGCTTCCTGTTGTTAGGGTCCTGCACACTTTATCCCGAGGTGAAAAGGAAGTTCACAAGGAAACGTGTGAGGAGAGTCAGGACACAGGGGAGTAGGGTGAGAGAGAGCAGCACTGTGACATGTACAGTAGGGAGAAATGCAAGTAAGGCCCTCTCCCTAAAGGTAAACTTTACTTAACAACAGAAATAAGGCACATTTTACTATTGAAAAGCAACGTCAGCAATTGTCTGCCTTAGTATGCATTTTATATGTGTGCTTTAATTTCTATAGTAGCATCAGTTCCAGTACATATCCTAGGCTGTTGGAATAAAGAGACAGCAGTATATCTTAATATTCAAGTTACTAATTTCCCTCATCATTTAATGTGTTTATTTAAGGTCTTCTCTGAGACGATAATAGGCTTGTTACAGGGCTCTTTGCTTGTAATATTTTCTCTGAATTTGATTTGTTGCTTGTCTTTGTCTTGGTGATTTTGAAGAATGTTCAATTTGTCTTACTTCTCCGTAAATGTATACAGTGGTTGGTTTTTAGAAAGATATATGGCAGAAAGAACTTAGAAGAGACTAGGGATTTAAAAGAGCAGTCAGGTCATCCATCTCTATCCCCTGCGGTGCTTCAAACCTACCACCTGCAGGCACGGACAAAGGTCACATTTCAGGGGCAAAGTTCAGGCCAGGAGATATTTAGTATTGATGCTCAGACAGCAGACACAAGTCTACTAGGCTCTTCCCCTGAAAATCCAGCATTGCCTCTAGCAGAGATTGATTGTGATGCTTCCAAAAAAAGGCATCTGATCTTAATGGGTACAATATGATCATCGTACATTTTAATTACATTCCTCTGGCTTTTCATCATCCTTTATCCACTTAAAAAGCATTTCCCTATAAAAGTAGATTTCGAAATTCATTACAAATGAGTGAAAATTCAGTAGTACTTTCAAAAGTAAGTCTCCAATTCTTAGGAAAGCTTAAGCCCTGTACACACGATCGAATATCTGATGAAATTAAAAAATTTCGTCGGATATCCGATAAAGCTGACTTTCATCAGTCTTGCCTACGCACCATCGGTCAAAAATCCGACCGTCTCCAACGCGGTGATGTAAAACACTACGACATGCTGAGAAAAATGAAGTTCAATTCTTCCGAGCGTGCGTCGACTTGATTCTGAGCATACGTGGATTTTTGACCGATGTACTTCCACACAGACAATCGTTTTTTTTTCATATCGGTTTTTTATCCATAGAAAAATCTTAAAATATGTTCTATTTTTTTCCCACACACGATCGATTTGTCCAATGAAAACGGTCCATCGGTCTGTTTTCATCAGACAAACAGATCGTGTGTACAGGGCTTTACACACCTCTCCAGATCTTTTTACCAAAGAAAGGTTAAATTCTTAACAACTGGCAGTAGTTGAAGGGGGTTTCCACTTTAAACAGAAAGTAGACCTCTGATCCCTGCAATGACAAGGAGAGGTCTTGTTCTCCTAAGAAACTGCCATTCTCCTACCACCTCATGTTTGTATTGGCTTGGAGAGCCACAGCCACTATTAAAGCTAGATCAACAATCTGCAATTCCTGCTTTCATGCTGCTGGTGAAATGTGGACCTGGCCAGAGGTGAGAGTGTTCCTAAATTTAGAGGTTTGAAAGGGTTCATTTCTGGATAAAAAAATATAAAAAAAAAACATTAAAACAGCACACAGCTTTGCACCCTTTGAAAGCAAAGAGACGCTATAATAATATACAAGTATTCAAACTAATCATGTCAACAAGGATTCACATTGGTTTTTTGAAGGCCACACACACAAAAGTAAGGTTAACACAATTGTCACTCTATTAATTCAGCCACAGTTTTAAATTGTATTGTAATTACTGCTGGCAATGCATGCTGTGAACTACAGCTGTAAACAGCCGCACCAGTTAGAGGTCAGCAGAGTCTCTATCATGCCAAATTAATGGGGACGTAGAGAGTGTTTAGTAGAAGGGAACGCCATAGCTCCTTACTGCTGTCCTTTTGGAAGCAAATCCCTCTTTACACCTAAGTTGTCCCTCTTTTGAGTCTGATGCACAGACCTCTATAAAAATGTACTGTTTACCTACCAAAAGTGTCATACTACACTAATCCTTTCATTCAAGCTCTAAATTATTGCATTTGGTATTTAATAAAGCCAGTATAAAAGAAAAGTAACAATGAAAATAAAAGCACCTACAGGTGTAAGCAATCATTTTTGGCGTTTTACTTCTTCCAGGTCCATGCAGCTGGGGGAGTGGTATAGGTATGTCCTTTGTCTTAATATTTTGTGCAAAAATGTGTCCCTATTTTCTCATCTTAGCAAGTTGGGAGGTTGGGGTAACATAAGGATAAACTGTACATTTTGTAACCCTTGTGCTCTCTTTTGTGCAGCGGTGCGAAATGACAGGAACAAAAAGAAGAAAGAGGTGAAAGAAGAGGTGGTGGTATCAGACAACTATGAAATGCCTCCTGAGATGGAAGAGCTTATTCAGAAAGTCAGCAAAGCTCACCAGGAAACCTTCCCTTCTCTCTGCCAGCTTGGCAAATACACTACGGTAAGACTGGTGGGCTGTGAATAACTAGGCTGCATAGCGGCTTCCTAACTTAATAAAATCCTCCATTTCCGACATAAGATTACAGAGAGAACAGAAAAAATCTCAGCTATTTCACTACTGTAGTCTAAGCTAGTCCTAAAAATAATAGCATGGTACAAACGTGGGAATGTGATTGTTGTACAAGCACCAATAACCATTTTATTTTTCCTGCAGAATTCCAGTGCTGATCATCGGGTACAACTGGACCTCGGTCTGTGGGACAAGTTCAGTGAACTCGCCACTAAATGCATCATCAAGATAGTGGAATTTGCCAAACGCTTGCCAGGCTTCACCACGCTGACCATTGCTGATCAAATCACCCTGTTAAAGGCAGCGTGCCTTGACATCCTGGTGAGTTAATAGTAATTGGTAGAACAATTGCTGGTACAGTAAAACCTTGGTTTGCGAGCATAATTAGTTCCAAAAACATGCTTGTAATCCAAAGCACTTGTATATCAAAGCATTTTTTACAGAGTATAAAAGAGAAGAGAGGTGCCTCTAAGTGTAGCAATAAGTTGCTAAATGTTGTAACTTCATTAAATGTAACCATATAGTTACACTTGGAGGCTCCTCTCTTCTTTTTTATACTCAGTTGTGACATGACACTACTCTTATACCAAGACATCGCTTGTATATCAAGGCAACATTTATTAAAACATTTTGCTTGTCTCTCAAACCAAGGTTTAACTGTATACTCCTATATCCCTCTGCTCGGCCTTTGTTTATTTGGGGATTTTTTTTTTTGTTTTTTTATGATCCTGATTCAGCATTACCTGCAATTCTCAGCAATCAGTACTGTACATAGTTTCCTGCCCAAGCATTCACACCATTGCAGTTCACCAATCTCATCAAATTCATCAGTCAGAGATAATGTCTTATCTGCCTTTTAGTTATTTTCTACTGCAACTTCCCATGAGTAGCCGTATATACAGTGCGGAAAATAAGTATTTGAACACCCTGCTATTTTGCAAGTTCTCCCACTTGGAAATCATGGAGGGGTCTGAAATTGTCATCGTAGGTGCATGTCCACTGTGAGAGACATAATCAAAAAAAAAATTCCAGAAATCACAATTTATGCATTTTTAACTATTTATTTGTATGATACAGCTGCAAAGAAGTATTTGAACACCTGTCTATCAGCTAGAATTCTGACCCTCAAAGACCTGTTAGTCTGCCTTTAAAATGTCCACCTCCACTCCATTTATTATCCTAAATTAGATGCACCTGTTTGAGGTCATTAGCTGCATAAAGACACCTGTCCACCCCATACAATCAGTAAGAATCCAACTACTAACATGGCCAAGACCAAAGAGCTGTCCAAAGACACTAGAGACAAAATTGTGCACCTCCACAAGGCTGGAAAGGGCTACGGGGAAATTGTCAAGCAGCTTGGTGAAAAAAGGTCCACTGTTGGAGCAATCATTAGAAAATGGAAGAAGCTAAACATGACTGTCAATCTCCCTCGGACTGGGGCTCCATGTAAAATCTCACCTCGTGGGGTCTCAATGATCCTAAGAAAGGTGAGAAATCAGCCCAGGACTACACGGTAGGAGCTGGTCAATGACCTGAAAAGAGCTGGGACCACCGTTTCCAAGGTTACTGTTGGTAATACACTTAGGCCTCGTACACACGATCAAATCTGTCCGCTGGAAACGGTCCGCTGGACCGTTTCAGCAGACAGATTTGATCGTGTGTACGGCCGAGCCGACGGATTTGGCCACCCGACACATTTCAAAGCATGCTTTGAAATCTATCCGGTGGGAATCTGTCCGCCCAACATGTCTGCTGGTTAGTACACTTACCAGCAGACATGTTGTCCCGCACCGCCGCCGAATGGATTCGGCGCATGCGCGGAAGTGTTTTACTTCCTGGTGCAGTGACGTGGCGGCGTCAACGTCACCGCCACGTCACCGACACGTCAGCGCGCTCTCTGCTGGCGGGGATTTTGGTTTGCTCGTGTGTACACGCGAGCAAACCAAAATCCCAGCAGACAGATTTGTTCAAATCTGTCGGACGGACAGATTTGAACAAATCTGTCCGCTCGTGTGTATGGGGCCTAAGACGTCATGGTTTGAAATCATGCATGGCACGGAAGGTTCCCCTGCTTAAACCAGCACATGTCAAGGCCTGTCTTAAGTTTGCCAATGACCATTTGGATGATCCAGATGAGTCATGGGAGAAAGTCATGTGGTCAGATGAGACCAAAATATAACTTTTTGGTCATAATTCCACTAACCGTGTTTGGAGGAAGAAGAATGATGAGTACCATCCCAAGAACACCATCCCTACTGTGAAGCATGGGGGTGGTAGCATCATGCTTTGGGGGTGTTTTTCTGCACATGGGACAGGGCGATTGCACTGTATTAAGGAGAGGATGACCGGGGCCATGTATTGTGAGATTTTGGGCAACAACCTCCTTCCCTCAGTTAGAGCTTTGAAGATGGGTCGAGGCTGGGTCTTCCAACATGACAATGACCCGAAGCACACAGCCAGGATAACCAAGGAGTGCCTCTGTAAGAAGCATATCAAGGTTCTGGCGTTTCCTAGCCAGTCTCCAGACCTAAACCCAATAGAGAATCTTTGGAGGGAGCTCAAACTCTGTGTTTCTCAGCGACAGCCCAGAAACCTGACTGATCTAGAGAAGATCTGTGTGGAGGAGTGGGCCAAAATCCCTCCTCCAGTGTGTGCAAACCTGGTGAAAAACTACAAGAAACGTTTGACCTCTGTAATTGCAAACAAAGGCTACTGTACCAAATATTAACATTGATTTTCTCAGGTGTTCAAATATTTCTTTGCAGCTGTATCATACAAATAAATAGTTAAAAAAATCATACATTGTGATTTCTGGAATTTTTTTTTGATTAAGTCTCTCACAGTGGACATGCACCTACGATGACAATTTCAGACCCCTCCATGATTTCCAAGTGGGAGAACTTGCTAAATAGCACGGTGTTCAAATACTTATTTTCTGCACTGTATGCTAAAATCTGTGAGCTCAAGCCTCTTACAAATACAGAAGTGCTGAGCACTTTTCGGGGTCTTTATTTTGGTTTATCAACCAACCTTGTCCTGTTGGGGAGGTCAATTAGGGAAAGTGGTCATAGTAAATAGGTATGCAACCCCTCATGCCACATTCAGTCATCAAATGCTTCACTTAGCTGCTTGTGTGTACTGAGTGGAGACACTATTTCTGGCGTAGAACTAGTGGGGAGGGGGGGTCACTTGAGTGATGTAAGAAGAATGAGGCCTATGTGTATATAATGCATTTGTAGGTTAGGTTTGTGGATGCCATGAGCTCATATAGATACAAAAAAAGACAGTACAAAACTAACAAGTCATAAAATACTGGGCTAAGAAGGAACCAAAAAAGCTATATTAAAATGCTTTTTTTTTTTTTTCGTTCAATAATTTTATTGAAAATTAAAGGATAACAATATATATATGCGAGATAACAATACAGTATAAAATATATGCGAGATAACAGTATGTTATAAGACTTAAGTTTATACTTTTGAAAATCTCTCTCTAATCGCAGAAGCTAACAAAGTATCTGAATTTGTCAGCATTATCCTAATTGGCTCAACCAATATCATAACTGTGTTCACCAGACCATATAACATTAATGTTTTACAAAAAAAGGAAAAGAGAAGGAAAAAACTGGCCAAGCATCGCGAATCCCGACCCCCTGGATGCCCCAAAGGGATCACACTGCATCCTAGGGGACGAGGTCACAAAGCCCTCTCACGTGGCCTTCAAAATTGTATACAGTACAACTGTTTTAGTGGGGATGGAACCTTTTTCTAACAGATATTGAAGTTTGCTATAGGCAATACCACAACTTTGTTTTTGTGTTTTCCAAAACTCTTGTAAAATGCCCTTGCAACTCTCCTTTATATTCTAGTACAAAGTCCCCAACCTTTGTCTGAATTCTCGAACACAAACTTGTTTTTATGACGTTTCCGTTTTTTTTTTTTTCCTTTTTTTTCTAAGTTTTTACTGAACAATTTACATTTGGAACATAGTTCTGCAAGTTACAAGGCAATGCTGGAGAAGTGCATATAATAAAGAAATATGGCTTATACACATATGGGCAGAGTAGATCAAAACAAAAAATGTATTCAGATCGAACAATGGACTCAGAAGCTATTTATGAATGGAAAACCTTGTGCCTACTCTATTCATGGGATTGTACGCTAGAAGAATATATAGGTTTATGGACCCTCAGTGCATGTGTCAGTGGACTCAAGCCATCTGTCCCAGATTTTGTTGTATTTATCTGGACAACCTCTATTAATATATATGAACTTTTTGTAGGGAAGTGTGTTATTTATATCTCGTTTCCAGTCGTTTAAAATGCTATTTTTTAAAAGGAACATACATAATCACAAATCAAAATGAAAGTGGTTTATACAACGTGCATACAGTAGACCTTCCGAACTCATTAAGACAAGAATTCCTGAAGAAATTTTATTTGAGAATTTTTGGTTTCCTTTGACCCAAATCACCACATCCTTAATGGTCAACTTGTGTCTTCTGAATCCATACTTCCTAAAAACAATGGGCTCCTTATTCTGCACTGATGAATGCTAAAATGCTTACAACTGTTTTCTGCCAGTTAGGTATGCAAATAGCTAGCCCTAAATCAGGGAAAACAATTTTATTATTTTTGTGATGACATGTAAATGCTGTAGCTGTGGCTCTAAAACAGTAATGTGGAAACGAATCAAGAAATACCTGTTTGGGTTGCACAGCTTGACTTACATGTACAGCACTCTTCACACCTTTTTACCAGATCAGAATAAAAATTCTTAGTTTCAAATATTTCCATTGATCACATAGTAATAGCGATTACATATTAGTACCGTATTTATCGGTGTACAGGCGAATAACACGCACCCTAACTTTAAGGCTTCATTTCCATGGACGTTTTTACAGCAACTTTTTTTAGCCTTTTTTACAGCTTAAAAACGCCTGTCCATGTTTTTTTTTTTTTTTTTTGAGCTGGAGCTCAAAAACGCGGCAGGTAGCGTTTTTGAGCGTTTTTTAACATCTGGCGTTTTTACAGCTCTATTGCGGGAGCTTCAGAACGCACTGGTCCTGGTTTTTTTTTTTTGCAGCTTAAAAACGACTCAGCCATCTACAGCTCAAAAATGTCATGGTGGGCATGAGGCCATAGACCAGGGATCCTCAAACTACGGCCCTCCAGATGTTGTAGAACTACACATCCCATGAGGCATTGTAACACACTGACATTCACAGACATGACTAGGCATTATGGGAATTGTAGTTCCTGAACAACTGGAGGGCCGTAGTTTGAAGACCCATGCCATAGACTAACATGGAGAGCAGTTTTTAAGCTGCAAAAAAGCTCAGAAAAGTGGCTGTAAAAACGTCCATGGAAATGAAGCCTAAGAGGGAAGTTTCAGGGAAAAAAACTTTCCACAGCCCCCTGCGTATAACACGCAGTTACAGTTTACCCTCTATTTTCAGGGTAAAAAAGTGAGTGTTATACGCCAATAAATACTGTAATTAACAACACATCTGATATGGTAGGTAAAAAACAGGAAAATAATATTTTTCTTTCTTTCTAGTACTCAGTCTTAATTAATTAAATACATATAGCAACCCAAACCGTGCCATTTTAAAGGGTATTAATTAAACCCTTTTCCACACTATAATGTTCAGTAATCTCTCCAAAAAGATGCAATTGCATGAGAGGAGACCCTTTATCTCTCTGACCTGCAGAAATGACATAAAAAAGAAAATTTGTGTTGATCGGGGAATCTTCATTTTTCGCACCATTGTGTACTGCCAGTTGCGACACTACGTTGTGACGTTTTTGTGCCGCAATTGCAAGTGCCTGATCCAACATGCTGTTTTTTTTTTTTCGAAAATCTAAAAAATTGATGGCACAATCGTATGAGCTATTTTAAATTTTTGATCGATAGAACTTTTGTTTTTGTACTCGTCTATGGCCTGATTTAGTGGAGATGGTTAATAATAGTGTACACAAGACTTACATAGGACACCACTTCTTGCTAGCATTTATAACTCCACCTATTTAGTACCCTATCTCTACACTGATTTCTTTCCCAGCAAAATAATGCTGCTGTTTTGTACTACATGAACCCTTTAAAATGAATACAATTAATACTGGAACGTGCTCTAGTGAGGGAGAGGGGATTGGGATTACATTTTAGTAATGCCTGGACATACCCTTTAAGCCTGCCTGATGACACTGTCTTGTCAGTAGTACTCATATGAAGAAATGTAATTTGGCTGATGTCTCTAACTGGAGTTGAAGTGCATGTTCCACCATACACATCATTTGTATTATGTCAGAGATTCATCTGTATAATTTGTATGTGCTTATATTTACAAAGCAAACTTTATGTTTTAATGACAGATGCTGCGAATTTGCACACGTTACACCCCAGAACAGGACACCATGACCTTTTCAGATGGACTGACCTTGAACCGGACTCAGATGCACAATGCCGGTTTTGGTCCCCTTACAGACTTGGTGTTTGCTTTTGCTGGTCAGCTGCTCCCATTGGAAATGGATGACACAGAGACAGGACTCTTGAGCGCCATCTGCCTAATCTGTGGAGGTATGACACACATTATGAAACCTATATTTAGTGCATGTGTATATTTTTTTTTGTGAAGAAGCGTGTTTTGCCACAAGGGAGAAATGTTAACAAGCACAAAGAGAAAATAAAATCTATAAACTGTATAGTTTCAGTAATACTGGCAAAAAAGTAGCTTAGGCTTTTAGCCTGTTGTCAACATTTGTTAATATGTGAAACAATAAAAAATAATTGCGCTACTAGAACAATAAATTATGAGAGTAAAAGCGGCCTACATCAACGATAGAACAAATCGAAATAGACATATAAAAAATAAAAAATGTGGCGCTAAAAAGAAACACTCAAACGACACAAAGGAGGGAGTGTATCTCTTCCCCAAAAAATAAATGGTGATATATGCTATATAGTAAAACATAAACATATAGTGATAAATTGTGATAAATGCACATCAGAAAGCAATCCAAGCAGGAACCGTGTAAGGGGAAAAATAAGGCCCCTTAAGGGCTAAAAAAAGTTCCAGGTAAGTCCAGGTAGTATTGACACTACAGTACTAAGAAAAAGTCCGGTGCGGGTAGTCCCGATGGAAGCTGACAATCCAATGGAGGGAAACAGAGGATCAAACATACATTCCAAAGTTGTCAGAAGAATTAAACACTCTTACCAGATTCGGTGGACATACAGACCATTGGTAGTATGTCAAATGGGCAAAGAATGGATCCTCAATCAGGTGTAATTCATGTAAGGCACATCCGATGATATCTCCAGGAATCTCCAAATTTCTTAAGTCTCACCCGGAAAAGTAGGACCTGTCTGTCATGAACAGCAGAACAGCAGAACAGCAGCCTGAGAACTCCAGTAGCACAGTCAGCTGGGCTCACTCGGACACAGTGGAACGGATTCAAATCTTCAGTCAAAAGCCGGACATGCACGGTGTCTTTGTGGAGTTCTTGGGAGGAATGGGATGGCAATGGTACGACCCTCAGATGGATGGGGTGGAAGCGACTTATGTGTTTTTCCACTAGTGGCTTCCTGCAACAATCCAAAGACCAGTCTGAAAGCTCAAGAATTGGCAATGAAACTGGAAATGGCAGCCATTAATAGTTAATAGACCCTAAACAACATAAGAAATTACATGTTTATTTTTGATTTAAAGCCGAACTTCACCCAAAAGTTCCACTTGTAAGGTTTAGGCAGTTTCTTTTTTTTTTTGGAGGGGAGCGGATACCTGTTTTTTTTTTACAGGTGTTCACTCCCACCTTTAATTGGATCGCCGAAGCGATACAAATGGAAGTTCAGCCCCTTCCTCTTTCTCCCACCAACTGTCTGGGACACGTCACAGGTCCCAGAAAGCTGCGGGACTATTCACAAAGAGCAGAGTGGCTCGCACATGCGCAGTGGGAAGCAGGCTGTGGAGCCGCAAGCAGTCACAGATGGCTTCCCAAAATAAACATACCGGCGCCTAAACCCAAAGGCTCAGGTAAGGACGGGGCTGGATCCCTGTACGGATACGTGTCCTATTGTTAAAGGTCAGCATCTACAGTATTTGTAGTTACATATACAGTTCTAGACTAAATTAAAACTGTAGTTATACCACTCCCCTGGAAAGCTGCTCTCTTGCTTCTGATCCACAGATCAATATATTGAGAAGCAGTGTTAAAAAGGGACACATGGCAGTTTTTTTAGTGCTGATTTTTTGTATATTTAATCGTTTGTAGTTTTTCACAATTCCCCTTGCATTTTATATAGACTTATGACTACTAAATGTACTGGAATTGGGAATTTAATTATATTGGAATATATGAAATCAGTAAAACAACTGTAAATATTTTAACCACTTGCTTACTGGGCACATAAACCCCCTTCGTGCCCAGGCGAAATTTCAGCTTCCGGCACTGCGTCACTTTAACTGACATTTGCGCGGTCGTGCGACGTGGCTCCCAAACAAATTATTTTTTTCCCACAAATAGAGCTTTATTTTGGTGGTATTTGATCGCCCATGCCGTTTTTATTTTTTGCGTTATAAACAAAAAAAGAGCGACAATTTAAAAATATATATATATTTTTTACTTGTTGCTATAATAAATATCCCAATTTAAAAAAAAAAAAAACATTTTTTTTTTCTCAGTTAAGGCCGATACGTATTCTTCTACGTATTTTTGTAAAAAAAAAAAAAAAAACGCAGTAAGCGACTGCTTTGCGCAAAAGTTATAGCACCTACAAAATAGGGGACAGAATTATGATTTTTTTTATATTTTTTTTTTCTAGTAATGGCGGCGATCTGCGATTTTTATTGGGACTGCGACATCACGGAGGAAACATCGGACACTTTTGACACATTTTTGGCGCCATTCACATTTATACAGCGACCAGTGCTATAAATATGCACTAATTACTGTATAAATGTGACTGGTATTGAAGGGGTTAACACTAGGGGGTGAGGAAGGGGTTAAATGTGTATCCTGGGTGTGTTCTAACTGTGTGGGGGGAGGGGGTGACTGGGGGAGGTGACCGATGCTGTGTCCCTATGTACAAGGGACACAGATCGGTCTTGACGTCCAAAGACGTGACCCCGACAGCTCAGGTCCGCGCTGTTGACGTCTTTTGTCAATAGCGCGCATCTGAACTGGTTAATATATATATATATATATATATATATATATATACATACATATATTGTGGCAGTGTGGCACCCCACCAGGGTGATGACACAGGATTCTCAACCAGGCAGGTTGAGGGGCTCCAGGGGCATAGGAAACTGGCTTATCAGTTTCCTCATTGTTTAGGGAAATCCATTTTGGGACCTGAAACCTTGGAATTTCTTAGCAATCTGGGTGGGATGAAATCCCCAGTCCTGGGCCCTGATTTTGTGAACCACCAGCTCACTGGCTGGTCAGGTGTGAGTTGGGCTATTAATTGACACCTGATCAAGATTCTGGGCTCCGCCCTCTCAAAAAGTCCGGGCTTGCAAGGGGAAAGCCAGAGGAGTGCTTGTGTGCTTGTGTGCACTGGTACAGACTGAGACCCAAGCCTGAGGTAGGGTTGCCACCTCATCCCTTTAAAACCAAACACATATTAATAACACAGGATCTGTGGCTGATTAAGGTGATAATTAAACTCAGTTTGTGCCTTATCTGCATTAAATTTGCCCAGAACCTGTGTAATTCATATGTGTTTAGGTTTAAAGGAATGAGGAGGCAACCCTATCCTGAGGGTCAGAGCAGTGAGGGGCTACTGTATATGCAAGAAAATGGTCTGTGGGAGACAGACAAGGGCCTAACAAGCCTAAGTCCGCTCTCTGCTGAAAACAGGTCACACGAGTGCAAAACGAATTGCACTCCTGTAACCCATAGGAGAAGCACAGCCAAACGAGCTCAGACTAGACTTCTGTAATGCATTCTATGCATTAGTATTAAACATGCAGCAGCCCCCCTCCCCAATACTTACCTGAGCCCCCTCTCTATCCAGAGATGTCCATGAGTGCCTCCAGCATCCAGGACTTTCCCTCCTGATTGGCTGAGACACAGCAGCGGCGCCATTGGTTCCTGCTGCTGTACATCAAACTCAGTTAGCCAATCAGGAGAGAGAGGAGGCCAGGCCGAACCGCAGCTGAATGGATACACAGAACTGCAGCTTGGCTCAGGTGCCCAGCATCTGTGGGGGTACTCAACAATAGGGAGGGGCCAGGGACCCGAGAAGAGGAGGATTCTGGCTGCCTTGTGCATAACCACTGCACAGAGCAGGTAAGTATAACATGTTTGTTGTTTTAACAGAAAAAAAACAAGACTTTACAATCACAATAAAACTTGGAATCTGATTGTTTTATATGCAGAGCTGCACCAGATTTTGCACTCTCCAGTTTTAGTAAATAAACCCCACAATTCTTTAGCAAACTTATGCCGCGTACACACGGTCGGAATTTCCGATGGAAAAAGTCTGATGGGAGCTCTTGGTTGAATAGTCCGACCGTGTGTATGCCCCAATCGGACTTTTTCCACCGGAATTTCTGACGGAGTTAGAGAGCAGGCTCTCAATTTTTTCAACAGAACAAATTCCTATTGGAAAATCTGTTCGTCTGTATACAATTCCTATGGGAAAATAACATGCATGCTCGGAAACAATTCGACACATGCTCAGAAGCATTGAACTTATTTTCGCCTTGTCGTAGTGTTGTACGTCACCATATTCTTAACGCTCGAAAGTTCAGAGAACTTTTATGTGACAGTGTGTATGCAAGCCAAGCTTCAGCGGAATTCCGTCGGAAAAAAAAAAATTCTGACGGAAATTCCACTCATGTGTACAGGGCATTACTGTTGTCCAGTTATGGTTTGCATGTACTTAAGGTCAAAGCAATACTGCAGCCACCATAACCAGGGTGGCATAGAGGATTGTAAGAGCCTATTTAACACATAAGGTTACATGATATTAAGCATTGATTTTGATTTATTTTTCTGTAGATCGGGCGGAATTGGAAGAACCAGAAAAGGTAGACAAGCTTCAGGAGCCATTATTGGAGGCGCTTAAATTTTATGCTCGAAGACGACGACCTAACAAACCCTACATGTTCCCCCGCATGCTTATGAAGATCACTGACCTGCGTGGTATCAGTACCAAAGGTAATACCCAACAAAATGAACAAAGATGTATTCTGTGTGTGAATTACTAGGTGTGTACAGAGATGCGGGTGATGGATTACAGGAAGTATAGTACTATATTTTCAGTGTACAGATAAAAGACAGTAGGACAAACACCTTTGTACATTTGCAATCTGCTCAACATGTGTGATAGCTAAAGTGATAATTCAAGAACTCTATTGCTATAGGTCAGGGGTCAGGAACCTTTTTGGCTGAGAGAGCCATGAACGCCACATATTTTAAAATGTAATTCCGTGAGAGCCATACAATATGTTTAAAACTAAATACAAGTAAATGTGTGCACTGTAATCCACATCCCCCCCTGTAATACATCTCCCCCCACTGTAATCCACATCCCCCCACTGTAATATCCACATCTCCCCCCACTGTAATATCCACATCTCCCCCACTATAATCCACATCCCCCCACTGTAATATCCACTCCCCCCACTGTAATATCCACATCTCCCCCCACTGTAATATCCACATCTCCCCCACTATAATATCCACATCTCCCCCCACTGTAATATCCACATCTCCCCCACTGTAATATCCACATCTCCCCCCACTGTAATATCCACATCTCCCCCCACTGTAATATCCACATCTCCCCACTGTAATATCCACATCTTCCCCACTGTATATACGTCTGCTTGTTTACCACTATACAAGGCAGATCCACAAGCAGTTGAGGCGGGTGTACCAAGATGGCCACCACTCCAAGCCTAGGCTGAAGCCTTTCCTATGAGCTCAATCCGCAATTATCGGCACACCACACGATCCGCGGATTGAGAGACGAGTACCGAACAAAATAATTTTGATCGATTACATTAATCGAAGAATTAATTGTTAATTTCCGCAGCCCTAATATTTTTAACTTTAATAATTTTTTTTATTAAAGATTTGTTTGCAGCCATGAAAAGAGCCACATCTGGCTCGCGAGCCCTAGGTTCCCGACCCCTGCTATAGGTTGTTGTAAGGAATACAAAAATAATTTATACTTCAAAATAAAACCAGTAGCTAAGATTTACAAAGTTCTATACCCAGTGACTTTTTTTGTGTATTGTGCATATTTTTCTTTGCTATCTAAATCTTGTGTGCTCCTTTTGTGGATTTGTTTTAAAAGAAATGATTTTAATAATTTTTCGCTTTGATTAGTTTTGTGGTGTGTACACGCTTGCATCGTGCAGTCAAGTATTTTAGAGCATTATTTACAATAGCCCTTGTTTTACTGTATACATTAATGATATGCAGAAGTGTAAAAGCTCGGCATATTTAGCAAGAATGTGTTTTGTACAACTCTGTGTACAGTGTTACTGTGAAATTTCAGTATTAGCTCTGCAAGTGAAATGGTGTGTAAGATTTGTAAAGAATTATTTCATCAATCTCCCATTATTTAATGACAGGTGCAGAACGGGCAATCACATTAAAGATGGAGATCCCAGGACCAATGCCTCCGCTGATCCGTGAGATGCTGGAGAACCCAGAAGCCTTTGAAGATGGTGCTGACACTCCTAAACCCAGTGAACCTCCGTCCAGCAATAGCAGTGAGGGCAGTCCTACGGAGGAAGACAGCAGTGGTTCCAAGACCCCTTAGCCATGCTACACAAGCATGGGAGGATGCCCTGCACCTTGAACTTTCTCCAAGAGCCATTTTGGCTTCACCCTCTGTTATATGAGGCATTCCAGGGTGAGCCAGTCAAGCAGGGTGCCCTGCCTTGCTTGGTGCTCAATACTGCTCTTATTTACTGATGCAAAAAAGCCTTACTCACTGAGAGGACTGGGATGGGACTTCTATTACAATCAGTAATGCTCCCAACACATCATAGGGGACCTCAGATATGGGCACTGCAATTTTTCCCTGAATAAACAATATGTAATGGAGCGAATGATGCTTGAAAGTGAACTGGAATATTTCCAGGAGCCCACTCTGCTCGCTCAGTATTTTGCCAAAGATTCTTATGACCATTGATCCTATGCAGAAGAGACTGTTAGACCGGAGTGCAAGCTGGTGTGTTCAGCAGTATCAGCACAAGAGAGAACAACTTTACTCCGTGGGTCAGAAGCACATTGCTCTGTGTGTACATATGCATATACTTATATATACAAGCACACATATATATACATATATGGATGTGCATCATTAAATATATTTGCTATTGCAATGTTTTTATGCTTACATTTTTTTCATTGGCTAAACGAGGTCATATGACTACAAATAAAGCCTGTTATACTTATAAATCAGTGTATGTGAGTTAAGATATAAGATCAGTTGTATGGCATTATCTCTTTATTCTATTCATAAGTGGGTTAGTCGTGATGATGAATTCTTAGGGCACTTTCACTCTGGTTCGCTTCAAAACTGCCAGTAAAACGCCAATGCATTAATGAAGTGTTTTTGTGGCACTTCTGCAGCGTTTGCTATGCGGTTTTTAAATGACATGTGACTCAAAAACTGCTTAGTGGGGGGCATTTTTGAGGTGCTTTTGCGGTTCCCATTAATTTCAATGGGGAGGAGCATTTTTGGTCTGTTTTTTTAGCTTTCCCAAGATGCTGCTAGCAGGATTTTGTTCACTGCAAAGGAAGCGCACGGCCCCAGTGTGAAAACATTTATTGAAGCATTTTTCTTGTGTTTTTTAGGCACTTTTTTTAAACGCAAAAGCACTTGGAAAACTCCTCAGTGAGAAAGGGCCCTTGGGAAGAAATGTATTTTACAGAAACATTCAATTGTATCTAAATCCAAAAACAAAAATGTAATATATTATAGCCTACCTTTCTTTAGATGTGGCCTTTTCCCCCTTTCTTTCACCTGGTGATCCTACCAGTAACATGCTTTCTGTCCTATGGTGACAACACTCATTCACGGGAGGAGTAGCGGTTTTACCCTAGGAAGTTAGAAACCCACTGGATTTCCAGCAGGATGAACAGGTATAGCAAAATGTTTTAATGTTATGTTTACCAGCTCAACAAGGCTCCAAGGCCCCTTTCACACATACAGTATGGAACATTCATCTGTTTTTCATCCTTTCATCCGCTTCCATCAACATCTGTTTTTTAAAGGGATTAAAGCCCTATTTTTCATTGGTCAAAACAAAGGGATCGGAAGAAAAACAAATGTAAACTGACAAATGGTCAGTTTTTCATTCGTTTTTGCATTGGTAATGGATATAAAAAAAAACTGATGAGCAACGAAAACTGATTAGAAACTGCTGAATACCTCATCCATTTTGACGTGACTGAACTGATTAAATGAACGGTCCGCATGTGTGAAAGGGCCATAGGCCCATTTCACACGTGCGGACTGTATGTCCACTTTTTCATCCATCCGTTTGGGGATGAAAAAGGGACATACATTGGTCCCTATGTGATTGCTGGTGTCAGCGGATAAATATCCGCTGACACCCGTAATCACCCGCCTTCGCAAAAGATCCGATTTTGCAGACGGAAGAAGATCCTTTTTTTCTTCCGTCATCGGATCGGATGAACATGGACACAGGGTCTGTGTTCATCCGATCCCCCCATAGGTAAAAGCGGAGAAAATACAGGGTGGTCCCTGCACAGTGTGCGGTGACCACCCTGTCATCGGCCGGCTCAGCCGGGATCTACGGAGCGATCTCCGCTGAGCTTACGGAACACACGGAGGCGGATCACTACTGACCCGCCCCGTGTGAAAGGGGCCTCAGGCTCCTGATGCACACTGCATTCAATTTATCTTTAAGGCTCCATTCACACCTCTGCACGTGGGGGGTGATAATCGCGGCAAAAACACAGAAATAGAATCACGGGACTCCCGTTGCCCAATAGAAGCTCCTGTGTTTATTTTGGGCAGCGGATGTCCTGCGATTCTGTTTTCATAGCGATTGTTGCCCAACGCGGTAAATTTTTGGGTGCTATTAAAATCAATGGGCAATGCATGGGTGTCCCGCAATTTGCTGCTATTGTGAATCGCAAGCAGAATTGCTTCAATTTCCGCCCCACAATTCGGAACGCAGAGATGTGAACGGAGCCTGTTGCCCCAATACGCAGAGTTGTGAACGGAGCCTTAGGCCTCGTACACACGACTGTTTTCCTCGACAAAATCCATCAAGAAAATTGGTGGCAGAGCTTTTTTGCCGAGGAAAACAGCCGTGTGTATGTTTTTGTTGAGAAAACTGTTGTGGATCTCGACGAGAATGTTCTCTTTTTTCTCGTCAGGAGTCTTAATTTCCTCGTTGTGTTTCTCGTCGGGCTGGTTTACGATGAGAAACACATTCGTGTGTATGCTTAGAAACCCGTGCATGCTCAGAATAAAGTATGAGATGGGAGCGCACCTTCGGTAAAAGTAGCGTTCGTAATGGAGATAGCACGCTGTAACAGACTGAAAAGCGCGAATCGTCTCTCTAACCAAACTTTTACTAACACGCAGTAACATGAAATTAGCAAAAACAGCCCCAAGGGTGGCGCCAGTGGAATCAAACTTCCCCTTTATAGTGCCCTCGTACATTTGTACGTCACCGCTTTTGAGAACGGCGAGATTTTGTCTTGACAGTGTGTACGCAAACTAAGCTTGACAAGATTCTCGACAAGCTTGACAAGAACCTCGTTGAGGAAACCAAAGTTTCTTTTACGACGAGATTCTCAGTCGTGTGTACGAGGCCTAATACTTATGGAAATAATATATACATATTCACCTGAACTCATATCCATTAAATCAATGGATGAAGATGTGTGTTATTCTTCCACTGACACAGCAAAATAGAGAGTATTTCTAGCCATAAGAGAAGACCTTAAGTCCACCTATTTAGAATGAGCTGTTTGCCTCCTGGTCCTCAGATGCCACTGTACCTATGCAAACACATGAATACTTATATAGTTTTAGCATATAGGTTAGACCCAGATGGTATTTTTCTGAAAGCCTGACTAACCAATATCAGATAAAACCAGATACAGTAAGAAAAAAGCTGACATAAGATAAAATAATGATATTAAACACACCTATTTTTGGAAATTACCCCAATGGCAACAGGGGCAGACAATAATATTATAAAATGTGAGCATCTTGAAAACATGGGGAAAGGACATCAGAAGAGAACTGGACTGCATACAGGACTCTAGGGGTCCTTGTTACATATAAGTGACTGTTTAAAATGACTCTATTGCTAAAATAAAAATGCAAAATAATGTGTCGCCTGCAAAGAAGATAATACTCACCTTTCCTGCTGCCTGTACCACCACTGATTGCTGCCGTATTGTAGAGGAACCACCATTTGACGACTCAGAATCAGACACTTCTGGAAGTATGCTTGTTTTCACCTAAGGTACCATGAAAGAACTGTTTTTGTTTATTTTATATATATATATATATATATATATATATTATGCCGCTCTTACTGCTGCGAGTTAGGGCACAGGAGAGTGTCACACTCCCTAGTTGCAGAGAACTCATTCCAGACGATCCAGGTCTGTCTGAACCTGTCATGTGCGTCTCTGTTGGAGGGTATAAGGTCCTCTATGCACTTGATTTAGTTTACCTTTGCTGACTGTAGAAGGTAAAATTAACAAATTATACACCAGAAAAATCGTGGGGTGCAGCTGCACATAGAAACCAATCGGCTTCCATTTTTTTGTCAAAGCTTTGGGCACTTTTCACACGGATGCCTTTGTTTGACGACTCCGCTTGCTCAGCGGGGGAGCGATGTTCTGATCCCCGCTGAGCAGGAAGGTGACAGGTCTGTCTCCGCTGTGTAGAGCAGAGATGGACAGAGTCAGGCTCTCTTCTATAGGGAGATCGGATGAAAACAGACCGCCTGTGCATTTTCGTGCAATCTGATCAGCCAGACGGATGGAAAATAGGACCACCATCCGTCTGGATTTGGTGAATCGGATTGCGGTGGATGTTAGCAGACATGTTACTGCTGGCATTTGCCACTCTGAATGTAAAAAAAAGAATTGCCAGCTAAAATAATAAACCCCCCTGTGACCATCCAAGGCCTTTGGGTTTAGTATGAATTCAGAGGGTACCTCCCCACACCCAATTTATTTTTAAATTGCGTGAGCTCCCCCCCCAAAATCCATACCAGACCCTTATCCGAGCATGCAGCCGGCAGGGAAAGGGAGGGGACGAGCGAGCGCCTCCCCTCCTGAACCATACCAGACCGCATGCCCACAACTTGGGGTGGGTAGCGGGTGTTGATGGGGACAAGGGCCTCTTCCCGACAACCTTCAGATCCCGACCTCCCCCTCTATGTAAATAAGTATGGGGTACATTGTACCCCCACCCATTCACCAAAAAAAGTAGTGTAGTGTGACAATAGACAGTTTTTGACAAGTCCTTTATTAAAAATGTCTTATTTTTCCATGGTTCTTTCTCCTCCTGGCTTCTCCTTCTCCCATTTATTCCGGTCTTCGCCTGCAGACCCCGGCAACTACCGGCCAGAGTTGTCGGAAGAGGCCCTCGTTCCTATCAACATGGGGGCAAGGTGCTTTGGGGTGGGCGCAGAGCCCCCCGCCCCAAAGAACCCACCCCCCCATGTTGAGGGCATGCGGTCTGGTATGGTTTAGGAGGGGGGCGCTTGCTCGTCCCCTCCTTTTTCTGACCTGCCAGGATGCATGCTCAGATAAGGGTCTGGTATAGATTTTGTATTAAAAAATACAATTGGCATGGGGTCCCCTTCGAATCCATACTAAACCCGAGGGCCTGGTATGGACCGGGGGGGGGGGTCACACTGTTTCTCTCACAATTTTTCTTTAGCTGGCAAGTCTTTTTTTTTTTTTACGTTCCGGCTGACAGCATTTTTAGTGCTTTTTGCAATTTGCAGATTCTCTCTACAGAATATGTTCCATAGAAAACCATATAAAATGGCCTGTAGTGCAAATCTGCAAAATGCAAAAAGCACAAAAAATTCACAGATATGAATCCAGCCTAACTACTATGCACAGCTACACTAGATTGTCCACTCTCCAGTATCAGTACATTTACCCCTGTAAGTCTAAAGGCCCGTGATATGCAAATCCGCAAATCGGATGGAAAAATTTGTAGGAGCTGTCTGATGATTTTCGGATCGTTAGTATGGTGCTTTCGACAGCAGTTTTCGCTTTTTCATCAGACAAAATCTGGATGTGAAGGCTATAAAATTTTTGTCGGATGTGAACTCAACATCTGATTTTCGTTTCATTAGTACAAAAAAAATCAAGACATGGTCAAAAATGAAAGAATACATACAAAACTAGTCAACACATCTGAAGTTGTATTCTGTTGTACGAAAATGAGACTAGCGTGTGTACGAGGCTACGAGGACCTGAATGTGTGCATATCTTTTCAAACCACGTAAGAGGTCTTGTTTTTCCCTCGCCACTTGTTCTGGTGGAATTATCCCAACAAGGACAAAGAAAAAAATAAAGACTTGACAAAGATACACTAAATAAAAAGTTTTGGATTTACTTACACTTTAAAACACAAAACAAAGTTATACACAATTCTACAACCTAATGAAAAACATCACAATAAAGAAGACCGATTGATAGAACATAACCATATTTTGTGGGCATTAAATGTGGTATTTCACTCAGAACAGCAATGAGAAAAGGTAATGTCACAGTACAGTAAAGCCTAGTACACACGATCAGAAAATCAGACAAAAAATACCTCTTTCGAATCGATCGTATGATAATCTAACCGTTAGTACACAGCTTTCAAGAGTTAATCATGACTGTCCTTCAGAAATTATCCGAAGGAACAAACTAAAATGTTTCTTCTATGATACCAGATCGTACGATCTTTTTTTAATCAGTAAGGTTTTGAGAGGTATGCAGGAGATAGCATTTAAAAAAGAGCAATGCTAAGATAACTGCATTTGGAACAACCTTGACTCCCCTGCAGTTAGAAGAAATTAAAGACATCTATCCTTTGTGGCTACTTTATCTCAGCATGCCAAAGCTAAGCAGGTCTGAATCAGGAAAAAAAAAAAAAACAGCTCTGCCCTCATGCAACAGTAATGCCGCGTACACACGAACGGATTTTCCGCTGGAAAAAAATCAGATGGTTTTTCTGACGGAATTCCGTGCAAGCTTGGCTTGCATACACAGTCACACACACGTTCTCTGAACTTTCGAGCGTCAAGAACTCAGTGACGTACAACACTACGATGAGCCGAGAAAAATAAGTTCAATGCTTTTGACGATGTGTCAAATTGAATTTTTTTAGATGGAAAAATAGAGAACCTGCTCTTAAACTTTTGCCAGTGGAAATTCCGCCAGCAAAAGTCTGATGGAGCATATACACGGTCGGAATTTCCGATGAAAAGCTCACATTGGACTTTTGAATTTCCGTTCGTGTGTACGCAGCAGAGTTGCTATTCGTGTAGTCCATGCATCAGTCAAGATGAAGCAATGTTAAACACAGCCAAGATACACAATGCATCTCACTGACTTTCATCGAACAGGACAGGCACCAACATCAAATAATTTTGTCTAGATTGGATTGGTGAATTTGCTTATGAGCAGCCCTTCATCTCTTAGAAAATATGTTCGCAGGTTCAATTTAGGTATCTAATAAGCGCTAAAACAATTAAGAACAACATACATGATAAAACATAAATATATATTTGATTAGGAATTTTTTATGTATATACTTACTGCATCCAAACTACAAATCTAGTTGGATAAAAAATGTATAGGATTTATTCAGTAAGACACCTATAAAAATGTATCTCTAACTGTTTTTAAAGTGACACCAAACAATATCCTTTTTCTCCAAAAAGAATCTATACACATGCAGTACTTAACGGCCCAGTAATTCATTTATTACAGGTACTTATATAGCGCCATTAATTTATGCAGCACCTTACATATATATTGTACATTCATATCACTCCCCGACCTCAAGGAGCTTACAATCTAAGGTCTTTAACTCACATTCATACATACACATACTAGGGCCAATTTAGACAGGAGCCAATTACTCTACCAGCATGTCTTTGGAGTGTGGGAGGAAACCGGAATTCCCAGAGGAAACCCACACAGACACAGGGAGAATATGCAAACTCCAGACATGTAGCGCCATGGTTGGGATATGAACTGGCCACTCTAGTGCTGCTAGGCAGAAGTACTAATCTAGTTTTCATGAAATTACCTGTCTGGGTTGGGCTCAGCCCTTCCTTCTCTGTGCTGGCAGCTCAGCTGTCAGCTAATTTACAGCTCCCATCTCTCCACAGTGATCCACCTGTTGATGATCCATTCGTCAGCTCTGCCTACTTAAGGACTTCCAGTTCATTTGCTCATTGCCTTCGCCTGTGTTAACATCACAAGAGACTTTCTCCTGCATTCCTGTTAAAGACCTGCTTAACTGACGTTCCCTCTGGCTACAGATCCTGCTTGTTGTACTGCTACATTTATTGCTGGCTCTTGGACATTGGCTAAGCCGACTACCCGATCCGGTTACTGAACTCTGGCTATCTTTTGACTACACTTACTCTGTTTCCATTTTTATTTTTATTATTAAACAAGTATGATTTAAAGTGGAGGTTCACCCTGAAAATCAACTATCTACCATTAGATCCAGCATACTGCTGACATCTGCAGTTGATTGACGTGCTGGTAAAGCACATCACTCCTTCCGAAAATACCCGAAGTGACACTCGGCTGTTTACGGCGCTATACGGCGCCTGCGCCTGCCGTGTAGAGCTGAATGCGCAGGCGCCGTAAATTGCTGAGTATTTTCGGAAGGCGTGACATGCTTTACCAGCACGTCAATCAACTACGCCTTGTCTTAGGAACGCCTATTCCCCGCAGGAATCCCCGCTCGGAGCCGAATAAGAACCACGATAAAACGATAAGTACAGGAAAAAAAAAACAGCATACTGCAGATGTCAGCAGTATGCTGGATCTAATGGTAGATAGTTGATTTAGGGTGAACCTCCGCTTTAACTGTACTTCTGTCTAGGTCTAATTAATGGTTTCTGACACTGCCTCCATGTACAATGCTCCATAAGCTTCCAAAAATCTCCCCCCCCCCCCCCAACTTCCATTTGTTTGGAACAAGCAGTACACTTTAGCAAAATCAAAAGAAGATGCACTCCACAGAAGACCCACTGATAAGTTTATTGTTTATAGCTTGCTGTAGACACATTCCTTGTCACAGGTCACGTGACTTTCTCAAAAGAAAAAAATAGATTTTATTTATTTTTCCTTGAGAAAGTCACGAGACCTTTGACGTAACGCATCGGGAGGAGCCTGCGACAACACTTCCTGTGTTTCATTACACTGAACACACTGGACGTGCAGTGAGGATGAGAGCTGGTTGCAATACTGATCGTTCAATATGCATTATCTACTAAAATGTGAGTGAATATTCCCTACTGAGTAGAAGTAATAAGTATATAGCAATCTTGTGCAATAATAAGTGTGATTGGCCCTGATGTTAACCCCATCCCAGCCAGTGTCATTAGTACAGTGACAGTGCATATTTTTAGCACATATGTAGCATAACACATACAATACTTAAAAAAATTAAGAAAATAACTGCGCTAATAAATTCAAGTAAACCCGTGATCAAAACAGATAAAAAAATATAGGCTCTTAGAGCCAATATGTGAAGCTGCACCTTACTGCGTGACATTAAACAGTGATAACATAGGAGAAAAAACAAGTTGCGCTAAACATTGTAAATAAACATATATGTTTGTAACAAAAGTTGGTTGAAAATTGATGACTTGACATATATTCAACTATCTATATTTCTTTGAATGATAGTTGAATATATGTCAAGTCATCAATTTTCAACCAACTTTTGTCACAAACATATATATATATATATATATATATATATATATGTTTAATTACAATGTTTAGCGCAACTTGTTTTTTCTCCCACATACAATACTAAATTGATGAAGAATTTCGATTTTTTTAATTTTTTTTATTGGAAGTGTTTTATTGCAGAAAGTAAAACATATTTTTTTCCCACAATTTTCTTTTTTTGTTTATAGTGTAAAACATGTAAAACCGCAGAGATGATTAAATACCACCAAAATAAAAATCTATTTGTGGGAAAAAAAGGACAACAATTTTATTTGGGACAGCGTCGCACAACCACGCAATTGTTAGTTAAAATAACGCAGTGCCGTAAGGCAAAAAATATCCTGGTCATGAAGGGGGTCAATTTTCCAGAGCTGAAGTGGTTCATGGCAAGATCAACAGGCATATCCTGTACTTGCTGAAATTGGCCAGTACACACGATCAGAAAATCGTATGAAAATTACAGATTTCGGAGCGATCGTACGATAATCTGATCGTATTTGATCGGACATGCACGAAAAAAAAATTGTACATTGCCAGATTGTACGATTTTCGTTTAATCAGTACAGCTGTCGTTCGAAAATGCAATACAAATGCATTATAAAACATGACATCACTTCTGATTTTTTATTCTGTTGTACGCAAATTTTCTTGACTTTAGTAAACTCAACAGATTCGATCTGAGATTAGCATGCAAAATTTTTTTTTAAAAAATGGATGGTCATTCGTCCGATAATTTAATTGCGTGTACCGAGAATTAGCCTGAAAAAAGGAAACAAATGCAGCCCCACTCCTGGACTGGAATATATTACATTTTGTGTTATTGGGTTTAGTTATCCTTTAACCGCTTGCCGACCAGCCGCCGCAGTAATACGGCGGCAGGTCGGCACGGGTGCGCGAGAGCCCGTAGCTCTACGTCGCCACCTTCGACGGCCACTAGGGGGCGTGTGCCCGGCGGGCATGATCGCCGCCGGGCACACGCGATCGCTCGTTACAGAGCGGGGAACGGAAGCTGTGTGTGTAAACACACAGCGCTCGTTCCTGTCAGCGGGGGAAACGCTGATTTTCTGTTCATACAATGTATGAACGGAAGATCAGTGATTCCCCCTAGTAAGTCCACCCCCCCATACAGTTAGAACACAAATAGGAACACACTTAACCCCTTCCCTGCCCCCTAGTGTTAACCCCTTCACTGCCAATGGCATTTTTATAGTAATCCAATGCATTTTTATAGCATTGATCGCTAAAAAAATGCCAATGGTCCCAAAAATGTGTCAAAAGTGTCCGAAGTGTCCGCCATAAGGTCGCAGTACTGAAAAAAAACGCTGATCACCGCCATTACTAGTAAAAAAAATAATAATAATAAAAATGCCATAAAACTACCCCCTATTTTGTAAACGCTATAACTTTTGCGCAAACCAATCAATAAACGCTAATTGCGATTTTTTTAACGAAAAATATGTAGAAGAATACGTATCGGCCTAAACTGAGGAAAAAAAATTTTTTTAGATATATTTTTGGGGGATATTTATTACAGAAAAAAGTAAAAAATATTGCATTTTTTTCAAAATAGTCGCTCTGTTTTTGTTTATAGCGCAAAAAATAAAAACCGCAGAGATGATCAAATACCACCAAAAGAAAGCTCTATTTGTGGGAAAAAAAGGACACCAATTTTGTTTGGGAGCCACGTCGCATGACCGCGCAATTGTCAGTTAAAGCGACGCAGTGCCGAATCGCAAAAAGTGCTCTGGTCTTTGGACAGCAATATGGTCCGGGGCTGAAGTGGTTAAATAAGGAGAAATGTATTTATTTTTTTTATGATTCACTACACACTTAACACACCAAAATCGCTCTGCACTTCTTTAAAATGTTAAAATGCATTGAGCCTAATATCAATAACATTCATAATAAATTTATAAAAATTGAAATTTTAAATGTATAATTAAAAAGAGTTGACATTTTTTGAATTTTTGCAGTCTGGAAAAAATATAAGGCAAAAAAAAAATAATAAGTTCCTGTGTGCTCAAGTCCAGTTTTTCAGGTAATAATATAAGCAAGAACGTGTTTAGTTTTGGATTCTTTCAACAAAATGTCACTTGGGTTTCAGTCCAGTCAATGGCCTTATACTATAGAGGAACTGTTAGTGCAGGGCACACTGACAGACTGATCTGTGTTTAGATAACCAATTTAATTACGACACCCCTGACATGGGTGTCACATAGGATTATGGGAGAGGTTTTCTTTAGCAAATTGCAGTTTGTTCTGTGATGAGTCACACAGTTTTACAAAGGTTACTGAAATAACCATGCCGCTCACAGAATACGCCTGCTGCGTACACATAGGGAATGCTCCCATGGTGGTGATCATTCATAGAAGGAGCATGCCACTGTATGTGGAACTGAGCAGCGCCATTGATTTTCTGACATGGGGAAAAATAAAACATAAAATATGTGTCTATTTATTTTAATCTTCTGTAAATTACACTGCTTTGGAGCTAATCCTTAATTTAGATGGATAGATTAGGGCAGCGTATATTTTGAACCTGCTAGCAAAATGAGGCCGACAGAGCTTACCTATTTCTAGTGTCTGCTTTCATTAAATAAAAATAAATTCTAAAGGTTGTTAGGATGCATTAGGAAAGAGCATACAAAGGTCACCAACCATAGGTAGCAGATATACATTTACGTGCCATCTGTAATAATATATTGTGCAATTAATGCCACAGAATCATGGCCAAGTTTGTAGATGACGTTTCTGGCCGGGTCACACCATAAATTGCACAAGAATGCAATGTGCGTTCCTGTGCAATTCACATGCGATCCGGGTGCAGTGCAATTTAAAATTGAGCCAGACTGCACCAAAAGTATAAGTTAGTAAGGTTGAAAAAAAGACAAAAGTTCATCCAGTTCAACCATAAAAAAAAAGAAAAAAGAAAAAAAATTGTACAATCCCATTAATCCAAATTCTATACCCACAGTAGATCCAGAGGAAGGCAAAAAACCCCCAGGAGAACACGATCCAATTTGCTGCAGCAGGGGGAAAAAATCCTTCCTGATCCCCTGAGAGGCAATCAGATTTTCCCTGGATCAACTTTACCTATAAATGTTAGTAGCCAGTTATATTATGTACATTTAGGAAAGTATCCAGACCTTTCTTAAAGGGTTACTATAGGAAAAAAAATGTTGCTTTAACCACTTAAGACCCGGACCTTTAGGCAGGTAAAGGACCTGGCCAGTTTTTGCGATTCGGCACTGCGTCGCTTTAACTGACAATTGCGCGGTCGTGTGACGTGGCTCCCAAACAAAATTGGCGTCCTTTTTTCCCCACAAATAGAGCTTTCTTTTGGTGGTATTTAATTACCCCTATGGTTTTTATTTTTTGCGCTATAAACAAAAATAGAGCGACAATTTTGAAAAAAATGCTATATTTTCTACTTTTTGCTATAATTAATATCCCCCAAAAAGATATAAAAAAAAATGTTTTCCTCAGTTTAGGCCGATACATATTCTTCTACCTATTTTTGGTAAAAAAAATCACAATAAGAGTTTATCGATTGGTTTGCGCAAAATTTATAGCATTTATAAAATAGGGGATAGTTTTATTGCATTTATTTATTTATTTTTTTACTACTAATGGCGGCAATCAGCGATTTTTTTCATGACTTATACATTATGGCGGACACTTCGGACAATTTTGACACATTTTTGGGACCATTGTCATTTTCACAGCAAAAAATGCATTAAAAATGCATTGTTTACTGTGAAAATGACAATTGCAGTTTGGGAGTTAACCACAAGGGGGCGCTGAAGGGGTTAAGTGTAACCTCATCTGTGTTTCTAACTGTAGGGGGGTGTGGCTGTAGGTGTGACATCATTGATTGTGTTTCCCTCTATTAGGGAACACACGATCAATGACGGCGCCACAGTGAAGAACGGGGAAGGTGTGTTTACACACGGCTCTCCCCGTTCTTTAGCTCCAGGGACCCTTGTCTTCTGTGATGACCGTAAAGTGAATAACTCAACACCAAGTTCACTATATGGACCTCTTATATATTTGTACATGTGGATCAAATCCCCCCTTTATCTCCTCTTCTCAAGAGTGAATAAATTCAGCTCCTCTAATCTTTCCTCATAGCTGAGCTCCTCCATGCCTCTTATCAGTTTCGTTGCCCTTCTCTGCACTTTCTCCAGTTCCCTGATATCCTTTTGTGAACTGGTGCCCAAAACTGAACTGCACATTCCAGATGAGGTCTTACTAATGATTTGGTCACGGGAAAAATTATATCTCTATCTCTGGAATCCATACCTCTCTTAATACAAGAAAGGACTTTGCTCGCTTTGGAAACCGCAGCTTGGCATTGCATGCCATTATTGAGCTTAATTGTTGAGCTTAATTATTGAGCAAAACCCCCAGATCCTTCTCCACTAAGGATCCCCCCAGTTGTAGTCCCCCTAGTATGTATGATGCAAAAGTAGTGCTTGTACTACTTCATAAAACATACAGCAACCGCATTGCATGCAGAGGAGTATCTAGTGAAAATGGCCCTATGGCAAGCACTAAAAATGTGCCCCTGTCAAAACATTTGAAACCCATCTTTCACATAACTTTAACAAAAAAAAAAAAAGCTAACAAAACTACGAGTCAAGTTCTTTATTCTTTCAATTAACAAATTATGGATTGGCACTGATGAGCTGCTCTAATGGGCAACAATGATAGGCACTGATAGGCAGCACTAATGTGCTGCACTGATGGGCACTAATTTGGGGAGGAGCATGCACAGCCTCAGCACACTAGTACAGAGGCTATTCAGCGCAGCGTTCTCTGCAAGGCAATGTATGCTGCGGGCCAGCTCACTGTCTTAGGCCTATAATTTAGCAGCGCTCCTAAATTGACATATAAACCAAGTAAATGTAAATAAATGCAGTACAAAAGAAATGATTGAAAAACATGGTTGAAACAACATATAAAGTGAAAAAAAGTCCCAAACTATGACACATGTGACTTTCATGAAGTCCTCCAATGACAGTTGCAAATTGCTTTGTGGTTTCTTCAGTGAAGAACGAACCAATAGCCAAGGTATGAATAACAATCTTGTGACTTGTTATACACACAGTGAATCCACCACCATATAAAGTGCACGCTTACCACGCTTACCAGCTGCACAAGTTATTAAAACTTGTGGCTAATACCCAGCCAGTGCCTTTTCCTCCAAGGGTTGAAGATGTTCAGTCTGGTTCTGAGACGTGGCAACTTGTTTGGTCGGGAACGTGGTTGACACTGTAGTCTATGGACACAAATACGGTTCGATTGGCAATAAGGCGGTGGTAACTCAGAAAGAAAGGGCAGGAAAGATCACCATAGGTAAAACCAGGTAGTTTGTTTAATCCAAAAATAAAAAACAGTATCGCTAGCAAGCGTATACACATATATTAAACGTTTTTAAAACAAATAAAACGGCCGGCCAGCAACATTACAAATCGTCTGTGCAATCAGGGCTTACAACAGCGCTGTGACGTCATCACGTTGCTCCTCCTCACCGCACTGTTATATGTGCTGCTTGCATGGGTGTTTTGTACTGTTTTGTATTGTTGTCCACCTCCATTTTTGTTTCACCTGTGGTGCTTTTATTGGTCCAGCAGTGCACCAACACCTTTGCAGCCATTGTGCTATATGCTGGGTGTTTGGTGTGCTCCTGTACCTTTAAGGAAGAGTGGCTCCCCTTCAGTCCATCTGCCCTCATCTATCCATTAGAATGCATGTGCCTCCACTGTGGGGACGCTCATTGTTTAGTGTTAGGACCACAGATTACAGGGTGTCTTGGCGCTGCTCTGTGGCTAACGCATGCTTTTGCAAATGCTGGAATGGTATAAATCTCGCACCACAGAAAAAAGTTATATAAATATATCAGAGCAGCTCCCCTAAATTAAGTAACCTGAAGAATGTATCCAAAAATAGAGGGTAGGGGGCGCTAGTTAGCTAAATAAAATAAAAAAATTAAATTTACAATAAGTGAAATCAACAATAGATAATGCCAATACTATAAAGTGATCATCAATGTGCAAAAATGCTTGCAGACAAAACCCCTGTTTTTAACGCATACCGTTAGACAGGTTAATTTGGTTGTTCTGCAGGCTGGTCGGTACGGAGGCCTGTTTTTTTCCTGGACATTCCCCAGGTTTTGTTGTTAGCTGTCTACCGGTGGCTGCAGCAAGTCATGGAGGAACCAAGTTCCTCACACCTTCCTTCTCTGCATTGCAGCTTTAGTTGAGCGCCACCTGCAGTAGGGAGTACAGACTGCACCTGCCTACACATGCAATTTCTGACACATTTGGTGTGTCAGAAGCTCATTGATTTCCTCGTCAAAATATTTTATTGAATAGTACAGAAGTAGTGTACAAAATGCATAAAGTAAATACAATATCATACAGTCAGGGGTGAGAAGCTCAGTGTTAATTAATTGAGAATGTAATAATAACTAATAAATAATATTGAAACAAGTTTGATTAAAACTTTAGAAGTATTTACAGTTCTTCATAAGGTGTCAAGCCTAGAGATATTGTAAGAGTAACATTCTTATTTGCTGTCTTGAGTAATTCAGATTATCATACAATTAAAAAACAGGAGCTTCAAATCATAAAGAAAAATTAAAATTATTACCAGAAAATAAAAAATAAGTAAAAAAATAAATAAAGAAAAAGTAAAGAAAATAGAAGGAGAGAAGAATGGAATGGAAGGGGTCCCCGAGGTCAGGCCGAGAGCCTCCACCACAACTAGAGAGAGATGTATTTGTTCTTATTGTTCTAGTCACCATGGCAAGAGTACCGTATTATCAAAAGATGATGGCATATGCGATTCAGGGTTTCCACATTTTCTCAAACTGAGGGATCATGTCCGTATCTATAGCTAGCATCTTGGCATGGGTCATAGTGTTGTGGTGTTTAGTCACCACTTCATTTACCCCTTATTTCGAACATCTCCATGCTTTTGCCAAAGTCTGTTAAGCTGCTGTGAAAAGCTGCAATAGCAATTCAAATTGAGAATGCGAAATACCTTCTGGTTTCAAGTTGAGAAGTCCCGTGGCAGGATCTAAAGAATTATTCTTTCCACTTAGTATTGATGCAATCTTGAATATCCCTATCCAAAATATCTGAGCTTTCGGACATGACCACCAAATATGGAAATGTGTACCTATGTCAGAACAACCCCTGAAAACATTGTGCCAAGTAATTCTTCGCGTATTTAGCTATCCTAGCAGATACCAAGTACCATCTCGTTAATACTTTATAGTTTGCCTCTATGTTGGGTGAAGCTGTTTTTTTGGTATTCCATATCTGATTCCAATCTGAGTTGTCTAGTTCCCGCCCTAGATCCTCCTCCCATTTCCGGACATAAGGTGGTTTATCTATTCCAGATTGGACTAACGCATGAGAATATAAGGTAGATATTATGCCTCTCGCATGGGGGTCTTTCTTACAAAACTGTTCAAAACGAGTGAAATTAGTAAAAGATATTTCGGTATCCAGTAAGGGTGTGTAAAAGTTTTTTATTTGAAGATATCGAAATAACTCCAATTGCGGTAGGACGTATGTTTCTCTTAGGGTTGGGAATGGAATAAATGAGGATGCATTTACAAATTTGTACAAATATAGGACATCCCGTGAAGCCCATTCTTTTAAGGATCTAGGGGAGACCCATGCAGGATAAAAGGCAAGGTTTTTGTAAAATGACAATAAAGGATTATTGAGAGATTGGAATCGGTTTCTAATTTTGAATCTATCCCAAAGGGAAAGAAAATGCTTAATAATGTGGTTTTGTAGCCCTTTACGGTCTTTTGAGGAAGTCCAAAGTCCATAGTGGGGTTTCATTTTGCCCATTTCTATTTGGTGAGAGTTGCTATGTGTGCCAGAAGCTCATTGATTTCAATGTTATGCATATTTCAACAAGCGTATAATGTAAATGGCACACCACTGACCTCATGGTTGGTCAACGTCTCTTGACCATCTAAATCTCCCCAACAGGAGCAACCATGCACCATTTAAAGGAAAACCCACAAATGTCCTGATGCACACAGGATTCCCTTCCTTTTGGACTTGATATGGAGCCTGGAATGTTTCCAGGCTCCAACCATATGGCTTCTGGTGTTAATACTGTGATGGATACACATTTTTATTCAACAATCATATTATTTTTGATTTGCACTTGTGTTAGTTTCAATAAATGTTGACTAGTGGGTACATTTTGTTGGATACATTGTTTAAAGCATAACATTAGCAAAATTAGCAGGGCTGTAGTGTAAGAGGAAGAAGCAGCAGAAGGAACCAATAAGTTCATGTACTGACAAAGGGACATGCAGGACAAAGGGGCATGCAGGACAAAGGGGCATGCAGGACAAAGGGGCATGCAAAAGCAGAAAGCAAAGTGACAGACATGAGCTCATCACTGTGTTGATTCTTCTTGCACTGTCCAGTAACAGTCTGGGGCTGGTTCAGGATGACCTGGGCTCAGAGGAAATTGGATAAATGACGATATCCATCAAATCAAGAACATCTAGCATCAGGAGAAATTTCTGGATTGAAGGTAAATATTACAGCCAAAGCTGGCTTTGTCTTTTAACCTTTTAATGGGCTATTTATTTTTATCTTGTTTTTGGCTGGAGTTCTGTTCGGCCTTTATCACTTTTTGTGACTCCAGTGGTAGAAATATTGAACTAGAAATATTGTGTGCTGCTTCAGAAAAACATGAATGTAAAAAAATAATAAAAAAAATAAACCTTTCTTACTCTACTAAAATACTTTTTGTGATTTCTTATCACTTTCTCCTTTGTTCATGTACACTTAGGTTTAAGAGCTTTTGGCGTTTTTTTGCCAAGGCTCCGAAACTCGACTCCATAAAAGCCTGTAGGGTTGATTTACTAAAACTGGAGAGTGCAAAAATATGGTGCATGTTAGCCAATCAGCTTAAAACTACAGGCTGTTCAATTAAACTTTGACAACAATTTGTGATTGGTTACTACGCAGAGCTGTACCAGATTTTGCACTCCAGTTTTAGTAAATCAACCCTTATATGTCCATGTACACATAGGCTTTTAGCAGAGTTTAGGAGCTGCCGCGTTTCGGTGAGATTAAACCCCCCTCTCCTGAAGGCAAAAGAATTGAGTTCAGGATAGGAACACTTTACCCACCGGCCACGGGAAAATGCAAATCGTGGCAAAATCGCAGAAAAAAATGCGGTTTAAGTTTTCCCACGACCGCGGTCAGGGTAGCCTACAGTAGTGTACATGTAGCCTTATCCTTTGGATGCAACTGATGTCAAACTTATGTCAACACCAGTGGCTGCAGAATTTACACACACTCCTGGCGGCTGTACTCGTCAGGAGCGTTTTTACATTTCATCACCCACTTGTCGGTTTTCTTGTGGAAATTATTACTTTATGCAGGATTTTTCTTGAAGAAGTAATAACTTCCATGGGCGCAGTAACATAACGATCTGTGCTTGATTAGCTTTAGTGGAATCCAGGGGATACATTACGCCATCTCATTAAAGCAAAACTATCAATTTAATTGTGTCATCACATAGAGGGCTTTTCCTTAAAGGGGTGTTCCAGCCACATTTAGTGTTTATTAAAAGTCAGCAGCTACAAAAAGTGTAGCTGCTGGCTTTTAATAAACACACACTCACCTGCTCCACGATCCAGTGACGCGCCGGCCGGGGGGTCCGCTCCTCTCCCCCCCTCCCCAAGCCTTCGGCTTCACGGCCGGGCCCACTGCGCATGCGCCGCTGATCGGACAGGCGATCGCATGGGACCTGTCAGTGTCCCATGCAATCGCCTACAGGTGGGGGCTGCTGTAGGCGATTAAGGCTTAATCGCCTAACCAGCCCCTCAGCGGAAGCAGGAAGTGGGACAGGAAGTCCCACTCCTCCTGAAGCCCCCACTCCCCCCCCACTCCCCCCCCAAAAAATGACATGCCAAATGTGGCATGTAAGGGGGTGAGGAGTGGGTTAAGTGGAAGTTCCGAATTTGGGTGGAACTCCGCTTTAACCACTTCAATACAGGGCATTTTCACCCCCTTCCTGCCCAGGCCAATTATCAGTTTTCAACACTGTTACATTTTTAATGACAATTGCGCGGTCATGCAACACTGTACCCAAATTACATTTTTATCATTTTTTCCCTACAAATAGAGCCTTATTTTGGTGGCACTTCTGCAGTTTTAATTTCTTGCGCTATAAAAGAAAGAAAAGTGACAAGTTTGAAAAAAACACAATATTTTTGCTATAATAAATATCCCAATTAAAAAACAAAAAATCCTAATTTTAGGCCGATATGTATTTTACATATTTTTGGTAAAAATACACAATAAGCATATATTGATTTGTAGACGCTATAACTTTTGCGCAAACCAAATAGGGGATAGATTTATGGCATTTTTATAATAATTTTTTGTTTTTACTAGTAATGGCGGTGATCTGCGATTTTTACCATGACTGTGACATTGTGGTGGACATATCGGACACTGTTGACACTATTTTGGGACCATTCACATTTACACAGCGATCAGTGCTATAAAAATGCACTGATTACTGTATAACTGTCACTGGTGGAGAAGGGGTTAACACTAGGGGGCAATCAAGGGGTTAAATGTTTTACCTAGGGAGTGATTCTAACTGTAGGGGTAGGGGAGGAGACCGACCGGTGTTCCCCTGTACTAGGAACACACCATCGGTCTCCTAACCCCTGACAGGACATCCCTGCTCTGTTACAGGCAATCGCGGGTGCCCGGTAGACATTGCAGCCGCTGGGCATGCACATCGGCTTCCAGAGTGACGCATGGGGCACGCACCCCCCCTAGACAGCCGGGAAGCCGAGGACGTCATTTGACGTAATTAAAGCAAGTGGTTAAAGAAATACATAAAAAAAAAAACACTCAAAAGAGTTTTTAAATGCCTCCCCCCCACATCCATGCACATAAGAATGTAAAAGTATGCGTTGGGTCCACCCATGTACAAAATTGATAATTGCGATACACATATTAGGTATCACCGTGCACACCCGAGTGAGACTAATAATTTTAGAAACCTCGGCCCAGATTCACAGAGCAATTACGCCTGTCTAACTGGTGTTAGACAGGAGTAATTTCAAATTTTGCGCGCCGTATCACTAGTTTGAATCCTCAAACCATGATACGGCGGCTTCGGGCTTCGATCCGAGAGGCTTACGTCTTCGTAAGCCTTTGGATCTACGCTGCGATATTTTTGCGGCCGCAGGGAGGAGTCCGCGTCGTTTTCAGTGTCGGGATATGCAAATGACTTTTTACGGCGATCCACGAAGATACGAGTGGTCTTCGCAATCGCTTACGTCATTTTTTTGCTACGTACTGTTAGACCAGCTATTTGCTGGTCTAACGGTGCGTAGCCCATGTTAAGTATGGCCGTCGTTCCCGCGTCAAATTTTTTTATTTTATTATTTTTTTACGTAACTCGTTCGGGAATAGGAATGTCTGTAAACGACGCTACCCAAACAACGAATGACGTAACAACGTGATTTCAAGCTAAGGCACGGCGGGAAATTTCGGAACGGAGCATGCGCAGTTCGATCGCCAAGGGGACGCGCCTATTTTAAATGCTTCACGCCCCCTACTCGCGTAGATGGCTTGCGCCGGGAGAAAGACACTATGCCGCCGTAGTTTACTGGACAAAATCTACCGGGATTCCACGTAGAGCCAGGTAAAATACGGCGATGTAGTGTATTTCTGATACTCTACGCGAATCTAATTGTATGTGAATCTGGGCCCTCATTCCTTGATAACTCTTATCTGATGACCTGTCAAAGCTTTTAAAGTGCCACCAATGGACAATTTTGGGGTATAGTTTTTACTTTCAATAATTTTTCATTTTAGAAGAATTTTTCAAAGCAAAAATCAACAAAGAAGATCAAAGGTATCAATTTTGTACAACATACAGGAAAAAGTTGAGCAAAAGGCTAAAATAATAAAGGGCAACCACATCATGGTTTCCATGATGGGAAATATAAACACCTTAAAATATAGTCCCATCATTTAAAATCAAACTGATATGCGGTCATGCGGTCATGAAAGCTCGCGATCACTTTTCGGCATTAAAAAAAAAAAAACAACGTTTTTAAAAACCCTCACATCGTTTTTCATCTTCGAGCATGCTGCATTTTTTAGAGTCGTTTTAAAAAATTTAGGCCCAGATTCACAGAGCGATTACGCCTGCGCAACAGGAGATGCGCGTGCGTAAGTCGAAATGTGCGCGTGCGTTTCAATGCGCGGCATCCCCAGAACGAGATACGCCAAAAATCTACTTTTTTTTGTCCCGCGTAATTTCGTTAGACTGGCGCATCCGTCCGCGCAAAAGTGCGCTAGACACACCATTGATTTGCTAATCAAATATGCTAATGAGGGACTTACGGGGATCCACAAAACAACGTTGGGGCAGCGCAGGCGACGCAGTTTGCACAACAGCAAAATGTCCTGTCTAAAATTAGAGCATATAAAAGCTGGTCTAAAAAGAGAAAAAAAGTCTACTTGTTAGATAAAGCAACACTGTTAGTGAGGAGCTCAGCAGTCACACGTGTTGCACAACAATCTGTATGCCAACATGCCAGGGGCATTGTCGCACATAGCTATACTACTGACTTTAGATGAACAAAGAAGGATGAGGGCACGGAAGATGGCACGGAGGATGGCACGGGAGAGGATATACCGCACCCGCATAGACCTGTTTGGCATGAGTGATTCTGAGGTGTTTCGCATCTTCAGATTCACCCCTCATGCCATCCTGGAATTAACCACAACCCTGCAGGATGACATCACCAGCCCAACACCGCTCACATGCAGTGCAGCCACTGGTCAAGGTACTGGCAACACTCCATTTCCTTGCCAGTGGCTCTTTTCAGCGTACAAGTGGAGTGGTGGCTGGGATGTCACAATCCTCCATGAGCAGATGTGTGCACCAGGTTGTCCCTGCAATTCTCAGACGCATGGCCAACCAAATCATCAAACCCACCACTGAGGACCTGCGGCTGAAGGCAATGACAGATTTCTACAGAATTGCCAGATTCCCACGCACTGTGGGGGCCATTGATTGCACACATGTGGCACTCCAGCCCCCCCAGGAGACAGAGCACATGTACCGCAATCGGAAGCATTGGCCATTCCATCAATGTACAGGTGATAGTCGATGCCCAAGGCCTCATATGGCACGTCCGTGCCAAACACCCAGGGTCCAGCCATGACAGCTACATATACAATCAATGCCACATCCGAATGGAATTCGATCAGAACGTGTATGGGGACACCTGGCTGGTTGGTGAGTGACATGGGTGGCAGGCATGACTATCCCCTCCCATGATGCACATCACAAGGGGCACATGCATGACTAACATCCTCCTGTCTTTTCCCTTACAGGTGACTCTGCATATCCACTGGGACCCCATCTCATGACTCCTATCCGGAACCCCCAAACCTCAGGAGAGGAAATATACAATCAAGCACATGCCCAAACACGAGCAGTGGTGGAGCGCACCTTTGGCCTCCTAAAGTCACGTTTCCGATGCCTGGATAAGTCTGGGGGTACCCTCTTGTATTCCCCAAACTTCGTGTGCCAGATCATCGGTGCATGTTGCATGCTGCACAACTTCGCAGTAAGAAAGGGCCTGCAGATTGACCTACGTGATGACCTGACCCCTGAACCAGACAATCCCCCCCTAACCGAGGCTACCCCGTCTTCTGAGGGAAGAGCAGCCAGGAGACAGCTCACATTGGGCATCTTTGCACGTTAAACATACACATTAATCATGGCACAATGAGAATGCATGCATGCACAACACTGTGGTCCCTAGCACACACACCCCACATCCACATCAAATTGGATTGGCACCAGTCCACCATGCAGGACTTGTGAGCAGCAACGCCACGCCAAGGCTCCAATTATGTCACTGTACATTCATACACCATTCACACGGACCTGGGGATCACTTCTCCCTGGTCCTGGGGAACCCTTCTCCACCAAAATTGAGGGTGACACCCCTTTTCCGGCAGGAATGTCACCCCCACATTCACACAGCATTCACAACACAAAAAAAAAAAAAAAACCTGCAAAAGCAAAAAATTTCCAGCAAAAAAAAAAAAAAGGGGGAAAAACAAATTAATGCCCTTTGCGTGAGCCACGCCTGGGGCGCCCCCGGCCACGGCCCCGGCTTCTCAGGGGAGACTCATGGGGAGGGGGGAAACCGGGGAAGGAGGAGCAGCCCCTGATCTCTGCCCACCTGGCGGCCTGCCCTCCAAGACCACGGCTATTCTGTCCAGGGCAGCACCAAGTGTTGCCGTGTTGGCCTGGATAGCCAGGGTAAGGGCCCTCACATCCTGCCCAACGCCTGCTGATGTCGTCTGCAGTTCGTTTAGGCAGGTTGTGAAAGCCCGGGAGTGGGAGTCCAGGTTCCCCAGCGTATCCTTGATGGAGGACAGGCTCTCCTCCATCCGCACCAATGTCTGGCTGACCTGTCCCAGATGGCGGGTCTGGAGGAACTGGTCCCTTCTCAGAGTGGCGGGCAGGAGATCGGCCACCCCCCTGGTGGTCTGGGATGACATCCTGCCTCCAGCTGATGCTTGTGGCCGGGGAGAAGGGGAGGCCCTTGTGGGGGGAGCCATGTTGGGGGAGGAGGGGGGGGGCTCCCCCTTAGGGAGGCCTGCCTGCTGCCAGCCAGAGGGGAAGAGTCCTCAAAAGCCAAACGTCCAGTGCCTGACATGGACTCCTCCTCCTCATGATTCTCCTCCTCCTCATGATTCCTCTGCTCCTCTTGAACCTCCTCCGCGGACTCCGGCCTTGTTGGGGGGGCCTCATTAGGCTGCTGTCCTGGGGTTGGTGCGGTCAGGCCAGATGGCCCTGCACCCTCCTGTACATCTGTGGATGACACAAAACATTCACAGGTTGGAGGATCCACACACTTGCCACATATTCCCTTTCACCCCCTCCCCCACACATGCTACACACCTGATATTAAAAAAAAAAAACTTACCTGGCACCACGGGCTCCGGACTTGAATCAAAGCCGGGCAGGCCCTCAACTTCATGCCGATGAAAGGTCAGGGCCACCGCACGCTCCTCCGCTGTCAGCCTAATACGGCATGGTGGGCCCCCTCCTGTGCCCCTGGCATGGGCATGCATTCTGGCCATCTTCTGTTTGACCAGACGCCGGAGGTCATTGATTTTTTTGTCAATCCCAGACCGGGTCCGTGTCTCCCCCTGCCCCGCTGAATTGACCTGCTCAGTGATCCTATCCAAAATCTCCCTCCTCCTGGCCGGGGTGGTGTTGGCACTCTCTGGGCCGTGGAGGTAACGCCCATACTCGCTAATGGCCCGGGCAAGAATTTGTTTTTCCACAACTGTAAAATTCAGCTTTCGTTTTCTCTCAGTCATCCTTCCAAAAAAAATCAGTCCCAGTCAACAAAATTCACGCACACAAACAAGCACAACCAATCAACAGAGAGAAAAATACTCAGCAATAAACAGTCACAAAAAAACAAAACAAAAATACAGCAGGAAAAGAAACAAACACAAATATATCAATCAAACAAACAGTCTCTCAAACACTTATCAAAAATCACTTTCAAAAATCTACTAACAAACACTTGATCACACAGAACACTAATCTGACAACTACAAAACACACCGCAACGAACAACAGGACAAAAGCACTTGGTTAAATGGGAAGGGACAAAGGGATGTACTTTTGCAAAGCAAGTGCGTTTGTGTGTGTCTATTTATGCTGTTTGCGTAGTTCACAACGTTGCCCTAGTCCATTTCCAATTTCACTGATTGCGCCGCTCCCGAGTTGTGAGCATGCGCACAGCGGATCTGACATGGTATGCTTCAAGCGCGCATGCGCGAGCCGGCCGGCCCTTCATTTGCATGGGGTCACGGCTCATTTCAATGTAACATGCCCACGTCCTTCCCAATTTGTATTACTCCTCCTTACGCCTCTGAAAAAACGTTACGCATGCGCAATTTCCTGCGCAAAAGCTACGAGAATAGGGTGATTACGCGGCAAAATTGCGCAAGTCTAACGTAAAGGCGGTGCGCTACGCCGGTCCAATAATGCGCAGATGTACCTGAATCTGGGCCTTAGTTTTTTGGGTTGTAAAAAATTATCGTGTGTGGGCTAAAACAACGTTAAAAACAAAGTTTTAAACCCGCACATGCTCAGAAGCAAGTTATGAGACAGGAGCGTGAATGGAACTTCCCCTTTAGAGTGCCGTCGTACGTGTTGTACATCACCGCGCTTTGCTCATCATTTTTTTTAAAACGATGGTGTGTGGGCAACATCGTTTTTAATGATAAAGTTGGAAAAACTTTGTTTTTTCTACATGCTGAAAAACGTTTTTTTTTTTCATGCCGAAAAGTGATCGTGTGTACGCGGTGTAAGTAGTCTTTCAATTTAAGTATATAGATGGACCTTGGGTAATAGTTTAGGCCCTACCACAGGAAATTAAAAAGAGAAATGCTAAGAAAGACCAAAAACAAATAGTAAAAGACAGGTGGGGAGAAGGGAGAGATAAGCATGGGGCAGGGTAAGAGAAAGGAAGGAGCAAGATTGGTCTCTATCACTTACCTGTGCAGGGATCCAGTGCCATCCTCTCCTGGCTAGTTCTTTGCTGCTCTTTGGGTCCAATGACATTGGCATATTTACCGTGGGAAACCACCTGTGACTCCCTACAGCCACCATCTCACTGAGCATGCATGCATACTTTGTAAGTGGTTCTACAGTTTTCTGGGATCTGTGACTTGTCCCAGAAGGCTGGAGGCAAAGAGAGGGGTTGGCAGAACATCCGCAAAACTAGGTACTCACTCCGCCCCCCCCCCCCCCAAAAAAAATGTGTCGGGTTGGAATTGGGTGTCACACGGAATAGAAAAAGTCCCCTTTTGGGTGAAGTTTCACTTTAATATATTGGAAACTGAAAAAAAACACAATTGGCTGGATCAACAGGTAAAAATAAAGGAAAAAAAAAACACATTTAAAAATTGGTAAGTAGGGATGAGCTTCGCGTTCGATACGAACGTATGTTCGACTCGAACATTGTCTGTTCGTACGTTCGACGAAATTCAAACAAAAACGGTCTTTTGCGCCAGATTCGAGTGACGCAAAACGGCCCATAATTCACTGCGGCATTGCGCACTGATGATTGGCCAAGCATGCTGTATGTCCCGCATGCTTGGCCAATCACAGCGCGCAAAAAACGAAGAGCCATAAATGGCCAAAGCCTGGGTGGCTTTGGCCAATTATGGCTCAGGGCTTTAGCACACGCCCCACACTGGGCAGCCTCGTGTAGTGTGTTCTGGCTTGTTAATGAAAGCAGTCAGAGAGACAGAGAGATTGTCTTTTTATATAGCTAGATAGAGCAGGCAGGCAAACAATTAATAATTACATAAATAACTAGTCAGTTTAGCTTAATTTACAGTGTGTAGAGAATATATATACATCCCTAGGAGTTGTACATATATTTATACACTGTACAGCTTAGATAGATCAGTTCTTCCTAATTCACTGGCAGGCAGGTGATTGTGCTATTTATCACAGGTATAGACACCCAGCAGGTACAATATTTAAAGGAATTTTATTTTAATTTTTTTTAATTTAAGCATCATTAAAATCACTGCTCCTGGAGCTGTGATTTTAATAATGTTTAAATAAAAAAAAATGAAAGATTTCTTTAAATATTGTACTGTACCTGCTGGGTGTCTATAGTTTGCCTGTGAAAACGTCTTTGAGAACCCGGGTCTTGACCGAGGGAACATGTATCAATGGAAAAAAAGTTTTAAAACTTTTTTCCATTGATACATGTACCCTCGGGCAAGATCCGGGTTCTCAAAGACGTTTTCCAACAATAACTTGAATATTGGTCTTTAAAATGAGCGTTTTTGAATTCGAACGTTCGAGTCCCATAGATTTCGATGGGGTTCTAAATGTTCGCGCGGTCGGTCTGTTCGACGGTTCTGGTGCGAACTGAACGCAGGTATGTCCGGCTCATCCCTATTGGTAAGCTACAATATGTAACATTTTAGTTTTTTGGACTAATACCACTTAACCACTTGCTTACTGGGCACATACACCCCCCTCCTGCCCAGGGGAAATTTCAGCTTCCGGCACTGCGTCGCTTTAACTGACAATTGCGCGGTCGTGCGACGTGGCTCCCAAACAAAATTGACGTCCTTTTTTCCCCACAAGTAGAGCTTTCTTTTGGTGGTATTTGATCGCCTGTGCGGTTTTTATTTTTTGCGCTATAAACAAAAAAGTGCGACAATTTTGAAGAAAAATACAATATTTTTTACTTGTTGCTATAATAAATATCCCAATTTAAAAAAAAAAAACAAAACATTTTTTTTTCTCAGTTTAGGGCGATACGTATTCTTCTACATATTTTTGGTAAAAAAAAAAAAAAAAATCGCAATAAGTGACTGGTTTGCGCAAAAAGTTATAGCGCTTACAAAATAGGGGAGAGAATTATTATTATTTTTTACTAGAAATGGCGGCGATCTGCGATTTTTATTGGTACTGCGATGTTATGGCGGACACATCGGACACTTTTGACACATTTTTGGCGCCATTCGGATGCATTAAGGTAAAAAAACTTTTACCTTTACAACCCCTTTAAGGGCTTCATATTTTTTTTTAGGGATGCTATGAACCAGTAATAATTTATATTAACTTATTGACCCTAGTTCAAAATAAATTAATTCGGGAACAATCCTACCAAATGTGAACTAGTTCACCCACTGCTTGCAATCCCTAAAGCAAAGGTTCAAGGAGGAGCATGCAGTTTTTAGGGCTTAGCATTTTAGGTGTCTATTTACTCAATGCAACCCTCAACTTTTCTATTTTTCGAAAATTAAAAAAAAAATTGGCCACTATAATGTGTTTATTTATGCGCACTATAATTTTATATTGTATTGTTTTCTGAAAACGTGACATCAAAAATTTCAACTTCTGCCATTTTATTCTCCAGGGTTTCTACATTCAAATTATTTTTATTCAGACAAAACAAGTCAAAGTGGTAAATGTAATAACCCATAACAGACAGCTATAGGTCAATGTATTGTAATGTAACAAACATTAAAATTGAAGTCCCACACCACTGCTAAGAGGTCCAGATACAGCTTTACAGTATTTCAATACAAGTCTGGGGGACAATCTAAAACGTAACTAACGTGGTAACCAGTAGTGTTGCGCATTGCGAATATTCGCTACGAATATTGCATATTCGAGTATTCGCGAATAACTCGAATATCGCAGCGAATATTCGCTATTTTGAATATTAGTATTTTTTTCGCAATCAATTTCGCAATTAATTTCGCATTCGCACTAGCGAAATTTCGCAATTTTTTTTTTCCGCGATATTCGTTTTTTTTTAAATAAAATATAGCCGAATATTCGTAAATATCGAATATTCGTGATATTTTATCCAAAAAAATAGCGACATTTCGCATTAGCGAAATTTCGCATTGGCGAAATTTCGCAATTTTATTTTTATTTTTTTCATAAAATATAGCGAATATTCGTAAATATCGAATATTCGTGATATTTTATCCAAAAAAAATAGCAAAATTTCACATTAGCGAAATTTCGCATTGGCGAAATTTCGCAATTTTTTTTTTTTCATAAAATATAGCGAATATTCGTAAATATCGAATATTCGTGATATTTTATCCAAAAAAAATTAGCGAAATTTCGCATTGTTTCGCAATTTTTTTTTTTAATAAAATATCACGAATTTTCGCTATTAACGAATATTCGCGAATATTCTTCGAAACATTCGCGAAATAACGCAAAATCGAATATGACGTATTCCGCTCATCACTGGTAACCAGACCATTTTTCCACTTTCCTCAACAGTTGATCAAAGTATGTCGGCCTGTGATAAATTGCTGAAGACTCAAATCTGATTGGTAATATGGTAATACTAATCACCAATTATGATACTATGGTAATCATATGGTATGATTAGCACATTAACAAATTAGAGTAATGCTAATTTTCTTATATGCTAGTCTATTCGAATTAGTACATTGTTAACTTGTAAACGGGTTCCCGACTGGCTTACGCAGATACACTGCGGCAGAATGGCTCTCCTGGACGAAATTCTATACATATATGGCTTTGCACAGGAGAGCCACCAGAGGGCGCTTGAGCCCCGCTGGAGGCACGTGCATGCGAACCCGACGCGCATGGTCAACAGGGCGCGATTGCTACCAGCCACGTGTGATCGTGTGCATGAGCGCCAGCACGGAGATTTATGTGTGTTAGAGTAGAGGCAACAGATCGTAGTTCAACTATCTGTCATCTCTCCTAGTTAGTCCCCTCCCCACACAGTTAGAACTGTGTTGTGTCCCCTCCCACACAGTAAACACACAGGTCCACATCCCGTCAGGGGAGAGGAGACGATTGGTGTGTTCCCAATACAGAGGAACACCAATCGGTCTCCTCCCCTTGTGAATCCCCTCCCTCTACAGTTAGAATCACTCCCTAGACAACCCATTTAACCCCTTGATCGCCCCTAGTGTTAACCCCTTCCCTGCTAGTGACATTTATACAGTAATCAGTGCATATTTATAGCACTGATCGCTCTTTAAATGTCAATGGTCCCAAAAATGTTTTAAAAGTGTCCAATCTGTCGCAATACCACTAAAAATCACAGATCACCACCATTACTAATAAAAAAAATATGTATATATTAAAACGCCACAAAAATGCCATAAATCCTTTGCCATCATTTGTAGAAGCTATAACTTTTGCGCAAACAAATCAATAAACACTTATTGCTTTTTTTTTTTAACAAAAAATATGTCGAGGAATATATATTGGCCTAAACTGAAGAAGAAATTTGTTTTTGTTTTTTAAATTTGGGGGATATTTATTATTTCAAAAGGTAAAAAATTTGTTTTCTTTCCAAAATTTACATATATTTTTGTTTATAGCGCAAAAAATAAAAACCACTGAGGTGATCAAATACCACCAAAAGAAAGTTATTTTTGTGGGGAAAAAAAGGACACAAATTTTGTTTGTGTACGCAGGAATCTCCAAACTACGGCCCTCCAGCTGTGGCTGAACTACATGTCCCATGAGGCTCTGACATGCACAGACATGACTAGGCATGATGGGAATTGTAGTTCCTGAACAACTGGAGGGCCATAGTTTGGAGACTCCTGGTACAGTATTGCATGACCGTGCACTTGTCAGTTAAAGCAACGCAGTGCCAAATTGTTAAAAAATTGCTCTGGCGAGGAAGGGGGTAAAATCTTCCGAGGCTGAAGTGGTTAAGAACTGCATGACGCCCATTATACAGGTAGTCATATTATTCCTCCATTACTGGATTCTTTTTAACACAGTTCTCAGCATTATTTAGAAATGTATTTGCTGAGATCGGTTGTGCGTACTGGCACTATAACTTGTGAAAGACAAGAATTTTGCAAGAGCTTGCAGCAGGGAAGTGGTTAACCAGAGGTCCCTCCCATCATCTCATATGCACACATTTCCCGTGATCATTTTGTGCCAGTTCTGCTGGGTGGGGGGGGGGGGGGGAACCATTCCCTAATCAGATGCAGGCACAGGAAAGAACTTGATTTGTCGTCTTTACTTCTGGTTAACCAAACTATGGGTTGTCTCGAGATGTCTAAGCAAAGCAAAGCTAAAATGGTCTTTGATTGGAACCCCATATAATACCAACCGGCGTGCATATATCGGGCTGGTGGAAAAAGCGTTACTTAATAAATTCCCCCTCCCACTGTGTCGTGGCACTTGAATTATTATAAACTCCGTCTTACCACTGTAGCTCTCTGTGGTCCCACTGTGGAATATAAATTCAGTACATGGAACTAATTATATTTCTAATTCTGTCCATGTCATAAAGTTTCTAATATTGCATGGAAAAAAAAAAAAAAAAACGAGTAATATACAAATTATAAGAATAAATGTCGTGTACCATTTCATCTCTGCAATAGTAATAACAACTAATCTCAGAGGGGCTATAACAGCAAGGTTATTTCATTTTTTGGGACGTAGCCATAGGGAAGAATTAAAGAAACCTCTACTACGATATATATATATATATATATATATATATATATATATATATATATGTATATATATATATATATATATATATGTATGAAGGTTGTTCTGGCTGAACGCCTTCTCAAAATGCTGATTACCTGGCTTTTTCTTTTTAAACACGTTTTGACTCAGAGCAAGTAAACCAAAAAGCAATTCCGTCCTCATGAACACAGTGTTAATTTTAACATTGAATCACAGTTTTGTTTTAGTCATAGCCTTTTGACTAAAATGTCATTTTTGTTTTAGTTATGCAACTGTGTTTCAAAAATATATTAGAACGGGGGTGGGACTTTTACCGCTTAAGGTCCGCCTCCTGCACATATACGTCGGCAGAGTGGCATAGACAGGCATATCAACGTACCTGTACGTCCCCTTTAAATGCCTGTTTGTGGCGCGCGCGCGACCCTGTCGCCATCCCCGTGAGTCGGACTGCGGGTCTCGCGGACTCGATCACCGCAGGGATCCCCGCAATCGTCTTACGGAGGTATAAAGCGGGGAGATGCTTGTGTAAACAAGCATCTCCCCGATCTGACTAGTGCCAATGACACTGATCTTGGCTCCGTGTACTCGGAGCGGAGATCATTGTCATGTGACACAGAGCCCATCCCCCCTACAGTAAGAAACACTTTACCAAAAATATGTAGAATACGTATCGGCCTAAACTGAGGAAAAATATTTTTTTTTATAACATTTTTGTTTATAAAATAAAAACTGCAGAGGTGATCAAATACCACCAATTTTGTGCGGGAGCCACGTCACACGACCGCGCAATTGTCAGTTAAAGCGTTGCGTAAAAAGTGGCCTGGTCTTTAGCTGTAAAATGGTCTGGGGCTTAAGTGGTTAAATGTTCCTCTGAGGAGTGTAAAAAATAGAATACAAATACATAGATTTATAGAAAAATAAACCAATTACATTTTTCTGCCATACGGCAGTACAATCTAGAAATAAAATGAAGTATAAATAATTTACAGTTTTGGAATTTGAATTCAGGGTGTGTGAATCCCCAGCAGTTGTGGTTAAATGGCCTATGCGTTTCTCGGACAGATCGGCTACACTGGGGCATTTAGCAATAGCACAGTGGAGTATCACCAAGATTCTATAAGTAAAATGTTGATAACCAATACATAAATAACATGATTATATATAAGAAAGAGTACAAATATCAAGAAGATAAAAAAGTTGATATACATATTTTATCACATTGAACAAAAGTCAATACCAAAATATCTAAAAACATCTTAAACAATTACATTTTTTTGAAACACAGTAGCGTACTTATAAGGGATACCACTGTAGGAGTATTTGTTATTCCACGTTCACCCCAAACCCTACACATTAATTATTTTAGTTTTAGTCGTATGTTAGTCGGGTTTAGTTACATTGTAAAGCATTATTTAAAGGAACACTAAAGTCAGATTTTTTTTTTTTTAAATAACAAACATGTTATACTTACCTCCACTGTGCAGCTCGTTTTGCACAGAGTGGCCCGGAAAGCTGTCTTCTGGGGTCCCTTGGCGGCTGTCTCGGCTCCTCCTCGCAAAAGCTTTCTACCTTCATGGGAGCGAGCTCGCATGGTGGAAAGCTTTTGCGAGAGCGCTCCCGTGATACAGCGGCGGCCATAACCGCCGACTGTATCACTCGGGTCCGCCCCCCAGCGCGCCGCGTCATCCGCTGTGATTGACAGCAGCGCCAGCCAATGGCTGCGCTGCTATCAATCCGCCCAGCCTAGCCAATTAACGACCAGGCTGGGAACCGAAGAGGATGACGTGGACGCGCCTGGCAATTTCGAACAGTCCGGTAAGTAAAACAGGGAGTCGGGGGAGCGGTGCTGTCAGATGTTTTTTGCATAGGATGCATTAAGGTAAAAAAACGTTTACCTTTACAACCCTTTTATTTAAGCATGTTTCTAGGACTTCCAAACTCCTTATTGTGGCAGGCCGAGCCTGTGCCACTGTTTAAAATGGTGGTTTCTGACAGATTTTGGAAGAAGCAAGCACACTATTTGCACAGGTGTGTGCTGGCTTCATATGAGAGCCAGAGTTAGAGCTCAGAGCCCCACTGCCCAAGGAAGTCAGTGTGTGAAGGGAGCCATGAGAGGTATGCACCACACTGTCCAGGTCAGGACAGACCAAGGCCCGAGCCTAAGAGAGAGTCCAGGGGGATAGAGCAGTTAGGGAGCTTCAAGGAAAGACACAGACCTGAGGTAAAGCCAGGGCCGATCCGCCCTATACGCTCACTACGCAAGCTGCGTAGGGCCCCACAAATTATTTGAGGCCCCGCCTTCCCCTCATGGGTGCAGGGGCGGCGCCAGTGGAATGGGAGTCCTTCTCCCAGTGATCATGGAGGGGAAGAGAGAGAGTGTCACATACCTGGTTAATGAGCCTGACGTGTGGAGGAAGGCCTCTTGTACAGCTCCGGCTCGAGGCCTGCTGATAGTGAGACCTGGAATCAGTCCTGAAGTCTGTGCGACCAGCTAGGACGCAGGGCTGGAAGCAGGTCAGATGAGCTGGGTAGTCAACAGACAGGCAGATTAGGTGCAGCAGCAGACAGGAGAGTAGTCAGGTACGGGCAGGCTTTCAGCAACAGACGGGCAGATTAGGTACAGAACAGCAGGCAGGAACGTAGTCGGGTCACAGGCAGGTTCTTGGCAACAGATAGGCAGACCAGGTACAGAACAGCAGGCAGAGTGAGTGAGTGAATAAATTATATAGCGCTGGAAATGCGAACTAAATCGCCACAAGGCGATTTGCAGCCAGTGACGTCCTAATCCTTCAGAAGAGGTGGGTCTTTATTTCTTGAAGGCCCGATGGTTTTCCTCCATGCGGATGTCCATGGGTAGAGCGTTCCATAGCCGTGGTCCTTGGACTGCAAATCTTCATTCTCCCTTTGATGTGTAGTGGGAAATGGGGATGTGGAGGAAGTTTTAGTTGGTTACTGGAGAGCCAGATTGGGGGTGTAGTGTTTTATTTTCTCACATACGTTTTGAGGAGCGTTTCCTTGTGTGCACATGTGGGTGAGACAGAGGGCTTGAATGTGATCCGATCCTTTACAGTTAGCCAATGAAGGATCCTCAGCGAAGGGGTGATGGATTCCCAGGGTTTTTTCCCTGTTACCAGCCTTGCTGTCGTGTTCTGGACGACTTGTAGGTGCGAAATCTGGTATTTAGGTAGTCCTATGTAGAGAGAGTTTGCAAAGTCGAGTCGGGAATTGATTACACAGGAGCGTAATCGGGTCACAGGCGGGTCTTTTGGCAACAGACAGGCAGAACATACAGGTAACAGGATTTCAGGTAAACACTGTAGACCAAGCAGCAATACGTCTATGTCACAGCTCCATTTAAATAGGCCAACTGGCGGCGTCTGTGACTGTTCTGCGCAACCCTGGTTGGCGCCTGTGCACAGGCATGCGCCGGGGAATAGCAATTGTACTCTGCGGACATCTTCCCTGACAGAGAGCCGCCCGGATGTTTAGAGCACAGTGCACACAGGGAACACAGCGATAACAGTTTTCATTTCATTCGCCGTGTTCCCCGCTGCGCGCTGTCGTATACAGCCCCTCCTCCTGGCGGGGACTTTATTAGACAAATCATCTGTTCAATCCTGGTGATGGGTGATCTGTCAATCAAAGTTCCCTGGCCAGGGGACAAGGCTGTATATGACGTTGAGCGACGGGAACACAGCAAATAAAATGAAAACAGTTATCGCTGTGTTCTCACTTCCGTTGGCTATGGCGTGAATACAGCTGAGACACCCCCACCTTTCTATACAGGACACCACTGGTCCATTTGCTTCCACCACAGTCATGCCACATTTCGCTTAAAGGCACAGCATGATCCTGATTCCTGTACCTGCGTTCCGGACATACATCCCTGAAAGCATATGGCCCTAACGGCCATAGATTTTAGCCTGTCATAGATGGCAACAGGCTGCTGGCAGCAGGGCCGGACGCTGGCACCCGGGTTGCCCGAAAATGCTGGGATTTGATGCACATGTTCTTATAATCCAAGGAAGAGTTGATGACTCTCTAAAATATATTGAAATCGTTGTATAGATTAAAAATTTGAATGAATAATTTGCAGGTAATGTAAACTGGTGCAAGAGTGATGTTGATTGGAGCAGTGCCGAGAGGGCATGTTGGACTGCTAAAGAGCTCCCTTGTACATGTAAGCAGCAGGCCATATCTTTTAACCCTTGCTGTAGCACTTTCTTACTGTATATGCAGCCTGACTGCATTAAAGTAATAAATCGAGAGAACTCCAAGATACCTATAATACAAAAGGAACTGACAACCTCATCAGGAATGTTCTCTATTTAATGACAGAAATTGTTAATGGGGCATTGCTTGAGGTTAGCACTAAGTACCCCAGATCACAACCATTACTTTCTACTGGGTGACTGCATATGTCTAGAGGAGCAGGTGGAGAAAGTGTTTTATAAAGTTCAAAAGCTTCAGGTTTGACACAGGCCTAGGTTGACACCAGTGCTTCATACTTTTCATACTTTTTTTTATGTGTTTTTCATGCTCCCTACCTTCTTTTGTAGGAGGAGACGGGTTGTTAACACAAAAAAGCCTCCAAAAACACACCAAAAATGCTTTTTCATGCGCTTTTCATGTGTTCTCATTGATGTCTATGGGGCAAAAAATTACACTATGCTGCAAATGAAAAACCTGCAGTGTTAGGCAGCAATGATTGGCACTGATTGGCAGCACTGATAAGCCACACTGATGGGCCATGATTGGCACTGATAGGTGGCACTGATTGGCAGAATTGATAGGCAGCACTGATTGGCATTGACAGGCTGCACTGATTGGCATCACTGTTAGGCAGCACTAATGGGCATTGATTGGCATTGATAGGCTGCACTGATTGACAGCCCTGATTGGCAACACTGTAAGTAATTGGCAGCACTGATGGGCACTGATAGATGGCACTAACAGGTGGCACTGGTTGACACTGATGGGCAGCACTGACTGACAGCACTGACGGGCAGCACTGGTTGACACTGATAGGTGGCACTGACTTGCAGCACTCATGGGCAGCACTCATGGGCACTAATAGGCAGCACTGATGGCCACTGATTGCCAGAACTGATGGGCACTGATTGGTATTGATAGACAGCTCTGGTGGGTGCTCATTGGCATTAATAGGCAGCACCGATGAACACTGATTTGCACTAATTGGCAGCACTGATTGGCAGCACTTATAGGTGGCACTGATAGGCAGCACTGATTGGCACTGCTTGACTGCACTGATGGAAACCAATTGACATTGATAGGCAGCACTGATGGGCACCGACTGGCATTTATACGGAGCACTAAAGAGCACTGATAGGCAGCACTGATGGGCACTGATTGGCAGCATTGATAGGCAGCACTGATATGTATCACTGATTGGCACTGATAGGCAGCACTGATGGGCACTGATAGGTGGCACTGATTGGCATTGCTTGGCAGCACTGATGGACATTGATAGACAGCACTGATGGGCACTGAAAAGCAGCACTGATTGGCAGCACTGAAAGATGGCACTCATTGGCATTGATAGGCAGAACTGACAGAGCAGAGGCGGAGTTTCCCATTGAGCAGATCGTGAGGTTTGCCAGAGCCGCTGGCGCTGAGTGTATGAAACTGGTGTTTAATAGCTGTTTGGTCCCGCCCACCCTAGCCTTCAGTTACATTACATGACAGTTTCACACGAGTGGCTCTTACAAGCCTCAGGATTTGCTCAATGTTTGCAGGGTGGGCTACACATTCCTTGGATGCAACATTTCAGAGCAGATCTCGGGAGACAGATGTGCCCAGGCACACCCAGCACACCTCGTGCACACGCCTATGGAACTTTCTGTCTTTACAGAATCTTTTAGAAGACTATGCTTTGCAGCCATATATTACCCTGACTGAGCCCCTGCGCTGACAGGATGGTAAAAAATGTCCTGCTACGCCCATCTTTGCAGCCTTGTAGGAACGGTATATACACCGCTCCTATAGCGCCCCTGCCCATAAAAATCAATGGCACTTTGTGGGCGGTTTTAACCCTTTTTCAGCCGCTAGCAGGGGTTAAAAGCGCCCCGCTCTAGTGGCCAAAAAGAGCAGCAAAAAAGACGGTAAAGCGCTGCTAAATCTGTTTCATCCATTGGCAAAATATCTACCTCATAGCTCTTAAAGGGGTTCTAAAGGTTTGTTTTGTATTTTCTAAATAGGTTCCTTTAAGCTAGTGTATTGTTGGATCACTTACCTTTTACTTTGATTTCCCTTCTAAATGTTTTTTTTTCTTTGTCTTCTTTGTCTGCATTTCTCACTTCCTGTTCCTTCTTAGTAAGCTGTTCTGGCTGACTAACCCCCAACCGGAACGGCTTGGATTATGGTGAAAAGCTTACTGAGGAGAAACAGGAAGTGAGAAATTCAGACAAAGAAAAAACATTTAGAAGGGAAATCGAAGGAAAAGGTAAGTGAACCAACAATGCACTAGCTTAAAGGAGCCTATTTAGAAAAGAAAAAACAAACTTTTACAACCCCCTTTAATGAAGAAGCATGGATTGGGACTATGGATATCTTACCTGAGGTATCTATTTCACCATCTCAGCAATTGACCCAGCTCTTTATCTTACACAGAACCCACTATACTCCACAAAAATTATATGCCTGGGGAAAATACACATCGCCTTTATGTCCGTATCCAATGGTTCCCTTATTCATATGCTTTGGCGCTGTTCCAAGTCTCATAGATACTGGGAGAAAGTGCTCCTGACCCTGAATACAATATCTGGGATATAAATAACACCTACCCCTAAACTAGCAATATTGGGAATAATTACCTGTAGAGATGTATATAATGTGGACTAGATCCCTCTACCTTGCTCGTAAACATTTTACATAAGTGGATTGTCACTACCCCACCAAACCATAAACAATGGGGTAACAAAATAAATTATATATTAAAAAGAGAAAAACTAGCATATAAACATAGAGGAGTACCCCAAAAATGTAATAAAATATGGTCCTATTGGCTTGACTCTAGTAACTTATTAAATGATGGCTCATGTAGGCAGTTTTAATAAGAAAACAAAAATCCCCAAAATAAGAGTTAGGGACTTTAGAGGCAACAAAGGATAATATGAACAATATAATTAGCTTGTTGATATTATTTAACCACTTAAAGACCGGACCAATATGCTGCTAAATGGCCAAAAGCGTTTTTACAATTCGCACTGCGTCGCTTTAACAGAATTGCGCAGTCGTGCGACGTGGCTCCCAAACAAAATTTGCGTCTCCCACAAATAGAGCTTTCTTTTCTTTTGATGGTATTTGATTGCCTCTGCGATTTTTATTGTTTGCGCTATATACAAAAATAGAGCGACAATTTTTAAAAAAAATCTATACTTTTTACTTTTTGTTATAAGAAAAATCGAATAAACTAAATTTTAGTCAGACATTTAGGCCAAAATGTATTCAGTCACATGTCTTTAGTAAAAAAAAAAAATCGCAATAAAAAAAAAAAAACTAATTAGCGGCAACAGTGACACTAATACAGCGATCAGAAAAATGATCGCTTAGTGACACTGGCAATAGGGGGTGAAAGGGTTAACTACGGCGGTGATCAAGGGGTTAAACCTTTATTAGGGGGGTACGGGGGCTACCCTGAACCTAACACTAACTGCCTGTCACACTAACTGTCACACTGACACTAAATGCAGTGATCAGTAAATATATGATCACTGCATTCAGTGACACTGTGACAGGGGGGTGAGGGGGGTGATCGGGGGGGGTTAATGTGCCTACGTGTCCTGGTGTCAGTGTAGTGTTGTGCAGACTCACTTGTGATGTCTTCTCTCCTCAGCGGCGGTTAAAAATATCACCGAGAGAAGAGATTACATCACTTCCCCCTGCCTGTGTTTACACAGGAAGAGGGCGGTGGAGGATGCGCATTGGCTGGGAGCGATTCGGAGGGGGCAGACAAAAACAAACCGCTGCCCCCTCGTCCCGGATCGCTCCTGAAGCCACAGGGACCGCCGCAAGTACCGGGGGAGGGGGGTCCGATCGGACCCCCGACCCACGTCTAGGCAGGGACGTACAGGTACGCCAATGTGCCTGTACGTGCCATTCTGCCGACGTAAATGTACATGCGGCGGTCCTTAAGGGGTTAATAAAGAATATAGACATTGATAAGGTGTATACAACACTGACAATATATTTCATAAAAACAACAATATACAATGTTGAAACATTTGGTGCATATTGGGTGTCAGTATTCTTTCCGACGCGTTTCAGGACTGTTGTGGGTCCCTTCATCAGGATTATTTAAGATGAACTGAAATGCCCATAGGAAGTTTGATTCAACAAGAACAAGATCGGAATTTTTGGTCGCCAAATAAACTCTACCTACCTACCTGTACCGCAACAGTCCAACTGCCCTTGCCCCTTGTTTTTTTCGTTTTGGGGACCACAATTCCAATCTTTATACAACAATCTGATGTTAGTATAGCGATCTCCCCTGCTGTGCTATCGTGTTCTGACAGGGGGTGTCCCCCCCACCCCTCGCCAGAACACTATAGTTAGCGCTCTCAGTCATTGACTGAGAGCATTGATCAGGAGCTGGTCAGCAGACCTTTTTCAGTCAACAAAAGCCAGCCGAACTTCTGTCGGCCAGTTTCTATTGAACCTGCTGATGCTGTCTGGCAATTGGTCTATGCGTATTAGGCTTTACTATGTGTTCACAATGAAAAGCATTCCAAGATTGGAGGTTGTGGACCTTTCGTTCATCTGTCCATACTCTGGTCATAGAAGTATGGCTGAACAGAGTATGGACAGAGGAACGTTTTGAAAACCAAATGAAAAATGGTCGTGTGTACGTGGCTTTAGAAATAACAGCGTCTTGCTGCTGTTTGGTAACCCTGAGGTCCAGGAGCCGTATTCCCAACCTGGCATTCTGCAGGCCACAGATTCTGAACATCACCCTTCAACGTCTCTTCAGTCTAAATATGTACACCACATTGGGAAATAAATGGAACATGCTAATGAAGTGTGGCCAACTCCACAAGAAAGTCTTTAGACAGATGATGAGCCTAATGCATTTTTGCTTGCTTTTGTAATTGGGTACATTTTATGAGGGGATGTGTGATGTAAGGGGTATATTTTCATTTAATAAACAGGATCACGCTATTGCAATTTCTTCTGTTTATTTGCCCTATTTTGGAGCCTTTATCATCCATGTGTCTCCTTAATTGATGCTGACTGCGGTCCGTGGTTCAGGCGAGTGTCTCTTGTTCAATGTTGGTTATACATTGTGCTCTGGTGAGTGTATACCCTTAAAGGGTCACTAAAGGAAAACATTTTTTTTTGCTGAAATGACTGAAATGACTGTTTACAGGGTATATAGACATTAAAGTTAACGGATTCCTTTTAAAAATGATTAAAAATAGATAAAAATCAATCATATAATATGCCTCTAGTTTCACTTTTGTTTTTAAACTGGTTTCATGTTTATGTAAAGTACAGAAGACACACAGAACAAAAACAAACAAATCCAGGGCAGTGTTTTTTTTTTCAATTAATCTGATTCTGAGGAGTTTTAAGACACACAGCTTAGACCACAGTGAAAAGCTGCCATGAGATTTTTCATAAGGAGCCAGACAAGCAGGAAGTGTGGAGATCAGAGCAGAATTACAGCAACTTCAAAGCAAAAAACGAACAATGAGAACATGAAAACAGCACTGCATTAAGGTAAAGGAAGCTATTTAGCTAACAAAAAATTTTCCTTTAGTGACCCTTTAAGGGGACTGTGTTCTCATGTGGTGGATTTGGAGAGTTTGGTGGAAGGTGCACACTTTTATTACTCTAGGATCACCTATGGACACTGTTTGAATCACTACTTGGCTCATCATCTGTCTAAAGACTATTATCACTCAACATTAGCACTGTTTGTAGTATATGACCTATACATCATTTGGTTTTATGTGTTTTTTTATACAATGTTATATATATTATTGACTATGTTGTGGGATAACTAAGCTCTAATTATTACGTTGTGGGACTATTGGCCTGTAATGTGGAATGTAGTATTTTGGTTATGTATGTTCCTACAGAAGGTGTTAACTTTTTTTCTGAAATAAAGATAAAATAAAAATAAAAACAAAGGTAGAGAGGTTGCATAGAACGAAATGACCACCAATGGCCTTCTGAAAACCGACATAGGACATTATAAAACTTCTGAAAACGTTATAAAAAAAAATATAATTTTCGGAATAGACCTGTAGACATCAGCACGTTGGCAGGTTTCCCTTCATGTGGTTAACTGAATATATTTTCAGGTGCAATCTTTCCAGGCCTAAAGAAAGAAACATTTTTAAAGCTTGTACCTCTAAATATATTCAGTTAGCCACATGAAAGTTATAGATTTTTACTTTCCTACTACTACCCATGACTAACATGGTGTGACATTTTACTGCCTGCAATATGTTATGTGTTTATATGCATGTTACTTAAAGTGTTACTAAGCTCAGAGCCCTGCCTTCACTATATCTGGTCTCCCACAGTACACAGAACATGGAAATGCAATTCTTTTAGTACATTTAAACTGCTAAATACCTTTTCTCATCAGCAGTAGATAACAGTCTTGTGACTTCTATCAGTGCCCATCTGAGCACTGGTTAACCAGCTGCTTACTGGGCACTTAAACCCCCCTCCTGTCCAGACCAATTTTCAGCTTTCGGCGCTGATGCATTTTGAATGACAATTGCGCGGTCATACAACACTGTACCCAAAAGACATTTTTTAAAATTTTCCCCCACAAATAGAGCTTTCTTTTGATGGTATTTGATCACCGCTGCAGTTTTTATTTTTTGTTAAAAAAAGAATACAGGTTTTCTTAAAAAAAATTTTTTTTTTTTAATATTGTGTTATAAAATTTTGCAAACAAGTAATTTTTCTCCTTCATTTATGTACGCTGATGAGGCTGCACTGATGGGCACCGATGGGCTGCATTGACGGGCACTGATAAGGCGGCACTGAGAGGTGGCACTGATGGGTGGCACTGAAGGGAATTGATAGGTGGCACTGGTGGGCACTGAGAAGTGGTGCTATTAGGTGGCATTGATAGGTGGCACTGATAGCTGGCAGTGATGGGCACTGATGGGTGGCAGTGATGGGCACTGATGGATGGCAATAATGGGCTCTGATCGGCACTGGTAAGTTACACTAATAGGCAGCACTGCTAGGTGGCACTGATGAGGCACTGATTGGCAACACTGGTGGGCATTGATAGGTGGCACCTGTAGGCATTGATAGGTGGCATTGGTGGGCACTGTGGGCACTGGCAGGTGGCAATGGCAGGTGGCACTGGCAGGGGGTATTGACTGAAAAGATGAAGCAGAATTGCCTCTTCCTCTTCGGGACTGATGTGCCTTACACATAAGCCGCTGTCGGCGTGAGGAGAAAAAAAAAACGATTTTATTTACATCACATGATCAGCTGTCATTGGCTGACAGCTGATCACGTGATTAGGGGCCGGGAACGGCCCCTTACTTGGATCTGTGATCACCCGAGTCTCAGTGACTTGGGTTATCAAAGTAGGCTGCGCGCACCCTGCAGGGGAGCGCGCAAAGGGGAGGATGTCTATTGATATCCTCCTGGCATTTGGGGTCCGCCATTGTAGCCGTCATTTCGGCTATAGCGCAGGTGCCAAGTGGTTAAAGCTTGTAGGAGGATTTTTTTATTCTCCTGTGACTGTCCTATGAGGCTGCACGACCCCTGACCCTCTTTCTGGACAATGCTGATTGGCCCTGTGCTGATTGCACTCAGCCTCCCCCCCCCCCAAAAAAAAAAAACTCTCTAGCAAAACACACCAAACTGAACATATGCAGACTGCACAGAAGGCTGTGTACTGCCAGGAGATGGATTGGGGACAGTGGAAGAAGGTGGGGGATCAGGGAAGATAGGACTAAATAGCATTTTTAAACAATGCACAGGATTAACCCCTTAGGTTCCACAGTGAGTATACCAAAAATGCTTTACCATTGTGGGTTTAGTAACACTTTATCTAAGGGCTATATAATGCTTATGTGATGGGGCTCTATCACCTGTGTCTCTGCACAAGTGCGCCATTCATTAAATGATAAGCATGGGATAAAGTCATAGAAGGTTGGTCTTGGCTTGGATGTATGAATCCATTTCTCTGTATTGTCAAGGTCTGAAAAAAAGGCTGTGAAAGATTGCTATATGCTGTTCCGTTTCTCACTTACATAGTGGGTTCAGGGAAGGGTGATCACCACACTGACATTTTTGAAATGCAGACAGGAGCAATACGTGTGACGCGATGCTAATCAGTTACAGGCACAGGAAAGAAGCTGATTTGTCAACTTTACTTCTCGTTGAACATTTTCCACTGAACCTTGGGAACCAGAATCAAAAGCTTTCCGCTATTTAATAGGATAGACCTCATACATTCTGTATTTCTTCCAGAGTTCCAGAGATTTATGATTGATACCATACGTAATGTTAACTAGTTAATCTTCATATCTTTCATGTAAATCTGATGCATCATGCTTTACTGTATTTATCTATCAAGTCTTTTGTACCATGCAGTCAGTTTTGATAAATCTCATGCTTTGAGAAAAATATATAAAACTGCAATCAGTTTGTTACGTAGATTGAGGAAAAAAATCAGCTGTTCTTGGTAAATTGGTATTCTGCTGTATTTGTGTTTGTACCCCCCAATATCAAATGCCATTAGATGATATAGTTAGGCAAAGAAAGGAAATGGGCCTGATGGCCCTCATCAACAGCCAGACACCTCTAAAAATGACAAACATGCTTAAATTGGTATGCATGAACACGAAATTGCGCTGTGTAGCATTAAAGCAACCGGCACAACAACAGATATAAATTGTGCTTAAATAAATAGTAAACAACGTCAGATGTGGCAAAACTCATGGGGCGGAGCTATCGATTGTGACGTCATCACGCTTTTCATAAGCAGGAAGTGATTCATCTATCTTCTCAGATTGCTTGTTATTTTCAGTGATTTAAACTTCAGAATTTTTAAGTATATGTTTTTAATAAATATTATATACAGATGTACGCTATGTGGTTTCCTTGTGTTCTTTGCATGAAGATATGGGGTATCTCCGTTGGCGGATGTAACGCCTATAAGGATGTGCTGGTGACTCAGAAAATGTCTATCTTTCTTTAAATTTTTCTTTATTATTTTAAGCATACCAAGTGACATACAGATGGAAAACCATTCCTCTAACCGAGGAACAATGGAGAAACATTATATATACATATCGTTTAACAATGAAATAAAGGAAGAACCAAAAAGAGGGCACCCACACGAGTCATGATCACATCTTTTAAAAAAAAAATAATAAAGAATACAAGGAAAACGGAAATGGAAGAAAGGAGGCGCGTCTCAACACGTCAGCCCTCCCCCCCTCCCCCCTCGCCGGTCCCCGTCTAGACCTCTGATGTCCCACGCCTCCGTGGGTACCCTACCCTTCGCCTCCAAACGCCGGCTGGTCCCCTCCTCCCCCCGGGGGGTCTCCATGCCCCCCCCAGGGAGGGGGAGGCCAACCGGCCCCTAAAAATGTCCTCTATGTCCTAGCTTACTATACCAGCTCCCTCCCTTCCCCCCTACCGCCCCAACCAGGAAAAAAAAAAACCCTAAACAACAAAAAAGAAAGAAAAAAAAAACGGGAAAATAAATAAATAAATAAATAAATAAAAGTAAAAAAAAAAAAAAAAATGTCTATCTTTCATACCGATGACCATAACCACTCTGATAAGAGTTTTTATTGTACACTGAGGTGGTGTCTGGAACATCAACTGATTGTGTGGATCAAGATTCCTTTTACTGATTCACTTTTCACTTTGGGACTACACAGATTGTCAATATTTCTCGGTGGGACTATATATTTATTATATTTTACTTTATTGTGTATTAACACTGGATTTATTTCACATAGGGTATATTGTAAGTTTATACCTTATATACTGTAGGCCAGATTCACAGAGCCCTTACTCCGGTCTATCTCCTGTTAGACCGGAGTAATTTCAAATTTCCCGCGTCGTATCATTAGTTTGAATCCTCAAACCATGATAAGACGGCTTCGGGCTTTGATCCGACAGGCTTACGTCTTCGTACGCCGTCGGATCTACGCTGCAATCTTTTTCCGCCCGCTGGGTGGAGTTCGCGTAGTTTTCAGCGTCGGGGTATGCAAATGAGCTTTTTCCGGCGATCCACGAAGTTACGATCGTCCGTCGCATTCTCTTACGGCATCTGTAGTCAGCTTTTTGCTGCGTAAAGTTAGGGAAGCTATTATCTGGTCTAACGTTAGACGGCCCATGTTAAGTATGGCCATCGTTCCCGCGTCAAATTTCATATTTTTTTTTGTTTTTGCGTAAGTCGTCCGGGAATAGGAATGTACGTAAACGACGCTACTCCAAAAAAACTGACGTAAAGACGTAATTTTGCGCAATGCACGGCGGGACATTTCTGAACAGAGCATGCGCAGTTCGATCGCCGCGGGGACGCGCCTAATTTAAATGCTTCACGCCCCCTAATCGCGTATTTCGATTCCGCCGCGAGAAATACACTACGCCGCCGTACCTTACGGGCCGAAATCTACCTGAATTCGTCTTAGAGCCAGGTAAAATACGGAGGCGTAGTGTATCTCTGATACTCTGCGCCAGGGTAATTGTACCTGAATCTGGCCCTGTATGTTTAACGTTTAGCTCGGCACCTTTGGTTTACTCAATTTGTTCATGCTAAGATGTTTAGCAGACTTAATTTAGAGAGGAAGGGTTAAATTAAAACACAGATATGAAAGGACTTTCAGACACCAAAAACACCCAATAAATGTTGAGTGTAGTGAGTTAAAAGGAAGAGCAGAGAATAAATAAATACACATGGGTACATCACAAACATCAAATTGTCTCATTTCAGGGAGGCAGAAAACTCATTTTAGGTAGGTGATGCTTTGCGCCGACACCAACCCCCCTTACCAATTAAATGCAGCCTTACCAGTGCCATATACATGCAGCCTTACCCGTGCCAATTAAATGCAGCTTGATCAGTGCCCATCAGTGCAGTTTCATCAGTGAAGTCTCATCAGTGCAGCCTCATCAGTGTCCATCAGTGCAGCCTCATCAATGTTCATCAGTGCAGCCTCATTAGTGTCCATCAGTGCCGCCTTTATCAGTGCCCACTAATGCAGCCTATCAGTGTCCAACAGTGCCACCTCATCAGTGCCCATGAGTACAGCCCATCAATGTTCATCAGTGCCCACCAGTGCAACCCATCAGTGTCACCACACCAGCACCCACCAGTGCAGTTCATCAGTGTCCATCAGTGCCACCTCATCAGTGCCCACCAGTGCAGCCTATCAGTGCCCACCAGTGCAGGTTATCAGTGCCCACCAGTGCCACCTCATCAGTGCCCACCATCAGTGCTACCTTATCAATCTTCAGGCAGCCAATTTTTTGGAAATGATGATGATTGCGTTGGGGAGAAGGACCTACTGTATCTGCCAGCCAACTCACATCCAATCCACGCTCTGGGGATCTCAGTGCTGCCGCTCCTAATCCAAACCTGACCGGATACTTAGCTGCACCTGCAGCCTTTGCCTTCTCCGACCACCCAGACTGCATCAGGGTGGGGTCTTAGAGTCAGTGGCGCTAACGGCCCCCTCCCCTGCTCTATGTGAACTACTGCTGTGGCCCTGACAGAAGATGGAGCAGCCCGAGCGGCTATACTCCATTTGGCCGCTCTGTCTTCTGTCTGTAACAGGTCCAGCCCGGAGATCGCCTGGCGCTCGCGGGTGTCCTTGAGCCCGCAGCCAAGTACGGGAGACTCCCACGCCTCGTGGGAGACTTGGGATGTCTGACATCAGCAAAGAGGACACACTTGTGCATTCTATATTTTCTTATTATATCCCTAATACTATTATCTCTCATAGTAAATTCTAGAAGCTCAGGTTAAAAACATATCCACTCTACAAACAAGTGGTTACTGCCCCCACCTGTAACTGGTCACTGCAGAAAGGAGCATTGGAAAGGCAACACACTATGTACTATGAATTATATTGGCCAGGCAATGCACTGACACCTTTGCTGACATAGTGCTATGGGCTGGGTGTCCAGTGAGCCCCTGTGCCTTTAAGGGGGGATGGGCTCCCTCCGGGTTTATCTGCCCTACACCTGATGCACGTGCTTCCATTGTTGGAAACTCACAGAAATTAAAGTTTAGGTCCACAGAAATAGGGTACCTTGCCGGGGCTATGTATTTGCAAATGTGTGCAACTAAACCCTTGTTTTTAACGCATATTGTTGGACAGGTCAATTTAGTTGGTCACAGGCTGGTCTGAAAGTTGAGCTTGGAAACGTCTTTGTTCTTTTTTATAAAACATATCCACTTCCCTTTGATAACTCCCCCGTGTAAAGGGTTTAACACGTCAAGTCACTGTGAGTGGTGATGGCATATCCAGCCGGTGAGATGCACGGCGGGGTGAACTTCCAGTTTCGGTTTTCTATGCTTGTATACCTTCAAGTAATAAATAGAATTACGCTATATGGATCCCTTTTGCGATTTTATCCACATATATACACGATTACTTTACCTCTCTAAACACTGAGGAGCCAAGCCAGTGAGGGAGACAACAAGGACCAGCATACCAAGGATACTTATAAAGTATATTTGACTCCTGTCACTGGGCGGTCATAGCAGCTGGTGAGTTAATGAGCACACTGAAGGGGGGCATGAACTGCACGTTATTTGAATGTACAGCACTTTGGCACTTTTGCCAGTCATGAATGTAGCGCTACCCCCGAAGGAGCCGCTGGTTAAATTTTGGGATCTACACTCTTTGGTTGATTCACCCCCTTTAACTAACTCGAGCCCTCCCTTGGCACACCAGATACATTGCAAAGGTATTGTCACCCCTACTCAGCGGTGGCCACAATAGCATACATATAACATGTAATGGTAATGCAATAATATTGTTACCTGCTCCGGTGAGCGATCTCCAAAATTTAAGACACGCCACACAATTAATATGTTCAAACCAAAGGAATCACTTGACTATGTGTATAGTAAATGAGGCGAAAAAGGGGTTGAATAACAAATCAATGATAAGTATGAATTAACCACTTAAGACCCGGACCAATATGCTGGCAAATGACCCAAGGGGTTTTTGCGATTCGGCACTGCGTCGCTTTAACAGACAATTGTGCGGTCGTGCGACGTGGCTCCCAAACAAAATTTGCGTCCTTTTTTTCCCACAAATAGAGCTTTCTTTTGGTGGTATTTGATCACCTCTGCGGTTTTTATTTTTTGCGCTATAAACAAAAATAGAGCGACAATTTAAAAAAAAATGCAATATTTTTTACTTTTTGCTATAATAAATATCCCCCAAAAATATATAAAAAAACATTTTTTTTCCTCAGTTTAGGCCGATACGTATTCTTCTACATATTTTTGGTAAAAAAAATCGCAATAAGCGTTTATCGGTTGGTTTTCGCAAAATTTATAGCGTTTACAAAATAAGGGATATTTTTATTGCATTTTTATTAATTATTTTTTTTTTACTACTAATAGCGCCGATCAGCGATTTTTTTCGTGACTGCGACAATATGGCGGACACTTCGGACAATTTTGACACATTTTTGGGACAATTGTCATTTTCACAGCAAAAAATGCATTTAAATTGCATTGTTTACTGTGGAAATGACAGTTGCAGTTTGGGAGTTAACCACAGGTGGCGCTGTAGGGAATGTGAGACATAGTGTGTGTGTTTACAACTGTAGGGGGGTGTGGCTGTAGGTGTGACGTCATCGATCGCGTCCCCCTATTACAGGGATGACGCGATCGATGCTCCGGCCACAGAGAAGCACGGGGAAGCCGTGTGTACACACGGCTCTCCCCGTTCTTCCGCTCCAGGGACGGATCGCCGCACTGCAGCGGCGATCGGGTCCGCGAATCCCGCGGACCCGGTCCTGGAGCTTCGGACCGGGTCGCGGGCGCGCGCCCGCGGGTGCGCGCCCGCGACCCACGGCTGGGTACTAAAACCAACGTATATATACGTTGATGTGCCCAGCCGTGCCATTCTGCCGACGTAAATGTGCAGTAGGCGGTCCTTAAGTGGTTAACACACAATGACTTTGCCAGGGCCCTTGCGAGGGTCAGCAAGTAAAGAAGAGAAATCTAAACTAACAAAGATAATACTATTTAGCTTAAGTTAATATAGACAGTTCACGCTCACGAGTTCCCCCTAATGGACAGTCCTACAGAGCAGCTAATGAAAAGGACTTCTTGCCAGGCCTGGCTTAAACAGTCCAACCAAAGATCTCTTAAAACAAAGTTTACATTGCGGCCGTCCAAAAGGGTAAGAGATGGAATAAACTCAGTCAAACAGGTTACAACAAACACCGATGATGATAAACTGATCGCTCGTCAGCGTCAGTCACTTCTGCAAAACAACTCTCAACTTAATAGGCCTCTCTGGTTCATGTAGAAATCAAATGCCTGCCTCCGGCCTATGAAGTAACACTAAATTATCTGTCAAAGTGAGGGGTTGAAAGTTGGGCATGTGCCCTCTCACCCGAACAGGCCCGATCCGCCTGGGTTCCTCTCGAAAAGGGTGCGTCTGTCAGCCACTACTCTGCAACACACAGTCTCCGGTATCAGACTCCCCACTGTTCCTCAGTCGGCAGCTGGCGAACTTCTCCGGTCTCCTGGAACGCAGGCTGAACACCCTTGGTCTTGCTTCCCTCCGGATGGCTGGTCCGCAGAGGAGAAGATACAGGTCCCCAGAGAGCGAAATCAGCTCCTCCCTGTCCTTAAGTAACCCCCCCATAAGTCTGTGCGGAGAGGTCACATGTTCCACTAAGGCAGGGCATTGTGGGAAGTGTAGTCTGTTCACTACTAAGTGTCAATGGAGTCCATATCTCCCGGTACTTCTGGTCCCACAATGCATAACTTCTAAAGACATCCAAACATATATACAGGCGTGGCTGGGGCTCCGATGTGGATTCAGGCTATCAATAGTCTCTGATAGGATGACCCCGCTACATGAAGATCTAATATCATAGACTTTTTTATGAAGATTATGGCCCGGATTCACTTACATCGGCGCATCTTTATGCCGCCGTAGCATATCTTCTTTATGCTACGCCGGCGCAACGTTGAGAGGCAAGTGTGGAATTCACAAAGCAAATGCTCCCAATGTTGCCCGGGCGTAACTTAATTTCGTCGGCGTAAGCCAGCGTAAGTGTAAGTGGGTGTGACCATATGCAAATGATGGTCCGAGCGTGGTGCAATGCTTTATGCCCAGCGTATCTTAAACTGGGCATGGATGTATGTCCCGCACCCCTCTGCGCATGCTCACAACTACACCGGCTTAACCCCTGAGATACGCCGACCCAGAGCATAAATACACCCAGACATGCGCCCATCGAGCGCAAAAGTACACCAGCAGCTTTTATACCATTGGTGTAGGTACTTTTGCGATCTCTGTGATGTCTGGTCCAGTGACTGAGAGGGAGAGGAGGAAAAATCATTTTTCTAAAGAGGAGAGGGCGATCATGATCTCAGCCATCTCGACATACGACGTGTACCTACATGGCACACATAGTCGAATTACCAGCAAGGCCAGAAAAGATGAAATCCTCCAGGAGGTCACCATGGAGGTCAGTGCCCTTGGCCATGAGAGGAGGTCCGCCAAGGACATTGCAAAAAAGATGAATGACCTGCGGCGTCATGTCCGAGAGAAGCTGGGCAAGATGAAGAGGCATGCCAGGGGCACAGGAGGCAGACCAGCCAGTGATATCAGGCTCACTGCCGAGGAGGAGGTGATCGCCCGATGTCTGCAGAGGGAGCAGGTGGAGGGCCTGGAGGGCTATGACTCCATTGACCAGGCCTTTAGGACAGGTAAGTGTGTTTTATCCTGAATTCGGTGTGTAGCATGTGAGGGGGTGCAAGGGAATATGTGACAAGTGTGTGGGTCCACCAACATGTGAATGCTTTGTGTCATCCCCAGATGTGCTGCAGGGAGCGGGCCTGTTGTCAGCTGCTGCACAACCCATGCCAACCCCCGAGGAGAGTGCCCACACCTCTCCTCTAGAGGAATTTGGAGGAGGAGCATGGAGACCTTCACGAGTGTGTCCACCTTGAGGAGGAAACCATGTTATCTGGACCTTCCCAAACAGCCTGCAGGATGTCAGTGGTAACAGCGTTGCTATGGTGACCTGCATTGGGAAGCTGCAGGCCTCAACATCAGGCCTCGTGACGGAGGTTAGGAGCCTGGCAGTGGCTGTACAGACCAACACAGCTGCCATCGAAGGCGGAGGGGAGGCAGACGAGGTGCCTCCAGCGGCACACCACCATCCGCCAGCTGCGGATGCAGGCTCGGACCAACTCCTTTCTCGAACACATTGCCCTTGCCCTGGAGGGCAGGCTGCCAGCATCGGGCAGGAGTGACAGAGGAGGGGATGATCCTCCTCCTGATGCCCCACCCCCCCATCCGAGGCTCCCCCCAGACAACTGCAGAGCCGGACCTGTGGCACCCATGCCTGGCCCATGACAGGGCAAATGAGTGCCCCTTTTTTTTGGTTTTGCTCAGATTTTGAGCTTTTTTGTTTTGGAGAGATGGGCACAGAGGTATGTGCCATCTTCCAGTAAGGGCATGCCATGTCGGCCAATGGCATGTTCCTTTTTTTTGTTTTGTAGTTACTGCACACGGTCAGTAGTGCAGGCTACAGTGTGACTGATGTGTGAATGTGGGTGACATTCCTGCCAGTAAGGTATGTCATCCTGGGTCGCCGGAGAGAGGTTATCCCCATGACCGTGTAAATGTGGTATGAATGGACAGCAATATCATTGGGGCCTTGGCATGGCGTTGCTGCTCCCAAGTCCTGCATGGTGGACTTGGGCTAATCCAATGTGAGGTGGATGTAGTGTGTGTGAGCTAGGGACCACAGATGGCCACTTTTTTTAAAAAAAATTGTAAAAAAAAGTTAAAATTTTTTGCTATTGTTTCATTTCTTTTTTTAGTCTTTTTAGTTCCTTTATATATATATATATTTTTTTTTCTTTAGTTCATCTTTCTCAATTTGCAGCAGGACCCCCCAGGCCCATGCCTGAAGCTGTGTAAGGGGCCCCATAATTCCTGATGGCGGCCCTGCCTGGCATGTTGACATGTGTTGTCCTGCAAGTGTGGTTGCTAAGTTCGTCCGTAACGGTGCTGCTGCAGCTGCTGTCCAGTAGTGTTGCTCAGGAATATTCGCATTGCGAATATTCGCTACGAATATTGCATATTCGAGTATTCGCGAATATCTCGAATATCGCGGCGAATATTCGCTATTTCGAATATTCGCATTTTTCAAATTTCGCAATAAATTTCGCAAGAAAAATCGCAATCGCGAAATTTCGCAATAGCGAAAATTCGCATTGGCGAAAATTCGCATTGGCGAAAATTCGCAATTTTTTTTTTTTTTATAAAATATCACGAATATTCGATATTAATGAATATTCGCGACCGCATATGTGAAATCTCGCTTTTTTTTTTTTATAAAATATACCGAATATTCGTAAATATCGAATATTCGTGATATTTTATAAAAAAAAAAAAAAAATCGCGAAATTTCGCATTAGCGAAAATTCGCATTTTTTTTTTTTTTTTTTTTTTATAAAATATCACGAATATTCGATATTAACGAATATTCGCGAATATTCTTCGAAATATTCGCGAAATATCGCAAAATCGAATATGGCGTATTCCGCTCATCACTACTGTCCAGCTGACCTGTGCACGTCTGGTGCTGAGTTACACCTGCTTTATGGGGCATAACTTTGCGCCGGACATACAACTTACGCGCGGTGCGCGTAGCCTGCGTCGGGCGCAATTACGTTCGTGAATCGCCATATCTCCCTCATTTGCATATTTGAATACAAAATCAATGGGAGCGCCAGATGCGTCCAGCGTAAATATGCACCCACGATACACCGGCGTAGACAAGTTACGTCGGTCGGATGAAGCCTATTTTCTGGCGTATGTTGTTCTGTGGGTACGGCGCGTAGATACGACGGTGCATATTTACACTTACGCGGTGTATATCGAGATACGTCGGCGTAAGTGCTACGTGAATCCGGGCCAATGTTGATGCAGTTATGTGTTATGTATTTATATATTGTTGATTATTAGGAATTACTTGGTTTTCACATTAATCACAAAGTCTAATAGGGGAGTAGGTTCCCCAATTCTGGGTAGTTCTGGGTAGCACAAGTTAACAAGAAATATCTTATTAGGTAGCTTGTATATTTGTAATTTGCTGCTGTTATATCAATAAATACTGTATATACTCAAGTATAAGCCGAGTTTTTCAGTCCTTTTTTTAGGACTGAAAATACCCCCCTCAGCTTATACTTGAATCAGTGTACCTGCATTCTTGACAGGCGTCCATTTTTTTAAAAGTCGCAGCTTCCTCCTGGTGTTCTGTTCCGGCATTTGACAGTGTGTTCCGCCTATAACGGAGGTCCTCTCATCCTCGGACAATTTTTCCAGCAGACACTGGGGTAGATTCATGTACAGATCCGACGGTGTATCTACTGATACACCGGGGTAGATTCATGTACAGATCCGACGGTGTATCTACTGATACACCGTCGGATCTGTGAGATCCGACGCTCGGATCTATGCGGCTGATTCCTCGAATCAGGTTCCGCATAGATCTCCCTTAGAGCCGACTGGTGTAAGTGAGTTACACTGTCGGTTCTTAGGCTGCATTCTCCCGCCGTCCGCTAGGTGGCGCTTCTTTTTTTCTACGCAAATGAGGAGAACCGCCGATTCAGAACCGAACGCCCGGCCGTCGCTTTTTTTTACGTCGTTTGCGTTCGTCTGTTTCCGGCGGATCATTACCCCTGCTATATGCGGGGTAAGTGCGGCGGATCCTATGTTAAGTATGGCCGTCGTTCCCGCGTCGAGTTTTGAATTTTTTACATCGTTTACGTAAGTCGTCCGGGAATACGGCCATACGTTAATTGCGTTAACATCGAAAACAATGACGTCCTTGCACGTCGGGAAATTTTGCCGGCGGCGCATGCGCAGTACGATCGGCGCGGGGACGCGCGTGATTTAAATAGTAAACTCCCCCTAGCCGCGGAATTTGCATTCCGCCGGAGGATTTACGATCCGCCAGGGCTAATTACGAGGCAAGTGCTTTCTGAATACAGCACTTGCCTCAAAAACTGGCGCAGGCGGATCGTAAACAAGATAGATCACGCGGATCAAAAGATCCGCTGATCTACATGAATCTACCCCAGTGTCTGCTGGGAAACTAAGTCTGAGGATGAACAGTGTCAAATGCCTATCACGGAACACCAGGAGGACGCCTGTCACAAATTCAGGTACTCGGGCACAGTGAGACTGCAAAGGGTACAGTGAGGTATGGCACAGTGAGACTGTAATGGGCACAGTGAGGTATGGCACAGTGAGACTGCAATGGGCACAGTGAGACTGCAATGGGCACAGTGAGACTGCAATGGGCACAGTGAGGTATGGCACAGTGAGACTGCAATGGGCACAGTGAGGTTGCAATGGGCACAGTGAGGTGTGGCACAGCGAGACTGCAATGGGCACAGTGAGGTATGGCACAGTGAGGTTGCAATGGGCAAAGTGAGGGGCGTGCAAATGGCCATTGTTGACCCTCTTTTCCTCTTACAGTAGCTGCTACATTCTCACCCTTGGGCTTATACTTGAGTCAATACGTTTTCCTAGATTTTTTATGGTAAAATTAGGTCCTCTGCTTATACTCGAGTGTATACGGAATAATAAAATCCTGTCACTAGCTATCCATATATAAAGTAAAACCAAACTATTGATATATTACTGGCATATATTGGATATATTACTTCACAATGCTGTGACCCCGCATCTCTCCATAAAGAGGACCTGTCACACACATGTTTACATTCCTTGTAATAGGAATAAAAGTGAAAAAAAAAATGTTTTGAAAAAAAAAACCAACAACAAATAAGTAAAAAAAAATAAAAGAATAAAAAATTAAATTAAAAAGCCCCTGTCCCCGGTAGCTCGCGTGCAGAAGCGAACGCACCCGTAGGTCCCGTCGACCTTTTGTAAACTCCGTTTAAACCACATATGTGAGGTATCGCCACGTGTGTTAGAGTGCCAGCAACAAATCTAGCACTAGATCTCCTCTGTAAATCTAAACTGGTAACCTGTAAAAAAAAATTAAAGCATGCCCTCCCATGTGATCCAGCATACTGGCGTCAGCGCCAGTATGCTGTTTTTTTTTTTTTAATCCCCCACTTACTGTATTATGCTGAATTTTATTTTTTTTCCCCCGTGGTGGACGGCGCCAGTATAGCGCGTCACATCTTACGAAAATACCCGATAAGGACTCGGGTAATCTCGGTGAAAATGCGGCGCCTGCGCACAGACCTAGGAGCTGACTGCGCAGGCGCCGTATTTCTCCGAGTCCTACGGCTATGGCGCGTCACGCCCTCCGAAAAACGCCAAAATAGGACTCGGAGAAATACGGCGCCTGCGCAGTCAACTCCTAGGTCTGTGCGCAGGCGCCGCATTTTCGCCGAGATTACCCGAGTCCTTATCGGGTATTTTCGTAAGATGTGACGTGCTATACTAGAGCCGTCCACCGCGGGGGAAAAAAAATAAAATTCAGCATAATACAGTAAGTGGGGGATTAAAAAAAAAAAACAGCATACTGGCGCTGACGCCAGTATGCTGGATCACATGGGAGAGCTTATATTTAGGGTGAACCTCCGCTTTAAGTACCGAAGTTTGGCACCATTCCATGAGTGTGCGCAATTTTAAAGCGTGACATGTTAGGTATCTATTTACTCGGCGTAACATCATCTTTCACATAATACAAAAAAATTGGGCTAACTTTACTGTTTTGTTATTTTTTTAATTCATGAAACAATTTTTTCCCAAAAAAGAAAAATGATTGCGCAAATACCGTGCAAGATAAAATGTTGCAAATTTATTCCCTAGGGTGTATGCTAAAAAAAACATATATAATGTTTGGGGGTTCTGCGTCATTTTCTAGCAAAAGAATGATGATTTATACATGTAGGAGAGAAGTGCCAGAATAGGCCCGGTATTGAGGTGTATATAAAAGCCCGGTATTGAAGTGGTTAAAGCAAACTCAACATTGAACATTTCATAACCAGTGCCAGTCACAGTTGTACTGTGAGCACACAATTCCAAAAGGGGGGGGGGGGGGGCTGTCCTTACCATAAGTGCTGGACAGGCTACCTACTTCCGGATTCCAACAAGGGCATGACCCATTACAGCCATTTTATGCTGGCAAGGTCAAGAAAACCGCAGCAAGCTGTGACATACCAAAGAAAAAAGGGGCGGGAGGGTGGGCAGCTCTTCCCAGCACGTTTGAAAAAGACCCAGAATTCCCTGGGGTGATCCCTTTTACCCGAGCTCAGGCCCATCCCATCCCCCAAATTGACCAATCCTTAAATGACCGCCACCTTGTACAGTACCTTGCCATGCCCCCAACAGTTAAGGCTCTCTTTCCCTAAGGGGCTCAAGAGGCCTTCATTAGGAAAATGTAACATGTTCCAGCATCTGCAGCTCTCTTTCTGCTCTCTCCGGGTTGCTAATTATCGGATGTTTTTTCACCTTAATGCAGGGGTCTCCAAACATTCTTAACAAAGGGCCGGTTTATTGTCCTTCAGACTCTTGGAGGGCCGGAGACTAAGTGGGACTAAACATCTGGTATTAGGGGGAGGAATAGTGCCCTATTGTTGGTATCATAGGGAGGAATAATGCCCCTTTAGTGGTGTCGGTGGGAGAAATGGTGCTCCACTGTTGGTGTCAGATGGCAGAATAGTGTCTCATAATAGTGGGAGGGATAGTGCCCCAAAGGCCGGATAAAGGCAAGCAAAGGGCCGCATCTGGCCCTCGGGCCGCAATTTGGAGACCACTACCTTAATGCATAGGATGCATTAAGGTGAGAAAACAGGAAGCTTTACAACCTCTGTAATTTTGGTAACCAGAAAAATCTTCCATAGGACTGGGTGTATAGCCATGTGAGGCCACTTTCTCATCTCCTATCCTTTAGATGTTTAACCACTTAAGGACCTCCGCACGCACATATACGGCCACAGAATGGCACGGATGGGCACAAGGGCGTAAATTTACGTCCTCGCCCAGTAGCGGGTCGGGGGTCCGATCGGGACCCCCTCCGCGGCGTGCGGAGGTCCCCGTGTCTCCGGGAGCGATCCGGGACGAGCGGGCGGATGTCGGTGTTTACCCGCCCCCCCGCGATCGCTCCCAGCCAATCGCTGCGCTCCCCCTTTGTGTCACTTCCTCCTCCTGTGTAAACACAGGAAGGGGGAAGTGATGTAATCTCTCATCGCAGCGGTATTTCCAACCGCTGCGATGAGAGGAACACCTAACAGTAAGTGTGCACCAACATTACACTGACACACACACACATAGGCATACTTAACCCCTTGCGATCTGCCCCCCCACCCCCCCTGTCACAGTGTCACTGAATGCAGTGATCTAATCACTGCATTTAGTGTCAGTGTGACAGGCAGTGTAAAATCAGTTAGTGTTAGGTTCAGGATAGCCCCCCCACCCCCCTAATAAAGTTTTAACCCCCTGATCACCGCCCTAGTTAACCCTTTCACTCCCTATTGCCAGCGTCACTTAGCGATCATTTTTCTGATCGCTGTATTAGTGTCGCTGTTCCCGCTAGGTAGCTATTTTTTTTTATTGCGATTTTTTTTTTTTACTAAAGACATGTGGCTAAATACATTTTGGCCTAAATGTTTGACTAAAATTTAGTTTATTTGATTTTTTTTTAACAAAAAGTAAAAAATAGTGTTTTTTTTTCAAAAATGTCGCTCTATTTTTGTATATAGCGCAAAAAATAAAAATCGCAGAGGTGATCAAATACCACCAAAAGAAAGCTCTATTTGTGGGAAGAAAAGGACGCAAATTTTGTTTGGGAGCCATGTCGCACGACCGCGCAATTGTCTGTTAAAGCGACGCAGTGCCGAATCGCAAAAACACCTTGGGTCATTTACCAGCGTATTGGTCCGGGTCTTAAGTGGTTAAAGCGGTATTTCACCCTAAACATAAGATCTCCCATGCGATCCAGCATACTGGCGTCAGCGCCAGTATGCTGGGTTTTTTTTTTTTTAATAGCACACTTACTGTATTATTGAAGAATTCCTTTTCTGTCCCCCGTGGTGGACGGCGCCAGTACAGCGCGTCACATCTTCCTAAAATACCCGATATGGACTCGGGTAATCTCGGCGAAAATGCGGCGCCTGCGCACAGACCTAGGAGCTGACTGCGCAGGCGCCGTATTTCTCCGAGTCCTACGGCTATGGCGCGTCACGCCCTCCGAAATAGGACTCGGAGAAATACGGCGCCTGCGCAGTCAGCTCCTAGGTCTGTGCGCAGGCGCCGCATTTTCGCCGAGATTACCCGAGTCCATATCGGGTATTTTAGGAAGATGTGACGCGCTATACTGGCGCCGTCCACCGCGGGGGACAGAAAAGGAATTCTTCAATAATACAGTAAGTGTGCTATTAAAAAAAAAACAACCCAGCATACTGGCGCTGACGCCAGTATGCTGGATCGCATGGGAGATCTTATATTTAGGGTGAACCTCCGCTTTAAGAGATCATCCAGTATATGTCTAGCCAACTAACTAAACTCAGGACTGAGTGCTCATTACCTAAATTGCACATACGTTTCATCAAATTTTATCACATGTCTTTGGCATACAAAACCTGCTTGCTAGACACACCACTTATTTCTTTGTATTAGTGGCACATATGTTTATTTCTGATCACCACTTCCTTACCTAGCCTGACCAAGGCTCTCACCAGGCAAGCACGGAAATCAACAATCTAAATAGAAAGCTTGAATGTGGTCAAATGATTCAAGACACTTAAAAGCAGCAGACTTGGTGGGTGCTAAAATTAATATTAATAATAAATAAGGGCAATGTTGAAAAACAGGAAATATATACAGGAAGCTCACTGCAAAGATCATAAAAAGTTGGCTTTTTACAGTGTAAAATTACCAATCTCTTAAGTAATATGGGACATCAAATAGCGTATTTATTGGCGTATAACGCACACTTTTTTCCCCTGAAAATCAGGGGGAAATCGTGGGTGCGTGTTATACGCCGATCTGCTGTCTCTGAGCGCCGCCGCCAACATATACCGAGCGCAGTACACTTGGGTACATTCGGCTATGCTCGGCCACGCTCGGCTCCGCTCGCGGTCCCGCCCTGTGCCGCCTCTTAGCCTTTATGCGAGAGGAGCCGAGCGTGGCCGAGCATAGCCGAGTGTATCCGAGTGTACTGCACTCGGTATATGTCGGCGGCGGTCAGAGACAGCGCGGGAGAGCTCAGAGACAGCGCGGGATAAGCGGGGAGGACACCACCGAGGCCGCAGACAGACGCGGGACCGCACAAGTCCGCCGATGGACGCCGGGCAAGACACTGACAAACTGTAAGTAATTCTTTTTTTTTCCAGGAATTTCCCTTCTCGAGTATGGGTGCGCGCTATACGCCAGTGGGCGCTATAGGAAGATAAATACGGTATATACAGAGTGTACCGGAGTACAATCTATTCCATTAGGGAACAGATTTGTGAAATATAGCATAGACATCTGGATCAGAGTTTCTCAACACTTTTACCTGTCAAGACACCCTTTAAGGTTATGGACAGTCTCGAGGCACCCCATTATAAAATGTAAACAACTATTCTAATAGCTTTTCATAATGCAGCAACATCCACACGTAGGACACCCAATGTTAGAGGTGATTTATTCTTCCAGAGCAAATACACGTTTGCACACTGGTACTGACTAGTATGGCAGTGTTTCTCTTCTTCCTCAATTTCTCTCCGTCAGCCAGCTAATGTCACTTAAAGAGGAAGTAAACCCTCTTTTTTTCCTGAAAAAAAAACCCTGCTCCCCTTCTCAGCCGCTGCCATCAATGCCGATCTTGACCTCCCTGGGGCCCACGGACACAACACATTAAAGATTAAAGTTGAGAAGCGGGGAGTGCTGACTTCTTACCTCTTCTCCCATGCAGCCAGCAAGTTGAGAAGCGGGGTGAGGGGCCAAAAATGACTTCTCACAGCATGATCCCATTCATAAAACCATGATGCTCAGTGAACGGCTGCGCAGTTGCTTTGAATTTTTCCGCCGGTGTCCAGCCATCACGTCCCGGAGCTGCAGAACGGGGGAATGCCTGTGTAAACAAGGCATCTCCCTGTTCTGCCTAGTGACATGGCACTGATCGTCTGCTCCCTGTCATCGAGAGCAGCCATCAGTGTCGTGTCACAGTAAGCCCAGCCCCCACACAGTTAGAATCACTCCCTAGGACACACTTAACCCGCTTCCTATCCCCCTAGTGGTTAACCTCTTCCCTGCCAGTGTCATTTACACAGTAATCAGTGTATTTTTATAGCACTGATCGCTGTATAAATGACAGTGGTCCCAAAAATAGCGTCAAACTTTTCTGATGTCACAGCCACGATAAAAATCGTTGATCGCCGCCATTACTAGTAAAAAAACAAAAACATAAAAATTCCATAAAACTAACCCCTGTTTTGTACACGCAACAAATTTTGCGCAAAAAAATCAATCAATAAACGCTTATTGCAATTTTTTTTTACCAAAATTATGTAGACATACAGTTGGCCTAAACTGAGGGGAAAAAATTGTATATATATTTTTAGGGGATATTTATTTTAGCAAAAAGTAAAAAATATTCCTTTTTTTTTTAATTGTCGCTTTATTTTTGTTTATAGCGCAAAAAATAAAAAACGCAGAGGTGACCAAATACCACTAAAAGAAAGCTCTATTTTTTTTTTTTGAAACAAGGACGTTAATTTGGTTTGGGAGCCACGTCGCACCCCTGCGCAATTGTCAGTTAAAACGATGCAGTGCCGAATTGCAAAGAGTGGCCCGGTCATTTGGCAGCCAAATCCTTTGGGGCTGACGTGGTTAAAAGGCAGGCTTGATCCACCTGCTGGCTTGTATACAAACTTTGATACATTTTTAGGCAAGGCAAGGCACCCCTGAAGAAACCTCAAGGGAACCCACGGTGCCTGGGCACCCTGGTTAAAAAAAAGGCTGATCTAGATGTTCAAAAATGTAAGACATGCAAGACACCATGTATGAAAATTTCCCTAAGCAAATGTGACACACATTCACAAAGCTCCAGGAAAATATTTGATATTCTTTGCTATAAAATCCATATAACAATGTCAAATGATCATTATTGCCATCTGGTTGACAAAATTCCATTTTTTTCCTGATTCAGGTACAGTAAAACATTGGATTGAGAATAACCTGGTTTCAGAGAGTTTTGCAAGACAGGCTAATTTTTTAAAATAAATTTTGACTTGATAAACAAGCGATGTCTTGATATACAAGTAGCATCAGATCACGAGTATGAAAGAGAAGAGAGGCGCCTCTAATGCCGCGTACACACGGTCGTTTTTTGCGATGAAAAAAAAACGACGTTTTTTGTGAAGTAAAAAACAACGTTTTTGAAACGTCACTTTCAAAGACGATGTTGCATACACACCATCGTTTTTTTCACAAAAAGCGAGGTTACGTTCACCACACTTTTCCATTGAAGCTCGCTTCATAACTAGCTTCTGGGCATGCGCGGGTTGAAAAACGTCGTTTTAAACGACGTTTTTGCTACACACGGTGACTTTTTGTGAAACAAAAAACGACGTTTTGAAAAACGACACAAAAAATTCAAGCATGTTGGACTTTTTTTTTGGTCGTTTTTTTGAAGACAAAAAACGACGTTTCGCCCACACACGATCAATTTAAATGACGTTTTAAAAAACGACGTTTTTTTTCATCGCAAAAAACGACCGTGTGTACGCGGCATAAGTGTAGCAACATGGTTACATTTAATTAGGGTTGTCCCGATACGATAACAGTACCCCTGTCCCGATACCCCGGATACTTAAATAGAATACTCCCCCCCCCCCGCCGCTGCCGCTGCATCGAAAGCCGCCGCATCGAAAGCCGCCGCATCGCGCCGCCTCATCGAAAGCCGCCGCATGGGTTAAACGGCGTGCGGGAACATCACAGCTTTCATTTAAATAGCTGTAGTGTTCCCGCGCGTATAGACACTCCCCCCTTGCTCGGGATTGGATGGGTGATTGTGATCTGTCCAATCCCGAGCAAGGGGTAGTGTCTATACACGCGGGCTATTCAAATGAATGCTGTGATTTTCTCCATGCGGCGGCGCGGCGGCAAAGGTATGGGGGAAATGGCTGGAGGGACATGGCTGAAGGGACATGGCTGCATATGTGAGGGACATAACTAGAGGGACATGGCTGAAGGGACATGGCTGCATATGTGAGGGACATGGCTAGAGGGACATGGCTTAAGGGACATGGCTGCATATGTGAGGGACATGGCTAGAGGGACATGGCTGAAGGGACATGGCTGCATATGTGAGGGACATGGCTAGAGGGACATGGCTGAAGGGACATGGCTGCATATGTGAGTGACATGGCTGAAGGGACATGGCTGAAAGGACATGGCTGCATATGTGAGGGAAATGGCTAGAGGGACATGGCTAGAGGGACATGGCTGGAGGGACATGGCTGGAGGGACATGGCTGCATATGTGGGGGACATGGCTGCATATGTGGGGGACATGGTTGGGCGGACATGGCTGCATATGTGGGGGACATGGCTGCATTTGGGGACACATTTAAAAAAAAGTATCGGTATTCGGTATCGGCGACTACTTGAAAAAAAGTATCGGTACTTGTACTTGGTCCTAAAAAAGTGGTATCGGGACAACCCTACATTTAATGAAGGTACAACATTTAGCAACTCACATGGTTGATGATTAAAACAGGCACATCCAAGTATGCAGGCATTCGGGGTAAAGCTGTCCACATAGATTAAAACCAAACACATGAATTACACAGGTTCTGTGGCTGAGTAAGGTGGTAATTAAACTCACTTGGTGCCTTATCTGCATTAAATTAGCCTCAGAACCTGTGTAATTTATATATGTTCAGGTTTAAAGGAATGAGGTGCCAACCCTATCTACAATGCGCTCCATGAGTGCTTCAAGCCTCGCTTTCAGATCGCTCTACTGCAGGGTAGTCTTCCCGATCACAATTGCAGACTGACAGCGGTGAGAGCGGTGAGAGCCTGGCAGTGTGGAGGACGGTCTGTGTGGACAGCTTTACCCCGGATGCCTGCATACTTAGATGTGCCTGTTTTAATCAACATGTGAGTTGCTAATTGGTGTACCTTCACTAAATTTAACCATATTGCTACACTTAGGCCGCGTACACACGATCGAATTTTTCCGCTCAAACTGGTCCGACGGACCAATTCAGTGGACAAATCCGATCGTGTGTATGGGCTAGCGGACATGTCTGACCGGCGGACAAATTTTAAAACATGCTTTAAAATTTGCCCGCACAAGCGTCGTATGGATGCGACGCATGCGTGGAAGTTGTTTACTTCCTGGTGCGGTGACGTGGCGGCGTCAACGTCACCGCCACATCACCGCGCTGTCTGCCGGCGGGGATTTTGATCCGATGGTGTGTACACGACATCGGACCAAAATAGCCCGGCGGACATATCCGATGAAAACGGTCCGAAGACCATTTCCATCAGATATGTCCCTCCGTGTGTACGCAGCCTTAGAGGCGCCTCTCTTTTCTTTTATACTCTGTAGCTCCTGCTGGATTTTGCTTCCACTCCCCTTGTGGAGGCTTCCATTTGTGGATGGACATTTTATGGTTACGCAAACTGGTTCACATTGCTACAATCTTTTTATATGGACTATAAATTGAAGGATTTATGAATAAATGGTTGCGGAACGAATCATCTGAGCTTCCATTATTTCTTATGGGGTAATTTGCTTTGATATATAAGTGCTTTGGATTACAAGCATGTTTGCTTGATGTGTGATGTATTTAGGAGGGACACCAGTGATCCCATGCCCTTTTCACCACATACCTCTGTTACCTTACTCCCAGTAACAGAATGGGGATCCACCATGCGCATAGCGTGGACCTCATGCTTCAAGAACATTGCTTGTAAAACCCGCTGGCTGTTAAACTACTGAGGCAGCGGTCCCCTGGATTCAAGTTGAATGCATGCTTTGAAGCCTTTTTTGCTAAGATGACCACAAAAACTCTTGCAGGAATATGGCATTATATCACATAACTACCTTCCCGTAGTGCAGTTGTCTTCAAGCTGTGGCTCTGGTACTGTGTTCGGCCCTTTACTTGCCTTTATATGGGCATTGAAGCATTATTCCTGCCACTGACACCAACACTGGGACATAATTCCTGCCACTGACACCAACAATGAGGCAATACTCCTTCCACTGACAAATGGGGCACTATTCCTCCCAACAACACCAACTATTTCTCATCCTAGTACCAAAAATCTGGCATTGTTTAGTCTGGCCCCCTAAAGGCTGACAGTAAACTGCCCATTTCTTTAGAAAGATTGGAGACCCTTAAGGGGGTTGTAAAGCCTCGTGTTTTTTCACCTTAATGCATCCTATATATTAAGGTCAAAAAACACCTTGCAGTGTCTGCCCCCCCCCCCTTTACTTACCTGAGCCCCGAATTTCCATCTATGGATGTCGTTTTACTTACCTGAGCCCCGAATTTCCATCTATGGATGTCGTTTTACCTACCTGAGCCCCGAATTTCCATCTATGGATGTCGTTTTACCTACCTGAGCCCCGAATTTCCATATATGGACACCGAGTGTATGACTTAGGAGCACTCCCGCAAGGTAACCGAGGGGGCTATCTAATGTGGGGAGGAGCCACTAGAGCCGCCGTGGGACCCCAGAACAAATGGATCAGGGCCACTCTGTGCCAGACGAACTGCACAGTGGAGGTTAGTATGACATGTTATTTAAAAGAAAAAAAACACAGATCTTTAGTGTCACTTTAACAGTCTCCCTTTTCCCAGTTGCATTGGGACAGTGCCACCTATAGGAGAGAAGAAGTGCCACCTATAGGAGTTTTTCTCAGAAGTACAAATGTCAAATTGACTCTTCAGGTTTGACCTCATATTAGATGGATTTGGTAAACTGAAAAGAAAAACCTGAAGAAAAACTGATGTGTGTGTAAGAGGTGACCATATTTAGAAATTTAAATGCAGGGACATTTTTTTTTTTTTTAATTGGCAAATGGTAAACTATTTTATAAGCACATTTTCCTCAAATGATATATGCAGTGTTTTGAAGGAAACTTGCTCAAATGTGCATCATCACAGGCTGACACTGTGAATGCATCAATATAAGGCCTTGTACACACGATCAAATCTGTCTGCTGGAAACGGTCTGCTAGACCGTCCCAGCAGACAGATTTGACCGTGTGTACGGCCGAGCCGACGGATTTGGCCACCCGACAGATTTCAAAGCATGCTTTGAAATCTATCGGGTGGGAATCCGTCCACCCGACATGTCTGCTGGTTAGTACACTTACCAGCAGACATTTCGTCCCGCACCGCCGCCGAATGGATTCGGCGCATGCGCGGAAGTGTTTTACTTCCTGGTGCGGTGACGTGGCGGCGTCAACGTCACCGCCGACGTCACGACACGTCAGCGCGCCGTCTGCTGGCGGGGATTTTGGTTTGCTCGTGTGTACACGCGAGCAAACCAAAATCCGATCAGACAGATTTGTTCAAATCGGTCGGTCCGACCGATTTGAACAAATCTATTGCCTCGTGTGTACGAGGCCTAAGTGTTTCAACGTCCCGATATAATGAAAACGAATCCAAACTAGAAAAAAATTACTTTTGGCGGCACACGGGTAATAAATATAAACATCTATAGATATTTATTATAGAAATCTGTATATAAAAAGTTTTTAACTCATAATACAACAGTCAACAGCATAGGAACCCAGCAAGTATTCCAACAACACTGTTATGTCTCCTGTGGGAGAGGCTCCATGTAGGACCTCCTTTTCTCCCCCCTCTTCTTTTGCCTATATACTAGACCAGTGTTTCTCAACCTTTTTCCAGTCGGGGAGCCCTTGAAAAGTATTTTCAGTCTTGAGGCACCCCTGTCCAAGACTTGGTTCACGTCGCGGAACACGCGCAAAATCGTGCTCGTTCTTGACACACAGACAAATGCTCTGCTCTTTAGGGGTGCTTTTGTTGTGGCACAATTAAAAAAAAAAAGGTCGGGGACTTCTTTCCCCGCATTACTGTGGGTAGGGAAATGAATGGGCTGCTGGAGGGGCAGTAAAACCACATGGTTGAGCTGTTTTTACCCCCCCAACTTTTGCCCCTTTAGCTGCAGAGGCAACAGCTGGGGGTGTAAACATGCTGTGGCTGCAGCTGGAGGTATACCCAGGGTGAATGGGGCTGCACTACAACTACCCCGCAACTGTGTGCATTGCATTTACGGGCTTAGAACAGGTAGTGAGGAGGCAAGATATGCCTCTTTACTGGCTGACAAATGCCCCTGAAAAGCGATATGAACACAAATTGCATTTCAGAGGAGCAGCAGTCCTTGCTGCTATCTCGAACAAGCCCTACACAAGTAGTTCTGATGGTACAGGAATTAGGGGGTCAGGATTAAAAGTAACATACATACAGACAGATGCGCACGCACACAAACAGGCACACGTACAAACACACACAGTGTGTGTGTGTGTGTTTATACATGTGTCTGTTTGTGTGCGTGCGCATCTGTCTGTATGTATGTTACTTTTAATCCTGACCCCCCAATTCCTGTACCATCAGAACTACTTTTGTCACACACACACATACTAACAGACATGTGTACACATACACTGAAAGAAGAACTGTCAGAGCTGCACAACAACCAATCAGATCCAGAGTGCTGTAGCCATGACTCGAGGATGTGGAGGTGTCAGTGACTGTGACAGCTAGTTATTCATAGCAGAGCCCCCCCCCCCCTCACCCTTGGCCTCGCAGTCAGCACAGTACTTGTTGTCCTCCTCCCTCAGCATACGAGACAGGATGGCCTGATGCTGCTCATTCAGCTTCAGGGCCTTCTCCCTCTCTGAGCAGGTGGCCATGTCTGCAGGCAGGGGAGCAGTGTCGGTCATGGTGGCTCTACCCTTTCTTCTTCCCCCTCAGGGAAAAGCGCACCAGGCAGAGTTCAGGACGGTACCCGCGGCTCTCACGTCACAGAAGCAGTGCGTGCGTCCGACCCTCCCATAGCAACTGATGACGTATTCGGTTGGCATGACGCGGTCGGGAGGCCCGCTCAGCCAGCACAGCTTCCCGAGTGCCAGGAAGTGAGTTTTACACAGTGGACCGTCACCGCTGTAAAGACAAATGATAACAAAGTGCCCAGCAGTAGCGTTACATCAGATAGCAGCCATAGCTGCCAATATTTGGGGTCATTTTGCCGCGACACACCTGGGGACTCTTCACGGCACACCAGTGTGCCGCGGCACACTGGTTGAGAAACGTTGTACTAGACGACCACAATCTGGCTACATTTATCTTCCTCTGGGCGAACTTTTGGGCAGAAATTGCATTTTTTCCGCCCAGTTTATGCACCAGACTTGTACCTTTCTATTTGTGGCGTTAAAAGGCTTGACTACATTGAAGGAATTCCCCCCTCACTTTCTGCTTACCAGCAGAATGTGTCTGGTTTAACCCTCTGCTGTTGTTATAAACGAGTACCTAAAAATCCAGTTGGCTGTCTCGGTCAGTTATACACATACAGCCAAAATGTTTGTACCCAGGTCCGTTTTCATCTTTTAAATACAACCCGTCTACCTCCATGCTCCTGATGAAGCGTTTTCACGCGAAACATGTTGAGCAAAGCAAGAACTAACACCCTGCCTATTGGACCCATGTTCAAGGATACACACCCTATATATATTTCTATTGTTTGATGTTTATGTATTCTGATGGTTTGAGCATACCTGCATTATTATAACATTTTGGAAATGTTATTGGAATACTTGCTGGGTTCCTATGCTGATGAATACTGTATTATGAGTATCCCCGCTCTGTATAATCCGGAGGCGTTCGCCCCCTCCCTGTATGAGACACCCCAGAGGGACCCATGATAGGGCCAGCCCTGGGCACCCCTCCCTGCCTGCCCCAACTTGTGGTGCACCCACCCAGGATCATCCCTGAATCTGGGGACAAAAACGGGGACAGATAGGCTCTGGGGACAGTGTCCTCAATCCGGGGACTGTCCCCGGAAACTGGGGATGTCTGGTCACCCTAACCTACATGCTGCTTTCTTTGTTGCTAGGATCTGGAGGAATTTCCAGTACTTCTGGGTATGAACGTGCATCATGTGACAGCTCTGGGCCAAAGAGCCCAATTGCAGGGGCATCCTGAGCCCTGTGTGAGCTACAAGTCTATCAACTTGCTTTCACAGTGAGTGGCAGAATGGAGTGGTAGGAAAGTTCAAGGCAAATAGGTATAAACTGATAGGGAGGGAGGAAATAAAAAAAAGTCTGATGCTTTGCATGAGTAAAGCACAAATTCGCTTTAGGAGTAAATACTTAGATTCATGCATACGTTCACTCATGACCTCTCTTGCAGGATATTTGGTGCTGATTGTTTGTGCTGAAATGTTCTTAATATTAGTCTGCAAATGTTTAGTAACTGCACTTTAATGTAAAAACTAAGGCAGCCAGACTTTGCTCTAAACCAAAGCTTAATTTAAAATGATTTTGTTAAAGGGGAGTTCCACCCACAATTTCACTTTTTAAAGTGGAGGTTCACCCTAATTTTCCACTTAATATGCATAAAACAGCCTTCTATTCACAATACCAAATGCGTGTTTTTTTTTTTTTTTTTTTTTTAATAAAGGCTTACCCGTTTTCTTCCTTTATTTCGACCCTGTCAATCATAGTACACCGCGGGGGAATGGGCGTGCCTATCGATTTCCCCCGACGGCGCTATGTCTCCTGGGACTCAGTCCTTACGTGCCCAGGAGACGCTCTCTCATCAAATCCCGCGATATTTCGCCGGTCACGTGACTCGGCAAGCGGGTCATGTGACTCGGCAAGTGGGTCATGTTGAGCTGTGTCTCAGCACAACGGGGCGGGTCATTATGAGGCCGGCCGTTGCCATGGGAACTGTGAAGTGTTGACGGCGCGGCTCGCCGTCAACACTGCACATGCGCGGGATAGAGCGGTGAATGCTGGGACGCCAGCATTCACCGTATCATGGAAGAGGATCGTTCTCGGCTTCAACGTGGCAAAGTAAAGATGGAACCTGCCACCTCCGCATTTTATAAAGTATTCTTTTGTTGGAAAAACCAATGCTGGCGGCGAAAAAACTGGGACGCACAGGCTCCTATTTAAACAGGTAAGAGCTGGAGAATAATAATAAAAAAATAAAAATAAACGGTCGAACCCCCGCTTTAAATATAAATACCCCAGTAATACACAAGCTTAATGTATTCTAGTAAAGTTAGTCTGTAAACTACGGTCTGTTTTGTTAGGTTGTTACAGCATTTATAATCTAGAAATAGACCATGGCCATCTTAAGTGTGGGCATCATGAAGCCAGACTGTATGACTTCCTGGATTTCAGCTTTGCATATCTCGCACATGCTCAGTGCTGCACAAGCAATGTAATAGGTTTCAGTCAGGTTTGCAAGGACTACTGGGAAACATGATGCCTATCCCCGCAAACCCAGGAGAAAGACTTTAATGGCCAGGAGCTTGCAATCTCGGCTATAGCCATGTGTCTTCCTCCACTGTAAAATTTTAATAGCCTAGGCTAACGCTGCTGTAGCTGCTCTCCTGCTGACCTGTGGAGGAGGAGCCTTTTGTAGTAATGACGCGCGGCGCAGGACTACAATCCGTTCGTGAATTGGTAAAAATCCCTCATTTGATATTTGCAGGGGAAATCAATGGCGCGACTGATGCGCCCAGCGAAAATAAGCGCTGACAACTCTGGCGTCGAACGTTCCGCCGGTCGCAAATGACCCGTTATGGGCGCATCTAGTTTGGTGGGTACGGGCAATAGAAAAGACGGCGCATCATCACAGTCCATCCAAATACTCCAGCGCAAGTGTTCGTGAATCTGGCCCTATGAGATAAGGGCATGCAGCACAGACAAACATAAAAAAATGGGTGGAACTCCACTTTAAGTTCCAATATTAATTAAACTACAGTCGCCATGTGTAGATAGATTGGTATTGGCACTGAGTTTTGCTTCCTGGTGTCACAACTCTTCCCATAATGAATAATGATCTGATATTATTGGGGTAATATTCAAGAAGCAGAAGTGCAGAAAGCACCGATCTACAGAAGGTATGGAGTAGAAGCAGGGAGATCCTTGAATGGCAGATCCTTAAGTACAGCTTTCTCTCTAGCAAGGAGAAAAGTGAACACCACAGTAGTGACAGCACTAAATCTCACCCCAAATCTTGTAAGATTAGCACAGACCACAGACACAGTGACTTAATCACTTGATGCCCACACTATAGTCTAAATATGGCAACAGCGTGGGCGTACATCAATGTCTGCTCGTGCTCGAGCTGCCCGCACGTCCCTGTCTTTGAGACTCAGCTGATCGCAGATTGGAGTAAAGGGCCAATCCCAGCCCTTTACCACCTGATCACCTGTCAGCCAATGACAGCTTATCACATGATGTAAACAGAAGCTTATTACTGGCTTGTGTAAATGGGACAATGGTCCCACACGCTGACAGCCACTGCTGCTAAGCAGTGCCCACCAGTGCCATCTTACAGTACCTACCAGTCCCACCTACCAGTGCCCATCAATACTGCTAAGCAGTGCCCACCAGTGGCACCTATCAGTGCCCATCAGTGCTGACAATCAGTGCTTATTAGTGCCTCATCATCAGAGCTGCCCATAAGTGCCACCTACCATTGCCTATCAGTGGCCACCAGTGCCACCTATCAGTGTTGACAATCTATGCCTCATCATCAGTGCCACCTATCAGTGCCCATTAGTGCCACCCATCAGTGCAGCCTCATTCGTGCCTTCTGGTCAGTGCCCATTAGTGCCACCTTATCAGTGCCTATCCATGCCCATCAGTGCAGCCTTATCAGTGCACATTAATGAAGGAGAAAAATTACCAGCTTGCATAACTTTATAACAAACTATTAAAACGTTTTTTGTTTCCAACATTTACTGTCTTTTTTTGTTTGTTTAGCAAAAAATAAAAAACCCAACCCAGCAGTGATTAAATATCACCAAAAGAACGCTCTATTTGTGTGGATTTTTTTTTTTATAAAAATGTCATTTGGGTCCAGTGTTGCATGACCGTGCAATTGTAATTCAAAAAGTGACAGCGCTGAAAGCTGAAAACTGGCCTGGGCAGGCAGGGGGTATAAGTGCCCAGTAAGCAAGTGGTTAAATGATCTTACACTGCAGATATACAGTTACAGTAAAAGTGAAAAGCAAAGTCACATGCAAGTGCTAATTTTCAGGACAAAGAACAGATCTTTTTGGATGCTGCTTATATACACTTAATACCTCTAGATATTCCCTATAAGAAAGCAGATCTTCACTTTTTAATTTCAGGTCCCTTTTCATAAAATAGTGACAGCTCAGAGAACGCTTAAAGGGAGATTTTCCATCAAGTGCTCCCAGCGTGAATATAAATACCCTGAGTACCAAGACAATTTTTACCTTTTTCTAGCAATACATAAACAGTCCAATAATTGTAAGCAATGCTCATATTCAGCAACATCACTTGCTTTTATCGGGCTTCTATGGTCAGTTATACGTTCATATAGGTTATAGATTAATGGATTAAAAGAAGAACCATTCTCAGGTTATGCTTTTTATATTTTACAGACATCACTATCATTATTTTCTACTTTTTCCCATTTTTGTTTTAAATAAAGTTCAGCATTTTCTCCAGATTGAAGACTTCCCATGAAAAGAGTCACTGGTTTGCAATGTAATTTTAAGTTGGTGTTTGTCTCCCTCTTGTGGTAGAATTGTAAACTCACACAATGTCTATTGAGAAATAGGATAACCAGTTGGTGGGACTTTTCTTACCAGAAAAAAGACTAGGTGATAATAAACCACTAAGGGACAGTGCTTTCCTAGATACAGTACGAATACCTTTATCTAAAATCTGGGAATAGACAGGATCATTAGACAACACTGGAAGATATTTAGTTACAATCTTCTGTATTTTATGAAATTTGGCACTATAGGGGGTAGAGAAAGTTGGAATGAAATTCGATTTATGTGTATGACTGTGTCTTGATTGCTTGACAGGTTTATCTATGAGTAATTTATGTCGGGGTACTTCCTTGGCAATTGATAATCCTCTGTTGATAACCGATTTCGGTATCCCCTTTTCCAGAGGTGTATTTAGGTTTTGTGCTGCCCTAGGCCTGACTAAACTTGCGCACCCCCTAAGGGACGCCGTGGGTGACGGACAGAGGGACGCCGTGGGAGACGGACAGAGGGACGCCGTGGGAGATGGACAGAGGGACGCCGTGGGAGATGGACAGAGGGACGCCGTGGGAGACTGACAGTGGGACGCCGTGGGAGACGGACAGAGGGACACGGACAGAGGAATGCTGTGGGAGACGGACAGATGCCGCTCGCGGCCTTTTCCCAGGATCGCCGCGAGCAGGATGTTTTAGGAGAGGCCGCAGCTTCGGCCTAGTCCTCAGAGCACTGGTCCTATGTAACAAAAAAATTTTTGTGCCCATGTCTACCTTCCCAGCCAAGACCCCACTTGCCAGGACACTATTTCTAGTCGCCAAGGTGACCGGGATTTGTTGAGCCCTGGGTTACAGCGTGGCTACCTCTCTGGTGGTGCGGGTACAGCGTGGCTCCCTCTGTGTTGGCGCGGGTACAGCGTGGCTCCCTCTCTGGTGGCGCGGATACAGCGTGGCTCCCTCTCTGGTGGCGCAGGTACAGCGCAGCTCCCTCTCTGGTGGCGCGGGTACAGCGCGGCTCCCTCTCTGGTGGCGCTGGTACAGCGCGGCTCCCTCTCTGGTGGCGCGGGTACAGCGCGGCTCCCTCTCTGGTGGCGCAGGGTACAGCGCGGCTCCCTCTCTGGTGGCGCAGGGTACAGCGCGGCTCTCTCTCTGGTGGTGCAGGGTACAGCACGGCATGGGATACAGCACAGCTCTCTGGTGGTGCGGGGTACAGTGTGGCTCCCTCTCTGGTTTTTTAAGCACAGTATTCTCTTTTGCGCCTCTTCTAACACCCCCTCCCTCCAGCAGAGTGCTTGCATGCTGGGGGCTGTAGCTTAGTGTCTATGGACACACTGGGCCAGAGACTTAATTTCCTATAATGCCCCCCCCCCCCCAGAGTCTTGTGATTGGTCCTCTGCCACCCCTCGCAAAGTGCCGCCCTAGACCTGGGCCTTGACGGCCTAGGCCAGAATACATCCCTGCGGTCTTTCCTCAAACCTAGTAGACAGGTGTGCAGCTTCCTGGTCAAAGTCTGACTGTCTGCTGCACAGTCTTTTAAGTCTGAGGAATTGGCCGTCCGAGATACTGTGAGTCAGCACGCAAAAGCGTGTTGCCTGCACTTGGCTTTCTGTACAGGTTTGAGATCATTTCATTGTTGTCCCCTGTCAATTTCACATCCAAAAACTCTATGGACTTTGCATCAAGTTTCGATCCGGAAAACACTCCTGCTTTCAGTGACACAGCTTTCGTCACCACTCTAGCCAGAATGGGTTTTGCGCACCTGGATAGGTTTCTCTCACTAGCCCAGCAGCCGGGGTGTCACACGGAAAATGGTACAGTCTCTGCCACAGACCTTCCCACAGATGGAGACACTTTTCTGTCCAGAATCCTCACAGTACAGGATTCAGCACCCGGATCTCGAGTCCAGAGTAACTTCTTGTAGAACTTGAAACTGACAGACAATCACAATAAAGCCTTTCAGTAAACGGTGCATCCTTCGATGAAGTTCAAGGCCTCTCTTGAGACACCAGCCTCGTGCTCGGTCCTCTCCAAGATAGGTCCTTCATCAAGTGGCTTCCTACCTCAGGACGGACCGCACAGGATCACCTTCCAATGCGTAGACCCAAGCTGCCTACTGGAATGTCACAACCACGTACCAACGTGGTCCCAGAGCCAGGACCACAGGAACACGCACCCTCGGCCAGGAGGGCCACACACGGGGGGGGGGGGTGTGGTGGGACGTCAGACTCAGGATCGAAGACCCCAGTCCAGTGACGTCTGTCCCTTAAGTACCCTTCCCCAGAATGCACAGCGGGAAGATCAACCCCATTGATTGGCTGCCGAGGGAGAATACTCAAATCACCCTAACCTAGCTGCTGCCATGCTTGGCCTGGAGTAACAACTACATCCCAGGCGAACAATAGTGATCACTCACAGCACAGCCATGGCTGGAACAGAAGCCATATTTGCTCAAATCAGACATGTCTGAGTAAACTAACTCTCAGACTTCCCTCTAAATTTACAACAGCGCCAGCTCAAAAAGAGCAAGCTGCTACATAGATTTGTATATTGACCTGAAACTATGAATAAGAGATCATCAATATACCTAGAATACTAGGGGTGCAACGGATCAAAAAACTCACGGTTTGGATCGTTTCACAGATCAGGAGTCACGGATCGGATCATTTTTCGAATCGGCAAAAAAATAAATAAAAATTCTCCCCCACTGTAATATCCACATCCCCCCACTGTAATATCCACACCCCCCCCCACTGCAATATCCACATTCCCCCCCCCCCCCCCACTGTAATATTCACATCTCCCCCACTGCAGTGGCGTCACTAGGGTTGGTGTCACCCAGGCACCACTGCGCTAGAACAATTAACACAACCTGACCATTGTGTATATACAGTAGTATAAATAAAAATAAAGATAAATAAATGAATATGTAAATAAATTTGTATATAAATGTCCATCTATGTAAAAGAGACTAATATCGTATGTCTTATACAGCAAGGGTGGGTACAGACATCAATAAATAAATTGTCCAATTTCAAACTTAATCGGAACAGTGAAAAAGTAAAAGAATAGTCCGCCACCGTTTCAGATAGAGTTGATTGAAAGGGGGAGATACTCAGGGTCACACCGGGGGAGAGGTGAATACTCTTACCAGATAGGTTGGACCCCCTGTTAGATGGGGTCAACAAGGCATGTAAATCCACTCGATCCAGCAATGAACGCTCACAGGGGCTGTAGGTTACTCGACTTCCAGCCGATCCACACCCAATTCCTGTAGGTAGCTATCTCCTTTCAGTAATCCGCTTTAAACTCAGCATCCCATAAGGATCCACAGAAAAAAGAAGAAGAAGAAGCCAGAGACTCGAGTGAAGTACCATAAAAAATTGCCATCAGAAAATACTGTTAAAAACAACAAAACAAACGTACACCCGTGCTTCTGGGGTCACGTTTAACGTGGTGACGTCAGTGCGTGGCTCCGCCCTGACAAGTTTCGTCATAAATGACGTTATCAAAGGGCACTAAAACGTCATATTTGATAATGTAATTTATGACGAAACATGTCAGGGCGAGCAACGCACTGACGCCACCTGGAAGTGGCTGCATTTGAAGGCACACTGGCTGCGTTTGCCATGGCACAGTGGTGACAATTGATGGGCACAGTGGTGACAATTGATGGGCACAGTGGCGACAATTGATGGCACAGTGGCTGCGTTTGATGGCATGGCACAGTGGTGACAATTGATTGGCACAGTGGCGATAAATAATGGCACAGTGGCTGCGTTTGATGGCATGGCTGCATTTGATGGCATGAAACAGTGGCGACAATTGATGGCACAGTGGCGACAATTGATGGCATGGCACAGTGGTGATAATTGATGGAACAGTGGCTGCATTTGATCGGCACAGTGGCTGCCTTTGATGGGCACAGTGGCTGCGTTTGACGGGCACAGTGGCTGCAGTTGATGGGCACAGTAGCTGCGTTTGATGGGCACGGTGAGGCTGAAATTGTTTTTTTTGTTTGTTTGTTTGTTTGTTTGTGCCCCCCCAAAAATATTGAGCACCAGCCGGCACTGGTGTAGAGCATTTACCTACCACCTAAAGAGTGACTGAAAAACTTCCAGAAAGCAGCAAGGCAGCAGCTTGTTGCAGAACCTGGAAACAAGTTGGAGTCCCAGAAGTAGTGGTCTCTGCTGCAGTGATTTTTAGCTTCCAGGGGGATTAGCCAGGTATGGTACAGTGTCAGCTGGGGCTCATTATTTTGGGGGTGGAGGCAATAAATCAATGACCCCCCACGGAAGACGGATATGAAGGGAGCGACCCGCACCCCCTTATGGGAGACTGACGGGAAGGCGGAACAATTTCTCAAGTGCTGAGAGATCAGGAAGGTGCAGATATCCACTGCAGCCTATATACACGCCCACATGTGTGATGTGTGATGTCATGTGTGATATCATGTGACCTGGCCATCTTTTAGGCCCCGTACACACGAGGAGATATATCCGATGAAAACAGTCTGACGGACCGTTTTCATCGGACATGTCTCCTGGGAGATTTTTTACACAATGCAAAGGATTAACCGGATTAAGTTCCACAGTGAATATAACAAGCATGCTATTCTGCATATACAGTCTAGTTTCACTGTTGTGGGCTTAGTAACACTTTGAAGCATAGGTGTCAAACACAAGGCCCGCGGGCCGAATCTGGCAAAAAAGTTTGTTTGTTTATTTGTTAATAAAACGTTCCTCTGTTTACTCTAATCAGCCCTAATTAACTCCTTTGTTTCTTTCTCTCATCAACTATTAATTTCCTGCAGAATTGTTGTTTGTTTCTATTTTATTAACTATTAATATTTAAACAGTTTTTTTTGTTAATATTTTTTACACTTACATTTTTACATTTTGCATGTACACTCACTGGCCACAATTGCTTGGCAACACAAATTGCTAATCAGCCAATCACATGGTAGCATCTCAATGCATTTAGAGATCTAGGTGTTGTGAAGACGATTTGCTGAAGTTTAAACTGAGCATCAGAATGGGGAAGAAAGGGGATTTAAAGGAGAAGTCCAGCCTGAGCTTGTTTGGCAGGGCTTCTCATATTGGCCACAGGAGTGCAATTTGTTTTGCGTTCCTGTGACCTATTTTCTGCAGAGCGGAAATGAAGTCTGCTCTCTGCTGACATCACTGAAATCAGTCTAGGCACCGTGTCATGACGACAATAAAGTCTGGATCCGCCAGGTGCCTGGACTGATGCCTGTCTCAGCCTCTCAATGAGGTGCTAAGAGACTGAGACTGCGGCTCCTTGCCCCTCCACAGCTCAGTGTTCCATTGAGAGTGGAGAGCTTCTGATTGACAGTCAGCAACTCTCTGTTCGAGGATCTGTGAGAACTAAGCAATCGGCGGGGTTCGATCACTCGGTTCTCAGTGTAGAGACAGTGGGAGACAGATGCAGTATCCACCTAGGTAAGTATAAATGAGCTAAAAAAAAAAACATACTTCTCTTTTAAATGACTTTGAATGCGTCATGGTTGTTTAAGCCAGATGGGCTGGTCTGAGTATTTCAAAAACTGCTGAGTTACTGGAATTTTCACACACAACCATCTCTGGGTTTATTACCAAGAATGATCCAAAAAAGAGAAAATATCCAGTGAACGAATGTTGTGTGCATGAAAATGCGTTGTTGATTTCAGCGGTCAGAGGAGAATGGGCAGACTGGTTTGATATGATAGAAAGGCAACAGTAATTCAAATAACCACCTGTTACAATCAAATTATGCAGAATACCTTCTCTGAACACACAACACATCAAACCTTGAATCAGATGGGCTACAGCAGCAGAAGACCACATTGGTGCCACTCCTGTCAGCTAAGGAAACAGGAAACTGAGGCTACAATTTGCACAGGCTCACCACAATTAGACAATAGAAGATTGGAAAAACATTGCCTGGTATGATGAGTCTCAATTTCAGTTGCAACATTCAGATGGTAGGGTCAGATTTTGGCATTATTAACATGAAAACATGGATCCATCCTGCCTTGTATCAAAGGTTCAGGCTGCTGGTGGTGTAATGGTGGGGGGGATATTTTCTTGGTACACTTCGGGCCCCTTAGTACCAATTTAGCATTTTTTAAATGCCAAGGCCTACCTGAGTATTGTTGCTGATCATGTCCTTCCTTTTATGACTACAGTGTACCCTGTATTTTCTGATGGCTCCTTCCAGCAAGATAAGGCACCGTGTCACAAAGATCAAATCATCTCACCACTGGACAATGAGATCACTGTACTCCAATGGCCTCCACAGTCACCACATCTCGTCCAATAGAGCCCCTTTGGGACGTGGTGGATTTGCACCATGGATGTGCAGCCCACAAATCTGCAGCAACTGCCTGATGCCATCATGTCAATATGAACCAAAATCTCTGAGGAATGTTTCCAACACCTTGTAGAATCTAGGCCACTAAGAATTAAAGGGGTGTTCCAGCCAAAAGCTGCTGGCTTTTAATAAACAGACACTTACCTGCTCCAGCGTTCCAGCGACCCGCCGACCGGGGCTCCGCTCCTTTCCCCCCTCCCCGGCCGGCGTCCTCATCACAACTGTGGGCACCCAGCCGTTACAGCCTTCGGCTTCACGGCCGGGCACCCACTGCGCATGCGCGAGCGGAACTGCGCATGTGTGAGCGGCGCGGCCCGCCGCTGATTGGACAGGCGATCGTATGGGACCTGTCATGTGTCCCATGCGATCGCCTACAGGGAGGGGCTGCTGAAGGCGATTAAGCTTAATCGCCTTACCAGCCCCTCGGCGGAAGGAGGAAGTGGGACAGGAAGTCCCACTCCTCCTAAAGCCCCCACTCCCCCCCAAAAAAAAATTACATGCCAAATGTGGCATGTAAGGGGGTGAGGAGTGGGATTAGCGGAAGTTCCATTTTTGGGTGGAACTCCGCTTTAACAGTTAACAAGGCTAAACAAATTTATTTTTAAACTAACACTGCTTGAAAAAAGAAACATTGCATTTTGTTTAGTTTTTTTTTTTTCCGTTCTTTTGCCTAAGCATGGTAAACATAAATAATTTTTCCAAGACAATGTCGTGAAAAGAAAACCTTGTTTGTCGTTAAAAAAAAAAAAAACAACATATGTATTACCTTGTTATCTTTAGTAATTACAAAGTTATTGCCAAATAAATAGGTCTATAGCAGAAATTGCTCTGAAAGATCTCTTTTCATACTGTCTGCTGGCTGTCTTTTCCCACAACTTCTCTGCTCATTCTTTTGACTTACTTCCAGTTTTTAAGGACTATGTACCCTACCTTACTGAATGCAGGCAGTGATTTCTGTACTGACTCCACCTCCTGAAACTTTGTTGCAGCTGCTACTGGAGATCCTGGTGGAGGTGGGAGATGACACAGGCTTAGCTACCCCTCCTGACACCAGATCCTCACCACTGACACCATCTGGAGGGGCCGCTGCTGGACAGGTGAGAGATGGGAGGACTGATGCTTCCCAAGATGTGTATGATCAGTGTGACACTGCCCCTCTCCTTTCCCGCTCCCCCTTCTGTTCCACTGCCCCCCTTCTGTCCTGCTACCCCCATCCTGTAACACTACCTCCCTCCTGTTCCACTGCCCCACTTTAGTCCTACTGCCCCCTCCTGTGACACTGCCCCTCATGTCATGCTGCTCCCACTTGTCCCACTGCCCCCTCCAGTCCCACTCTCCCACTACTGTCCCACTGCCCCCTCCTGTCCCACAAACCTCCACCTGTTCCATCTCCCCCTCTTGTCATACCCCTCCTGTCACATTGTTCCCCCTTTCCCACTAACCCCCACCTGTCCAACTGCCCCCCTCCTGTCCCACTAACCTCCACCTGTTCTATCTCCCCCCTCTTGTCACACCCCTCCTGTCACAATGTTCCCTCTTTCCCACTGACCCCCACTTGTCCCACTGCCCCCTCCTGTCCCACTAACCTCCACCTGTTCCATCTCGCCCCCTCTTGTCACACCCCTCCTGTCACACTGTTCCCCCTTTCCCACTGAACCCCCTCCTGTCACACTGCCCCAACATGTCCCACTACCCCCTTTTGTTCCACTGCCCTCTCCTGTGGCCCCCCATGGCCCCATCTGTCCCGCTGCCCCCTCCTGTCCCACTACCCCCCTTCTGTCCTGCTGTTCCCCTCCTGTCTCCCACCTGTCCCACTGCCCCCTTTCCTGTGGGTGGATGATATGGGACTGAAGGAGGAGTAGGACATGGGATGGAGGAGATGGGCCAGGAGAAGGACATGGGATGGAGGAGTTGGGACATGGGATGGAGGAGATGTGACTGGGGGAGGACATAGGATAGGGGATATGGGACTGTAGGAGGAGGACATAGGATGGAGGAGATGGGACTGCAGGAGGAGGATGTGGGATTGAGGTGATGGAACTGGAGGAGGAGGAGTACATGAGATGGAAAGGGAGAGGGACGTGGAATGGCCAGTGGATGGATTCAATGGGACAGCCAGGTGGCAGGCCCTAAGGAATGTTGATGGTTGGGCCCAGGGTGGCACAGGCCTAAATCTGTGTAAGGGGCCTGAAAATTTCTGATGGCTGCCCTGTCCATGGTGGATTGCTTTTCAGAAAGCATTGGAGCAGCCACCTGTCAAACTCTGCCACCTGAGTTAAAAATGCCCCAGCATATGAACAATCCTGGCAGGCTGTAATTTAATCATTTGGGTGGGAAACCAAATAGGCAATAAGACCACGCCTGTTTTTACTGCCCCTGGGCTGCCCATGTGAAAGCGCTTTAAATGTACTGGGATCTTACCAAAATAAGTTTACAAACTTCAAGATGGTTTCAATTCTAAGGGGTAGACTAGAAATAATTGAAATACAATCTGGTAATTGATATCTTATTTGAATTTTTTTTACCATAGATACTATACTACAAATAATTACAATGCCTTGGTAAGTGATGACTTTGAATTAATATGGTTATTAACTGACACCTTCATGATGAGTTCAGTACAGCAAATATCGTCCTATTCATTTTTATTTACATGCAAGTAATGTAATAATTTCCATAGACTGTTTTTATTGACTCTGGCTTATTCAATGGCCTCTCTAATACATTTAGACTATGTTATTACTATGCTGTAAGTAGCCTGAGCTAATGCTTAAAGTGTTACTAAACCCACAATAGTAAAATCAGTCTGTATATGCAGTAAACCATGCTTGTGATACTCACTGTGAAACCTAAGGGTTTAACCCTCTGCATTGTGTAAAAAGGCTGTTTGATCTTGTATGCACAGATTCTCCTTCTTCCACTGACTCCAAAACAGGTCCGGATAAGAGAGTTACTTGAGTCAGGCTGTACATTCTCAGGTTGGTGTGTATTGCTAGAAAGTTTTTTTTTTTCTGGGGAGAGTGCATGTGATCAGCACAGGGCCAATCAGCACTGTTTAGACAGGGAGTCAGGGGTCCTGAATCCTGATAGGACAGCTCAGTGCAGTATGAAAAAGCCTCCTACAATCTTTACCAGGAACTGATAGAAGTCACAAGCCTGCTGTAGCGTGGCCACCCTGTCCGATTGTAATGACAGGCCATCCCGCTAGAACTTTATACCCAATTGTACATATGTTAGACACTGTTGTGAAGTTGTGCATTGCGGGACTACAAGTAGCAGGAGATATGGACTCCATTGACTCGTAGGAGAAACAGACTACATTTCCCGCAATGCTTTGCCCGTAGGAGCATGTGACACCAGCATGTGACACCTCCGCACAGACTTGTGGGGGGGTTACTTAAGGGGAGGGCGTGGCGATCTCACGCTTTCTCGGGAGCGGCATCGTCTCCTCTGCGGAGCTGTGTACAAGGACAGTCGTGCTGCTAGGCCAGAAGCCTAGGCCTATCCGGACCACGAAAGCCGTGCTGCTAGGCCAGAAGCCTAGGCCTATCCACCAAGAGACCAGCCATCCAAGGGGAAACCAGACCCCAGTATCCAGCTTGGTTTCCGGGGAGATGGAAGAGGCAGCCCAGCTGACACCCGAGACAGTGGAGAACCCTCGTCTGGGGTCCGGTGTACCGTCGAGCCGCACGACACCAGCGCACCTTTTTGTCCTGAGAAGAGATCAGGCGGGTCGGCCTGTGGGGTGAGAGAGCATCAGCTCAGCTTCTAACGTTTTGAGTTACCACAGACATTCAGTCTCATTTCTTAGGCCTTAGACATATTCTCAGCCCACAGCTGGAGTTCGGAGACCAGTAGGTTGATCCAACACCTCCCAGAAGTGATTGACACTGATGAGTGATTAACGCAACCACGTTCTGTTGCCATAGGCCCACTGTGGTGTGATTTCCTCCTTTAACTGTTATCCGTGGATTACAATTTTGATGTGCACCAACCGGCCGCTACGCGAACATTGACTAATCTGTAGGATTGCCCGCTAGGGGTGCTCGCGAGCATAGACTGACTACTAGTTTAACCGAATGATACCATTCTTAGGTTCAGAACATCCCATTAATCAATCTTAATTGCTGATTCTTGCAAGGGCCCTCAGTTATTACTGATTGGGTGTATTTTCATTTAGACTCTATACCTGTTGTTATCAGGTTTCTATACAGTAAACTTACCCTTTTTCATTATTCATTATTACATTCACTGTGTGGAGTATATTTTCTTGCCTGGAGGGACCATTCCGTTATCGCAGGTAATTTACTGTCATATTGTCATTGCATAATGATGTGCCTGCTATTGTGACTCCAGCCCAGCAGGGGTCACAATATTCCTCCACCAGGTTTTTGATGTGTCAAGAGCGGGTTCGAGCTATTTAAATAAGGGGTGATTTGAGTCAATGAGAGTAGATCCCAAATTAACCAGCGGCTCCTTCGGGGGTAGCGCTACACGTGGGGCTCGTCCGGGATACTCTACTTCTCAAGTCACCTATTGTTCTCTGAGACTGAACTTTGCCCTTGCAAACATCAGCTATGGATACAGCCACTGCAGCCAAGTGGTGCAAGGGCGAAAATGTCCAGTACAAGGCTTAGTGGTTGAAGTACGGGGAGAAGTCTGAGATGAGAAAGGAGCAAAGGCAGTCATAGAAGCTTTATCCCAGGCTCAGAAATTCTGGGTGGTCCAATTGGAAGTAGACACGACTAACCCACACACCTATGCCTTGTTTAAATGGCGAGTTAAAGTCCCAGACTTCCTGAAAGTGCCTGATGTAAAGACCACCAACGGCCAAGAACTTTTTCTGATACAACCTGAGCAAGAATCGAATGCTCCCACCTCTTCTGGCGCCCGGCATTAAGTGGGCCCCCAGGAACACCTGCACCAGGGGCATCCAAGACCCCCTTTAAAGATCTCAATCCAGATCTATGTGCTGTCTTAGGAGAGATTGTGGCCCAATGCAAAAAGGATTCTACAGATTGTCTGACTACAGGATATAAAAAACTTAGGGCCTTCTCGGGAAAACACCCTGTACCATCTTCAGAAGACGGGTTTGAAGAATGGATGGATCAGGCCACCCAAGCTCTGGAGGAATGGGGGATCCCAAAAAAAAATATAAGAAACAGAGGATCATGGAGAGAGCCTCAGAGGGCCAGCACTGGAGGCCATACGTAACCTTATGCTCAGCAAAGCTAACTGCACTGCTCAAGATTACCTGGATGTTTTACAGAATGTGTTTAGGAGGATTGAAGATATCAGTGAGCTTCACTGAGAGGGGCCCAGCCCATGGATCCAATTGCTTTCCAGTTACGAACCCAACAGGGAAGCGGAGTACTAAAGTACCCTGATTTCATCCGGGTCATTTCAGCAGGAAGAGGATCTTTTAGACCAAAAGAGCAAATGTCAGGCCACCGAAGTCTTTGCACGGGTACGTGTAGTAGCCACCGAAGATAGTGACCATCAAGTCAAGCTTTTAGAGGCAAAGGTATCTCAATTGACAGAGATAATAACTGTCTTGTCCGGACAGGCAGGTTTTTCCCCGTATAAGCAAAAGAAGGATAAGGCAGAGAAACCCGCCTATGGGCCTTATGATCCGCAAAACAAACTACTGATTGGGTGAATTTGCATTTAGACTCTCTACCTGTTGTTACCAAGTTTCTATACAGTAAACTTACCCTTTTTCATTATTCAATTACATTCACTGTGTGGAATATATTTTCTTGCCTGGAGGGACCATTTCATTATTGCAGGTAATTTACTGTCATATTGTCATTGCATAATTATGTGCCTGCTATTGTGACTCCTGCCCAGCAGGGGTCACAATATTCCACCACCAGGTTTTTGATGTGTCAAGGGCGGGTTCAAGCTATTTAAATAAGGGGTGATTTGAGTCAACGAGAGTAGATCCCAAATTAACCAGCGGCTCATTCACTGCTATATACTACTGATAAGATTTTTTTTTCCAGTTTATATTTACTAAAACTATTGCATTTCCGTGTTCTGTGTACTGTGGGAGACCAGATATATTTAATGCAGAGCCCTAGGTTTAGTAACACTTTAACTTTTCTGTGCTTTGTTCCTGCTCTGTTGGGTTGATTCCTTGAGCCTGCTGGAAGGAGGTTCCAGTAGTCAGTGTGGGATGGACCATTTTCATGAACATTTACCTCGCTCAGCCATGGTTTGGGGAGATGATAGGTTTAGAAGCACATTTCCCTGGGACATTCCCTCTGGGGTGGTGCAATGTGGGGACACTGTTTAAGAGTCAGGCCTCATGGTGTACCATGTGCTGATGGCCTTGGAAACCAAGTTAGAGCTGGAGCAGATGCCTGAAAGGATCTAGACTAGATAAAGATACTCTTACCTGAAGAGGGTCTCAGAGTAGCTGGAAGGCAAGCTGCTGTCTGGACTTTGGACAAGGGATCTTTGCCCATGGAAGTCAGATTGTGGTGCATTGGATCACCAATTTATCTAGCTGCCCTTTGCCCATCAGCATTTGTTTTTAGAGACATTCATGGGACATTTTGCTGATTCAGTTATCTGTCCTCCTATTTTGTGCTTTTTAGTATCCTGCAACCCTAAACCCTATCTTTTGTATAGTAAAAAGACCCAAAGTTCACCACACATGTTACAATCTGATTTTACAATCTTTTTTAAATCTGTCATCAGGTATGTAGTACATAGGTTTGGCTGATTGAATACAAATTAATTAGATGCTTTAGGTGGGCCCCCATATTACATTGGTAGGTCTAAGGTTGATTGTACATGGTGACCCCTAGGGACTAGAGCCTGATTTTTGCTGTCCAGATGCAAGTACTCAGAGAATAGGCAGGAGGCCTAGTAGGGTATCTAGGTGTTGTGCTACCTTAGGCATGACTAAATCCCCCCTATTTTAAATATGACCCACCCCTTCCTGTCAAGGCCACACCCCTTTCTGATTAAGGCCCACTCTGCAATTTTCGAGTGGGGACACTAGTTCTGAGGGCCTGGGGGGCAATGGATTCCCTTAATTTGCATAGGTTTTCCCTCACTTCCTATTTCGCTATGGGTCAGGAAGTGAAGGGAAATCTCTGCAATGGGACAGGGATGGTAAAAAATAAACTGACAGGGGCTATAACCCTCCCTTACTCTATCCAAAATGGAAAAAAAAGTGTTGACTATAGTTCTACTTTAAGCACAAATTTCTGATAATTTTATGGATAGGACTTAGAAAATATAACCATGCCAATGGAGCAGCAGAAAACATATAGCAGAGTGAGGAAGGTTTGTGGTCCAGGATTATAGGACAGCCAAAAAAAGCCAGCGGGGACGCTTTCCGTGCTGCCCCCTTTGCAAAGTGCTGCCCTAACTCTTTTAGTTATTTATTTAAAAATGTTCAACTTGACATGGTGGAGAGTCTAGAGTCATCATCAAATTACAAACACATAGACCTCGAGGAGGCCTTTTCATGTTTTTTCCTTTTTCATATTTGCAGACATTTAGCGCCTCTGTTGTCCTTTTCTACTATTAGGGATAGAAGAAGTGCAAGGAGGAGGTTTGAGGTCATAGTCACTGGGTGGAGACAAAACCACGTCATGCAACATCTGACAGACAGTGCTTCTCACATGAAGATTTCACTTCTTCATTTGTCACAGAGGACACTCTGCCTGAAACTGTAAGTCAAACAAATTGAATATTTTCCTTCATTACTTTGAAATCTATATTTCATTGAATAATTTTGAGAATATACATATTCTACCGTTAAGCTGAGCTGTTTGTGTGAACTTTATGACAATTTAGTAAAATGTTTTATTGTTGTCAGTATATTGCTTTTTGCACATGGAGCATTAAATACTTTTTGATGCATATTACCTTGTTTTTTTATTTTGTACTGATTTTTTTTTTTTTTTTTTTTTACCATCAATACACAAATACCTATAATCCTTCAAAATGTTGCTGTTTTCAGGAATAAATTACATTAGCCCTCTTTAAATTGTGATAATGTCTTATGTAAATCTTATAATCATATAACAGCTGTACCTATATAAATAATAATAATAGAAAAAAAAATAGAATAATTAGGTAAAAGAAGTTGAGAAATTATTGTAACACAAATTTAGGTCATTTAGGCTGAATTCATGTATTGTGAGAATAATTGCAGTTTTGTATTTATTGTGTGTTTGTGAACTGACACGCACATTATGACTGCTGATTGAAGTACACTGTATTAAAATGTGTTAAAACACAATACATATGCATTTTTGCTGCATTCCCATTCATTTCTATGGGCCCCCAAAAAGCACAATTTAAACTGACTGTTTTTGGTCACACATTGCCAGGGGTGTTCCTAAACCCAGTCATCCTGGGCACAGGTGCCAGGTCTGCTGTTAAATCCTCCAGGTCTACTTTCCAGTAGATATTGCTGTCATCCCAAGTATCTCCCATCCCTGGAGACAAACACACATCAGTATTTACTGAACTAAGTTTATAAAATGGTTTGATATCTTGTACTTACATCCAATCTTCAGTAATAATTGCATTTCCACTCATAATTCTTTGAAATTAATTACGCTTGAACATACACGATCTCCTTACTTGCTAAAGCCACATCTCCTTTCACAATGCAGTAGCATATTCTCATGAGATTGGGATCATCTGCTCACTCATATTACTATTTTGATTAGAATTTATTTTTGGGGCGCTACACTTTATATCCATATTCTATTTAGGTATGCTATACTACCTTTTGTGTTAGTCGCCTCTGATCTTAGATATTTAAGTGCAGAATTTTTTGCATTTTATCACATCTGATGATTAGTTAACACACACAAGACTGGTTTAAGATGTTTTTTTTGTTTACAAACTTTTATTAAATGAATAAATGGTGGTGGTACAAATCCGTATGAACAAGGCATATACGAAAGGAAGGTTAAAACATATAAGAGGTCAGTCTGAGTACACACATTAGTAGGGCGGATAAAGGCAAAAGATAATTACACATATTCCTATAAAAATTGAAGACCAGAGTGACAATGTCAGAGTCAAACTATATCGACTAAGATATGACACGCACGGGGAGATTAGATAGGGTTAAAGAACAGGGGGGAATGCTCAAACCAAAGAGACCATTTGTTGGTATAAATATGGTTAGTATTATGTAAGGTGTGAAAGATTTTTTCCATTAAGCTTATGTTATTGATTCTCGATTTAAGTGGAGCTAAGGAGATCGTGGGTGATTTCCAGTGGAGAGCTATTAACCAGTGAATAGCGACGCATATTGTGTGAATCAATCTCATATGATCTGTGGATAAGACTGGTTAAAGATGTTTTAATATATTCACTCTGAATGCTTAGGGATTATTGGACATAATCTGAAGATTTGTGTTTAAAACATGAATGCAATACTCTGGAGACAGGTCAGTGAGGGGTTAACTCACCTATTTTGGAAAATAGTCACTGATGGGTTAACAAAGTAATATAGCCAGTATTCTGGAAACTGCTTACTAATGGTTTAATGCAGATTTTTTGGAAGCTGGCATGAAGGACTTAACACATTTACCCTGTAGACTGGTCACTGAGGTGTTCATTAACATGCACTGCAGATCCGGTCATTGAGGGGTTTATGCACTTACAGTACTATAAGGCCACGTCCCTGGAGGGGTTAATATATATGCAACGAAGACTATCCACTTAAAGCACATTTTATGGAGACCGATCACTGAATCATTCACCAACACATACGGAAAACTGGTCACTGAGGATTATAATGCACCATTGGTGTGAAAACTGGCTAGTACTCTTATTGGAGGGGACATCTCAATGGGCACAGGAGAGTAAGTTGTGCATGCTGGGGGTCAGATATAGTGCTAATGTGTGTTCTATGAGTGGGAACTTACTGGTTTAGTCTTCCAGCACCAAAATGGAAATACAAACTCACTTTTTAGTACTACTAACATAAGTGTCCATGTTGGTACACAGGACAAATTCGGTATATTGTAGGGTGAGAGACACAGGTTTGCGACAAAATCTTTTCTCAGTGTGCAAGAAGTAAAATAATTAATCTTTAAAAAATAACTAGAAAAGGTGAATTTAGATGGTAGTTTTAAAAAAAAAAGAAAGTGAATGTTGGTCGATAAAAAAATTATAAATTCTTATTTACTGTACAAAATATGTGCTTGTTTATGAAAATAACAGGTTAGGGATGTAATTTCAATTATTTGTGACATATTTTTTGGATACTTTTTAATTTTCCAGTTGTCACATTTTTATTGAGCAAGGGCTGTGAAGAAAGATGGCACTGTTTTATAGGACTGAATTTATGGGATAAGGAAAATGCAGATGGTGACAGGGTCCAAGTCAAATTGAATTGTTCCGCTGGGAGCAGACAGAAGAAAGAGTGGGTTGCAGTGGGCGAGCCAATACTGGGGGTTATTTACTAGGCAAATCTACTTCGCACTATAAGTGCAGTCGCTGTAGATCTAAGGGGGACATGCAAATGAAATAAAATAAAAAACATAATTTTTGCTTGCGTATGATTGGTTGATAAAATCAGCAGAGCTTCCCCTCATTTTAGAGCTTCCCCTCAGATCTACAGCAATCTACAGTGATTTCACTTACAAGTGCACTTTCAAATGCACTTGCAGTGCAATTGTAGTGCAAAGTGAATTTGCCTTTAGTAAATCATCCCCAATGTCTATCTGGGATAGCAGAAAGTTGGGAGCATGAAACTGAAGAGAGGTGAAGAATATTTACAGCATACAGAGTAAAGCAGTTTGTTGTACAGCACAGTGTACAGAGTTAATCTGTTCAGAGTATGCAACATACAGCACATTGTAAAGGGGAACTTGCATTGTTTACTTTAGATACACTCAAAGTGAATGGAATCATAAATGATGTGCCTAAATGTTTAATGAGTTCTAATGCCTTGTACACATGACCGTTTTCCTGTCAAGAAAAAAAACGAAGTTTTTCCCAATGTGATTCCTCTTCAGACTGCCTTGCATACAGACCTTCATGGCAAATCCCGCCCGACCAAAGCACGGTGACGTACAACACGTACGACGGAACTATTAAGGGGAAGTGCCATCCAAATGGCGCCACCCTTTGGGCTGCTTTTGCTGATCCTCGTGTTAGTAAATGTTTGGTGAGAGACGATTCACGCTTTTCAGTCTTCGTGCTTTTTAGTCCTTTACAGCGTGACAAATTCACTATCTCCATTACGAATGCTAGTTTTACCATAACGAGTGTTCCCGTCTCATACTTGATTCTGAACATGCACGTTTTTTCCCCTCGGGAAAGCATACACACAAGCCGTTTTCGAGATGGGAAAAAGACCGCCGGGAATCACAACGGGAAAAAGAGAGCTGGTTCTAATGGAGCATACACATGACCGGTTTTCCCGTCTGGAAAATCGGTCGTGTGTACGAGGCATTACAGTTCTATGCTGTTACATGTTTTTTTGTTTTATGGTAAAAATCAACAAGTAGATTCCTGGAGTAGGCAGTGGGATCCTAGAGAATACAAAAATACGGAAACACAACCAGATGTTAGAATGTTGGCTTTCCCTTTTCTTTTGTGACACATATTATGTAATTAACAACAAGGGCCAAATACTTTTTGGTATAGTTATATTGGGGGGTCTCTAGCCAGGGTACACTTTTATTTATAAGTAGAGAACCACTTTAAAACACGTAGTTCTTTTATACCTAATGGTGCACTTTTATCACATTATCATCACTGTAATTCATGGGTTAGCATTAGCTTTTCAAAGAAGGGATGCTCTAAGCAATATTATCAGTATGTTGTCTTAACTGTGGTTAAACCTGTAATGTGCTGCATGTCACGTTATCCCCCTGAAACCTCACTCTACAAACAGACAAACGACCACAATACTTGTATCTGTTTTTTTCCGCAGACTATAGAGTCAAGCATGTAAAAAACGTCAAGCATTGAAGTGCTATGGTTTCTTTTTTTTCCTTTTGCTTTAGGGACCATTTTAAGAATGTATCACATATTGTCTTGGTCACACAAACTAACTCATACAATTAGAAAACTCAAGCTAAACTCCAAAACTCTGTTTTGCTACTCACCTGTGTGTAATTTAATCTCAGTATAAGTACAGCTGTTCTGTGAACCCCTCAGAGGTTTGTTAGAGAACCTTGGTAAACAAACAGCATCATGAAGGCCAAGGAACACACTAGACAGATCAGGGATAAAGTTGTGGAGATGTTTAAAGCAGGGTTAGGTTATATAAAAATATCCCAAGCTTTGAACATCTCAAAGGACATCTCAACAGGAGGGCTGGCTGAACTGCCTTATTGCAGCCACCAATCCTTCTTCCACTGTCTCCAATATATCTCCTGATATTTACAGAGCTTTGGGGACAGGTTGTCCATCCTTATTTTGGCGCATATTGCTAGAGAGTTGTTTTTCTTTCTTGGGAGAGAGCATGTGATCAGCACAGGGCCAATCAGCACTGTCCAGACAGAGGGTCAGGTGTCCTGCATTCTCATAGGACAATCGTGGGAGAATGAAAATTCTTCCTACAAGCTTTAAACAGAAACAGAAGTCACAAGACTGCTATTAACTGCTGATGAGAAAAAGTATTTAGCAGTTTATATTTACTAAAATAATTGCAGTGCCATGTTTTGTGTGCTGTGGGACCAGATACACTTTAAGCTGTGTATACACATTCAGTTTTTTTCTCCTTCAACCAGAGGGTTGAAGGAAAAGAAAAACTAGCAGATCTCTGCATCCACACAAACATTGTGGATGCAGGGTTCTCTCCTGCTGAGACATTGTATTCTGACAGGGGGAACTTCATCCCCATTCCGTCAGAATACACTAATCAGTACTGCAGCCATTGACTGAAAGCAATCATTTAAAGGCTCACTAAAGGAAAACATTTTTTTTGTCATAATTTCATTGCCATAATGTCAACAGTGATACATTTCTGTGTTTTAACCTAGGTTCACACTGACAGCAGGAATGAAATAGTGCCAGTTCAGCTGAACTTGCAACTTGCACTACATCATTCCCACCTGTCAGTCCTGACTTCAGGAGCGATTTCAGAGACATCTGTGCAGGTTTCTGCACGCAAGTCTATTAAAATCGCACCCCAAAGTCGCCAAAAGTAGTACAGAAACTACTTTTGGGAATCAGTGTGGTGTTGCACCGATTCAGACGGTGCCATTGCCGGAAATAGCTGCCGGTTTAGCGTGCGATTTGACATGTGAACCAGGGCTTAAAGCTTGCCTATAGCAGCTTTGTTGTAAATCCACGCAGGACATTTCCACCAGCAGTGCCTGGTTTGGACATGCATGACATGACTGTTTCAAAAACCTGATATCTGGAGGTGCTTCTAAGGCTATCTATACAAGCTTAGATTTGAGGAATCATTTGATTTCCCCTATTAATGATAAGCATTGTGGATGGAGAAATCTGCCGCTGACTATTAAGCAGAAGCAACTGTCTGAATACCCGAATGATGACTGCATTTAATCCAGTGGTTCTCAACCTTCCTAGTGCCATGACCCCTTGATACAATTTCCCAAGTTGTGGGGTCCCCTAACAGTAAAATTATTTTAATAGTGTGGGTTGTCAGCACCCAAGGCAAGACAAGTAATTTTTGCCCCTAACCCATGGACATTTAGCGCTCCCTGAGTCCCTTTCACTCGTACAGTATTAAAACCCCTTATGGTACATTTTAGGATGTACCACTCTTTCTCTTTGTTCTTCTTTCTTTCTCTTTTATCTCTCTCTATACTAATTCCATGTTTTCCCCCCCCCCCCCTTCTCTCTCTAGCCCTCTTTATTGTTCTTTCTCTCCATTTTTCTTAATTCCTCCCCTTCTTTTCCTCTCCCTTCCATGTATTCTTTATTTTTAATCCTTCGCTTACTCCTTGGTGGGGGGGGGGGGGCGTAATGGGATGAGTGACAGTGCTGGTGGATGGGTGGGGTGAGTGGTAGTTCTGGGGGGAGTTCTGATCCGCAAACTTAGGTGCTCTTGATCAAGGTCATCTGCTGATCTGAAAACTGTAGTGAGAACTTTTAATGGCGACTATAATCACAGGTAGTGTTACTCACTGTGTCAGCAGTGACACCTATGCCAAAATCAGGATCTCCTTTCAGCCCCTCCCACTTCACATTCCTCACCAGTCAGCTGACTTCTAGTCTCTACCCCCCAGCCATGCCGTGAACTGAATGGGCAGCTGTGAAAAGGCTGAGCGGGTGGCCGAGAGCTCCAGGAACAGCCCAGCTGGGCTGGGAGAGCAATGCAGGCTTCAGGAATAGCCCAGGATTCGTGACCCCTGGCAAATTGTTATTTGACCCCCAGGTTGAAAACCACACAGCTCCTTTAATTTTGGGATTGATATTTCTTAAGCCAGGTGGTGCCAACAGGGCCAACCACAGCTTGATTTTTGGCAGATTCAGTAGGAATCAGATAAAACGTGAACCCTGGTCAGCTTATCTGTCATACAGGATCAGGGCAGTGTCCTTTAGCATTCTACCCTACAGCACTGTGGCTCTGAGTTTATGGAAGGTTTGCAGGCTTTTTTATGGGTTCTTTTGCTTCTATTTCCTTCCAAAACATGTAAATTGGCTCAAGAGTGTGTGGTTGACTGTAGTAGGGACAAATAATATGGCAGGGATTGATCAGTTCAGAATTCTTTGTGAAGTAGAAAAAATGGCAGGACCATATACAGAAACAGGATAAATAACTAAATACATTTGAGAAACTATTGTCATGAAAGCCCACTCAGGGGTAGTGGTAATGGGTCGTGGGAAAGAGTCCTTCCATTTGTCCTCTCCTTAGTGGAGTTTTCTCAATCCCTTTGGCAAGCTTATGATCCATATTTTTGAGGGCTGCTTGGTAATTAAGAATATACTTTTATAAAGCATGATATCTGAAACTCACCAGTGACTACTCCCTTTGTGCATATGCTTGTATTCATTGTAGTTTGCATTTTCCTTCTTCCCTGCTGAAGGTATAATTTAAGATAATGAAATGAAAGCAATGCTTGAAGTATCACTAGGTGTGTCAGGAAATATATATAGTCTTTGAAAATGCATAAAGCTTTGAGGTAGTGGGACATTATATTTAAGAAAGCCACAATAAATGTATATAAGCAACACAACTGTCACTTGTATGCAGGGCTTTTTTTCTCAGAAAATAGGTGCAGGAACTCAACCACGACCCCCCCCCCCCCCCCACACACACACCCTCCAAACACTATCAAATAGTTAGTGTAAATAATTTCACTAACTGTGCAAGGGTCTTAAAGGGGCATTAAATACCAGGAGTGCATTAATTACAAGTGCATAGTTTGAGGGGAGGTTACACACAGAGTACATAGTTCCAGGGGTGCACTACGCACAGTGAAAAGTTCAGAGGTACACTACACACAGAGTGCAGAGTTCCAGGGTGTGCTACATGCAGAGTTTGCAGTTGTGCTATGTGCATAGTTCAGGAGTGCGCTGCATACAGTGTGCAGAGTTCAGGGGTAAACTACACACAGATTGCAGAGTTCAGCCTTCTTCCGCAGATGATTACCTCTGCATCCCCCATCCATATGGGGGAGCATCCAAAAACAAGCTGTCCCTTGTAAACACAGAAGCCGGACTTCAATGTTTACAATGGTGTTAAGCAGGGAGCAGAGGGCCAGAGGTGGTGGAACTGAGTTCTAAGAAACTTCAATGTCCACACAAGTAGCAAATCCCTTTTCTGTAAGGTTTTTATTTCACACAAACTTGTATAGGTAGAGGGACTGAGGGTTAGGGGAAGGTTCATGCACACAATGCAGATCACTGGGGAACTTCTATGGTTTCCAACGTCAACTCGCAACTTTGACGGTGATAGGATAGGCCTCTCTCACCGGCCTAGCAGCCGGAATGATGCACAAACAAAAAGATTACAGTCTCTGCCACAGACCATTCTTTCAGAGTAGAAACAAAGTGTTCAAGAATCCTCTGCCACAGGGTTTAGTACCCAGATCTCCAGCCGTACAGATAGAGCCTTTAAGCCGACCCGGCAACACTGTAAGGCAGGGATCCTCAAACTACGGCCCTCCAGCTGTTGTGGAACTACATATCCCATGAGGCATTGCAATACTCTGACATTCACAGACATGACTAGGCATGATGGGAATTGTAGTTCCTGAACAACTGGAGGGCCGTAGTTTGAAGACCCATGCTGTAAGGCATCATAGAATACGGTGCATCCTCCAATAAAGTTACCAGGCCCCCTTCCAAAACACCAGCCTTCCGCTTGGCCCTCTCCAGGACAGGTCTTCCCCTGGTTTCCTCCATTGAGTGGCTTCCTCCCGCAGGACAGACAGCACAGGATTACCTTCAAAGTGTAGGCCCCAGTCAAGACGACTGGGCCTACCTGGCAGTAATGCAGCCTTGGGCCAACGTGGTCCCGGGGCTGAAAAATGGACCATTACATGCCTCGAACCAGGAGTGCCATGAGGCAAAAATGGACCTCAGAAGATGGTGTCTGCCCCTTAGGTATCCTTCCCCAACATGTCCAGCGGGGGAAAAGGGAGTAGCTGCTCCAGGTGGGAACCCAGATGAATATCCTGCAGACAACTCAGGTGCAGGCAATGCACTTAGCAAAGCAGGAACAAAAATAGTTTCTGGACAGCCGCACTCTGAACAAATTGTAGCCTTTATTAAAAGAAGGACAGCACTACAAGTCACAGCAACATAAAATAAAACCGGACTACTGACGCGTTTTGCATTGATACATAAGCTATGACTAAGCACTAGTTTGAGTGTGAAACGCGTCAGCGTCAGGTTTTATTTTATGTTGCTGTGACTTTTAGTGCTGTCCTTCTTTTAATAAAGGCTACAATTTGTTCAGAGTGCGACTGTCCAGAAACTATTTTTGTTCCTGCTATGCCCAGTGGGGAGACCACTCCCACTGGGCTACTCCCGCTCCCACTGGGCTACTCTGGCTTGCCTGTGTTCCGACATTGACCTGTGGTGGTAACCAGGGCTTTTTTTCAGGGGGAACTTGGGGGAACTCAGTTCCACCACCTCTGGCTCAGACTCTTTGGTGCCTGCTCACCACAATTACTTGTAAACACAGAAGTCCGGTTTCTGTGTTTACAAGTGACAGCTCTGCACTCTGTGTGTAACCCCCTGAACTCTGTATGTAATGCAATCCTGGTATTTAATGCCCCTTTAAGACCCATTTTTATTGTTTGTGAAATCTGAACAGGTTCATGGTTGAGTTCCTGCACCTATTTTCTGAGAAAAAAAGCTCTGGTGGTAACGCCACCTACAGGCAAACAATGGGAAAAATCCTCCAAGCACCGAGGTTGATTTAGCCTTAATCACCAGAGTCTGAGCTAACTACCAGCTCAGACACCCACTAAATTTAACATAGCGCCTGGTCATCAGGGGCAGGGCGCTACAAATAGAATATGAAGTTACAAAACACACATTACCTTATGTAGCAGGTAAGAAAATTAAGAGTCTGGTTTGTTGCAAAACAGTGACATCCTTTTCAAGTTCCTTAGTTGTGGTCTATACCCTCATGGTTGGTAATGCATGAATCATGGCAGTCTCTGAGGTGATCTCTTCCAATGTCTTTATCTAATTGTTCTCTCGACACTGCGGGATATTTTAAATGTTCAAATCCATATCCATAGTTGTCATATTTATGCAATATTCACAAGAATTTTTTTTTTTAAGCACAGTTAAAGGATCACTAAAGGAATTTTTTTTTTTTTTTTTTAGCTAAAAAGCTTCCTTTACATTAATGCAGTGCTGTTTTTATGTTCTCATTGTTCGTTTTTGCTTTGAAGTTACTGTAATTCTGCTCTGATCTCCACACTTCCTGCTTTTCTGGCTCCTTATGAAAAATCTCATGGCAGCTTTTCACTGTGGTCCAAGCTGTGTCTCTAAAACTCCTCAGAACCAATCAGATTCATTTTAAAAACAAAACACTGCCCTGGGATTCAATTTAAAAAACAAAACACTGCCCTGGATTTGTTTGTTTTTGTTTTGTCTCTCTCTCTACTTCACATAAACACAAAACCAGTTTAAAAACTAAAGTGAAACTAGAGGCATATTATTTTTATCTATTTTTTTTTAATCTATTTTTAATCATTTTTAAAAGGAATCAGTTAACTTGTATGTCTCTATATCCTGTAAACAGTAATTTCAGCAAAAAAATGTTTTTCATTTAGTGATCCTTTATATTAAATATGTTTACATATGTTAAATATTTTGTTCTTCCAGAACATGAAGTCTGTGGCTTTAATTTATTGTGTTGGTTTGTTGCTGATCCTTGGGACATCTGGAATGCAGGAGACAGAAACTCAAGCAGGTAATATAATTCAATGCATAAATATATATAAGAAATGGAGACCAAGTGCCGTAGCTGCCAAAGCTATGTGGAATGGATGCATTTAATCATAATGCCTTTTTACTTATGGGTAACACAGTGGGGCTGATGTACTAAAGGAGAAGAAATTCATTTATAAAAGTAGAGAAGGGTTTAAGGTAGGGGGGAAAGGGAAAAAAGGGTGGGAAATGGAGGTGGCAGAGAAGGAGTGTGAGAAAAGAGGGGAAGAAAAAAAAGCGAGAGAGTATGTGAAGAAAAAAGGGCATGTTTTGTGATGGGGAGACCAAGGAGGTCTATGCATGCTGCTGGGTCTGGGTTACTGGAGAAGGAGAAGAGAAGCAAGGCAATGGATTCCCTTAATTTGCAAAGATTTCCTCTCACTTCCTGTTTTGCTATGGGACAGGAAGTGAAGGAAAATCTCTGCAATGGGACAGGGATGCTAAAAAGTAAACCGACAGGGGCTATAACCCTCCCTTACTCTATCCAAAATGAAAACAAAAAAAGTGTTGCCTATAGTTCTACTTTAAGCACAAATTTCTGATCATTTTGTGGCGAGGACTAATGCCGCGTACACACGGTCGTTTTTTGCGATGAAAAAAAACGACGTTTTTTAAAACGTCATTTAAATTGATCATGTGTGGGCAAAACGTCGTTTTTTGTCTTAAAAAAAAACGACCAAAAAAAAATTCCAACATGCTTGAATTTTTTGTGTCGTTTTTCAAAACGTCGTTTTTTGTTTCACAAAAAGTCACCGTGTGTAGCAAAAACGTCGTTCAAAACGACGTTTTTCAACCCGCGCATGCCCAGAAGCTAGTTATGAAGTGAGCTTCAATGGAAAAGAGTGGTGAACGTAACCTCGCTTTTTGTGAAAAAAACGATGGTGTGTATGCAAAATTGTCTTTGAAAAGTGACGTTTCAAAAACGTCGTTTTTTACTTCACAGAAAACGTCGTTTTTTTTTTTTCATCGCAAAAAAACGACCGTGTGGAAGATATAGCCATGCCAATGGTGCAGCAGGAAACATATAGCACCGTGAGGAAGGTTTGTGGTCCAGGATGATAGGAGAGTCAAAATTAGCCTAGGCCAGGATACAGCATTGTAAGGATGTAATAATTATAAAACAGTAGTAGTGGTGCTCTCTCAGAATAGCAGCAGGATCTGTAAATGAAAATGATTAGTCCTACAATCTCTAGGACACCTGTAGAATAGCAAATCAACAATATGCAAAAAACATCCACTTCTTCCATGAACAAACTAGAGTGGTATATCCAGGGCTTTTTTTCTCAGAGAATAGGTGCAGGAACTCCCTACTTTCCATGTCAACTGTTGTGTCCACCCCCTACCCACCTCCGAGCACTATTCCTTGGTTCCAGCCCTCTACTTACCTCTGAATACCATTCTTTGGTTCCACTCCCTACCAACCTCCGAGCACCATTCCTTGGTTCCACCCCCTACCCACCTCCGAACACCATTCGTTGGTTTCACTACCTACCCACCTCCAAGCACCATTCTTTGGTTCCATTAACTACCCATTCCCTACCCACCTCTGAGCACCATTATTTGGTTCCATTCCCTACCCACCTCTGAGCACCATTCATTGGTTCCACCCCCTACCCACCTCTCAGTAATGGAGTCAGAACCAAGTATCAATTTGTGGTGCTAAGTAATTTGTATATGATGGGAAGTAAAATAGAGTAGACCCCTCCCTCAAAAGTTGATGTCTCCCAGGAGTATAGGAGCCCTCCACTAGATCCTCTACCAGCGACAACTGACCTCCCCAGCAACAAAAGACTCTACCCCTGTAAAAATAGATCCCTTCCTGCAACAATAGATCCTCCAGCAGCCAGCAATAATAGACCCTTTGGTACACCCCAGCACCCCTTGCAATTACATACATTCAGAGCTGGAGGTGCCGGAACTGCGTTCCCCCGCGTTCCTGCTGAAAAAAAGCCCTGGGTATATCTAGTAAAAGATATTGTCGCTCTTTTTTTGTTTATAGCGCAAAAAAATAAACACTGCAGAGGTGATCAAATCCGATCAAAAGAAAGCTCTATTTGTGGGGGAAAATAAGGATGTAAATTTTGTTTGGGTACAGCATCGCACAGCCATGCATTTGTCATTTAAAGCGACTTAGTGCCGTATCGCCCGGTCATTGAGCAGTCAAATATTCAGGGGCTGAAGTGGTTATAGGGTCATATTACTTTGGTATAGCTTGGGTAGGGTACAGAATGTCTCCAGGTAGCTCCACATTTTCAATGATGTGGAATTAAACTATATTTAGCTGTCAGAGAATTATGTAAATCTTATTATTGAAAGTTCTTATTTCATTAAAAGCATTTTGCTTTAAATGTAATTAAAAACTATGATTATTGTGGTTTATTACCAACTGGGCATGAAAAATACGAAACCCTCGGTATTGTGGTCCAAGTCTAAAGGAAGTTACGCGAAAAGTCGCTCTGAATGCAACGTCTTAACAAAAACGTTATCTGTTTTTATTCTTCGGATTGAGGGTAACCACAAACACCTGTATGTTTCTGATGGGGCTGTCATATGTAGAGATGAGATAAAGTGAACGTTACAATGAATGAAATTAGTTTTCTGCTACATTTTCTATACTTTACACCCCTTAAAGTGGATTTTTTTATGTCACACTGTAGAGTATAAGATTTCCTATCATCTGTGCCCAGTCTTGCCACACAGAGTTAATCCAGCTCTGAGCAATCCTCTTTTATTATTCAGTGGCAATTAACAGACTTCCAGATAAAAACTTGTCTAAATAAAAAGTCCTTTCCTCTCTCCTTGCTTTGAGTGACAGGTTATTTACATATCTAGCTTGGACATGTTTATCTTATGTTATGTTTATCATAATATGAGGTGATCCACAGTATAAAAAGTGCGAAATCCACCCCTCCCCCACATAACACATCCTGGTAATATACAATGAACTGTGGATCACCTCATATTATAATAAACATAACATGATAAACATGTCCAAGCTAGATATGTAGCTAACCTGTCACTCAAAGCAAGGAGAGAGGAAAGGACTTTTTATTTTTGGGTTTACATCCACTTTAAGGACTTGTTGACACTATTTGTCGTGACCTGCATTTTTCCACCCTGGATAAGCACAGGTCACAACGCATAGGAAACAATTGCTGGTGTGATACACGGCGCTGTGCAGCGCACTGGATTCCAATGAATGCAACGCAACGCACCTCACTGCTGTCCTGTGAAATTAATAACTTACCACTATGACACTTCCAATAACAAAAGAAAACCCACTGAAACCTGGAGTCAGCACTGTACTAGCCTGCCCAGTAAAACACTGCATTTTAACATGCAGGCTAGTGTGATTGTAGCCTAAATCCTGAAACATGTATTTAGGCTCCTGGACTAGACTATATCCTTTTTTAAATTGTAGGTTAAATCACAGAAAACTTTCAAAAATTTCACAAAAATACCTGGCTTTAAGATTACAACTATTTGATGAGAAAAACCGATAGAAGGAAAGACAAACGAACAAAAAAAAATAGCCCTGTCCAAAAACATAACGGATGCAGTTTAAGGGTTCTGCTCACCACAACAATTTCATAAAAATGTAGTATTTGCAGGTGGTATCATGCATTTGCATTTATATCCTTTTAATAGGGAGGAGTTTTGCAAAGCTATAGGCTATATTTTTAATAGTCAGGTTTAATATTAGTTTTAGGCTGATAATACAAAAGTAATAATTAGCCCACTTTATTTTATACTTCTTAGAGCCTGGGGCTGAAGCTATTCCCGTTGTGCTCTCAGTGGCCTTTATAGACCAGAGTGCCTCCCCAAGCCACTGAACACCAATGTAAATTGTATGGTTACAAAGGGAAAGATACTGCACTCCAAACAAACTGCCCTGCATGTCTCTGGACATACCAAAGAACCATATAAGCCTCTCTTATACATCTCCACAATGTGCAATCCTAGCGTACACAATGAGAGCACAGAACGTGGAACCCATATAACCATTAAATGAACTGACAACAGCTGACCTCAAGACTCCCTATGGTACTTGCCAGGGCTGCCCCATACAGCCTACCTGACAGGGACCCCTTCACCCGTCCAAAAGTGATTGAGGACATAAATTTGTCAGTCCCCTTCCCCCATTCTCCATCATAAAACATCACCTTGTGTGCCCACAGCAGCTGCCAGCAGGAGAGGAGGGAAGGCGGCAGCACTGTGGAGGAAAGGGACACACAGGGGGGGCCCATAAAGTAGATAGAAGGGGTGCATGTGTTAGAACCAATCCCCCTGCAGTGCAGCTGAAGGGGTAAAAGAATAGAAGAAGCTGGTAGTGTTACAGGAGGAGGTAGAAGATTATTAGTGTCGGCAATAAGACAATACAGCCGAACCTTCTGCTCAACAGATGCCTGGGCCCTTCTTTTGAACTGATGGGGCCCGGGCCCAGTACAGGAGGGCTGGCTGTACTGCCTTATCGGCGGCCCTGGTACTTTCACATGAAAACCCCAGACAAACTGAAGATGGAGGCTTTTCATGTACATGAACCAAGTGCAATAAACTTACAGCAGCCATAAGCCTGCTTGCCACTATTTTGACTATTTTGTAAACTTGTGGTAGCCTCAGTGTGTGTATGTGTGTGTACATCAAAAATTATATTGTTTAGGGTCGATGTGTCATCTCCATTGACATCAGTTATCACATTTATGAAGTTCCAATTTTGCTTTCCATGTAACATCACATCAGGAATTATTTGAGTGTCATTGAAATATTTTGTCACACAACTGCTACCCAATAACATTTAGTAAATAAAGTTGTAAATACATTTAAAGAGCAGAATTTCTTAACTCATAGTCTTAATCCATCTTAGGAGCAACCAAGAGAGGGTGGTAATGTTCCTACATACTGTACAATGGAATCACAAAGAAAGAACATTGCCACCCTCCAACAGGAAGTCAGATCGCAAAAGCAAACTAAAATGGAGAATTGGAGGAGTCTAAGAGCAGTAGACATAGTAGATGGTACTTTAAGCAGTGGTGGCAGTGGTATTTTTTTGGGGGGGGTGGTAACAGTACACAGCCAGCCACCCCCTCGGTTGGTCGGTTACCCGACCGCAACACTTACCCCAGGCTTTTCTCCGGGCGACCGGCTTCCCCTGCATCTTCTCTCCTCAGGTCTCCTCCCTCTTCCTCCCGCCGGCCAGCATAGCTTCTCCTCGGACTTCCCTCTGGGTGACGTACGTGTGGCCGGCTAACTTCCCCTGTGTCTCCTCGCGTCCTCTCCCTCCTCCTCCTGACAGCCAGTGTAGCTTTAGATTTTGGCCTATCAGGGAATGATTTGTCGGGAAAAGAATTAGTGTGACACTAGCGAATAATGATTTGCTAGTGTCACCATTTTGAAGCCTATTAGAGCCTCTGGCTCTAATCATGTGCATTAAACCCCCCGCCCCCCCCCCCATTGGAATCCATGCACCCTGCATGTAGATTAGGGGCTGGACGCATGGATGGGGGGAGGCACCCGTGCGCCTGGTTTAAAGGGGTGTTCTAGCCAAAATGTATGTTTATTAAAAGTCAGCAGCTACAAAAAGTGTAGCTGCTGGCTTTTAATAAACAATCACTTACCTGCTCCAGCGTTCCAGCGACGCGCCGACCGGGGCTCCGCTCCTCTCCCCCCTCCTTGGTTGGCATTCTCATTGAGACTGTGGGCACCCGCCCGTGACAGCCTTCGGCTTCACGGCCGGGCACCCACTGCGCATGCTCGCCGCTGATTGGACAGGCGTTCGCATGGGACCTGTCATGTGTCCCATGCGATCGCCTACAGGGAGGGGCTGCTGTAGGCGATTAAGCTTAATCGCCTAACCAGCCCCTCGGCGGAACCAGGAAGTGGGACAGGAAGTCCCACTCCTCCTAAAGCCCCCACTCCCCCCCAAAAAAAATTACATGCCAAATGTGGCATGTAAGGGGGAGGGGAGTGGAACAAGCGGAAGTTCCAATTTTGGGTGGAACTCCGCTTTAAGTTAAGAATGCTTACTTGAGAGTCCACATGCTAGAAGAACTTCTTAACAATGGCCAAAAGCAAAGGAAAGGGACAGAAACAAAGTAATGTATTTCATGTCAAAAAACAGTAGGAATATATAAGCCAAAAACAAAGCCAAACCAGTAAAGTCCACACTAAAGAAAATCAATGTTTCCAACAATGACAAAGTGAGCAAAGTCAACAAAGCTTTCACAGAACTGCACAAAGGTGTTGTCCAGCTAAAAAAGATGACTGCATCGAAAGCAAAGCCAAGCCAGGTTTCCAAGCCAACACCAGAAGCCCCCACAGATGTTGACAATGCTGCAGATCTGTTTTCACAGCTATTATTTATAACAAATCAGTTAAATAAAAAAAAACTTTTTTTTGTTTAACCAGAGTTTAGAGTCACTTTAAAGAGGAGTTCCACCCTAAAAAACAACTTTTGTTTAATCCCCTCCCCTCCCCCTTACATGCCACATTTGGCATGTAATTTTTTTTTGGGGGGGAGTGGGGGGCTTCAGTAGGAGTGGGACTTCCTGTCCCACTTCCTGCTTCCGCCGAGGGGCTGGTAAGGCGATTAAGTCTTAATCGCCTACACCAGCCCCTCCCTGTAGGCGATCACATGGGACACTGACAGGTCCTCTGCAATCGCCTCTCCAATCCACTTTAAGGACTTGTTGACACTATTTGTCGTGACCTGCATTTTTCCACCCTGGATAAGCACAGGTCACAACGCATAGGAAACAATTGCTGGTGTGATACACGGCGCTGTGCAGCGCACTGGATTCCAATGAATGCAACGCAACGCACCTCACTGCTGTCCTGTGAAATTAATAACTTACCACTATGACACTTCCAATAACAAAAGAAAACCCACTGAAACCTGGAGTCAGCACTGTACTAGCCTGCCCAGTAAAACACTGCATTTTAACATGCAGGCTAGTGTGATTGTAGCCTAAATCCTGAAACATGTATTTAGGCTCCTGGACTAGACTATATCCTTTTTTAAATTGTAGGTTAAATCACAGAAAACTTTCAAAAATTTCACAAAAATACCTGGCTTTAAGATTACAACTATTTGATGAGAAAAACCGATAGAAGGAAAGACAAACGAACAAAAAAAAATAGCCCTGTCCAAAAACATAACGGATGCAGTTTAAGGGTTCTGCTCACCACAACAATTTCATAAAAATGTAGTATTTGCAGGTGGTATCATGCATTTGCATTTATATCCTTTTAATAGGGAGGAGTTTTGCAAAGCTATAGGCTATATTTTTAATAGTCAGGTTTAATATTAGTTTTAGGCTGATAATACAAAAGTAATAATTAGCCCACTTTATTTTATACTTCTTAGAGCCTGGGGCTGAAGCTATTCCCGTTGTGCTCTCAGTGGCCTTTATAGACCAGAGTGCCTCCCCAAGCCACTGAACACCAATGTAAATTGTATGGTTACAAAGGGAAAGATACTGCACTCCAAACAAACTGCCCTGCATGTCTCTGGACATACCAAAGAACCATATAAGCCTCTCTTATACATCTCCACAATGTGCAATCCTAGCGTACACAATGAGAGCACAGAACGTGGAACCCATATAACCATTAAATGAACTGACAACAGCTGACCTCAAGACTCCCTATGGTACTTGCCAGGGCTGCCCCATACAGCCTACCTGACAGGGACCCCTTCACCCGTCCAAAAGTGATTGAGGACATAAATTTGTCAGTCCCCTTCCCCCATTCTCCATCATAAAACATCACCTTGTGTGCCCACAGCAGCTGCCAGCAGGAGAGGAGGGAAGGCGGCAGCACTGTGGAGGAAAGGGACACACAGGGGGGGCCCATAAAGTAGATAGAAGGGGTGCATGTGTTAGAACCAATCCCCCTGCAGTGCAGCTGAAGGGGTAAAAGAATAGAAGAAGCTGGTAGTGTTACAGGAGGAGGTAGAAGATTATTAGTGTCGGCAATAAGACAATACAGCCGAACCTTCTGCTCAACAGATGCCTGGGCCCTTCTTTTGAACTGATGGGGCCCGGGCCCAGTACAGGAGGGCTGGCTGTACTGCCTTATCGGCGGCCCTGGTACTTTCACATGAAAACCCCAGACAAACTGAAGATGGAGGCTTTTCATGTACATGAACCAAGTGCAATAAACTTACAGCAGCCATAAGCCTGCTTGCCACTATTTTGACTATTTTGTAAACTTGTGGTAGCCTCAGTGTGTGTATGTGTGTGTACATCAAAAATTATATTGTTTAGGGTCGATGTGTCATCTCCATTGACATCAGTTATCACATTTATGAAGTTCCAATTTTGCTTTCCATGTAACATCACATCAGGAATTATTTGAGTGTCATTGAAATATTTTGTCACACAACTGCTACCCAATAACATTTAGTAAATAAAGTTGTAAATACATTTAAAGAGCAGAATTTCTTAACTCATAGTCTTAATCCATCTTAGGAGCAACCAAGAGAGGGTGGTAATGTTCCTACATACTGTACAATGGAATCACAAAGAAAGAACATTGCCACCCTCCAACAGGAAGTCAGATCGCAAAAGCAAACTAAAATGGAGAATTGGAGGAGTCTAAGAGCAGTAGACATAGTAGATGGTACTTTAAGCAGTGGTGGCAGTGGTATTTTTTTGGGGGGGGTGGTAACAGTACACAGCCAGCCACCCCCTCGGTTGGTCGGTTACCCGACCGCAACACTTACCCCAGGCTTTTCTCCGGGCGACCGGCTTCCCCTGCATCTTCTCTCCTCAGGTCTCCTCCCTCTTCCTCCCGCCGGCCAGCATAGCTTCTCCTCGGACTTCCCTCTGGGTGACGTACGTGTGGCCGGCTAACTTCCCCTGTGTCTCCTCGCGTCCTCTCCCTCCTCCTCCTGACAGCCAGTGTAGCTTTAGATTTTGGCCTATCAGGGAATGATTTGTCGGGAAAAGAATTAGTGTGACACTAGCGAATAATGATTTGCTAGTGTCACCATTTTGAAGCCTATTAGAGCCTCTGGCTCTAATCATGTGCATTAAACCCCCCGCCCCCCCCCCCCCATTGGAATCCATGCACCCTGCATGTAGATTAGGGGCTGGACGCATGGATGGGGGGAGGCACCCGTGCGCCTGGTTTAAAGGGGTGTTCTAGCCAAAATGTATGTTTATTAAAAGTCAGCAGCTACAAAAAGTGTAGCTGCTGGCTTTTAATAAACAATCACTTACCTGCTCCAGCGTTCCAGCGACGCGCCGACCGGGGCTCCGCTCCTCTCCCCCCTCCTTGGTTGGCATTCTCATTGAGACTGTGGGCACCCGCCCGTGACAGCCTTCGGCTTCACGGCCGGGCACCCACTGCGCATGCTCGCCGCTGATTGGACAGGCGTTCGCATGGGACCTGTCATGTGTCCCATGCGATCGCCTACAGGGAGGGGCTGCTGTAGGCGATTAAGCTTAATCGCCTAACCAGCCCCTCGGCGGAACCAGGAAGTGGGACAGGAAGTCCCACTCCTCCTAAAGCCCCCACTCCCCCCCAAAAAAAATTACATGCCAAATGTGGCATGTAAGGGGGAGGGGAGTGGAACAAGCGGAAGTTCCAATTTTGGGTGGAACTCCGCTTTAAGTTAAGAATGCTTACTTGAGAGTCCACATGCTAGAAGAACTTCTTAACAATGGCCAAAAGCAAAGGAAAGGGACAGAAACAAAGTAATGTATTTCATGTCAAAAAACAGTAGGAATATATAAGCCAAAAACAAAGCCAAACCAGTAAAGTCCACACTAAAGAAAATCAATGTTTCCAACAATGACAAAGTGAGCAAAGTCAACAAAGCTTTCACAGAACTGCACAAAGGTGTTGTCCAGCTAAAAAAGATGACTGCATCGAAAGCAAAGCCAAGCCAGGTTTCCAAGCCAACACCAGAAGCCCCCACAGATGTTGACAATGCTGCAGATCTGTTTTCACAGCTATTATTTATAACAAATCAGTTAAATAAAAAAAAACTTTTTTTTGTTTAACCAGAGTTTAGAGTCACTTTAAAGAGGAGTTCCACCCTAAAAAACAACTTTTGTTTAATCCCCTCCCCTCCCCCTTACATGCCACATTTGGCATGTAATTTTTTTTGGGGGGGGAGTGGGGGGCTTCAGTAGGAGTGGGACTTCCTGTCCCACTTCCTGCTTCCGCCGAGGGGCTGGTAAGGCGATTAAGTCTTAATCGCCTACACCAGCCCCTCCCTGTAGGCGATCACATGGGACACTGACAGGTCCCATGCAATCGCCTCTCCAATCAGCGGCGAGCCGCGCCGCGCGCGCATGCGCAGTGCGGCTCGCGCATGCGCAGTGGGTGCCCGGCCGTGAAGCCGAAGGCTGTCACGGCTGGGTGCCCACAGTCGAGATGGAGACGCCAGCTGGGGAGGGGGGGAGAGGAGCGGAGCCCCGGTCGGCGCGTCGCTGGAACGCAGGAGCAGGTAAGTGAGTGTTTATTAAAAGCCAGCAGCTACACTTTTTGTAGCTGCTGACTTTTAATAAACACAATTTTGGGCTGGAACACCCCTTTAAGCTCTATATGCTGTTACGGGAAAATTGTATGATTTTCACAAACAGTGGTATTCTGGCATCACAGTTTTTCATTGTGTTTGGCTTCATTACAGCAGCAACACCACAAACTGATTCATTTCAATCTAAAAACAAAAATGTGGTTTTGGCTGCAACATCAGTTTTTTTTTTTATCAAGCGGTTCTAGGCCTGAATTAAATGGTGGAAGCAGCAGCTTCCAGATCTAAAAGCTACAGGACCAATGACATAAATGTAATTTAAATGTCCTTATTTCTTCTGAGAAATCCTCACTCCCTGTTCTTCTGTCTGTAACTACACACAGTAATGCGAGGCTTTCTCCCTGGTGTGGAGTGTCGTGTTCGCCCCTCCCTTAAGGGGGCGAGCAGGAGAGTCAGGACGCCCACTAACACACAGATCCTTTCTCTATCTGCAACGTAGGGAGCGTCCTGACTATCCTGGTCGCCCCCTCAAGGAAGGGGGCGAGCACCACCCTCCACACCAGGGAGAAAGCCTTGCATTACTGTGTGGAGTTACAGACAGAAGAACAGGAAGTGAGGATTTCTCAGAAGAAATAATGACATTTAAAAGCAAAATCAAAGGATGAGGTAAGTGAGGGAGGACTGCACTAAGTTAAAGGAAGCTACAGTATTTAGGGAAAAAGAAGTACCTTTACAACCCCTTTAAGTGGCTGGATAGTATGTAACCAATTTGGTTAGGCTGCAATATAAAAGGAAAATAAATTATAGTCTTTTTTTGAGAGACAGTGGCCCAGATTCACAAAGAACTTACGCCGGTGTATCTCGAGATGCGCGGCGTAAGTGTAAATTTGCGCCGTCGTATCTATGCGCCGTACCCACAGAACCAGATACGCCTGAAAATAGGCTTCTTCCAACCGACGTAACTTTTCTAAGCTGGCGTAGCGTGGGCAAATATTTACGCTGGGCGCATCTTGCGCTCCCATTGATTTTGGATTCAAATATGCAAATGAGGGAGATACACCGATTCCCGAACGTACGTGCGCCTGGTGCATTTTTTTACGTCGTTTGTGTAAGGCTTTTTCCGGTGTAAAGTTACCCCTGCTATATGAGGCGTACGCAATGTTAAGTATGGACGTCGGGACAGCGTAAAATTTTCCGTTGTTTGCGTAAAACGTTCGCGAATAGGGCTTTGCGTAAGTTACGTTCACGTCGAAACCAATGAGTATTTGCGGCGTAATTTTGAGCATGCGCACTGGGATACGTCCATGGACGGCGCATGTTAGAAACGTCATTTACTTGGGGTCATGGTTTATTACCATACAACGTGCCCACTCCAAGCCTACTTTGAATTACCCGGGCTTACGCCGGCCCATTTACGCTATGTCACCGTAACTTAGGACGCAAGTGCTTTGTGAATACAGCACTTGCCTGACTAAGTTACGGCGGCGTAGCGTAAAGAAGATACGCTTCGCCCGCACAAAGATGCGCTCAGATACGTGAATCTGGGCCAATAGCTAAAAATATTGTACAGTGAATGGACAGTGCACTATGAGATAGCAGTGGGCATCAGCTACTATCTGGAACTGCAAAAAAGCTACACTATAATCACCTCCAGTAAAGCAGTCTAAAAGACTTCCTGGGTTGCCCTTAAGGCGGCGTACACACGGCCGAGGTTCTCGGCAGAAACCAGCGAGAACCTCGCTGGGAGCCGCATTCTGCCGAGAACCTCGGCCGTGTGTACGCTCTCGGCGAGCATCCCGTCGGGAATGCCGTCGAGCAGAAATAGAGAGCATGTTCTCTATTTGCTCGACGGCCCGTCGGGATGAATGGCTGGTTGCCATTCCCGACGGGCGGGTCGCCGAATCTGACGGCCGGCAGAGAACCTCGACGGGCGGAACGATGTGTTCTGCCCGTCGAGGTTCTCTGCCGTGTGTACGCGGCTTAAGTGGCAGATTTCCACTTGCAGTTTCAATTAAAATGTTTGTTTTCACTTTTTTAGTTTATTGTTTATACATTTATATAATTAGTTTTCCTGTAGCACAGCATAGGCCTGGTTAAAGGATCAGTAAAGGAAAACATTTTTAATGCTAAATAGCTTGCTTTTCCTTATAGCAGTCCTACTTTCATGTCCTCCATGTCCGTTTTTGCTTAGAAGTTGCTGTAATCCCTTGCTGAACTCCACACTTCCTGCTTGTCTGGCTCCTTATGAAAAAACTCATGGTAGCTTTTCATTGTGGTCCATGGTCAAGAAGATGTGATTACAATGGGCCAGATTCAGGTAGAGTTACGCCGGCGTATCAGTGATACGACGGCATAACTCACACTTTGCGCCGGCTTATCTATTTTCTGTATGCAGAAAACAAGATACGCCGGTTTGCTGCAAAGATCCGACAGGCGTAATTGTATTACACCGTCGGATCTTAAATGCAGTTTTAAAATGGCCGCCGGGGGCGTTCTCGCTGATTTACGCCGAGAATATGTAAATCAGTGAGATACGGCAATTCACAAACGTACGCGGGCCCGACGCAGTCACTTTACGACATTTACGTAAGGGTTTTCCCGGTGTAAAGATGAAGCAACAAAAAGCAGGCGCATCCTATGTTAAGTATGGACGTCGTGACCGCGTCGAATTGGAAACGTTTTACGTCGTTTGCTTAACTCGTCCGTGAATGGGGATTGACGTCATTGACGTTCACGTCGAAAACACCGTCATAATTTGGAGCATGCGCACTGGGATACATTGACGGCCGGCGCATGCGCAGTACGTTCGCCGCGGGATCTCTGTACACACAGAACAAACTGAAACTAGTCTAAAAATGAAACTAAACTGCAGGCACATTATATGATTGATTTTTATCTATTTCTAATCATTTTTAAAAGGAATCAGTTAACTATTATGTCTCTATAACCTGTAAACAGTCATTCCAGCAAAAACATTTTAAGTATGCAATTCCTCTGCTTTGCCATATTAATTTTCCTTTGAGGCACACAGCAGCCAGTTGTATATTATTGTGAGTGAGGGTTGCAAGATTAATCAGAATCCCTCTGGTTGCCCTGAGCCTGTAGGCCCTCTGCCAACTCTGCCACCCTGGGTTCCTACATGTTTTCCTTTCCCCTTTAAATTATACTAGGGTTGTCCCGATACCGATAGCAGTATCGGTATTGGGACCGATACTGAGCATTTGCGGGAGTACTTGTACTCCCGCAAATGCCCCCGATGCCAGATCCAGTACTACCCCTCCCCCCAGCCGCCGCCGCTGCCAACTGTGGGGGACATGGCTGCATCTGTGGGGGACATGGCTGCATATGTCGGGGACATGGCTGCAAATATGGGGGACATGGCTGCATATATGGGGGACATGGCTGCATATGTTGGGGAAATGGCTGCATATGTGGGGGGCATGGCTGCATATGTGGGGGACATGGCTGCATATGTGGGGGACATGGCTGCATATGTGGGGGACATGGCTGCATATATGGGGGACATGGCTGCATCTGTGGGGGACATGGCTGCATCTGTGGGGGACATGGCTACATCTGTGGGGGACATGACTGCATCTGTGGGGGGACATGGCTGCATTCGTGGGGGACATGGCTGCAGTGAACAGGCTACAGTAGAGCAAAGGAATGGCTCTTATGGGTGTCAGACCCCTTTCCACTGCTCCTTCACACATAAATGCAAAACAGTAAATAACAAATACAACTTTTAGAGAGAACTGTGTTGCAATTCAACCTGCTCTTTCAGAGAGTCTTTGGTTTATTATAACTCTACAAGCTTTAATAGAATAAATCCCTGAAGTGGGGAGGGGGTTAAAGTAGTCCCGTTTGCTGTGTGGCAATCCTGGTGAACTTCAGTTAGCTCTTTGATGTTTGATGGCATGCAAAGAAACTTTGAATGGTAAAGCAGAGTAACTGACCCAATAAGTTGAGAATAGAAAGCAGCAAATTAAAATGTAATTGGAGTCACAGTGATCACTGACTTGAAGATGTTACATTTTGTGTAACTACAAACAACAGCAGAACTGTGGAGAGCAAAGATGTCTGTATATAGTTTCTATGATGTATAATCTAAATCTTGGATATTAAAGCGGTATTTCACCCTAAATATAAGATCTCCCATGCGATCCAGCATACTGGCGTCAGCGCCAGTATGCTGGGTTTTTTTTTTTTAATCGCACACTTACTGTATTATAGTGGAATTCCTTTTTTGTCCCCCGTGGTGGACGGCGCCAGTATAGCGCGTCACATCTTCCGAAAATACCCGATATGGACTCGGGTAATCTCGGCGAAAATGCGGCGCCTGCGCACAGACCTAGGAGCTGACTGCGCAGGCGCCGTATTTCTCCGAGTCCTACGGCTATGGCGCGTCACGCCCTCCGAAATAGGACTCGGAGAAATACGGCGCCTGCGCAGTCAGCTCCTAGGTCTGTGCGCAGGCGCCGCATTTTCGCCGAGATTACCCGAGTCCATATCGGGTATTTTAGGAAGATGTGACGAGCAATACTACAGCCGTCCACCGCGGGGGACAAAAAAGGAATTACACCATAATACAGTAAGTGTGCGATTAAAAAAAAAAAACCCAGCATACTGGCGCTGACGCCAGTATGCTGGATCACATGGGAGATCTTATATTTAGGGTGAACCTCTGCTTTAAAGGAACACTAAAGGCAAATTTTTTATTTTTTTGGTAAAATAACAAACATGTTATACTTACCTCCACTGTGCAGCTTGTTTTGCACAGGGTGTCCTCGAACTCGGTCTTCTGGGGTCCCTCGGCAGCTGTCTCGGCTCCTCCTCGCAAGAACTTTCCATATCCATGCGAGCTCCCTCGCATGGTGGACAGCTCTTGCGAGCACGCTCCCGTGATATAGCGGCGGCCATAGCCGCCGACTGTATCACTCGGCCCTGCCCCCCCGCGCACTGCATCATTGGATGTGATTCACAGCAGCACCAGCCAATGGCTGCACTGCTATCAATCCATCCAACCTAGGCAATCAAAACCCAGGCTGGAAACCGAACAGGATGACGGGGATGCGCGTGGGACTTTCGAGGGGTGAGGTAAGTAAAACGGGGCCTCAGGATGGGGGGGGGGGGGTGGGGGCGGTGCTGTCGGATGTTTTTTCACCTTAATGAATAGGAAAAAAAGAACATTTACCTTTACAACCCCTTTAAAGCTGGCAAGGAGTGCAAGAGACAATGATGTCTATATACAGTGTCTATAAGACTGGGCTCTTGCTCACTCACCACACTGGAACAGGAGATGATTTTGGTTATGAGGATGATGATGGTTATGAGAATAATGATCTCTCAGGAATGTAGCTCAAGAGATGATGTCCAGCCTCCGCCACACCACTGCGCACACAAATCCAATATCTCTGCAGGCTGGATGGAACAGGAGCGGCCTCCAGGCTGCCGCTGGACAGTGAAGGGAACTGTCTGCAGGCATCCATTCAGATATTCCCTGGGTAACTCCACCAGAGCAGGCCACGACTCAGCTGCAGTTCTGTCTGTAACAGATTCCCTTCATGCATGCAGATCCACGCTGATCCCAAGATAGAGCACCAGGCCTTAATTCTTCCCTCTTATAGTCTCTCCCAGCAGTCTGCTCTTTTCCATCAACCAGCTGGTAGTTGCAGTTTCACATAACACAGCCAGAGGGCCAATACTGGACTACATGTCCCTAGATGCTTTGCTCTGTCTTGTCTTGTCGCTGATTAAGAAAATAAAAGGATATCCCACACTGAGGGAAGCAGCTCTCCCTGAAACAATGCCACACAGCATCTTCTGATTGCAGGAATAGGTAAGTATCCTGCTCCTGGCTAATCTGTTTAATTACAGTCAGGGCACTGGAGGCAAAGCTGCAAGGTAGAACCTACAGCCATAGGCTGCCATCCCCAATCCAGGTGAAATGGTAGGCAACAAGAAAGAGGATATTTATGCAAAAGCAAGAAAGTAACAATTCTTATTCTGTCCGCCCTTGCAAAAACAGGAGTGCCCCATTTAAAAAAAGAAAAAAAAGAAAGGTAGGTGCAAAATTAGAGCTATAGGTGTTGCTATAGGTGTTGCATGGGAAGGTAGTAGATGGGTAGAGTTGCTCCTTCTCCTCCACAATCTTCTGCTTCTCCACCTCCATCTACTCCTCTACTGTTCCCCCTAGTTTCAACATACTGTACCTCCAACAGAACCTATCCTGACCTCCACCTTGGAGTATTCTTTTTTAGTCTTCCTCACTTCCCTAAATCTTGCTTTAGCTCTCAAGTTAATGGGAGAGGCAGTCATGGGACTGACATTGGTTGTCATAGATTACTGGAGTTTGTGGTTGTCAGGTTGCAGAGGAATCCAACCAATTGTAGTCTGTTGATCTAATAAGTTGTAGGGCATCAATGGCATAAGATGCTAGTTAAGTAATGTGCATAGTAGCAGTGCACATGTTACAGTGACTGGAGGGACCTGTTTTAAACCTGGTACAAAATAGGTCATACATTTTGTTTGGGTACAATGTCGCACGACCGCACAATTGTCAGTTAAAGAGATGCAGTGCTGTATCGCCAAAATGGCCTGGTCATTAACCACTGTAGCCCCAGAAGATTTGGCTGCTCAATGATCAGGCCATTTTTTGGTATACGACACTGTGTCACTTTAACTGACAATTGCACGGTCTTGTGAAGCTATACCGAAACAAAATTTTTTTTCCCCACAAATAGAGCTTTCTTTTGGTGGTGTTTGATCACCTCTGCGGTTTTTATTTTTTGCACTATAAACAAAAGACGAACGACAATTTTGAAAAAAACACAATGGGGGTTATTTACGAAAGGAAAATGCAAAGTGCCAACTACAAGTGCAAAGTTCACTTGAAAGTGCACTTGGAAGTGCAGTCGCTGTAGATCCGAGGGGGACATGCAAGGAGCATAAAGAACAACATTTTAGCTTGCACATGATTGGATAATAAAATCAGCAGAGCTTCCCCTCATTTCAGATCTACCCCTCAGATTTACAGTGACTGCACTTCCAAGTGCACTTTCAGTGAACTTTGCACTTGTAGTTTGCACTTATAGTGCAAAGTGGATTTGCCTTTCGTAAATAACCCCCAATATCTTTTACATTTTGCTATAATAAATATCCCACATTTTTTTTCAAAGAAACACATTTTTCCTCAGTTTAGTAGATTATGTATTCTTCTACATATTTTTGGTAAAAAAACAGGCGTATACTGATTGGTTGGCTCAAAAGTTAAAGCATCTACAAAATAGGGGATACATTTATAGCATTTTTATTACTTAAATTATTTTAGTTTTATTTTATTACATGTTTTACCATTAATGGCGGCTAGTTGCAATTTTTTATCAGGACTGCGATATTGCAACAGACAGATCGGACACTTTTGACAAATTCTTGGGGCCATCGACAATTATACAGCGATTAGTGCTATAAAAATGCACTGATACTGTGTAAATGTCACAGGCAGGGAAGAGGTTAACACTAGGGGGCGATCAAGGGGTTAACTGTGTTCCCTAGATGCGTTCTAACTGTAGTGGGAATGGGAGAGACTAGGGGAAGAGAGATTGGTGTTCATACATAGTATGAAAACAATCAGTCTCCTCACCCCTGAGAGAACCAGGATCTGTGTGTTTACACACACAGATCCCGGTCCTCGCTCTGTCACGAGCGATCGCAGGTACCCGGCGATCATTGCGCCCGCCCCGGGCACCCGCTGCGGGCCGCCGGGCACACACCCCTAGTTGCCAAAAGGCAAAATGTTGTTAGGTAACATCATTTCGTCCAGCTAGTCATTCTGCTACAGTGAAACTGCGGTGGCTGGTCGGCAAGTGGTTAAGGGAGCAAATCCTTCTGCTCCTTAAGTGGTTTAGAGGATGCCTTGCATTTTTCTCAGTGAATACAAGGTGTTCTCTAATTGGAAAGCGGGTGAATGTGATGTCACCACCACTTTGTCCTATCAGAGAATGCTTTGCATACACTGAGAAAATGCAAAGTGTTCTTTAAATGGCACCCATGCCGAGTTAGCAACCTTCTGGGGTTACTATGCAGCAGGACAGTCACTCGGCAGCGGACCCAAAAGACAGCAAAGATTGCTATAGTATCAGAGACTACAACAGACATTCTCCACTTCCATAGCAATTGGCTAGGTATGGAATATGCATATTTTCATTGGTTCAAACTAAAGCAAAGTAGCTATGCAAAAAAAAAAATCCAAACCTGGAGTTCAGCTTTAAGCTGAAGTTAGTCCAGTTTTTGTAGTTATAACTCGTGGCTAGACTGACTACACGTTACTACATCTTTTTTGAGTCTGTGGGAAACTTATTTTTGAAAGAGTTGCCAAAAGCGTTGGTTGCTTAGCAGTATGTGAACAATACTTGTTTCCCCTTTTGAAAAGGGGAAATAATCTTCATTATCTGCAGTAGCTTAAACCGCATGAGACATTGATGTCCGTGTGTGAGACAGAGTGGGTAGAAATATGTGTGAGAATGAGGAAGACACAGGTGTCGAGAGCGGTGTATGACAAAGCGGGGTCTCAGTTTTGGTATGTGGAGGATTTCCATATGGGTCACATAGTATTTTATCATTTAAGTAAAAAATAAGTACTGCAAAAAGTTTTGCTGAGACATTAATTGTAGTAAGCTACAGCGTCAAGATGTGAATGTGTTATGAGATACAGGGCTCAATTCACTAAACAATATTTACCACTTTAGAATTTGCTGTATTGCGTTTTTCAGATTTTTTTGCAATTCATCATGTAGCACTACCCCCGGAGGAGCTGCTGGTTGTTTTGGGTGGCACATTTACCTTGGCTCTTCTGAATTCGTACGGGTGAATGGTGCATATAGCAATAGTAAAGGAATGTCCGCAACAGGTGTCTTTATTACTTAAGCAGGGCTGTCTTAATGAGAGGGCACACCTGGGCACTGCCCAGGGGCCCCAGCTGCATGAGGGGCCCCTGCACTTTCCCCAAAGCAACTGGTCCTTGAGCCCACGCTGCCCCGAAATTGGGGGGCCCCATGATGGCACTGAGAGTGATGGATACACAGGGGAGGCAGTCTGCCTTTTACCTACTTGATGTCTGTTTACCTGCACTGTCATCATTGTAGGGGCCCCAGAGCATTACTTTGCCCAGGGGCCCATGATGCTATTAAGACGGCCCTGTACTTAAGTGCTCTTTATTACCCAGCCCGGTAAAAACAATGAACTGGTGATGAAAGAGATAGAGTTTGCAGAAAGAAGGAGAACAGCTGATTCATTCAAATTAGCCCTGAAAAGCTTTATTTCTGTAGATGATCAGTGCATTATAAAACTCCATACAAAATGTGTGCAAATGTAGCATTAGAGGATGTGGTACCAGAAAATCCACTGAGCAAAGAAGGAGGTTTTACTGTCCCCTTCCCCCCAGCTATACATATTCTTTTCATTTGCTTTATAAAACTACAATAAGTTTCATTCAGTGACCGCGTACACACGGTCGTTTTTTGCGATGAAAAAAACGACGTTTTTTTGTGAAGTAAAAAACGACGTTTTTGAAACGTCACTTTCAAAGACGATGTTGCATACACACCATCGTTTTTTTCACAAAAAACGAGGTTACGTTCACCACTCTTTTCCATTGAAGCTCGCTTCATAACTAGCTTCTGGGCATGCGCGGGTTGAAAAACGTTGTTTTAAACGACGTTTTTGCTACACACGGTGACTTTTTGTGAAACAAAAAACGACGTTTTGAAAAACGACACAAAAAATTCAAGCATGTTGGAATTTTTTTTCGGTCGTTTTTTTTTAAGACAAAAAACGACGTTTTGCCCACACACGATCAATTTAAATGACGTTTTAAAAAACGTCGTTTTATTTCATCGCAAAAAACGACCGTGTGTACGCGGCATTACACCTACTTTAAATGACAGAATGGAAGAGAACATGTATTTTTTTTTCTAATGAATGTGATTTGAGCTAATGAATACTGGGCCTATGGTGCATGTCCCCCTGGAGTGTCAGTCCAGGGGTGTCTGAGAATCACTGTGAGTGAGGGTCACTTTGATTTAACCCTCCTCTTATGTTAGGGTCAGAACCGACCCGTTTTCAGGTTTTGAATGTCTATAAGTATCACATAAATTTGTTTATTGCATCAAGATTTTTTTTACTTTGTCAGGAACCTCTATTTAAACAATGTAATAGAAAAATAATCCCTTTCACTAAATTATAAAATACTGTGGTGAAAATTAAGACGTTGATGGTGTTAGGGTCAATTCTGACAAAGTTATAATATAGGATTATAGGACACTAATAAGTGCCAAAACTGAAATCATAAACACTCTCTCTGCTTAGTAACACTGACAGCCAATCACCTTTCAACCCTGTGAGCTGTAGTTAGGGAGGGGCCTATCTCTTTGCCTGCTTGTCTGCTTCTCTAAATAAAGTAAAAAAACATAGGACCAATACATTTCAGAGTTGCCGACTTTATTTTAAATTTGAAAATGAGAGGTATGCTATCAAAAGAAAGGTCTAAGGGGTCACACCAAAAATATTAAAACCTATCTTTTCAAGGATAAAGAAGCCTAACAAGGTAACCAAGAGGTAAGAAACAAATTGGATGATAAATAATTGTTCAGAGGGTATTTTATGGCTGATTTAAGACACGGGTCAAAACTGACCCGTGAACATCATGGATAGTAACAGAAAGCTAATATTAGAGGAGGGTTAAAGACACCGCGGTCACTGCACCAGCTACACGCTTTTTTAGCACCTGCCTCCTGGGACGGGCCTTTTGAATTTGAATTTTTTTATTCCTGGCCGGAGGGCCTGGTCATTGTACACCACAATGACCACTTCTTTCACTCTCCTCTCCACTATCTCTTTCCCCCACTTTCTCTTTATTTAAGCCTGTTTGTCACGTTTTTGTCTTATTTTTGTTTGTGCACGTTTTGTTCACTGTGTGACAAGTAGGGTGCCGGTCCTCGGGCCAGCCCTGAACGTTTTGGGAGTAGATGGACACGGCCTTCTGGCTTAGTTCACCTGCTCTCATGGGGTCTCCCTTCGGGGGAGCCCCACCTAGTACTGGGAGGGTTCTGTTTCGGCAGTCCCTCCAAGGAAGTTTGTCCGTGTCGGCTTCGGTTGCTTGGACCGCAGTGAAAAATCAATGTTGTTCCTTTTGAATAAAAGTGGTCACAAAACAAACATGTCACAGCAAAAAATCAGATGAAAAAGCTGCAGCTATGAATAAGCGCTGTATGATCGTGTGAAACGCGTCACGTTTTCATCTGATTTTTTGCTGTGACATGTTTGTTTTGTGACCAGTTTTATTAAAAAGGAACAACATTGTTTTTGGAGTGCGGTCATCCTAGTTTTTTTCTACAAATCTTGCATATCATTGCTGCGCCGGCACCCAAGTGTTTGGATTCAGTCATCTAGTTCTCTGGGACTTTGGAGCGGTTAAACCCTTTTGCTCGGACCGCAGTACCTCAGTCCCCGTCTGGAGCCTAACGCCCCAGGGGATCAGGGTTTGTGTCCCTCTTCACAGGAGGACCACTTGACGTTGCACCCGTCTGCACGTTTTTGTGACCACTCTTTATGTGTGCGCACTTTTTTTCTGCACTGGGTGAAGTTTTTGGGTGTGTTCACACGCCATAGGCTTTTCAAAAAAAAATAATACTGGGGATACAATTAATGGTTGTGCCACAGATCTCAATGACATCAGTTCATATAAGGGGTGGACTGACCATTCAGGCACTGCCCGAGGGCCCCATACCACTAGGGGGCCCCATCAGGGTTGCCAGCCTCAGTAAAACCAGGGACAGTATGTAAAAACCTGTGTTTTTTTACATCTGTCCCTGAAATGTAACTTACCGACATTCTTTTGGTCTAAAAATCCCAAGATTATAGCTTCCCCGCCTCTCCAGTACCTTCTCAGTGTGTGTATGTATACTGTGTGTGTGTGTGTGTATATTGTGTGTCTGTGTGTGTATACTGTGTATGTATACTGTATGTGTGTGTGTGTGTGTGTGTAGACTGTGTGGCCCCATAATCTATTGCCTGGGGGCCTCATAATCTCCTATTGCCTGGGGGCCCTATGAGTTGTCAGTATGACCCTGGTACAAATCAACCTTTTTCACTTTCTCAGACTTTAGCTTCATCAGTTTTACAACCTTTAGGCCACAGGTGTCAAACACAAGGCCGGCGAGCCGAATACGGCCCTCCAGGCCATTTTATGTGGCCCTCACGCTTCTCTTCTGCAGCTGCAGCAACCCCTTCGTCTCTGCCCCCATCTTGTCTAAGCAGAAGAGAGGAAGACGGAACTATTTCACCAGATCCTGCACTTCTCTTTGAAACCGCAGAGAGGCTTATCTCTGCCCCCCCCCCCCCTTCCCCATCTCAACTGTTAGCAGCAAAGAGGAGTACAGAACTCATTCTACAGATTCTCTGCCTCTCTGTGCAACCTCGGTACCCCCTTATCTCCGCCTCCCCTGGTCTCGGCAAACAGCTGACTCCAGGCCTCTCTTTTGATCCTCCTCCAGACCCTGCACTTTCTGCCTCCCAGCTCTGCCCCCAGCTTCTTCCCAGCAGTAGCATAAGATAAGGGGTTGCATTGTGATGTAAGGGAGGGTGGTGGACTCTTAACTTCTAATGGTGGTGGAGCTCTTGACATCTAATGTAAGGGGGAGTGGGGTGCTCTGGATATCTAATCTTACAGATACAACCATAATGCTAATGCGAACCACAACAACATTGAGTTTAATACCACTGCTTTATGCTGTACTGTACTATTTTTAGTTTAATTCATTAAACCCTCTTATAAAAATGTGTGTAGTAAAATAGTATGTTAAATGCAGAGGGTGCATTATATGCCTTCAGTCTACAAGCAAAGGGGAGCGTTCACCTTGGTGTGTTTAATATGCAGCATTCATGTTTTCACATGCATTGTGTTTAGTAGCCAGGCGTTTTCCCACTGTTTTAGTATGCAAATTACCAAGGCACCCCATTTTAAAATGTAATAAACGTAAATGTTACTCAATAGGATTGGTTCTCTGTTTTTTGCCTCGACTTGCATTGAGGCTTCAGCCCCTCTTACACACTAGGTTAAAGCGGGGGTTCACCCTAAAACTATATTCTAGCATTACAATGAGCTCAGTCTTTACATTGACACTATGCCTAATTATTTTTTTTTTTCACGATTGCCGAAAGAAGCCGAACGGCGAGTCGGCGATATACTGCGCCTGCGCACCACCGTTCGACTTATTTCGGCAATCGTGACGCTCCTTAATGCGACGGGGGAGCAATTTTTTTGTCATCACGTCAATCACCAGCTTGTTAGGAATGCCCAGTCCCGCGGGATTCATAACCCGGAAGCCACGGGGGAAAATAGCTGTACGGAGGTATGTACAGCAAAAAAAAAAAAAAATTAGGCATAGTGTAAATGTAAAGACTGAGCTCATTGTAATGCTAGAAAATAGTTTTAGGGTGAACCCCTGCTTTAAGTGAACAAAGCTTGCAATATCACAGAAATCACAGAAGGCAATACCAGGTACACAATAATGATGCAGAGTCAGGAAACATCCAATTAATTAGCAAATCTTAATATATTGTCATACAATTTAATTGGTAGCGATAAAGGCATGAAAGTGGCTTAACAATAGTATTAGTACAACTCAACATATGGTATGATAAATAGTCAGCAGTAGCTATAGCACCAAGATCAGCATACAGTAAACAGTAGCAAGATCATCGTAAGTGCAGCAATGGACAGTAATTTGTGTAAATTTACTATGTTCAGGAGACTATACTGCCAAAGTGTATTATGTATGACCTAGCTAGGCTTGGCCAACTGCACAGAGGTATTTGAGTAGTAGACGGGGGGACTTGTAGAATGGCTTTGTAAGCCGCAGTAGTTACCTGTGTTCTTCTCCCGCCTATTATTGGGGCCCATAAGCAGCATTGGTGCACTTAATGACAGTCTTGGTGAATCAGCACACAGGGTAGATGCTGCATACTAAGTGTCTTGCCTCCAGTCACTCAGTCTCCTTTTCAGAGCCCTTTATTTTGTCCTCAGTATTGCGGAAGAGGGCAGGGGGTTGAGCATGTCTGGAGTAGGCAGATTTTCATCTTATCCTAGATGCTAGGGGCAGCCCAGCAAGCCACTTGTCATGGATCAGTGTCATGAGCTGCCAAGGTGCAGGCAGGCTGCCTTGTTAGAATGTGGGTTGGTGCCCACTTCTGACTGGATATCATATTCTCTGGAGCCACACAAACAGAAGGAAATGATCCATCTTCCACATGCTGCCAGGGACCCTGTCCTTGCAACAACTTGGAGACCATATATGGGACAGTGGGGAGCACCATCTCTCCTACCAGCTCTTAATGACACTCATTTCCATGTTGGATTCCACCTTCAGTCTAGGAAGGGAGCCACAACATTACACGTGCAAGGGCTTGCAATACGATGGTTCCAGGCTGGGTGATTTAATTTCCTTCCTGGCAGGATCTATTAAATACCTTGAGTGGAGCTTAGCTTAGGGTAGCTGCTAGCTAGGAGAAGAAGAGGACCCATGGGAGAGAGAGCACTACTGTATCTAGGGACTGAGACGTGTTCTTTCTTTTTCCCTGGAGGAGGCTCCCCTGAAGGTGGGCACAAGAGGTACATTACCACACTTAAAGAGACTTACTATACTTGCTTATTATACTTGCATGAGAGAGGCAATGCATGGAGGGCTGAGATGTTAACTACTTTATCAGAACTGTAATTTTTATAATAAAATTGCATTGGGCCCAGCCTCTGGCTGCTTCAAGTGTCTAAAATAGATTCCAGTAACCTTGCTGCTGAGTACCAGGAAGCACCCTGTTAGGCTAAGCTAGACAGTGCATTCCTTAGAAATTCCCACTTGGTGAAGAAGAATCCCAGTGCATCCAACAGTGTTGCAAAACTGGTCTAGCTAGGGGCCAGCGGTTGATAGGCAGAGAGAGGTGCTATCCTGAAACCACAGGAAACCCTCAGGCCTGAAGTATCTGGTATCCAAGCCGCAAAGACATGCTCTGGTCTAGACAGCATGATAAATGAGCTTCACAGTTCAGCTCCATGTTGCCTCCTCTATGAGGGCTCTGCTCGTTACTCATGGCTGTTGAGTGAACCTGGGTTACCTCCGTGTGCTGGGAGGGCCACATGGAGTGTGTATTGGGCTTTTCTAATGTAAACAGGTGGTCATGCCCACAATCTGCTCAGGTGGGTGAAGCAGACTCTTCATTTCCTGGCCACCGCTACGCCCAACCTGAGTTGGCTGCTCCTCCTTCAAATTCAGTACTCACACTTCTTTATCTATTGAACACAAACCACGAACACTTAACTAGAATTTAAGAACAGTTCTTCATCCCAAATAATGGTATAAAAATATACTGTACAATATGCTTGATAAGCCTTCCATCTAGTTGTGGTCCACTCCTCTAGCTTAAACTTTGATGCACCGTACAGTCTATATAGGAAATACTCCAAATCCTTCACCCATTCAATGGTCCCTCCTAGGGATACATCATCCTTCGCTAACTACATCCTGGCGTGTGTGGTATTCAAGCCTCAAAAAAAACTTTCCCTCACCCTGCTTCTTCTTGTTTATACGACTAGACAGGAAGTCATCCAGACAGGAGAAAGTGCACTGCAGCAAATTCAGTCAACTCTTGCACCACCTGCCTATAGACCACCAACACCATAGCAACAAATTACACCATGCATATTGCCCTTGAGCATCGAGGGTCATTATGGTACTGGTTGGCTGGGCTGCCTGCAATATGGCAACTCATGACATCGATCTGGTGTGCAAACCTGTGCTTGTGGCACCCCGGTTGAGAAACACTGTAGTAGGAGAAAGGGACAATGATACACATATTCTGGGCCTGTCCTGTAATAAGACAATTTTGGCAAACAGGGCAGAGAATCACTCAAATATTTACTGAGTATCAGATTCCAGAGGATCCAATTTTTTTCCTGTTACATCATACACAAATTCCACCCAAAAGATATATGAAGTCAGTTCTGTGCCATTTGATAAATGCGGCAAAAAGCTGTATTGCAATAAATTGGAAGGATCCAAAAGTACCCCCAATTTCAATGTGGCTCAATAAAGTTAGAAGAGTAGGAATAATGGAGAAACCTTTGCCAATGACGATAGATAAGAAAGAACAAATCAAAATAATATGGGCAGTGGGCACCATGGGAGATATTTGTACAATCAGAGGAAGGTAAAAAGCTATTAGGGGAGCAAGAATAATAGTCCGGCGGATAGAGAGAGTAAATGAAAGGTCGTTTGGACATCATGCATCAGAGGAGACAACGGGTGTTTTGTAATTATTTTTAATGTTGTTGTTGTTGTGATTTTTTTTCTTCTCCCCATAGGAGATGGGGGTCTTGAGGAGGGGATAAGGGGTTAGGGAACAGGGAATGGGGAAAAGAAACAGGGAAAGAAGAAAAATGGAGTTAAAGGAAGAATCGGCTAAAATAGGAGACTGAAAAGAGTGGAATATATGGATTAACTAGGCCGGTGGATGTAGTTATTGGGGTAAAATAGACATAATTTGAAGAAGGAATAGTATCCTTGTTATTTTTGTTATCTTTTGCCCGTTAAATTGGAATTTAAGGGCTTCTGGATGTATTATTTCTTTGGATGTAATATACGGGGGGAAAAAAAATTAATAATAATATAAATAGTATATGAGATATTAGCTGAAGTTGAAGCTGTAATGTAATATTTATATATGCTGTCTGTTTTCTTTTCTCTTTCTTTCTTAAAAATGAAAATAAAGAATTTATAAACATAAAAAAAAAAGAAAAAAAAGAAAGAGAAGCACTGCAGTAGTCCATTAATTTTGAATTTGTTGCCTGCACACCATGCACCATTTATTTCACCATAGTACACCACAACGTACAGATGGTTCACATGTACATGTTTGGTATAATTACAAATACCCATACCTACACTGCCTTACTTGCTCGGAGAACACTGGTGTTTTGGAACTGTTCTTTTAGCACATGTGCCTTTCATACCTCAGTGACTATTGGCTGTGCTTGTCACATTCAATTTTGTTTATATACAATCTTAACAAATTAAATCCTTGCGATTATATGACTCCACAACATAAGCATGCCATTTCTCTTCATAGCATTATTCCCCTGCTATTTTGCATTTTCTTTTAGTAAAACAGGATCAAATGTCTTATACAAAGTTCTGTCAGAGTCTTGCTATTATGCATGTATCACCAGCACACCATGAATCTTTTGAAACAGCGTCCAAAAGTTTATTAAAGCAATCACATCACAGCAAAAAAATTGCAATCATATGCTATGATGCGATTTCTTCAAAAAACTTCTGGATGCTTTTTCAAAGATCCATGGTGTGCTGGCGATACATGCCTTAACCTTGTGTTGATACCGGCTCCTGGCTGGTGGTTGCTACAGCACCCACATATTGCAAAGCCATTTCCAGGAACCTGTCCAATGGGAATATTTTACTGGACTTGCTATTATTCCTCTAAACCTGTGGTCTGTATTGTAAAGAAGCAGAGTCTCTATTTCTTTGAGTGCATCACCAGGCAAATTTTTTTTTAAGTTTTGGACAAAGGGAGAGCGAGTAAGAATCTGTTAAGTTGTGTTCAATAGTAAATTGAACGCCACCAACTGCCATTGTGAGCATTACCACTGGGTCATAAAGTAAAAGGAATTTTTTTTTTTTTTACGGTTATCACTGGAGCAGGAGTAGAGAATTTCCTAGCGGGAATCCATGTCCTGGTGACAACTCTCATTGCAGGGTTGACCATGACTTTGGGGAAACTTCTACCCGCTGCCAGTTATGTCTGTGGGACAGGAAGTAAAGAGAAACGTCCCCAATGGTGACAAAGACAGCAATAAGAGTCTGGCGGGTGTTTAAGCATTCCCTCTTCCAACAAAAAATGTGGTTTGAGTTTTACTTAGAAGACCAGCAGGGTACTTACCTGCTTTGTGCAGTCCCCTGCTTGTGTTCCTGGCTCCTCCCCTCTTTGAGTACCCCCCTAGCAAGCCATTAGTGGGCTACTTGCGCGGGCCTGATCTCCAGCGTCTCTGTGTGCATCTATTGACACACAAAATGCGGCTTGGCCCCACCCTATGCTCCCTTGACTGGATTTGATTGACAGCAATGGCACCACAGAGTCCAGTGAGGAGGGAGAGATAGAGCAGGGGCGCTGCTCTCATGCACAGCACTGGCCTGAGATTGGGCTCAGGTAAGTATTTAGCCTTTAGATCTACTTTAAATCAGGTGCAACCTGTGTCAAATAACTGATGTGTGTGCCTTTTTGTCATATTGCAGATGGCTGTGTACACACATTATCCTGCTCGGAATGTATCAGATCTCATCCCAGGTGTCTGTGGTGCTCTGCTAAGGTGAATATCTTCAAACCCACATCAATCAGTGATGACATACACACCCTTTTATGAATCTGTCAGATGTTTAGGCTGTCATCAGCAAGTATTATATTGTCTAATAAACATTCCAAGATTATATATTCTTTATTGATTGCATTCCAATATTGCTTATATGCAGATAATACTTAAATATATCTCTTGCCACTCAATCTCACTTCTGTGCAGTCTTCCCTTTCCAGAAAAATGGTACACTTTTTGTTTAGGCATCATCCAGAGTAGCCATCTGTTTTCGGCAAATGAGATGTTAGCTTTAAGATTGCACAATGATATAAATTCTGGTGACTGTAAAGTTCACAAATATTTGATAAAGGTCAAACCCTGCTGTATCCTCTCACCTTGTGATTTGCTACTAAAGTGATTGTAAATCCTTATTTATTTATTTTATATAACAAACATGGTATAATTACTGTACCTACTCTGTGCAATGGTACTGCACAGAACAGCCCCGATCCTCCTCTACTCTGGTCCCCTGTCGGTGTTCCTGTTTTTTTTCCCCCTTCTGAGTGCCCATCATATCAAGCCAGTGGCTCCCACCGCTGTGCCTGAGCCTATGAGGAGGGAGAGAGCATAGAGAGCCTCTGATCTTATGCACATCGCTGGATTGAGATCAGGTTCAAGTAAGTATAAGGGAGGGCTGGGAGATGCAGAAAATGTTTTAGGGTAAAAAATCACCAACCTTAGGATCACTTTAAGTGATCACTAGGGGAGAGAAGAGAAGATGCTTCCACTGCAGCAGTCTTATGATGTCATCTCAGCCTAGGCAAAGTCACTGGAGTTTATGAGAAATAGGAGAACCTAAAAAAAAATGATACTGTTGTTGTATGTTCATGTTGTGACATGTCAGCATTGTGTTCTGCAGACTTGTAAAGATATTGAAAGGTTCCATTTAATATGGGAACAATAAAAAATCATCTCCCTCTCAATAACCCCAACTCAGGGATATTATTTGATTTTAATCTCTCATGTAAACATTACACCATTCACTCAATAAACCACCCCCCGTCACCCTCAACTTTAGAATATATACCACATCTATTCGTCATGCATAATGAGATTGAAATGCTGGTGTGATATATAAGACAGACTGGCACCATTCCAATGCAAATGGACATCTTCTGCTTGACTCATTCAGATCTCCACTTGCTCCCTAAAGTCGGCCATAGATGGAACGAATCTCAGCTGGTTCAGCAGGTACCAGACAAGATTCAATCTATCTACAGATTGGGCAGTCTGATTGTATCCAAGTCGATCCATCGTTCAACTTGGGTACAACCTGCATGTTGAATTGTTAGTATGCTATAATTGGCAGTGGCTACAGCCACTATCTGAAATCATTGTTCTCTCCTGGCAGGAAGAGCAACCCATGACAAACACCCCCCCCCCTACCCTGCCCTCCTTGTAGAACACAAGTTTAGCAGAAGGGATTCCCCCATCAATGCAATCAACAGGATCGAGGCATCGAGCAATCACATAATCTATGGCCGGCCTTAGAGAGTTTCTCTATCAATCCTTCTGCTTGCTGTCAGTTAAGGCCAATCATTGTTGTGCTAAAAAGCCCGTAACACACCACAATGCACAAAAAATTAAGCATTTAGCACTTCAAGTAATGCAACACACCATAATGCACATTTGATTGTTGCCATATATTATGCTGCTTGTATGTGCGATATTGAAAAAAGAGAAGAAGGATACAAGACTAGTCATCCTGCACAAGAGAGAGCAGTAGTGACCGGTCTTTATAACAGTAAGCTCCTGCAAAGAGGCAAATTTTCACAATGGATTATTGCACAGATCAAGAAGGAATATACATAATACACAAAGCACAGCAGAATTCAAATAAGAATACACATGACTTCTGTATTTAGACCATATTAACTTATCTTTCAGTGCATCTGTAAAATGTTCCTCTGCACACAAACATTTCACATGAGCAAAAAAATATATTTTTTACTGGTCCAGCATTGTTTCCTCCTCCTTCAAAGGCACCTTCGCATAATAAACAGATTTTTCTGTACCTAGATTACTCTACATGGTAGGTTCACATGGGCAGGGCTCTATATCTCTTATTGTATATTTATATTACTTTTTGTTATAGACATGTTTGTAGTATATGAAGCAAAGATAGAACTGTTGTATACATAAACCATCTCAGATAGCAAGCAATTGTGCTGCAAGTTTGAAAATAACTTAACCACTTAAGACCCAGACCAAAATGCTGCTAAAGGACCTTGCCCCTTTTTGCGATTCGGCACTGCGTCGTTTTAACTGACAATTGCGCGGTCGTGCGACGTGGCTCCCAAACAAAATTGGCGTCCTTTTTTCCCCACAAATAGAGCTTTCTTTTGGTGGTATTTGATCACCTCTGCGGTTTTTATTTTTTGCGCTATAAACAAAAATAGAGCCACAATTTTGAAAAAAATTCAATATTTTTTACTTTTTGCTATAATAAATATCCCCAAAAATAGGGTTGTCCAGATACCGATACCGAGTATTTGCGGGAGTACTTGTACTCGCGCAAATGCTCCCGATACCTAAATAGAATACTTTTTTTGTGTTCTGTGAAAATTCTTTGAGTTTTTTACTACTGCGTGACAAGAAAATAAATTTTTTTTATTCATTTTTATTCATTTTTATTCATTTTTATTCATTTTTATTCTTTTATAATGTCTTGAGTTAGAGTTCTTCATAATTCTAAAGAAAATATCCTTAGTCTGTATTGTAGTTTGAAAACTGTCACATGACATTCAAAAAAAGTATCGGTATTCGGTATCGGCGAGTACATAAAAAAAAGTATCGGTACTTGTACTCGGTCCTAAAAAAGTGGTATCGGGACAACTCTACCCAAAAATATATATAACATTTATTTTTTCCTCAGTTTAGGCCGATACGTATTCTTCTACCTATTTTTGGTAAAAAAAATCGCAATAAGCGTTTATCAGTTGGTTTTCGCAAAATGTATAGCGTTTACAAAATAAGGGATAGTTTTATTCCATTTTCATACATTTTTTTTTTTTACTACTAATAGCGGCGATCAGCGATTTTTTTCGTGAATGCGACATTATGGCGGACACTCCGGACAATTTTGACACATTTTTGGGACAATTGTCATTTTCACAGCAAAAAATGCATTTAAATTGCATTCTTTACTGTGAAAATGACAGTTGCAGTTTGGGAGTTAACCACAAGGGGGCGCTGTAGGATTTGAGTGTTCCCTGTGTGTGTTTACAACTGTAGGGGGGTGTGGCTGTAGGTGTGACGTCATCGATCACGTCCCCATATAACAGGGATGACGCGATCGATGCTGCGGCCACAGTGAAGCACGGGGAAGCCGTGTTTACACACGGCTCTCCCCGTTCTTCAGCTCCGGGGACCGATTGCCGCACTCCAGCGGCGATCAGGTCCGCGAGTCCCGCGGACCCGTGACCCACGGCTGGGTACTAGAAACCAACGTATATACACGTTGATGTGCCCAGCCGTGCCATTCTGCCGACGTAAATGTGCAGTAGGCGGTCCTTAAGTATGTACTAGTTTAGATCCAATCCCCCCGATTAAAGTTACTGTGTGCTCCAGAGATTACAGACACCAATTTCTTGTGGGCTGTTGTGTGTGAGTTCTTGCTTGTGTCTTCTCTCTGCTGATTTATCAATCATATAATTATTTGCTGAGTCTAATATACGTTAGTACATTGTAAATGAAGAGGAATATTTATTATTTGCCTTTTCTCACTGACAGCTAGTTAATCAGTGTAGCAATCTCAAAGATGACTCATTTGTCTACCATGGTTTGTGGGGAAACGTCTCCTGAGAGTTGAGCTTCTCACTGACGTAAAACTGACCTGAAACCAGTCAAATAATTCTTCTAAGAAAGCCTGTTGATACAATAAATATTATGTAGGCAACCGTCGCTAGATAGATTTATCTGTTGAGATAGTTGGAATCCTCACACATTTGTTGTTAAAACATAAATATGTTTTTATTTTTCTTATGGATCAAATTTTTTAACAAAGGATTATCAATGATTCATGTCCTTGTGTAGCCCTGAAGAGACCATAGGCAAGTGACAAGTGTGTTCCTGAGAAAAGAGTCAGGGAAATATCTGCCTATCCTCAACAGTCGTGGCTGGTGGAATTATTTTGGGGGGGGCGGCAAACAGTATGACCCCCCCACTTGGTCGTTGGCACTTACCCCATCACTGCTCGCTGGCGGCTTCCCCTGCTTGGCCGCCTCCTGTTCTCCTGCTGTTCTCCTGTGGCCTCTCGTTCTTCGTGTCATCATGGCTGCTTCCGTCTCCTCCCTCCTCCTCGGTAGCCAATCGGGAGTCTTCTCTAGGCTGCAAATAGGAAAACGGTTCTCACGCCCGCTTATGATTAAGTGGATTGAAAATGATGATGATAATATAGGATTTATACTGTGCTAAATACGCCCCCTTAGGAGCGCGTCTAGGCGCACACTGACCCTAGAATAAACTAAGATGACCGATAAACTGGTAGATGGCCATGGTTGAAAGTACAGAGCTATTAGAGGGGGAGGTAGAAGAAAGAGAAACCGAATAGAGTGAGGGGGAAAGAGGATCAGTGTTTCACCAGCGAATCTCACTGGGACCAGCCTACATGCCAATGCACAGAAGCAATCCATGCATGTTTTATATGTACATAAGTTTAATTACAGTATTAAGGTGTAACCAAAGGCAAAACGTTTTTTTTTTCTCATTTTGAATGGAGTAAGGGAGGGTTATAACCCTATAATGCCACGTACACACGATCGGAAATTCCAACAAGAAAACAGGGTTTTTTTTCCAACAGAATGTTGGCTCAAACTTTGGCTCAAACTTGTGTTGCATACACACGGTCACACAAATGTTGACGACCGGCAAGAACGCGGTGACGTACAAGACGTAAGACGTGCCAAGATCAATAGGCAGTTCGGCTCTTCTGCTTGATTCTGAGCATGCATGTTTTTTTGCGCATTGGAATTGCATACAGACGATAGGAACTTTTTCCGTCTGAAAAATAGAGACCCTGCTCTCAATCTTTTGTTGGCGGAAATTCCGACAGCAAAAGTCCAATGGAGCATACACACGGTCGGAATTTCTGACCAAAAGTTCACATCGGACTTTTCTTGTCGTGTGTGTGTGCGTGGCATATCCATTTTTTCACAATTGGTGCCCCATTGGGGAGATTATGCTTTATTTCCTGTCCCATAGCCAAAATGCAAAATGAGAGGAAATTCCTCCGAAGTGAGGGAATCCCTGGTTGTCACCAGGGTCACTAGGACTAGTGTCCTGATCTAATCCCGTTCTGTTGACAACTCAAATTTTGGACTTTTCTCTTAGGCCACGTACACACGATCAGACCGGTCTGATAAAACTGGTCTGATGGACTGTTTTCATCGGACCAGGCTGAAGTGCTCTGATGGTCTGATGTGCGTACACACCATCGGACCAAAAATCCGATCAGACCAGAACGCGGTGACGTAGAACACAACGACGTGCTGAAAAAACGAAGTTCAATGCTTCCAAGCATGCGTCGACTTGATTCTGAGCATGCGCGGGTTTTTGGTCTGATGTATTTGCGTACTAACCATCGAACCTGTCCGACGGACAGGTGTCCGTCAGACAGATTTTGAAGCAGGTTTTAAAAATTTTGTCCGACAGACAACGGTCCGATGGGCCGTACACACCATCGAACTGGTCCGATGAAACTGGTCTGCAGACCAGTTTCATCGGACCGGTCTGATCGTGTGTTTACGCGCCCTTACTTTCACGTTAAACGTGATAATGTTAAGCAGGACAGTAAGAAGTGTAAGGACAGGATGGAGAGGGCAAATCTCCCTACGCCCCAGTTCACATATATGCAGCTCTGTTTGCTGTGGGCACAGCAGCTCATTCATTTGAATAGGCTGCTGTGCCTGCATTCTCTGCAGGGAAAGGGTTCCTTTTGCAGCATGTGATTTCTTTGTGCAAGAAACTGCACTGCATTTTTCAGTGCATGGGGGTGCCATTAGTTTTAATGGAACACCTGTGCGATTTTTGTGCACCACCGTGTTTTGTGTGCGGCTGCATGCAGGTACAGGAATGCATGCGATTTACACACACTTCCACACCTGCATATATGTGAACGTAGCCTAAAAGGGAGAAGAGGCATGATGGGACTTGTAGTTCCGCAACAGCTGGAGGGCCGCCAGTTTAATTGTGTAAGCTGATGCAAGAGAGAAGGAGAAATAAGAGGAACTGCTTGCAGTACCCCCTCCAAGATATCATCAAGAATAAGTCCTAACTCTTGTTCCGATTTCTGACTGCAGGGAGCTGTATGTCTTAATAAAAATGTTGATAAGAGTTGTGTATGTATCTCAGAGATAAGCCCTTCGGGTCCTGTGCCTTACATTTTTTTTTTTTAATTAAGTATCTGTAATCGAGAAATTAAGGGAGCCATTTTGGGCCAAGAAGGCAAACAAAATTGTGCTTGCAATTGCTAAAATTGTAAATTGATTGTAAAGTCTATTTTTTTTAAGGTAAAAGTAACAAACATGTTATACTTACCTGCTCTGTTGCAGTGGATTTGGATCTGTGCTCTTGGCCCCTCCCTCCTGTTCAGTGCCCCCACAGCAAGCAGCTTGCTATGGGGGCACCCGAGCCGCGCTACAGCTCCCTGTGTCAATTCAGACATGGAGCTGCTGCCCAGCCCCACCCCCTTTCTTTCGTCCTTCTCTGACTGATTTTGATTGACAGCAGCGAGAGCCAAAGGCACCGTGCTGCTGCCTCAGCCAATGAGGAGGGGAGTCTCTGGCAGTCGAGACAATCCTAAAACATTTCTGAATCTTGGTTTTAAGGGGGCCTAGGGGGGCTGCTGTACGCAGAAGGCTTGTTATCTCAATGCATTAAGATTAAAAAAAACTTCTGCCTTTACAATCACTTTAAACATTTGTTCAAAACACAGTTACACAGATCTGAAATTGTCAGAATATCTGCCTTGACCCAATTATGAAATCCCTGTAGCTAGTATAGCCACTAATGTTAAATAAATAAATCATTAGTAGGTGCCCAAATATGCCCTATCAGATAAATGGTTGGTAGATGAGACTGTTTTCATCGGACAAAACAATCTTGTGTGGGCCCTATCGGTCTTTTTTCCATCGGTGTAAAAAAATAGAACATGTTTTAAATTTTTCCTATGGATAAAAAAATGATAGGAAATTCTGATCATCTGTGTGGAACTTCATCGGAGAAAAATCTGCGCATGCTCAGAATCAAGTCGACGCATGCTCGGAAGCATTGAATTTCATTTTTGTCGGCTTGTCGTAGTGTTTTACGAATTTAGTCTGATAGTGTGTATGCAAGACTGATGAAAGTCAGCTTCATCGGATACCTGACAAAAAAATCCATCTGATTTGATTCTATCAGAAATCCGATCTTGTGTACAGGGCATTAGAGTATACAGAGGACTACAGGGCATAAAGAGGACATAGTCCCTTAAACAGTCACAGTGGTTCAGTGTTGCGAGACCTCCATCATCTTTTGGGTACTGAAGAAATTCTAACCTGATTCTAATGCCGTGTACACACGATCGGTTCGTCTGATGAAAACGGTACGTTGGACCGTTTTTAGCGGATGAACCAATCGTGTGTGGGCCCCATAGTTTTTTTTTCCCCATAGGTGAAAAAACTTAGAACCTGTTTTAAAATGATCTGATGGTTAAAAAAAACAATAGAAAAAAAAACGATCGTCTGTGGGGAAATCTATTGGTCAAAAATCCACACATGCTCAGAATCAAGTCGACGCATGCTCGGAAGCATTGAACTTAATTTTTCTCTGCACATCGTTGTGTTTTACGTCACCGCGTTGGACACGATCGGATTTTTAACTGATGGTGTGTAGGTACGACTGATGAAAGTCAGCTTCATCGGATATCTAATGAAAAAATCCATCTGTCCGTTTTCATCGGATGAACCGATCGTGTGTACAGGGCATAAGAGATTTATTTTTCCAAATAAGATCTCTAAAAATACCATTAGGTAATTAACAAAATTTAAGGGGGATCCAGCAGGGAGAGTTATGCAAATAACATAATAATTAAGGCATCCAAATCATCTTGCTCAACTTAATGTGTCCTACCATAGACTGTGACCCAAAACGTGAAATCATTGGTCTTAGGTTAAAGGTCATAAAGTCAGCAATATAAGAAGAAATCATAATACTCCCCCCCCCCCCCCAAGATATCTATGTACATTGCAAGGAGTTTAACAAACTTTGTTGTGGATTCTTACCTTTTGTTATTTTAAAATAAAATGCTGCTTGATTGTCTGTGTCCATGTGCATGTGAATTGTAGTGACTTTTTCATTATTGATCAAGCTGCTGCACTAGCAGGGTTCTAATGATTAAAGTGGCAGAGTCAGAATCCCTTAAGACGTAATTTCTCACCGAAAATTACTTTTGTTGCAGAGGACTGGTATCTTGGTGCAGACCTCTGAGAAAATAAGTAAGCCAATCACACAAATAGAAAATTACATTTCTGAGGGGCGTTCTGTGCACCATCTGTGTACAGAATGTCTCCAAGTTGCCATATTGTATTGCATTTTACAGAAAATGACAGCAATGCAGTATTAAAAGGAATGTTCATTTTATTTTAAATCATTTAATTACAATATGACTTGTGTCGCAATTGTATATGGTATATATATATTTTTCTTTTACTTCTTAGTTCCACAAAAGTGGAGCTACCCTTTAAAAACAGTTGAACAATTCTGTGTTTGCTAATTGTTTGTATACCCAAGGTAGCAGCCCAAAAATGTAACATATTGTTTACCAGTCCTAAGATGTGGTGGCTGCATTCGTTTTGTGCGAGTGAGCTTAACCACCGTAGGATAGGAAGTGTGATGTTCAAAATATTACCATATGAAAATACAGGAAACGGCCTATTTAAGTTTTGTTTTGGGTTTACATACACTTTAACTGCCCCATCTGTGCCCAAGCCTTGCACTAGGTCAAATTGAGAGGAAGATTGGGCACTCTCAGTGGCAGTGCGTCTATAGAGGGTGCAGGAGCGCCGACCCCTCTCGCTCCCGCACCGCCACTGAATACAATACACAGATTCATGCAATGCATGAATCTGTGTATTGCTGCTGCCGCCCACTATTCAGATGGCCGGACCCCTGGTGAGCGCCGGCCATCTGAATTACAGCAGCTGGTTGGCGGGGGGTGCATTCCTGGGATAAGATCAGGTTTACCAGTTCTCGTTACTGGTAACCTGATTGGCTGAAGCGTCATCGAAGCAGGGGAAGACATCGAGGGGCTGTGGAAGGAGGATGGCTGACCCCAGAAAGGTAAGTGCCGGGCGGGGGGGGAAAGGGGGAAGCATTTTACAGGGCACAGTGGCGACAATTAAAGAGCACAGTGGCGACAATTAAAGGGCACAGTAGCGACAATTGATGTGGGCACAGTGGCAACAATTGATGTGGGCACAGTGGCAACAATTGATGTTGGCACAGTGCTAACAATTGATGGCATGGCACAGTGGCTGCGTTTGATGGCACAGTGGTGACAATTGATGGGCACAGTGGTGACAATTGATGGCACAGTGGCTGCGTTTTATGGCATGGCACAGTGGTTGCGTTTGATCGTACAGTAGCTGCGTTTGGCATGGCACAGTGGCGACAATTGATGGCACAGTTGCTGCGTTTGATGGCATGGCACAGTGCTGACAATTAATGGGCACAGTGGCAAAAATTGATGGCACAGTGGCTGCTTTTTATGGCATGGCACAGTGGTGACAATTAATGGGCACAGTGGCGATAAATGATGGCACAGTGGCTGCGTTGCATGGCACAGTGGCTGCATTTGAAGGCATGGCACAGTGGAGACAATTGATGGCACAGTGGCAACAATTGATGGCATGGCACAGTGGCGACAATTCATGAAATGGCACAGTGGCTGCATTTGATGGGCACAGTGGCTGTATTTAGTGGGCACAGTGAGGCTGCAATTGTTTGTTTTTGTTTTTTTGTTTGTTTGCACCCCCCCAAAAATTTTGAGCACCAGCCGCCACTGGCCACTCTATACAGAGACAGAATCTGGTCCAATAAATCAAGACGTTTTTGAAAAGAAACATGACAAATAGAAAGTTAGAAGCACTTCAGAAAAGAAAATGTATTTTGACGATAAAGTACAGCTACCCTTGAAGGTTCAAAAACTGCTCGTCAAAAGGGTAATGGTGCAAATTGCAATATTAGTTCCACATTGTACAGGTTGAATCTTCACATGCTAGTAGTCATCTGAGCTCTTCTCTTGAAATTACATTTTCCTGCATGTGAGCAGTGCAACCTATGTTTTGCGGAAAACAGTATAGAGTATACTTTCAGGTGCTTCTTAGATGCTTTGACTTACATTTAAGTTGCTAAATTTGACTTTCAGTTGCACAGGAAGTAGCTTCAAGCTGCTTGTGAAGTACATCAAACTGCTGCTATATTGAATTAAGCTGCTTTTGAGTTACAAATTGTGTTGAGTTTTGCATTCATTTTGACTTGGATGGAGAAGAAAAGAAGCTCAGATGCAAACAGAAGCCCTGTCCATCAAGTCCAACCACACATAGGTTGGACTTGATGGACTTGTATCTTTTTTTAACCTCACCTACTATGTGACTATGTAATGTAATTGGCGTATACTAAGGCTTTATTCACATGCGTGTACTGATCTATGTGCCCGTATGAAGAGCCGTCTTCAGCCGTCCAGGACACAAAGGTGTTCTGTGCAGGGGTGTGCAAGCAGCATGTTAATCAATGACAGGTGGGTGGCTGCACAGACCTGCATGGACCTCAAGTGTGTACATCCATGCGGGTCAGACGCATAGCTCAGAACGCAGTCTGTCTTCACTTGATCATCAGACCTGCAAGGTTCATTATATTTGCATTACTGACTTTGATCTAAGACACCCTAGGGAATAAAACTACAGATTATTGCAACGTTTTATCTTTGACGGTATTTGCGCAATAATTTTTCAAACGCCCTTTTTTGTTGAAAAAAAAAAAATCATGAATTAAAAAAATAACAAAACAGTAAAGTTAGCCCAATTTTTTTGTATAATATGAAAGATTATGTTACACCGAGTAAATAGATAACTAACATGTCACGCTTTAAAATTGCGCACACTCATGGAATGGCGCCAAACTTCGGTACTTAAAAATCTCCATAGGCAACGCTTTAAATTTGTTTTACAGGTTACCAGTTTAGATTTACAGAGGAGATTTAGTGCTAGAATTGTTACATATGTCGGACTTAGGTGTGTGTTCGCTTCTGCACGCGAGCTATTGGGGACAGGGGCGTTTTAATTAATTTTTTTACTTTACTTTTACACTTTAAAAAAAAAAAAAAAAATGTTATTCCTATTCCTTGTAATAGGAAATGTGTGTGACAGGTCCTCTTTATGGAGAGATGCGGGGTCGATAAGACCCCGCATCTCTACTCCAGGCTGGAAAGCATGAGATAGGTGAAAAAAAATCCACCGATCTCATGATTACTGTTGCTTACTAGCCGCAATCGCGGCTTTGTTTACTTACAGGTACCCGGGCGTGACGTCATCACATCGAGCCCAGGCCGCCGACGGTCATAGAGATGACTGGTGACCATATGGTCACCAGTCATCTCTATGCTTCCTGCCTGCGCCGGACGATTCTTTCTCCAGGCCCCCAATGGCACGGGAGAGCCCGGAGAAACACCAGATGGCGGCGTGAGGGGGGGATGTCCCCTTCCACCGCCTATAAGAAAGATCAAGCAGTGGAACTGCGGCTATGATCATTCTTATGTTGCACAGAATCGCCGGCACTAAATAATGATATCTGAATGATGTCTCTAACTGCAGGCATCATTCAGATATCCCCCACAAAGCCCAGGACGTCATAAGATATCAACCCATGATGAAAGAGTTCCCATCTGTGGATGTCAAATGACGATGGGCGGGTATTGAAGTGGTTAAAGTGGATGTAAACACTCCATACACCCAGTGAAGTTAACAGCCTCAGATGATACACAGGGATGAAACCAATCTCCTTACATAGGTTTTACATTTATATCTGCAGTCTTCACATTTACATACTGTTTAGAAAGTTCAGATTGTGTTAGTAGATTTTCTCTTCCTGGTTAACACAGAGTGTGATGTCTGGGCATATAGCCAAGATAGCTAACATTGCTGATTGGAGGAAAGGCACACACCCCTTCTCATCATAGGCAGAGACTCTCATGTTGCGTACACACGCTCGGAATTTCCGACAACAAATGTTTGATAGCTGGTTCTCAATTTTTCCCACAACAAAAGTTCTTGTCAAAAATTCCGATCGTCTGAATGCAATTCTTATGCACAAAAATCCTATGCATGCTCGGAATCAATTCGACGCATGTTCGGAATCATTGAAATTCATTTTTCTCGGCTCGTCGTAGTGTTGTACGTGACTGCGTTCTTGACGTTCGAAATTTCTGACATTTGTGTGACTGTGTGTATGAAAGACAAGTTTGAGCTAACATTCAGTCTGAAAAAATTCCACGGTTTTGTAGACGGAATGTCCGATCATGTGTACGCGGCATCAGAGGTGTTTTTTTTAATAGGACCTGCTATCTACTAATCTATTTTAGCAACCTCCCCAGACAGAAGATTCGGCTGTTTTTGTCTAAAAGTCTGAAAATTTGTCAGGAGTTATCAGGCTAATAACAGAAGAACAGTTCAGGAGAGAGCTATGGAAAATAGCTCATTGAAGAGAGATAACAAAATACTGCAGATATATGTTCCCAGCTCAAATTTCATCAACCGGGTTTACATCCACTTTAACAGCTCATTAATCTCTGTACTTATTTGTGATGAGGAGAAAAAAACTAATCTGGTTGTCCGATAATTGCCCATTTCCACCTCAATCTGTAGGACCCTTAGGCCATCATCGGACGATCGTTTTCGTCCCATATTCGAATTGTGTGTACAGGCCATTAGGCCGCATACACATGATCGGTCAAACCGATGAGAATGGTCTGATGGACCGTTTTTATCAGACCAAACCAATCGCGTGTGGGCGCCATCAGTTATTTATCCATCGGTTAAAAAAAATAAAACTTGTTTTAAATTTAACGACCATCGGTTAAAAATCCACCCATGCACAGAATCAAGTAGACGCATGCTTGAAAGCATTGAACTTTTTTTCAGCACGTCGTTGTGTTTTACGTCACCGTGTTCTGACACGATCGTTTTTTTTAACCGATGGTGTGTAGGCAAGACTGACCATCAGTCAGCTTCATCGGTTAACCAATGGAAAAATCCATCAGACCGTTCTCAGCGGTTTGACCAATCGTGTGTACAGGGCTTTAGACGGGTATTTTTTTAGTCTTCTTAACATATTGCATAGCTCTACTGTATTGTACAGTATAAGTAAATTCCCTTTTAGGGAAAAAGCTTTGTTTCGGTTTTAGAGTCAAAATAAACCACAAGATGTTTTTTTTTTCTACCTGGCATTTCAATGTCTGGCAGTGGGGATGTTTCATTCGTCTGCCAGTGTCTTTTATGATCAATTACACAAGCTTTGAGGTTTTCACAGCGGAAGTTCTCACAATAATCATTTCCTTCTGATGTCTGTCAGTGCTGTGCCAGGAGGCAAACCAATAGAGATAAAGAATGTATGCGCTAGATGCAGAAGACCATTCAAGGCACCATGTTCAGGTTATGCGCCACGGTCGTCGAACAGCCCTCAAGGTGGCTGAGCATTTTAAATATAAATGTACTGATGTGCTCAAATACTGCAAATAACATTTGGACAGCTTAGCCAGTGCCACTTAACCAGCTTAGCCACTCTGAACAGTCCACTGAACTGTCCCTGTAAAGCAAGAGGCTAAGATTTTTATTAACATTACTGTACAGGATTAATATAGCGCCAACATTTTGCGCAGAGCTTTACAACATGAGGTCAGACAGTACAGTTACAGTACAATTCAATACAGGAGGAATCAGAGGGCCCTGCTCATCAGAGCTTACAATCTAGAAGGGAGGGTCAAATGATACAAAAGGTAATGGCTGTGGGAGATGAGCTGATGGAGAAAATGTAAGTAAAGTTGTAAGGTGTGGGCAGAATAAGCTTCTCTGAAGAAGAGGGTTTTCAGGGATTGTCTAAAAGCAAACAGAGTTGGAGATAATCTGACAGACTGGGGTTGGGAATTCCATAGGATAGGAGAGGCTCTGGAAAAGTCCTAGAGGCGAGCATAGGAGGAGGTGACGAGGGAACTAGACAGCAGGTGGTCTTGGGAGAAATGAAGAGAATAATTAGATTGATATTTTGAGACCAGGCTAGTGATGTAGGTGAGGACTGAGTTGTGGATAGCTTTGTAAGTTGCAGTTAGTATTTTGAATTGAATTCGCTGGGTGAGCGGAAGCCAATTGGATTGGCAGAGAGGAGTAGCAGACATGGAGCGATTGGTATGGTGGATGAGGCTGGCAACAGCATTCATGATGGACTGAAGGGGGATGGCGAAGGTAAAGGTATGCCAATGAGAACGGAGTTGCAATAGTTAAGGCAAGAGATGACCTGGGAGTGAATTAAGAGCTTTGTGGTGTCTTTGGTTAGAAAGGGGCGTATTTTGGAGATGTTGCAGAGGTTGAGGTGGCAAGATTTGGAGAGTGATTTGATGTGGAGCCTAAAGGATAGATCAGAGTCCAGGAATACACCTAGCACACAGGGTTTGGCTGATAGCTGTGCCATCAATCTTCACAGAGAGATCAGGGGCAGAGGCAGAGTGGGGGAGAAAATATTATGAGCTCGGTTTTGGATATATTGAGTTTGAGGAAGTGGTGTGACATCCAAACTGATATGTCTGTTTGTAAATTAGTGATAAAATAGTGATACATGAGGAGACTGAAGGAGTTAGCTGAAGGGTAGAGAGATGCATTTGGGTGTCGTAGGCATGGAGATGGTATTGGAAGCCAATGGAAGGATATCAGCTGACCCAGGGAGGAGGTGTAGATTGAAGAACAGAACTTTGGGGGACTCCAACAGAGAAAAGGAAGAGGAGAGAAGGAAGCATGGGCGTCCGCTCCATAGGGCAAGGGAGAGCGTTCGCCCCCCCCCCCCCCCTAGAATCAGTAGTGACTAAGATGTGACACACATTTAGATAGCTGTGTCCGCCGCGGCCTCTCGAACCTGCGTCGCCGCCCGCCGATTGTCACCGTGACACCGTCTGTGACTGTCCGTCTCTCTCATGTCCGCGGCAGCCGGCATGTGTGTTGTTGCATTTGTTTATTTTTTCCTCCGCTCCCCGCCCCTTGTTTTCCGGCCAGCCAATGACAGATCGATCATTGCTCAGTCACTCCCCCTAACCCAGCCTGGTGCTCGTCCTGGCGGCCTGACGTCACTCACGCCGGGAGGAGATCGACATTACATGCACACCGCACGGTGATACTGATGGGAGGAGAAGCGTAGAGAGAGCTGTACCCAGAGGAGCCCACGCGCTGTTGAGGCAAGTCAAACATACAGACACAGTCAGTCTGTAAAGGTTTTTGTTGCCCCTTAAAGCGCCAATTGCTTATTTTCAGAAGGGAAGTAAAAGCAGGCTGGCTTTGCAGACAGTACAGTCATGTACAGTAATGCACACATTGGCACACTTTGTACGTATTAATGTAAGCACTGACATTTTTTTAATGGCTCCCCAGTGCACTAAAGGGACACACCTGCTGCATGGTAACACACTTTGATTTTTACTATATGAAATTGTGATTGTTATTATTCGATTAGTAAGCCATTTTACAAGAGTGTGCACACATGTTTGTAAAATGGCTCACTAATCGAATAATAACAATCACAATTTCATATAGTAAAAATCAAAGTGTGCTACCATGCAGCGTGTTCCTTTAGTGCACTGGGGAGCCATTAAAAAAATGTCAGCGCATACATTAATACGTACAAAGTGTGCCTGCTTTTACTGACTTCCCTTCTGAAAATACTAGTTTCTTGGCTGGAAAGCCACCAGAGAGAGTCAAACAACTAGCGCTTTAAGGGGATTGGCAACAAAAACCTTTAAATTTTTCTTTGTATATATACCCTTAAAATGCCAGGAGGGTGCACTGGTCAGTGGTCATAGTAACTCATGTATTAATGTCAGTGCAGGACATTAATACGAGTTACTATGACCAGTGCAGGACATTAACCCCCCCCCCCCCCCCCGCCGCCATGCTGTATATTAAAAAAATCTTTCGACTGCATGATGCCATACGGAATGATGCAGTCTGAAGATTATTAACTGTGATGACTGATTTTTGTAATATGCGGGGGGGGGGGGGGTAAATGTCCTGCACTGGTCATAGTAACTCATGTGTTAATGTCCTGCACTGGTCATGGGACCGAGCATTGATGACTTTAAAATGATGCCCCCCCCTGAAAAAAGTTCAGCGGACGCCCATGGAAGGAAGTAGAATTGTGAGTAATGGCGAGGGTGCAGTTGGATAGGAAAGAGAACCAGCAAAGAGTGCAGTCATGGAGACCAAAGGGTATTGCTTGCAGAGTTAGTAGAAGCATGTATCCATTGCTTCAGGTCAAAGGAGGAAGCTAGACTAAAAAAGTTTGGAAGTAGCAGGAGTCTTAGTATTAACAGGGATGTTGAAGTCCCTGAGATTGTGGGGATGTTAGAAGGGAGAAAGTATGGTAGCCAGGCAGAGAAGTCATCAAGAAAAGTTAATACCAATACAGGGGTCAGTAGATCACAGTTATACTTAGAGAAACTGTAGAGGAAAAACAAATGCAGTGTGCCTCAAATGAGGAGAAAGTCAGAAAGGGAGGTGGGTGAAGTACCTAAAAGGTGCTATGTGGGGATAGAAGGATTGCCCAGAGAAGGTCACCATGGGAGAGGGCAGCAGAAGATGCAGTGTCGGACTCATTAAGCCAGATTACAGTAACGACGAGTAGATAAAATGAGTTAGCGATAAAGAGGTCAGAGAGAGGCGAGTTTTTTAAAAACAGAGCGGACATTCCAAAGGCCGCAGGAGAAGGGGAGTCTAATCTTGGGAAGAAGAAGAATGGAAACTAAATTGTGTGGATTGCGGCTGCTGCCAGAGGGTGTCATGTGATATGTGCGTTGGGTAAAGTAAAAAAATTGGGACATTATGGCGGACACTTCGGACACGATCAGTGCTATAAAAATGCATTGGATTACTATAAAAATGCCACTGGCAGTGAAGGGGTTAACACTAGGGGGCGGGGAAGGGGTTAAGTATGTTCCTGGGTGTGTTCTAGCTGTATAGGGGGGTGGACTCACTAGGGGAAATCACTGATCAGCAATTCTCCCCTGACAGGACTGGGAGCTGTGTGTTTACACACACAGCTCCCGGTCCTCGCTCTGTACCGAGCAATAGCGAGTGCCCGGCAGCGATCGCGCCTGCCGGGCACGCGCACGGGACTTGGGGACGAGCCCGGGGTGTGCGCCCCTAGTGGCCGCTTAGAGAGCAGACGTAGAGCTACGGCTCTCGCGCAGGGGAGCCAACCTGCTGCCGTAGAACTGCGGCGGCTGGTCGGCAACCAATTAATATCTTGTAAAATGTCATGTTTATGTACTGTAATGTTGAAGTAGGAATATAAATTTAGCAACACACGGGAGATTTACTAAAAGTGGTGCACACAGAATCTGGTGCAGCTCTGCATGGTAACCAATCAGCTTCCGGGTTTCATTGGCAAAGCTTAACTGAACAAAGTTAAAAGCTGATTGGCTACCATGCTACCATGCACATCTGCACCAGATTTTGCCCTTTCCAATTTTAGTAAATCTTCCCCATTTCAATTTCACATTTTTATTTGAGACGCAAATATTGCATGGACAAATAAAAAACCCTTAACATATATGCAGTGTGTGTGGTCATAGGTGGAAAGAGAAGCCCATCAAATACACAAGCAATTTGAATTACTTGAAATTGTTCTTCCAATTCAAATCTGACCTTGCTCTTTCAACAGATGGTGCAGCGCATTTATTTATTATGTACAGGTCAACAAAAAGTTGTACTTATTATATTTACTATTATAATAAATTCAGAATTCCTAACAATGTCACATAAAATGTGTTTAGGCTACCTCGGCCTTTGCAGTCTGAAATAGCTCATCTTCTTCAATAAATATTCATATTAATATCAATCCCTGGGGTTCATGCCAGAATTGCCATTTTACCTTGACTTGTATAAAACTATGTTTTTTTTATGACTGTACCTCACTTTCCTTTAGTTTTACTTAATGTATTTTGTACTAGGTCATAACTTAAAAAAAAATAAAAAAATAAAGTATTGTTCAAAAAGTCTTATCTCCTGTAAGGTAATGAGAAAATGATTTTTTATAACATAAATGCCATTGTCTTGTGACTGTCTTCCATGTACAGAACTTCACAAAAGGAGGTGGGTCCGAAGGTTCTCGATGTGCCACCCGTCTGGAGCTGCTCCAACGTGGATGTGATGAAGGACATATTATAGATCCCAAAACACTTATCAAAATTGTGAAGGACACACCCTTGAGTGACAATGCTGATCAAGGAATGATCACACAACTTGCACCCCAGAAAGTGCATCTGAAACTCCGTCCAGGTGAGACTCACCATGTCAAAGAGCTCTTTACGCAGTTTAAAACTTTGTAAGGTGTAGAGTCAATGTAAAGCCTTACTTTACCTGAAACTTTTTTTCTTAGTTTTAATTATCCCGGGGAGGTCTTAATTTTAATATTTTTTTCTGCTGATAGGTGCCTGTGAGAGGAAGTGAGGGGAAATTTCTTTGACAGGAACATGGACAGAAATAAAAACCTGAGAAGCAATCACAAATAGGCAGTGGCGGTTGGTGCTCAACATTTTTGGGGGGGCGCAAACAAACGAAAAAAAAAAAATCAATTGTCACCACTATGCCATGCCATCAAATGCAGCCACTGTGCCATCAATTGTCGCCACTGTGCCCATCAACTGTCACCACTGTGCCATGCCAAACGCAGCCACTGTGCCATCAATTGTTACCACTGTGCCATCAATTGAGTGAGTGAGTGAAGAACTTATATAGCGCAGCACATGCAAACTTAATCGCCTCTGGGCGCTCGTTGTTCCTGTCTCCTTTGACATCAAAAGAGATGAGTTTTGATCTTTCTTCTGAAGACCAAGTGGTTCTCCTCCAACCGAATGCTGGTTGGTAAAGCGTTCCATAGTCTAGGACCTTGGAGCGCAAATCTTCTTTCTCTTTTAGACTTGTATTTGGCTTTGGGTATCTGGAGCAGATTTTGGTTGGTGGATCGCAGAGCGCGATTGGAATTGTGAGCTTTTATTTTTTCGCATAGATATTGGGGGGCCTTCCCATGAATGCACTTATGCGTCAGACAGAGTGCTTTAAAAGGAATTCTGTCTTTTACTGGCAACCAGTGAAGGGTTCTCAGCGAAGGTGAGATTGATTCCCATGGTTTTCTCCCAGTCGCAAGTCTGGCGGCTGTTTTCGAACGACTTGCAGACGAGAGATTTGGTACTTTGGGAGTCCGAGGTAGAGCGCATTTGCATAGTCCAGTCTGGAGTTTACAATTGTTCCCACCACGACTGCTATGTCTTCCTTAGGAATAAAAGGAATAAGTCTACATAGTAAGTGCAGCAGATGGTGAGATCCGTTGACTACTGACCCTATCTGTGCATCCATTGTCATGTAGGTGTCGAAAATGACCCCGAGACTTTTGACTTTGGCGCTAGGGGTGATGATTTTGCCCAGAATGGTGTCCAAGTTGTTGCAAGTTGATTCTTACGACTGGCGTGAAACAGGAGAAGTTCTGTTTTGGAGCTGTTGAGTTTAAGATAACTCTTTGTCATTCCAGTTTTCTATCAAAGAGAGGCATGTCTATAAACTGAGATGATGATCCTTTTTGTTGATTTCAAAGAGAGGGCGAAGATAGATGTTGAACATCACCGGCGACAGAGGGGATCCTTGAGGGACTCCGTTTTCCAGAAGTGAAAGGTCCCAATTTCACTATTTGTGATCAGTTTTCCAGAAAGGAGGAGAACCATGGTAGATCACCTTCTGCGACTCTGGCTACTTCAACTAGCCTAGTCAGTAATAGTTTGTGGTCTACCGTAGTCGAAAGCTGCGCTTAGGTCCAGCAGAACTAGAAGACAAGATTCTCCTTCGTCTGCGGCCTCGAGAGCGTCATCCCATAGTTTGAGCTGTGCTGTTTCTGTCCCGTGCCCGGGACGGAAACCTGATTGAAATGGATCGAGTAGATTGTAGGTATCTAGATGCTGTTGCAGCTGTTGTACCACTACTTTCTCCATTACCTTGGAGAGGACGTTTAGGCCTGTTATGGGACGACCGTGAGTTGGGTCTTTGGGGTCGAGGGTGGGTTTCTTTAAGATGGGTTTGATTATGCCCTGTTTCAAATGGGAGGGCACTATACCTTTCTTGAACCACCGTGCCCATCATCTGTTACCACCGTGCCCATCAATTGTCACCACTGTGCCCATAAATTAGCGCCACTGTGCCCATCAATTAGCACCACTGTGCCCTGTTAAATGCTATCACTGTGCCCTGGTAAATGCCCCCCACGCCCGGAACTTACCTTTCTGGGGTCAGCCATCCTGCTTCCACCGTCCCTCAATGTTTTCTCCCGCCCTCAATGACGCTTAAGCCAATCAGGTTACTGGTAACCAGAACCGGTGAACCTGATTGGCTGAGACGCCTGTCAGTGTTAGCCAGGGAACACACCCCCGTGTATCCCCTGGATAACTATTTAGAAGCCGATTACAGCCAGAGGGTTGTAATCGTAAAGCCTATCAGAGCTGCTGGCTCTGATAGGCACTTCCAAAGCCAACCAGCTGCCGTTATTCAGATGGCTGACGCTCACCAGGGGGCCGGCCATCTGAATAGTGGGCGGCAGCAGCAATACATGGACTTATGCAATGCATCCATGTATTGTATTTCAATGGCGGTGCAGGAGCGAGAGGGGGCGGCGCTCCTGCGCCCTCTATGCACTAATGCAAATAGGGATGATCTTGGGGTTCCGGGCCAAGCATGAGTTTCATCTGAACCTGAGCTCATTTGGGTAGTTTTCCCGCCCGCCTGTTGGAATTTCTGGCTGCTACAAATGGAGGTCAGTAGTATTACTACTGCCATTAAATGAAGCTACCGGCTTCCCACTGGCTTGTTTGTAATTGTAAACAAACTGGCAAGCATTCTGAGTGACATCACTGACCAGATATGATCATGACCATATATATGGTCAATGACATCAACCAGGTTCCCTGGCCCTGTTGTTTTTATTCTAGTTACATTGAAATCCAGTGGGAGAGGATTGCTGTGCACTGGCCATTCTGGTTGTGTTTTCCGGGCATTGTTCATGGTGATTGACCAGGGATCTACATTATTGGACATTGATTTACTTTGGATTTACCTTATGAGAAAAAATACTTGTATTATGGTGTCTGTATATTTTCTATATATTTATTATGTCCCCCTTATTCATGTGGTATATCTGGGAGCCCCCTTATTTTAAAGGGGCTACAAGATTACGATAAGTCGCTTCCTACAGATCCCCACATCCATCGAGCCTGGGATTTTGGTATTAGGCCATTTGATCACCCCCATATGTAATCAGAAGTCGTTCTGATGACATTATTATGCGAAATGCGTAACGGAGAGATTACATGGTCTCTGACATCACATCCATGTGGCGTAACTTTAGACAGTTAGAACGCATGGCGAACCTCCATGCAGGTGGAAGCAACCGGCTACACACACACTGCTAAAATCACTGGGCGACGGCTCGGGCACTTTGTTCGTTTATTTTTGTACCTTGATTTTTACTTATTTTGAATAAAAACAAGTTGCACTATGAGGGGCATATTTTTTTCCCTAAGTGCATGCCAAGAGCTCAGATAGAAGTGAGAGGAGGGGAGTCCCGGAGATTGTAATTGTCTACTAAAGTGCAAGCTGATCCACACCATACTTGGGTCTTAATGTCTATTGAGTATCAGTGTGATTAGAAGTGGTGAGAATCACAAAGACACACGTTATAGAGCACCTAATGATTCTAAGCACATTCAGAGGTGGACATTCACTTAAAGTCACAAGATTGTACATTTTACTTTGACTGTGGATATTATTAAGTCCAACCAATGTGTATGATTTTATGTCAGTATTACATTGTATATCCCCGTATGTTGTGGTCGTTCAGGTGCTTATCTAATAGTTTTTTTTAATTATCGATGCCCCCTGCTGAAACCACATCCTGTGGAAGAGAATTCCATATCCTTGCTTTTAAAGTATAGAACCCTCTATGCATTTTAAGGTTAAACCTCTTTTCTTCTAATTTTAGTGAATGGCTGTGTGTCTTTTAAATTCCCTTTCACAGAAACGTTTTATCTCTATTGTGGGCTCACCAGTATATTTGTACATTGAAATCATATCCCCTCTCAAGTATCTCTTCTCCATAGACAATAAGTTCAGTGCTCGTAAACTTTCCTCATAATTAAATGTCCTCCAGTCCCTTTACTAGTTTTGTTGCCCTTCTCTGGACTCTCTCCAAGTCTGAATTCAGCCGAAAATTCGGACCTGAAACTGTGAACAAAGACACACCGGACCCCTGCTGTGAGCCGCTCCGCACAAAGTGTGAACCCAGCCTAAAGGTTTTTTTCACAACTCTTCACATACAGGTTTAGGGCATCCCTCTAGAATGTTATTTAAAGGCTAGGTTCACCCTTTACAGAAAAATAGTGCACATATATTTGCAAGAGAAGAACGGGTGTAAGGCCGCGTACACACCATCGGTCCAACCCGATGAAAATGGACTGAAGTCCAGTTTCATCGTTTCAAACTGACTGTGTGTATGGCCCATCGGTCTGTCGTCCTTCGGACTAAAGTTTTAAAACTTGTTTTAAAATCGGACTGTATATTAGCATTTAAAAAGGGCAGAAAAACAAGATAGCAATCATAGACTTCATTAGGATTTGGGCACAATGTTCAGGTTTGGAACACATTTACAGCCCAATATATTTCAGAGATTTCTTCCCCTTTCTTCAGGGCTAACAATAACCCTAGCATATACTCATATACAGTTGATAGTGTAAGAAATACCATCAGAGTTATCCATTTAAAATTCATAAATATACAACATAAAAACAGTTATTTTTGATTATTATAAATGTAGATATATAATAATAAAAATATATACATTATTTATATTTCTGCACCTCAAGCATGGTGAACCTGAGGGTTGTGATCTGGCATTTGCACACAGCCAAAATCATCTCCAACATCTCTGGCTCTAGTGAAAACCAGCTGGAGTTTAGATTCCACACACCAGGAGATCCCATGCCACATACTCACATGAGAGATTACTTCTTGCGAATTTGTGACTTACATTACAACTTATACTGCATATATGTAACTAAGTACACGTCAACTCATACTTCAGAATGCATTTCTAATTAGTAATGAAAACCCTAGTGTAGAGGCTTTTCAAAAGTTAAAATTGAGGAACCTGTCATATGTATCTGCTCTGTGTAATGGTTTTGCACAGAGCACCCCTAATCCTCCTCTTCTCGGATTCCCCACTGGCACTCCTGGCTCCTTCCCTCACTTGCTATGGAGGCGCTCAAGCATGCTTGCTCCTGAGCTCTGCCTGCCCCCCCACACTGCCTTGTCACTGGCTCTGTTTGACAGTAGCGAGAGCCAGAGAGGGGCCAGGGAGTGGAGAGGGCCTCAGGTATGCATTTGGGGGCTCTGGTGGGGAGCTGCATGCAGAAGGTGCTTTTACCTTACCAAATTCTATGCAGTAAGGTAAAAAACCTTCTGCCTTTACAACCACTTTAAAGCGGATGGCCCATTAAAAAAATATATTAAAAGCCAGCAGCTACAAATACTGCAGCTGCTGACTTTTAATATTAGGACACTTACCTGTCCTGGAGTCCAGCGGCGTCCGCAGCAGAGGACGAGCGTTCGCTTGTCTCTCTGCTACTCCCCCCTCCATCCACGGTAAGGGAACCAGGAAGTGAAGCGCTCCGGGTTCACTGCCCGGTTCCCTACGGCGCATTGCGCGAGTCGCGCTTCGCCCACCGAATGCCTCCCGCTGTGTGCTGGAGATGGGTGGAGATCCGCTTTAAGCAAGTAGTCACAAGTGTAATTTCATGATTATGACATGACTGAAATGAAAAGACAAATGTAGTATAATCATTGCTTAAAAAAAAAGAAATGGTAATAAATTGCTTTAAAAATAAAGATACACTACATGATGTTCAAAAAAATTTACTTAGAATAAATACTCTTATTGTTAACAGGCATTGACTAATTAGGTGAATATATATATATATATATATATATATATATATACTTTGTGTACTTCTGGTGGAAACCCAGTCATTGTAGAAAACAATAGATATACATATCCACTAAATAATTTACACAATGTAATTCTAAAGCACAGAATACAAAATTCAGATGCTAGTGTGGGTGTGAGAATATATGTAGAAGATAGAAAGAAATCTCACAACAAAAGAAACTCAACTTTGTAGAAAAAGTTGACTCATGTTTGTAGAAAATGTTTATTGCAGAGGAAACCAGATGCACTCAGTAAATGACTGAGATACTTACAGTACCCTGGAAACCAGAGTCTAGCAACATCCCCTACACTGGGCACTCATTCAGATACTTTTCTAGAGTTGTATATGACTTCAATGTTAGCTCCCCACCGTCAACAGATCCCTTGATCTCTTTTAAATTGGCCTTTTCTCTTTTGATTGATTGTTTCCTCCTAAACATTTCAACCAATCAGTGACAGTCGCAGGCCACAGAATTTCTTTAAAACACTACACCTTGGTTTTAAAGAGCCAAAATTATTGAACCCTTTCATCGCTTAGAGCCCCCTCCAAATGTTATGGCTGTGAAGGGTTCTTTCTGAATGAATATGCAGAAATTGTTTCATGAATCTGCTTTATTGCTAGACATTATGGGCCATTTTCGACCATATCTGTCCATGTGCTTGAAAGGTCAAAGCTCCAACAAGGAGATATGTTTTCAGCTAAGAGGAAATACTGAATACTAAGTGCACAATCAACATCCGATCAATGATGTAATCATTAAACCATTGTTTACTTTCTGCAATGTGCAGTCTGTTTTTTTTCCTCTGGAAATTATGTTTGAGGTGGGCCAAAAGGCCACACGAGGGTTTCCACCCTGTTTGAACCAAGTTTCTTATAACTATTGTCCAGCTCTTTGATTGGTATGTGCAGGGCCGCTGATAGGGGGGACCACCAGTTCTCCTGTAGGGGGTCCGGCACACAGAGGGGCCCAGACAGGGAGGAGGATCGGTGCGGCGGCAGAATGATGCCACGTGTAGCCCTCTGCAGCGGCTGAAATATTTACAGAAAATATCTTGTAACAGAAAAGAGACAATTACAACAGCAAAACAAATGGGGATTAAGAATGAAAATACTTAACAAAAGTCCTGGGTTATTTGGTTCTGTCAGAGGTCTCAAAAAAAAAAAAAAGCTGTGGGAGGAGAGCTCTTAAACTGCTGATACAGGTCCTCTTTTCTAGACCCTGGGAAGGGTGTTGACAGAAATTATCTGACCAATCATGCAGTTGCCTCTCCTTCAGATACAGTTTTCAAAATGACTTCATGTTTTGAGTATTAATATTTTATTGTGTAGCATAAATTTATATTTTGAAAAAGACCACTCATGACCCGCCCTTAAAATGAGCCTTCTTTAGAAGAAGTAATGTTCCCCCCCACCCTGCACTTCATGAAATGGGTCTGTTTAGACTTAAAATTATAGCAGTGAGCTTCCAAATTTAGTAGAATATTTTTTTTTTTATTCTTTTATTATGGCAAAGCTTCTCAGATGCAACAAGTCAAGTCGTCTCAACACATTTACCGTATTTATGAGGGATACAATAAGACAACAAATAGTGAGCTTATACCAAACACAGGGAACAGACGAGACCAATGAATAACTTTGCTGAATGCTTGTATACAACTTTGCATATAATACAGGATCTAAATCAGCGAAACAAATGGGCCTAGAATAATTGTTTTGAACCTAATCTAATCCCTACAGAGATTATGAATTGTATAGACTTTATTTTGGTGCTGGACAGGATTTTTCTACATTTTGCTGCTTGCGAAAACAATTATTATATGCTGTAAACCCTACATCTGTGAGGAGAAACACTCAAACAAAGATATACAGTATATTGCCTAATGTTTACTAAGCCATTTACAACATGCCTTAATGGGTTGTACAGTATAACCCAGGCCTGGATAAACAGGCTGGGATGGGGTGATAGGCCTAAGCAGATTCCAGTTTATTAGTGGCCTGCTAAGTAATTTAACCACTTGTCATCTGCCCACCGTCAAATGACGGCGGGCAGAGGACTCCATTATCCTGACATCACGTCATATGACGTGATGTCCCTTTAAAGCCGCGGGCGGGCGCGCGCGCGTGTCCGGCGGCGCGCGCGCGCACCCGCCGCTTTGTGGGGATCCCGTGCGAGTGCCCGGCGGCAACGATCGCCGCCGGGCACACGCGATTGCTCAGTAACTGAGCGGGGACGTGGAGCTCTGTATGTAAACACAGAGCTGCACGTCCCTGTCAGGGAGAGAGGAGAGCGGTTGTGTCCCTTGTACATAGGGACACAATCGGTCACCTCCCCCAGTCACCCCCCCTCCCCCCACAGTTAGAACACTCATAGGACACACATTTAACCCCTTCCCCGCCCCCTAGTGGTTAACCCCTTCACTGCCAGTCACATTTATACAGTAATCAATGCATATTTATAGCATTGTTCACTGTATAAATGTAAATGGTCCCAAAAATGTCAGAAAAGTGTGCGAAATGTCCGCCATAATGTCGCAGTCCCAATAAAAAAATCGCAGATCGCCGTCATTAATAGTAAAAAAAAAAAAATGCCATAAACTATCCCCTATTTTGTAAACGCTATAAATTTTGCGCAAACCAATCGATAAACGCTTATTGCATTTTTTTTTTTACCAAAAATATGTAGAAGAATACGTATCGGCCTAAACTGAGGGAAAAAATATTTTTTTTATATATTTTTTGGGTAATTTATTATAGCAAAAAGGAAAAAATATTGCATTTTTTTTAAAATTGACGCTCTATTTTTGTTTATAGCGCAAAAAATAAAAACCGCAGAGGTGATCAAATACCACCAAAAGAAAGCTCTATTTGTGGGAAAAAAAGGACGCCAATTTTGTTTGGGAGCCACGTCGCATGACCGCGCAATTGTCAGTTAAATCGACGCAGTGCCGGAAGCTTATTATTTTGTCTGGGCAGGAAGGGGGTGTAGGTGCACAGTAGGCAAGTGGTTAATGGCATGATTGTTGAAGTGGTTATAAAGTCTGATTGTTTTTTTTGCCTAAAATGACCTCTTATGTGCAATGGTATCGCACAGAGGGGACCTTACCTATTATTCTGGGGTCCCCCGCTAGGTCTCTTTACTCCTCCTTTTCTTTGAATGCCCCCATAGCAAGCCGGCTGCTATGGGGCACTCGTGCAGACATGCTCCCGAACCAGGCTGTGTGCGTCCATAGATACAGAAAGCCTGGCTCATCCCTGCTCTCTGCCCCTGCTTTCACTGACAAATAGCTCCCACTGCTGTCTCAGTGTCTTGTTGAAAGAGGAATAGGCTAGCGTTCTTCTAGAGAGGCACAGTGCTGGATCGAGAAAGGACTCAGGTAAAGGTTTAGGGAGATGGAAGGTATGATAACTACTAGGACATTTTTTACCTTAATACAGATAATACATTAAGGTAAAAAAAAGTCTTAACGTTAGAACCACTTTAATGGCCATTCCTAAGTCTATAGCCATATACTATAAAGTGGGGGGGGGGGGGGGTCACGGCTGGCTGTGGGAACAGAAGTTTGCCCTATGTCTCCTATTGTAAAAAAATGTAATTGCTGACGCTAAAACTTTAAAACAACAAGGCTGCTCTGTGCCTTCTAACATAGTTTTGGGGTACCCAGTCCTCGTTATCATAATATCATGATACCATGTACCTTTGATTTATTGTAGTATAAAACATGCCTACAACTTTTTAAATGAGGAAAGAGGGACACTTTTTTGCATTAACATTCTAGGAAAAGAACATCACATTCTTCATGTATAAAATGTGTGTTGTTATTCATTTACTGACATTTACAATGGTTAAAATCAGCTTAGAAACTACATTATGGGCTAGATTCACGTAGCCTGCCGTAACTTTGTGCGGGCGTAGCGTATCTTGTTTACGCTACGCCGCCGTAAATTAGCGAGGCAAGTGCTGTATTCACCAAGCTAAGTTACGGCGGCGTAGCGTAAATGGGCCGGCGTAAGCCCGGGTAATTCAAATGTGGATGAAGTGGGCGTGTTTTATGGAAATGTGTTATGAGCCCAAATTTTTGACGCTTTTTTTGAACTGCGCATGCGTCGTCTGTGGATGTATTCCAGTGCGCATTCTCCAAATTATGACGCTAAGACGCATTGGTTTCGGCGTAAAGCCCCATTCACGGACGAGTAACGCAAACGACGTAAAATCTGAAAAATTTTGACGCGGTCCAGCGGTTAACATTGGCTGCGCCATCTTTTTGGTGGTTTATCTTTACGCCGGAAAACGCCTTACGTAAACGGCGTAACTTTACTGTGTCAGCCGGACATACGTTCGTGAATAGGCGTATCTCGCTGATATACATATTCTAGGCGTAAATCAGCAGGAACGCCCCTATCGGCCAGCGTCAATATGCAGTTAAGATACGACGGCGTAATACAATTACGCCGCTCGTATCTTAGCTCAAACCCGGCGTATCTTGTTTTCTGAATACAGAAAATAGATACGCCGGCGCAGTTTAGAAGTTACGCGGCGTATCTCGAAATACGCCGTCGTAACTAATGCTGAATCTGGCCCTATGTTTTTTTATTTGCTCTGTTCCTTCATACCTTGGAGTTTTAGTGGCTTTAAGGTGCCCATACAGTGGGTATAGAAAAGAATCACATTTTGTTGCAGACACAGTTTTTGTTTTATCCAGCTGTATTTTTTTTTAACCAAAGAAAATGTTTAATGAGTTAAAACACAAGGCATTACAATATACAGGCCATTAGGCATTCAGTCTTTGAGAACAGGGAATGTACAAATCAATGCAAAGTAGTTCCTTAACAGCTGTATAGCCATTCATGTACATTATAATAAGTATATGCAATGTTTATACATTCAAAGTAGAAAAATATAACAAAAAACAAACAAGAGACCCAAAACCAACAAATAATAAGCATTGAACAACCTGGAATAAGTTACTACCAATACTTATATTTCGAAGGTTAATAGCCCTTGACATTTAATTTACAATCTTGCCCGTAATGGGTCTCATAAAACTGCAGTACTAAGTGGGAGGTATTTTTTTTACTTTAATTTAAGAATAATGTAGCGATACCCCCTCAAGGTCCGCGGATTGATTTGGGATCGGTGTATTAAGTTACACCTGTGTGTTGTCTAGGGGTGATTGCAGTGAGTAGAGCAATAAGAGAATGTCCAAACCTGCCGCTGAAGTTTCTAAATCCTTTATTTCCTGGTCCAACACGACCAACATCAACATAAGGTAGAGAGAAAAGGTTGATGAAAGGAGAGAACGTTGCGGTATCAGGCTTTGGATGAAAAGAAAGCAGTCCTGCCTTCTGCAATAGAACAGTTCGTCACCTCTCCAGCCAGAGTGGGCAGAGTGCCTCCGGACAGACTTCTGCCACAAGCCTGGCAGCCGGAATGTCACTTAAGGTTGCTGGGAGGAACAAGTCTCTCTCACTGACTTGGCTCTAGCTGAATTTTAAAGTTCAAGACGAAGACCTCTACCACAGGCCCAATATTGGACTGTAGAGCGAATCCTCCCAGAAAGTTCTCTTTTTGATAGTGGTCACCAGTTGACAGTCTATGGTTATCTGTCAGTTCCTGGCAACCAGATCCCCGATGGTTCGTTCAAGCCCTTTTGGTTTACCTGCCTCCTGGTTCTCCTCAAACCGATCCCCCACGGAACAGCATACAGCTTAGGATTTCTTCAATAGGAATGGACCCCCAGCAAGTCGCTAGGGCCCCTTTCAGCATCAGCGGGGAACTCCGCGTAGCACGCGACCCCAGCCTGGTAGGCCATGTCGTCGGAGTCCGTTGGGTGCGCACACCCTGAACCCGCGAAGAACCCCTGAAAAATGGCGTCTGCCACAGATATACCCCTCCCCAGCATACTCCGAGAGGGAAAACTCCAATTGGCTGCTGGGGAAAAGTGGCTCTGCCTGAACCCCTCTGGCGCCACCTGCCACCCAGAGATGGAACTACATATGTGGAGCACAGAATGACCCACAGGATAATTCAGGGCTGACAGCAGCCCAATTTAGCAAAATTAGGAGTGGGAGCAAAATAACTCTCCCACTCTCCCACTAACTTTAGTGTAGCGCCTTTTCTGAAAGAAAGGGGGCGCTACAATACATTTAGATAAAAGCCTTATACCTTTAGAACCACTTTAAGGCACAAAAACTAGATAGAGATAGCATGTTTATCTTGACTGACCCGTGCATCAGTAATAAAGAATAAACAATTGTTGGAGGACAAACAGAGGTTTCAAAAGGACATTTGGAAGGTATTTAAAAATCATGTTTTTTAAATACATCAAGGGGAATTTACCAAGACTGGAGCAGACAGAATCTGGAGTAGCCGTGCTTTGAACTTCAGCGTGTTCAGTTAACCTCACTGGCGGTATGATTATGTCAGATTTTAGGTGCTGAAAGCGGTACCATTATTTTGCATGGAAATTTGGCGTTTTATATTGTAGGCCTGTAATTCTTAGGAATAACTCACTTAAATCTGTCCAAACAAGAGTCTAGTAGACATCCCGGGTATGATAAAGTTTGAAAAACAAAATCATAAATTATAATATAATAAATAACTATAAATAATTATATGAAAAAGAGATGATGAGCGCAAATTAAACACTAAAAGTACTGTGATAACAATAATCTAACAAATGATTAGTGAACAAAGCATAAGTGATCACAATGGGGAGCAAAACATAAATGGTCACAATAGTGAAACCAATCCCTAAATGTGGATATATAAAGTCCAACACTTAAAACAGCACATCAACTGGTAGGTGTCATATCCTTAAACAGCAATGAAATGATCCAGAATAATCTTCAAGAAAAATTTCGTGCTCACAGAGCGCTTACCTCCCAAAGGGAAAAAATGAGCCTCCATGAAATCCTTGTATCACTGGAAACAGTCGTCCTCAATATGGGGAAGAGATCCAACACAAGCCCCGATGGGGTAGCCTCACAACAAAAGCCGTCAGTATTGCCATGGATGGAATGGAAAAACAAAAGCTCTCATCGTGAAATGTGTAAAAACCAAGACAATTTATTGAAGCTAAGATATGCTTACAAAGAGAAAACGAATAAAACGCCAAACAGCGGCACTTCCGGTCGGACGGGCAGGGAATCACGTCACTTCCGGTCTACCTTACGCGTTGCGTCACATCACGTGACATCACAAAAAGCGAGGTTACGTTCACCACTCTTTTCCATTGAAGCTCGCTTCATAACTAGCTTCTGGGCATGCGCGGGTTGAAAAACGTCGTTTCGAACGGCGTTTTTGCTACACACGGTGACTTTTTGTGAAACAAAAAACGACGTTTTGAAAAACGACACAAAAAATTCAAGCATGTTGGAATTTTTTTTGGTCGTTTTTTTGAAGACAAAAAACAACGTTTTGTTGCAAGTCTTATATTTTTTTTGGTCGTTTTTTTGAAGCCACAGCCGAAAGCTCATCGGGTCTCGAGGCGCTTATATAGTAACATAGTCATATTACCCAAATCAATGGTACTCATTTTACCGACCTCGGAAGGATTGAAGGCACACGGTCAATTTAAATGAGCCTGCTGAGCCATCTTACCAGCTTAAAAAACGTCATTTTTTTTCATCGCAAAAAACGACCGTGTGTACGCGGCATAAGTGTTTAATTTGCACTCATCATCTACTTTTCATATATTCAATTTTGTTGTTGTTAGCACATACTCGATTTGAGCTGCATTTTATTTTTACTAGTCATTCACTCTAGTTCACTGGCGCTTTTGTCCACTATATTTACTATAAATAATTATAACAAATAATAATGTAATTATAATAAAAAAATATTCAATAATGTAATTATAATAAAAAATTATTCAATAATGTAATCAAATCAAAAACACTGAAATTTGCTCAGTTGCAGAATTGTCGTTGTCATTAATTTTTTTTTTGTTATGAAGAATTTCCCCACAAATCGCTATCGCTCAATTCTAATTTATTATTGCTGTTTTCTAGCTGCTCTAAAACCACTTTTGATGTAAAGGAAAACTTTTTGGTTGCTATTGGCAATCTCCAGTTTCCAGGCGAAAAGAACAGTTTTTATAATATTGCATGCAGGTCACTGGGCAGACCACTAGGGACAAGGGGGGTGTGTATTTATTTCATACAGTACTGTAATCTATAACATTACAGTATACTGTATGTATCGTGTGTATTTACTTTTTTTTATTTGGCGCCGATCTCCGCCCCGTGTGTCGTAACGTCGCAGGGAATGGAGCTCGGCGGCACACAGGCACTGTGAGTCAAGCGAGGAGGACAAAGCTTGATCACACAGCAGGGAGGCATCGCAGGATCCAAGGACAAGGTAAGTAAACTCTGCCTGTGGACACTGCAAGGCGATCGCGAGTCTGGCTCGAGGTCACCGCTTTTGGTGCTGAAATTCCACACCGAGCCAGTCTCGGGAATATCACTGATGGGATTGAAGGAGTTGTAAACCCTCATGGTTTTTCACCTAAATCCATTCTATGCATTATCTGCAGCACCCCCCCCCCCCAGAGCCCCCCTTTTTCTTATCTGAGCTTGATCGTTCCAGCGATGGGGACAAGCACAGTAGCTCCAGACACTTTCTCAGGTCCTCATTGAATAGATTGATAGCAGCAGGAGCAATTGGCTCCTACTGCTCTAAATCCAGTGACACGAAGGGCAGAGGCGGGGCCGAGTTCTGCTGTCTGTGTCAATGGATGCAGCAGCAGGATTCGGGAGTGTGCCTGCATGCGTGCCCCCATGGAATGCAGCTCTCTGTGGGGGTACTCGAGAAGAGGAGGAGCAAGGAGCACCACAGGGGGACCCCAGAAAAGGAGGATCGGGAAGCTCTGTGCAAAACCCTTGCACAGTGGAAGTAAGTATGACATGTTTGTTATTATTAACGAACCTTTACAATCACTTTAAACTTTGTAAATGAAAGGTAACCGTATAACCTGATTAGTTGCCATGTACAGCTGCTCCAGGTTCTCTCTGTCCCATTCCCCTCAATGTCTTCAAATTCCACTAGATGCTTTTAAAAAATTTGAGACGTGCATTACATGACTAATGTTTCATTACAGAAAGAACAAATGAAAACATTTCTAGTGAAAAACAGAAAGGTTATCCTATTTACATCTTTATTGTTCTAGTTCCATATTATCTACTGAAAATATTTAGCATTTTCACTTCTTGTTTTTTTTTTTTTAGGAAAGAAGGAGAAGTTTCAAGTGCGTTTCAAGCGTGCAGAGGGTTACCCCATAGACCTCTACTACCTCATGGACTTGTCTTATTCAATGAAGGATGATCTGGAGAATGTGAAGAAGCTGGGAAGTGACATTCAGCAGGTGTTACACAAGGTTACCAAGTCTGTGCGCATAGGTATGACCAAGGATGACAAGCTTGAAGTAACTATGAGTAAAATGAGAAGTATGGCCATGAAAGGTTCACTATACAGTCTGGCTGAACTGTTGTGATGTCTATAGCATTCCATCATTTTTTGTCACCTTTTACCATCAGCACTCAATGGGAAATGTCTATTGGCATAAATATGGTAAATAAGTAAGGATCCCAGGACATTAGTAATTGTGGCATCTGATGTGTGCATAGACTGTGTGAATAGGTTGATTGTGTGAATAGATTATTCCTGCGGCAGTTTAAGATATCATTTAGTTCTTGGATAATAGAAAAGCAAGTATTTCACACAAAGGGAAGGAAATACAAAAGGAAATACAAAGACAACAGACACAAATCAGAATTATAAAATGTTGGGGTAAATATGGGGTAGAATGGGGCCTTAAAGTGGTTGTAAACCCCCCAAAAAAAAAAATTGTTTTTGATGTCACAGAGTATAGTATAAGAGTATAAGATTTCCTATCATCTGTGCCCAGTCTTGCCACACAGAGTTAATCCAGCGTTGAGTAATCCTCTTTTAATGTTTAGTGGAAATGAACAGCCTTCCAGATAAAACCCTGCCTAAATCAAAAGTCCGTTTTCTCTCTTCTTGCTTTGAGTGAGAGGTTATTTACATATCTAGCTTGGACATGTTTATCATATGTTATGTTATGTTTACAATAACATGAGGTGATATAACATCATAACACATCCTAGTAATATACAATGAACTTTGGATCACCTCTTGTTATGATAAACATGTCCAAGCTAGATATGTAAATAACCTGTCACTGAAAGCAAAAACAGAGAAACGGACTTAACCTAATTTGGCAGGTTTTTATCTGAAACTCTGTTAATTTGCACTGAACTTTAAAAGAGGATTACTCAGCGCTGTATTAACTCTGTGTGGCAAGACTGGGCACAGATGATAGGAAATCTTATACTCTACATTGTGACATTACAATTACATTTACAACCACTTTAAGTAAGCTAGCAATTTTGGCCACCATACCTAGGTGGCCAATGAAAAATGGAATATGACTAATACTAAATTAAGCAGTTAAAGTACAGGAATGATACGCATTCTCGTGCCTTTATATAATAATTCTGCATATTCCATTAAACAGATTTGTACAATTTAATATGCATATGTCTATACTTTTATAGTTGATTATTCTTTTTACTACAAACAGTACAATAAAATAAATAACTAAAAAAACAAGTTACAAAAAATGTGGATGCAGCATAACTGCTATTTTATTGTTTATAACTTATTACATAATAATAGAGAGCTGTGGAGATTAACTTGATTGTTGACCAGTTTTTTTTAATAATTGTTTTTCATTATCTTATATTTCATTTGATTGTTATAGGCTTTGGCTCATTTGTGGATAAGACAGTGTTACCATATGTGAACACAATACAATCCCAGCTGAGGAACCCATGCCCAACACGGACTGAACACTGCCAACCACCCTTCAGCTATCGTAATGTTCTACCCTTAACTTCAAACCTCACTTTGTTCCAAGAGCGTGTCAGTGCAGAAAACATCTCTGGAAACCTGGACTCACCTGAAGGAGGGCTTGATGCAATGTTTCAGGCTGCTGTGTGCACAGTAGGTGTTTAAAAGAATTACAATCATAGATGTTCCAAATAAATGTTAAAGGAGAATTCCAGGTGTGTATATTTACCATACCTGTGTGTGAGCAGGTTCAGGTGGGGACATGGGAAAGTGTACACTGCTGCCCCTAGAGTCTGACAGAGGTATTTGCCTAAACAAATAAAGTGGTGTTAAAGGGGTGGTTCCCCTAAAAAGAAACTTTTAACATTGCCTGTCTCTTCTTAACAACATGTAGAATCGGCTGGTAGTTTAAAAAAAAAACACCCGTACATACCATTTTCGGCATGTAGTCTCACCGCCGCTTCCGGGTCTGGCAGCCGGGGACAGGCATCCGATCGACGCATACAGCGCGTCACGAGATGCCGAAAGAAGCCGAACGTTGGTGCGGCTCTATACGGCGCATGCGCACCAACGTTCGGCTTCTTTCGGCATCTCGTGACGCGCTGTATGCGTCGATTGGATGCCTGTCAATGAAGTAGGCACGCCCATCCCCGGATGCCAGACCCGGAAGCGGCGGTGAGACTACATGCCGAAAATGGTATGTACGGATGTTTTTTTTTTAAACTACCAGCCGATTCTACATGTTGTTAAGAAGAGACAGGCAATGTTAAAAGTTTCTTTTTAGGGGAACCTCCCCTTTAAGGTGGAATTCTCCTTTGATGAACAATACTCTTGTACCTTACAGATATCTTCTTTGTTCTTTCCGTTAGTTATTTTTGTTATGACACTCCGACTGAGTAAAGATTCCCAAGCCAGTGGTGCTAAGCGTCTATCAGGACTTCACCAGCCATAATACGTCATGTTTCCTGTGACCTAGTTGTCATTTACTTGTCTCTTCTCTGCTTTAGCTCCACTTATATATACTACAGGAAGCCAAATTCCGTGCTTTGAATCCTTAAGGCCCCTCTCTCTCTCTCTTTCTTCCGTAACTCTCAGGGCAGGTCTCCAAGATTCAAACCAGGCAGTGATTCTCCAAAAAATTTAGGGCCGCGTACACACGATCAAATTTATCTGTTGAAACTAGTCCGACGGACCGTTTCAGCAGACATCTCCGATCGTGTGTACGGGCTAGCGGACATGTTTACCCAACGGACAAATTTCAAAGTATGCTTTGAAATTTGTCCGCCGGAGACATGCCCGTCGGATATGTCGGCTGGTTAGTACACTAACCAGCGGACAGAAATCTCCGCGCATGCGTCGAATGGATTTCACTTCCCCGTTTGGTGTCGAATGGATTTCACTTCCCCGTTTGGTGACGTGGCGGCGCCAACATCACCGCCACGTCACCGCGTTCCCTGGCCAAGGGGATTTTCATCCGATGGTGTGTACGTCGGACGAAAATCCGGAGAAAACATGTCCGCTAGAAACGGTCTGTTGGACATGTTTCAGCGGACATGTCCCTCCGTGTGTATGCAGCCTTAAATTTACTTAAGGAAATCTTCATTACATCTGCAATAGGTAAATAGTCTCTCCAGAACATGAACGTGTCTGTACAGTTTTGCATTATACACATGGCTGTGCTGCCCCTGGTTCCCCTACCCTAAAATCTGGCATCACACCTCAAGATATTAGCGTCCATAAGCATAGGATCTATGAGTGGCTAAGTCCATACTCTGGAGCCCTGACTGGGCTTGTCCCGAAGTTCTCCTGTAGAATGAAAGTCCCAACAGCCTGCACAAGTTGTTCTCCTTACACACACAGACTGACAGTCCTTTCTAATGCTGATCTCCTGTATTTATATGCTCCCAAGCAGGAATACATGAACATTTTAGACCAGCATGACTAAGCAGGAAGAGAAGACTTATTATGTCTTTGAGTCCCAGGGGCAGTCACACGCTGTACTTACAAAGCCATACACAATATCGTTTTTACAGTTATCAACAAAAAGTAAATATATAACAGCCCTTTTGTAGACACCTATCTACCTGTAGGTTCCCAATAGAAGCTGGAAATTCCTTAGGTGATTTTTACCTTGTGTATTTAAAATAAACATTATTTTTGATTATTCAGCAGTCCATACTCTGTCACTTATTAAGTCTACTTGTCTCTCCACGCTAGGGGAATACTTTTTTTGTATATCCTATATAGGCTGACCTAACCATACTGGCATGAGTTAGATTGGACATATTGCTTTGATTTACGCCCTGTATTCTTTTGCTTTTTGTTGGAATTTCCTATAGTAGACACCACTACTTCAGTGATCTCCAGTGCTGCTAGTTTCCATGTCCCGTGCTGGGCAACTGCTCTGCTGCATTGTAAACAGAGAAAGCTTTGCATTTTCTCAATGAATGCATTGCATTTTCTGATGGAGTTGGGGAAGTGACAAATTACATTTTCCGAGATCTACAGCTAAAGGACTATGTCACTTTTTTTAAAGAAGTTGTAAAGGTACATTTTTTTTTTCCTAAATAGCTTCCTTTACCTTGGTGCAGTCCTCCTTCACTTACCTCATTCTTTGATTTTGCTTTTAAATGTCCTTATTTCTTCTGAGAAATCCTCACTTCCTGTTCTTCTGTCTGTAACTCCACACAGTAATGCAAGGCTTTCTCCCTGGTGTGGAGTGTCGTGCTCGTCCCCTCCCTTGAAAATGCATTGAACCTTTACAACCCCACCAATCTGACATCCAGTAAATTCAATAAAGTTCTATACATTTTCACATAATTACCTCCCCAATTAGGAGTAAAATTTCAGTAAATCCCTATTGAATGACAAGTGGGAACATTTCTGGGTAGCCTTGTCTAAAGCTGGCCATAAAATGTGTGTTTTTCGCTTGACAAAAGTTGATCATTATATCAACCAGAATGTCGTGCAGAATGCAGTGCAGGAGCCGTCTCTCCTCTATTCACCTTGCCTGTGTGGATGGGGGAATTTCTACTTTTTTTTTTAATCAGCCCGGTGTCTGATCAAAAAAAAAATCATCTATGGTCAGCTTAAGAGTTAAAATAATGTAATTGCTACAAAAACTAGTTATAAACTCATAATGCAATAGTACAACGTTCCTGCCCATATCGCTTGAGCTCTTTTAGGTTATTTCCCTAATTGTTTTAGAGGCTGCCCAGATATTGTATGTAAATGTCGGCACTTATCCTTGAGCTGTGCGGTCCACTTTATTAACTGTAGTTATCACAGTGCTAACCTGTTTCTGGCTGAAACTCGTTAGCACTGTGATGTCTGTGGTTTTACCCTGCAGTTAATAAAGTGGATTGTACACAGGGCCGATCCTAGGCAGGGTGCACAGGGTGCATTGCACCCAGGCGCCTGCAGAGGTGGGGTGCCAAGCATCTAACAGACTCTCTAACAGAAGCCCTCTCTGTGTCCATCACAGAGGCCCTTCTCCAGGTCCCAATAAAGTACTTTGCTTTTCTTCCTGTATTTTGTTTATTGTTAAGAGATCATGTAAGGATCCCAGGTTAATGAAGACTTTGTGGGGAAAAATCTCTGTGGTTGAGTCATTGCCATAGAAACATTTGTAAAGGGGAGGAGTTAGTAAAATGAGGGAACCTATGTGGGGACGCCATAAATATTTCTGCACCCAGGCGCCTGTGACCCTAGGATCGGTCCTGATTGTACAGCTCAAGGACAAGTGCTGGCTTTTGCATACAGTTTAATTGAAAGGCACACGGGAGCCTTAGCCGCAGCACATTTGATCAGATTCACCAGGGTTCAGCACGGAAAGTCTTTTTCTCATGCCCACATATCGGTTCCTTGATCCACATCTGGCAGAGATGTCCAGTAATGTAACAATTCTGGTCACTTGCAATTGCAGCAAAAGTGAGAATTATTTACTTACAATCTCCAAGCCCGTAAACATACCTCTGCCTCCCTCTCCCTCTTTTCCTTCAGAAATGTTTTATTGATATTTTAACCACAGCCCCGGACCATATTGCTGGTCAATAACCGGGCCACTTTTTGTGATTCGGCACTGTGTCGCTTTAACTGACTATTGCGCGGTCATGCGACGTGGCTCCCAAACAAAATTGGCGTCCTTTTTTTCCCACAAATAGAGCTTTCTTTTGGTGGTATTGGATCACCTCTGCCGTTTTTATTTTTTGCGCTATAAACAAAAATAGAAAAAGAAAGTAACCGCTCAGTAGTAGTCAAAGAACCTCCTCACCAAAACCAAACCATGGGTGCCGGAAAAGCAATAGCAATGCAAAAATGATGACGTAATATTACGTGATCTCGCGCAGCCGAGCTGACCTGCCGCCGTAAAACTGCGGCGGCTGGTCGGCAAGCGGTTAAAGTAAGAAAAGGAAATCTGTAAGATAAGGCAGGCATAGCAGCAAACATTAATCAATTAAATATGTAGTATATGGTACAGTTTAAAAAGCTACAAGTTATGAAAATAAGGAGCATAAAGATACATAGCACAGGTTCAGGAACTCCCCCTGAACCAATTAGAACCACAGTGTTCATACCTTACGCCTGTGCTCAAATATTATATAAACATTCCAGACATGGTAAATTAGCTACAGGAGTCCATATCTGATCATCTTGCAGGGTAGCACCGCTCTATCTGTGAAAACTTTCAAATATGCGTGTTGGTTACTGGCACCTTCTCTCCGGGTGCCAGGTTTAGACAACCTCCTACTCGTCACAAATTTGGAATATGCATAAATGGAAAGAACCTGCATTTTGGAATCCTGCTAACATGTTTCGGCAAAGAGAATTGTTGACAGCATTGTTGTCAACAAGACTCTTCGCCGAAAAATGTTAGCAGTTACTCTGTACTTGTATAAAGAGGGCGAATTGGCCCAAATGGGCAGGAACTACCAAGATATCAGTAGGGTTTGAGGGGAACAGGGGAGAGAAGAATGGTGAAGATTGTCCCCCCTTTTCTTTATTTTCTCTTCTTTTTTCCTTTGTTCTCTCCCCCCCCCCCCCCTTAACAACAGGAGTAGAAATTGATGTACCTTACCCACATATTATAAATTGTGATAACTTACTTGATGATACTCTCCACCATCTATATCTGTATCACAGGACCACGTTGGTTGGAGGAATGTTACACGTCTCTTAGTATATGCCTCAGATGATGTCTTTCATATGGCTGGAGATGGAAAATTAGCTGGCATATACATGCCAACAGATGGTCGCTGCCACCTAAATGAAAATGGGGAATATTACCAAAGCAATATGTATGTGAGTATAATCCTATACGAGAGTACAGCTAAGCATTCACTTTATGCACTGCTTTTTCCTAGCACAGCCAGAAATATTGTGGGATTAGATGACTGTCAATTGATAGATGTAAGGCAAGATAAGAGTGTTATCTTTCACAAACCTTCTAGGCTGCTAAACCTGTATTAGCCAGATACAGCTCTGCATAGCCACCCTTTACTACCCCTCCCCTGTATTGTATTGCACTGGATAAATAATGTAACTTACAAGTATGTAAAGTGCAGCAGCTAAGAAGTGCTTGCAAAAAAAACAGATATTTGGTAAAAGAATTTTGTCAGTTGGGGGGGGGGGAATTGTAGCTTGTGTACCAGCCCTGAATATTTACTACATTTAAACATTTATTTTCCTTGTAGCCACATTACCCAAACTGTCACCAAAAATAATGCTCAGGCTTTCTCTGGTGCCTATAAATACCTTACAGCTGATTTTGAGCTATGGGAGCCCCAAAGCCAAATAAGTTGTTTGCTTCTCTATTATTTTTGGATACTGATAGGGTTCATTATATGTAGCTGGTTCACTCTCAGTAATCTGATGAGAAACGTTGCAGGGTCTGCAACCCTTTAGAAGTAGATAATCCTTAGGGAGTAGAGGATGTCTAAAATCTGATTTGTATCTTAATGTAGACTTTTTGGGAAAATTAGGGAGTAAATTGCACAAGCAAGAAAGTACATTTCTTGGGGCATCTGTACCCCAACAGTGCATAGAACGCCTACAGGTTGCAATATTACATAGGATCTTTCAGAAAATTACGACTGCAGATTGAAAAGGAAAGGCCACAATATGACTTGTGTAGAAATAGTATATGCTATATTATATATTTTTTTCATTTGCTATTTTTTTTCCACCAGAAACAGCCGATGACTAATCACTGCACCGGGCTGGTACCATGTGACCGCTGTAACCAATCACAGCAGGTCACATGGCAGTTTTAAACAATGGATGACTTCCTTTCAAGCCATCCATTGTGTACAATTGTGTCGCTAGCTGTGAGTGATCATATGGTACAGACTGGGCCAATCACAGCCCATCTGTGCTTTGTGATCAGCTGTGGCCAGTAACAGCTAATCACAACAAAACAAACTGAATGAATCAATTTAATTATATAAAATGCTTTCTTATAGCAATGAAATTCATTGCTATAAGCAAACATAATGTGTAAAAAATTAATTAAAATACTGATCACTTCCCCAAAGTAGTACAATGTTACAGTGTGTTTAAAAAATCATTTTATATATATATATATATATATATATATATATATATATATTTAAAACTTAAATCATTGACGCTGTACTGAACTGGTGGCATTATGTAAAAGAAAACATATTTTTTTCAATTTCTTCACTTTCAAAAAAAATTACAACTTCAAAAATCCTGCCATGCCTCCTACTAAATACCTTGGACTGTCTAGATTCCTAAAATGGGTCCTTTGGGGGGAATTTATACTGTCCTGCCATTTTTGGGCCTCAAGAATTGAGGCTGTCAGTACATCGGGATTGATTAATTTTCAGATATATACCATAGTTTGTAGACTTTCCTACAGACTAAATAATATACACTGATTTGGGTTATTTTCACCAAAGAAATGTAGCAGAATATTCTCAATTTATGAAGAAAGATTATTTATTTGCAAAACAGAAACAAAGAAAAACTTGTTTTTTTCAAAAAAAAAATGTATTTTTTTCGCTTATTTAGCAATAAATAAAAACCCAGTGGTGATTAAATACCACCAAAAGAAATCTCTAGTTGTATGAACAAAATTATAAAAACTGCGTTTGGGTGCAGTGTTATGACTGCACAATTGTCATTCAAAATGTGACAGCACTGAAAGCTAAAAATTGGCCTGGGTAGGAAGGGAGTAAAAGTGCTCGGTATTGAAGTGGTTATGTTTCTGGAGCAGGTCAAAATTTCCCTCTCAGTATCCTCTTGGCATACTGGGGCACCTCTGCCCCAGCAAAGCTGCACAACTTACAGTATGTATCTGTTAGATGCCTGCATTTAATTATTGCCCATAATTTTGGTGCTACAAGGAAAATAAAGGTTTGTTTTAATGTGGCTCTGCATTTAAATCTACATTTTATTATGCTCTGCCTGAAAGTTAGCTATCATTCAAGTGGGGAGAAGAGTATGTATGCCTTGATGGTATATACTTTTGTCGTTTTACGTTTCCATTTTTTAATGTCTAAATATATATTTCTTTTACAGGATTATCCATCTGTGGGACATCTTTCCCAGATACTCTCAGCTGCCAACATCCAGCCTATATTTGCAGTTACCAGCACTGTCCTCTCCACCTATCAGGTAAATACATGTTTTTTATTAATACTGTGGGCTTAGCCTTTACTATTCTTTGAATAGCCAGATCAGTAAAAGTAGAGCTTAGTGGTAGCAGAACAGAAGTGTAAAGGCTGCATTCACATTAGTGGTACTGCTTACCGCCTTCTGAAAAGTGTAGGGTGGTATAGCAGCAGCTGGCAGGCATTCAGCAGGAGCTATTGCTGCCTCAGGAACACTTGCTCTTTTTGTTTTTGTACTTTAAATTGCTTAATGTCAATTTAACAGTGGGGGCTGTCTTGCAACTAAAAGCTACACGTTTGGCTGGTGGTTGTGGTGTGTTGAATTCTATAAACGAGTCTGACAGGCGGTGCTGCCAGTCCAACTCTACACCCCAAGTTAAAAAAGCTGTGCCAGGGCGGGGGGCAGTAAAACCATGGCACAGCTGTCTGAAAGAAACCTTAAGTAAGAAAGTCCAACACCTTGCCACAAAAAAAATCATCAGCACAAATTGTTGTTTTAAGACCTCTCCTCCCTGTAACTCTATAATGATTCCAATGACTTACTCACAAGTTCTTAGGGGTTACGGAGGTTTGCAGGAACACTGTGGGATTAAAAATCAGATGTGGAGTAGGATTGTAGGATAATAGCTTTGTGGGCTTAGTAAGAAAATATCATCATGATACATAGGAGAGTTATTTTCTCCTTTTTTATTTATTATATCTTTGTAGGAGCTGAGTGATTTGATCCCTAAATCTGCAGTTGGAGAACTGACCGAGGATTCCAGCAATGTGGTTAATTTAATATCTCAAGCATATAATGTAAGCAGTTTGTAATTTGTTAAAGCTGATCTCCAAACGGCATAAAAAACATACAGTTACTGATCATTTGTAGTAACGTATTTTTGGATTAAGTAGAATTGTCTTTGTTTGCTATACCACAGCTTCTTCCGATCTGAAAAATGCCGCTTTTAAGGATAGGGAGAAGATGTGGTGGGTTTTCCTAACTTTTCCTCTACTTTGCACTGACAATCTGCCATAATAAAAAAAAGACGCCCAACATCTCCCTTGTTCATATACTAGTGGCCATTTTTAATACGGCAGATATTGTGATTATTTACAAACCTCCTCTCTTAACATTATTAATAATTATATTTGTATCAAAGATTACGCTTTAAGACCATTCTCAGTAATTTGTTCAAATGCTTAGCACCAGTGACCAATCTGATCTTATCTTTTATAAATTCAGAATGATTTCTAATTATTTGCAGCACTTTTTTTTAACCTTAATTCTTATGTTTGCTTATTTTACAGAGTTTATCCTCCACAGTAAACCTAGAACATGTAAATTTACCAAAAGGAATTCATATCACTTATGATTCTCACTGCCCTGACCTTGTTAGTGAGGGACAACCAAGAGGCCAGTGCTCTGGCGTCAAAATTAACCAAATGGTAAGATATGATGGAACAATGATAACTTTATGCAGCTTGAATGGTTTATTCCAGTATGTGGGGGTTATGCTAAGTGTAAAAACCTCAAGCATATCTAATACACTGCCATGGAGACTGATAATAGCATGTCAAATCTGGATAGAAGTGGGATGGAAAATTGTGGACTTTTCAATATTTAAAATGTCAATCAGAGCAGATTTTTTCACTTAGGCCACGTACACACGAGCAGACAGATTTGTTCAAATCGGTCAGGGCCGACCGATTTGAACAAATCTGTCTGCTGGGGACACATTAGTTTGATCGTGTACACACGATCAAACCAAAATCCCCGCCGCCAGACGGCGCGGTGACATTGACGCCGCCACGTCACCGCACCAGGAAGTAAAACACTTCCGTGCATGCGTCAAAACCATTCGGCGCGTGTGCAAGAAGACATGTCTGCTGGTTAGCGTACTAACCAGCAGACATGTCGGGCGGACGGGTTCCCAGCCGACAGATTTCAAAGCATGCTTTGAAATCTGTCGGGTGGCCAAATCCGTCGGCTCGCCCGTACACACGGTCGAATCTGTCTGCTGGGACGGTCGGGCCGACCGTTTCCAGCAGATAGATTTGATCGTGTGTATGCGGCCTTATAGGTAAATATTGGTGGGCAGATCTCCCAGTGTAGTATTTTTCCATATCTCTGCAATGAAGCCTGGTTCCCACCTCCTCCATGCCCAGGTGTCTTACAATTAAGCTTTAAAAATGAGACTCCTTGTGTTAGAAAGTGATAGGCGCTTATATCTGGGAATATGGCAGCAATCCTACTCCTCCAAAGATCTATAGTACCAATGTTTGGTACAGCCCACTAAAATCTATAACATTATCACGTATTGGGTAGACTGACCTTTTCCTGTGCGTAGGAACATATCTAAAGATACATTCTATAAGGAGTGATACCATGTATTTCCTTGCAGGTAGATTTTGATGTGACATTATGGATAGATGAGAAGATCTGCCAGGATGAAAGACAGAGGTTCCATCTAAGGGTGCTTGGATTCAGCGAGGAACTGAGTGTGGATGTTGAGCCGGTATGTGACTGTAACTGTAATGACGAAGAGATTTTATCCAACCACTGCAGCCAGGGACTTGGAAACTACAGCTGTGGAGTTTGCAGGTAATTAAGAATTCTTACTCTCCTTAGATGCATGACTATGTACTCAATTCTAACTGACATGATACATTAATGTTCACACATTAATTTGTGCTGTAAGCTCAGCCAAACACAATAGGAATGCAGAAGTAGTGGGTCTCTCAGCATGAATTTTAGATAGTGAGATTGAGAGGCATACTGCCTGGACACACCACAACTTTAGATATTTGTTTCTTTCGGATATAAAAACAGAAAATCTATATATTTTAATGGTTAGTATCTATATTAATAGAGCTGCTGTAAAGATTGGAATCACAGTATATTAGCTTTAGGGGCCAGGAGATCAGCGCTGGTAATTATCATCCCAGGGATCAATGACCTATACCTCTAAAGCCTTGTACACACAATCCAAATTTATAGCCATAACTGTCTGATGGACAATTGTTGGCTAAATTAACGACAACAAAAGTTGGCTGTTAATGCTCACCAACTGTCTGGCAATAAATCCGACCAACTAAAATCCTAAGTACAAACATGCATGCTCAGAACCAATGTCAAACATCAGACAACAATAGCAGAAGTTGCCCAAACAGTGGTAAAGAGCTGAAAACCCACGTGGTTTGATGAACATTGGCTGAAAATGTTGTGCAGAGCATATGTAGAACAGGTTCACGGCCAATGCCCTTCGGACCAAAATCCACGGAAAAGTCCGCTGGAAGTCCGATCGTGTGTACAAGGCTTAAGGCCCCTGTCAAACACTGATCCTCATTGTAACCCTAAAGCCTCATACACACGATCGGACTTCCATCAGACTTTTTAGTGGATTTTGGTCCGAAGGGCATTGGCCTTGAGCTTGGTATGCATACAGACGGCACAACATTTTCAGCCAACGTTCACAAAACCACATGCTTTTTCAGCTCTTTACCGCCACCCTTTGGGCAACTTCTGCTATTGTTGTCTGATGTTTAACATTGGTTCTGAGCATGCGTGTTTGTACTTTGGATTTTAGTTGGAGGCATTTGTGTACACATGATCGGATAAACCAACTTAACGGATTTATTGCCAGACAGTTGGTGAGCATGAACAGCCAACATTTGTTGTTGTTAATTTAGCCAACAATTGTCTGATGGAGCATACACATGGTCGGATTATACGACACAACAATTGTGGCCATAAAATTGGATCGTGTGTATGGGACTTTACACAAATATTCACTCTGTCACTGTAACACTCACAGTCACAACACTTTGCACCCCATAAACCAACCCCTTTATTGTATACTCACCTCTTTCTCCAGGGACCTCTGCACTGGTAACAAATAAATTCCCATTCTGAACCAGCACTTCCAGCACTAATGTTCTGAATCCAGGATCTCATGGTTTGTAAACATCACATCATTAATAAAATCAGCTCGGAAAAAGTATTGAACTGCTATGCTCATGTTCAGTATCATAAGAGAAGGATATGAAATACAAAGAAAATATTCCACTATTACAGCCATGTCTGTGTTGCTGTAGTTCAATGATTAAATGCTATGTTTTTTTTTGCAGCTGCATCGAAGGGTATAGAGGAAAGCATTGCGAATGTCCAAAAAACAAGTATGAGTCGGAGGAAGACTGCATTATGCCCGGCTCACTGCTGCCTTGTAATGGGCATGGAAGGTGTGAATGCGGACTCTGCACATGTGATAAAAATTTCCGGGGAATGTTTTGCGAGTGTGATGATACCAGCTGTGAAAGACACGACGGCCAGCTTTGTGGAGGTATATTAAAATGCAAAAAAACAGAATTTAAAAAAAAGTTAGTGAAAATTAGTAATTCAATCAAGACGTAAGTGTGTTAGCAAGATATATAGAGTCATGCATTGCAGTAGCGTGGTAAAATACACTTTTTAGAGCTTGTTAATGCAAACCAACAGATTGAATTCAGCTTAATCACAGACATTATTAGATATGGAAATCAATAATTATTATTATTTGTAATTTTATGTTCAGGTCTTTCCAGAGGGGTCTGCAACTGTGGAAACTGTACATGCAACTCAAATTATATGGGCAATGCCTGCGAATGCAGTTTGGAGACCAAAGAATGTGAGACACCGGGTGGAAAGATATGCAGTGGTCATGGAACCTGTATATGTAACAAATGTGTCTGTGAAAGTGGATACCAATCCAGCGACAAGTGTAGTGAATGCTTTCAGTGTAAGACCCCATGCCAGATATACAGGTAAGATTGTGGTGAAAGTAATCTAGTGACAAACTGGGGTTTGTTACCCCCCCCCCCCCCCCATTATTTGGAGTCCTTTTGAAGTCCAAAAAACAACCAAAGCGATACAGTCAAAATGAAGTGAACAACAGAAAAAATATGGCTAACATGTTTCACATGATGTGATGCTTACTCGTAGCTAGTGAACAATGACAAAAACTGTGTTTAAAAAGGAGGGGAAAAAGGTGAATGGGGTGTTTCACCAATTAGCCCACAGGTGATCGTTAGTCAATAGAACACTTTGATGAACCCTGATGTGTCACACATGGAATACTATTGTGTATGGGATTAAATAAAAATCTCATAATGGTGATAAAAGATGATAAAAAAAAACACCATGTGTGAAACAAATATATATATATATATATATTTTGACTGCATCGCTTTGGTTGTTTTTTGGATTTTATTAGTACAATAAAGACATCGTTTTATGGAGTGCGGCAGTCCAGGATCTTCTTCTATCCAATGCACCTGTGCATAGCCAGCACCTTTTTGGTTTAGTGGGACGGAAGCAAAGCCAAGGGATCAGCAGTTTTTAGAGCAATGTCACCTCTGTTTTTCAGGTGTTGGGCTTGGCCCCTTAGTTTCAGTAAAGGGAACTCTTAAGTTAGCATACCAAGACATTTTGGACAATTGCATGCTCCCAACTTTGTGGGAACAGTTTGGCGATGGCCCCTTCCTGTTCCAACATGACTGCACACCAGTGCACAAAGAAAGGTCCATAAAGACATGGATGAGCGAGTTTGGGGTGGAGGAACTTGACTGGCCTGCACAGAGTCCTGACCTCAATCCGATAGAACACCTTCAGGATGAATTAAGAGTGGTGACTGTGAGCCAGGCCTTCTCGTCCACATCAGTGCCTGATCTCACAAATACTCTTTTGGAAGAATGGTCAAACATTCCCACAGACACACTTCTTAACCTTGTGGACAGCCTTACCAATAGAGTTGAAGCTGTTATAGCTGCAAAGGGTGGGCCAACTCAATATTGAACCCTATGGACTAAGACTGGGATGCCATTAAAGTTCATGTGCGTGTAAAGGCAGGTGTTTCAATATTTTTGGTAATATTGTATATGTGGTGCCTGGTGTTTGTTGCAACAATAATGTCAAGATAGACTGTCTGATAATCAGATTAAATTTAGCTGAGAGAACAAATGTGTTGCTTGCGCAAAGATGAAACGTTGTTTGTTTAATGGTTGTATGAAACAATTTATTTCCTGTGTTGGTTAGGCACGCTGTGTGTGGTTTTCTGCAGAAGCAAACTTCTGTCATCTTGCTGCAGAGTATGTATGTAACAGATGTGACCTCCTTATACCTTAGAGATCTTCTCATCAGTGTGAGAAATGGGAATCACAGTGGACTTTATAATATATTTCACAGTAGACGATTTTGGATAATCACATTGTTTACCTGCTTACAGGAATGAGGGCACTGGGAGACTACCAAGAGGGGTAACCCTGTCCTGCTGATTCTTTTTGAATATTGCGTTTGGCAAAACTCAGGGAAAATACTTCTGTACATTTAATTGGATTGTAGCACTAATGTGTGGTTTCCACAGCTTATGTTTTTTACTATGGTGCTCCCTTAATTTACCATTGCACTTCTGCATTTTGTACTTTTGTACTGTAAAAATGTAATAAAAAAACGATTAGAAATTACAATATATTTCATGGTATATATACAAATATATCTATTACTGGTTTTATGTTTAACAAATATGTTCATCTCATGTGGATTTCTTCTTGTAGAGACTGCGCAGAATGCAAGGCATTCAATTCAGGACCAATAATAGATAACTGCACCGACTCCTGCTCTCATGTTGTTATCACCTTTGAAGAAGACTCAGCGTCTGGAAGGAAGGAAACCAACGACTGGTGTTCAGAGAAAAACATCACATTTGCTGTGACCCATACCGATGAAGCCGGACGCATACACATTCTTGTGAAGAAAAGAGAAGGTGATAACGAAAAGTGTATATTGAAAAAATATAATTTTAAAAGCTTGAGGCCAAAATAATACTTACTCAAATTGGCAATGGAAAACAAACAGGGGTGACATTTTGTTCTAACTGTCTAAACACAGTACTAAGCAGTAGCCCAAATCTATGCAAACCATACATCTCAGTTTTTGCTGTCCTTACATGTTGGCCCTAAAGACAAAAGACAATCCGCGCTAACACCCCTAAAAATAATTAATATATAGGTATAAACAAACCCGTGAAAAACGTGAAAGATAAAAAGTGAAAAATGCTGCACCTTAATACAAAGAAGCCCAATATAGGGCTCCACAAGACATATATATACAAAGGACAAAGGCGCGCAACAATGTAACATATGTATAAAAAATATGTGTATGTGTTTCCACTGCAACCTGCAAATGGTGAAAAAAATATATACAAATAAGGAATGTGCAACGTCCCAAATAGGATTCCAATTGTTAGATGTTCAAAAACGTATTTCATAAGGCCTTAAAAAACACAGTTCATAGGGAATTTCCAATGTAGTGTTGTAGAGAATTCCAATGGTGTCCCTTATCTGTTCTAAGTAGGGAAGTAATAGATGGCCGCTTACCGCAATGTTGGACCCTTCCAGGGGTCAATAAAGCATTCAACACACTTATCCGCGGCTGGGTCCTAAAAATCACTCCACTGCTGACAGCTCAAGACTACTCCGAACGACTGAAGAGATTTTCCACTCCAAGAGATATCTCACTCCAAGATATGGCTCAGATATTCAGCTTATTTAGGATATCGTGGAAGATAGAGAAAAAAGGAACTCCATAGTGTAACAGGTTTAAAAAGAAGCTGACAGTTTATTCAGTTTACACTGATACAATTAAAAACAAACAGTCCTTCACCCTGCACATATCCGAGTTTCTCGGCAAAGATTCAAAAGCAATTTGATGTGTGCAGATGCTTCCAGCTAGGCATGCAAACGATCAAATCAGCCAGCTGGCAAGCTCATGAACGTGGTGACTATGGGACAAGCCCAAAAAAAGTGAATGGGGGAGGGGATTCAAAGATCCAGCGTGTTCCTCCTCCCATTCCTCCCCTTCAATATGTAGTTCACATACAACATTGAATTCTTGCCCCCTCCCCCATTCACTTTTTTTGGGCTTGTCCCATAGTGAATGCAATGTGGTTCTCTGTATCTGTCATAATGTGATATCAGGTTGCACATTCAGTAACGTTTTATATGCCTTTTTTATTTTATTTTTATTTTAATGCTTTTTAAAAGGTATTTTTTCTTAAACTATATACCTTCCCAGGTAGTATTATGTTTTTGTTTACAGTATCAGGCGTTGTTTTTTAATAACATTATGCACTGATTTTTATTGATGGTTTTGTCATGAGTGATGTCCCGCTTTCAAGTGTAGAGATCTCGCTCCAATACAAAACTAAGTTGGCTGCAGTGTAGAGTAGGTTCCGGCATTTGCTTGTTCCGGTGTCACTCTCCTGCGTGATCGCATAAATAAGAACGAGGTGTGGGACGTCCAACACTTGAGCCTCCTTTCCCCGTAGAAGCCCGTTTGGATGAAACGCTGCGTCGGGTGGAGCTAAGTATCGCAGACGTCACCACGTTCATGAGCTTGCCAGCTGGCTGATTTGATCGTTTGCACGCCTAGCTGGAAGCATCTGCACACATCAAATTGCTTTTGAATCTTTGCCGAGAAACTCGGATATGTGCAGGGTGAAGGACTGTTTGTTTTTAATTGTATCAGTGTAAACTGAATAAACTGTCAGCTTCTTTTTAAACCTGTTACACTATGGAGTTCCTTTTTTCTCTATCTTCCACGATATCCTAAATAAGCTGAATATCTGAGCCATATCTTGGAGTGAGATATCTCTTGGAGTGGAAAATCTCTTCAGTCGTTCGGAGTAGTCTTGAGCTGTCAGCAGTGGAGTGATTTTTAGGACCCAGCCGCGGATAAGTGTGTTGAATGCTTTATTGACCCCTGGAAGGGTCCAACATTGCGGTAAGCGGCCATCTATTACTTCCCTACTTAGAACAGATAAGGGACACCATTGGAATTCTCTACAACACTACATTGGAAATTCCCTATGAACTGTGTTTTTTAAGGCCTTATGAAATAAGTTTTTGAACATCTAACAATTGGAATCCTATTTGGGACGTTGCACATTCCTTATTTGTATATATTTTTTTCACCATTTGCAGGTTGCAGTGGAAACACATACACATATTTTTTATACATATGTTACATTGTTGCGCGCCTTTGTCCTTTGTATATACTTACATGTTGGCCAGCTTGTTCCTGAAATGGGGGGTATGATCAAACAAAGTATAACAGAATGCTAGGAAAATATAGCATAGGCATCTTGGTATCACCCAGCTTCATGACTTCAGTGCCAACATGCAGTCAGAAGATGAACTGGGATTTTAGTTTTAGTCCTGCTTACATACTTGTTACTACATGTTTCTTTCTTTCTGTCAGTCAGTCAGTCAGTCAGATTGGTGTAGCAGGACGCTCTCACACGAGTCGGCTCACCTGAGACAGATTAGTCAGGCAGGTGCTCCCTCAGCCCCCGGCTGCATCCAGGACATCCAGGACTCACGGATCTCAGCTCTCCTTGCACCCTTTGGCCTCCATACTCCCCTTCACTATTAGCTAGGGACGTGTCTAGCCTTCTTTCTGGGCGCTTGTGTTCCCCCGCCTCCCTGCCTCCCCTGGGACAGCGCGGCCGTCATTCTAAGGATAAGCCGCAGCTCTGCCCAGCGGAGCAACGGTTACACACCACAGAGCTTTCTCCCCCTTTCTCCTCCTGGCCACCGGCTCCTTCCCAAAGCCATCTGTATTCGAGGCATCCCCCCGTCGCCTCCCCGCCTCAAATCCTTCCCTCTCCAGTCATCCGCGCCGACCTATGCAGATTTTCGGCGGCCGCGCTTAGGAAAGACCGCGGCTTCACCCGCGGCCTAGCGGCGCACCACACAAACACAGAGGAAATCCCTCTAAAGTGGCCCAGAAACCCCCACCTACCCTAGGAGGACCCCCATCCTCTCCCAGTCGCCCACCAGCCTTCTCTAGTGTCCTATCCACCAAGGTGACAGCCCCCAGCTCAGGTCCTTTTTCCTGAATGGTGGCCATCTTGGTATACCCCAGCACATCTCCCCCTATTTGGCCCCACCGCGTATCCACCACCCCTTTAGCACTTGATCCAGGGTTTCGGCTGATCGCTCTTGAGGGGTCAGGAAGGAATTTTTTTTCCCTTACCGCAGCACTGGTTAGCACGGCCAGGGTTTTTTTTGCCTTCCTCTGGATCAACCTGGGAGTGAGGATTTAAAGAATCTTCCCCCCCCCCCCATCCCATTAAAAACCTCACGGACACCCCCGATGTTTGGCGACAATGGCTAATCTGCGATATTCTGCAGACACCATCCTGGGTCTGAAGCGATTCGCCACAGTATTACCAGCCATCACCAAAAAGGCCTTAAGAATTGAGCAACTTTTGAGAATCGATCGACTATCAAAAATTTCAGTCATCCACCCCAGCCCAAGCACATATCATGTGCTTTGATCAACACAAGATCGGCAGTAAAACACCGATTAGAAATCCATGATTTCATTCTACAATACGATTTAGACTGCCTCTTCATTACAGAAAGCTGGCTCACAGCCGACTAACACCATTCTAGGAGAACTGGTGCCAGAAAACTATCGTATTATAACCGAAAACAGAATAGGGCAAAGAGGAGGAGGCCTGGCGGTGATCCACAAGACTCACCTTGCGATCACTAAACCAGTCCTTCAAAACCCTCTTCCATTCATGGAAACCCTTACTCTGCAGCTGCAAACAAATCCCCAGGAGACCGTCCGCGTTCTTCTCTGCTATAGGCCACCCGGGCCAAAATCGCAGATTCTACCATCATTGACGGACTTCATGTCCACTTATACCCTTAACAGCAAACACCTTTTGCTGCTCGGGGGTTTCAACCTCTGGGCCAATTCCTCACAAGACCCCGTTGCTGACGCCTGTATTAACCACCTGGAAGGATTAGGGCTACAGCAACTAGTATGTGGGCCCACACATGCTTCAGGTCACACACTCGATCTTATTTTCAGACAAAATCTGAAAATAAGTATTTTGGAAAATGAACCGTTGCCATGGACAGATCACCATGCAATTAAATTCATAATTTCCAAAACTCCCCCATTGATAAAAACACCTAAGCTGGTGACAACACACTGGACTAGATCTCAGAATAAGCTCCATTCGGAACTCTTTAAATCTACCTTAGGAAATAAAATTAAAACAATCCAACCATTTCGAACAGCCTCAGACACACTGGATGCCATAAATGCAGCCCTACTACAGTCAGCCGACTTAGTAGCGCCGAAACGCAAAACCCACATCCGGAAAAACAAGTCCGGCTGGTTTAACAACCAGCTGTCGCTACTGAAGCAAGAGCGCAGAAGGGCGGAAGCCGCCTGGAAAAGAAGCGCATCAGAGGAAAACCTCATCATCTACAAAGCAGCAACAAGAAAATACCACAAAGCAATCTTTAAAGCCAAGAATTTTTTTTTTCCGAGGCTATCAACAACGCCCTAAACCGCCCCCGCAAACTCTTCAAGCTGGTCACGCAGACCATGAATCCAGGCTGTCTTGAAGCCCCCAATTCAGATACCCAAGAATTTTGCAATGAAATATCGGATTTCTTCATCAATAAAATTGAGAGAATCCGGGAAAGCATTGGACAGAACAATACCCCCCTCAACCCCGCGCTCAATCAACCACACAACACCCATAGAAACTTTCTACATTTAACAAAGTTCACTCTGGAACCCATCTCCATCGATGCCACAAAAAATATCATCGGTACTTTGCGAAACAGCACAGCCCCTAATGATATCATCCCCACTAAACTGCTGAAGGAATGTGCCGATATCTTGGCACCACCTATCACGCAGCTTATAAACCAGTCATTTAAGGAAGGCATAGTGCCCTCCCTGCTGAAAGAGGGCACAATCCAGCCCATCTTGAAGAAACCCACCCTGGACCCCAAGGACCCAAATCACCGCCGTCCCATAACAGGCCTAAACGTCCTCTCCAAGGTAATGGAGAAAGTAGTGGTACAACAGATGCAACAGCATCTAGATACCCATAATCTACTTGATCCATTTCAATCGGGTTTCCGTCCCGGACACGGGACAGAGACAGCATTACTCAAAATATGAGATGACGCTCTAGAGGCCGCAGACGAAGGAGAATCTTGTCTTCTGGTTCTACTGGACCTAAGCGCAGCTTTTGACACGGTAGATCACAAACTATTACTGACGCGGCTAGCTGAAGTAGCCAGAGTCGCAGAAGGTGATTTACCATGGTTTTCCTCCTTCTTGGAAAACCGATCACAAACAGTGAAATTGGGACCTTTCACCTCAGAAAAACGCACGGTGTCATGTGGAGTCCCTCAAGGATCACCCCTGTCACCGGTGCTCTTCAACGTCTATCTTCGCCCTCTCTTTGAAATCATTAGTAGTCAACAACTACTTTATCACTCATATGCAGACGACACGCAACTGTATTTTCGCATCTGCAACAAAAAGGATCATCATCTCAGTTTAGAGAATTGTCTCTCTTTGATAGAAAACTGGATGACTAAGAGTTATCTTAAACTCAATAGTTCCAAAACAGAACTTTTTCTGTTTCATGCCAGTCGCAAGAGTCAACTGGCAACAACCTGGACACCTCCTCCCATTCTGGGCCAAATCATCACCCCTAGCTCCAAAGTCAAAAGTTTCGGGGTCATTTTTGACTCCTACATGACAATGGACGCACAAATAGGGTCAATAGTCAGCGGATCTCACCATCTGCTTCGCCCACTACGCAGACTTATTCCGTTTATTCCTAAAGAAGACACAGCGGTCGTGGTGGGAGCAATTGTTAACTCCAGACTGGACTATGCAAATGCCCTTTACCTCGGTCTCCCTAAGTACCAAATCACTCGACTGCAAGTCGTTCAAAATACGGCCGCCAGACTTGTGACTGGGAAAAAAAACCCTGGGAATCAATCTCACCTTTACTGAGATCACTTCATTGGTTGCCAGTAAAAGACAGAATTGCTTTTAAAGCCCTCTGTCTGACACATAAGTGCATCCATGGGAAAGCCCCGCAATATCTATGCGAAAAGATAGAAGCCCACAATTCCAATCGCGTCCTGCGATCCACCAATCAAAATCTGCTCCAGATACCCAAAGTCAGATACAAGGCCAAAGGAGAAAGAAGGTTTGCTTTCCAAGGTCCCAGACTATGGAACGCTTTACCAACCAGCATTCGGTTGGAGGAAAACCACGTGAGCTTCAGAAGACAGATTAAAACTCTGCTCTTTTGAAGGCCTTGAGAGACAGAAACAACAAGCGCCCAGAGGCGATTTAGTTCGCATGTGCCGCGCTATATACGTTTTTCATTCATTCATTCATTCATACTATTGACGAGTTTATACATAAGTGGGGAGTTGGGTAAATCTCACTAAAGCAAGCTCTACATTTTTCTGCCCTTTAGTTATATTTTATTACCCAGTGCAAATATGTTCTTCTGATGGAATGTAATATACAAAAAGTAATGTGGTTATTGGCTTCTGTAATACATAATTGTAAGAATATAATTTTTATCACCAATTATCAATGGCCCATATTTTAGCATGACAATGAAAATCATTTTTGTCTTGTTACAGAGATTAAAGATCAGACAAAAAGTCTAATACTGGGATTGGTTTTGGGAATTGCATTCTTTGGCCTCCTCCTAATTGTTTTGTATCGAATCATCGTGGAGATGTATGACCGGCAGGAATATAACCGGTTCCTGACAGCACGGAGTACTGAGCAATGGAATGAGGTTAGAAACGTAAAAACTAACAGATGAATAAATTATATCACACCTTAAGAGATATTAGCAAAATCAGGTGCTACAATCCTAAACAGGGATACAATCCTAAAAATCACTAAATGTAATAACCATAAGATAAGCATTGGACTAGCACATAATAAATGAAAATGTGCATTTAATGCATTCTAGTATAGAAGCATACAATAAATAAAGCCAGTATAATATACATAGTACATTAGAGTGAGTAAGCAGCAAAGAAAGGTGTTCCACCCTATAACGTTTGTATTGAGACCTTGTGCCTGGCATTAGGTGGTTATATTGAGGGTAATGTGCTCACTCGCTCACGCGCTCACTGACAATTTTGACACGAATCTACAACCCCAATTCAAGAAAAGTTGGAAAATAGAGACATATAAAGTGTTTGAACTGAGAAAATGTACCATTTTAGAAAAAAAATAGTTAATTGTGACATTGATGGCAGCAACACATTTCAAAACAGTTAGGAACAGGTCAGAAACATGTTTGAGTATAAAAAGAGCATTTCAGAGTGTCTCAGAAGTAAAGATAGTCAGAGGTATACAAAGAAATATCACAAATAAATCTTTATGGCCAAAAAAAATCACTTCGCCAACATCATCACCAATGCCCTAAAGCGTCCCCGCAAACTCTTCAAGCTGGTTTCACAGTCAATGAATCCAGCTTGTTTAGAGCCCCCCAATTCTGATTCACAAGAATTTTGCAACGAACTATCGGATTATTTCATTAATAAAATTGAAAGAATCCGTGTAAGTATTGAGCAAAAAGGAATCGGCATGAATCCTGCCCCTAATCCCAACCCAAATACCATTATATACCCGCCGCAAGCACCAAAATTCACCTTAAAGCGGAGTTCCACCCTTAAAAACACTTTTTTCATTACATCCAGCATACTGGCGTCAGCGCCAGTATGCTGTTTTTTTTTTTTTTAATGCTCGTACTTACTGTTTCTCCCAAATTTAATTTCCTGGCGCACCGCGGAGTGTCGCCGCTATAAGGCGTCACGCTTTCCGGAAACAGCCGATTAGCGTTCGGCTTTTACTCGGCGCCTGCACACAGCCCCAGGAGCTGACTGCGCAGGCGCGGTATATAGCGCGTCACGCCCTCCGAAAAAACCCGAAGTAGGACCGGCTATTTTCGGCGCCTGCGCAGTCAGCTCCTGGGTCTATGCGCAGGCGCCGAATGCTAATCGGCTGTTTCCGGAAGGCGTGACGCCTTATAGCGGCGACACTCCGCGGTGCGCCAGGAAATTAAATTTGGGAGAAACAGTAAGTACGAGCATTAAAAAAAAAAAAAAACAGCATACTGGCGCTGACGCCAGTATGCTGGATGTAATGAAAAAAGTGATTTTAAGGGTGGAACTCCGCTTTAAAACCCATCACCATCACTGCCACTAAAAATATCATTGGGACTCTGCGCAACAGCACAGCACCCAATGACATCATTCCCACTTAACTGCTGAAAGAAAGTGCCGACATACTGGCACCAGCTATCACGCAGCTTATAAATCAATCATTCAAGGAGGGCATGGTGCCCACCTTGTTGAAACAAGGTACAATAAAACCTATCCTAAAAAAAAACACCCTTGACCCTAAAGATCCAAACAATAGGAGGCCCATAACAGGTCTAAATGTTTTCTCCAAGATAATGGAGAAAGAAGTTGTACAACAGTTACAACTGCATTTAGAAACCCTAAATTACTCGATATGTTTCAATTAGGCTTCCGGCCAGGTCACGGAACTGAAACAGCTCTGGTAAAAATATGGGAAGACGCTCTAGAGGCCCCAGATGAAGGAGAATCCTCTCTCCTGATCCTGTTGGACCTAAGTGCGGCCTTTGATACAGTAGACCACGGATTACTCGCTAGGCTAGCTGAAGTGGCCAAAGTCGCGGAAGCGGATCTACCATGGTTCTCCTCCTTCTTGGAAAACCGATCACAAAACAGTGAAATTGGGATCTTTCACGTCGGAAAAGCGTACGGTATCATGCGGAGTCCCTCAGGGATCTCCCTTGTCACCGGTACTGTTCAATATCTATCTTTGCCCCCTCTTTGAAATCATCAGCAACCAGAAGCTACTATACCATTCCTATGCAGACGACACTCAACTGTATCTCCGCGTCAGTAACGAAAAGGATCATTCTCTTGGATTAGAGAGATCCCTCACTGTAATAGATAACTGGATGACATCCAGCTATCTTAAACTCAATGGTTTGAAAACAGAGCTTCTCCTGTTCACGCAAACAGGAAAAGTCTCCCCACCTCAACTTGGACCCCACCGCCCATTCTGGGAAAAATTATCGCCCCTAGCACCAAAGTCAAAAGTCTCGGAGTCATTTTTGACTCCTACATGACAATGGATGCACAAATAGGGTCTGTAGTCAGCGGATCCCATCATCTGCTGTGCGTACTACGCCGACTCACCCCCTTTATCCCTAAAAAGGACATTGCAGTCGTGGTGTGAACAATCATCAGTTCCAGACTTGACTACACAAATGCCCTCTATTTAGGACTCCCCAAATACCAAATCACTCCGCAAGTCGTTCAAAATACGACTGCTCGATTAGTGACTGGCAAAAAAACATGGGAGTCAATCTCCCTTTCGCTGAGATCTCTTCACTGTCTACCAGTGAAAGACAGAATCACTTTTAAGGCACTCTGCCTAACACATAAGTGTATTCAAGGAAAAGCTCCCCAATATCTATGCGAAAAAATAAAAGCCCATAACCCCAATCGCATTCTGCGATCGACAAATCAAAACCTACTGCAAATTCTCAAGGCCAGATACAAATCCAAAGGAGATCGGAGATTTGCTGTCCAAGGACCTTGACTGTGGAATGCACTACCAACCATCATCCGACTGGAGTCAGACCACTTGGCCTTCAGGAGAATGATTAAAACTCATCTCTTCTGAGGTAAAGGGTTTCCTTACCGAAGGAATGGAAACAGCGCCCAGAGGCGATTCAGTTCGCATGTGTTGCGCTTTATACGTTTTTCACTCACTCACTCAGAGGTTCACCAACCTGAGAAAAGCGGCATCTAAAATTTCCGAATGAAATTGAACAGACTTTAACTAAATCATCTACAATAAATAATATCATCAAAAGCTTTAGAGAATCTGGAGAAATCTCTGAGCACAAGACCAAAATGTAATATCGGATGCTCATGATCTTCAGGCCCTCAGACGGCAAACAGGCATGATTCTATGATGCACATCACTGCATGGGCTCAGGAATACTTAAAAAAATCAGTCTGTGAACAGTTTGCTGTGCCATCCAAAAACGCCAGTGCCTTCTCTGGGCCAAAGCTCATTGATCTGCTGCAGAGCGAAAACTGTTCTATGGTCAAATTGAAATTTGACATTCTTTTTGGCAACAATGGGTGCCGAGTCGAGTTAATGACAAAGAGCTCAAATTTGGTCTCATCTGACCACAGCATGTTCTCCCAATCCTCCTCTGAATCATTTAGATATGGGATAAGCAATTGGCGGACCAGCTGTTGCAGAACTGCAAGTCCCATGAGGCATAGCAATACTCTGACAGCCACAAGCATGACACCCAGAGGCAGAGGCATGATGGGACTTGTAGTTTTGCAACAGCTGGAGGTCCGCTAATTGCATATCCCTGATTTAGATGTTCATTGGCACACTTCAGATGTGCTGTACATGTGACTTCTTGAGGAAGGGGACCTTTGAGGGTGCTGCAGGATTTTAATCCATGGCAGCATATTGTGTTACCAATGGTTTGTTTAGTGACTGTGGTCCCAACTGCCTTAAGATCATTCAGAAGCTCCTCCTGTGTAGTTCTGGGCTGATCCCTTGCTTTTCCATAATCATCCTTACCCTATGAGGCTAAATCCTGCATCAAGCTCCAGATGGAGGGTAATTGATGGTTATTTTGTATTTCATCCATTTGCAAATAATCTCTTCAACAGTTGTCTCCTTCTTACCAAGCTCCTTACCGATGGACTTGTAGCCCATTCCAGCCTTGTGCAGGTCTACAATCTTGACCCTGATGTCCTTTGACAGCTTTTTGGTCTTTCCCATGATGCTGAGCTTTGAATAGAAGAAAGACATTCTGCGGACCGGTATCTTTTATACACATAACGAGTTGTTGTTAGGAATACCTTCCTAAATGGACAGGACTAATCTGTGTACCACATGAGCACATACTGTAGCCAGGACTATTGTTGGTTGATAGGGGATCAAATACTTATTTTACTCACTAAACTACAATTTATAACATTTGTATCATATGTTTTTTCTGGATATTTAGTTGATATTCGGTCTTTATCATTTAAAATACACCTATGATAAGAATTATAGACCCTTTATTTCTTTGTAAATGGGAAAACATACAAAATCTGCAGAGGATCAAATAATTATTTTCTCCACTGTACCAACCTGAGAGGAACTTGGAGTTTCTTTAGGGCCTGCATTGGTTTTAAACCCATGTGCTCCTGCTCCCAAGTGCCTGTAGTCCTCCATTGCAGAGTAAGAATAATCATGGAATGGATGCAGACTGTGTCCAGTATGAGGAAATCGCGATAACTCAGTTGCCACCTGAGTTCCTACGAGGTATCTGGCAATAGGTGAGGTACTTGATGACACCGTGTGGGAGGGCAAAATGCGTTGACGCAAATTTCAGTTTCGAGTCCAGACGACGTCACTGCCGGTTGTCAGCAGCGGCGATTCCTATTTGCAATCTCTTGCCGATACAATGGAACCTCAGATTGCGAGTAACGTGGTTAACGAGCGTTTTGCAATACAGGCTTTTTTTTTTTTCAAAATCCTGACTCAGTTTGCGAGTGTTGTCTGGCAAAACCAGCAGGATTCAAGCCTCTGCGGTGTGCAGTACCGCATTTGGCCAGAGGATATGTGGGCGCCGGTGACACTCTGAGATGTTCGGAAATACTCAGTTCCCTAATGTTTCCGGGCCTTTCTGACTGCATCCGCACAGTCCGAGCATTACCAAGTCTCCAGCTCCCCCATCTTTGGCCACATGCAATAGAAGTCAATGTGTAACAAATTATCTTTGTTTCCATTGACTTCTATGGGGAAACTCGCTTTGATATGCGAGTGCTTTGTATTACAAGCATTCTCCTGGCATGGATTATAAAAGGTTCCACTGTACATGCTTGTTTTTAACATACATTTTGTAAGTACCCATTTTTATTTGCGCAATAAATACATTGCCAAGCAGTACTTCACTACAGTCCCCTTCTTTTATCTAATTTTGGGCACTATTATTCACGTATGACTACCGTGATCATGTAAGAGCTTCTTTGCAAACTGAATTTGCCATCCCTGGCCAATATTCTTACCTGAACGACCCCTAGACTGAAAAGCTAGGGGTCCATTCCATCCAGTGAGTGCGGACACAGGAGGGGGTGTGACGCACTTCGAATTTTGGAGCACATCGTTCACTTATATACGGACATTGACCCATTTATTAATTGTTATTATTTGATTATACTTAGATCATTGTTTTGCACTATTGCGAGCAATGTAATATATCTTTACATTTTCCAAATGAATAGCACCTTGTGTACATCAGCTGCAATTTATATAATTTTTAATTTATAATCTTGTTCAAATTTTTTTCGACTTCTAGCACGAGTATTTATATCTAGAATATATATTTTTTCACAATAGGTGTAACAGCTAATGATCAGCTTGCATTGCTGGTAAAAGATGTTGTCCGGAACTGCACAGTTAGCAGTCTTAAAGGTACTACATCACTAGCCAGAGATTTACTTCTAATAGTGAGGTGGAAAAAAAAAGGACTACCAAATCTAAATACAGTATTTACACGCTATAATCATAGGTGTGCACAGGGGGGTGCCAGGTGAGCCTGGGCACACTCTAATCACTCTGTGTGGTGCTGCTTCCCCTCATGCAATGCAATAGGCTACGCACACCTATGGCTATAATGTTATGTAAAGCTAGGTAAAAAAAAAAAACACTCAAAGTGTAGATTACCTTATGACCTGTGCTTTTAAAACCACTTGTGTGCTTAGCACTGTAGTGTGTCTGTGTAGGATAAAAAGATAGAATGTAGTGTGTACAACAGTTTCAAGTAATAACGAGTGCATAGCCAGGAACCGGTATGAAATGGTCCTATCTTGATAGGTAAATAATAATAAAACAAAAAATCTGCTACAAGAGAAGGGGTCCATCCTGAAAGGACACTAGTAAAAAGTGGAACCTCATGGAGGGGGCAGGTAATATCAATACACAGGATTTTGCCAGTGTCATCTGAAGGAAGCAGCATATAGCCCATGGTCTAAGAATTCATTTCTATGTCCTGTACTGTAGGATTAAGCTAGCATGTTATAAATCAGAATCTCAACATACTATAGAAATGTATACCTGTACTAGGACCCTTTTTCTGATTTTTAGAACTGAATGAAAGGTCTGTGTGCAAATACCCAACAATCACAATATGTACAAAAACATTCATTTTAAACCTTATGTAATACAAGCCTATTTGCATATTTCCTACTTAATTCGTTGCAGTTATGACTTTACTCAAACATTTTTTTTCTGATGGCAGGCACCAAACCCACTCTTCCAAAGTGCAACTACCACTGTGATGAACCCAAATTTTTACCAGGATTAATATGGATTACATATGGAGCCAGTTGAGCAATCCTGTAAACGATACAGATTGATTGTTCATATGACCCAATGATGTAAATATTTAAGAAAGTAAAATACATCGTTTTTACCTATAAACCTAAAGTACCCAAAATACTTTAGGAGCAAAACCAAGTATCTGGTATGTATGTGACTATTATCAAAGGACTTAAGTATTTTCATTTAGGGATGACAGGTATTTTATATCTGTGTGTATATCTATCAATCTCCTCTACTTTAAGGTTCTTTTTTTATGTGAAAGGACCTTGCCTTATGTCCTTTATCCCAAGGCCCACTGCACCCTTGTAGTTTAGTCCTGGTCCATGAGACTCCGGCATTTAGATGTTGGCAAAGGGCACCATCCACTGCGGGAGCCTGTAAAACTCTATGAGGCTGACAGCTACAGCAGCTGGATGGTGAACCAAGCCTTACTAATATACTGCTAGCAGTCTGCATTCTGGACATTCGTTCTCAGTGTTTAGGGGGCCTTAAATGTGTTGTCTCTATTTACTATGTTGTATACGTAGGTACATGGAGGCAGTCATATGTTCCTGTATAAACCACTTTGGGGAGGATTTACCAAACCTTGAGCACACAGAATCTGGTGCAGCTGTGCAAAGTAACCAATCAGCTTATAGGTTTTATTGTCAAAGCTTAATTGAACAAGCTGATGTAAAAAGACGATTAGTCATGATGCACAGTTGCATGAGATTCTGTGTGATAAATTTTTAGTACGTCTCCCACTTTGGGTTCATCTGTGATGGGGGAAACGAAAATATTTTTGTTCACATTTTAATGTATACCAGGTTAGGAAATAATGTTGTACATTTTACAAATCAAAGTATAAAATATGGTGCTGCCAACCCAGTCTGAAAAGCATGACTTCCAGTAAGAAAGCTCAGAACTGTCTGATGCTTTTTTGGCAGTCCATGCAATCCAATAGCGAGGACATTACTGTTTTTGCTTGCAGAGATGGTGGGTCATATGCTTTGTTGATTTTTTTTTTTTTTTAGTGCAAAGCAGCTGCAAGCAAGAGATTCATTCACCTTTCTACTACAGCAGTTGCGTGGTGTCTAAAGATGACTGTATAGTTCTACACTGTGCACAATTATTAGTCAAGTTGTATTTTTGAGGATTAATTTCAGCACTACAGTGCTCTCGGTCAATCCAAAATGTTATTAAACCTCAAACCTAAATATTCATGAAAGTAAAAGTGAGGTTTCAGCTTTTCTAGGAGAATATCTATGGGAGCCCAAGTATTGGGCAACTATTCATGTGGAGAATTATTATACAACTAAATGAAAAATTTAACTTTTTCCATCTCAATTTTTTTCATATGTTAAAGTGAGAATAATTAACTCAAAACTTACAAACAAACATTTGACACTTCAAAAAGAGATCAGTGACCAATATAGGGCACCCTTCTTTTCAATAAGACTTAAAAGTCTTCCATTCATGTCAGTTTCTTGATTTGTTGACAATCAACTTTTTGTGCAACAGCAACCACAGCCTCCCAGACACTGTTCAGAGAGATGTACTGTTTCCCTTCACCATAAATCTCCCATTTCAGAAAGGCCCACAAGTTCTTAAAGGGGTGTTCCAGGCAAATGTTATGTTTATTAAAAGTCAGCAGCTACAAGATGTGTAGCTGCTGGCTTTTAATAAACATTCACTTACCTGCTCCAGCGACGCGACGGCCGGGGCTCCGTTCCGCTCCCCCCCTCCCCGGCCGGCGTCTTCATTCTAACTGTGGGCACCCACGGCGCATGTGCGAGCGGCACGGCCCGCCGCTGATTGGACAGGCGATCGTCTAGGAACTGTCATTGTCCTAGGCGGTCGCCTACAGGGAGGGGCTGCTGTAGGCGATTAAGTTTAATCACCTAACCAGCCCCTCGGCGGAAGGAGGAAGTGGAATTAAAAAAAAATTAATCGTCCGTCCTTGGCCCTTCCCCTGCTTCCCCCAGGTCTCTGTAAAGAATATATAAATAAAAAATAAAAAAGCCAGGACAAAATCTTTTTCCAGTAGACTGTAGATGTCTTTTTAAATTTAGATTCCAGGCTCGGGAGTTGCGCTGCTTGCGCACACAGGGGAACGTTACATCAGGTCAGGGGGTACTGTGTGAAGAAGGGGCATGGGTGTTGGCATTGGGCACGCTGAGATCATCCCACTTTTCTTTGGGGTTACATTCTCTCTACCTTATGGGGCTCTGATGTTGAGATATCGTTCCCCCTTTTATTACATCTTCTAACGAAGCAGTTCTCTATACTCTGAAGGCTCTATGAGAATACCATCATGTGGATCCTGGAGGAAGCACACTGATCGCCAACATTGATCACGCATGGCCACATCTAAACTATTGTACATTATAGAATGATATAATTGATGATTTGATTGGTGGTCACACTGTATATGCATTGAATATTTGTTAAACTTTGTAATAAAATGTAGTATTATATTTTTAGTATGTCTACTGTTTTTGTAAGGTACATTTAAAAATCCCAATTTTTTATACCTCTTTTAATCCTCTTTTGGTTTGGGTGTTGGGATTGGATATTGGTTACTATAGGTAAATTTCATTGGATGCCTCTATTTACAGCACAGAATAGTATTATTTGAAGCCTTCTGCTTCCCTTTTCATACCCTCTGCATGCACCAGACACAGATTTTCATATTAATTTATGTTTCCCATGAACACTCTGTATATTACGCTCTATAGCAGGGCCCATTCTTGCATAGCATACATGTAGGATTTAGATAGGGATGCAGTAAACTGGAGTTGCTAAACGCTGCATTAGCTGTGGTCACGTCAGCCAGTGAAGGCCATCTTCTTGTAAATTGCTTACTTTTTTGCCGTTTTATTGGCTTGTTGAACCCTGCAATATATGGCGGCACAAGTCTGACATCCTGTCCCCAGCTGATCCCGATACTGGTCTCCGTAGCCACATCCAGGACATACAATCCACAGCACACAGCCCAGCCGAGGGAAGGTCCCAGGTGATACGCATGCAGTCCTAGTGCCGGGCAGGCACCCATACAAGTAAGGGGCCACTCAGCTTGTTTTTTATGTTGAATCTGTTTTATTGAGCTGCAAACAGTTGTAAAACATTGACAAAACATAGGTCAGAAATAATATCTGTCTATTGAGTGTACAAGGTCATAGTAGAATCGGAAGGACACCAAAACAACCTGTATCACATATGCATAGTCAGGTAAATAACCTTAATGAACCCAGAAATGAGTGATATAAGCACAGTAATGTTAAAACAAGTAACCAGTAAATCACGATCAAAACAGAAAACAAAGGCTCAACTCAAATGGCCTGAACGCATGGCATATCTACTAGTAAGAATATTAGACTGATAAAAGTACTGGTAGAGGAGAAAAAAAGAAAGAGAAAGAGGGAAACAAAAAAAAAGGGGGGGGAGGGGGGGAGAGAACAAGTAGGGAGAATCACGCTACTCATGAGAGGGCGCCTGGGAAGCAGAAGGAGCTGTGTTCGCTATAAAAGATTCAAAATCAGCAGAGAACCGAAAGTGTAACCACACGGTCCACGTAATAGTGTGGTCTTCACTCTTATCGGTATCCCACGCTAGCATTCTTTCAATATGTTCAATCCTGTCCATTTCACATGCCCAATCAGCCAGAGAGGGGGTCACTGGTTGACGCCACGCTCTGGCGATAACTGAACGTGCAGCAGTCAGCACGTGGCGGATTAAGCTCTTCTTGATTTGTTTGTATGACCCCGGGATCATAGACAGGACTGTTAAGCGGGGTTCATTGGGGTATTTGTCACCTACTAGTTTGTCATAGAGGTTGAGAACCTTGTCCCAAAAGGGGGCGACACGTGGGCACGTACCCCAGATGTGTGTCATGTTCCCTGTATCTTGCAAACATCTCCAGCATACGTCCGAGACAGTAGGATCAAACTTATGAAGAATAGAGGGGCAGCGGTACCACCTAGAGAAAATACGGTAGTTTCGTTCTTGGGCATGGGATAAAATAGATAATTTAAAAGAGAGCGCCAATGTCTTGCCCCACTCCATATCATCTGGAGATAAGTTCATCTCCCTTTCCCATTTCGAGAGGAATGACGGTGAGTTTGGATAGGAGACCTGGATCAGCAATTGATATATCAGGGAAAGCGAATGCTCTGGTCTGTCTGACTGGGAGAGCAATGACTCAAAAGCAGTCTGTGGTCTAGTCATATCGTCGATGTTTGGTATTTTGTGCAGAAAGTGTGTTGAAGTGTTCAAGCCAAGCAATAGAAGGGTTGTGGCAGGAAGAGAGCATGTCTGGAAGGGGAATCGGTTGTCCAGCGCGAAGCGTATGTCTCAACAGAGGAGCTTCTGATTTTTGCCACATAAGAAATTTAGATTTAGCACAAGTCGGAGGGAAAGAGTTTATATCGAATAATGGGGTCAAGGGGCTGGGTCTCGAGGACAATAAACCTTTGTGGATATAATTGTCCCAAATGCGCAAGGTAGTGGAAGTCACAAGAGGCAGTAAGTCCGCAGGGGGTCTATGTGTCAGGTGTGTCCACGGAAGGGATGTGAGGTCGGGAGATATTCGGTCATTTTCTAGTGATGTCCACAGTTTTGTGGAGGAACCGTGATACCAGTCTATTAGCCTGATCAAAGAGGCAGCGTGAAAGTACAGTCGCAAGTCCGGGAGGGCAACACCCCCTTTACCTTTAGGCAAAGTTAAAACGCTAAAGCCAATCCTGGGTTTCCTATGTCGCCATATAAAGTCCCGAATGGCCCTGTTAATCGATTGGAAGAAGCCACGAGGAGGGGAGCTAGGAATTGCCTGAAATATATATAAAACCTTGGGAAGAATGTCCATTTTGACGGCATTCATTCGGCCAAACCAAGAGATGTTCGGTTTATCATAAGATTCAAGGCAAGTCCGCAATGTTCTCATCAGGGGCAGGTAGTTTATATCTGTCAGGGTGGGTAAAGAGGTAGGGATTTGGATACCAAGATATTTGACAGCTTTATGTTGCCATTTAAATTCAAATGCCGATTGAACCCGGGTTACTGTAGGTTTGGGTAGGGAGATGTTAAGGGCCTCAGTTTTGTCATAATTCACCTTAAAGTTGCTGGTCAGTCCAAACTCTGTGAATGCCTCGATAATGGCTGGTATAGATGTATGGGGTTTAGTTACATATAGTAAGAGGTCATCCGCATACAGGGACAATTTATATTGACGGTGGCCAATGGATATACCCTGAATATTGGAGTCGTGACGGATGGCCATGGCTAGATGCTCCATTGTTAGGATGTATAACAATGGCGATAAGGGGCATCCCTAGCGGGTTCCGTTACGAATCCATATCGGGTCAGATAGTAGGCCGTTAGACCGGATCCTTGCCGTAGGATTGGTATAGAGGGCCAGGATCTTGCAGAGCATGTTGGGTCCAAGGCCCACTTGGTGGAGCGTTCTCTCTAAGAATTGCCAATGAACCCTGTCGAACGCTTTTTCGGCGTCGACCGAGATCAAGCAAGCTGGGATTTTACATTTTTGGGCATATTCCATCAGGGAGATAGTCTTGAGTATGTTATCTCTGGCCTCTCTTTTTGGGGTGAACCCCACCTGGTCAAGGTGTATTAGGCCTGGTATTGCTGGCAGCAGTCGGTTGGCCAGAAGCTTGGAATATAAGCGGATGTCAATGTTGGTGAGAGAAATGGGACGAAAGCTACCGCACATTGTTGGATCTTTCCCGGGTTTCGGTAGAACTATAATATGGGCTTCCAGAGCTTATCTCGGAAAGGGTGAATCCCTGGAGATGTTATTATACACCTTCATAAGAAGTGGTGTAAGGGAGTCGTGGAAGGATTTATAGAACCTGGTTGAGTATCCGTCCGGACCTGGACTTTTGTTAGGTTTCAGGGATGATATTGCCAGCGCAAGTTCTTCCTCAACAAATGGTTGTTCAAGATCGTGCGCTAGATCTGTGGGAATAGTCGGAAGTGCAGTGACAGCAATGTAATTGTCTATTTTAGCTTGAAAGTCTCCAGACGACATGTGTGGAGGGTGTGAGGGGAGGTTGTATAGCGAGTCGTAGAATGAACGAAACAATGCGTTAATTTCCTTAGGATGATGGGTGAGTTGGCCGTCAGGTCTCTTGAGTTTAGGAATGGAAGCAATGCTATTTCTAGCATGGAGGGCTCTAGCTAACAGTCTACCCGGTTTATTAGCTTCGACATAAAATAATTTACGTGATCTGTCCCTCATGAAAAGGGCCTTCTGTTCAAACAAGTTCAACAATTTGAGCCTTGCGGCGGATAAGGCAAGTTGGGTGGTCGGAGATTGAGTAATTTTATGGGAACGTTCCAGGTTAGCAATCTGGAGAGACAGATCTTGAAGCTGAGCTAGACATAGACGTTTAAGTCTAGAGCCATGTTTAATAAAGACCCCACGTAAGACGCATTTTAATGCCTCCCATTGAATGGGAGCGGAAGTATCGTCATTACTATGGTCAGATATAAAGTTTGATATGGTGGTCCGGATATCAGCAGAACAGACGTCATCCTGCAATAGTGAGTCATTAAGTCTCCAAGTCCAGTCATGACCAAGCAAATCAGGTAGGGAGAGGGACAAGAACACGGGCGCGTGATCAGACCATAGTATATTCCCGATCCTAGCTAGGGGATGGTATGTCAATGCATATTGGCTGACAAGAAAAAAATCAATGCGGGAATAGGAGTTATGAGCTGCAGAGAAGAAGGAATAATCCCTATCTGTAGGGTGGAGGATGCGCCAGACATCCAACAAGTTGTGTTGGAGTAGGAATCTCTTCAATTTATTGATTCGTTTATAGGAGATAGAGCTTCTACCCGATGAGGTATACAATGTCGGGTTCAAAACACTGTTAAAATCTCCGGCAGCGAGGATCACCCCCTCGGCAAAGTCCATGAGCTTGAGGAGGTATTGAATAGTACTAGTTATCTGGTCGTGGTTTGCGATATACATGTTAGCTAGGGTGTACATTTTACCGCTGAGAGATATTTTCAAGAAAAGGTATCTACCGTCAGGGTCTGAACAGGAATCTAACAGAGTATAATTTACTGATTTGTGGAGGGAAATCGCCACCCCTCTAGATTTAGATTGGGAGTACGTGCTATGTACCCAAGTTGGGTAATATTTATTTCGCAATTTTGGAATGTGATTTGTACGGAAATGGGTTTCTTGGAAGAAAATTACGTCAATTTTGGATTTGTGAAAGTCATATAGTATCTGTGATCGTTTAGTCGGTTCATTCAAGCCACGGGCATTGAACGAACACAGGTGAAGGGCAGTAGCATTCCGAGGGTCCCCCATGGCAGCGAGATGAAATAGGGAAAGAAAAAAAAAAAAAAGAAAGAATCAGGAAGAGGGGTAGAAGGGAGGAGGAGGGTGGGGGATAGAAGACAACAAAAACAACAGAACCACTCAGATGCTAGTACAGAGTCTAGCACCAATCAAATACCCCAATCAGGGGTGGCCACGTAGGCCGTTAGGATTCAATCTGTCCCGAGAAATCTGGACAGGCAGAAACACTAAATTCTATGTGGGGAGGAAAAGTACACAAGCATTAATTTGCCTGAGCTCCACCCCACAATGCCTTAAAACAGGTTATTAGAACATAATGATAAAAGGAAGAGAAGTCGCCAGGAACAACTTAGCTAAGTCATTTCAGAACCCTTTCACAGTTAAGGAAATAAGAACAGTAGATAAGCATCTCTTTTCTATAACCTCTGTCCGAGTGGACCCACAAGAGGAGAATCCTGGCTGGATAAAAACCTCAATACAAAACGAAAAAAAAAAAAAAAATACATGGAGTGATACGCTCAAGAGCAGTATAGATAATATGTTCCATGAGGGGGATTACCCATCAATCGGCTCAGGAAACAGTAGTTTAGTAATACAGAAAGAATCCTCCCCCCCAGCTGGGGGGAAGTTGAAATACTCTTGTGGTCCCAACCAGGGGTCCTCTCGGAGTCCAAGCCAGACAGAAAACATTGCTAAGCGAACAATGCCTACCATAACACATCTCATTGATTCTAGGTGTAAATGAGGGAGTAACAGGAGACACATATGCTTTACGCTAAAACTGCGTAGCAGTCATTTGCAAAAAAAAAAAATTTAATAAAAAGTTACACAGTAAAGGAAGGAACAACACCTGTTATTGGCAATATTCAGAACATGTAATAAAGCCCCGTCCAAGGATGCAATAATGGCCATCACAGTTTATGGAACGTATAGGTGGTGAAGCAGTCCAGGGCTAAGGCCGCTGCTTTCAACCTCGTAACCAATACTGAGTGGAAACGTAACCCCTATCTCTAAACGATGTATGACAGCATGGAACATTGAGGGTTCCCTATGAGGCCAAGCAGTGAGGTTGTGACTAAGCCTGTCTGTTCTTTAACTATGGTAGAGCCCGTATATCCCACTGAAGCTGTAATCCGTCGTACAGTCCGTCGTACCTTGTTGGGCAGTGCATCATAGATTCTATGGTAAAGGCAGTGTCTCCACCCTTTGAAGAACAGAGCAGCATGGCGATATGGTCTTTTATCGAGGTGGTTTCTAAATGCAGGTAGAGAAGGCAATAAGGGCGAATCACATGAGTCAGTTTGTCACAGCATATTAGACAGGTCACATCTCCCTAGAATGTGGGCCTGGAGGTGGTGACCTTGGAGTGTTCCTGTTGGAAGGCCCCGCACGTCTGCGTTGCGGGATCGAGGTATCGTCGGGAACAGCATCCATTGCTAACCAGTCAGGTACGTCAATGGGATCGGTGTCCAGAAATCGGAAAACATCCGGGAGTTGTCTATGGTCATTCACAAAGATGCTGTCGTTGCGTAGGCGGACAGTAAGGCCAAAAGGGTAGTTCCATACATAGGTGCCACCGCAATCCCTAATTTTATCCAATAAAGGTTTCATTTGACGTCTCATGTACAAAGTTCTGCGGGACAGATCAGGAAGGAGGTGGATCGTAGCCCCATCTAAGTGATATGGGCCCCTGTTCCAGGCACGGCGCATTATTTCCCCTTTCATGAGAAAAAAATGCACTCTGCAGAGCACATCTCTGGGTTGGGTGCGTTCCCCCCCACCAGGGGTGTTCACTCTGTGTATCCTATCCAGTTCAATGGGTGCAGAGGTAGGCCTGCCCAGGATGTCATTAAATATGCCACTAGCAGTGACCCGTAAGTCTGCGCTCTAATGGACTCCGGGATGCCACGTAGTTTTATATTATTTTGCCTATGGCGATTTTACAAATCGTCATGTTGCAGTCGCAAATGGGTCATAGCGGCCTGATGTTGTTTGTGCATACCTTCCAGAGTATCTAGCCTGAACAATATTGCGTCTCTGTCCGTGGATAGAATTTCAACAGAGTTTTCAAGCTTCTGCACATTCTGCGATATATTAGTTATGTCTTGACGCAGGGACGATACCATCCTGGTCGCAATAGTTTCCATGTCTTGTCGTGTGGGTAGGGATAGTAGGATAGCCAACATCTCTGCAGGGGACAATACAGCATGAGAGGATGGGGCAGTTGGAGCGCCCTGATCTGTGGAACCAAGAGACATGCTAGGCTGATCAGGGCTGGTAATTAAATCTTCCCTCAACAACAAAGGTATGCCAGAGAGGCTAGAACTCGGACCAGAGGGTCCTTTGGTGGTATGAGGGGGATGTGGAGGCATAGTGACTACCTGTGGAGCAGTTGTAGAAGATGCCGCGTTGTCCTTCTTAGCAGGTTCTGGTGCCATCTTGTCCCGGGAGGCAGACCTAGTTCTCGGTGTTTCTGGAGTGAAGTAGTGCTGGATGTCAGCAGGATGTGTTCCGCGGAGGTCTCTGTGTTTAGAGCCCTTTCTGGACGTGGACATCTCAGGCAAGGTTGGGAGGGAAGCTCTTCCTTGTAGGCATAAGGCGTGGAGCTCAGACAGTGCAGTTTCACGCTGTCATAGTGATCTTATTTCCCCAGATACTGAAGTTATTGGGGGTGCAGTTCGCTGGCAGGCTAGGTTTTTGCGGTGACCAAGAGGGGCTCACATCGAGTAGGGGTCAGGCTGGGAAAACCCGTCTGAGCATGGCAAGATGGCCACCACTTATGTGGGAGAGTCAGGGGTCATTCACTGGCAGGTGTCCGCTCAAATATGTCTCTTTAGCGGGTATGAGGAGTAGTATGCAGGCAAGCCATCTGTAACGGTTGTGGGAGAAGGCAGCTGTGAGTCCAGGAGGCTCGGATTCTAAGGACGCCTAGAGCCTGGGTTAGGAGTACCAAGATGGCCGCCGTTCCATGAGTAGGCCGAAGCCACGGACTTGCTTACCAGTCACTGCCGTGCGGAGGAGCGCCACTCTGTTCAGGCCTCGATCAGGCGAGTCGTCGAGGAGCCGGATCGGGAGGTGCAGAGGGTCCCAGGGGGCCACACAGACCGTGGATCGGCGACGGGAGTCCAAAGATGGCCGCCGCTCCACGAGTAGGCCGGAGCCGCGGACTTTCCTGATTGCCGCCGCCGTGCGGAGGCACGCCGCTCCGATTAGACTTTGTGCAACCAGATCGATGTGGGGCCAGCTCGGGAGGTGCAGAGGGTCCCCCGGGGGTCACACACACCGCGGATCGAAGCGGGGAAGCCCACAATTCAGGGCTTTGGATGGAGCTGAAGAGAAACACGTCCTGCTCCCTGATGCGTCAGGCCACGCCCCCCTCAGCTTGTTTTTTATGTATGGTTTTACACTATCAGCCCCTTTTTCTTTGATGCATAGTGTACAGGCACTGTAACCTGTTCAGCGCAGCAGACCTACTTTTTAACTAAAGTGGTCCATACAATCTGGTAAGCGCATTCCCTATTAAGAGCACTTCGGGGGAAGTTTACTAGATGGTGGAGGCTATATTAGCATTTGAATCATCCATATGAACACCAATTGAAGCATCCTATCAAGGGATTTCTCTTATGAACTGTGCTTTTTAAGAAACACACATATAATCAGCTTTTTCTGCATTTTTCTGTAATATTACCTGCACAGACTTTATACTTTGGATTTCAATTTTGCATGAGATGGTTATGGTATTTTCTTATCAATTGAGTGTTCAAACATTATTATCCTGTTTTTGGGATCCTCATTAGCGAGTGCGTCCCAGCTGCCAGGTATTATTCACATTAGGTGAATTATCTCACTAGCGCTCTCTTTTCCCACTCTATATATATAATATATATTTATTATTCTCAGTACCGTTTTTGTATGACAGAATCCAGGGAGAACTCGGCAGGTGACAGGAATAGCTGCCAAAAGGTGCTTATCTCTATATTCAATAATATTGCTGTAACCCATAGCATACATTATATTTCTCATAGCTTTGAATGCTTTAAATTAGGTTTTTGGCACTTGTTTTGATGGTTGCTGAGGTTTCAATGATTGACCCCAAATAATTCCATAGATAAGTTTTTTTTTTTTTTTACATCTCAGCATATTACATGGTCAGTGAATCAAAGTATTGATTCTATAGGATGACCTAGGTCTGGATGAGCAGCCCCCATATTTTCTATATGACAACCTTGCTAAATAAGATGCATTTCCTAGGCTTTCTTGGTGTGTGCCAGCAAGATCTTATAGGGGGTAGTATATAGATTTTTATTTTAAGTGGTAGTAAACTTTGTTAAAAAAAAAAAAGGGTCACCCTGCAAGGCAATATCATAAGGTGCTGGTATGCATCACCCCCCCCCCCCCCATTCTCATAAATAAAACATGTTGCAATTACAGCAAGTATCCAGCCTCAGAACATAGATTTTTCAACAATAAAGTCCCACAGAGCCATAGGATTTTTTTTGGCAATTTAATTCTCCAGCATTTGGTCAGCCTCATGAACATATATACTCATATATAGTCATTCATATAAAATGAATAGTTATTTTCACCCCTGAACATAATTTGATGTGAAATCTCAGTGTATATAAAATATACACCATAAATTTCTCTCATTTGCTCCCTTTTGGTCTGCCTAATAAGTGTTTTGTTTTATTTGTGTGTAGAAGTGAAAGAAATACCTGTTCATTTTTTCCTGAAAACGTGTGCTGATAACTACTGGTGCTTTCTGCCTGTGCAGAAGTATGGGTTGTGGAGATGATAGGTCTGTGACATCAGTAGTGAAGTAGGCATGGCTGACACCATATACTTAGGATTTCAAAGCTGTGTTGTCATGTCAAATGGAACGTAGATGGAAAAAATGGGCATGCAGAGATGTAATTATGTTTAATTTTACATACGCTCAAGGGTACATACAGTGCAGAAAATAAGTATTTGAACACCCTGCTATTTTGCAAGTTCTCCCACTTGGAAATCATGGAGGGGTCTGAAATTGTCATCATAGGTGCATGTCCACTGTGAGAGACAAAATAAAAAAAAAAATTCCAGAAATCACAATGTATGATTTTTTTAACTATTTATTTGTATGATACAGCTGCAAAGAAGTATTTGAACACCTGAGAAAATCAATGTTAATATTTGGTACAGTAGCATTTGTTTGCAATTACAGAGGTCAAACATTTCTTGTAGTTTTTCAACAGGTTTGCACACACTGGAGGAGGGATTTTGGCCCACTCCTCCACACAGATCTTCTCTAGATCAGTCAGGTTTCTGGGCTGTCGCTGAGAAACACAGAGTTTGAGCTCCCTCCAAAGATTCTCTATTGGGTTTAGGTCTGGAGACTGGCTAGGCCACGCCAGAACCTTGATATGCTCCTTACAGAGCCACTCCTTGGTTATCCTGACTGTGTGCTTCGGGTCATTGTCATGTTGGAAGACCCAGCCTCGACCCATCTTCAAAGCTCTAACTGAGGGAAGGAGGTTGTTGCCCAAAATCTCGCAATACATGGCCCCGGTCATCCTCTCCTTAATACAGTGCAGTCGCCCTGTCCCATGTGCAGAAAAACACCCCCAAAGCATGATGCTACCACCCCCATGCTTCACAGTAGGGATGGTGTTCTTGGGATGGTACTCATCATTCTTCTTCCTCCAAACACGGTTAGTGGAATTATGACCAAAAAGTTCTATTTTTGTCTCAACTGACCACATGACTTTCTCCCATGACTCCTCTGGATCATCCAAATGGTCATTGGCAAACTTAAGACGGGCCTTGACATGTGCTGGTTTAAGCAGGGGAACCTTCCATGCCATGCATGATTTCAAACCATGACGTCTTAGTGTATTACCAACAGTAACCTTGGAAACGGTGGTCCCAGCTCTTTTCAGGTCATTGACCAGCTCCTCCCGTGTAGTCCTGGGCTGATTACTCACCTTTCTTAGGATCATTGAGACCCCACGAGGTGAGATTTTGCATGGAGCCCCAGTCCGAGGGAGATTGACAGTCATGTTTAGTTTCTTCCATTTTCTAATGATTGCTCCAACAGTGGACCTTTTTTCACCAAGCTGCTTGGCAATTTCCCCGTAGCCCTTTCCAGCCTTGTGGAGGTGTACAATTTTGTCTCTAGTGTCTTTGGACAGCTCTTTGGTCTTGGCCATGTTAGTAGTTGGATTCTTACTGATTGTATGGGGTGGACAGGTGTCTTTATGCAGCTAATGACCTCAAACAGGTGCATCTAATTTAGGATAATAAATGGAGTGGAGGTGGACATTTTAAAGGCAGACTAACAGGTCTTTGAGGGTCAGAATTCTAGCTGATAGACAGGTGTTCAAATACTTCTTTGCAGCTGTATCATACAAATAAATAGTTAAAAAATCATACATTGTGATTTCTGGAATTTTTTTTTTTTTTGGATTATGTCTCTCACAGTGGACATGCACCTACGATGACAATTTCAGACCCCTCCATGATTTCCAAGTGGGAGAACTTGCAAAATAGCAGGGTGTTCAAATACTTATTTTCTGCACTGTATTAAAACAAGTATTAGGAGTACGAGGCTTTTGTTTTTGGTTCCAAATAATATATGCATATTATACACACACTGTACATAAAATAGTAAAAATAAAAATACTTATTTTAAAAAAACACAACTTTATTTAAATATTCTAAACACACTGGCAGTAAAAAATTACAACAGACTGCACAGTGTTACAAAACAAGAATCCGCTAATTGTAGTAAAATACACTAAAAATAAACTGATAGAGAATTAGTTTTAGAAATAAGTCTATATAAGCCTTGGACTAAACCACTGGCTACAGAAGCAGAGCCATGCCTAGATCAAGGTGTCAATTTTTTTACTATGCTCTCAATATACATATGTACTAGGGTTGTCCAGATTCAGATACTAGTATCGGTATCGGGACCGATACCGAGTATTTTTGGGAGTACTTGTACTCGCGCAAATGCTCCCGATACCTAAATAGAATACTTTTTTTGTATTTATCAACATGTTCTGTGAAAATTCTTTGAGTTTTTACTACTGCGTGACAAGAAAATAACATTTTTATTCATTTTTACTCTTTTATAATGTTTTGAGTTAGAGTTCTTCATAATTCTAAAGAAAATATCCTTAATCTCTATTGTGGTTTGAAAACTGTCACATGACATTTAAAAAAAGTATCGGTATTCAGTATCGGCAAGTACATGAAAAAAAGTATCGGTACTTGTACTCGGTCCTAAAAAAGTGGTATCGGGACAACCCTAATATGTACATACAAATGTAGCAATACTGTTGAGGGAGAGTTACAACAACAGCAGATTTAAAAGAAAAAAATTACATAAAATTAACGTGTTCAAGGGGCAATCATCCGAAATGAGAACGTACTAGCAACAGAATAGGCAAAGAGCACAGAAGTCACCTTCACATTTTGTATCAGTTATGGGAAGCATATAAAACCATTGCTCTTGAAATACCATAATGGGAGCTTGAAATGGACCAAGTTTCCGGTAATCCACATGAAATTTGCTGCCGCAGCCTAGCAGTGACCCTACTAGATCCTTCTACCAGAAGCTACGGTCACATTCTGCAATAAAAGATGAAGACCTCCACACCGTAAAGTTCAATAGCGCTTTCAGTTTAAGGCTCCATGCACACTGAAGCTGATAAAAGCTATAAAAAAAAAAAAAAAAAAAAAAAACACCAGTAGCTTTGCAGGGAGCCTTGCAATGTTTTTTAGCATTTTTGCAATAGCTTTAATCAGTGTTTTTCAGTGTAGCTTTTATCAGTTTTTTTTTACTTTTTGAAATGGAATTAAAAAACGCTGGCTTCTGCATTTTTGAGCGTTTTTTCCCGCCAAAAAACTGCACTTTGAAGGCAAATTTTGGGCGTTCAGAAAAAAGTCAATAAACTCCAAAGCTCATTAACACTGAAAAACGCCCAGGTGTGCATGGACTTATAGGCCAGAGTTCAGTTTATGGGCTTTAAAAAAAAAAAAAATCCAAAACACCAATCAACTGCAGTTTATCAGCTTCAGTGTGCATGGAGCCTAAATCTGCTATATAATCCAGGTGCAACAATTCAAAAGCTGCTCAAAGCTTTACAGTTTGATTTCCTTAGAAAGCTACAGCCTGAAAAGCAGTCTGCCTCCCCTGGTATGCTGTAGAGACCAACCTTTGCACTTTGTGGTAAAGCAGTGGTCTTAGTCACAGCTACAGTTCTCCATGCAACCCTAAATTAGCTCTAAAATAGGCTCGTCGGCCCCCTGCAGAAAGACTACTGCTTGTATACAGAGAGCAAGGGACTTTCTCTGGCAGGAGAATAGTATTTCTACTGTGGTTGCTTTTTTCTCTCTCAAGAAAATGGACTACAAGACTTTGAACATGTTTTGAAGCACAAAAAATGTGGTTGATTTAATCTGAAAGTTCAGTTGGGATGTAAGTTGCCCCATGCTCGGTATGATCTCCCTTTTAATTTACCATATGTGCAACAGGAGAACCAACCTAAACAATGCATTCATTTTGTATCCAGACAGGTTCTGCAGTACCAATTGTTGGTAATCTAAAGAAGATTTTAGAATGAAATTGTAAAGTGAATGGCCAACATTAACCAACATCCAACTGCACGGTGCCACCTAAAAAAAAACCCGACCTTAAGCCCATGTTCACATTGGGCCTATTTGACATGTGAAATCGCATGCCAAAATCGGGGGCTATTGCTGGCAATGGCACCGTCCGAAGCCGACTTTGCAGCGCAGCACAGATTCCCAAAAGTTTTTCCTGTACCAACTTTTGGCGACTATGGGGTGGCGATTTGAATATAAACTGAACTCACCATTTCAAACCCATATCAGTGTGAACCTAGGCTTAAGGTTAAAATTCTCACCAAAATCTGTGGCTACTACTTATGAGCATGGCTTGCAAAAATTAGTACATGTTAAGTTAATGTTAATCTTCCTGAAAAACACAGTCCTGAATTCTGCAAATTCTGATTATCTGGCTGTCATGCACAACCTGTGTGTAGTCAAGTCGCTAACCCAGAACAAATAAGCAGATAAGTTGCTTTAAATTTACTCTGACCTTCAAGATCTTCATACTTCCAGATCAGCTCAAAAACATGCTGAAACCGGTGTCTGCATAATAAGCAGGCAACAAGCATTTTAGGAAGAGCTCCACATTTGAAGCTTATATGCTTTTCTCAAGAAAGGTGCACTCTAAAGACCTAGAAGCAGTTTTTACACTAAGGGCTCTTTCACACTGGCACACCCAGCCTGCTCAGCAGGAAATCTATCCAGTGATCCCCGCTGATCAGTCAGATGACAGGGCCGTCTCTGCTCTGCTTATGCAGAATGGACACAGCCTGCTTTCCTCTATGGGTGGTCGGATGCAAATGGACCACCTTTCCGTTACCATCCAACGCCCCCATCCCTCTGTTTTTAGCAGACAGGATTGGATGTTGGGTGCAAACAGACATCCGTTTACATCTGCTGCTCCAAAGAGGGCAATGGATGGTTCAATTGGGTCTACCTAAAAACCTGACAGGCATACCCAATCAGTCTGCCTGTGTGAAAGGGGCCTTAGCTTTTATAAAGCACTTGCTTTAGGCAGCTTTGTTGAAGCTCTTAAAGCACCCTTCTGCTCCACTGAGGATGTTTAAACACAAATATAATTGGCTGTCAATTTAAACAAGCTGGCAGCAGGCTTCAATCACTTTCAAGCAGCCCTGAAGCTTACTAAACCCTGCAAACAACAATGTGTTTAAAGTGACAGCTACCATTTAGATTTGTTATTAAAAAGGAAGAAAGTTCAACTTGATGAAACTGGTAGCAGGTAGAGACTGACTGTTCAAAAAGGTCTTTCCTAGCTTACTAAAAAATAAATAAATAAATTCCGATTGTATAACTAGTTCATGCACAGCTCAGTGTATAATCCTGGTATCTAACAGATGCTGGGGAGTAAGAACCAGGTGGCAGGACAAAGTAAATTCTATGTCATCTGTGGTTGACCAATTGAAAAGTCCTCAGACCCAGGAGAGGACCAGGGCAGGATGGCAGCAGCAACAGAGCAACAAAAGGGGGAGTGTGGCCCTCAACTCACTGGAGAAGAGCACATTAAACGGTAAGCCTTCGTATTATACCCCAGTGGTCATCAACCTTGTCCTGCAGGGCCCACTAACAGGCCAGGTTTGCAAGGTAACTGAAATACATCACAGGTGATATCATTTGCTGCTCTAGTGATTGCAGTATTCTAGTCTGCATCTCCCCAAGGTAATACATAAAAGCTGGCCTGTTAGTGGGCCCTGCAGGAATGGTTGATGACCACTGTTATACCCCATTCAGAAGTGCCGATTAAAAAGGGTCACAGTTGATGTATTTGCTGTCCAATCTAAAGCATAAGTTAATTTTATTGTGAAATGTCATGGCACTTTTAATTTTTTATTTTTTTTTTACAAAATATCATACATGATTAATATTTAAAATGAATAAAAAAAAAGAAAAAACGGGCATACAAATTTACAACACACAATAATGCAATAAAAGAAATACATGACATAATACAGATAAGCAGACATTTAAGTGTACCTGTTATTTGTTTACAAAAAGGCAGCCATTGTGTGGGGTGTACCATACAGTCTACTGGTTTACCACAACTTAGAGACGTTTTCTTGTGAATTGGTAGGCTGGATTCTCTAAATAAAATGGCTGACTTGTGTGAACAAACAATAAGTCCCCTTAAGCCAAAAGTAGTCAGATTTTATTAAAAAAAATAAACAATTTAACTTTCATTAGTATTCTACAAAAAAATATTTCTACAATAATTTTTTTCTATATTTCAATACGCATGTTAGAACCCCCCCCCCCCCCCCCCAAAATAAAAAACCTTAAAGAATCATTCACATTCCTGCATTAACTGGGGAGAGTGATCAATAAAGGCGCAGTGATTTACACCCCACCATAGACTAGTGACCCTAGATCCATCTGGATTGTTCCTGGATATATTGACTACAAATATACTACAGGTCACCAATACGATTTATTTTCTTTTAACAGGTACAGCTGGTTTTACATTTTCTACAAAAACAATTGAGTTCTGTTCATGATACTTTTTTTTTTATCTGCACCAACAACCTAAGCTTTGAGGATATACCCCTTTATTCAAGGTCCAAGCAGTGCAGTACATTTTACAAAGATGTGATGCATTTTCTAACCAGCAGAGGGAAAAATATACTAAACGAGTTAGCAACATGAGAGAGTTGTCTCAAAAACTGAACTGAAATAAGGCTACAGAAGCTGCAGGACATTATTAGTCTCAAATGTATCCACTTTGTATTACAGGGGAAAAAAAAATATGATTCAGTGTCCATGAACACAAAATTCTATACAGGTTCTGGCCAACAGTATTAATTCATTCAACTTCTGCTATTTGCCAGGTAAAGGTATCCTGGAACCACTACATTCAAAAGCACTTAAGACACTTGCCTGAGCGCAAAGTTAATTTACAATTAAAAAAAAAAATTCTATCCCCATCAAAATTTCATCCAACTTTAAATGATCCAAGTTATACATTTGGCATATGAATATTACTGTCTGCCACTAATGAAGCAACATTCTCTTTCAGTTTAGTAGCTTTATAAATGCAGTAAGGTAATGAGCTAAAATTGTATTTGTCAAAATAAATACAGTAATCATTACACAGTAAAAACATAAAAAAATATGCGTTTTGCAGCCACATCTGATGATGTGCAATAAGTGAAACATGCTATAAGTCGTGTTCTTCATCAATGACCATTATTTAGAGAAGGTGGAGTTGTTTTAGTAACACATAACAGGCTCAATAAACAAGTTAACAACACATAAAGCTTATATATAAAATGGGTCAGGCCACTAAAAACTGATACAGTATTTCAGTTTTAAGTAGAAACTAGTGGGTTCAATTGCCAATCTGCTTCCTATATCACCAAAACAGCCCGTTTCTCCCACCCCTCCTATTCCAGCTGCATCTTTTGGTAATTCAGGTTTGGACTTGTGACGATAAGCAGCTTGCAATCATGCCCATCTCGCTCATATTTGATATCAGTTCAAAACTATTCTGGTACCATGCACCATTCACGGACATGTACATTTGACCTCCTTTTGATAGGCATTTGACCTCCTTTTGCAGCACTATCAGCTTTCTTTTAGGCCTCCTGCAAAGTCTCACAAATACCTTCTGATCCTGCCAGTGAAGTCTACTTAATGTAACCTTATGTGGTTGAACTACAGTGAAATGAAAAATTGTAGCAGGCATGTGGTTAATGGAACAGTCACTGCTAATTCACATCTGGTCACACCAAGTCCTCAAAAAGAAAAATAATAAAATTCAGTGCAGAGGAGCTCATAGTGTAGTGTAGTACTAAAATGCAACCATAATGAATATATAAAATGCACTCACAAAACAATGAAAGGGCAGGCATGTGTAGCAGGGACACGGGCTGCTGGGATATCTGCAATCCACTCCAGGACTCAGAAGTTCTAAGGGGGCCCCGGGCCAGGCTAAAGGAAAGGAACACGGCAGCTCTAGGAAGGCACCACTCAATTCAGGTGGCTGTCAATGCAGACATGCTCCCCGGAGTGTTGTCATCTGTCAGGAAGATGCCGGTACAGCGAGACGTTAGTTTCTGGGCGAGTTCCCCTTTTATCAGTCTCCAGGGAGACTCTGGACACTGCAGTTACACTTACAATTAGGGTTGGTTCACATTAGTTTAGGCACGGTTGTGTTATTTTCAAAGGAGTCCAGTGCGGTTTCGTTCACTGGTTAATATGTGATACAGGTGTAGATTTTTACAGTGTGAGACACTTTAACTTGCACCTGAACTGAAAAACGTACATGACTTGGACTGCGAACGGCCTGGACATATGTGAACCAGCTCCATAGAAAGTCAGTTCGGTTCACATGTCAGGACTTAATTGGCAGGATCAACAGGTAACAAAACTATTATATTGGGGGACTCAGAAAAACAAACTACTGTAACCATAAGAGGCAGCATCATATATGTCCTTTTTTATTTTGTTCCTAGCTCCATTTTAGAGCGGTTGAACCTATAAAATGGACAGAAATTGAGCTACGGTAGCATAGGAATAAACAAATAGAAAAAAAAAACTGCCTACAGTTCTTTCTTCCAGAACTACAATTTTAACATTGTATTGCGCCAAATTTAGGGGGAAAAATATAAAAACAAAACAAAAAACAGAAACATACCCAAGGTATAGTACACTAAAAACATAAAACAGGCAATTATCTATTGTGTGAAATCTTCTTGGTCCTGAACAGTCCCTTGTGCCAAATACATAAAATAACTATGAAATGTGTGACAAAATATTAAAACAGTTACATGATTTTAGAGAAACTAGACACCTTGGGCCTTGTACAGTATTTGCATAATTAATCAAAAGGAAAGTATTTAACAAGTCAGTTATTGCAGGGGACTACAGAGGAAAGGGAAAGTAAAGATTTTTGATAGTGCCAGCAGGCTAAAAAAAGGATTTATTAAGAAGACAATGCCATGTTAAAGTGGTTTTTAAAGCAAACATATTGCAACTCAATTCTAAAGCCGGGCACACACTAGTCCTGAGCTTCGGTCAGGAGCCACTGTACTAACCCATGTGAGGTTGGTTCAGCGATCTCCCCACAGAGCTGTCGTGTTCTCCCCCCCCCCCCCCCCACCAGAACCATCCGATCTGCTATTGGCTGGGAGTAAAGATCAGGAGTCATTTGGCTGCTGGTTTTCCAAAGGCCCATTTTTGATGGACAGACCGACACACACACGGGCAGGACGTTGGCTGGTATTTTTTGTACCGGTAAATGTCCTGACATTTTGCCTATGTGTACGGGGCTTTAGATGTGAGGACTGTTTTTTTTTAGGCTCTTATTTCATCTGGTGATCAGGCAATATAGCACTGACAGGTTCTTACAAAAGCCTTTAACCAAATAAAAAAAAACCACTTAATGTAGCTGCTTGTGTAACTGCAATGTGAGCCGGAGTTTGGCCCAAATTTGTTAGATTTAAATCTGCTAATACATCTTACACTCCTCTCCCCCCAGACTGACAATTGTTCTGTGCTCATTCATCCAGAAGGGGGGGGGGGGGAGGAAACTAATACAGGAGGTGTGTTACTGGCTAGATCACCAGGTCAAAACAGAAAGAAAAAAGCCCAACATTTTTTTTAAAAGAAGGCTAATGCAGCTACCACATCTAGGGATTAGTAATTTGCAATACATTCCATTTTGTGTTTGACACGTCTGATTGGTTGCTACAGAAACCACCATTTGACTTTCCACTGCTTCACTTCACATTAAAATGGCACTTGCACTTTAAAGCTTCTAGCAGGTACCTATTGGACAATCATATTAATGGACTGCCTGACTGGCCCATAGGAATATGTGCGGAAGCAGGAGAAGACAGGCAACCTCCATAACTACAAAGTGCTGAAGCTCAAAGCAGTATTAAAGTGGATGTAAACCCAATTCGTAAAATTTGAGCTGGGCACATATATCTGCAGTATTATGTTATCTCTCTTCGAAGAGCCAAGTCCAGTAGTTCTCTCCTGACCCGTTTCCTCTGCTATCAGTCTGATAACTCCTGACAAATTCTCTGACACTAGCCTGACATTTCTGTAGGGGAGTTTGCTAAAAATAGATTAGCAGGGAGATGGTCCTGTTACAAAACACCTCTGAGAGTCTCTGCCTACGATGAGAGGGGGTGTGTGCCTTTCCTCCAATTAGCAATGTTCGCTATCTTGGCTGTATGCCCAGACATCACAATCTGAACTTTCTAAACAGTATGTAAATGTGAAGACCGCAGATATACATGTAAAAATGATGTAGGGAGATTTGGTTCATCTCTGTGTATCATCTGAGGCTGTTCACTTCACTGGATAATATGGAGGGTTTACATCCACTTTAAGCACAAAATGTTTGCTTTTGGGTTTATTACCACTTTAAGGCTGATCTCTAGGTTTTAGTGAACTTTAGTTTATTTGGCCCAAATGAACCATTTTACAGATCTGGCAGGGATGTGTGTGCTGTATAAACAGCATCTCCATCCTGCTGTCAGAGCTGTATACTGTACATAGCTCAGGCTACACGCTGATGCAGGTCTTGGTAAAGGAAATGGTTCCAGCTTGGTCCAATTAACCATTGTCTAGAGAGCACTTTTAAGCCATTTAGAACAGCTGTCATTCAAGTGTGTATTTTGGTTAGGGAGTAAAACCAAAGCTGCTGCTGGCATGTAATACTTGCTCCTTTTTTTTTCTCTTAAGTGATGACCTTTACAGGACATTGGTTCATCTCGACAAGAAGGAATATGTGATTTAACAGATTGATGTAAACATTTATAGAAAAAGTGTTCGGCCTTTGATTTTACAACCATTTTCATACTGTTCCCCTGATGATCCAGAACAGTGATGGCAAACCTTGGAACCCCAGATGTTTTGGAACTACATTTCCCATGATGCTTATGCACTCTTCAGTGTAGTTGAATGTAGTTCCAAAACATCTGGGGTGCCAAGGTTCGCTATCACGGATCTAGAATATCACCCTGGGTGCGTGAGGCCTGGATATTACACATATCCTGTGAAAATTGTTTTAATTGATTTCAGACTGGCCAACATGCAGTAGGTGGCCTGACCTAAATGTATAGCCACCTTTAAAACCTAGGGATATCATTTATCTATAAAAATAGATACTAATAATATATTAGTTCAGCTCGAAAATCTCCATGTATTTGTGCTCATCAATGTCCAACTTTTTTTCCCCGCCAGTGTTGCAGAAAATACTTACCTGAATAAGCACAAATAGTCCTTAGTTTCATTTTATCACTTTCACTCTTCCATTTATGGCTGGACAAGACTGCAGTATAAATTCAGTCATCTAGACTTCCGTTCAATAAGTATTTTGTATCACAGATAAAATGCCCCCTCCCCAATTATCAGTCATCTGTCCTTTTAGAGAATTCTCTCAAGAATTGGGATTTAGTACTGGTGGAATTATGTCCTGAGTGAACAAAAATTCTGGACACTGAATGGACAGTTAAAACCACAAGCTACACAACAAGCTATATGTCGGCATTCTGTGGACGGTTGCCCTGGCACAGCCTCTTGTGTCTCAGGAGTCTGTCTGTCCTTGAAAAAGCCTTAAAGACAAAAAATAAATAAATAGCAAATTGTGATTAATCAAACAGTAACCACAACTAAACATTCAAGAGAATACTATATATATGGTGAAAAACATGCCTTAAAAGTGGGATTCCAGCTAAAACTTAACTAGCCATTAAAAATGATTCCCTGCCTAACAGCTATGCTGACTAACCTGTGTAAAAATATATCTATATATAGGAGGGATATATCTATACATAGATATAGTTGTATAGATCTCTCTCAAAAAAAAAAAAAAAAGTGTGTGTGTGTACACACACCCCCATCTATATACATACACACTTACCGATTTTTCGTTCTGGTCCAGTCATGCGATCTCATCACCCAGCAGCGCCTGCAGGGGAGAGGAAAGAAGGCCAACAACCGCTTGTGAAGCCTGGAGCTGTGACATCACGCATAGGCTACTATGGTCCATTCCTTGCCGGTCTTCCCTCCTCTCCCAATACAGCCGCCACTGGCTGACACAGGGAAGCCAGATTACACAAATTAGTCAGCATAAGCGATATGAGAGGGGGGGGGGGGGGGGAGCATTTTTAAGACTTGTTTGTGTCAAGCAGGAATTCGACTAAGGTAATACAGGTGCCAATTTGCTAAAACTGGAGTGTGCAAAATCTGGTGCAGCTGTGCATAGTAGTCAATCACAGCTTCTAACTTCAGCTTGTTCAATTAAGCTTTGACAAAAAAAAAAAAACTGGAAGCAGATTGGATTCTATGCAGAGCTGCCATCAGATGCTGTACTCTCCTGTTTTAGTAAAGCAACTTTTACACATGGATCAAGCAGAGGCTGTCAGCACTGTATAAAACAGTGGTTCTCAACCCTTCTAGTCCTGTCACCCCTTCATAAAATGTCTTAAGTTGTGGGCACCCCTAACAGTAAAATTTTCATTGCGTGGGTTGTCAACACCCAAGGCAAGAAAAGTCATTTGTGCCCCTAACCAACGGACATTTAGCATTCCCTAAGTCCCTTCCTCTCATACAATGTAAAAACCTCTTATGGTACATTTTAGGATGTACCACCCTTTCTCTTTGTTCTCCTTTCTTTCCATTTCTCGCTCTCTATCCTAATTTCTTGTTTTTTTTCCCCCCATTCCCCTCTCTAGCTGTGTCTCTTGTTCTCCCTTTTTCTTTGTTCCTCCCCCCATTTTTCTCTCATTTCCATGTAGTTTATTTCTATTCCTTCTCTTACTCCTTGATGGGGGGGAATGGTATTAGTGGCAGTGCTGGCGGGGAGTTGGGAAGAGTCAGAGTGGCAGTGCTAGGGGGAGTTTTGATCAACTTAGATGCTCTTGATCAAGGTCACACGAGAACTGTAGTGGGGACTTTTAATGGCAACTCTAATCACAGGTAGTGATACTCACTGTGTCTCCAGCTCTGTGGTGTCTCACAGCAGTGACACCTATGCCAAAATCAGAAGATAGGGTCTCCTCCAGCCCTTTCCACTACACATTCCTCACCAGTCAGCTGACCACTAGTCTCCGCCACCCACCATGCCAGGAACAGAATGCGAAGAGGCCAAGAGGCCGAGTAGGCGGCTGTGGGCTCCAGGAACAGCCTAGCTGGGCTTCCACAAGCTCCAGGGAGACGGCGCTGCTTGATGAATGTGAAAAGGCTGGAAGAGCAGTGCTGGCTTCAGGAACAGTTCAGGATTTTGTGACCCCTGGCAAATTGTCATTCAACCAGAGGGGGTCCCAGAACCACTGGTATAAAATGTATGTAGCATCAGCTTCCTACAGTATACAACGATGGTGTTGCGAAATCAAAATGTAGACTTCCCATTACATTTTTAGGAACATATTTAAGTTAGGGTGAGTAGTGCTCAGCTGTTCATAGGAAGCCTTACCAAATTACCTATTTAAAGTCATAGTATTACTGAATTTAAGCTTTAAAGGGTTATTGATATTTTTAATCTTAAATCACACATTGCTCCTTTTATCTCTGAAAGACTTAATTTGAGGAAGTCTTCCCTTTATATTTCTGAACTCTACTTCCTCTGCCTTAGATTATCCAGCCAGTATAGTGTAGATGAAAGATTCAACAAAGTATAGGTTGCCACTTTAATGCCTGTCATGGTGGCAAAGCCAGGATGCCGGGGGCAATATACTTGCCGATGGAGTCTATGAGCGTTAGAAGAAGCTGATGAACGATGTAATTAGCCAGCAATTACCAATGAAAAAAAATAAAAAAATATCTTCCAATTAAAGTAAATCTGCAATGAGAGAAATATAGCGACTTCCATTGCTAGCCTTTTTTAAATGCTAGTTACAAAGCAATTATTCTGATCGCATGGCTCCAATTTGTAGTAGCCACCTCTTTTCAGATTCACCCCCAGACTTAAAACTCTGTATAGCCACATCGTAACAGGAGCAAGCAGAGAAGTGGAAGAGGTAATTTCTCTGCAACAGGTTAAAGGGGTCATGCAGCAGCGCCCCAGACCCCCCGTTCTACCTACCTGAACCGGTTCTCTTGCCCCAGGGACGAGCACATCAGCTCTTGCCAGTGTCTCGTATATTGATTTGACTCCCACTGCTGTCAATCAAATCCAATAAAGCTGGTGCCGAATCCTGCTGTCTGTGTCAATAGACACAGCAGCATGACACGGGACCACGACTGCACGGGTGTCCTGAAAAAGAGCGCTTCTCCAATGGGGCACTGGAGAAGAGGAGCAGCCACGAGCGCTGCTGAGGGACCCCAGAAAAAGAGGAACGAGGCCACTCTGTGCAAAACCAACTGCAAATAGGAGGTATGACTTTTTTTTATTTATTTTTAACAGCAAACTAGGGTTTAGTAACCCTTTAAGCTCGAACTCTGTAAAACATGATACTTTCAGCAAGGCAGGTAAACAAAAGTCTGGCAAAATGTGCAAAACAGGCTCAACCTAACTGGTTATGAAAATACAAAACACTCATTTGTGTTGTATTCAGTTTACTTGAATACTACACATTCACTTTAAAGGGTAACTGCACTTTCAAGAAAAAAATATAGCATATACAATTGTGACACAAGTCATATTGTAATTGAATTTTAAATTACCTTTTCTTTTAAATTTGCAGCTCTGTAATTTTCTGTAAGTGCAAAGCAATATGGCTACCTGAAGGCGTTCTGTACAGAGAATGCATACAGAACACCCCTTTACAAAAATGGCCTGCTTATGTGATTGGCTCACTGATTTTCCAGAAGTCTGCACTAAGATACAAATCAGATTTTAGGCATCCCCTGCAGCAAAAATGTAATTTTTGGTAAGATACTCCCAATAGAAAATAACGCCTAAAGGGATTCAGACCCTGCAACTTTCCTCAGAGCCCAATTCTAAAGCAGCTGATTGTTGGAGTATGAAACCAGTCTTTTTAGACTTACTCAGGGGGCACAGAGGAACAGTCATTTCTTTAAAAAAAAAAAAGTAGGAATCTACAACAAAGTTTGTTGAAATCCTTGTAATGTACATAGATTAACAAGAGGGGGATTTTTTCCCTTAACACAAGTGGAGTTACGCTTTAACACCAAGATCAAAAGTAAATTAATTTCAGGTGCTGCACACACTCGGAGAAGTGCAAATCCCAGGAAACCGCAAATTGCACATATTTTCCATTTGGTCCAATTTGAAAAACCGCATACACGAGGCTTAGACCGACCAAAAAAAATAAACAAATAATATATGGACATACCTGCTTACATAGATCACATTGGAACGGTTTCTCCCCACTATGGACCCGTCTGTGCCTGTCCAGATGATACTTCTGAACAAACTTCATGTCGCACATGTCACACTCAAAAGGGCGCTCTCCTACAACATAACAGGCAGCCATACTGAAGATACCTTTGCTAATAAAACAGTGATCCTGGACTATGTGACCATGGCTTACCTGCGCTAACGAACATGTCTCTGTCAACATGGTAACTCGGCGAGAATGAAGGTAAACTTGCACCAGACCTAAAACATACATACAAATAGGCCTGGTAAGTTTGCTGGAAAGTCACAGATGTTAGGCTTGCAGTTCTTTGTAGGACCACTGTGATATGTTTTTATGCCACACTAGGAATAGACATACCACAAATAGTCATGGAATAGAGAAGCAAAGAATGTTACCAACTAGTGAAATTCAGTTTTACAACCCTTGATTACAGGCATAATTTTGTTCTACATCCATGCTCTACAGTGCAAGACCACAGAAAGCAGAACAAAATACTCAAATTTATGGGGAAGATAATGGTGTTTGGGAGGTATTCATCCTCTGGATCACACATGTAAAGATTAGACACTACAAAAGTATCATTTCATAACTCTCCTGATTTTGCTTAGTAAAACTAGCAGTGCCAGTTGGTGTGTTGAACATCTCCATTTAGGTTAATGTGGGCAATGGCGGCAGCAAATTTTAATTAGGATTCAAAAGACAAAAACACTATATTGACAAAAGTATTGGGACACCTGCCTTTACACACGAACACACACACGAACACACACACAAACTTTAATGGCATCACAGCCTTAGTCCGTAGGGTTCAATACTGTGTTGACCCACCCTTTGCAGCTATAACAGCTTCAACTCTTCTGGGAAGGCTGTCTGCAAGGTTTAGGAGTGTCTATGGGAATGTTTGACCATTCTTCCAGAAGTGCATTTGTGAGGTCAGGCACTATTGGACAAGAAGACCTGGCTCGCAGTCTCTGCACCAATTCACCCCAAAGGTGTTCTATCAGGTTGAGGTCAAGACTGTGTGCAGGTCAGTCAAGTTCCTCCACCCCAAACTTGCTCATCCATGTCTTTATGGACCTTAGAGACCTTGGATACTAGAGACCTATCCTACCTAACCAATACTTCTGTTTGCCATTCACTTAAACTGACCATGCATGGGTCAGTTTTTACCATTTAGTAGCTAGCTGAATGAAAATATTGAACTGATGCCTCCATCCACACATTTATTGTGGATGGGGGAATCCTCCCCCCTGTGTCATTGGATTCTGACAAAGACTCCTAAATCAAAGTAAAATTTTCCAACAACCCTGTTCAAGAGAAGCAGATTGATGGATCTCAAAGTTTATTTTTACCTACAGGTATGCTTATAATAAAGCTTACCGGTAGGCAAAAGGAAGAGCTCTTAAACATGCACCTTTTAGGAGGAGATTTTCCAGAAAGGGGCAGCCGGTGACATCACTGGTACATGCGCGGTGTAGGAACAGCATACCTGTGCCGCTCCTTCAGAGCTGTGATGCGGGAGTGACATCACGGCTCAGCCATTCAAACAGCAGCAGCCCGCTAACCCAGAAGGAAGACCAGGAAAAGATGGAGGCCTCTGCAGCGATGACAGCGTGCCGCTGGAAGGCTTATTTTCAATATTTATATTAGCAAGAACGATACATTTTCTTTTTACTATAGGAATTCCATGGTGAATACAAAATACAAAATTTAGAATGTGCTTACATACATCTTCCCCCAATAGAGATACCGTCAAGCACTATTTGCTTGAAGCTTTTATCACATACATTTTTCTAACTGAATCAACTTGCAACAGAAAAACACATCTGAAACATTATGTAAAGAATTCCCAAGTTTATTAAAAATATTCTACACACACACACACACACACTGGCTGCAAGTATAGTTCGATAATAAAAAGTAATGTACAGTTAACAGGGAAACTGGAATTGCCCCAACAACTCCAGAGATGCATATTAAAAAAAAAAAAAAAAAAAAAAAAAAAACCAGGTAGGACAACCCTATCTCTCCTAAAAACTATAAATAGACCTCAATGAATGTTCAAGTAGTAAAGTAACCTATCGCCATTCAAAAATACCTTATATTAGTGTTGTCCAACTCAGTCTTCAAGGGCCAAGTTCCTCCCACAGGCTTAGGATTTCTGTAATTAACAGAGAATAATGACTTGAAAGGGTCTCTATTCCTAGATTAACAACATTAGCAAGGCTGCTTAGAGCTCACCATTCCTTAAATTGTGTCATGGTTTTCTGGCCATACACCCTTCATCTGCTTTCAGAGCTCTGGCCCCCTGTGTACATAAATGTTCACGCCAACAGCTCAGGGTATATGTGGCATCACTGGGACAGGGGCACAACATTATTTTGATTGCATGGCCAGGATCAGTAAAGTTAAATTTGGAAAAAGTGGAGTGAGCAAAATAAACCAATAACGGCTCTTGAAACTAAGTATAATATAGAACACATCCAGTGGCTAAATTTCCACGAAATTGTTATATTTAAGAAAGGACAATTACAAGGTAACTGACAGTAATATGTGGATTTCCAAGCAACACTGTCAGTCCAACAACTTGTGTGGTCTGTGGCCCTTGATGACTGGTGCTGGACAGCCCCAGAAAAAAAACAAAAAAAAAAAAAGGGGGAAGATTAAAAAGAATGGAAAAAAAAAAAAGTATCTATAACCATATTTAGAAGCAGGGAAGGGTTAAAATTCCTGCCAGTTTTTTTTTGCAGTATGTGTTATATTGAAAAAAAAAATCGTTTCTGTCCGCCCCCTCACGATCGCTCCCAGCCAATGCGCTCGCGTGCCCGCCCTGTCACTTCCTCCTCCTGTGTAAACACAGGAAGGAGGAAGCGATGTGATCTCTCACTCTGCGTTTTTTTCACCCACCGCTGAGGAGAGATCACAACACAAGTAAGTCCTGCACTAACACACACTACATATAGGCACATTTAACCCCCCCGATCGCCCCCCCTCCCCCCTTGTCACAGTGTCACTGAATGCAGTAATCATACATGTGACAGTCAGTTAGTGTTAGGTCCTGGGTAGCCCCCGTACCCCCCCCAATGAAGTTTTAACCCCTTGATCACCGCCCTAGTTAACCCTTTCACTCCCTATTGCCAGCATCACTAAGCGATCATTTTTCTGGCTAAATAAATTTTGGCCTAAATGTTTGACTAAAATTTAGTTTATTGATTTTTCTTATAACAAAATTTTTGTATATAGCGCAAAAAATTTTAAATCGCAGAGGCGATCAAATACCACCAAAAGAAAGCTCTATTTGTGGGAAGAAAAGGACGCACATTTTGTTTGGGAGCCACGTCGCATGACAGCGCAATTGTCTGTTAAAGCGACGAAGTGCCGAATCGCAAAAACCCCTTGGGTCATTTGGCAGCATATTGGTCCGGGTCTTAAGTGGTTAAACATACTCCTAGAATAATTCGCCATACAAAAACGAGAAAAAAAAAAAAAAAAAAAAAGTACTTTTTATTATATTCCATAAAAAGTGTGTATATGTATGTATGTATGTGTGATATATATATATATATATATATATATATATATATATATACATACACATATACACATATACACACACACATACATATACACACACACACACACACACACACACACACACACACACACATATACACATATACACATATATATATATATATATATATATATATATATATATATATATATATATACACACACATACACACACACACACACATATATATATATATATTACACACACACACACACACACATACATATAGACACTGCTTTAAAATGTCATCACAGCTCATCAGTGTTTCCATGCTAGAAACACTACAGGAAATTGGAAGAAATCTCCCAAAGAGAGGTGTTCCCCTCTTGCCCATTGTCACATTTATGGAGACACTAGTATAAAAAGGAGGGATGACTCTCCTCAATAAAGAAATAGGAGGCAAGAAAAAAAAAAAAAAGGACACACACTTTCAAGCGGCATTAAACCGGAAAATATTTTGATATTTTGCAGTGTACCAATCCTTAGACCATGGGTCCTCAAACTATGGCCCTCCAGCTGTGTTGGAACTACATTTCCCATGAGGCATTGTAAAAATCTGACATTCGCAGACATGACTAGGCATGATGGGAATTGTAGTTCCTGAACAACTGGAGGGCCGTAGTTTGAAGATCCCTGCCTTAGACGTAGTGGCTGCATTCGTGTTTTTTTTTTTTAACCGTTTTCACCTGTTGAGGCCAGTAACACACCTCCTGCACTAAAGTGCCCATACTCTGAATGAGCATAGGGGCAACTTTAGACAGCAGCATTGTAAGTCTGGGGAAGGGAGAGTGTTAGCTGGATGACAAATTTAAAGTGGATGTAAACCCTCTCCTATATCCAGTGAAGTAAACAGCCTCAGATGATACACAGGAGGACATGAAAAAAAATTCTCTCTACATAAGTTTTACATGTATATCTGTGACCTTTCCCTTTGTACATTCTTTAAAAAGTGCACATTGTGTTACAAAATCTTTCTTCCTCACTCAGCAGTGGGTGTGGAGTCTGTTCTTACACTGTAACAGCTGATTGGAGGATAGGCACACACCCCCCTCCACATAGGTAAAGGAAAAAATAAGCATGCAGAGCTGCAGTGTGAATAGACAAGCTCTCTGCTAATCCAACTGCAGAAAGACAAGGCACTCAGATCATAGGCAAGAGATAAGAAAACACTATAGATAAACGTGCCCAGGTCAGATTTAGCCCTGGTTCACATTGATGCTACTTTAAAATTGCACTACTTCACTTGAAGTAGCGCGATTTTAAAGTAGAAAGCTCAGAAAGATTTCAGGTGCTACTTGATAGACATCTGTGGGGCTTCATACACAGATGTCTACTGAAGTTGCACCTGAAATCAGCAAAAGTAGTGCAGGAACTACTTTTGCAAATCGATGCAGCACCGCAAAAGAAGAAGAAGAAAAAAAAAAAAAAAAAAAAACAGTGCCATTGGAACAGTGCCATTGCCGCCAATAGGCTGTGACTTGTCATGCAATTTGATCTCAAATCACATGACAAATCGCTCCAATGTGAAACTAGGCTTACAACAACCTTAAAGCAAATTTCAGCACACACTGAAATTACACAAACCGTTGCAAGCAATAACTTTATTTTGGGATAAAGGTTTTACACAAAAAAAAAAAAAAAAAAAAAAGCTGAACCCTCTGATACATTTGCAGGAGAACTTGCTTTGTTAAAAAAACTTCCTAGAAATAAAAGAAAGCAAACCTAAAAAATGTACGCAGCCATAACATTTAAGAATTGGTAAGCTGCAATATAATAAATACTGTACTTGCTTTTGGGTTCAATACTAGTTTACGTACTGTATCAACTATTCTCCATTTACTGCATATCTAACATATCATTAAGAGTAACTTTTTTTTAGAAAGTAAAAAATTGCAATTTTGTAAAATAAACTAAAATTATAGATATACAGTATATCGGAGTAAGCATTTAGTAGCGCCTGTCATCAGTGCTGAGTTATTGATCTGACAAAAATCCACAGAATTTTTATGCAAGGGCATGCCCCTGTGGTTACCGTATTGCATTAACCAACATTTAAGGGGTTTTTAAATGTTACACAGATAAAAAAAAATAATTAAGTAATAAAGTAAAAAAAACGACAATCACAAGTCTGTGAATTTCTAGAGAGATAGTTTTCAGTTGTACATGGAACATAGAAATTTAAAAAAATAAAAATATGAGTAATGCATTTTACTTTGCACTCATGCAGACCCGTAACCAGGCTTTGCCGTACATGACAAACTATTGCCTCAAAACTGAAATTAAAATACTGCCGGTATATTGCAACCAACCAGTGCTTCTTATGATTAGCACTTGTAACGCGGTATGTGTTAAAAAAACAAAGAAGTTTGATGGGGGGGGGGGGGGGGGGGGGGGGGGGGAAGTTTAGAATTTGCATATTTTTAAAATACGTTTCCTTGTTTTAATCTCAGATAGCCTAATTTATTAGCCATTTCTCCATTCAAGAGCTTTTTAAAAGAGTTGGAACAAACATACAGTGTCTTTAAAAAAGTACCGTATTTATCGGCGTATACCGCGCACTTTTTTGCCCTGAAAATCAGGGCAAAATCGTGGGTGCGCGGTATACGCCGATAGCCGCTTTCCCGCGCCGAGTTTCAAATACTGCGCCGGCATATACCGAGCGCAGTACACTCGGGCAGACTCGGCTCCTCTCGCGCTGACGTCCTGGACGTACAGGACATGAGCACGAGAGTAGCCGAGCCTGCCCGACTATTCACGAGTGTACTGCGCCTGCATATACCGAGTGCAGTACACTCGTGTATAGTCGGGCAGGCTCGGCGCCTTTCGCGCTCACGTCCTGTACGTCCAGGACGTCAGCGCGAGAGGAGCAGAGTCTGCCCGACTATACCCGAGTGTACTGCGCTCGGTATATGCCGGCGGAGTATTTGAAACTCGGCGCGGGAAAGCGAGGACGACGCCGGACCCGCCGAAGAACGCCGCGCAAGACACCAAAACTAAGTACAAAAAACGTTTTTTCCACAGGAATGGCGGCAACTTTAGGGGTGCGTGCTATACCCCGATAAATACGGTATTCATACCCCTTGCAATTTTCCACATTGTGTCATGTTCTACCCAAAATTGTAAATGTATATTTTTTAGGATTTTATGTGATGCAGTGTTTCTCAAACTTTGTCTCACGGCACACCTGAAAAAATTTAACAATTTTTGTTGTGAAGAACTTATTTTTACATACATATTTTTATGAATATATTTCACTTTAAAGTTAATGTGAAGGATGTGCCTGCTTTAGAGAGCAAATCAGATTGAAGCGATAATAATCTTCATTGTACTTTCACTTGCTTTTCATTTAACAGTTTCTCTTTCAGAGCCCAGACTTGATTAAGTATTTCTCCATCGCTTTTTTTAGCGCTGCTATACCGTCGTATTTACCGCGGTATTCGGCCGCTAGCGGTGCGGTTTTAACCTCAGCTATTGGCTAAAAAAGGGCCAATACCCCCGGCAATGCGCCTCTATAGAGGCGCATTGCGGGCGATATTACCGCGGTTTCCCATTGATTTCAATAGGAAGGCGCGGTTTAGGAGCGGTGAACACACCGCTCCTATACCGCTGTAAAGATTCGGCTAGCAGGAGTTTTGGAGCGGTCCTGCTAGCGCACCGCTTCAGTGTGAAAGCCTTCGGGCTTTCACATTGAAGCCTGCAGGGCAGGTTTTTTCACACGGTATAGCAGCGCTATTTTTAGCGCTGTACCGCGTGAAAAACGCCCCAGTGTGAAAGGGCTCTAAGCATCAAAGTTGGAATGGAACGGTCTCTATTATAATACAATTAGAGCCATTGAGTTCTTCCAAGATATCGTACAAGTCTTGAGTTACGAAAGGAACCGACTTAGAGATTGCATTTTTACAGGTTACTTTTAACTTTTGCGATATTGATTTACCATTTATTTTTTGATATGTTCAAGGTTTTAAAATGCTAGCGATTTTTAAATATTTTTAAAACTCCCACGGCACACCTGCAAATCTCACGCAGCACACAGTTTGAGAATCACTGTGATAGACCAACACAAAGTGGCACATATTTGTGAAGTGGAAGGAAAATGATAAATGGATTACAATGGCTTTCTTCTTGCCACTCTTCCATAAACGCCAAAGTTGTGGTGAGTAAGTCTGGCCATACAATATACAATTTTCTTGTATGACTTTCCTTTAGATTTACCAAAACCATATAACATGAGGTCAAACCTAAACACTTTCAATTTGTATGCAAATCGGGCAGGTCCTTGAACTACATAGTTAAGGTACATCTAAAGAAAAATGAATATGAAAAATTGTATGGTGTATGGCCAGCGTTAGACTAATAGTTGTCCAGTAGACCGTTTCTTCCACCTGAGCTGTGGATCTCTGCAGCTCCTTTGGAGTTACTCTTGGCTGCTTCTCTGATTAAGGCTCTAATTGACTGGCCAGTCAGTTTAGGTGAATGGCCATGTCTTGGTAGGTTTGCAGTTGCGTCATACTCTTTCCATTTTTGGACAATGGATTGAACAGTGCTCAGTGAGATGTTCAAAGCTTGGGATATTTTTTTTTTATACAACAACCCTGCTTTAAAACTTCTCCACAACTTTATCCCTGACCTGTCTGGTGTGTTCCTTGGCCTTCATAATGCAGTTTGTTCACCAAGGTTCTCTAACAAACCTCTTAGGGCTTCATAGGACAGCTATATTTATACCAAGAGTTAAATTACACACAAGTGGTCTCTAATAATTAGGTGACTTCTCAAGGGAATTGGCTCCACGCGATTTTAGTTAGGGATATCAGAGTAAAGGGGGCTGCATACAGATGCACGCCACATTTTTCAAATATTTGTAAAAAAAAAAAAAGTTTAAAACCATTTATCATTTTCCTTACCCTTCACAATGACGTGCCACTTTGTGTTGGTCTATCACACAAAACTCCAATAAAATACATTTAAGATTTTGGTTGTAACATGACAAAATGTGGAAAATTTATAGGCAGTATGAATACTTTTTCAAGGCACTGTAGCCATTATACGTGTTAAATATGCCACCTAACATTGTAGCTCCAAGCTTCTCAAGTAATGGTAGTTCTGCTCCTACTCCAAAATCCAAATTGGTATCTGCAATTCAACGTGGCATTTATGCCCCATGGTAAGAATCTGCAGTGTTTGTTATATCCAACTTCATCCATCAGTGTAGTTTCACTGTTCGGTAGGATAAGTACCAAAATGTTTTATAGCCTATGACAACTCAATAATTTGTATTATATACACACAATATTTTCTATAAGTTTACCAAATACCAATTTGTCAATCACAATTCTCCTCATTTCCATAAACACAATATTGTATAACTACCGTGTTTCCCCGAAAATAAGACGTACTCCGAAAATAAGCCGTAGCGGGATTTCGACGCAAGATAGAAATATAAGACACCCCTCCGAAAATAAGACGTAGCGATGTAGTGTCGAATCTCCGAAAATAAGATGTAGTGTCGAATCTCCGAAAATAAGATGTAGTGTCGAATCCCCGAAAATAAGATGTAGTGTCGAATCCCCGAAAATAAGATGTAGTGTCGAATCCCCGAAAATAAGATGTAGTGTCGAATCCCCGAAAATAAGATGTAGTGTCGAATCCCCGAAAATAAGATGTAGTGTCGAATCTCCGAAAATAAGATGTAGTGTCGAATCTCCGAAAATAAGATGTAGTGTCGAATCTCCGAAAATAAGATGTAGTGTCGAATCTTGTAGTGATAGGCGTGTCGTGGTAAACAACACGTCATAGGTGTATGTTACTGTACTGGTGCTCAGGAGCTGTGAGGAGAAGAACACTCTGTAAAGCAAAAAGATTCTCCCAGCATTGACCAGCAAACCCCTCTCTCACCCCACACAAACAGATCACCCCAGCTCCACTGTGCTCCACATCAGCTTTGCTGGCCTATCTTTTTGTACAACCAGACAAGATGAGTGCAAAAAGAAAGAGTTATTCTGTTGAGTACAAGAAAGGAATTGTGGAGGACTCCCGAGGCAAGAATCTTACGGCTTTTTGCGAAGAGAAGAAGTTGGATATCCGAATGGTCCAAAAATGGCGTGCAGAATACGATAATCTCAGTCTACAGGTGGACAGTGGAAATGCTAAGAAGCGCAAGTGTGGTTCAGGTAGGAAACCTTTATTTTCTGTAATAAAAATAAGACACCCCCCGAAAATAAGCCATAGTGTGATTTCTTGAGGAAAAAAAAATATAAGACGGTGTCTTATTTTCGGGGAAACACGGTATGATAAACTTAAAATTTCCCCAGCGAGTGAACAAAAAATAAAAGCGAACAGATTCCTCCACCCACAAAAAAAAAAAAAAAAAAAAAGAAGGTGGATGGAGCTCCCCCTGACTGGACTTTGCATTCTGACAAAGGGACACAACGCTGTCAGAATACACTGATCAGCGGCAGCAGTTGACTGATGCAGCTGCTGATCAACAAAAGCAGTCCAACATGTTTTTTCGACAGAAGTCGATCCAATTATCACCTTCTGTCAAATAGATATGGCAACACACTGATTAAAATTAATCTGGTCCCTGATGAACCAGCTAAAAATTTCAAACAGTTTAGTACATATATTACAGAGCTTTATGTTCTAGAATAGGACATCATGAATAGAAAGATATAAAATACAGAGGCTGGTTGCAGTTGCTCACCAGGAATCCTTGTGAAACCATGTGAACCTGTGTGTGCATATAAAGCTATGAATTAACACCTTGGTGATGCGTACTGAGAAATTCAATGATAGGATTTTTGACTTACCGCAAAATCCTCTTCTTGGAGCACATTAACCCGTTTTCTACTGGGGTATGGATCGGAGGCTCATTTACCCAATGCTGTTTATAAACCGCATTAGATAAATAGCAGTTGAGTGTCTGTTCTGCCCAGTAATCATCGATGTGATGGTTACCAAGCAAGTAGGAGCGGATTATTGGAACTGAGATAGAAAACCAAGTCTCTGAATGTATTCCAAATAAACTATTTTATGGTAAACCTAAAATTCTGTTAACTTAAGTGTACATTACAGGACACAAAGAAAGAGTATTCAGGTACATAGGGATGTCCAAAGCAGTTCAACTGAGGGTTGGCAACAAAACAAAGGCTAACAGGCCAAAAACAAAACAGATCAAAGATGTGGCTCTACAGAGCCTCCTAAGTAACTTCACAACTGAAGCTGGCATCTTCCGAGACTTTAATATCCACCTGGTAGAACTTAAATCTAAGAAGCAGATTCCTGATGCTGAAAAGACTATGAAGCAGTAACTGAATTACTCAAGTGTGTTTGACCAGGAAAGGTGGAACCTTGCCATTTTAGGTCATAAGTTTAAATGATGAGCTGTAGAATCTACCTAGCAATAATGGAACAAGAAAACGCCTGTCCCCTATGAAGACCTTCAGGAACGACAGAGTCCGACTGTTGAAATAAAGATGTAGTTAAGAGACATTCTAACAGCACAAGTACCACATTCAGCCAAATGGAGAGAAATCTTAAAAAAGGGAAAAAAAATTAAAAAATATAAGAAGAGCCCTGGGCCACTGTCCTTGTGTAGCACGTGAAAGATTTGCAGGTTAAGGCCGTCAACTCAAAAAACTCACCTCACAATGGCAACAAGAAAGGATAGCCAAAGAAATCTCTCTAAAAAGGCTCAAATGGTTGTCTTTGAAAAAACAAAAGAACCAGGTTGATATCCCACCGAGTCATCAAGGAACACAGGAGGTGGAGGAACAGTGTGAGAAACATTCTGTATGAAGGCCTTAACTAAGCATGCAGTCTCTGAAAAAAGTACCGCTAAGGCCAAGATTTGACCCTCGATGGTGCTCAAAGCTAGACTGGAGAAAATATACGCTTTCATAAAAAGTGGTACACTTCAAGAGTGTAAGGATGAACAAATCTCATCACGGAGGACCTTGGTTTCAACAGTCAAACAATGAAAGCCAGTGGGGTGGAAAACCAGCTCTTGGGACAGAATATCCAGTAGATCTGGGACAGCAGACAGCTCAGTGGAAAATAACTGATCCTACAGAGTGACCAGAGCATCCACTGCGAGTGCCAATTATATTGTTGCACCTGGATGCCAGGAGGTCAATGGCTGACAGCCCAACCTGCAACATAGGGTGAGGAGAACAGTCTCCGGAGTCCAGATGTTGCAAACTAAAGAAGTTTGCCTGCCAGATTTGCAGGATGGTTAGTGCTGGAACGTGAAATTTTACCCAAGTCAAAATCAGGTCTGGATGCAATAGAGAATGCACTGAAAATTCCTAACAAGTTGGGGGCATTTCAGAGAACCTGGGCTAGTCGATTTAATGCAGAACTAACCCATTCTATAATTTTAAGAGAAAGGAAGCTGCCATCTTGGCCTCTGTTTGACCTTCAACTGCCATGAGGCTGCACATGTGATCAGTTGCAACACCAGCCATTTGATGGTTTGACAGTTTGGTTAAGAGCACAACAGATGTAACAATTGCCAGGAATGTAACGGTTTTGAAACTGTTGAATTCATTGCTGTAGTTTTGCTTTAAGTGTAGCCAACGCTGGCAGGTTCAAATCCCAGCATCAATAAAGGACCAAAATGCTATTACTTAAGTTTTGTAGTATCTGCAGTGTGCAACAGCTCGCATACAAAATCCTCAAAGACATGGTACAATCCTGCTCAACCTCAATTCAGAGACGGACTCTGGAGGAGAAGGCATGGAAACACAGCTGCAGCCCCTGCATTTTCAGTCCAGCTATCTTGGCTGCAATTCTGCCCATAAACTCAGACATAACAGCTGAGAATTCATCATTAGAGATTAAAAGAGGGTTAAAAAGGGGTTAAAGAAGACCCAGAGAAGTGTTGCAATTAAGGCAGGAAACAGTGATCCGTCCATTTGTATATGGTCCTTTGGGCACTGCAAGACTCCCTGGAAAGGTTAGCAGATCATAAACTGGCCAGCTTTAGGACTGCTGCACTTGCACTATCATTTGTCATACCTAGTACAGAGTGAGAGATTGCCCACAAAGGTAAATTTTCTGTTGGAGCAGAATGGTAATGCCCTCTGTGATAAGGTCATTTGTAAGGCAGCATCAAGAGGATCATAGAACCCACAAAGATACAAAGGAGATTATGGGAGTGCAATGAGACCTGCATTGCTCACAGGATAAAAAAAATAAAAAAATCTAAGCAGAGTGGCCCAAACCTCTCGTCTCCCCTTCCTGCCACCAGTCATATGACCAGTTTGCGCAGAAATTAACTCCATGATAAATCACACTAACACCCGCCACAGACAAGCAAGGGCCTTTGCTACAATTAAGTCCCACCCCCATTTCACTGGGCAACTCAGAGGGATAGAGAGACATAATCCAGGCACCATGCCACTCTCCTACAGACTTTCCCTCTCTGCCAGGAGTCCCCAGGGACAGTACTTCACCAGACTAGTGCACCATCCACAGATGACCTTGTCATATATATGAACCTGTAAAGCACTCTGTGGCTGACTGAACATGTTGCAACATGTAGGCAAGCAGCTTACACAGAATTGAATGCCAAAATACACATAGGCTGGCCCAGCCTTTTCCTTTTCTCTGGAAAATAACCCCCCTCTGGCTCTGCAGCATCTGAAGAAACTTGCTAAATGGGGGGGGGGGGGGGGGGGGCACATTAAAAAAAAAAAAAAACTAAGAGAAGGTTTTTCTCCTCTTGTAAGAAAAAAAGTTCTCCAGTCTCCTAGTATACAAGCAAGCAAAACAAAAAAAAAAAAAACGGGCATGCTGGGAATAGGAGGGGTTATACTAAGTTTCCCAAGACCCGCTAAAAATCAAAAGGCGAACAGATTCGCACTCCAAGGACCCCCGACTATGGAACGGTCTACCCGTGGACATCCACTTGGAAGAAAACCATCTGGCCTTCAGGAAGAAGCTTCAGACCCATCTCTCCTGAAGACACAGGCATACACTGGCTGCAAAAGCACCTGGAGGCGATTTAGTTAGGGTTTGTAGCGCTATACAAAAGTTACTCATTCATTCAGTCCTTCGTTTTTTTCCCATTCATTCAGTCCTTACAGTTTTTTTTTCCCATTCTCCCAAAGGCCGCAACATAACCTTATGTATATGAATGCTCAGTCCATGTACCATAATGAACAATCGAGAAAGAACCAATTCTTATACTGAGCTTTGGCAGGTGCTCTATTTTTGAAACTAGGACACAACCTTATCAAATACATTTAAGCATCCAAGTGGTTAAGTTCAGTAAGGACTGAAAATCACTTTGGATTCACAAGAAACAAATGATTATGCATTTTATAAAGGCAGTATGCTTGTAGCATTGGTGATCTAGACCAGCCTCTCAACCAGGGTTCCTTTAGAGGTTGCCAGGGGTGCCATGAGCTATGGCTTTAATTATCTCAAATTTGATGGTGCCTGCCTAGTCCCAGGGTGAACATCTATTGGCAGAGCCAGCAGCATAACACCAATCATCTTTTCAGCTGCTTTAAGGGGGCAGTCTTCAAACTGACCACCCAATAATGGGAATTTTTCCTAATGGCCCCTGAGGAATTGGTTTAAGCAGGGACTTCTGACCTAAAAAAAAAAAAATTACGGTTTTTCCGACATACAAAAGAGTTGAGAATGGTGGATCTAAACTTATTAATTTTGGGCTTAGGATTAGAAATTTATAAATGTGACAGGTATGATATTTTTAAAAGAAACCTTCACTCACATGGGGACTGCAATTGGTGACTTCCCAGTCTTTAGAAGGAGCTGGTTTACCATATGTTCTTTTTCCTTGGCGCGAATTTACACACATTTTTTGACACAGTCTTTAGAAGCCAATTGCCACGCTGTTGTGTAGGGGTTAGGTTAAGGGTTTCCCACTGAAGAATATGGCTAGGACTCAGGAATTGGAACAGAGACCTCCCCCAGAGGTTAAAGGTCAGAAGGCGGGTTCCCAGAGGTCAAAGGTCACGGCTGACCCACCCCCACCAAAGTGTACCGCCTACCCCAACTAAGTCAGGGAAATGAACAAGTCGAGGTAAGCGTCATCGGAATTTTTTTTTTCTGGATTTATACTTACCTAGGTAGATGCAGCATCAGACCGATGCTGCATGTGTCCACCGGCGCCTCTAAACTGAGATCCGACTGATTGGACATCGCCGATCGCTCGGTTTTCAGAGCTCTGTGAGCAGAAACTGTCAGTCACAGCTCTCTGCTCCCTCCTTGCTTATTGGAGTGCTGGGCTGTGGAGGGGGCATGACAGCCAGCTCAGGCTCTCAGTGGCTCGATGAGGGGTTGAGCCTGGTGTCAGTCAAGGCACCTGGCAGGTCCAGACTTTGACGGGGTGCCTGGACTGACATCCACATAGAGCAGACTTCAGCCCACTCTCTGCTGAAAACGGGTCACAGGAGAGCAAAACGAATTGTACTCCTGTGATCCACAGGTAAAGTACAGCCAAACAAGCTTTGGCTATACTTCGCCTTTAAGCTTCTGTATTTTGAGTCATTCATCCAGAACAAGTCAGCAGATTAGGAGTCCTGACCGATCTGTATATTAGTTCAGGGTCAGTAACTTGGAACATATAAAGACAGAGGATCAGTGTTATAGCCAGGTAAAAATTATTTTCAGAAAGGGAACAGCAATAACAGTCTTCATATTTTTCTCAGAAATGTCCAAGTTCCTGCTGAGAACACAATGGATAGTAGCAATTATCAATGAATGACTGCAATGCAGTATACCATTTACAAATGCTTAGTATGTTAAAAAATATACAGTAGATCCTTTTTGGAAAACAGGTTTTAACAATCTCACTTATCCGCAAGACATAATATATACAGCAACTGGTAAAAGTGCAGAAAAGTCTAAAATTTACAAGTAGAAACACTAGTCATTCCCACTAAAAACTTCAATCATTTTATACAGTCATCATAAAAGAATATCCCACTACTGTTGGACATTGGGGTGGGGGGGGGGAAGATCAATAGTCTCCAAGTATATAAAAAAAAAATAAGTGTTTCCACTGAAAAAATATTCCGTACACAGTATTTGGCTTAGTACAGAGTTCTTAATGTCTTTTAATCTTTCTCGTGAATCGCCGGAATTTTGAGTACATCCAGTGTCTTTAAATGCCTCTCTCACTACGTGGTTATTTGTAAAAAAAAAAGAGTTTATAACGGTCAGTGAAAAGAAACATATTTGGATATTATGATAATCTTAGACTGCCATTGTTTCAATCAGTGTGTATGTAATAAACAAGAATATACACTTCCTGAAGGTGACCGTTAGATGTTCATTCAGAGAGGTCTGGAGCTGGTTCCATTTTAAATCATTCTTAGAACTACATCTCTGGTCTCTAACCATAGGCAATTGTTTACTTATTGTGATATAATGCAGATAAGGAGCATATTGTATGTTTGTCACTTTATTACAAGTCCCCTTGCTTTGGGTTAGCCTTTTCAGATGCTGGAAATAGCAGGACAAGACTCCTGAGTAAGAGAAGTAATGTTTGATGTAGAGAACATGGCGTCCAGTAGAAATGTATACATTACAACACATACTCTGACTCGGCAATGTTGGTGTGGCATCCTTGACACATCCGCTTATGTTTCAGAAGTCTGTCTGTCCTTGAAAAGGCCTTCCAAAAGGAAAAGAAAAAAAATAAAAATTATGTGAAGGAAACAGATTAGATCATTAACAAGTTGATGAAACAGAATACTAAACCATAGCAGCTACCTGCACAAAAGTCTAGGCAGAATTTTACACGGCTGGTGAAAATTTAGACTAGTTCTCATCTAAAATGACAGGCTTAGTCCATCAAAAGTTATTATGTGAACACAATCAGTAGACATGCAAGCAATACTCTAAAAATCTTTTGTCAAATAAATTCAACTTGATTAGCATTTAGAAGTGGAAATTTGTACACCCTGCAGGAACCCAAAGCAGTTGATTTTTTCATCAGAATAAAATGAAAAGCTAATAAAAAGTAACTGTTTTGTAACCAAAAATAACAAAAAAATCATAGGAATTATGCACACTTTAAAAAAAGCATAGCATATCGGGACTCCAGTGCCGGCACAGTTCCCTCACACTTTTTCCAATGACCTTTTGGCTGGGCCAGCAGTCATGTGTCATTCCTCTTTTCCTCCACTGGAAGGACAACCCTTAAACGTAATGGCATCCTACGCTCAAAGGAAGTCGGTTGAATGACAAGGTACCTCATTTAACCTGGAAGGCTGGAGGCTACTGATGAGAAACAGCTACAGGTTGGAGGCGAGTACTGCAATTTTTCTTTTTGCAGGTCTATACATTATTTTTATTTATTTTTTTCCCTAGTGTTTTTCTTGCTTTTTCTATGAAAATCATGAATCTATTTTTTTTTAAAGTTTACACAAGCTGTGTCTGTTCCTTCAAAAGCAAAAATACATGATAGCCCTTGTTAAACTTTAAATGTCATTAGGCATACACTAATGCCTTATACACAGGATCCGAATTTGATGAAAAAAGTCAGACGGAATTTTTTCATTGGATATTCCGACCCGTCTGATTTTTTTCCGTCCTATCAGAAATAGAACGGATCGTCTGTGTGGAACTCCCGACGTAAAAAAAAACATGCTCAGAATCAAGTCGACGCATGCTGGAAAGCATTGAACTTCATTTTTCTCGGCTTGTCGTAGCGTTTTACGTCACCGCGTTTTGGATGATTGGAATTTGGTCTGACAGTGTGTATGCAAGACAGCTTGAACGGAATTCCGACGGAAAATTCTATCGGATTGTAGCCCATCGGATATTCCGATCGTGTGTACAGGGCATTAGGTTGCGTTTTAACCAGGATACTGGTTTTCCGTTACACAAAATGACCATGGCCTGAACCATAAACAGTCCCATAGGATGGCCATTTAAATGATATTTACAGATTCTGAAAAACAAAAAAATACTCACTAAAGACTATTTATGATCTCTTATACCTAAAAATACAACCTGCTTGTAGCCTCAGTATCTTAGTTATGCCATAGTTTGAAAGGCATGAAATAGGGAAGAAAACCTTCAGCTCAAACAGTAGGGTCTCAATTTACTTTATGAAAACAGTGCTTTGCCATCGTAATTTCATTTTAAAACAAAATCCTCCCTTTATATATAAATGGATGGCTTCTTTACCACTTGTCGACCAGTGGCATTTATAAAAATGGTGGCCGATAAAAAATGATTTTAAAAACACAGCAGTCAGGAGTGTGTTTAAGGCCTGGTTCACATCTATGCATTTTTTAGCACATTTTCAGTTTTGCAGAAACACACTACTGTCCATTTAACATGGTTTTCTATGGATGCAGGTCACATCTGTGCATTTTATGGAAAGGACCAGGGACTTTTTTTTCTGGTTTTTGGTTCCATAGACTTCAAGAGGAAAAAAAAAAACATGTGTATTGAAAAACACAAAACGCACCTGGAAAATACAAACTGCAACCTGCATAAATTGGATTAGCCATCACTGGGCTTTTCTGGAGGAAGTGATCAAATGTCAACAGCGTGCAAAGTTACTGACTTTCTTAACCAACTGCCACGCCGTGCATCCCTGGCAATTGGATCTCTCTATGATATCAATAGAGGGTACAGAATATTTATTTTTTATTTAAATCCCCTACCTCCATGCAAATGTGCCACTGGAGTCTTTATACAAATAGGACATGTTAAATTTTGTTGTGAACATCGAAGCGAGAGCAATACTTCTAGGTCCATCATTCACAGTTAACACTGAGCCGACAGCCCATAAAGCAAAGACTATGGACAATTTTAGGTACCGCTCAATTTTAGGGCTTGACGTGTTTGGTATTTACTCATGGCAATCTCACCTTTGATATTTTACAAAAAAATGGCACTATCCAGGAGCTCATAAATCCCACGTTCTGCAGCCTGAAAGACCATGTCCTGGCGCAAAACATGGAATGACTACCTTTTCTTCACTGGGCATTTGAAAATTGTAACATGTTTAACTGACAGGCCTTAACATCTTAGTCTGAATGTTAGGTACATAATCTATTTAGCATTTAGTTGCTATAACCTAGAGATGAACTGCAAAAAATAAAAAATAAATTGTGTAGATGAGAATATTTACCTGCTGGCACCGCTCACATTGGTACGGTTTTTCTCCACTGTGGACCCGTTTATGTCTGTCCAGATGATACTTCTGAATAAACTTCATATCGCACATGTCACATTCATATGGACGCTCTCCTACAAAAATATATATCATCACTCAGAGGATATAATCCAGACAAGGCACCAAGTCTGAGGCACATTTTTACCTTACCTGTATGGATGTACAAATGCCTCTTAAGATGGTAGCTGCTCCTGAAGGCCCCATAGCAGTGCTCGCAGATGAAATTCTTGGGTATATGTAGCGAGTATGGATTGTTCTCCTCTGCCAAGACGATCTGCAACATAGAATTGATGGGTCTCTACATTCTTTGTAATGGTTTATAGTTTTTCTCCCCCCCGGGAGAGCACTTCTCCTAGGGCAGTGGTTCTCAACCTTTCTAGTGTCATGACCCCTTGATAACATTTCACAAATTGTGGGGACCCCTAACAGAAATTATTTTCATAACATGGAACCCGTACTACAGTGGTGTCTTGCAGCAGTGACACCTATGCTAAAATCAGGAGATAGAGTCTCCTCCAGCCCCTCCCACCTCACAATCCTAACCAGTTAGCAGATCTCTAGTCTACTGCAACCAGCCATGCCCTAAACTCAATGGGCGGCTGCGAAGAGGCTGAGTGGGTGGCCGCGGCTCTAGGAACAGCCCAGCTGGGTGGCTGAGAAATAGCTGGGCGAGCGGTGTGGGCTTCAGAAACAGGCCAGGATTTGGTGACTCATGGAAAATCATCATTGGACCCCCAAGGGGGTCCCGACCCCCAGGTTGAGAACCACTGTCCTAGGGGGTTATCTGATGCAGGGACTAGCCGCAAGAGCCACCAAGGGACCCCAGAAGAGGATATTTGGGGCCAGTATATGTTAGTTATTTAAAAAAAATAAAAAGATAAAAAGAAGTCTTTACAATCACTTTAACAGCCATACCTTCTTGTGTAAACATAGGAACAAAGCCCACCAAAGTGACAGGTATTATACTTTTGAGTGATCCCTTCATCAATAGTATGAGGCAGCTTACCAGAGGGCAAGCACAGTATGAAGTCGGCTATAGCCCAGCCGCGGCCTTTAGGATTCCCAGGATCGATGAGGGAGAAAAGGTCCCAGTCCTTTTCGTAAGGACGCTCTGTGAGAGGGCGGGGGACAGATGAGGAGTGTGGGCGTCGCGTGGAGCCGAGACTACGGCGCTGTATAGGTGAGCCTGAGTCTATTCCTGTCGTGTTTTGCTGGGACCTTTCTCCCTCATCGATCCTAGGAATCCTAAAGGCCCTGGCTGGGCTATAGCCGATTTCATACTGTGCTTGCCCTCTGGTAAGCGGCCTCATACTACTGGTGAAGGGATCACTCAAAAGTATAATACCTGTCACTTTGGTGGTGTGAAGTCCCAGCACTGTTCTGCATTCGCTGTACCCAAGGGAGACCTATGCTGACTATTTTTATGAATTTATGGACTTGATTTACATCTTATCCTCCTAAGATCATTGTTTATAGTATAAGGTTCTGTGGCGCGGCTTTGTTCCTATGTATGCCGTTTTGTGTATCGCATGCCAGCTGCTGCCTATTGTTTTAGTATATTTTATTTTATATTAGCGCAGTTTTTTGTTTTTCCTGTATACCTTCTTGTGGCTTTTGCTGACTTTGGGAACCAAAGTAGGCTGATCCCTTAAAATTGGCTTTGGAGCTTCTTTATGCGTCTCCTATAAACAGAAAAAAAAAAAAAAAAAGGAATTTGCATTAGTAAGGAGGGACCTCTGGTACACTGCTGATCCCTGTCTTCTGGTTCTCAAGTACTTGCTCCACTACCCGCTTACAAATCTGTAGTGACTTACAAACCAGCATAAACCACAACATGCGATAGGGGAGATGGTATTCCGCACACCTGGTAGAGCAGGATACCTGCATTTGTCAGGAAACGGCAATGCAAAGTTTAAACATATGGCCGCTAGACATTTTACAGACTAGAGTTACATTTACTTTCAACACTGTAAATTAACTGTTTATGTTCCAATGGCAAGAGATCTTCTCTCTTCCAAAGTGACAAGAAATCCTTTGAACTTTATCTAAAGCAAAGACACAAACCCCTTCTAAGCTGTAACCAGAAACGGTGCCTCCTGTGGAAGATTTCCCAACACCTGGCTCCAGTGCCACCATAAAATTGTGGATTTACCATCACTATTTGTCCCAGTGACAAACTGTAAAATCAAAAATATGTTTTTTAGATACCCTTTAAAGTGTTACTAAACCCAGGACCCTGCATGCACTATATCCGGTCTTCCACAGAACATGAAAATGCAATAGTTTTACTAAATTTAAACAGCTAAATATCTTTTCCCGAAAGCAGTTAGAGCAGTCTTGTGACTTTTATTCATGTCTAGTTAAAGCTTGTAGGAGTTTTCATTCTCCCATGAGAATGCAGGACCCCTGACCTTTTGTCTGAAGAGTGCCGATTGGCCTTGTGCTGATCACATGCAATAAAATTCTTGCAACACACACACCAAACTAAGCATGTGCAGCTTGTTGTCCCCTAGCCTCTGTACTACCCGGAGATGGTTTGGGGACTCTGGAAGAAGGGGAGGATCAGAGAAGACATTTTTATACAATGCAGAGGATTAACCCCTTAGGTTCCATAGCGAGTATAACTAGCATGTTTTACTGCATATACACAACGATTTTACTGCTGTGGGCCTAGTAACACTTTAAGAAAAGCATGTTGATTTGGAACAAATCTATTGAACTGGGCAGTATACAATAACCAAACAATAATTCTTTCATGAACCACACTTTAAAAAAAAGTACCTACAATTTTCAGTTCCACTAAGGTTCTAAAACATTCATATTTGTATTTAAAGTATAATTCCAGGATAAACCCAACTAGTCTTAAAAATGTTCCCTCACACTTTTAAACACCCATGTTACTTAATCTATGAAAGAAATATGTATTATACTTGCCCTTTAAAGTCTGTGATCCCCTGTGTTACTAAAGCCCATATAGCAATGCCTTCTATTCAAGAATCAATAGGTTTGGCCTACTGAGTAATTTTAAAAGCTAATCTCTCCAAATCAGAAATACTCAAGGTTTCTTTTTTCCAAGTCATTTTTACCCATTGATATAGATGGGCAGATGTCCTTTACCAAATCAATCCAATCCTGCCTTACATAAGCTGGGGAGATATAATTCAGAGGGAAATATGACAATCAAGGTCATATGCCCCCATTTAATACTATTATTTAGATTCTATACTTATTGGGGTTGTCCCGATACCACTTTGAGACCGAGTACAAGTACTGATACTTTTTTTCAAGTACTCGTCGATACTGAATACCGATACTTTTTTTTAATGTCATGTGACAGTGGCGTTTTTTTTTTACTATTTTTTTTTTCAGTAATTTTTTTTTATTTTTAGAGAGGGGGGGGGTAGTGGATTGTCTGTCTTTTTTTTCTTTTTTATTATTATTTACATTTTATTTTTTAAATTATTTATTGCAATTTTTTCTTTTTGTTTTTAATCAGCCCTGTTGGGGGGGCTTTGGTGAGATATCAGGAGTCTCAACAGACCTCTGACATCTCCCCTCTGAGACAGGAAAATGGACTAGGGACACAGATTCCCCAGTCCCTTTCTCAGCAGCCTCAGCTGCACTGAAAATGAATGGAGAGAAGGCAGCCGCTTCTCTTCATTCATAAACTGAAACATTGTAATCACAGTTTACGATGTTTCAGTTATGTGAATGGACAGAGTCAGTAATCACTGACTGTCCATTCGGAACAGTAAGGAGCCAGATTTACCGGCTCCTGCCTCCGCTCTCCATCCTGACAGTTCCAGGGAGTGGAGGAGGAGTACGGAGGGAGAAGGAAACACCGAGGAGGACACGGAGGGAGAGAGACTGCAGCAAAACGGAGGGGGGCTAGAGGAGGACACGGGACAGTCAGCGGTGATCGTGTGTGGGGGATTTACAAGCACCGATCACCGCTGATTTTAAAGCAGCTGAAAACCGCGGGGGGGGGGGGGGGTTATTACTTTTAAATCTATACAGCGGTGATCGGTGCTTGCAACTTCCCCACGCACTGATCACCGCTGACTGTACAAGTATCGGGTGAAGTATCGGGAGCATTTGCCCTAGTCCAATACTCGGGCAAATGCTTGGTATCGGGACAACCCTACTTATTATATACAGTATCTCACAAAAGTGAGTACACCCCTCATATTTTTGTAAATTTTTTATTATATGTTTTCATGTGACAAAATGACACTCGCACAATTACACCATTAGGTCAGAGGTATGGAGATCATCGCCGTATATATAAAAAGGGAACGATGAACATCATGTTCCACGGCACTTTCTGAATTTCCATAACAAATCTACTAAAGGCCTATCGGTGTGGATTGTGGAGGATATGCCCAGGGATCTCCCCGAAAAAGAGCGTTTCCTCAACCTCTGCCAAAAGGGAGACCTTCCGGATATTTACTTTTGATACCCTCTCTCCTAGAGAGTTAAATGAAGCATTGGATGTAAATACGGTATATGACAATGTGTGTATACACTAAGCTGTAACATAACATATATGCTCTGTGATTATTTTTTCCATTATTAATTTTTTATTTCCCAACTCACAGGAATTTTCTTTTTACATATACACATAAAATTTCATTATATTTGGGGGTGGTCAGGGCCGCAATATCAGTAAGTAAATTGATTTGGATAAAAATATATCACATAATGATTTAGTAGCAACTAGTGTGTAGTTCTATCAATTAAATAACCAATGATTTTTTACTGATAAATTTATTCCAATATAAATCATTGTTTATTATGCCCAATTACTGTATTTATTGGCGTATAACACTCACTTTTTTACCCTGAAAATAGAGGGTAAACTGTAACTGCGTGTTATACGCAGGGGGCCGTGGAAAGTTTTCTTCCTGAAACTTCCCTCTTAAAGTTAGGGTGCGTGTTATACAGTATATCAAATTCAGGTTTTAATTGTGTATTACATAATATAGATTACATATACACACCCACACATACATATCACAAACTAATGCTTAATAAATTCTGTTTTCCAAAAGTGCTCTTTTATAGCGCAAAAAATAAAATACCACATAAATAAAGCTCTACTCGTGCAAAAAAAAAAAGTCAGTTTTGTTTGGGAGCCATGTCGCACGACCGCGCAATTGTCAGTTAAAGCGACGCAGTGCCGAATTGGAAAAAGATGGCCCAGTCAATGGGCAGGCAAATATTCCGGGGCTGAAATGGTTAAGGTATTTAGGAAAAGCTATGTACATTGTTTTAATTGCTTGTGATGAGACTTCCTTATATTATACAGTTTTTAGCATAGCTGTGTGATGTTTATACCATATACACTGTATAATTGCTGTAGGTTTGTACTTGCTACTATATATTTAAGATCCAACCGTACTGAAAGGTTTAAATGTGTTATTGAAATTTTGTACAGAAAAAAATGATAAAATTATATTGAAATTATTTTTTTTTTAAAATACTCCCTCCCTCTTTTATAACACCTATGCTGATTACTCTGGGTAAAAAAGATGTACATGCTTACTTTTTTCAGCCTGCCACGGTCCTGTGAACTTGTGTCAGCCAGTGGTGGTTGCAAGGGAGAGGAGAGAAGCTCGACAATGGCTGGTAAAGCTTGAAGTGGTAATTTTACCCATTGGCTACTATGGTCTATCCATTGTCGGCGCTCGCTCCTCTCCCCTGCACCAGCGCCTGTCGACTAACACTAGGGAAAAGGATCACATGACCAGACTGGAGCTGGAAGAGGGAGGGGCATTTTTAAGACCTGTTTGGCCTAGAATACTACCTTAAAACAATAAATGATTACAAGCAACATGTAACAACTTCGACCTGTTTTACTTCATAACATACCGTCTCCTCTGTGTCTGAGATTTCAGTTATTTCTTCTGCATTATCATCGCCATCATCTTGTCCTTCATCGTTCCCTATGGTACGTGACAGGCTGGCACTCAACATCCCCAGCTTTTTACCTGCTGCCGAGTGCAGCAGACTCAAACCGGATATTCCTTCACAGCCCAGCAGACGGCGCTGTAACTATTACATGAGTACAACAAAAATTATACAGAAACATTTACAGATCTGACAACAGAACATCCAACAATATACAGGAAAACCAATTTGAGTCCGAGCATACAGCTATACGTAATAGTAGGATTAATACCACCTCGGAATGCGAGTAACACAGTTAACAAGCGTTTTGCAATACAAGCTTTTTTTTAATCCTGATTTAGTTTGCGAGTGTTGTCTAGCAAAACAAGCAGAATTCAAACCTCTGTGATGTGCAGTATTGCATTTGGCCAGAGGTGCGGGGGCACCGGAGCCGTTCGGAAATACTTAGTTGCCGAGAGCATCCGAGAGGTCTCCCCCCGCCCCCCCCCCCCCCTCCTCAGGCCACATGCGGTTTTGCATACAATAGAAATCAATGTGGAACAAATTATCTTTGTTTTAAATGACTTTATGGGGAACCACTTTGAAATGCGAGTGCTTTGGATTACAAGCATTCTCCTGGAACGGATTATGCTCGTAATCCAAGGTTCCACTGTATACAGATAAAGTATAATTACCAATATAGGTTTTCTTTTCTCTTACTTGCTTATACTTTTGAGAGGAGACACATACATTTACTACGTGTGTGTTTTGTATTTTACAGCCATGGTTACTTGTCTTTGTTGATGTATTGCCAATTATTCTCTTCCTGGGTCCCAGTACAGTAACAATTTTAAAGTTTGGGTCATCAGATTAAAATATTTAGGAACCCGATTGTTTAATTAGGCTTTAGTTGTATGCGATTGTGGATTTTCCACTACCATGTGGATTTTCCACTACCATATGTGTATTGCCAAAAGCCATTTTTATTTTGTGTATAACCCCTTGCCGCCGAGTGTACGCACATATGTGTCCTTGGATTTCGGGGTTATATTGGGATGATGCCCGCAGCTACAGGCATCATTCCGGTATCGTTTAGAGCGGGCGATTGGCTTTCCAGTGAGAACAACTGATGCTGCTAAAAGCCGCTCTGTTATCCCATGGGTGCAGGAGGGGACATCCCTCCTCCTGCCGCTCTTACCGGGCCTTCCGTCCCACCGGGAGACCCAATCCACATGGGGCCACCTTCGGCACCTAGCTATAGACTTTGTTCCAACCTCCTGAATGTAAACAAGGAAGCGACATCACAACGTCAATTCCGGTTTACTCGGCTGCCAGCGGCACCAGATTTAATATACAGTATTCGGCGATCTGAATACTTTAAAGTGCAAAGGAGGGATCAGGGGTCTTTTAGACCCGATGCCTCCATAAAGAGTACCTGTCACCGCCTATTACCGTAAAAAAATAAAAATATTTAAAATTGGCCCAATCCCCGCCAACTCGTGCAGCATAGAAAATGCATACGGACGTTGGGCGCGCTAGATATATATATATATATATATATATATATATATATATATATATATATATATATATATATATATATATATATATATATATATAAAAACTGTGTTCTAATCACACATGTAATTTTCCAAAAAAGTCGCGTTTAAAACACCACTGCACAAATACCGTGCAACATAAAATATTAAGACAATTGCCATTTTATTCACTGCTAAAAATCGGCTGTAAAAATTAACACCAAGCTCACAGCTTGGCAGACAGATTATATATTTGCAATATGTCAAATTGCACTTTAAAATCTTATGCAACATATCTTTTCCCCCAAACTAGACAGTGCCGAGAAACTGTTTGTACCAACCACAACAGGGTGAAAGACGTACAGGGCAATGGCAAACTTATTGTCCAAGGTTAGACAATATTTTAGAAATGGTTTGGAGTCTGTCTCAACTCCCCCAAGCTGAAGAAGGGCTGCAGATGGTGATGATATGAATGTAGTGTTACAAGATACCCCATTCATGCATGTGCGACAGTAGCAGAAGTGTCAAAATGTTGAGTGTAGCCTCAATTAAAACCTATCAAACTTACAATAAAGTGCCATCATCCATAATAAATGATGCAAAATTGGCTGGATGAACAAAGGGTGAGGGCTGCTAGTGCCGTCTAACCCATAAATGTTTACCAGGCATGGAGGTGTTGCTTTGGACTTTTTTTAGGCACTGATAACACAAGGTAGAAAAAAAATTAACTGCGAAACCGGTTGAGTTTGAACAAAGAATATTGTATAGTTGGGCGATCAAATCTATCCAATAAACATTAAAGAGAAAGCAGTAGTAAACTCTGCTTGGTCACTTGTACCTACAGGCAAGCTTATAATAAAATGAGGCTTACCTGTAGGTACAATGAATATATCTCCTAAACCTGCACCTTTTAGGATATATTTACAAGTTCTATAGGCGGTGATGTTACTAGTGCATGTGCACCGAGCTCTGGATTGAGGCCATACTGAATGTGCCCCCAATTTACAGCATGTGCATGGGAGTTCATCATCATTGCAGCTCGACCATTCAAAATTGCTTGAGCCTGCAAACCCATAAGGCATACCGGGTGAAGATGGAAGCCCTAGCAGCATCTGTCATAATGTGCAGCTAGTATGCAGTTCACTGTCACTTTAACAAAACTAAAAGTTGAGATGGCCATAGAAAACTCATGAGGGGAAATAAAACTGTGGACACTTCTCAGCATGAACAGTAAACGGTAATATAATTGGTGGTACTCACTGCGTTTCTGTTTAAATGAGCCATCTTGAGTCACTTGTCAATGTCCAGTACAGGGGAGAGGGCCACAAGTCTGTTCTGAAATCTCTTGCCACAAATCAGTTCATAACAGCCCTGCAGAAAACAGAACAACTTGGGCATTAACTTTTAATCATAGAAAAGAGACATTGGGGGTTATTTACTAAAGGCAAATCCACTTTGCACTACAAGTTCAGTCGCTGTAGATCCGGGGGGGGGGGGGGGGGGGGCATGAAAAGGAAAAATAAACAGCATTTTAGCCTGCACATTGGATGATAACAGCAGAGCTTCCCCTCAGATCTAAAGCGACTGCACTTACAAGTGCACTTGCAGCAGAGTGAAATCAACCTCAGTAACAGGAAAAGTAGCTACAACCATTTTAAGCGGCTTCATCAACACTACACCTAGCGTGTAAAAACTACAGAACAAACCCTTACCATGTTGTGCAAATGTCATAGTTAGCATATCTTTAATTTGTCTGAATAGCTATGTGCAGCTTGTGCACATGGGGAGCCATTGACTCGACCCAACCCACATCCTGATCTCAAAATTGATGGCAATAGTTTGAGGAAATCTATTCTAGACAATTGGCCAAAGATCAGCAGGCAGAAGGTGCACAGAACCCACAGGCACACATTTTTGCTCCAGCTGTAATGGGCTGGGTCAAAGAATATGAAATCACAAGAAGCATACTCTAAGGAGAAGTTCACTTTTTAGAAAAAAAAATAAAAAATCACTTTTTTGCAGAAAAAAAAAAAAAATGAACTACCATGTCACATCACATGTCCCAGGAGGCTGTAGAACCATTTACAAAATGATGCGCAAGCTCACGCATGAACAATACTGTATCTATGAAAGAGCACCATTGTCACCATAGGACAGGAAGTCCTCCTCAGGTTCTGTAGTTTACAGAGGTAAAGTGGGCAGGTATCTCTGGCAGGCCAACATACATTTATCACACTTCTCAATGATAAATCAAAACACTTTACCCATTTGAGACCAAGCGTCCCTGTCGGCTGTATTTGTTTCAGAACAGACAGGGATAGTAGGAAACAACTTATTATTTGCAGGGGGAACGACAGAACAGCACTTCACAGCTACACTGTAACTTAACCTGCGTAACAAAACACTTTAGGTTTTCTATTTAAAAAAAAAAGTAAACAAAACCCAAAAAAATGTATTTCTCCATATTAACCTATTATACCAATGAGAACATTTTGCCAGCAGGTAAGTGCAAAAAATTAATAAAAATAATAAAAAAAATACCTGTGGATCCAGTCAGAAATCCAGCGTTTTGCTTGTCCGCACTCTGCAATGTGGTTGAAGCTCTGAAATGAAAAAATGAATAAGCATGTCCTTCTATAGTGTGTACTAGTCTCAATCCAAAGCACTGAGTGTGACTTCTGTCCACTCTCATCACCTATCTGCACGAGTCATGCCTGACAGTTCTGGGAGAAAGCTCCACACCATACAGTAGATGATTGAAAGCCTCAGCTTATGTTTCCCTAATGAGTGTTTAAAAGGAAGGGATGGGGGGGGGGGGCCTTTCCCTTAGGTCTCAGATTACACTCAGCTCCCTGCTCTATGGTGGGCAGTGTGTGACATCAGATCCCCAGCCACACCTTCTGGATCTACGTCACCTCTGTATCGTCTGAGGCTGGTTACTTCACTGGACATTTGTAAGGGGTAAAGTGGGCAGGGATTTCTGGCAGGCCAACATACTTTTATCACACTTATCAACGATAAATCAAAACACTTTACTTGTTTGAGACCAAGCGTCCCTGTCGGCTGTATTTGTTTCAGAACAGACAGGGATAGTAGGAAGCAATTTATTATTTGCAGGGGGAACGACAGAACAGCACTTCACAGCTACACTGTAACTTAACCTGCGTAACAAAACATTTTTTTTTACGTTTTCTATTTAAAAAAAAAAAAAAAAAGGAAGCAAACAAAACCCCCAAAAATACATTGTCCAAATTGCTCCATATTAACCACTTAAGACCCGGACCAATACGCTGGTAAATGACCCAAGGTGTTTTTGCGATTCGGCACTGCGTCGCTTTAACAGACAATTGCGCGGTCGTGCGACGTGGCTCCCAAACAAAATTTGCGTCCTTTTCTTCCCACAAATAGAGCTTTCTTTTGGTGGTATTTGATCACCTCTGCGATTTTTATTTTTTGCGCTATATACAAAAATAGAGCGACATTTTTGAAAAAAAAACACTATTTTTTACTTTTTGTTAAAAAAAAATCAAATAAACTAAATTTTAGTAAAAAATATAGGCCAAAATTTATTTAGCCACATGTCTTTAGTAAAAAAAAAAAAAAAATCGCAAGAAAAAAAAATAGCTACCTAGCGGGAACAGCGACACTAATACAGCGATCAGAAAAATGATCGCTTAGTGACGCTGGCAATAGGGAGTGAAAGGGTTAACTAGGGCGGTGATCAGGGGGTTAAAACTTTATTAGGGGGGGTGGGGGGGCTATCCTGAACCTAACACTAACTGTTTTTTTACACTGCCTGTCACACTGACACTAAATGCAGTGATTAGATCACTGCATTCAGTGACACTGTGACAGGGGGGTGATCACAAGGGGTTAATATGCCTATGTGAGTGTGTGTCAGTGTTGTGTTGGTGCACACTTACTTGTGATGTCTTCTCTCATCAGCAGCGCTGGGAAACAGCGCTGTGATGAGAGAATACATCATTTCCTCCTTCCTGTGTAAACACAGGAGGAGGAAGTGACAGGTTGGGAGCGATCGCGGGGGGGGCGGGTATTCGCCGACATCCCCCCCCAGATCCCGGATCGCTCCCGGAGCCAGGGGGACCCCCGCACGCCGCGGAGGGGGTCCCGATGGGACCCCCGAACCGCACTTAGGCGGGGACGTAAATTTACGCCCTTGTGCCTGTACGTGCCATTCTGTGGCCGTATATGTGCGTGCGGGGGTCCTTAAGTGGTTAATCTGTTAATTCTACCAATGAGAACATTTTGCCAGCGGATAAGTGCTGCAAAAAATAAATAAAAATAAGCATAAACAAATGAAATACCTGTGGATCCTGTCAGAAATCCAGTGTTTTCCTTGGCCACACTCTGCAATGTGGTTGAAGCTCTGAAATGAAAAAAATAAAAAAAAATCAGTAGATGATTGAAAGCCTCAGCTTATGTTTCCTTAATGAGACCGTTTAAAAGGGGGTGCCTTTCCCTTAGGTCTCAGATTACACTCAGCTCCCTGCTCTATGGTGCGCAGTGTGCGACATCAGATCCCCCACCCACACCTTCTGGATCTATGTCACCTCTGTATCATCTGAGGCTGGTTACTTCACTAGGTATAAGTAAGAGTTTACAACCACTTTACGCGGTCTCATCAACACTACACCTAGCGTGTAAGAACTACAGAACAACCCGTACTCGTATTCATAACATAGGTGGAAGGGGTTCTGAAGTTTACAGAGGTAAAGTGGGCAGGGATCTCTGGCAGGCCAACATACTTTTATCACACCTATCAACGATAAAACATAACACTTTTTTTTAACCTGTTTGAGACCAAGCGTCCCTGTCAGCTGTATTTGTTTCAGAACAGACAGGGATAGTAGGAAGCAATTTATTATCACACCTATCAACGATAAAACATAACACTTTTTTTTAACCTGTTTGAGACCAAGCGTCCCTGTCAGCTGTATTTGTTTCAGAACAGACAGGGATAGTAGGAAGCAATTTATTATTTGCAGGGGGAACGACAGAACAGCACTTCACAGCTATACTGTAACTTAACCTGCGTAACAAAACTTTTTTTTTTTTTTAAGTTTTCTATTTATAAAGAAAGGAAGCAAACAAAACCCCAACAATACATTTCTCCATATTGATCTGTTAGTTATACCAATGAGAACATTTTTCCAGCAGATAAGTGCAAAAAATTATAACAAAAATAAATGAAATAATACCTGTGGATCCTGTCAGAAATTCAGTGGTGTTCTTGTCCGCACTCTGCAATGTGGTTAAAGCTCTGAAATTAAAAAATTAACAAGCATGTCCTTCTATAGTGTGTACTAGTCTCAATTCAAAGCACTGAGTGTGACTTCTGTCCACTCTCATCACCTATCTGCACGAGTCAAGCCTGACAGTCTTTGCCCACACCAGACAGTTCTGGGAGAAAGCCCCACCCTCTCCACCATAAAGTAGATGATTGTATTGAAAGCCTCAGCTTATGTTTCCCTAATGAGACTGTTTAACCACTTGGTGCCCAGAGGACGTCATATACCACCACAAAGCCCAGGACGTCATATCTGAATGATGCCTACAGCTACAAGCATTATTCAGCTATTGCCATTTTCAGACGGCGATTCCCTACATCATAAGAATGATCGTAGCGGCTGTTCCACTGTTTGATCGTTCCTACGGAAGTCGAAAGTGGACAACCCCCCCCCTCCCACCGCCCTCTGGTGCTTCTCCTGGCTCTGGATGCTAATCATAGAGATTTCCGGCAGACCAGATGGTTGCCGGAGTCTCTATGATCGTCAGAGGTCGAGCGCGATGTTATGACGTCACGCTCGGCCTCCGCATTCAAAAGAACGGCGCCGCCTAGGCTGTGATCTTTTTTTATTTTAGGCTTCCCAGCCTAGGAGGTGAGATGTGGGGTCTTATTGACACCATATCTCACTGTAAAGAGGTCCTGTCATGACATATTCCTATCACAAGGGATGTTTACATTCCTTGTAATAGGTATAAAAGTGATTAAAAGCAAAATTTAAGTGTCAAAATAAAAATATTTAAGTAAAATTAACAATAAAAAAAAATAAAACATTTTTAAAGTGCCTCTGTCCCCATGTGCTTGCAGGCAGAAGCAAACGCATACAGAAGTCCCGCCCACATATGAAAAATGTGTTCAAACCACACAATTGAGGTGTCGCCGCGAACATTAGAGCGAGAGCAATAATTCTAGCCCTAGACCTCTGCAACTCAAAACATGCAACCATTAAAAAAAAAATGAAAGTGTTGCCTATGGGAGATTTTTTAAGTACCGAAGTTTGGCACTATTCCACGAGCGTGTGCAATTTCTAAGCGTTATATGTTAGGTATCTATTTACTCGGCATAACTTCCATCTTTCACATTATGCAAAAAAATTAGGCTAACTTTACGTTTTGTTTTTTTCCTCCCCAAAAAAAACACATGTGAAAAATTGCTGCACAAATACAGCGCGAGATAAAAAGTTGCAATGACCGTCATTGTATTCTCTAGGGTGCTAAGTGTTTGGAGGGTTCTATGTAATTTTCTAGCAAAATAAATGATTTTTACATGTAGGAGCGAAAGTGTCAGAATTGACCTGGGCCTAAAGTGGTTAAAAAGGAGGGGGGGGGGGGGAACTTTCCCTTAGGTCTCAGATTACACTCAGCTCCCTGCTCTATGGTGTGCAGTTTGGTGACATCATATCCCCAACCACACCTTCTGGATCTACCCTCTGTGTATCACCTGAGGCTGGTTACTTCACTAGGCATTTGTAAGGGTTCACAAACACTTTAAGCGGTCTCATCAACATACACCTAGCATGTAAGAACTACAGAACAACCACCAGTACTCATCTTCATAATATAGGTGGAAAAGGTTCTGTCATTTACAGAGGTAAAGTGGGCAGGGATCTCTGGCAGGCCAACATACATTTATCACACTTAACGATAAACGGAAACACTTTTTTTACTTGTTTGAGACCAAGCGTCCCTGTCGGCTGTATTTGTTTCAGAACAGACAGGGATAGTAGGAAGCAATTTATTATTTGCAGGGGGAACGACAGAACAGCACTTCACAGCTACACTGTAACTTAACCTGCGTAACAAAAACACTTTTAAAAAAAGGGAAGGAGGAAGCAAACAAAACCCCAACAATACATTTCTCCATATTGATCCGTTATACCAATGAGAACATGTTGCCAGTGGATTGATAAGTGTAAAAAAAAAAAATAATAAAAAATTATATTAAATAATACCTGTGGATCCTGTCAGAAATCCAGTGGTGTTCTTGTCCGCACTCTGCAATGTGGCTGAAGCCCTGAAATGAAAAAAAAAACGAAATAGTGTGTACTAGTCTCAATTCATAGCACTGAGTGACTTCTGTCCACTCTCATCACCTATCTGCACGAGTCAAGCCTGACAGTTCTGGGAGAAAGCCTCACACCATACAGTAATGATTAAAAGCCTCAGCTTAAGTTTCCCTAATGAGACTGTTTAAAAGGAAGGGATGGGGGAGCCTTTCCCTTAGGTCTCAGATTACACTCAGCGCCCTGCTCTATGGTGGGCAGTGTGTGACATCAGATCCCCACCACACCTTCTGGATCTACGTCACCTCTGTCACCTGAGGCTGGTTACTTCACTAGGTATAAGAGTTTATAACCACTTTAAGCAGTCTCAACACTACACCTAGCGTGTAAGGACTACAAAAAAAACCTTACCATGTTGTGCAAATGAGGAAAGGGGAAGGTGTTTTGTAGTGCTAACACACTTCTTACTGTGCTAGGGTGACAATGCTGTTCAGTAGGCGAGTATTGCCACCCTAGCACAGGAAGTGTGTTACTGGCAGGATCAGATTTAGAACTTAAAGCTTTCAAACTAAATGCAGCCACCATATGCAAGACCTCATTCACAGCGGTGACAGCCGTTAGCATGTGATCATGAGTTACTTGTGTCATGTCCGAACGCTAGTGTGTGTATTTTAGACAACTTTAACTGGCGTTGTGGTGCAGGATATTAGTCAGTTATTTTAAGAATTATTGGATATTATATTTAAAGCGGAGTTCCACCCAAAAATGGAACTTCACTTTTTGGATTCCCCCCCCCCCTCCGGTGTCACATTTGGCACCTTTCGGTGGGGAGCAGATACCTGTGTAATACAGGAATTTGCTCCCACTTCCGGCCATAGAACACAGGCAGAATCTTCAGCAATCTACGCCATGTCCTGCCCCTCCCCCCGCTGTCTTCTGGCTGATGCACAGGTCCCAGAAGACAGTAGTGACCATTAAAATTGTGCAGTGCGACTCGCACATGCGCAGTAGGGAACCAGGCAGTGAAGCCGCAAGCTTCAGTTCCTGATTCCCTTACCGAAGATGGCGGCGCCTCCCCTCGAGAGACAGATCGGCTTCAGACATCGTGGGCGCCCAGGACAGGCAAGTGTCTATATAGTAAGTGCTAGTAGCTGCAGTATTTATAGCTGCCGACTTACTTTATTTTTTTTTCCGGCTGAACTCCGATTTAAGAATTAGATTTTTGTACTCAATATTGAGTAAAAGCCACATGCATCTATAGAGGTAACCACTATATTATACAGGATTTATATAGCTATATGGACTGAAGCATTTGTGCTGCAGCCCAGTTTTGTTCATGTACTAATTATTGTGAGTTAGAACATGCATGGGGGGTGCACAGGTATTCCATACACCCCCCTGTAGGCAATCCCTTTCATATCAACTGGGACACAATCCAATCTGACAGCGGTGCGGGTAGTACAACTACTTTCACATCTTACAGCAGGGTTTGACAAATTCCGTGCGCAAGGTCGCCGTTGCGCCTAGAATTATCGACCTGGCGCCCGGGGCAGCAGAGCAGGGGTATTCTGTGCACGTCGGACACCCGTCCCCCCCACCTGCGATTGCCGCTAATTGAGGCCGCGGCTTTGCGGCCTACGCTTCCTAGGGGACTGGAGCGAGGCAGTGGCGTACTAAGTGGGGGGCGGGCCGCCCCGGGTGACACCCACTGGGGGGGGGGGGTGTCAGGCCGGTGGCACCCCTCCCGTGACTGAAGAGTGTTTCAGGTTTAGGCAGCGGCAGCACAGAGCCTTCACAGGACACAGACGTTATGTCTACACAGCGCTGTGCATGCAGGAGGAGGCAGTTTCACTCTCTGCTCGGCAGTGACAGCGGCTGCCGAGATTGATCAGAGCCAAGAGTCTGCGCGACAATGGAGAGAATGGGATCATCGTGGCGCCACTGGCTCAGGTGTGGCTCGCATTACCCCTCCCCCTGCAAAGCCACTACCTCATTCTTTTCATGTGTGGTCTGAGGTACATGGGTGGGTCTGAAGGGAAGGGTCTGTCATGGTGCCGGGTCCCAGTGTGCTGACTGGTTCAGACGCAGCTTACAATACCCCTCCCCCTGCAAAGCCACTACTACTGTACTGTATGGGGTGTCTGTATTGCTAGATGGGGGGGGGGGTCTGTGCACTGTAGGGTGGAATGCACTGTAGTGGGGGCCTGTACTGCAGAGTGCTGTGTAATATAAAAGGGTCCAGATTACTGTGTAATGTAAGGAGGGCCTGGGGTGCAGTGTAATGTACAGGGGTCCAGAGGTGCAGCGTGCTGTGTAACGTACAGGGGTCCAGAGGTGCAAGGTGCCGTATAATTTAAAGGGGTTCAGAGGTGCATGTTTTGAGTTACAGAGGAGGTCTAGGGCTATAATTATTGCTCTCGCACCAACGATCGTGGCGATACCTCGCATGTGTGCTTTGAATACCGTTTACATATGTGGGCGCTACTCACATATGTGTTCGCTTCTGCGCTTGGCGGGACGGGGTGCGTTTTCTGGCTCCTGACTTTTAGCTGGCTCCTAGACTCCAAGAAAATTTGTCAAACCTTGTCTTACAGGGACACTAAACTTTTTTTTTTATAAATAATCAATAACGACCTGTAAACTATTTTTCATAACATTGTTTCTCATACTGTTTTTGTCTCCTTGTAACATCCTCTGTGAGATCCCAAACCTCTCCTTTTCCTCCCATCACTTCTGTTTACATGTTATGACGTCATGTCAGTCCCCAGCAGTTGTAAAATTGCTGTGTATTCGGCTGGAAAGCTGAGATCATTTTTTTGTTTTGTTTTGTTTTTTATCTCAGGCTTTTCAGCCTAGAGGAAAGATGTGGGGTCTTATAGACCCCACATCTATTCCATAAAGAGGACCTGTCATGCTCTATTGATATTACAAGGGCTAGTTAATCAGCGCGGGGAACATTACAGCTTTCATTTAAATAGCTGTGTTCCCCGCCGCGCCGTGTATAGACACTCCCCCTTGCTCGGGCACTTTGATAGACAGATCACCCGTCCCCAGGAGCAAGGGGGAGTGTGTCTATACACGGCGGCGGGGAACACACAGCTATCCAAATGAAAGCTGTAATGTTCCCCGCGCTGATTAACCACTTGAGATCCGCGCTTTAGACAAAAGACATCCACAGCGCGGCTCTCAAGTGCCAAGTAGACGTCTTTGGACGTCATTTAAAGTGCATTACCCGCGCGCGCCACTGGGTGGCGCGCAGCGGGTAAACACTGTCCCGGCGCATCGCTAAAGAGCCGATGCGTGTACCTGGCGGCTGCGATGTCCGCCGGGTACACGCGAACGGCGGGAACACAGCAGGTGACAGCAGGGACGTGGAGCTGTGTGTAAACACAGAGCTCCACGTGCTGTCAGAGGAGAGGAGACAGATCTGTGTCCCTTGTACATAGGGACACAGCATCCGTTACCTCCCCCAGTCACCCCCCTCCCCCCACACAGTTAGAACACACCCAGGATACACATTTAAACCCTTCCTCACCCCCTAGTGTTAACCCCTTCCCTGCCAGTCACATTTATACAGTAATAAGTGCATTTTTATAGCACTGATCGCTATATAAATGTGAATGGTCCCAAATTTGTGTCAAGTGTCCGATACGTCCGCCGCAATATCGCAGTCCCAATAAAAAAAAAAAAAAAAAATTCGCAGATCGCCGCCATTACTAGTAAAAAAAAAAAAAACATAATTCTGTTCCCCATTTTGTAGGCGCTATAACTTTTGCGCAAACCAGCCGCTTATTGCGATTTTTTTTTTGTTTACAAAAACACGTCGAAAAATACATATCGGCCTTAACTGAGAAAAAAAAAAAAGTTAAAAAAAAAAGGGATATTACAGCAACAAGTAAAAAAAAATATATATATATTTTTTAAATTGTCGCTTTTTTTTGTTTATAGCACAAAAAATAAAAACCGCAGAGGTGATCAAATACCACCAAAATAAAGCTCTATTTGTGGGGAAAAAAGAACGTCAATTTTGTTTGGGAGCCACATCGCACGACCACACAATTGTCAGTTAAAGCGATGCAGTGCCGGAAGCTGAAATTTCACCATGCGATTTGACATGTTAAATTGCATGCCAAATCGGTGGCTATTGCCGGCAACAGCACCGTCCAAATCGATGCAACGCCACACCGATGCCAAAATAAGTTTAAGCACTACTTTTGGCGACTTCATGGTGCGATTTCAATGGACATCTGTGCAGAAACCCGCACAGATGTCTGTGAAACCGCCTCCAAAATAGGGACTGACATGCGGGAATGAAATTGTGCGATTTCACCGGCATTTGCACAATTTAATTCCCGCTGTCAGCGTGAACCAGGGCTAACTGATCATTGCAAGCACCCCTGTCGGGTCGGTGCTAAATGGTTTGTCTCATCCCTGTAACCGAGGCATCTTGCAAGAGAGCTTGTTCTTTTGAAAAACAACAAACTTACTGGTTGGATCACCAGATGATACTAGAAGAAAGAAAGCCTAAACAAAGAAAACGAATGCAGCCATCACATCTAGGATATGGTAAGCTGTAATAAATGTTTGTTTTTAGGTGATTGCATTCAGAAGTTTTCTGTTTACACAGAATGGATCCTGGAGAGTGAGAGGGACCTGTGCAGCAACAAAGATGAGAGATGTGTGTGGTGCCCTATGGAGGGAGGACAGAGCGGGCAGTGTGAGGAGGGGGGGGGGCAGCACCCCCCCCCCCACAGCTTTCTATGGGGGGGGGGGAGGGGGGTCTCCTCAATGTCTAAACATCTCACACACAGCTAGCTCTACATGTACAATAAGAAAGAGGCGCGCAGACAGACGACATACTCTACACATATACACACTACACATAATAGCCCACCCATCTATAATAGTGAGAATCGGACGGTATCACCGGGTTGCCCATTGTACTCCCAGCAGAGCTCCCAGGCTGCGCCCACCCTCTCTATCCCCCCTCGTATGTTACCAGCGGCGGTAGGTACCTGTGTGCATGCACACAACTCCGACAAGAAGTCTACACACTCCAGGCCTACACCATAGCTCTCTGTCCCTCCGCGACTTGCCTCGGATCCCACTTCTCCCGCTGTTCCGGAACCTTCCCCCGGGACTTCCGGTACGGCGGAGCATGCGCACTCCTTACCTGTCCGCACACAGCCGCCATCTTACTGGAGGCAGCTTGAGTGTGAGAGCGCTGGACTATAAAATATTGTGTGTTACACCCACAAAATAAAGTCATGTCACATCTAAAGTGTACTCAATAGTAAATGTGTCTTTATTAACACTGTGTTTATCATAGCTCCCAACTGTCCCTGATTTCAAGGGGCGGTCCCTGGTCTGGAACAATGCCCCTCTGTCCCTCATTCCTCCTGATTGTCCCTTATTTTGGTCAGATCTATATAGCTGTATATAAAAGGCATCTTTCAAAACGTGTTTCCAAGTGTTAAACCTTTTATCCAATTTCTAAATCTCTGCATTTGTAAATTTCAAAAACCAGTATAAAGGAATAGTGGTGGAAAGAAAAAAAGCACTTCTGGTTTAGCTAATATCTTTTTTGATACTTCTCCTTTAAGGGGGGGTGTGTCCTATGCTTACATACTCATAGCTCCCAACTGTTCCTGATGCCGAGGGACTGTCCCTGATTTGGAGGGACTGTCAATGATTTGGAGCAATGTCCCTCTTTCCTCCTCATTTGTCCCTCATTTTGATATGATCTGTATAGTTGTATATAAAATGCACTTTTTATCTTTCAAAACGTGTTTCCCAGTGCTTCATCCAACTTTTAAATTGCTGCATTTGTAAATTTTAAAAGCCAATATAAAGGAATAGTAGTGGTAAAAAAAAAAAAGCCCTTGTGGATTTAATTAACCTTTATTTTGTTAATTCTCCTTTAAGGGGTTTGGCAGGAGGCATGTCTTATGCCTACATATGTTTGCTAGTAGGTGTCCCTCATTCCCATCACAGAATGTTGGGAGGTATGCATACTTTTGCGTATAGGTGTCCAATTTATTTAGGGTTGCCACCTTTTCTTCAAGCCAAACCCGAACACTACACCTTTGGGTGCCCCAAGGAGAGTAGTAATGCAGCAAATGGTGGGTGTGGCCAGATTACTCTTCCTGACATCATCTCCCTGCCTCCCAGTGATGCCAAATCTGCCACCAGACGACTGCTGCAGCTCTCCGATGGCAACAGATTTGCATGTGACTATCTTAGTTACTTGGGGAGCCACAGTCAGGTCTGAATAATGTGTCCGGGTTTCAGTCCACCTGAAACCCGGACACAGTATTCAAAACCCAAACTCTCCGAGTAAATCCCGTACAGGTGGCAAACATATTCCCATCTCAAAAAGTTGGGAGGTATGTGTATATTGCAGTGTCATACCTCCCAATATGTTAAATTGGGAATGAGGGACACTACTAGCAAATGTATGTAGGCATAGGACACGCCCCCTGCCACACCCTCTTAAAGGGGAATTAACCCCAAAAAAGGTTAATTAAATCCACAAGGATTGTTTTATATAGTGTATTGTGTAGAGTAGTGGTCAGTGTGTAGTGTAGTGGTCAGTGTGTAGTGTAGTGGTCATTGTGTAGTGGTCAGTGTGTAGTGTAGTGGTCAGTGTGTACTGGTCACTGGTCAGTGTGTAGTGTAGTGGTCAGTGTGTAGTGTAGTGGTCATTGTGTACTGGTCAGTGTGAAGTGTAGTGGTCAGTGTGCAGTGTAGTGGTCAGTGTGTAGTGTAGTGGTCAGTGTGTAGTGGTCAGTGTGAAGTGTAGTGGTCAGTGTGAAGTGTAGTGGTCAGTGTGCAGTGTAGTGGTCAGTGTGTAGTGGTCAGTGTGTAGTGTAGTGGTCAGTGTGTAGTGTAGTGGTCAGTGTGTAGTGGTCATTGTTTAGTGTAGTGGTCAGTGTCTAGGTGTCAGGCCACGTACACACAACAGACCGTTTCAGCAGACAAATTCGATCGTGTGTAAGGGCGGACAGACAGGTTTTTCCAGCAGACAAATTTTAAAGCATGCTTTAAAATCTGTCTGCTGGGAACCCGTCCATCCGACATGTCCGCTGGTTAGTACACTAACCAGAGGACATATCTGCCCGTGCATGCGTCAAATGGATTCGACGCATGCGTGGAATTTTTTTACTTCCTGGTGCGGTGACGTGGCGGCGTCAACGTCACCGCCACGTCACCACGCTGTCTGCCGGCGGGGATTTTGGTTTGATCGTGTGCACACGATCAAACCAAAATAGCCCAGCAGACAAATCCGATCAAATCGGTCTGTCAGACCGATTTGATCGGATTTATTTACTGGTGTGTACACGGCCTTAGTGTGTAGTGGTCAGAGTGTAGTGGTCAGAGTGTAATGTAGTGGTCAGTGTGTAGTGGTCAGAGTGTAATGTAGTGGTCAGATTGTAGTGTAGTGGTCAGAGTGTAATGTAGTGGTCAGGTTGTAGTGTAGTGGTCAGAGTGTAATGTAGTGGTCAGATTGTAGTGTAGTGGTCAGAGTGTAATGTAGTGGTCAGAGTGTAGTGGTCAGAGTGTAATGTAGTGGTCAGAGTGTAATGTAGTGGTCAGAGTGTAGTGGTCAGAGTGTAATGTAGTGGTCAGATTGTAGTATAGTGGTCAGTATGCAGGGTAGTTCAGTGGCCAATGTAGGAATCGGATAGGTCAGTGCTCTGGGAGTTTTTTTTTCACTCAATCTTCAGGAGCTGTGTACGTAGCCTATACCAAGGGCATTATTCTACTTTGACCAAAGTTTACTTTAATATATATAAGTGGCCAGAGTGCAAGGATGTAGGCAGAACTCAGTCCCTAAAACCAATAATTACTAAAGATATAGAAAATGCCCATGGGACTGTTTAAAAGCCACACCAAAAAAGTATTACTCCATAATATTTTAAATGATTACCTGATTCATTTAATATTCAAACTAAAAGCATGGTGCATAACACATGTAATCACACATACAGATAAATTGATAAATGTTCCACATAAAAACAGAATTCTCACAGCAAACAGGTAAGTAGATACTAATATTGATCTTGAAGGTAAATAGATACTATTGATCTCAATGTGTTTTGTGAACAATGTTCGCTTTTTCTTTCAAATTATTTTATTTTCAGAAATAAAATAAAAATTACAATAAATCACAATACATATCAATATGAACATAACCTAGTAAATGTCAGCAGGAACTAAAAAATCTCCCCCTTCAGATTTGAGGAGAGAAAAAAAATAATTAAAAAAGATCATACATTGTAATAAAATATGTGAGTATTAAAAGTTAAACAATTAAAAATATATATATAGATGTAAGAGAGAGAAAGGACTCCTTATATAAGCTAACTCAATAGAAATAAGGATACTTATAATCTCCTGGTGCCCCTATCGGGTTCAAACTGCACCAGGAGCGAAATCCTTTAATGTTCGCTTTTTCAAGAGATACTGTAATAGCATCCAAATGTAAACACCAAAAAGGAGCCTGAAATGCCAGGGACCAAAAAATTCACCATTAGAGCTGTATATGGGACAGGCCGCCAGCTGGAGGCCATACCAGGCAATTCACCAAAACAAGGCCAAAGTATATAGGAAATATCTGAGAACCTGTTGTGAATGGATCATAAAAGTAAAAGTAAAAGGCAACCGCATGGCGGACCGACCGCCACAAAAAAAACAGTGCGCTCATTTCTTTTGTGGTGGTCTGTCCGCCATGTATTTCCCTACAGGCTTAAAGGGGTTGTAAAGGAAAAACATTTTTTTCATAATAAGCATCCTTTACCTGCAGACATTCCTCTTTTCACTTCCTCATTGTTCGTTTTTGCTCAGAAGTTGCTCTATTTCTTCTCTGTTCTGTTCAATTCCTGCTTGTCTGATTGTTACTCACCACCGTGAAGGGAGGCTTTACTGCGGTGGTCAGTGACGTGCTCACCCCCTCCTGGGAACTACATCTGGCGGCAGGACGCTCTCTAAATGTTAGAGACTTCAAGGAGGTGTGAATTACTGGGCGTGCCGCAATACATACTGGGAAATGTAGTTCTTACATGAACGAGCGCCGCAAACCAGGAAGTGAATGAGAGAACAGAAACTAGAATGCCAGAGGTGATAAAGATGAAGGAATTTAATAGGTATTTACTCGTTTTGTAACAGAATCATTACACAATTCTGTCTGTCTACCTTGCAGACATTCATTTTAATCAAAGTTTTTTTTTCCTTTACAACTCCTTTAACCACTTCCCGCCCGGCCAATAGCCGATTTACGGCCGGGAAGTGGTTATGAAATCGTGACAGGCCGTTCTCAAACGGCCTGCACGATTTCATGCCGCACGCGCCCGTGTGGGCGCGCAGCGTGGCGATCGGTGATGCGGGGTGTCAGTCTGACACCCTGCACCTCCGATCTCGGTAACGAGTCTCCGGCGGAGCCTCGTTACCACGTGATCAGCCGTGTCCAATCACGGCTGATCACGATGTAAACAGGAAGAGCCGCCGACGGCTCTTCCTCACTCGCGTCTGACAGACGCATGTAGAGGAGAGCCGATCAGCGGCTCTCCTGACAGGGGGGGTTCGCGCTGATTGTTTATCAGCGCAGCCCCCCCTCGGATCGCCACACTAGACCACCAGGGAAATAAAAAAAAAAAAAAAAAAAATGACCCAAAAAAATGACAAAAAAAAAAAAAAAAATGACAAAAAAAAAAAATGACAAAAAAAAAAAAGGGGGGCAGTAAAAAAAAATGATGCCAATCAGTGCCCACACATGGGCACTGATTGGCAACATTGATCCATCAGTGCCACCCCTCAGTGATCATCAGTGCCACCCCAGTGTCTGTCAGTGCCACCCCACAGTGCCAATCCATGCCCAGTGCCCACCTACCAGTGCCCACCTGTGCCACCTATCAGTGCCCACCTGTGCCGCCTATCAGTGCCCACCTGTGCCGCCTATGAGTGCCCACCTGTGCCGCCTATGAGTGCCCACCTGTGCCGCCTATGAGTGCCCACCTGTGCCGCCTATGAGTGCCCATCTGTGCTGCCTATGAGTGCCCAGTGCTGCCTATGAGTGCCCATCAGTGCCGCCCATGAGTGCCCATCAGTGCCGCCCATGAGTGCCCATCAGTGCCCAATACCAGCGCCGCCTATCAGTGCCCATCAGTGCTACCTAATCGGTGCCCATCAGAACTACCTCATCGGTGCCCATCAGTGCCACCTCATCGGTGCCCATCAGTGCCACCATATCAGTGCCCATAATTGAAAGAGAAAACATACTCATTTACAAAAAATTTAACAGAAAAAAATAAAAACTTTATTTTTTTTTCAAAATCTTCGCTCTATTTTTAGTTGTTGCACAAAAAAAAAAAAAACGCAGAGGTGATCAAATACCACCAAAAGAAAGCTCTATTTGTGGGGAAAAAAGGACGCCAATTTTGTTTGGGTGCAGTGTAGCATGACCGCGCAATTGTCATTCAAATTGCGACAGTGCTGAAAGCTGAAAATTGGCTTGGGCGGGAAGGTGCGTAAGTGCCTGGTATGGAAGTGGTTAATGCAATATCCTGTTTGAGGAGGGCCATTTTTCATAACTCTCTTCCAAAAGAGAACTACAAGAATCTTCAATATCTGAGATTTAATGTGCAATAAAATGTATCTCTTGCACATTTTTTGTAGTTTTGAATAGAGAAGGGTAATAATAACTTTGTTCGGTTTTAGTTGCAATTTATATTCTATTTGGGAGATTAACTCCATTTGTCTTTTTCAAATTTGTCACCAGGGCTGAAAATGATGAACAATTCGAAATATCTATGCTTTTTGGAAAGTGGACACCTGCTCTGGTGACAACTGAGAGGGGGAGTTCCCTTACTTTGTCGAGGTGGAATCTCAATTCCTGTTGAGCTCTTGAATAGTAATTGAAGGGACACAGAAAACAAAACAGAAGTTTTAACATTCTCTGTTCTATCCAAAATTAACCACTTTACTACCAGCCTGCATACAGTATATCATCCCTTCATTACCAAGCCATTTTTCATTATTGTGATAGTTTGACGGACAATTACTTGGCTATACAACACTGTACCCAAATTAATTTGATGGTTCTATAGGACAGAGGCAGTTTTATTTTGAAGGCATTTATTAACCATTTTTTTTTTTTTTTAATAAAGAAAAAAAGACTAATTGTTTTTAAAGAAAAACTGATGTTCTGACTGCCTATAGCAGGCATTTTCAAAGTCCGGCCTGCGGGCCAGTTGTGGCCCTCGTTCCGATTTAATGCGGCCCCACTAGTGATTTGGGTATATATATCTTTTGTTGCACTCTTTTGTGATTAGTTGGGGGGTATGTATCGTTCAGTTCTGGCATCCTCAGAGGGTGGCGGGACAAGTGTTATCAGATTACATACAGTTAGAATCTCCTGTTTACTTGGCGGCCTCTGTAATAGGAAGTCCTGTCTTCTGGGCCGCCATTGGACCACTGTTTTGTCTATCATAGGAGGCGGGACTTTGTATTAAAGAGGCTGCCGCATAAACAGAAGATTCTCCTGTATGTAATCTGTTGGCGCTCGTCCCGCCCTCCTCCCTGTCCCCTCCGAAACTGCAGATGGGCATTGATCAGGCTGCACCAATGGCAATGGTGAGGCTGCATTCAGGGCAATTAGTGAGGCTTCATGCATTATAATGGTGAGGTTACATGCATGTCCATGGTGAGGCTGCATGCAATGGTTCTAAGAATGTCAGGCAAAATGGTCGGCCCTCACACATGTTCACTTCATCAAATCTGGCCCTCTTTGAAAAAACTTTGGACACCCCCTGGCCTATAGCATTTCCTGAGATCATAAAATGCCCCTAAAAATTGTTTAGCTTACTTTGGGTATATCCACATCACATCTGATAAAAAAAACAAACAAAAACGATTACAAGTCTTCTGCCAATCGTTCTATTTCATCCAGGAAAAAGTCTAGATCTTCTTTTGTCACTTCAGGATTCACTACAATCTGTCTGAAAAAGTTAACCCTGTTTCCATGGGGCTGGTATCCAACCATCATTGATCCTTTCTTCATCATCCTCTCCTTTATTATTGGGGATACCTAAAGAGAAAGCATATGTTGGAATTGTAATAATGTCTTCATACATTGTAACACTTAAAGAGGAGTTCCACCCTAAAAATTAACTTTTGTTTAATTCCCTCCCCTCCCCCTTACATGCCACATTTGGCATGTAATTTTTTTTGGGGGGGGAGTGGGGGCTTCAGGAGGAGTGGGACTTCCTGTCCCACTTCTTGCTTCCGCCGAGGGGCTGGTAAGGCGATTAGGCGTAATCGCCTTATTTCAGCCCCTCCCTGTAGGCGATCACATGGGACACTGACAGGTCCTAGGCAATCGCCTGTCCAATCAGCGGCGAGCCGCGCCGCGCACGCATGCGCATTGCGGCTCGCGCATGCGTAGTGGGTGCCCGGCCGTGAAGCCGAAGGCTGCCACGGCTGGGTGCCCACAGTCGGGATGGAGACGCCGGCTGCTTTGCTTTGCTTTGAAATCTGTCAGGTGGACAAATCTGTCCGCTAGCCCATACACACGATCGGAGATGTCTGCTGAAACGGTCCATCGGACCGTTTTCAGCGGACAAATTCGATCGTGTGTACGAGGCCTGAGAGGTAGTCAAGAAAAAGGAAAATTTATATGAAATACTTACCGTAATTTTCCTTTCCTGATGGACTCCATGGCAGCCTACGTGTGGGTTAATCCCGCCTCTCATACCTCATAGGACCCCTCTCCCATAAAGCTTTGCTTCTCACCATAGACTGTGTTCCGTAATATAGCCTACTCCAGCAAAGGGAGGGAACTCCTGCTGCCATGGAGTCCATCAGGAAAGGAAAATTACGGTAAGTATTTCATATAAATTTTCCTTTTTCCTGACAGACTCCATGGCAGCCTACGTGTGGGAAATAACTAGCCATACACACCCGGGTGGGCAAATGCTGGATAAAGAAAACAAATTTAATTGACATTGTCAACAGAAAGAACATGTAAACCAAAATTAACCGACGATAAAGAAGCCGGTTCTATGCAGTAGTGCGTCATAAACGTATTTAAAGATGACCAAGAGGCCGCTCTGCAGATCACTTCTGGGGACACGTGCCGGGCCGCCGCCCACGACGTGGCTACGCCCCGAGTAGAATGTGCGGTCACCACTTCCGGAGGAGCCAAACCTTTTGCTTTGTAAGCCCCCTGGATGGCTTGGACAATCCATGCTGCAATGGTTCTGGAGGAAGCACGCATTCCCTTGTTTTTCCCATGGAAGGAAACAAATAGATGATCGGATTGGCGAAAAGACGCTGTGGCTTCCAGATACTGCTTTAACATTTTTCCGACGTCCAAAGGATGAGCATCCGAGTCCTCCGAACCCCGAAAGGTGGGAAGGACTATCTCCTGGTTCTCATGAAAGACCGATGACACTTTTGGTTTTGAACCTAGCATAGGAATCAGGACGACACGATCTGGGAAAAACGTAAGGAAGGGTTCTTTACATCCCAGTGACCCAATTTCGGACACCCTTTTCGCTGATGTTATGGCGACAAGAAAGACCACTTTGAGGGAAAGATCCTTGATTGATAATTGATTTGAGTTTTGAAGGTCTGAGAAAGAGTCCAGGACTAATGGTAGGTCCCATTTGGAAAATCTTGGCTTTCTTAAAGGCCTCAGCCTTATGGCTCCTCTAAAAAATTGTCTGACCAGAGAGTGGGTAGCCCAGGATACACCTGTGAATGCGGAGATAGCTGAAACTTGGACTCTTAATGAGCTGACTGATAAAGGAAGATCAAGACCTGTCTGGAGAAAATCTAGAATGTCCTTGATACTAGGGTTAGCAGGAGAACTACCCACGGAAGAGGTGTAGTCTGAGAACTTTGACCAAATTCTTTGGTAGATTTTATTGGTGCTTGGCCTTCTAGCGTTTAACAAGGTAGCGATGGCTCTGCTTGGACATCCTAATGTTTCCAACCTTCTCCTTTCAAGAACCATACCATCAAGTGCAGGTGGGTTGGACATGGATGAGGGATCGACCCTTGCAACAGGAGATCCGGCCTGGATGGAAGCTGAACTGGATCCCGGAAGCTCAATTGGGACAGTAACGGGAACCACGGCCTGTTGGGCCAAAATGGAATTATTGCCACTACCTCGGCTTCTTCCCACCTGAGTCTCGCTAGGAATCGGAGGATGACTGGGACTGGAGGGAAGGCATAAGCTCTGCTGAATCTCCAGTGATCCGTTAGGGCGTCTTCCCCGAAAGCCTGGGGACAGCGGTATCTGGTGTAATATTTCTCCAGTTTGAAGTTGCGTTGGGACGCAAACAGATCCACTTCCGGTGAAAAATCCAGTGACAGGATCCAACTGAAAACAACGTTGTGGAGAGACCACTCGTTGTTGTCGAGAGATGTTCTCGAGAGGAAATCCGCCTGTAGATTCTGAGCTCCGGGGAGATATACAGCTGACAAATTCGACAGGTGTGTCTGTGCCCAGGACATGATTGGATTTACCTCCTTCAGTAGAGACAGACTGCGAGTGCCACCCTGTCTCTTGATGTATGACACTGCCGATGTGTTGTCCATCCTTAGGAGAACTAAGGACAATTTTATTAGGTGAAGGAAGGCATGTAGAGCACAAAGGGCTGCCCGAAGCTCCAGGACATTGGAGACGACTTTCTGGGACGGGAAGTCCCACTTCCCTTGGGCTACCTCCTTCAGGCAAAGAGCCCCCCAACCTGTGTTGCTGGCATCCGATGTGATTGTGATCCAAGAAACAGGGGCTAGAGAATGGCAATTAAGGAGGTTTTTCCGAAGTAGCCACCAGGGAAGACTCTCTCTCATGTATGATGTCATCCGAATCATTTGGACTTGTGACTTCGAGTCCCACTGCTGGAGAAAGCCCTTCTGGAAGGGTCGCATCTTCCATTGTGCCCATCTCACCATAGGGACTGTGGAGACCATGGTACCTATTATGTTGAGGCATTGCGAGGCTTTGAGAAAAGGTGTTTCTAGAGCACAACGAATCCTGTCCCGGACTACAGGGATTTTCACTAGGGGCAGCGAGATGGTACTCAGAGCTGTGTCGAATTGGGCACCGAGAAAGATTAGAGATTGTGTCGGTTCTAGATGACTCTTCTCTTTGTTTAGTAGCCAACCAAACTTGGTCAGAATGGATATGACCAGGTCTTTGTGGATTAACAGCTGCTCCTTGCTTTGTGAAAGTAGTAGCAGGTCGTCTAAGTAGTGATGCAGACGAATGCCTCTGATTCTGATCAGAGCCACGACTGCCAACAGGAGTTTCGAGAATACTCTTGGCGATGTTGTGGAAATGAACTGCAGAATAGGTGGGGCGATAAATGTCCAAGAATGACCTATAGATACGGTCTTGACGGACCAAAAATCCTTTATCGAGGCTGCCCAGATGTGCTGGAATTGAAGGAGGCGAGCCCCGACTCTTTCCGTCTGGGCCGACCCTATATCAAAAGGACTTAGGGGCCTCACGTCCCCCAGAAGAAGGGCTTTTTGCGGACCTTTGACTGGAGGGCTGGTTTTTCCTCCAGTTTTTCCTGAAGTCACGTCCAGGTCTGTACCGGCGGGCCTCCCTTGCCCGATCTTGATCCTGCCTGGGAAAAAATTTTCTCTGTCCATACGGACGTCGATCCTGGGGAAGGAAGCTTGATTTACCCCCAGTGGCCCGGGAAATGGCACTGTCCAACTTATTCCCAAAAAGGGAGGACCCTAAAAAGGGTATTTTGCACCAGGCCTGTTTGGAGGCAGGGTCAGCCACCCAAGGCCGTAGCCACAAGGCACGTTTGGCAGTAACAGAGGAGAGCATAACCCGAGACACTAGGCAAATAAGATCAAGGGAGGCCTCCCCCAAAAACACTGATGCCATCTTTAACTCTTGGACTGGAATGCTTCTGGCCAAGTCTTCAGAGGCGCAGGACAACACAGAGTCCATCTCATCTGTCCAGGCCTCCATTGCCTTTGACAAGGCTGCAAGGGCTAAGGCTGGCTTACAAGCCATGCCTGCTGTAATGTAGATGCGTTTCAGATCCATGTCTATCTTCCTCTCCAAGCCATCTTTGAAGGAAACAGTGTTTTCCAAAGGGAGAGTAACATGTTTTACCAGTCTCATTAGGGCTGCATCAATTAAAGGGGCTGACTCTAAATGTCTCACTTCATCGCTCTTGAATGGGTACAATTTTGCTACTTTAGAAAGTAAGGAATTTTTCTTATCTGTGCCAGACCATTCTTCTGTAATAACATCTCCAAGTTCACCAAGAAGGGGAAAATTTGGACGGTCTTTTTTGAGTTGCTTAAAGTACTTCCTTTGTTTAGAAGGTGCTTCTACTGTATCTTCCCATTTTAAAGCGTCTTTAACTGCTTTCACCAAGGTTGGGACTAGGGAAAAATCAAAGCCCGCTGCATATTTCACATTTTCCTCTTCACTCTCTGAGGACACGCTCGGGGAGCGGTAAAGCTGAGAGGGCCCCGGAACCTCAAGAGTATCCTGTACAAGGACTGGGGGTGAATCAACTGGAGGGGCAACTGCTTGGACGGAATCAGAGCCGTTCAAAGATTCTTGGACTACTCTTCTGACCAAGGCTTCTACCTGCTGGTCTTCACCTCCTCTTTCCCTTACAGCACGGGAATAACATGGCTCACAGAGGGATTTTCCTTCTGGGACCTGAGCTCTACAACCCCAACAGGATTTCCTTCCAGAGTGACTGGAGTGGCGGTGAGAATGGTGACTAGATGTGGATCTAGATCCCTCTCTATGATGTTTAGATGATGACCTAGAGCTTCTAGAATTTGAATGACGATGCTGAGACTGAATATCATCATTATCTTCACGTGCTAATAATTGAGGAACAGACCTAGAGGGGCTGGAGATAAAATAAAATACAATACTTAAATTAAAATGACCAAAACCTCATTGAGAAACAGGTAGAGGGAAAATAAATTCCATCCTACCTGCAGCGTAAGGTTTGGCCACGGGGGGGCGGTGACACATCCATGGTAGTGAGCACAACACTGCAAGACCAAACAACAACAACAGTAAGGCATAAAAGGAATATATGGAGGAGGAATGAGACGCCAGTGACCAGCGCCGACTCTTACCTTGGGACTGAAAAGACAGGGCTTAGTATGCAGTGCTCTTAGGACTGTGCCACTTTGTAGCTGTACCTGACAGCTATTTAAGCTTGCCGCCCCGTGATGACGTCACCGCGTTCCGCCGTGCGTGTCACGCGCCTGCGCTTGTGCCTGGCGTCACGAGACCGGCGCATGCGCAGTACCGACAGAAGGCGGCGAGGCTGGAACGCAATGCGCTCCAGCGGCCATAGCTGTAAGAGAAAAGGACAGACAACAAACATAAACAGGCTGCCATAAGGTAAGCTGAAACATACGTTACCACCGAGGAGTCCCACGATCCTGCCTGGGGACGGGAGCCACCGCAGCTCATAGTGTGTGGTCTGGACAAGAGGCCTCCTGCTAGTAGCCAGGATATAATGCCAAATCCTGCTTGCCTATCAATGATAGGCTCAAAAGCTTTTAAAAAATAAATACCGCAGACCTTGTATATGTCCATCCTGCTAATAGCAGAGATTTGTGGACTTAAAACCACCAGGAATTTTGGATCAGGGGACATGCTTCTTATAAAACAAACAAACAAGGTCCTAGGAGGAGGACAAAAAAGGAACACAGTCTATGGTGAGAAGCAAAGCTTTATGGGAGAGGGGTCCTATGAGGTATGAGAGGCGGGATTAACCCACACGTAGGCTGCCATGGAGTCTGTCAGGAAATGTATTTTCTGTCCCTAGAACACCAGTAATTTATGGGCCTCTGTATGTGACTAGGCTGTGAAAACGTCCCACAAATGTGGTATTGCCATACTCAGGAGGAGTAGCAGAATGTGTTCTGGGGTGCAGTTGCAATTATGCATATGACATGTAAGAGAAATAAACTTGTTAATATGGAAATTTTGTAAAAAAATAAATAAAAATCTTGTCCTGACTTGTTAGCGTCTCAAGAAATTAGATCATCAGTACATCAGGTGTGATCAATTTTCAGTGATTGGCACCATAGATTGTAGACTCTATGATTTTGTTTTTTTTACCAAAGATATGTAAAAGTATGTATACATTTTGGCCAAAACGTATGAGGAACAATTACTAAAGTTTGCAAAATTTTAAAACCGAAACTAAGAAAAATGCTTTATTTTTACAAAATGTTTGGTCTTTTTTTCATTTATAGTGAATCAAAACAGTGGTGATTAGGGATGAGCTTCGTGTTCAAGTCGAGCCCATGTTTGACTCGAACATCGTCTGTTCTACCATTCGTCAGAATTCGAACAAAACAGGTCGTTCGCGCCAAATTCGAGTGACGGCCCACGGCCCATAATTCACTGTAAAAGGTGTCTCCTGTCCACTGATGCTTTATCACAATCCTTGTTTCACAATTTTTTTTTTTTTTTTTCAAAAAATCATTTGTCTTTGGGACAGAAAGTGAGGTGCAATCTTCTGAACAGATGCACACAGACAGCAAAACAAATGTTACAGGGGTGATAACCCTTCTCTATGTTTTCAGAAAAGCTTAAAAAAGATTCTATGGCTGAAGCTACACTTTAACCGATTAACGACCGCCGCATGCAAATATACGTCCACAGAATGGCAAGTACAGGCAGATGGACGTGCCGGCATTTCCCTGCCTTCCCGCGGGTTGGCCTCTGGGAGCGATCCGGGATGAGGGGGCGGCTGTTCGTTTCTGTCCGCCCCCTCACGATCGATCCCAGCGAATCCGCTTCCCCCCCCTCTGCCCGCCCTCTGCCTGTGTAATGTAAACACAGGCAGAGGAAGTGATGTCCCCTCTCCTCTCTGCGGTATTTTCAATTCAGCCAGAGGACAGAAGACATCACAAGTAAGTTGCACAACAGCACACTGACACCAGTACACATAGGCACACTTAACCCCTTCAGATCACCCCCCCCCATAGTGTCACTGATTGCAGTGATAATATATTTTCTCAGTGATTTTCATCCATATTGCAGGGACCAGACATTACATTAAAGCCGCAAGCAGTTTTAAATGACCCTTTTCTTATAGTAATCTCATTTTGTGCAGGGACAGTTCTAAATATGTACCACTACTATAGACACCCAGCAGGTATGATATTTAAAGACATTTTTCATATTTTTTTTTCACTTTAAGCATCATTAAAATCGCTGCTCCAGAAAAACGACCGTTTTTAAAACTTTTGTTTCCATTGATACATGTTCCCTGGGGCAAGATCTGGGTTCTCAAAGGTGTTTCCGACAATAACTTGCATATGGGGCATTAAAATGAGCACTTTTGAATTTGAATGCTTGAGTCCCATTGACGTCAATGGGGTTCTAAATGGTCGCGCGAACGGTCGGTCCGTTCGAAGGTTCTGGTGCAAACCGAACGCGGGGGTGTTTGGCTCATCCCTAGTGGTGATTGAATACTGCCAAAAGAAAGCTCTATTTTTTGTGAAAAAAAGGACAAACATTTTTTATGGCAACACTGTGTTGCATGACTAAGTAATTGTCATTCAAAATGTGAGCACTGAAAGCTAAAAAATGCTCTGGTTAGAAAGGGGGTATAAGTGCCCAGTGGGCAAGTGGTTAAAGTCTAACTTTAGCTAAAACATTTTTCTTAACTTTTGGATAGAGTGAAGAAATGAAGTCTGGAGGACAGCAAGTCATGGAGAATCACTGAATGAAGACAAAGACAATGCAAAAACAAGTTTAACAGAATATAAACATTTTGAGAGTCTTTTCTTGCAATTATTCTGTCCCCATGAATCCTGGTGTCACGCAACAGAGCACAGAATGAAAAACCTATTTTAACCCTCTTCCACTTATTGGATAGAGTGTAGAGGGGGTAGAAAAACTTAAGTTTCTATTGCTGCCTGTGTCCCCAATAGGGAGATGCACTCTATCAAATTGTCCTGATCCCCAATTTCACCAATGTCTTCCACTGAAGACACCTGTTCCCATGAAAGGGGATTTCTTTGACCCCTTTCGCCCGAGGGCTTTCACACTGGATCGGTGCACTAGCAGGACAGTAAAAAAAGTGTGTGTATACCGCTCCTCCACCACTCCACCATGGCTATTAAACAGGCGCATTGCTGGCGGTTTTTAAACCCTTTCTCGGCCGCTAGTGGGGGGTAAAACCACCCCCACTAGCAGGCGAATAGCGCCATGAAATTGGTGGTAAAGCGCCACTAAAAATAGTGGCGCTTTACCAAAGACTAGTGTTGCTCACGAATATTCGCATTGCGAATATTGCATATTCGAGTATTCGCGAATAAATCGAATATCGCGGTGAATATTCGATATTGCGAATATTCGTATTTTTTCAAATTTATTTTTAAAACAGATCACATCCTAGTGATCTCCATCGACGTCTAAAAGCATTGCTGGTATGATTAGAGACCCTGGGCCGAGTAGCTGAGGCGATCCTTTTATGTTGCCGAATATTCGCAATGCAAATGTGTTTTGTGTATAAAAAAAAAAAAAATTAGCTTTAGTTTAGTCATATACGTTTGTGTAAGTAGAGTTAGTGTTTAGTGCATATTAGTTTAGTAATCCAGGAAATGATCTCCGTTTTCGTGTGTTGACGAGAATTTCGCAATCAATTTCGCATTCGCATTAGCAAAATTTTTTTTGATAAAATATCACGAATATTCGATATTATCGAATATTTCACGAATATTCTTCTATATATTCGTGAAATAACGCGAAATCGAATATGGCGTATTCCGCTCAACACTACCAAAGACGCACCTCCCGTCCCAGTGTGAAAGGGGCCTTTCACATACTCTCCAACTTCCTATTGAGTCTACAGGAAAGGAAATGAAGGAAAATCTCACTAATGAGACACAAAACAAATGGCAGCAGTATCTTTGCTCCCCCTATTCTATCAAAACAAAAAAACCTTTAGAAACACTTTAGGACATTTTTCCAGTTCATATCTTTCTTAAAAATGCTGTAGCCCACAAATAGGGATATTCATCAGTATTCTGTTGCTCGTTACATTTATTGCATAAAAATTTAAACTTAAAGCGGAGGTTCACCCTAAATATAAGATCTCTCATGTGATCCAGCATACTGGCGTCAGCGCCAGTATGCTGGGTTTTTTTTTTTTTAATCGCACACTTACTGTATTATAGTGGAATTCCTTTTTTGTCCCCCGCGGTGGACGGCTGTAGTATTGCTCGTCACATCTTCCTAAAATACCCGATATGGACTCGGGTAATCTCGGCGAAAATGCGGCGCCTGCGCACAGACCTAGGAGCTGACTGCGCAGGCGCCGTATTTCTCCGAGTCCTATTTCGGAGGGCGTGACGCGCCATAGCCGTAGGACTCGGAGAAATACGGCGCCTGCACAGTCAGCTCCTAGGTCTGTGCGCAGGCGCCGCATTTTCGCCGAGATTACCCGAGTCCATATCGGGTATTTTAGGAAGATGTGACGCGCTATACTGGCGCTGTCCACCACGGGGGACAAAAAAGGAATTCCACTATAATACAGTAAGTGTGCCATTAAAAAAAAAAAACCCAGCATACTGGCGCTGACGCCAGTATGCTGGATCGCATGGGAGATCTTATATTTAGGGTGAAATACCGCTTTAACAAATACATCTTTTGGAACATGTTTATACCTTTCCCAGTTTATCCCAGAAGTTTGGGGAATCTTCTTGGTTTCGGAGGCTTGGTGGCACATACCAAAAACATACATTTACAAACTCTGGCTAAATAAATAAAAAAAATAAAACACATTAAGTAATCTGAAAATGCATTTTGAAGAGGCCAATGGAAAACAAAAATTTTAATTTTATCATTTTTTCATAATCAGACAATATATAGTATTGGACAAACAGTGGAAAAAACAATATTGCGCTTGTTAGTGTGACAAAAAAAGCAGCGATCATAAAGTGTTATACTACACAAAAAGACAATGTACAAAAAATGAGATTGCGCTAAATATTATAAGTGTAAACTGATAAACAACTGATTACAACAAACAACTCGTATTCCGGGTAGAGAGATTTGAGTGCGTGGTGACGTCAGAACGTCTCCTCCCTATGTTTCGTCTGAAAGACTTGATCACGGTCCCGTGATCAAGTCTTTCAGACGAAACGTAGGGAGGAGACGTTCTGACGTCACCGCGCACTCAAATCTCTCTACCCGGAATATGGGCTGTTTGTTGTAATCAGTTGTCCCGTGATCAAGTCTTTCAGACGAAACATAGGGAGGAGACGTTCTGACGTCACCGCGCACTCAAATCTCTCTACCCGGAATATGGGCTGTTTGTTGTAAGCCGGCCAGTTGATATGTTTACACGCAATGTTTCTTCACTTTGATGTAAGTGCAAGTCTACTTTTTTAATTAAATAAATGAAGATTTTATGCTATGTGAGGCATTTGTTTTTTTATGTACCTGTGGATGTCCCATCGGGAGATATTCACATATCTATGAACCAGGCTGTCTCCATTGGACCTTCCTATTGACCGTTACCGAGTATTTCAGACCGTATCATGCTTTATTTGATCTCCTATCACTAAGGCCCCATACACACGAGCGGACAGATTTGAACAAATCTGTCTGCTGGGATTTTGGTTTGCTCGCGTGTACACACGAGCAAACCAAAATCCCCGCCAGCAGAGAGCGCGCTGACGTGTCGGTGACGTGGCGGTGACGTTGACGCCGCCACGTCACCGCACCAGGAAGTAAAACACTTCCGCGCATGCGCCGAATCCATTCGGTGGCGGTGCGGCGGCGGAGCGGGACGACATGTCTGGTGGTAAGTGTACTAACCAGCAGACATGTCGGGTGGACAGATTCCCACCGGATAGATTTCAAAGCATGCTTTGAAATCTGTCGGGTGGACAAATCTGTCCGCTAGCCCATACACACGATCGGAGATGTCTGCTGAAACGGTCCATCGGACCGTTTTCAGCGGACAAATTCGATCGTGTGTACGAGGCCTTAGAGATCATTGATCTTTGGTAAGAGGCTTCTTGTGATTTCGGTGGAGGTTTCATCTATACCAACACCTTTTCCATTTGATTTATTGGCACTTGTGGGATTACCTTATTTATTTTTTTTAAACCACTTTCAGCTTTGACCAGGGACTAGAGACCAGCTCATGGTATAGTGCTTATTTATGTCTCTATAACAGGTTTGCATCATTTGTGGTTTGTTCATCTCTTTTTTTTTTTTTTAAAGTTGCGTATATAAAATGTTTTATGTGTGTTGACTTTTTTTTTTCTTTTCCCCTTCTCGGGGTCTTTTCTTGGGTATTCTATTAAATATATCTTTTCTTTTCCCCCTTCTTCCATTTCCCCCCTGTCCCTCCCTCCCCCTCCCCTCCACCTCACCATCTCTTTACCTTGTCGGATATTTTAACATATTCGTTTTATTCTTTATCTTTCTACTCTTAGATTTTCTACGTAACTCCATGATTTTTTAAAGGTTTTCCAGTTTTCCCATTTTTTGTTTCCGCTGTTGCCTTCAGTATTATTACAGTTATCCTCCATTCTGTATGTTTCTTCTACAGCGTCAATCCATTCCCAGACCATTGGACATTCTGGTTCCTGCCACTTCCTAGGTATCATCCTCTTTGCGGCATTTAATAGATGAGGGACGAGGGACTCTTTATATTTTCTAACCCCTTCCTCTCCTCCGTGAAAGAGGACCGTCCATGGGTCTTTTTTAATTTTGATCTTTGTGATATCTTCCACCAACCCTAGGATACTTTCCCAATATCTTTCTACCTTCGGACACTCCCACCATAGGTGAGCCATTGTTCCTGGAGATTTGCAGCCTCTCCAGCAATCTGCTGATTCTTCCTTCTTAAATTTACTTAGCTTTACTGGTGTACTATACCAGCCCGTTAGGCATTTGTAATTAATTTCGGCGTCCTACTATCGGTTGCAGAGGAGTGGGTCAGCTTTAAGATCCTGTCTATTGTGCTTTTATCTTTATGTGTTCCTAATTCCCTTTCCCAATTCTTAATGAATGGAGGCACTTCAGGTTCATCAATCTGCAATAAGAGCTTATATAATTTTGATATATTTCCTTTTGTATTCTCTATGGTACATAGTTTTTCTACCTCAGTAAGCTGATCTATATCTCTTATCGGTTGAGGTAGTGTTTGTACAAAGTGGTTTAATTGCTGGTGCCTCCATTTATTAATTAGCATGAGATTTTCTTTTTGTTCTAGATCCTTTAGTGTAAGTAAGTGCCCTTGGTGCGTTACATCTTTCAATTGTGTCCTATCGTCTATAACCCAGTTCCCCCCCACTTCAACCTTCCCCGGTGGAAAATAATCATTGTTCTTTAATACTATGAGAGGTGAATTGTAGTCCCTACTGATTTTTTTTTGTGTTAAATCCCAGATTTTAAGTGCATTTCTTGTGATTTCATGTGTATCCGTGTCTAACGTCCTAAATTGTGGTGGATTCCAAATTATTGTGTCTAGTCTCGCCTTTGATAATTTATTTTCAAGGCTCACCCATCTTTTTTCTCTATTGTCTTTAGCCCATTCCACTACCCTCGATAGGATTATTGCTTCGTAGTATTTTTTAATGTCGGGGACTGCTAGCCCCCCTTTATTTTTTGTCTGCCTAAGGGTTTGGAGTGATATCCTATGTCTCTTATTTCTCCAGATATAATTCATTATTAACTTTCTGAGGATTTGAAAAAGTTGTTTTGGTAGTTTAATAGGGATCATCTGGATCTTATAGAGGATTTTTGGCATCATAACCATTTTACAGAAGTTGATTCGTCCCGTCCATGAAATTGGCCTATTTTTTACTCTATTTATTTCCTTTTTAGTTTCTTCTAGTAGTGGAATGAAATTTTTTTCATATATTTTCTTCCCCGTCTTAGCCAGTTGGATCCCGAGGTATTTCAGCTCTTTTACCCATGGGAATTTATACTTGTTTTTTATAATTTGCTCATCTTTCTTGGGCACCCCTATATTAAAGCGGATGGTTCAGCAAAAAACAATATTAAAAGCCAGCAGCAACAAATACTGCAGCTGCTGACTTTTAATATTAGGACACTTACCTGTCCTGGAGTCCAGCGGCGTCCGCAGCAGAGGATGAGCGATCGCTCGCCACCCTGCTGCTCCCCCCTCCATCCACGGCGAGGGAACCAGGAAGTGAAGCGCTCCGGCTTCACTGCCCGGTTCCCTACGGCGCATGCGCGAGTCGCGCTGCGCCCGGCGATTGGCTCCCGCTGTGTGCTGGGAGCTGAGAGTTCCCAGCACACAACGGGGGGGCGACGGGATGTCACAAAAAAAACCCGTCTTTTGCCCGAGACTGCGGGCCGGAAGTGGTTGCAGATACCTGTCTTTAGACAGGTATCTGCACCCCCCTCCCCCTGAAAGGTGTCAATTGTGACACCGGAGGGGGGGAGGGTTCCGATCAGCGGATCTTCACTTTAGGGTGGAGATCCGCTTTAAGTATTTCAGTTTTAATAGTGTTTATTTTAAAATTGGAGAACTCCCCATACTGTCTGCACAGATTTAGGAGATTCGGGATAGAGGATCTAGGGTTGGTTAAGTAGAAGAGCACATCGTCCGCAAATGCAGACAATTTGTGCTCCTCTCCTCCTATTCTAATTCCTGTTACCTCCGGGCAATTACGGATTCTGGACAGTAAGGGTTCTATCGATAGCACAAAGAGAAGTGGCGACAGAGGACACCCCTGTCTTGTGCCATTTTTCATCGTGAAGGGGTCGGACATATCCCCGTTTATTTTAATTCTCGCTGTTGGGGTCTGGTATAAGGCTCCGATCCACTCCAGAATCCTCCGTCCGAATCCCATGGTTTTCAAGGTTTGTATCATGAATCCCCAGTCTACTCTGTCAAACGCTTTCTCAGCATCAATTGACATGAGTACAAAACGGAGCAGAGGAGACGCCGCAACTTTGCATTACTATATCGCGCTGTATTTACAACTAAAGTGTGAGTGCATTTCCATTTATCTTTTGTTCAATAAACCCGCTATCTTTACATACTACACCATGGGTCTTTTTGTTTTCTCTCCCATGAGCCTTTGAAAACATCCCCATACCTTGCTCAAACAACGCCGTGGAACCAGCATATGTTCTGTCTGTTGCTCTGGAGAAGTCTGTCTGGGAAGACTATAATTATCCCTAGGTTCATCTGACCGGTGTACATACGGTCTATCTTTGTGGTAAGGAGCCAACCTTATTCACTGGGTGTCGTTTGGTGGAAGAAGATTTTATGTTCAATTTCACATATTATGGACTATATTTATTGGATCACTTTTGAATCTCACTTCTTATAATCACACTATTCTCACCTTATTCACAAGTTTTTTTTTTATTTTTTTTATTCAATTAATATTACTTTTCATTTTCATATATGTCATGATTTTTCTAGCGCTGTACCTATAGTTTTTTGTATTTTCGTGGATTGCTTTGGTTTAAGTAATTGGTACTGGCAGCTTGTATATTCAATATATTTTTAACATTTTTCACTTATTCACGTTAGCGCAGTGTTTTTCTCCCTTAGGGGGGATTTTTTATGTTTTTAATTGACATGAGTAGACTGGGGATTCCCTGGGTCCTCATCCAGTGTATCAGAAGGAGGGCCCTGACCCCATTGTCTCTCCCCTCTCTACCTTGAATAAAACCTGTCTGGTCTGGATGGATCAGGCCTATCATCTCTTGTTTAACCCTCTCGGCCAATACCTTGGCGAAGAGTTTTAAGTCTGAGTTTAACAATGATATTGGCCGATAGCTTGAGCATATCCTGGGGTCCTTGCCCTCCTTTGGGATAACCGTTATGGTTGCCTCTGCCGCTTCTCTACTAAGAGTATATTCCCCTCCAAGACCATTAAAGTATTGACATAGTCGTGGTATAAGGATCTCTTTACATTGTTTATAATATAAGGCTGTAAAGCCATCAGGGCCTGGGCTTTTACCCGATGCCGTGCCTGCTAGTGCTGTCTGTATCGCTTTTACTGTAATAGGTCTATCCATCACTAACGCTCTTGTCGATTTAACTATTGTAAGTCCTGCTTTTTGTAGAAAGTCTAAGATCTTTTTTTCCTTTTCCTCTTCTCAACATTTTTTCTGTTTAACTGCGTATAGTTTTTCGTAATAGACTCTAAAGGCTTCAGCTATATTTTTTGTTGTGTAAATCTCTTCTCCTTGCTCGTTTTTAATTTTTTCAATACTGTATAGTTTTTTGCTTTCTTTTTCTGTACCATCCTTGCCAGATGTTTACTGGTTTTGTTTCCCCATCTATATCTCTCTTTTGCAATTAGATGGAATTCTCTTTTTGTTTCCTGGAAGAGGAGTTCTTTAAGTTCATTACGTTTGTTTACCAATTCTAGATATACTTTTTTTTGATTTCCCCCTTTTTTATGTTCTTGTTCTAATTTCCGTATCTCAGCTATTATATTGTTCTTCTGTAAGTTCTTTTCTTTCTTTTTCCTAGCCCCTTCGGATATAAAGATGCCTCTAATTAGTGCTTTGTGTGCATCCCACAGTGTTGCTTTTGATATCTCACTTGTGTCGTTCAGTTGAAAGTATTCTTCTAACTCCTTTTTAACTCTGGCGAGACTCTCCGGGTTTATTACTAGTTCCTCATTGAGTCTCCAACTTAAGGGTGGTCTCTTCTTCCCTTCAATGTTTAGTGAGATAGTTATTGGGGCATGATCGGATATCGTAATAGATTCTATTCCTGCCCCCACCACGTTTGCCAGTAAGTGGTGGTCTACAAGAATGTAATCTATACGTGAGTAGCTTCCATGTACCAGGGAAAAAAAAGTATAATCCCGGGTCTCTGGATTCATTATTCTCCATATATCCATTAATTGGTTTCTGAACAGCGAGTTTTTTAGGTTTTTTGTGTTTCTAAATTGGGGTTTGTTAGATTCTACTGTCTGGGATGACTTATCTATTATTGGGTCCATACAAAGATTTAAATCTCCTCCTAGAATTATCCTCCCTTTTTTGAACTCTTCTAATTTCCTCAGGATTCCTATTAAGTATGTTATTTGATTTGTGTTGGGGGAGTAAATATTTACAAGAGTACATTCCATATCTTCTAGTTTCCCCCTTAAAAATATAAATCTTCCCTCGGGGTCGACTAGTCTGTCCAGTAGCTGAAATCTTATCCTTTTGGCTATTCCAATGGCCACCCCCTGGCTCGTTTTGAGACAGTGTCCCCATAGTACCAGGTGGGGTACTCCACAGATTGTAGCCTAATCCTTGAGCTTAGTGTTAGATGGGTTTCCTGGATGAATGCGATATCAGTTTTCATTCTTTTCAGCTCTTTCAGCACTTTATGTCTCTTTACCGGGCTATTTAGACCTTTTACATTATATGATATACAATTGACTATCGTCATCCTATCTTATCTTGTGTCCTCTCTTTTTCTAGTGGTTCTGGTGAGGTGAATCCCTTCCCTCCCCTCCCCCTCCCTCTTACCCCCCCTCCCTTTCCCCTCCCTCCTACTCCCCCCCCTCTCCCCCCTCCTAAGTGGCCATCTAGAGGCCTTTGAACCAAACATCTCCCCTTGGTTCTTTTACCCCGGGGGTGGGACCTACGAGTATCTCCCCATTCCTATTCTGTGGGGGTATAGTATTTTCCAGTGGTTGCAGGGACTCCCTTTTCTCATTCTCCCTTCCTCCCTCCTTTTGTTAGTATTCTCTTTTTAAATCCACCCAGGTAGTTCTGGTTTCTGAATGTCCATTCTATTACAGAATTCGCTTAAGTCTTCTGGGAACCGAAGAGTCGCTGATTTTCCTTCTCTTGTCGCTACAAGGCATGCCGGAAATCTCCAGTTATATTTAATATTTTTGTCTACTAGCTGTACTAAGAGAGGTTTTAAGAGCCGACTCCTAAATAAAGTCTCTGCGGATAGATCTGCATATACCTGTAGGGTAGTTCCCCTGTATACTAGGGGCGGGTGGTCCCTCAGTTTCTTCCATAATTCCTCCTTCTCTCCAAAGGAGTGGAATCTAACTATGACGTCCCTAGGTCTTTCTGTGTCCGTTCTTTTATATTTTCCTATACGGTGGACCCTTTCTATCCTAATAGGGTCTTCCGGTGTTTTTTCCAGAATCGGATTTAATATTGTCTCCATTATTTTCCCGAGATCTTCGTCTTTGTCTTCTGGGACTGCTCTAAATCTCAGATTTTGTCGTCTGGATCTATTTTCCTGGTCTTCTAGTTTATACAGTATACTCCTTTGTTGTCTCTGTATCTGGGCTACTTGCTCCCTTAATGTGCTTGTCTCTTGATCTTGGGTCTCCACTCGTTCTTCTAACGTCTCTACCCTGGATAGTAGGTGCCCCATGTCAGTTCTGAGGTTTTGGATTTCTCTCTTGATCACATTTTCTAGCCGCACCATCATCCTCTCCATATCTCCTTTGGTTGGAGTTTGTTCCTCTTGCCTCAGCTCCTCCATTTTACTTGTCTCTGATTCGTTCTCACTGGTCCCTTCTTCTCTTGATTCTTCCATTGCTCCCTTTTGCGTTGGAGTTAGGGCTTTTTTTTCTTCTGTCCTTTTATCTGTTTTTGCTTGTAACATCTTTGGAGAGCTGTTACCTTTTGAGCTTCCCCCTTGGGACATGTATTGTCTAATGGAGCTTCTAGCCGCTGAGTTACCTGGTGTTTTTAGGACTCCTCCCCTTGCCGATCTGCTTGACATCCTAGACATAATAGTCTTCGCTTTTCTGATTCTCTTCCCCAGTTTGACGGCCTGTATTCTTCTCCTCAATTACTATCCCCTTTGTTATGCTTTCCGTCGGTATCACTAGGGCATATTGGGGGGGGGGAGGGACCACTCCACCTAAGATATGGGGGTGGGTATTTTACAATTTTTGTATACTCGGTTACTTCCCTCACGTACGCACAGTCCATACAGGGGAATTTGGGCTCCCCTATGTGCTCACCCCAGGAGAATCAATTTTAGGTGCCAGCTTGAATATACTTATATACAATGTTTGTATGTGTATCTTAGTGCATCTATAGTGCATCTATAGCGGAAGGTCAACGAGCCGAAAAGACAAGGCAGGAGTTGGTGTCTACGGGGATTTAGCGGATTGAGCGGTGCGGGTACTGTGCGGATACTGTATAGGCTAATGGAAGTCGGCGATGTTAGTGGGGTACCAGGCGGCGCAGATCGGGAGGAGACCGGTATCAACTGGGCACCAGACCATGTAGTAAGGCATGGGCTGGTTTCCGGGGAGCACTAGCTGAGATAAGTACAATTTCCCTCGCCGTTAATTATAGAACAGTTCCTTAATAATTACATTCCTTTTTATCTGTCCTCCTTCCATCAACAGAATAGGTGATAAGGGCTAGGTGCACCCTGCTGAAAAATTAGCGCTATCTCACCTTTCACACCAAAGATATTTCAACTGTTGTTGCCACCATATGGTTAGTCTATGGAAATCACACAGGTCCTAGTAAAGGGAGCTTTTCAGGTCTGATGTAACCAGCTGGGCGCCCTCAGAGCTGCTATTTTAGGCGCTTGTGATTCATGTCTTTATTTTCCCAATTAAACATGCAGCATAAGCGTAGCTAAGTACAAGTTTCATTTCATATGAGTCCCTTTGGTTGTTTCAACCATACTTGCTTCACATATATCACGCAATAATATACATTTACAAGGTTTTGCCAAGTAGTGATTGTCTGTCTCCTTCTTACCCCTCTGGACGACTTCAGTGTAGGGGTTAATCACCTTACCTTAGGCTTCCGTTTTCCAGCTTTACCTTGGTCGCATGGAGTGTGAGGGCTGGTTGGAGGGTGTATCTCACCGGGCGTCTCTCTCCCGCACTCAGAGTGAGTGAGATCCCCGCTGCTGCGTTTGGCGGTCTGTGGCAGCCAGCTCCACGTTTGAGCCTTCCGGACTTCCCCCCGGTCAGAATCCGCTTGCATGGCAAACATTACCCATCTCTATCTCCGCCTTGTACGCCTCCTCCGCTGTCCCCGGGCATCCGAGTGTCTCCGTCCTGCAGCCGTTCCTGCTTCCCCTACTTCCCCAGAGCTGCGTGCGCGTTAGCACTCGTAGGTCCCACCCCCCGTAGTGCGTGTCACGTCCTCACGTGCACATGACGTCACCTCCCCGTGGGATTACCTTATCATGAACTTTTTCACTATGTTGATGGACGTATCTACTTCGTGATTTACCCATGAACTTCATTTCACATATGATTTTGCTCAACAAGCATTTATCAGTTTACACTTATAATATTTAGCGCAATCTCATTTTTTGTACAATATATAGTATTGTATACAAGTTTACTGGTAAGTCTCATGCCGCGTACACATGGTCGTTTTTTGTGATGAAATAAAACGACATTTTAAAAAACGTCATTTAATATGATCATGTGTGGGCAAAACGTTGTTTTATGTCTTCTGAAAAACGACCAAAAAAAAATTTGAACATGCTTGAATTTTTTATGTCGTTTTTCAGAATGTCGTCTTTTGTTTCACAAAAAAATTATTGTGTGTGGGCAAAACGACGTTTAAAACAAAGTTTTTAAACCCGCGCATGCTCAGAAGCAAGTTATGAGACGGGAGCTTCAATGGAACAGAGTGCCGTCGAACGTGGTGTAGGTAACCGCGCTTTGCAAGAGCATTTTCAGAAAACAATGGCGTGTAGGCAACGTCGTTTTTGAAAATGAAGTTTGAAAAACGTTGTTTTGTTTTGTGAGGTAAAACTATGTTTTTTTACATCACAAAAAGTGATCGTGTGTACGCGGCATAACAGTTGTAAGTTTTCAGATAGCAAGGATAACTTGCCACAAATATACCCAACATACCTCCATCAGCAGAATGAATCCCTCCCTCCGTTTTATTTCCTCTGCTAAGTATCTGAAACCCAAGATAGACCATGTGAGGTATGGGCTAATGTTCTGGATATAGTTATATCTTAACAGTCTTATCTATTACAAAAAAATATGATTTACCTTTTGGGTGTAAGAGAAGGCTGTGTGTATTAACCAATGGTCTCCCAGAGCCTTTTTCTCCATAAACCCCCTGAAGTTCCAGAGCATTTTTGTTTTTTTGTCGCTATCCTGATTCTGCATATAAGACCAATTGAGATTCTGCAGGTTGGGGGTTCTTTGGAACACTGTTGGAGGCTGTGGGCACTGTGCATTGCAGGAGGCTCTGTAGAAGGATGGGGGGGGGGCATTGTGGGAGGTTGAGGTTCACTGCAGTAGGCTGATTAGTACTGTAGGAGGTTGGAGAGCACTGTGGAAGGCTGAGGGCTCTCAGAGGGCATGGGGGCAGTGCAGAGGTCTCCCAATGACTTGAGACTTGCTACCGGTATCAGGTGCCCACTGGAAAGGGAAACTTCTTTACCTCCCCAGTTATGGGTCAATTGGCTGCAGCACTGATCAGGGGCGTCCCGCTGTCAGAATACCATAATGTGTAAGTGGGAATCAGTTGAGTTTTTTTGTATCAGCCTGCTGGCTAAACAAAAAAACTTTATTAATACCCGTTAAGGTACTTTGTATTGTGTTTATCCTGCTGTTTGTTAACATTGTTTCCAAAATAAAATAAAGAGAAACGTAACTACAAAAATGCCGGTGTAAGCATTGATTCCATCTTAGCCGGTTCAAGTATTTTTGTTACCTCTTTCAATCTTCTTTTATTTGATTTTCAAGCAGAAAAGTAACATAAACAAAGGAGGCATTCCCTCTGGTTTAAAACCAACACACAATACATCAGAAGGGAATCAACAAACATTGCAAGTAATTCACAATATCATCTCCAAAAATACAGTTTGTGTATTTCTTATCTCATCATAGCTCTTTTTTCCCGACCTCAATGACCCAGAGTCTGCTCAACTAATACCCCCATTTAATCTTTAAATTCCATTTATACGCTCCTATGGGCAGATAAGCCCCCATACCTCCGGGTAACCCTCTTCCCTTGTTTTATCTCTCTCTGCTTTAACACCCCTGCCCACCCCCTCCCTCCTCCCATAAAAAAAGGGGGGAAAACATAACCCCCCCTCTCCTCCACCCCCTCCCATTCCTCTAACAACCTCTCTCTCTCTTCATCGCGCCCCCTCCCCGGATCTGTCCATCAATTCACATCTATCAAAGCCTTCCTGTGAGTACCTAAACACGTTCCACTCCGCCCACGTAGCCAGATATACCGTTTCTGCCTTGATGTCCATACCAAGTCCTCCATTCTATTCAAGTCTTCCACTCGTTTAAGCCACATCCTTACAGTTGGTGGTTGAGACTGTTTCTACATCACTGGGATACAAGCATGAGCTGCGTTTCGAAAATTACAGACTACAGATTTCCTATACCGCCTAACGGATGTTTCCATATCCTGCAGCAGGTAAAAGGACCACTCCCCTGGTAATTCTTCCTCACTAAATTTTTGCACTATTTCCCGGACCTTTGCCCAAAAACTTAAAATCTTAGGAAAGGCCCAAAGGATGTGCATTAAGGTTCCTCCTTTTCTCCTGCACCTCCAACATCTGTCTGACATATCTGGGTAACACCTATTTAATACTACCGGGGTACGATACCACTGAGATAAAATCTTATAATTCACCTCTTGTGTCTTCACACACACAGATGATTCAAATGTGTTCCGGAGTATTTTATTCTTTTGCTCTTCTGAAAAGGTTTTCCCCAGCTCAACCTCCCACTTATTAAAAAAAAGTTTTTGACAGTTCTCTGCAGGTGCGTTCAGCAGCTCACTGATTCTTGAGAGGGCATGCCGGAGCATCCCAATCCCACTACAGTACCTCTTAAACATTGTCAACCTACGCTCGTATCTAGCTGGGGACTTCAAAGTATCCAAGAAATGTCATAGCTGTAATGCCCTCCAAAAATCCAACTGGCAGGGCATTACGCCCGTTAACATCTCCTGCATAGTATACCATGAACCCTCCTTCAAAAAAATAGATGCTTGAAAAAGCCCCTGTTCTATTAATCCACTAAATGATCCCTTCAACAATCCTGGTTCAAACTGTGGGTTCCCCAAGATTGTAAAAAGCGGTGAGTCCACTGTTGACAGTTTACCCCTCACAAATAGCCTATATGCCATTTAAAGAGTAGGGCCTATCAGCAGGTGCTTTTTAATATCAACTCCCTGTAACACCATGCCACCCGTTGAAGCATACTGCCACATTGGGCTTGCTCTAGCCCCGTCCATATTTTCTCTCCAGTATGTACTGTATACTCCAATCAATCAGCTGGTTCAGTAGGGCGGCCTGATAATATCGATAGATATCAGGGGCCGACACTCCTGCATCTTGTTTTGCTAAAGATAATATATGACCCTTGATTCTTGGACGTTTATTTGCCCATATAAACCTATTGAAGAGGGATTGTGTCTGTTTGAAAAAAAGTGTCTGAAAGAGATACAGAAATTTCGATAGTATATTCATTTTAATAGTGTTGGATCTCCCAAACCACGAATGGAACCCCCTCTGCCATCCATCTAGGAGGACCCATGCTTTCGCCAGTAATGGAGCAAAATTAAGTTTATAAACTTGTGTTAGGTCCGCCGGGTTGGAGGTGCCCAGATATGTAAGAGATGTATCAGACCATTTAAATTTATAATTAGATTTCAGTATCTTCAATTCATTCTCTGGGAGTGACACTCCTATCACTTCTGATTTGTCATAATTAATCTTAAATTTGATAGATCTCTGTATATCTTCAGTTCTTGTAGCAAACTAGGAAGGGATTCCATCGGGCTGGTCAGGGTATACATCATGTTGTCCGCATATGCTGAGATCTTATATTCTGTACCTCCCAGAGACAATCCCTTAATATCTGGATTTAATCGAATCCTACTTAGTAAGGGTTCCACGGATAACGCAAATAAGAGAGGGGATAGGGGGCAACCCTGTCTTGTCCCGTTTGACAACTTAAAAAGTGGAGACAGTATTCCGTTCACTCTGACTTGGGCCGTCGGGTGGGTATTATTACTTGCGATCCATTGTAACATCTTATTACCGAACCCCATGTATCTCAATACCATGAACATAAATTGCCAAATTATCCGATCAAAGGCTTTTTCAGCATCCGTTCCTAGAAAGACACATGGGGTTCGGGAAGTGCCGGCCAAATGGATCAGGTTCAAGGTCTTAACCGTATTGTCCCGTGCTTCACGCATCTGCACGAATCCCACCTGATCTTTGTGGACAAGCCCGGGTATGTACTGCTGTACCCGCCTTGGCAAAATCTTAGCAAAAAGCTTCAAGTCTTCGTTCAATAGTGAGATTGGTCTGTAACTCCTACATTGGGAAGGATCCTTTCCCTCCTTGGGGATAACCGCTATCACTGCTTTTAGCGATTCAGTGTGGAAGGCACCTGTGTCTCCTAACCTATTAAACATTTTTGCCATCAATAGGCCCAAGTCCGGAAAAAGAAGTCTGTAATATTGAGTAGTAATCCCATCAGTGCCCGGCAATTTCCCTCCTTTCCCCTTTTTCACTACCTCCTGTATCTCTTCTATGGCAATGGGCTTTTCCATCTCTTGACTCATCTCTGATGTTAAACTCGGAATACCTGATGTATAATTTTCCATTGCCACATGGTCCTGAGAGCTTGTTTGCAAATTGTACAAAGTACTATAAAAGTCCCCAAATCTCTGTGCTATCCCTCTGGGTAGGGCAAGTTTTTCCCCTCCTGTTCCCAGAATCGTTGGAATATAGGTCTTTATGTGTTCCCTACGTGAGCTAGCCAATTGCTTCCCACATTTGTTACTGTATTCGTAATTCTGCCTTCTACCAATCTGTATTGCCCTTTTCACTCTATATAGAAGTAGTTCAGTAATTTGTCTACGTAACACCAGGAGGTCCCTTTCTAACTCTGAACTGGAACTCTGTTTGTGTCTTATTTTTAAACGTTAGATCTCTGTCATAAGGGTTGTTACCTTTAATTCCCTTTCCCTTTTTATCCTTGCCCCGTGTTTCATCAAAACTCCCCTTATTACCGCCTTATGGGCCTCCCAAACCACCCCTAAATTACAATCTGTGGTAACATTTGTCTCAAAGTACCACCTTAATTCCTTCCGCTCATCTTCCAACACAACATGATCCTGTAGCAGGCTCTCATTCAGTCTCCAGGACCCAGATCCTGGAGGCCGAGAGTCCCCTAGTGTATATTTCAAAACTATTGGGGCGTGATCTGTCCACGTAATTTCCCCTATTCCCACCTCTTGGACTGCATGAAGCTGATTATGTGGAATAAAGTAATAATCTATACGGGAATATGTCTTATGCGGGACAGAGTAAAAGGAGTAGTCTCGCTCCCCTGGGTGCGTCAATATCCATATGTCTATTAATCTCCCTTGTTGCAGGAACTGCCGTATTCGTTTCTGGGTTCCCCTCGCAGCTGACGAACCTCCGGATGATGTAGGGTAGGGTTCAAATCACCTCCCATGATCAAGTGACCTCCCTGAAAACCTGCTAGTTTGTCCAGAAACTTCCTCAAGAACAAATCCTGTTGTGTGTTGGGGGCGTAAAAGGTGGCCAGCGTTATTGCTAATCCCCCTATCGTCCCTTTCAATGCTAAATACTGTCCCCCGGTGTCCACCAGGGAGTCTGTAAATGACCACAGGGTGTTATTTGAGATTAAAGTTGATACTCCCCCTTCTTTGCCACTTGCATGGTATACTATCGGAAAGACTCTGTTTCTAAGAAAGGGGATTATTGAAAGGGCATCCATTTCTTAGACAGCCAAACACAGTTTCAAAACAGACCTTCGAGGCCCAGAAGACCTCAACAACCCCCCAATGAAGAAACCCGGGCGCGGTGGGCGGGACGAAAAGAGAGGGAGGTGCCAAAACAAACCAAAACAAACCAAAAGAAAAAGGGGGAAACCCCCCCACCCAAAAACTACCCTCCCCCTACTCTAATCTGATATCCCCGGAGAGAGAAAAAAGGAAGGAGATATTAAACCTCCCCTCCTCCCCAAGGGTATCCCAAAGCAAATGCTTTAGACACTCTCAGTCCCTACCCCCAATGAGTGTTGGCCTAACAGGGGAAAATTACCCACGCATGCCCCGGTGAGGGATTCCCCATCCCCTCCTCTCCCTCCTTCCAACCACGTCCAAATGCCGAAATATATTACTTACTAATTTTAAATTTACCCCCGCCCACTTCCTAACATCTTGTCACAGACCTTCCTCCTTAACAAAAAAAAACCCCAAAGAGAGGGGTCCGGTCAGGGAGATATCTCAAAGAGATGTTCTCTCCCTGCTTCCTCAACTTTCTCTTCTTCACTCTCCTCAACAAATTACATTGTGGTACCAATCTTCAGAACGCCAACCTAACCATTACCCCACTCCCCACCCCCAATCCTCTTAAAACTAATTTCCCTAGGCCACGAACTCCCCAAAACCCTTCACCCCCCCCCCCCCCAAGGTAGCCCCCCCCTCCGGACTTCTAGCTTTAATCATTTCACGCAGCCTTTAAACTAGACCCATATATTCCAGTTATTTAATACCGACTCTTTGTCTCATTGATACAGCATTTCAACAATATATCCCTTTCCCCACCTATACCTTTTAACCATATCGCCAGAAACCTCTTTCCAAGCGGGTCTATACCATTTGTCGGTGTGGTAGGATAGAAGGGGGAATTCAAGGAGAGCAAAAATAAACATAAAATAAACATACAAAACATACAAAGTGCCATTCCCCCCACTCCCATTTTACTATTAAACACAGGGGGCAAACGGTCAGAGCAAACGGTCAGAGAATAGTGAGAGAGAGATCAGAAAATAATACAAAACTAAACATATCCAAGGGCAAGTAGCATCAGCCAGAATGCAGAGTATATGATTGAAAATAGTAGTACTTAATAACTGTTGTTCCTCCCGTCCCCCCCCCCCCTCCCGAGGGACCAGAAAAAAAAAGGAAGGTGCCAATGCACAAAGCAAGTTCTTCTTCTAATTCACCCATCCTCCTTTTCAAAACGTAGGACTTCTTAAAGTCTGTCATTCTAGGATTTAGCTGCATCCAGTCTGGCACTGTAAACGGTTTGGTTTCCAAAAATAAAAAGAGATCCGGAAGATCCGCTCTAGAGCGTAACCAAAATGAGGACGGGCCATTTTCTAATAAACACCGATATGGGGAATCTCCACCTATATGTCCCTCCCCAGTCCTTCACCCGTTCCAATATTGGACGAAGTAATGCTCTACTCTGGAGAGTAGCACTTGATAAGTCAGGTAGAATCTTCAATTGTGCCCCATGAAATTCTATTGATCCGGCCTCCCATGACTTCCGTAAGATTGCCTTTCTGTGTGCAAAGTAGTGTAATCGACATATCACATCCCCGGGACGGCCATTATCTTTTGGTTTGGGGCCCAGAGCCCTGTGTATTCTGTCCATCTCATAATTAAATGACATAGTGTCTTTCATAACACTTTGCAATATACACTTTACCGTGTCGTGAAGGTCTTCCTGTTCAGCCGGTTCTGGAACCCCACGAATGCGTATGTTATTGCGGCGGCTCCTGTCCTGGAGATTCTCCAACTGCAGCTGCAAGGAGACCGACACATCCTTTTTCCAATATCCCCACACGCTGCTCCAGGGCCTTCAAACCACTCTCCCCCTCTTCTGTGCGGACCTCTAAGCCCTGTAATTCATTCCTAACCGTCTCCAGATCACTGGAGTGTGCCTCCTCCACCTTTGCAATCAAGTCAGTTATATCAGACCTTGTATGGAGCGCTTGGATTAGGGCTTTCAGGACTTCCATCTCGCTTTTTAGCTCTCCTGCTTCCTGTGGGGGGGGGGGGACTGTAGCCCCAGCTAAAATAGCAGACATACGGGGGCTCTGCGGGGTGGTCTGGAGAGCCTCCAAGTCTGCTCTCACATCTCTGATTTGAGGCTGGGCTGTTATGGCACAGGAATTTCAACTTGAATGTCCCTCTGCACCCAGCGGCCCGCTCTTACCTTCAGAGAGCCGGCCCCCGCTCTGTATAGTAGAAAAATACCGCTGGATCTCCGGTTGTTCAGCAGGTCTGGGTGTGTATGTCTGTGTCTGTGCTGCCAAGGCTGCCTTGCATGATGTGTGGCTCTCCCGCTGTCTCCACAAGCGCATACCTAGCTACCGTCTGCTCCTTAACCTGTGGCACACACAAGCACAAGCCGCGCTCTTCCTGTACTTGCACAGCTGTTCACACACTTCAGCGTCAGCGTCTATTTACCTCCGTGCCAGAAAGCTGCAGGCTTCACCAGCGAGTCGGCGGGGAATCCATCAGCACAGCGTCGCTCAGAATCATTCACGCCTGGAGCTAGGAGGGACGATGGGAGTTCACCACACTACTCCCTCACCCAGCCATGTGCAAGCCACACCCCCTCCGTACTGCTGTTTCTCAACCCACAGCTCTCTAAGATCCTATGCATTTTTGTTAGCTCAGGGCTCATCATTTTAATCTTGGAATAATTTGAAAAGCAGGAACAAAAATTGTCTCTGAACAGCCGCACTCTGAACAAATTGTAGGCTTTATTAAAAGAAGGACAGCAGTACAAGTCACAGCAAAATAAGATAAAACCCGACCACTGACGCGTTTCGCACTGAAACTAGTGCTTAGTCATAGTTAAAAAATACAGCAAATGATATCAGAAAAGGAAAAATTTGAAAGTGAATTTTCCAGCTGTTAAAAAAAACAAACAAGCATCCATACCTCTATATTACAGCATTGGTCTGTTTCTGCAGCTGTTCCCTGCAAGCCTGAGAACTGAGCAATCACATGACTGCTAATCGCTCAGTTCTCAGTCTGCTCTCAGAGAGTGGTGACTGATTCTGCCCCTACAGCTGTCACTGCAGCACAAGACTGGGGAGGGGGCAGGAGTGCCTGGCTTCCGCTCTTAGCCACACATTTAGAGGATGACCCAGCTGCTGATCAGACATCTGGGTGGTTTCAAACAATATTGTGGGATACTTCCAGAGCCTGGAGAGGCTCTGATGTAAACTGACAGCAGATTTAAATCCCACAGTTGGCTGATTCTGGTTCACAGTAGAGAAAAATTAGGTGCACTCCTGTGATCCCCAAGATAAATATGACAAGCTTTGGCCATACTTCTATTTTAACTCTTTTTTCTGCCTGCCTATTACAGTAACACCTCTGACATATTTAACCCACCTTTAACTATATCTTTAACTATAGTAGATTGTTTTTTTTTTTTTCAATTAACATTTTTTATTTATATGAAACAGTTCGCAAGATACAGATAAATGCAGGTAATAACAGAAGCCAAAGCAGACTCTTATCCAAGAATACAAGTATTACTCTTGCCCTTTATGGGTAGAGGAGGGATTAAGTTCCCGACCCATTGGGCCCTATTCCAAAAGCTGGCTCTACTGCCAGTCGTGTCAACAAATTGTGCATTTCAAACCGTTTTCTAAACTCTGGTGTCAACGGTGACACCGAAACAGTAGAATGTATAAGAGGAGAGAAGGGTCAAGAAAAGAAAAGAGGAGAAGAGGGGGAAGAGAGAATCAGGTCACCGCGTCTGCCACCTCGTCCGCCCCCGGCGGGTCCCCCCGCCGGTGCCACTCGCTCCAGACCTCTTCGTGGGCATCCATGCTATTACGTATCCTGGCTGTCATCCGCTCCATCAGCTCTACGTCCTTGATCCTAGCGTAAAGGGCCTCTTGGGACGGGGGTGTGGATTTTTTCCAGTTAAGGGCTACCAGGCATCTAGCCGCCGTTAGTATGTGTCTAAGTAGTTTTTTATATGGTTTGGCCAGGCGGGGTTGGGAGATACCTAGCAAAAATAGTTTAGGGGTTAGGGGGATTGGCGTCTCAAAGAGATGGGTAAGCAGCTGTTGCGTGGACTGCCAAAACGGGGTGATAAGGGGGCACGTCCAGTAGATGTGGAAGAGAGAGCCTCTGTCCTGATGGCATCGCCAGCATCGGTCAGAGGTGGAGGGAAATATTTTGTGGAGTATGTCCGGGGTTTGGTACCAGAAGCATAGAATTTTATATGAGTTTTCTTTATACAAGGTGCACAGGGACGATTTAGCAGCCTGCCTCCAGACGGCCTGCCAGGCCTCCATCGGCAGTGACTCCCCTAGCTCTCTCTCCCACCTCAGCATATATACATGCTTCCCCGGCCCCTGCCAATCATATGCATTCAACAGCTGGTAGATGTCTGTGATCAACCCCCTTCTATGGCGCCCCTCCAGGACAATACGTTCAAATGGGGACGGTTGTGAGAATTGGAGCTTTGGGGCTATTGTCTGGGCATAATGCCTTATTTGTAGGTAGCTATAAAACACCTGTCTGGGCAGATCGTGTTTCACCTGGAGCTCCGAGAATGTCAGCAGCCTACGGGACCTGGGGTCCACTAAGTGTCCAAAATGAAATAGGTCTCGAGAGGCCCAGGGCCAAGACATCTGGTGGGTCAGGCTGTCCGGTATTTTGGGGTTGCAGACAAAAGAATTCAGCAGGGAGCACTCGGACTTAAGCGCCACCTCTCGAGACATCTTACGCCAGAGTCCCCTAAGTAGGGACATCAAACCTAACATACGGTCAGGCTCCACCCCCACATCAGCATCCCATAAGAGGCTATTTGGGTGGACCGGGGCTAACCATATCTTTTCTATCTCCGTCCACTTATTAAAGGACCTCTGGGGGAACCAGGAGACCACTGCACGCAGCTGGGTAGCTTGGTAATATTTAACAAGGTTGGGGAAGGCCAGGCCCCCGTCTCCCCGTGAGGTTGTCATGACCGACCCAGGGATCCAATGCTTCTTATAGTTCCAGACAAACTTCAGCATGTCACTCTGGAGTTTGCGGAGGTGGGCGTACGGGATCGGGATGGGTAACGTTTGAAACAGATAAAGGAGTTTGGGGAGGATGACCATTTTTATAGCCGCTACGCGGCCTAGGAGTGAGATATGATGTGCCTTCCATTTTTGAAGAAGGCTCCTAACTATCCGATATAGGGGAGGGAAGTTGGCCTGGTACAGGGAGCTGAAGGATGGCGTAATATGGACCCCGAGGTATTTAAGGGATGAGCTCTCCCAAGTATAGGGGAAGTTCGACTGTAGGTGATGGACCTCAGCCTCTGGGATGTTGATCGGGAGGGCTGCTGACTTTGAGGTGTTCGTTTTGTAACCCGACATTGTCCCGTATTTATCTAATTCAACATGAAGGTTAGGTAGGGAGATTCTGGGTTGGGTCAGGGTGAGAATAATGTCGTCCGCGAACAAGGATGTCTTAAATTCCTTTCCCCGCAATGAGATACCCCTAATGTCCGGATTTCCCCGTATGGATGCTGCCAGGGGCTCGACACATAGAGTGAAGAGCAGAGGTGAGAGTGGACATCCCTGGCGTGTACCGTTGGCTATCTGGAAGGGGGAGGATGTGGCAAAGGGGGTTTTAACTTGGGAGGTAGGGTTTGAGTATAGGTGTTGTATCGCCCGTAGGAAGGGTCCTTTGAATGTGGTGCAGGGTAGCAAAAATGAAGGGCCAACTCAGGTGTTCAAAGGCCTTTTCAGCGTCTAGGCTCTTTATGAGAGCTTCCGCACCGTCCCTGTTGGCTACATCAATCAGGTCAATGACCTTCCTGGTGTTGTCCCCTGCCTGGCGTAGCGGCACAAAACCTACTTGGTCCTTATGGATCAGGGAGGGGAGAATAGCATTCAGCCTAATCGATAGCAGTTTAGTGAATATTTTGAGGTCTGAATTCAGTAGCGCTATGGGCCTGTAACTAGCGCAGGAGGCTGGGTCTTTATCCGGTTTTGGTATGAGGGTCAAAAAGGATCCCTGCATGTCACTCGGGATTGGGGTCTGGTGGAGAAAGGCATTAAATAGTGTGGTCATGTGGGGGCTAAGTAACGGGAGAAAGGTCTTGTAGTACTCGTATGGTAATCCGTCAGGGCCAGGGGATTTATGGGCTGGGAGGCCCTTCATTGTCTCTGCTATCTCCTCCGCCGATATGGGAGCGTTCAGGCCCTGTAAATCCTCTGTCTTAAGTCGGGGTAGACCCGCTTGCTCTAAATATTGGGTCATACGGGCCTTCAGGTCAGGAGATGGGGGGTTATGTGGGACTTCCGGCTTGTTATATAGGTCTGTGTAATAGTTCGCAAAGGCTCCCGCTATGTCCCTGGGATGTGTCAGAAGATCGCCCCCCCCTGTCTTTTATCTGGTGTGGGGTAGAGGTGAGGGCCCGGTCTGCCAGTTTCCTGGCCAGAAGAGACTGCGCTTTGTTGCCCTTGTCATAGTAGAGTTGCTTCAGGCGGGTCAGCGCCTTTTCTACTTTGCCTAAAGCTAGGTCCCGCAGTGTTGTGCGCGTTTGGACAATCTGTTTAAGGAGTGCGGTGGAGGGATTTAGCAGGAGCTTAGCCTCCAGGGCCTTTAGCTGGCATTCAGCCAGTGCTTTAGCAGCACCAGCGTCTTTCTTAATGGCCGATGAAAGGGCCATGCACTGTTCTCTAAGGGTGGAGGCGGAGATGTCTGGAGTGTCGTTTTCAGCGAAGTAATGCTAAAAAGGCCTCTTCCAGTGCCTGTTTCGAGGGGGCATGTTGCAGGAGGAAGTCATTAAGCCTCCAATTATAGGGCCGGCGGAGGGGAGCGTTTAAGTTCAGGGATAATGTGATGGGGGCATGATCCGACCAGGAGATAGGCAGCACACTAGCCGCTTCTGCAATCCGAAGCGTGTTATTATTCACAAAAAAGTAATCTATTCGCGTGTGAGTGCGATGTAGGGCCGAATAGAATGTGTATTGACGATCTCCTGGATGGAGGGCTCGCCACACATCAAAGAGTGCATTTTTCCTAGTCAGCTGGCGGAACAACTTTGAGTCCCTAAGGGCCCGGGTTTGCGAGGTCTGGGTATTTGCCACCAGGCGGTCCCAGGTGGCCGAGTGTGCCAGGTTATAGTCTCCTCCTATCACCAGAAAGTCATGGGACTCTCGGAACAGTCGGGCATGGACCCTGGTTAAGAAGTGGTGTTGATGTGTGTTGGGTGTGTAAACTACGCAGAGGGTAATGGCCTGTGACTGCCACAGGCCCCTAAGGATAAGAAAGTGTCCCCGAGGATCTAAATACGCGGAGGAGCATGAAAAGGGAGACCCCTTTTTAAAGAGGATGGCTACGCCCGCCCTCTTGTGTGGTCCGAAAGCCTGGTATACCTGGGGGAAGTATCAGGATGCAAACGTGAAGGAGTCCCCCCTATCAAAGTGGGTCTCCTGCACCATAATAATGTCTGCCCCCGACTGCCTAAACTCTCGGAGCGCCAGGTGGCGTTTCTTGTTGGAGTTCAGCCCATGTACATTTAACGAGAAAATTCTAGCCATAGCCTAGGAGGGGGTGTGCTACTCGTATACTTATCTGATGGAGCAGGTGGTGTGTCCAGGTCAAGGAGCGCGACATCCGCGTGAGGAAGGCCGGGAGCCAACGGGGACGAGGCACAGACTGCGGCGACCAGGAGCAGGGAACTCTAGAGGGGGAAAAAGAAATGAAAGTGAGAACACACAGAATAAACACAGTAAATATTTGCGTGCATGCCCTAGCTGACCAAGAGGTCACGGGCCATATAAGTTCCAATCGGACTCCCCGGCCGGGAGATTTAAGAAGTCCGGGCCAGGGAGACTCGGAGGGACCAAGGTCCAGGGAGGAACTCTCTGGCGGATAGCCACCAGGGGGGGTCAGCATCCAGAAATCCGATCAGTTCAGACAGGGGCCGCCTCGGGGCAGCCCGACAAATAAAAAACAAAAATGTGGTGAGGGCCTTCGGGGGAGAGGCAAGGATATGGAGCTTGTGAGCTTCCAAGAAAGAGAAAGGGACCATAATGAACTGGCACCGACAGGGACAGAAAAAATAAAAATAAAAAAAAAAGAATACAAATCAGTACTTAGTGTTGTCTGGCCGGGCAGGTCGGGTTGCACAGGTCAATCAACTGGTTATCAGGGAAAGGGCCTTCCAACTCCGGGGCCCCCGTTTCTGTGTTTAGGGGATCGACGGGAGGGCTCCATGCCCTTGGGGCGTTTGTTCGGTTTAACCTCCTGCCAGACCACCGGGGGTGGAGGGGGGGTGGCCACCAAGTCCCAGTCAGGTAGTGGAGGGACAGGAATGTCCAAGGCGTCGAAGAAGGAGTCTAGGTCTTCGGGGTATCGTAGGATCGCCGACCTCCCTTGATGTTTGGCCGTCTATAAAGAATGTCCCGGTCTTGCAGGGTGCACAGTAGCGGTTGCAGGAGTCTCCGCTTCTGGAGCGTGATCCATGAGAGGTCTGGATATATTTGTATCGGGGAATTGTCGAACACTAGGTTGCGGGCAGCGCGGGCTTTGCGCATGATGGTCTCTTTCAGTGGGTATGATTGTATTCGGCAAATAACATCCCGTGGTTTAGAAGCGGGGCCTTTCGGGCATAGGGCCCTATGAGCTATGTCCATTTCGATATGTTTGTCCAAGGGTGCCCCTATGAGGTCGTTAAACATCGTCTGGAGCGTTTTCTGCAGATCTTCAGCCTCTTCCGCCTCAGGGAGGCCTCGCACTCTAATGTTATTGCGGCGCCCCCTGTTGTCCAGGTCTTCTAAGTGGCGCTGCATGTCCCGTAGCATAAGACGGTGATCGGAGCCCTGAAGTTGGGTCCTATGTACGGCCAATTTAGTCTCCTTTATCTCTTCTTCAGCCATCTCTACTCTATCGGCCAGGTGTTTAAGGCCTGCTTGAATGGTTTGGATTTCGGTCCTGCATGTGTCTTTTACGTCCGCAATCAGTTGCTTAAAGTCCTCTTTTGTAGGGAAGGTTGCAGAAAGGACTGCCAGGAGGGCTGCTCAGCTCCATCCGGGCCCCATGGCTGGTGGGGGGATGCAGGGTTCGCGTTGCGATGGGACTCTGCAGTAACGATCTTGGTTCGGGGCAGGGGGTGTTCAGATGGGAGAGCACCCGGGTCAGTCCATGGTACGGTCAGGGGGGGCTGTAGGGTGGGCCCCGGGGACATGTCCCCCTAAAATGGCGAGCTGGTCTGTGCCATCTGGGCATAGGAGGGGTGGGGATGGTGTGCTGCCTCGTGTACCCCTGTCAGTAGCAGGTCTGTAGAGTGTAAGGCTCTCTGGGCCTGAGGTGGATTCGGAGCCCACACAGAGGAAAAGTCATGTGCCTGGGGAGAACCAGGCCTCACCATCACGGGGGGGTGCGATGGGTTTGGCAGGGCCGGGAAGTCCAAAAGTGGATCCGGGGGGGAGGATGGTCCAATAGTGGTGTCCTGTGATCCCGGGGCGATCCGGGGATGGGCTCCGCGTCCTGCCGCAACTGCGACGGAGGATGCGTTGCGGCCTGGTCCTCGCATTGTGTGTGCGGGTCCTGAGGCGGATGGCCTTGGTCACTCACCCCCTGCTGGTCCGATGTCCTCTGTGGGGATGGCGGTGTGTCCCTGGATGCCTGCGAATGAGCGGTGCTCTGTCCACGCTGCGGGGAGAGGTCCCGGCGCTGATAGGCCTCGGCCTTTCGGCGCCATCTTGCTGTGGCTACCCGGCGGCATGTCGAGGACCTTAAAGTAGTCCCTGAAGGACGTGGAGGCTCCGGAGAGCGGCAGGGCGAGTCCTCTGGATGTGGAGGATCGAGTGGTGCGGGAGGAGCTCATTAATCCGGCAAGATTTCCCCCGAAATCGGCCTATGTGCTGCGGGCTGATGCGGAGCTCCTAGGCAGCACGTCCGTCCAGCTCGGCTTCCGGTCACGCCCCCTATAGTAGATTGTTCATGCTTTTTTTCCCCCATATTTAACATGGTTAATGGATTTTTCTTACCTTCTGCATGCATATTTCCCCACAGCTCCACCAAAATACTTACCGGAGCTTAATCTTGATCCAGCAATGTACACGAGAGTCAAGGCTCTCTAGGTTCTCTTGCTTCTCATTTGCTCAGATAGAGCAGAAGAAGCCACTGGCTCCCACTATTGTCAATCAGAGCCAGTGACAGGGAGTGGGGGGGGGGGCAGGACCGAGCATGGGTTTGGGGTGAGCATGCATGAGTTCCCACGTAGCAAGCGGATTGCTGTGGAGAAAAAAATCTAGAAGCACTGATAGGGTACCCGAGAAGAGGAGGATTGGGGCTGCTCTGTGCAAAACCATTGTACAGAGCAGGTAAGTATGACATGTTTGTTATTTTAACAGAAAATAAATCAAACCTTTACAGTCACTTCAATAATAAGTTTTGGAATATTTTTTTTATAGCTTTTCTCTATGGTAATTTTTACTTGGCATTCTCCAGGATCGTATCCACCCGTTGCTCCAGTCCCTTGGTCCCAAGTGCCTTCCACATCAGCCAGAGCTTCAGGCAGTCCACTCTGCGGCCACATTGAATTGACTTATCTCCCGTGTCAAATTTAAGGTTGTAAAACTTGTCAGTTTGGAACAAATAGGTGGCATTGGCTGCATGGCATCTCTCCAGCAACCCCTGCGAAAAAATAAACGCTCTGTCTATATTAAAGCTGACTTATTTTGTTAAAGGTAATGTGTACAATTTGTAGGGGGAAAAATATATATAGCTTATTGAGCATATGGTGCCTGTACATATATTTGTCATAGATAAACAAGCACTCATTACAATAAAATGGTAACATACAGTATATAAACTAATAGGTATCCTATATATATATATATATATATATATATATATATATATATATATATATATATTGTGCCCTGTCTACGCAATCACTATTATCTAAAAAATTATTCCTAGTTCCATCCGAATTAAAGTAGAACTTCAGTTAAAAACGGAAGTTCCACCCTATTCCCCCTCTAGTTTTCACAGGTATTACTGTATGTCATAATGTCGGTAAAGCTGCAGTGTTTAATTACTGTAAACAGTAGTAAATATGCTGCTCTTATAGCTATGTACTGCAGTAATGCATATACAATATAATTTGCCAGCAGCACATGTGAGAGTTGGACATCTGCCCTCACACACAACACAGCCCCCTGGGTTTTAAGCAATCCAATACGCTCACCTGCACACTTCTCCAAACAACAGCTCTTTTGTGCAGATGAGCATCAGATGCTGATCAGATATTTTATCTCAAATTTTGCCCTTTGTGTGCTCCATTCTTGAAAACAGTTGCTCACAAATATAGGTGCTGCTGAAACGTGATGACATGAATAAGGCATGATTGTGAAGCGTGGGATATTAAAATTTTGGAAGATGAAACTTAGAAAAGTCTAGTAAAAATCTTTCTTTGGTCGCATGTGTTCGTTAAAGTGGTTGTAAAGGCAGAAGTTTTATTTTATTTTAATGTGTTCTATGCATTAAGAAAAAAACCTTCTGCCCCTTCAGCCCCCCTAATACTTACCTGTGGTCCATCTAGATCCAGTGATGTTGTAGGAGTGTCTCAGCTGCCCAGGACTCTCCTCCTCAGTGGCGGAGACAGCAATGCAGCCAATGAGGATAACAAGTGGGCAGGGCCGGGCTGAAGCTCCATGTCTGAATGGACAAGGGGAACTGTGGCTCAGCTTGGGGGCCCCCAAAGCAAGCTCTTGTTGTGGGGGCACTAAACAGAAGGGAGGAGCCAGGTGCACTTAAAGTGGTGGTTCACCCAAATAACATGTATATAAGATCATATTCTTTATACTTCCAACATGAAATGTATGCCCCCTTTTTTTTTTTTGGCTGTACATACCTTATTATGGCTATTTTCCACCCGGCTTCCGGGTACTCACTCCGCGGGAGTAGGCGTTTCTATGCAGACGCACAATGTCACCTGGGACTTCGCCCAGATGATTGACGTACTTAAGAAAAAGTTCCCCCCGCTCCCCCGTATTGCGTAGGCGCGTCATGGGAGTCACGGAGTTTCTGAAAGTAGCCGGACTGCAAGTCAGCTCTAAACGGCGCCTGCGCAGTCAGCTCTACACGGCTCCTAGTCGGTGCGCAGGTGCCGTGTAGAGCTGACTCGCAGTTCGGCTACTTTCGGAAACTCTGTGACTCTCGTGACGCGCCTACGCAATAGGGGGCGCAGGGGGAACTTTTTCTCAAGGACGTAAATCATCTGGGCAAAGTCCCAGATGACATTGCTCCTCTGCATCGAAATGAGTACGAGTGAGTACCTGGAAGCCGGGTGGAAAATAGCCATAATAAGGTATGTACAGCCAAAAAAAAAAAGATCTTATATACATGTTATTTGGGTGAACCTTCGCTTTTAAAATGCACCCGAGAAACCACTGCACAGAGCAGGTAAGTATAACATGTTTGTTATTTTTAACACTAAGGCCGCATACACACGATCGAACATGTCCGCTGAAACTGGTCCGCAGACCAGTTTCAGCGGACATGTTTGATCGTGTGTACGGCCTATCGGAGCGTTTTCCAGCGGACCAAAGTTTTAAAACATGCTTTAAAACCTGTCCGATGGAAACCTGTCCGTCGGACAGGTTCAATGGTTAGTACACAAAATCATCGGACCAAAAACCTGCACATGCTCAGAATCAAGTCGACGCATGCTTGGAAGCTTCGTTTTTTCATCACGTTGTTGTGTTCTACGTCACCGTGTTCTGGTCCGATGGGATTTTGGTCCGATGGTGTGTACGCACATCAGACCAACAGACCACTTCAGCATGGTCCGATGAAAACGGTCCGTCGGACAAGTTTCATCGGACCTGTCTGATCGTGTGTACGCGGCCTAAGTGTAAACAAATTTTTTGTTTATTCTGAAAAAATTCAGAAAAAAAATTACATTTATAAGTAAGTTTACGATTTTGTGTTAGACCTCAGTCATAGCTGTTATGTCCCGCAAGCGGCCCATGGGCCGCAAGTTGGAGACCCATGATATAAATGAAGGCGTCAAAAATAAAAGCAACAACTTACTGTTGTGTCTCGGAGCAGAAAAGCAGAACACTGCAAACCAGCACCTAGCAGTTTATGAGGATTCCAGGTCACGGAATTTGCTCTGTAACAAAGTTAAAAATCATTTAAAGTAAAATCACTACCATTAATATATTAAACGTTATTTGGGTTTAAACAATCCATTCGAAGAAGGTATTCTTCATGATTGAATTGTCTTCAACAAATCTCCAAAGAGTCCAAGTATCATAGGCTTGATGTAATATCATCAGCTGTAGCCAATGTGATGACAGATACAATAAGCCATGATGCACAAATTCCATCTGAATGATAAATCAGGTGAATCGGTCAGATGAATTAAAATGATGGATCACTATTGCCAACTCTGTAGCCATGAGCTATATTTATTTTCCTTATGAAATAGATAATCTGTACAGTAGTATTAGAAAATAATAATGCACTCTGCACATACAAAACACATACAAACATACCTCATTACTAACCAATGCTATCAGAAACCTGTTATTGGCACTTTGTAAAGGCTCCACATTGCCTTTCTCACCCTGGTCAAACTTACAGGCCTCCCAATGCCTGTGACCCTAAAATACCAGACATTTTGCAAACCCAATTTATTTAACATGTTGTGTATTTACAAAGACTTCCCTATGAGAGTTCCTTTGTGGAGTTTTTGCGCAGTCCATCCTTTTGTTTAATAAAAAGATTTTACTAATAGTCTGCATGAAGGTTGTAATATTAATGTCTCTACTTACCTTTCAATTCCGTTAAGGAGCTGCCTATGACGGTTGGATAAAAGGGCACTACCTCCCCAGGCAGCCTGTTGGATTGTAATACATTTATTAGAACTTTAATAACTGAATAATTTATTTACTCAATACCATAGTATTGATACAATTAACCATTAAACAGAATTAAAATGGTCAGTAAAAAAGAAGCCCTTTCCCCACCACCACCCTAGACCAGTGATGGCGAACCTTGGCACCCCAGATGTTTTGGAACTCCATTTCCCATGATGCTCCAGTACACTGCAGAGTGCATGAGCATCATGGAAACATAGAGTTGCAAAACATCAGGAGTGCCAAGGTTTGCCATCACTGGCCTAGACTATAATTTGTTGTCTGTTGAAAACAAGCATCATCCTCATAACTGCTGAGCTGCCACTTTGACAATGTTAAAAATACTGGTTGTAAGTTCCTTTATATTTTTCTATCAAAATGGAATGTAAGGGGTTTGCGTTTCGTGTTCCGATGATTCAGAGATGATTGCTTTCTAAATGAAAACTGTAGATACAAATTGAAAAGAAATAAAAATCTATGTTAGGATTTTCATGTTAGAGTAGGTAAATTGTCAAGCTTGGCTGGCAGCCAAGCCTGTCTGTGTTTTTCTGGGTCAGGGTTGAGTGACTGATGAAGGCTGAATGACTCAACAGTAGCATCTCTGGTGATTCCCCCTGCTTACTGGAAACTTGGAGAAGATTCCAGAAGCATCTGGGAGGAGCTATCTGGATTATAACAGCTAAGAGGGCTGGTGAGTGTTGCAGTATTAAAGGACTGAGAGGCATGCCTAAAGGGACTGGGTGCAAGTGGTCAGGGTAAATTCAATCTGTAGCAGAAGTTCAGAGGCTGTTAAAGCGGGGGTTCACCTGAATTTTTTTTTTAAAAGCCAGCAGCTACAAATAGAGCAGCTGCTGACTTTTAAAAAATTAACACTTATCTGTCCAAGTCGCCTGCGACATCGGCAGCCAAGTGGTAGTTTGGCTCTCGGCTTCCCCCGCCGCCATCCTCGGTAAGGGAATCTGGAAGTGAAGTGCTGTGGCTTCACTGCCCGGATCCCTACTGTGCATGCGCGAGTCGCGCTGAGCGGTTCCCACTGGTCCCTGTTGTGTCCTGGGAGCTGAGTGTTTCCCAGAACACAACGGGGGGAATGGGGGTGACGCGGAGGGGCCGGACTCCCACGGGAGTCTATACCTGGAAGTGGTGCAAATACCTGTTTTATACAGGTATCTGCACCCCTTCCTCCCTGAAAGGTGTCAAATGTGACACCGGAGGGGGGGAAGGTTACGAAAAGCGGAGGTTCACTTTTGGGTGAACCTCCGCTTTGAGTTTCCACTGCTAAAAGAGCTAAGAAAATTCTTCTTACTGCACAAAAGAGAATCTTACTAGCATTTCTGTGGACTGTCTTTAGCCCTTCTGTACTGAAAACATAGTTTTCCTTAAAGTTTTTTGATGTCACAATGTAGAGTATAAGATTTCCTACCATCTGTGCCCAGTCTTGCCACACAGAGTTAATCCAGATCTGAGTAATCCTCTTTCAATGTTCAGTAAAATGAACAGCCTTCCAGATAAATACCTGCCTAAATAAAAAGTCAGTTTTCTCTGTTCTTGCTTTGAGTGACAGGTTATTTACATATCTAGTTGGACATGTTTATCATATGTTATGTTATGTTTATCAAAAGTGAGAAATCCACCCCTCCCCCACAAAACACATCCTGGTAATATACAATGAACTTTGGATCACCTCATGTTATGATAATCAAAACATAACATATGATAAACATGTCCAAGCTAGATATGTAAATAACCTGTCACTGAAAGCAAAAACAGAGAAACGGACTTTATAATTTGGCAAGTTTTTATCTGGAATTCTGTTAATTTGCACTGAACATTACAAGAGGATTACTCAGCGCTGGATTAACTCTGTGTGGCAAGACTGTGCACAGATGATAGGAAATCTTATACTCTACATTGTGACATGGTTTACATCCACTTTAAGAGCTAATCCTCCCTCCCCTTGTACCCTAGGCCCCATAGCAGCTGCATGTGCTGCTATAGTTATTGTTACACACTGTATTAAAAAAAAAAGGCAATTCAAACTGAGCATACAAGAACAATCAATCAAGATAAAATAAACAGCTGAAGTTTTCTTTAAATCTTGACTTCTCTTGCGAATTAAACATGGCCTCACCCTTTTCTAACTTTAAAGCCTTTTGCTGGTTAATGAAACCACTTATCAAAGTAAAAGACAAATTGGAAGGTTTAGGAGGCAGAGGGTGGAGTGGTGGCAAGTTTACCTTTTGCAGGATAAGTTGAGATTTGCATATAACTTTGCCTATGTCTCGGAAATTTGCTGATCATTTTAACATGTAGAAACCTTTGTGCATTTGTCATCATATGCAGTGTAGAATTGCACAAGTTTGTGAAATGTTCACTTTACAGATGGACAAAACAGTCCAATCACATTTTACAATGCACATATACGTAAACTTACATCAACATGTAACCATAGACCATGCTGCTCACACACTTCTGCGATTTCCGAGAGGGGATCAAACGCTCCTAAAACAGTTGTCCCACAAGTTGTACTAACAAGGAAAGGGACAGAACCCTATAACAAAAAAATGACACAATTTCTGTCATTACATAATTTTACAGGAGAGAGAGAGTGAGAGAATAGACCTGACTATAAATTGTAATCAGATGAAGAGGACAGGGGCAGGCTGACAACTCATGGTGCTCCTGGGCAATAGGAGATTATGAGGCTTCCGGGCAATAGGAGATTATGGGGCTGCCGGGCAAAAGGAGATTATGGGGCCCCCAGGCAATAGGAGATTATGGGGCCCCCAGGCAATAGGAGATTATGGGGCCACACGGTATACACACACACACACATACATAGTATTCATACACAGTATACACACACAGACACACAATATACACACACAGTATACATACAAATACACACACTGAAAAGGTACGGGAGAGGTGGGGCAGCTATAGTATTGGAATAAAAAAAAAAACACAGCTTTTTACATACTGTCCCTGGTTTTACTGAGACTCTCAACCCTCATGGGGCCCCCTAGTGGCATGGGGCCCTCGGTCAGTACCAGAGTGCCCGAATGGTCAGTCCGCCCCTGGAAGATGATAATGTAGGAGTTGGTCTGGTAGAAGATTCAGTCAATAGAATGTTATAATGCTTCCATATGACATTTAATATGTACGTATGTACAGTAGGTGTATGTAGGATACGCCTGACTCTGGTGGGCATCAGGGGAAGAAGATAATGTAGGAGGTGGATTTGGACAGGGTTCAGTCAATGGAATGTAGTAATGTTTCCACATGGCACTTCCCATCTCCCGATCTACACATTACCATTGATTTTGCTTCTCGTATTTTGTGCTCAAGATCTTCTGGCTCCATTTTCCCTCTGTATTTAAAAAGGGCAAATTATAGATCGTAAAAAAACATGTGCTTTTTAAAAGAGAATCGGTTAATACAGTTACATAGTTGGTCTGATTGAAAAAAGACCAAGTCCATCTAGTTCAACCAATAAAAAGGGAAAAATTCAAGAAAAGGCATCTACAATATATTGTCAAAGGTATTAGGGTGACTGGAAAAAAGGGGGGGGGGGGTAAACTGTGCTAATGGTGTATAAGTGATAAATTAATATTGAAAAGAAAGAATAAGCTGCAACACAAAAAACTTGTGATAATCATGTGACAAAATGTAAGAATAATATAGTCGCGCTAGGAGTATATATCTAAATATACATAAATCAATTAATAAAATTGCAACATAAAGTGTTATGGAAGAGAGGCTGAGACCCATCCCAGCCTAAAAACGCACCAGAATGCCTCCATCCCTAAATATGTTATGCAAAAACAAAAGGAAAATGGAGTCGGGACTTTAAATGAGGCATAAAGGTGTAATGAATAGAATATACCAGAAACCTTGAATGTCAGCGTTCCCTATGGATTGGCATGCTACGGTATATAGGAACCAGTAATCATGTTACATTTATGATACAGGCATACCCCACTTTTAAGTACACAATTGTGTTTATTTACTAAAGCTGGAAAGCGCAAAATAAGGCTCACTTCTGCACAGAAACCAATGAGCTTCCAGGTTTTATTACCAGGCTTAATTGAACAAGCTGGAGTTAGAAGCTCATTGGTTTCTATGCAGAAATGAGCCTGATATTGCAATTTCCAGCTTTAGTAAATAAACCCTATTGTGTACTTAAAAGCGGGGTATGCCTGTACAGAAATGTAATTACAAAAGAGCAATTTATAATCACCATTAATTTAATAACACATGATTAGTTAGGGAACATGATTAATGAATAAATAAATAAGCTACATGGTCAACATGTGCAACAATAAATAAGCAATGATATACGTTTTTGTAGAGCATCCAAGGGTGTATACTCTACGCGTTTCGTGGGCGCCTGCCACTCATCAGGAGTTTGGATGCATAGACCTTGCTTTGTGCACTGGTCCAAATCATTTGGTGGAGGGGTGTTTATGGTGTGGGTTGTCTTTCAGGGGTTGGGATTGAAACCTTAGTTCCAGTGAAGGGACCTTTTAAAGGAGATGTAAAGTCCCAGGTTTTTCACCTTAATGCATTCTATGCATTAGGTGAAAAACCTTCTGTGCTGCAGCTGCCCCCCAGAGCCTCCCTTTTCCTTACCTGAACCCAATCGTTCCAGCAATAAGCACAAGCCCAGCAGCTCCAGCCGCTGTCTTGGGTCCTCATTGGATAGATTGATAGCATAAGGAGCCATTGTCTCCCACTGCTGTCAAACAGATCCAGAGACACGGGAGTCAGGGACTGGGGCTGAGTCCTACTGTCTGTGTCAATGAAGACAGCAGCAGGAATTAGTAGCGTGCCCGCATGGGTGCCCCCATGGAAATCGGCTCTCCATGGGGGCACTCGTCAGAGAGGAGAAGCCAGGAGCGCCACTGGGGGACCCCAGAAAAGGAGGATTGGGGTCACACTGTGCAAAACCCTTGCACAGAGCAGGTAAGTATAACATGTTTGTTAAAAAAAAAAAATCTTATGACCTTGGGACGGGAGGTATGATTATAAATAAAGAAATATAACAAAATTACATTTACAAATAAGTGATGATTTAGAAACAGCAAACATATAAAAAAACAGTTCCTTTATGAATTTTTATTAGTATTCATTGTTACCTGCTGTTTGTCTTCACAATAATAACATTTTCAGCCCCAATTCCAAGGAATGCTGCACCCTTCTGGATGGAGTAATGACTCTGTAGAAGTTAGATAAGGTTATGTATTGAAGGTTTATTTTAAAGTTTTCAAACCACAAAGCTACAAATTAAGAAACATCTGGAGTCATATTTTTACAACGTATTATTAGTATTATGGATAAAAAAAACTTTACAAACGTTACCCTAGTATAGATGTTAATATTGAAGCTTACTTATAATGTATATTTTTTTAGAGTTCTGTTAGGCCGCGTACCACACGATCGAATTTATCTGCAGACAGCAGACAAATTCGATCGTGTGTACGGGCGAACAGACAGGTTTTTCCAGCAGACAAATTTTAAAGCATGCTTTAAAATCTGTCTGCTGAAACCCGTCCGTCCGACATGTCCGCTGGTTAGTACACTAACCAGCGGACATATCTGTCCGCACATGCGTCGAATAGATTTGACGCATGCGTGGAAGTATTTTACTTCCTAGAGTGGTGACGTGCAGGGATTTTGGTTTGATCGTGTGTACACGATCAAACCAACATATCCCAGGAGACAAATCCGATCAAAACGGTCTGTCAGACCGATTTGATCGGATTGTTTAGTCGTGTGTACGCGGCCTTACTGTTCAACTATTTCAGTGATAATGTAACAATGCAACTTGATGTCATGTTTCCATTCCCTTATTGTCCCTTATTGTTTGTGTATACAGTACATGTTGAACAATGTAAAGTAAAACTCTATCTAAACTAGAAAAAAAAATAAACCTGGTAAATTATTCAGATTGTCAGCCCCCTGGTGAGCGCTGGCCATCTGAATAACGGCAGCTGGTTGGCTTTGGAAGTGACAGCGGCTCTGATAGGCTTTCTGATTACAGCCCCCAGGCTGTATTCGGCTTCCAAATAGTTATCCAGGGGACGCACGGGGGGTGCGTTCCCTGGCTAACACTGACAGGCGTCTCAGCCAATCAGGTTCACCGGTTCTGGTGAACCTGATTGGCTGAGACGCCTGTCAGTGTTAGCCAGGTAAAGCACCCCCCGTGCATCCCCTGGATAACTATTTGGAAGCCGAATACAGCCTGAGGTAACTTGATCGGCTGAAGCATCTTCGAGGGTGGAGAGAAGACATCGAGGGACAGTGGAAGCAGGATGGCTGACCCCAGAAAGGTAAGTGTCGGGTGGGGGGGGAGGGGGCATTTTACAGGGCACAGTGGCAGCATTTTACAGGGCACAGTGGCGAAAATTGATGGGCACAGTGGCAGCATTTTACAGGACACAGTGGCTACAATTGATGGCCACAGTGGCTACAATTGATGGACACAGTGGCTACAATTGATGGGCACAATGGCTACAATTGATGGGCGCAGTGGTGACAATTGATGGGCACAGTGGCTACAATTGATGGGCACAGTGGCGACAATTGATGGGCACAGTGGCGTAAAATTGATGGCACAGTGGTAACAATTGATGGCACAGTGGCTGCGTTTGATGGCATGGCGCAGTGGCTGCGTTTGATGGCACAGTGGCTGCGTTTGGCATGGCACAGTGGTGACAATTGATGGGCACAGTGGCCACAATTGATGGGCACAGTGGTGACAATTGATGGCACAGTGGCTGCGTTTCATGGCATGGCACAGTGGTGACAATTAACGGGCACAGTGGCAACAATTGATGGGCACAGTGGTGACAATTGATATCACAGTGGCTGCGTTTCATGGCAAGGCACAGTGGTGACAATTAATGGGCACAGTGGCGACAATTGATGGCACAGTGGCTACATTTGATGGCACAGTGGTGTCAATTGATGGGCACAGTGGTGACAATTGATGGGCACATTGGTGACAATGGGCACAGTGGCGACAATTGATGGCACAGTGGCTGTGTTTGATGGCATGGCACAGTGGTGACAATTGATAGGCACAGTGGCGATAAATGATGGCACAGTGGCTGCGTTTGATGGCATGGCACAGTGGCGACAATTGATGGGCACAGTGACGATAAATGATGGCACAGTGGCTGCGTTTGATGGCATGGCACATTGGCCGCATTTGATGGCATGGCACAGTGGCTGCATTTGATGGGCACAGTGGCTGCATTTGATGGGCACAGCGGCTGCGCTTGATGGGCACAGTGGCTGCAATAGATGGGCACAGTGGCTGCAATAGATGGGCACAGTGGCTGCTTTTGATGGGCAGCTACTGTTTGTTTGCTTGTGCCCCCCTCCCCAAAAAAAAAATTTGAGCACCAGCCGCCACTGCTCCTACCACAGGGGTCACTGTGGCTGATTTTTCATGCTGTAGACTCACCACTGCAACTTTGCTCTTGCTATTGCTATTGCTCTTGCCATTCAAATATGCTACAAATTGGAAAAGTGGCAACTAGAACTTGTGCTTCAAGTGCTCTGCAAGTGCACAACTTGCCAGTGAAAATGTGCAGGAAGTTATTAGACTTACAATTCAACACTGTCACAAATTTGTGGCAAGTTATCCTTGCTATCTGGGGGGCACCTAGCGGACAGGTTTCCAGCGGACAAAAGTTTCTAAGCATGCTTAGAAACTTGTCCGCTGGAAACCCGTCCATCGGACATGTCCAATGGTTAGTAAGCCTAACCATGGGACCGAAATCCCGCGCATGCGTCGAATTGATTCGACGCATGCGTGGAAGCATTGAACTTCCTGGTTTGAGGACATCGGTGTCTTCTACGTCACCGCATTCTCTGTCCACGGGGATTTTGGTCTGATGGTGTGTACACACATCAGACCAAAATTTCCCTGGAGACATGTCCGATGAAAACGGTCCGCGGACCGGTTTTATCGGACATGTCTCCTCGTGTGTACAGTGCCTCACAAGCATTTGGCGTTTCAAATACCTCTGAACATCCGTCCTGAACGCATTTTTTGTTGCTTTCCAAAAAAATGCTTCTCAACTCTACTGCCTAGAAACTACTGTAAACGACCCTGTGTACATGTGCTGATAAGAGAACAGAGGAGAGTTCAGGGGCAGCTGAAAAAAATGCCCAACTGCTCCTAAACGTCCGTCCGTTTACCAGCAGCAGTGTACATGAGGCCTAACAAGTTTAAGTCAAACTCCAGCTCACATTTTACAACCAGTTACAGCAATATTTTTTTTCTTTTTGGGATAAAAGTTTTACATAAATACTGTAAATAAAATTTGATCAGTGACAGACTTACTGGCCAAAGCACCAACTGGTAAAAGAAAGCCTAAAAAATTAAATGAATGCAAACCTTCCATGTAAGAATTGATAAGCTGCAATATAATAAATGTTTGAGCTTCATTTTTTTTATCACTTTAATGTATTGTGTGTGCTTGTTTTAAACGTGAACATTAATCTTACATATGGGCAAAGAAAAATGGTTGACATAGATATTACTGACCATTTCAGGAAAAGGAATGTGCATGTGTATAGGAAGATTAAATGGGTTGTAAATAATATATATATATATATATATATATATATATATATATATATTTTTTTTTTTAAATAACAAACATGTTATACTTACCTCCACTGTGCAGCTCGTTTTGCACAGATTGGCCCCAATCCTCTTCTTCTGGGGTCCCTCTGCAGCTGTCTCTGGTCCTCCCCGCAAGAACTACACACATTCATGCGAGAGCTCGCATTGTGTATAGTCCTTGCGGGCACGCTCCCGTGATACAGCGAGCAGCCATAACCGCTCACTCTATCAATCGGCCCCGCCAATTGGCGCTCTGCGTCACTGGATGCGATTGACAGCAGCGCCAGCCAATGACTGCGCTGCTTTCAATCCACCCGCTCTAGTCAATTAGCGGCCAGGCTAAGCATAGAATGCATTAATGTGACATTTTTTTTCCTTTACAACTCTTTTAACCACTTGCTTACTGGGCACATAAACCCCCTTCGTGCCCAGGCGAAATTTCAGCTTCCGGCACTGCGTCGCTTTAACTGACAATTGCGCGGTCGTGCGACGTGGCACCCAAACAAAATTGGCGGCTTTCTTTTCCCCACAAATAGAGCTTTCTTTTGGTGGTATTTGATCGCCCGTGCGGTTTTTATTTTTTGCGTTATAAACAAAAAAAAAGCGACAATTTAAAAATATATATATATTTTTTACTTGTTGCTATAATAAATATCCCAATTTTTTTTTAAACATTTTTATTTTATTTTTCTCAGTTAGGGCCGATACGTATTCTTCTACGTATTTTTGAAAAAAAAAAATCACAATAAGTGACTGCTTTGCGCAAAAGTTATAGCACCTACAAAATAGGGGACATAATTATGATTTTTTTAAAATATTTTTTTTTACTAGTAATGGCGGCGATCTGCGATTTTTATTGGGACTGCGATATTGCGGCGGACACATCGGACACTTTTGACACATTTTTGGCGCCATTCACATTTATACAGCGACCAGTGCTATAAATATGCACTAATTACTGTATAAATGTGACTGGCATTGAAGGGGTTAACACTAGGGGGTGAGGAAGGGGTTAAATGTATTGCCTGGGTGTGTTCTAACTGTGTAGGGGGAGGGGGTGACTGGGGGAGATGATCGATGCTGTGTCCCTATGTAAAAGGGAAACAGCATCTGTCTCCTCTCACTGACAGGACGTGGAGCTCTGTGTTTACACACAGAGCTCCACGTCCCTGCTCTGTCACCGCTGATCGTGTGTACCTGACGGACATCGCGGCCGCCGGGTACACGCATCGAATCCTCGGTGATGCGTCGGGACTGTTTTTCCCCACCGCGCGCCACCCTGTGGCGCGCGCGGGGAATTACAAGTAAATCACGTCCAAAGACGTGACCCCGGCGCCTCAGGTCCGCGCTGTTGACGTATTCTGTCAATGGCGCGGACCCGAAGTGGTTAAAGTGGTTCTAAAGCCTGAAGGTTTTTTTTTTTTTACCTTAATGTATGAAGTTAAAAAACCTTCTGTGCTGCAGGAGCCCCACAGCCCCCCCTTATTCTTACCTGACTAGAGAAGTGGCTATTTCCACTCTCTCCCTCCTCATTGGGCAGATTGATAGCAGCGGGTGCCATTGGCTCTTGCTACTGTCAATCAAATGCTGTGACAAGAGAGTGTGTTGGGCAGGGCTGAATCGACAGGTCTGTGTCAATAGACACAGACTGAAGCCGCGTACACACGGCAGAGAACCTCGACGGGCAGAACACATCGTTCCGCCCGTCGAGGTTCTCTGCCGGCCGTCGAAATCGGCGACCCGCCCGTCGGGAATGGCAACCAGCCATTCATCCAGGCGGGCCGTCGAGCAAAAAGAGAGCCTGCTCTCTTTTCGCTCGACGGGATTCCCGACGGGCGGGGCGAGCCAGGAGCGTACACACGGCCGAGGTTCTCGCTGGAATGCAGCTTCCAGCGAGGTTCTCGCTGGTTTCCAGCGAGAACCTCGGTCGTGTATACGCCGCCTGAGTGGCTCGGGAGCGAGCAACACGGGTGTCCATCTTTATCTTCTCTTCTCCTGGCCCCATCTTCTGCCAAGTGCCCCCCAGAGCAAGCAGCTTTGGTGGTACCCAAGCAGGCTTGCTCCTGAGTCACAGCGCTTGCATGTCCATTCACACACATAGCTGTGGCGCAGCCCACCCCCTCCCTCTCCTGATTGGCTCACTGGTTGTGATTCGCAGCAGTGGGAGTCAATGGCTCCCACTGTTGCCTCAGCTAATGATGAGTGAGAGTCCCCAGAGAGCTGAGGCTTTCATGCACATAATTGGATCGAGATGGGGCTCAGGTAAGTATTAGGGATGGCTGGGGCACTGCTGCTCACTGAAGTTTTTTTACCTTCATGCATAGAATAAAAAACCTTGAGCCTTTAGAAACACTTTAAGTATATTTTTTTCCTTTTTTACAGGGACAAGTGTTCGGGATATAAAATTTCATTTTTAATAGATAGGGTGGAGTTCCTTTTCAAGAATAAGCTAGCATGCAGGAATGCCTGCTGGATTCCTAGGAAATAGTTGCATTATAATTGCTTTCCCTTCTGCTTTTTATTAGTGGTTAAAGCAGGCATAATTGCGATATTCTTTGAAACAGCTAACAAAACTTCCACTAGGTGGCAGAAGTGATCCTTTGTCAAAAAATAAAATAAAAAACGGCAGATGCAGCTTATCTATCTTGCAGCCAAAAAAATCAAAAATTAACATCCTTATCAAGTATTAATATTATGATTGTCGAATAATCAGAACACTGAGTACTTTCTTTGGATAAATATTAACAGCTTACATAGCTGGAAGTAGAAGATGCAAACATTGGGCCACATTCAGGTAGGAGAGCGAATCTTTATTTTGGAGTAACGTTTCTCATTTACGTTACTCCGCCGAAACTTTAGGAGCAAGTACTGTTATTCACAAAGCACTTGCTCCTAAAGTTGCGGCGGCGTAGCGAAAATGAGCCGGCGGAATTCAAATTGGGGGGGTAGGGGGCGTGTATTATTTAAACTAGGCGCGATCCCGCGGCGAATGTACTGCCCATGCTTCGACTGTCAGTGCGCATGCTCCAAATTCTGTCAGTGAACGTCAATGACGTCAATCCCCATTCACGGACGTTTTACGCAAACCAACGCTAAACTTTTTAAATTCAACGCGATGACGACAGCCATACTTAACATAGGATACTCCACCTAGCGGGCATGTTTTTCTTTACGCCGCGTATCGCTTACGGAAACGTCGGAAAGTCACTGCGTCGGGCCCGAATACGATCGTGAATTGCCGATTCTCGCTGATTAACATATTCTCGGCGTTAATCAGCGGGAATGCCCCGAGCGCCATTTTTAAAATTGCAGTTCCGATACGACGGCGAAATACAATTACGCCGCTCGTATAGGAACTCAAACCCGGCGTTTCTTGTTTTCTGCTTACAGAAAACAGAAACGCCAGCTCAAAGTGAGAGTTATGCTGGCGTATCACTGATACTCCAGCCTAACTCTACCTGAATCTGGCCTATTGTTTCTACTGCCATGAAATGCAAAAAGATATTCAGAAATGCAGCTTTTCTAATTGTAGTCAATTTAATTGATTTATTTTTGAAGTTTATATGCATTTTAAAATTAAATCTGTATACCCTGTATTTATATTATTTACAGACATTGACCAAAAGTACATGAACACCCCTTCAAATCATTACATATACTTGAATAAGTCACTGATTTGATTAATTAATTTGTCAGTATAACTTTCAACTTGAGATACTGGTTTCTCTAAAAAAATCATTTTTTTTAACAGTGGGTAAAGAATGCCTCCAAAATATATAAAGCTGAGCTAAGGGCTCCACCTGCTGTCTGCATATGAAAACACAATACAAAGCACTGAAATGTAATATTTCATATATACTGTAGCTAACTAAAAAAAGGAAAAATAATACACTATAGCTATTTGCTTTTAAATGGTATATAATTAATGAAACAGGGACTGGCAATGTATGTATGTATATATATATATATATATATATATATATATATATATATATATATATATATATAAAATGACAAGTAAACTCAATACATCCTTGGCATGGATCTCAGCTGCCCTGTGTACAATGTTGGGCTAGCGAGAATACATACTAGGAAATGACGCCTAACATGTTTCGGACCTTGTAGTCCTTTCTCATAGGCTTATTGTTATTTGAAAAATCGTGAATGTTCTATAATATAAATATAATGAACATTAGTACAAATAGTATGTTAATTACAATATATTTCAGTAATGAATTAACATAAGAATTTTACTTTAAACAAAAAATGCATGTCTACACACATTTGATAATATTGCAGCAAATGAGATTATACTTACATGGATGAGCAAATCACTGATAAAAACAACCAGGGGAAGATGTTATTCCTGACTGGATTCCCATGGACCGGCAGATGCAGCCATAGTGGGCCCTGGAAGGCACCCAAATGGGGAACGGACCCATGACTGGGGTCAGAGGGACGAGAGGGGAAAGCACCTATCCCAACTGCAAGAACTCCAGGCTAATTGGAGTACAAACTCCTGCCAAAATGCCCACCACTGAGTAACAGAGTATGGGTTTTTAGGTACCAAAACATATTAGGCGTCATTTCCTAGTATGTATTCTCGCTAGCCCAACATTGTACACAGGGCAGCTGAGATCCATGACAAGGTTGTATTGAGTTTACTTGTCATTATTATATATATATATATACCTTTTTATCATGTATTTTCTACAGTTTTGCTACTGCAATTTTAATGTATGTTCACAATAAACACTTTTTTTTTATACCAACTGGTCTGTCTTTAAAAATCCAGAGGAGTGTTACCATGCCTTTAGCACCAGGTTCTTCTCTTTTTGATTAAATGGTACATACTGTAACCTTACTATTGGAGCATAACTTCACTATTGGCTGTCTTTCTTCCCTGGCCACCCATAAAAATTCTACATTATGTGGCACTCTTTGTCACGTAATGTTAAGAAAAAAAAAATTGCACTGGTATAGTAACTAAAAAAAAGCTGCAACTCAAAAGTGAAATACACACCAAACAAAATAGAAAACAAAAAAGAAGCTGCGCTAATATTGAATGAGCAAATAAATGTGATCTAGTGAGCAAATAGACTTAATGGTTTGCTTCACAAATATAATAAAAACCAAAAAAAAAAAACCTGCAATATTGAAATAATAAAGGGTTAACAAATATACAAATGCAAATAAATGCAATAAACCAAATGAATCCTGTGAAGTGACAAAAAGGGAACAACCTGTTAAGTGAAACAAAAGCAACCCATTCAGCAGATAAGTGAAATTCCTAAATTATACAATAATGGTAAGTGAACCAAAAAAGACGTAAACAAAAATAAAAGTCTCTTCCATGATGCTTCCCAATTGGGGAGAAAATGTTGAAACACCCTGTGAGAAATCTTCAATATTCAAAGGACACCATGAATCCACCACCACATAAATTGAAGGCTTACAAGCTAAACATGCTGTCAGAGCTAATACCCAGTCTGGGCCTTTAAATCCTCCTGACACCTCCAATGGCCAGCGGCCAAGCTTTCCTGAAGACTTGATGTATACCCAGCAATCAAGCAAGTGGCCGCGATTGTATCCCCGGTGAGTGAGGTAAGCCCATAAAGAGAAACAAAAAAGGTTTGTCATCGGTAAAATCAGGTGGTGTTTTAATTGTAAAAAAGTCTGTGCAGACAAACAGACTATGCAGTTACAACAGACTATGCAGTTAAAAGTTACATAAAAACAAGTAAAGCCGGCCGGCAAATTGTACAAACACGCCCGTGCAAGCGGAGCATGATAACAGCGCGGTAATGTCAGCACATCGCTCCTCCCTATGTGTTTTGTCACTAAACGGACGTCGTCCTGGGGCACGGGTGGCGTACTGACACACCGCTATAAATAGTTCCACCCAGGCCTCGATCTGAGCCATGAGCGGTTGATGCTGTTGACGCCATATTGGTTAAGGGAAAACAAGAGGGCAAAAAGGGTAAAAACATTAATTGTGGAAGGGAATTAATCCTAATTGCAGAGCAGTCATACACTGTTTGACAAAGAGTTGAACACAACTGCCCTAAACAGTGGGCCAAAGGAGGTGAGACTACTCTAAAAACCATAAAGTTCCAAACTGCATATAGCAAACCTTATAACAACTGCGCTTTGGTGGGAGTCTATATTGTAGATTTTGTTTTAAGTACTGTGATGCCATCACTTATTGTCTCAATATGGGTGTGTGGCATTACTATTAGGTATATATTACAATTTACTAGCTCTTGTTCATTCTTGCACAGTTGTTATCCAATTCATTCAGCGTATGATACAGTATTATGTATCTATATTGGATGTTCATTTTTGAATTTCCAATGTGAGTACTTAATTGCACTACCATGCGGGTTTGCCGCACTGTGTGTCCATCCATTATCAGTTTATTTAGAATTGTGTTTGTATTTCTTACCATTTATCTTTTGACATAAGAGGCTATGTTAATGTTAGTTTTATTGGCCCTATTATTAGCCTACTTCCTTTGGTAACACAGTATTGTTACCTAATATTAGGTTCAGGTTTTCTATATGCAATTTGGAACTTTATGTTTTTTAGAGTATTCTCACCTCCTTTGGCCCGCTGTTTAGGGTAGTTGTTGTGTTCAACTATTTGTCAAACAGTGTATGGCTGCTCTGCAATTAGATTGATTCCCTTCCACAATTAATGTTTTGACCCTTTATACCCTCATGTTTTCCCTTAGTTAACAGCTGCTCGAGGCTCAGATCGAGGCATAAGTGGGACTATTTATAGCGGTGCATCAGTACGCCACCCGTGCCCCAGGACGATGTCCATTTAGTGACGAAATGCATGGGGGAAGCGACGCGCTGACGTCACCGTGCTGTTCTCATGCTCCACTTGGACGGGCATGTTTGTATTATTTCTTGGCCGACTTTACTTGTTGTTATGGAACTTTTTGCATAGTCTGCACAGACTTTTTTTTACAATAAAACACCACCTGGTTTTACCGATGGCGAACCTTTTTTGTCTCTTTTTATGGGCTTAACTTATCAATTTATGTGGTAGTGGATTCGCGGTGTCCTTTGAATATTGTAGATTCCTCACAGGGTGTTTCAACATTTACTCCTCGATTGAGAAGCATCATGGAAGAGATTTTTATTTTTATTTCTGTATTTTTTGGTTCACTTACTATTGTATAATTTATGACTTTTATTTATCTGCCTTTGTTTAACTTAACAGGTTGTTCCCTTTTTGTCACTTCACAGGATTAATTTGGTTTATTGCATTTAATTGCATTTGTATATTTGTTCACCCTTTATTATTTCAATATTGCAGGGTTTTTATTATATTTGTCAACCAAACCATTACATTTATTTGCTCACTAGATCACGTTTATTTACTCATTCAATATTAGCGCAGCTTCTTTTTTGTACTCTATGTCACTATAAAGATTTATGCCTGGGCTTTTATTAATGGGCTTATAGTTTAGTAAAAAGACAGGCATGGAAATGTGCACTGGACTCCAGATCTGATAGGATGACCTAAAGGGGTTGTAAAGGTACAATTTCTTTTTCCCTAAATAGCTTCCTTTACCTTAGTGCAGTCTTCCTTCACTTAACTCATCCTTCGATTTTGCTTTTAAATGTCCTTATTTCTTCTGAGAAATCCCCACTTCCTGTTCTTCTGTCTGTAACTCCACAAAGTAATGCAAGGCTTTCTCCCTGGTGTAGAGTGTCATGCTCGCCCCCTCCCGTGGACTACAGGTGAGTCAGGACGCCCACTAACACACAGCTCCTTTCTCTATCTGCAACATAGAGAGCGTCCTGACTCTCCGTAGTCCAAGGGTGTGGGCAAGCACGACACTCCACACCAGGGAGAAAATCTTGCATTACTGTGTGGAGTTACAGACAGAAGAACAGGAAGTGCGGATTTCTCAATAGAAATGCTCTGTGGTGCTGAGCTCTGTGGTACTGGGCTCTGTGGTACTGGGCTCTGTGGTACTGGGCTCTGTGGTGCTGCTGGGCTCTGTGGTTCTGGCTCTGTGGTGCTGCTGGGCTCTGTGGTGCTGCTGGGCTCTGTGGTGCTGCTGGGCTCTCTGGTGCTGCTTGGCTCTGTGGTGCTGCTTGGCTCTGTGGTGCTGCTGGGCTCTGTGGTGCTGCTGGGCTCTGTGGTGCTTATGGGCTTTGTGGCGCTGCTGGGCTCTGTGGTGCTTCTGGGGCCAGGGCTTCGAGGGCGGGCTGCGGCCTGCGGCGTCACTGCGGAAATTTATTGATCCCAACGCGCACAGGCGGAGTGATATCAAATGCACTCCGCCTGTGAGAGACCCGCCGTACAGAGAAAGCAGCGGCTGTAGTAGTGAGAAATCCGCTGCTTCATCTGCGCCTTCTCTCACAGGCGGAGTGATATTGAATGCACTCCACCTGTGACTCACACTGTCAGAAGGAGTCGGAACTACAAGGTAAACATCGGCTCCTTCTGACAGCTCCGTGGACACACACTCAGCGGCACGGGGGGGGGGGGGTTTCTGGGTTACTGGGGAAGTGACCCATGCAGTAGATCGACTTCTGTACAACCTCCTTGCTCATACATGGATCAAAATTTTTCTTGTCCCTGCTGAACCAGACAAATATCGATCCATGTATGGCCAGCTTTATGTTTTACTTGCGAAGATACCCCTTTCCCCCCCTTTTTTTTTACTAGTAAGGGCGGCATTCAGCGACTCTCTGAGGCCAAGCAGCCTGTCAAGTCTTACTCTCTGGGCCTTGGCTACTACTGGATAGGGAGCGGAGGAAGATCACTCCGCCACGGCTGGCCAGGACTTGAGCCAAGGTAGAAGAACATGCGAGCGGAGCTAAATGGGCATGCACCTGAAACTGGAGAAATATTCCCTCTGCTCCGACCAGCACATGATCATCAGAAAGGGACAGATTTTTATTTTATTTTGCATTGACTGTCTTTGAAATTGCCCCAGCCCCTGTTCAAATCCAATCCGGGGACAAAACCAGGGAAAGACTTGGTCAGGGGACAGTGTCCTCAATCCAGGGACTGTCCCCGGAAACCACGGATGTCTGGTCACCCTACTTCATAATCAATATCCAAACAACATTACCATAAAATTGGATTTTTGAGGTGCCCACTCATGCACAGTTTATACACAACTAAATTTTTTTTTTTTTTTAATTAAAGCCATAAAAGCATAAAAAATATATGACAAAAGCATTTTTACAATTTTTTCACAGTATATTGTTGTCTCTCCCACCCTACGTATTAGTATTTGACTTCTTTGGTTGCATGAATTCAATGCTGGAAATGTTCAGAGGAACCTTTGTAAGTGGGAGATCCACAATTTGTCACAATTTGTCACAATTTGTCACAATGTGTTTTGTGAGCCCCCTTCTTCAAGAACCACACACCAAGGACCTCTTAGAAGACTTGGAGGGTATGGGGTTCGAGCAGAAAGTTCAGGGGCCAACTCATATCCATGGACATCAGCTTGACACCATTCTCTCTAATGATCTCCAAGTCACTAATCTATCCACAACAGTGACAGGATGGAAGGACCATTATTTGTTAAAATACACCCTGCCAGGCTTAGCCCCCAGAAAAAATATCTCAGGCCCCCCGATGGAAAGATCCAAACCTTTCCGAAAACTTACAAAAATCTTTCATTCAGCTTATATCAACAGTCAAGGCAACTTAGAACAGAATTCAGTCGACACTGAAAATGATTTGGAAAAATTAGAACAGGCCTTGGACGCATTTGAAAAAAACTAAAAAACACCCATGACAAAGTGGCGCCCATCACAACGTAATATAACAGGCCTAGGAAATCTAAATCATGCCCATGGTATTCATCCTCACTGGGAGAGTTAAAAACCAACGCAAATGGATCAGAAGTAGCCACCCGCAGGACAAACTGGCCTATAGGAGCCAGTTCAGAGTGTATAGCAAGCAAGAAAAAATCCAAAAAAGAAGCTATTATAATACCCAAATAGCTCAAGCAACTAATAAAGAGGCTGAATTATTTAAAATCACATCCAGCCTCTTTAATAGCAAAAAATATTTTTCTCCTATACCTTCCTCAGACAAAATGTGCTCCAGCCTCCTCCTGTCATTTGAAGCCAAAATACAGAATATCCGGACATCTACCAACCAGGCAGTGCGACCTTTAGACCACCCAACAACAGCAGGCCTTCACTCAGATCTTGCGCAATTTGCAGACACCACCCCTGAGGAGATTCTGAAAATTATGCGAGATTTAAAAGCCTCATCATATCCGGATGATATCTGTCCCGGGTGGCTCATGAAGGTTAATGCTAAAACCCTGCCCCCAGACATCTGTAAAGTTATTAACCTTCTCTGCAATTAGGCCTCATTCCAGGAAAAATGAAGCATGCCATAGTAACACCCCTTCTGAAAAAGGGGCCTAGACATAAATTATCCGCTCAACTTTAGACCCATTTCCACCATCTCCTTCCTGGCAAAAATCCTAGAGCAAGTGGCCTTCAGGCAGCTACAAAACTATTTTGAGGGGGGGAACCTCTTCCATGACACCCAGTCGGGGTTTCGTCCAGGAAGAGGAACTGAGATTTCTGTGTTGGCCATGCGAGAAAGATTACTGATAATCCGTGATGCACGGGGGTCGGCAGCTTTGATTCTGCTAGACCTCTCCACAGCATTCGACACGGTCGACTATGATATACTGCTGGATAGACTAAAAAATCTCTTTGGTCTTCACGGGTTGGTCCTGAGCTGGATAAGCTTGTTTCTCCATAAGAGAACACAATATGTCAGGATGGGAACACACCGGTCTACCCCAAGACCTCTCACATGCGGAGTTCCGCAGGGGAGTGCTTTATCGCCACTCCTCTTCAATTGCTATGTCCGTCCTCTTGCCGATATCATCCAGAACAACAACTTGGAGTGCCAACTTTAATGCCGATGACACACAAATTCTGGTTGATTCAGCAAGAGGACCTCAGCAGCCTGCTCAGCTGGCAAAATGCCTGGTCGAAATACAGGATTGGATGGCTGGTAATAAGCTTGGACTGAACGCAGCCAAAACTGAAGTTTTATTAATCGGTCCTAATAGCACCTTACTGCTGGCCACATGGCCTCCATCTTTTGGACCCACACCTATTCCAGCCAAGCAGGTTAAAAACCTAGGAGTCATAATTGATGGCACCCTCTTGTTCGTGTCCCACTTTAGAAACATCATGCGGAATGCCAATTACCATCTAAGGCTCCTCAGAAAAGTGAAACATCTATTCACGCAAAACAACAGATCCCTACTTGCCCAGGCTTTTATCCATTCCAGGCTAGACGGGGCAAATGTATTCCTACTGGGTGCCCCGCAGAAATGGACCAACAAGCTCCAGGTGGTGCAAAACCACACTGCTCGCTTTGTACTCGGGCTAGCGAGACAAGATTATATTAGTTTGGCCAGGAAATCACTTCATTGGCTCCCTATCGAGCAGAGAGTGATCTTCAAAACCCTCTGTATCTTCTTCCGTGCATATTGGGGAAAGAGTCCCAAGTATTTACACAGTCTGGCGGTGCACTATGAACCCAAGTGCCAATTAAGATCTAAGACCCAACACCTAGCTACAGTTATGCCGTCTAAACTATCATCCATGGGAGGCAAACGACTTCAGAGCAGGGGTGCCATGCTGTGGAATGCCCTTTCCTTGGAACTTAAGATGACACCTAACCTGCTCCTCTTCAGAAAAAAACTGAAGACAGAGCTGTTCCTCCAGGCTTACGGATAAGTTTACTTTTTCTCTTACACTCTGCTCCTGTATCAAAGGAGCCACTTGCCAGACCAACGACCATGACTCCGGAACGGCCCTGACTATTCAGACATCAACAATGTCAAGTACCCTCTTTATAGATTACCTCCTCTTCCTTTCCTTTCTATCTCTTTTTTGCTCTCTCTCTTATGCTTCCTGGCTCTTTCTCCTTGTTCCTCTAAGGGCAGGATACCCCTACCCCTTTTTTCTTAACCTTTTTCTTCTCTCTCTTCTTCCATCCTAACCGAGGATTGATTGTAGGTAACATCTTTCCAGCGGCGCTTATACGCTCACCCCACAGTGGGCATTTGGCGCCTAACCAAGCTCAAAAATCAATCATTCAATTAATCAATATGTCCCACTGGAATGAGAACCATGCAGAGAGGAGAATTTTTTTTTTTATAAAACAAAACTAACAAAGTAGGGACCCAGAGAGGAATAACCTCTTATGAAATAAAATTCCTCCAATGTATACCCAGTTATGTGATAGATATTATGGGCCAGATTCACAGAGCCATTACTCCGGTCTATCTCCTGTTAGACCGGAGTAATTTCAAATTACCCGTGTCGTATCATTAGTTTGAATCCTCAAACCATGATACGACGGCTTCGGGCTTCGATCTGACAGGCTTACGTCTTCGTACGCCGTCGGATCTACGCTGCAATCTTTTTCCGCCCGCTGGGTGGAGTTTGCGTCGTTTTCAGCGTCGGGGTATGCAAATTAGCTTTTTCCGGCGATCCACGAAGTTACGATCGTCCGTCGCATTCTCTTACTGCATCTGTAGTCATCTTTTTGCTGCGTAAAGTTAGGGAAGCAAAAATGTTGTCTAACGTTAGACAGCCCATGTTAAGTATGGCCGTCGTTCCCGCGTCAAATTTCAATTTTTTTTTTTTTTTGCGTAAGTCGTCCGGGAATAGGAATGTACGTAAACGACGCTACTCAAAAAGAAACTGTCGTAACGACGTTATTTCGCGCAATGCACGGCGGGAAATTTCTGAACGGAGCATGCGCAGTTCGTTCGCGGCGGGAACGCGCCTAATTTAAATGCTTCACGCCCCCAATCGCGTATTTCGATTCCGCCGCGAGAAATACACTACGCCGCCGTACCTTACGGGCCGAAATCTACCTGAATTCGTCTTAGAGCCAGGTAAAATACGGCGGCGTAGTGTATCTCTGATACTCTGCGCCAGGGCATTTGTACCTGAATCTGGTCCTAAAACTTTATTTCTACACTTATGTTTCTTTTCTGTATATTTGTACGGAAATAAATGTGTCATGCATTTATAATTCATTAATAATAGTAATAATAATAAGTTTGTCTTTATCTCACCTCTTGTGAAGTAAACAGTACCAGCCTGGGAAGGGAATGCAGGCCTTTCTCTTTGCAGTGCGGAAAACGCTGAAATCGAGCAACGTTTATGGCATACATATTGGATATGGAGCCTCCTGCAATAAAAGATTAGAAGTCCTGAAAGCAGGGCTGAAACAAGGGCCAGACAAGGCATTCCACTCCAAGCCACCTTCCATACATGCAGGTACATTTCTTTATATTCCAGCAAAGTGTGCCTGCTCCAGAAAAGACAATGTTGGTGATACTAGCAGCAATGCTAAATAAGTGCTTTAGGAGGCAGCGTATGCAGGATATTAAAGTAGACTAGTTACATTTTTAATCTTCAGATATGGGTGGGAGTGGGAAATATTTTTGCCAATACTTTATATAAAGTAGTAGGACATATATGATACATTCAGCACACTATAATACCAAAAGTATTGGGACACCTGCCTTTACACGCTCATGAACTTAAAGGGTCACTAAAGGAAAAAAATTTTTTTGCTGAAATGACTGTTTACAGGGTATAGAGACATAAAAGTTAACTGATTCCTTTTCAAAATGATTAAAAATAGATAAAAATCAATCAAATAATGTGCCTGCAGGTTAGTTTCACTTTTGAACTGGCTTCATGTTTCCGTGAAGTAGAAATAGACACACAAAACAAAAACAAACAAATCCAGGGCAGTGTTTTGTTTTTACAATGAATCTGGTTCTGGTAAGTTTTAGACACACAGTGAGAAAGCTCCCAGCACTGTGGTTATAAGGAAACAGACAAACAGGAAGTGTGGAGATCAGAGCAGGATTACAGCAACTTCAAAGCAAAAACGAACAATAAGGACATGAAACCAGTACTTTGACCATTCTTCCAGAAGCGCATTTGTCAGGTCAGTCACTGATGTGGACAAGAAGGCATGGCTCTGTCTCTGCTCTAATTCATCCCAAAGGTGTTTTATAGGGTTGAGGTGAGTGAGTGAGTGAAAAACTTATATAGCGCAACACATGCGAACTGAATCGTCTCTGAGGTCAGAACTCTGTGCAGGCCAGTCAGGTTCCTCCACTCCAAACGTGTTCATCCATGTCTTTAGCAGTCATTCACATTGGACCGATTTGAGATGTCAAATTGCATGGCAAATCGGAGCCTAGTGACGGTAACAGCACTGTCCGAATCGGTGCAACGCCGACTTTTGGGCGCTGCACTGATTCCCAAAAGAAGTTCCTACACTACTTTTGGCGACTTCAGGGGCAATTTCAATAGACATCTGTGCATAAACCCACACAGATGTCTGTCAAATCAACCTCGAAGTCAGACTGAAATGGCGATTTGAAATCATGATGCCGCGTACACACGATCATTTTTCGGCATTTAAAAAACAACGGGCCAGATTCACGTACATTGGCGCATTTTTTGACTGGCGTAGCGCACCCCCTTTACGTTAGACTGCTGCAATGTAGCAGCGCAATCACCGTATTCTCGCTTGATTTGCGCAGAAATTATCACCGGTGCAACGTAATTTCAGAGGCGTAAGGCGGAGTAATTCAAATTGGGAAGGACGTGGGCGTGTTACATTGAAATGAGCCGTGACCCCATGCAAATGAAGGGCCGGCCGGCTCGCGCATGCGCACATGAAGCAGACCATGGTCAGCACCTCTGTGCGCATGCTCACAACCCGGGGACGGCGCAATCAGTGAAATTGGAAGTGGACCCGGGCAACTTAGTAAACTACGCAGACAGCATAAACAGACAGACACAAACGCACTTCCTTTGCAAAAGTACATCCCTTTGTATCCCTCCCTATACAGCAAGGTGCTTTTGTTCTGTTGTTTATTAGCATTTGTTTGTTTGTTTGTGACGTGTCTTTGAGATATTTGGGGACTGTTTTGCAGAGTGATTTTTGTCTTTTATGTGTTTTCTTTGTTGTTATTTTGTTTAAATTATATTTTTGCTGGGCATTTTTTATTTTTGCTGATCAATTTTTTTTTTGTGGTTCTGTTTGTGTATGATTTTGGAATGTGGGGGTGACATTCCTGCCGGAAAAGGGGTGTCACCCTCATTTGTGGTGGAGAAGTGATCCCCAGGTCTGTGTGAATGGTGTATGAATGTACAGTGACATAATTGGAGCCGTGGCATGGTGTTGCTGCTCACAAGTCCTGCATGGTGGGCTTGTGCCAATCCAATGTGATGAGGATGTGATGTGTCTGTGCTAGGGACCACAGTGGTGTGCATGCATGCATTCTCATTGTGCCATGATTAATGTGTGTGTTTAACGTGCAAAGATGCCTAATGTGAGCTGGCTACTGGCTGCTCTTCCCTCAGAAGACGGGGTAGCCTTGGTTAGGGGGATTCCGTATAGGAGTCATGAGATGGGGTCCCAGTGCATATGCAGAGTCACCCTGAAGGTATAAGACAGGAGGATGTTAGTAGTGCATGTGCCCCTTGTGATTTCAGCATCATGGGGGGGACAGTCATGCCTGCCACCCATGTCACTCACCAACCAGCCAGCTGTCCCCATACATGTTCTGTTTCGAAATCTGTGGGGATGGGGCTATGATTGTATATGTAGCTGTCATGGGTGTCATAGGTGGTGTCATGTGTTGGGCTCCTGCAGGGTTGTGGTTAATTCAATGATGGCATGAGGGGTGAATCTGAAGATGTGAGACACCTCAGAATCACTCATGCCAAAGATGTCTATGCGTGTGTGATATATCAAGTGAAGAGTGAGGGGCTTGTATCAGATTAGATTATTATATCCATCAAGGTTTTAAAGGGCTATTGAAAGATAGTGAGACCGTGTTTGTAATTTGTATGTATGTTATGTATTGATGTATATATGTATGTATATTTTTTGTAAAAATGTTTCTTAAAGCAAAGAAAAAAATTTTGTAAAAAAAATAATAATTCCTCTCCCGTGCCCTCCTCCGTGCCCTCCTCCTTCTTTGCTCATCTAAAGTCAGTAGTATAGCTATGAGCATGGATGTCACTGGCATGTTGGCATACAGATTGTTGTGCAACACGTGTGACTGCTCAGCTCCTCACTGAGGCGGCGTACAGACGATCGGACATATCCGATGAAAACGGTCCGCGGACCATTTCTATCGGATATGTCCGATCGGGAGTTTGATCCGATGGCGTGTACACACCATCGGATCAAATTCCCCGCCACCGGACGGCGCGGTGACGCGGCGGTGACGTTGACGCCGCCGCGTCACCGCCACGTCACCGCACCAGGAAGTAAAACACTTCCGCGCATGCGCAGAATCCATTCGGCAGCGGCGCGGCGGCGGTGGGGGCCGACATGTCTGCTGGTAAGTGTACTAACCAGCAGACATGTCGGGCGGACAGATTCCACCGGATAGATTTCAAAGCTTGCTTTGAAATCTGTCGGGTGGAGAAATCTGTCCACTAGCCCATACACACGAGCGGAGATGTCTCCTGAAACGGTCCATCGGACCGTTTTCAGCGGACATATCCCCTCGTGTGTACGCCGCCTAACAGTGTTGCTTTCTCTGACATGTAGACGAATTGTGTAATTTAATACCACCTTTTATATGGTCTAATTTTAGACAGGCCGTGCAGCTGTTGCGCACAGCGCGTAGCCTGCGCTGCACCAACGTTCTTTTGTGGATCCCCGTAACTCCCTCATTAGCATATTTGAATAGCAAATCAATGGTGTGTCTAGCGCAGTTTTGCGCGGACGGATGCGCCTGTCTATCGAAATTACGCCGGACAAAAAAAAGTAGATTTCTTGCGTATCTCGTTTTGGGGATGCGGAGCATCGAAACGCATGCGCACATTTAGACTTACGCCGCGCATCTCCTGTTACGCCGGCGTAATCGCTCTGTGAATCTGGCCCAACCTTTTTTAGCATGAAGAAAAAAAACTATGTTTTTTACAACTTCATCATTAAAACGACGTTGCTCACACACAGTCGTTTAAAAAAAATGCTCTAGCAAAGCGCGGTGACGTACAACACGTACGATGGCACTATAAAGGGGAAGTTCCATTCTGATGGCGCCACTCTTGGGGCCGCTTTAGCTGATTTTGTGTTTGTAAAAGACGATTCGCGCTTTTCTGTCTGTTACAGCGTGATGAATGTACTTACTCCATTACGAACGGTAGTTTTACAAGAACGAGCGCTCCTGTCTTATAACGTGCTTCTGAGCATGCGCAGGTTGTTTTAGCCTACACACGATCATTTTTTACAACCTGAAAAATGACAACGTTTAAAACTTTGTTAAAAAATGCAGCAGGTTCGAATTTTTTTTTTGTCGTTTTTCAGAACCCGACAAATGATGTGAAGCCCACACACGATCATTTTAAATTACATTTATTTTAAACGTTTTTTACATGCCGAAAAATGATTGTGTGTACACAGGATGAGAATTCAACTGAACTCGCATGATTTCAAACCTGCCGTCAGTGTGAACCTAGGCTTATGAACCTTGCTTTCTGCACTGATCCAAGTCATTTGGTGGAGGGGGATTATGGTGTGGGGTAATTTTTCAGGGGTTGAGCTTGGCCCCTTATTTTTAAGATTTCATGCTCTCAACTTTGTGGGAACAGTTTGGAGATGGTCCCTTCCTGTTCCAACACAACTGCACACAGGGCTTTTTCATTCAGAGAATAGGTTCTGGGACTCCTGCTTTTTGACTCACCCCTTGTCTCTGCCCATACCCACCTCAGAGCACTGTTGCTTGGTTCCATCCCCTACTTAACTCCCAGTACAGCCTTTTAGAGAATACAGAAGTATAATTTTGTGGTTATGATATTTTGTATGGAATTTGTTATTAATGACAAGAAAATAAGTAAACTAGATCGCCTGCAGCTAGCAACAATTGCCCCCCCCCCCCCCAACAACAATTGACCACCCGCAAATATCCACTCAGCATCAATAGAACCTCCAGCAGCCAGCAACAATGAACCCCCATCCTAACAGTAGATTCCTCCCAGTAACAATTGACCCCCCCCAGCAACATTTGATTTGATTCGATTATATGGACTTTCTATGTAATCTAAAGACATAAAATTTAACAAAAAAGTAATCACCAGCATGAATTAAATTAGAAGTTCCTAGAACTCTATTCCTTGTTTATGGCTGGCCTAAGAGCTCAGACACAACATTTAGCAGGACGCAGGATGGAATCGTAGTTATAGTGTACATGTGTTGATTACATTACCTGGGCAAAATATGCCATCTCCTGTATTCCAACCAAGGAAACTTCTCATTGTTCTAAGCACTTCATCTTCCATCAGAACAAACACTGGCGCAACTTCATATGTGTATCTGCAGAATATATGGACCTGACTGTAATGGACACAGGCTGACAAAAAGATGAATGTTCATAGGCTGCTATTGGATAACAGACACCATTGCTCTTTGCACACTTTTATTAAATAAGCTTAGAGTCACAATCTCCCCCTCTTCTTCTGATCTTGCCTTTTGCTCTACTTCCCAATCCCCCTATCATATATGAAACTTTCTTAAAAGGTCTCGAAGATGCCAGACCTTCATAGGCAAGGTCTTACCTTATCACAATTCTGTTCAGTAGGGATAAGTTTTATGTTTGGGTCGAACATGACTTTGACTCGAATATTGGCTGTTCGCCCATTCGCTGAATAGAAAACTATTTGGGGTGTTGGCGGCAAATTCGAAAGCCGCGGAACACCCTTTAAAAGTCTAATTTTAAAGGTTAATATGCAAGTTATTGTCAAAAAAAGTGTTTGGGGACCCAGGTCCTGCCCCAGGGGACATGTATCAATGCAAAAAAAGTTTTAAAAACTTCAGTTTTTTTGGGAGCAGATGAAAGAGAATTTTTTTTTTTTTCCATTTAATGTGTACCATTTTCATGCGATTTTCGTACAAGAAATATCAGATACAAAAGACTGTGTGCGTGATCAGAAACAACAAACAAGAAAAATCTTATGCCCTGTACATGATGGGATAAAATCCGATAGAATTTTCCATCGGAATTCCGTTCAAGCTGTCTTGCATACACACTGTCAGACCAAATTCCGACCGTCCAAAACCCGGTGACGTAAAAACACTATGACGAGCAGAGAAAAATTAAGTTCAATGCTTCCGAGCAGGCATCGACTTGATTCTAAGCATGCATGTTTTTTTATCTGTCGGAGTTCCACACAGGCGATTGGAATTTACAAGAGGATTTTTTTTCCATCGGAAAAAAAGAAAACATGTTCTATTTCTAAACGCTGACAGAAAAAAGTCTGATGGGGTCCACACACACGGTCAGAATATCCGATGAAAAAATTCCATCTGACTTTTTTCATTGGAAATTCTGATCGTGTGTACACGGCATTAGTTGTATCAGAATTTCTGTACATTATTCTATCCTCAGTTCCGACTTGGTGTGAAACATTGTTCGCCCGATTTTTTGATAATGTGTACCCCACTTTAGTGAGTATTCTCTACTGCTTTAGTAAAATAATCCTCAGTCTGACATCTATGCAAACTGATTTCCCTGATATTCAGCTTTATTTCACAGCAGAGCTACATACCAGCCTTCAAAAAGTTGCTGCTTTTGTGTGGAGCTTTCTACAAGCTGGCTAATTGTGAAATACTCATATGTAAGATGAATATTTCTTGATTCAGTCCCGGAAGAAGTTACCCCCTTCCTGACCAGAGCATTTTTTGCTAAACGGCACTGTGTTGCTTTAACTGACAATTGCGAGGTCACGTGACGTTGCACCCAAACAATATTGAGGTCCTTTTTTTCCCACAAATAGAGCTTTCTTTTGGTGGCATTTGATCACCTCTGCGGTTTTTCTTTTTTTGCGCTTTAAACAAAAAAAGAGTGACAATCTACATATTTTTGGTAAAAAAAAATAAAAAAATCGCAATAAGCGTATATTGATTTGTTCTCGCAAAAGTTATAACATCTACAAAATAGGTAGATAGATAGATAAAGTCAGGGCATTTTAAACTTTTATTTTTTTATTAGTAATGGTGGCCATCTGCGACATTGAAGCAGACAGATCAGACACTTTTGACACTATTTTGAGACCATTGACACTTATACAGCAATCCGTCCTATAAAAATGCACTGATTACTGTGTAAATGTCACTGACAGGGAAGAGGTTAAACACTAGGGGGCGATCAAGGGGTAAATGTGGTGTCCCCTCAGTGTGTTCTAACTGTAGGGAGATATGCTCACTAGAACATGACAGAGATCACTACTCCCAATCACTGGGAGCAGTAGATCCCTGTCATGTTGCTAGGCAGAACAGGGAAATGCCTTGTTTACATAGACATCTCCCCGTTCTGCCAGTTCGTGTCACGTTCGCGGGCCAATTTTTTAAAATTCACTACACATTCACTTTAGTTATACAGCATATATTGTAATGGGATCACTAGAGTATACTAAATATACACAGTTTACGGTATCTCTTATATTTGGTAAAAACAAAAAGTAGCGGTTGAACTTACTGGCTTGTGTTCAGAGTCTCAGTTATGATTCTACCGGTCAAAGCATAGCGATCTAATCCGGAAAAAAGTTGGTTGAAAAAGCGGGGGTGTGCTGAAATAATAAATGTATATATTATAAATTGAAATCTTAATTTGTTGACATTGCAGAACCTTAAAACACAGATTAATGAAGGACCTGTTTTAACGCTCAGTTTAATGATGTCTCTGCAGTATCCTAGCAACACTTCCTTCGATTCTCCATTACTCCTCAGATTTAAATCCAAAACTTTCTGTAACGCCTCTGGCTCCATCCATTCACATACCTAGAGTACATAGAAAATGTTCCACAGTGATACATTGAGATTAGAGTGATATAATGCCACACAACAAACAAATGCTGCTCTGTGCACACCTGAATGATGAGACCCTTCTGTACAAGCTCCGCCCTTTACATAAAAATGATTGCTATATTGCGCTATTGGAGGTACTTTGTTCAGACCAACTAGAAATAATTGGTTTCCTATATCTTGAGCTGTAGTGAGTCTTTTGACTCTCAGGCCGCGTACACATGATCAGTCCATCCGACGAGAACGCTCCGAAGGACCGTTTTCATCGGTTAACCGACGAAGCCGACTGACGGTCTGATGTGCGTACACACCATCGGTAAAAGAAACGATCGTGCCAGAACGTGGTGACGTGCTGACGTGCTGAAAAAAACGAAGTTCAATGCTTCCAAGCATCTTAGACTTCAAAAAAGGGTGGGCTTGGGGGGCAGAGCACTGTGCTTTAAGCCCTCTCAGTTGTGTGACAAAAGGAAATTAATATTTGCTATTGTCACACTGATCCTCCTCTCGTCAAATCAGGAAGTGGTTCCTGAGACCCATTACCCGATTGGCTGAAAGTACAGGTGATCCTATTGGATACCTAGAAGGAGGAGGGAGGAGATGGACAGTGGTAGCCGTCGTGATGCAGGGGAGGAGGAGACGCAATGGAAGCTGTGGCCCACTACTTGCCACCCGTAGGAGAGCTGTCCGCCTGCAACCCAGATGGGGTAAGTAAAGGGCTGGATGACTGACCACCCGCCCGCCCACGGTGGGGTGGTTGTTTACCACCTCCCAAAAAAACACCAGCCGTCACTGCTGTTAATCCTGATCGTCAGAAGGAAGTACCAGTGAGAATTTTGCCCTTCCACGTGGGAGATACAGGGGCATGGTTAGACTGCTGTTGACATAAACTCCCCCCATTCCCCCTGCCCAGCCCTAAAAAAAAAAAATTGAAAGCAGCTGGGATATTTGACATCAGTAAAAGCTTGTAATTGTCACAAAAAGTCTCTTCCCCCACCTTTTAGAGCCCATGAAGTTCTGTTGAGTCGCGGTCATTTGACCAATGAAAAAAATTGATTTACAATAGCACTTTAGTTTTACTAAAACATGTTGGCTTGTATTACCAATTCACATTGATTAATGTTTTTTTTTAAAGAAATAGATCACATATACTTTAAGTGAAGTGCTGCCATAACACAGGAGAAGCAAAGGGGTGTGCTTAGCGGAATAGGATCTGACAGATTTATGACATATTGGCCAAATGCTGTTCAGCCTTATTTGCTGAAGATGTGGACGTGTACAGTATTGTTTTTTAGGTAGTGGGAGGTTCACTTTAACTACTGCGCTCACCTTATAATCCCTATTAGTGGAATTCTGCACTCCTTCCTCAATTATTATCTTAAAGGCCTCTTTCAGAAATTCATCTGCAGTGTTATCTCGTTTACGTGAACTTTCTCCCGCCATCAAAGTCCTTACAGGAAAATCTGTAATTGTAAGACATACAGTATAAACAGTACATATATTAAGGGATTGTCCAATCGGCCCAGGAAAGATACACAGTTCTCCAAAAAAAAAGGAAAATGGGAATGCAGGAACTGTGCAGGCGGCAGAGCCATATTGTGTCAAACAAGGCCAAACACCTCAATGATGGTGCTACAACGGGCTTGGAATTTTTTTAGAGAGTCAAAGAGGAGTAGCATCTGCCGTTCAGCATTCACTCTGGAGTGAAAAAAATATACATAATATATATATATATATATATATATAGTTCTACTCTTGATGTCCTTGTACATAGAAGTAGTAAGGCACTTTAGAACCAGTAGGCCAAGGTAAAGACTGAGGCTGGGTTTACACCGCAGTGGCTCACAGCAGGGGTCCTGTGCGTCTCCATTCATCGCTTCAGGTCCGATTTTAGCCCAATTTTTTGGCTGAATTTGGACCTAAAATGGAAGACACGCAGAACTCGCACCTGTGCCGTTACGGAGATGTGTGAACTGGCGCTATAGAGCCAATTCGCAATAGTGTGAACCCAGCCTGAATCAGAACTCTTATTACTAGTTTTTTGACAGGTTAAACAGATCATGGGGGTTATTTTATGAAAGGCAAACCCACTTTGCACTTAAAATTGCACTGAAAGTGAACTTGGAAGAGCAGTCGCTGTAAATCTGAGGGGTAGATCTGAAATGAGGGGAAGCTGTGCTGATTTTATCATCCAATAATATGCAAGCTAAAAACCCTGTTTTTAGTATAAAATCTGTAAAGTATCACCATTTCTAAACTTCATCATCCTAACATCCTACCACATCATTCTTCACCCTCCTAATTTTGAACAGACTACAACAAAATACTTTCATCAGTAAAATGCAGAAGTGATGGAACATTTGTCAGAATATAATTACTGTCTGTAACAGAAATATTTTATATTCCCAAGTCTTTCCAAAAAGTTGGCGGAAGTTGAAGTTCAAAAATGGCAGGTTAAATGTGTGTGAAAGGCATCCAAAAGAAACTTACCAGTATAGGCCCGGATTCACAGAGAGTGGGCGCACATTTATGCCGGTGTAGCGCACACACAGTACGCTACGCCGGCGCAGCGCGGAGTGGCATGCACTTTATTGCTCACCAAGATACGCCAGCGTAGCGTATTTTCAAAGGCACAGGCCAGCGTAAGTGGAAGTGGGAGTGACCCCATGCAAATGATGGTCTGAGCATGGTGCAGTGTTTTACGCCTGGCGTATCACGAACTGCGCATGCGCCGTGACGTAGTCGTGACGTGGACGCATGAAATTGCACCCTTATGCGCATGCTCACAACTACGCCGGCACAACTGCCTAAGCTACGCAGGAGCACTACGTACACCGTGAACGTAACGTACGCCCAATACGCCGGCCTGTGTTCTCTGGGGCAGACCTTTGCATGTCTATTGCTGGGTTGCGCCTCATCTATGGGGAATAACTTTACACCGGACGTACAACTTACGCAAACATCGCATAGCATGCGTCGGGCGCACGTACGCTCGTGAATCGCTGTATTTACCTCATTTGCATATTTAAATGCCTAATCAATGGGAGAAGCAACATCCGTCCAAACCATATTTGCGCCCACATGGCCTGTTTTTGGACCTATGTTGGTTTGTGACTCTGGCGCACACATACGCCGGGCGCACATTTGCACTACGTCAGTGTACTTACTTCGGCGTAAGTGCTTTGTGAATCCAGGCCATAGAGTATAGGCAATGGCTAATTACATTAAGACAGTTAAAATACAATTGCAAATACAGTAGATATTGAGGTTCTTAGATTGGGTACCTTTAGGTGTGTGAAGGTAGATGAGTAGTGATGTATGTAAAAAGGTAAAAAGGTAGTCTTGTCGTGTGTAAAAAATGGCCGATGCATTTTGTGGGGTTGGGGCTCTCTCTTCTTCAAGGCTTTGATAGAGTTAGATCTGTTTGACATGGACACTGCAGTCTGTACCCTAATATGACGATGTTTCAGAGGGGGAAATTTACTAAAATCGGAGCACCCAGAATCTGGTGCAGCTGTGCATGGTAGCCAATCATCTTCTAACTTCAGCTTGTTCAATTAAGCTTTGACAATAAAACCTGGAAGCTGATTGGCTTCTATGCAGTGGTGCATGACAGTGTCTATGCTTGCTGTGTCACAAGAGTGGAATTCTTCCTACTTTGAAAATGTTTTCTCTCATTTCCTATTGAAATTCCAGGACAGAAAATGAAGGCAAATCTTTCGGATAAGGACACATTTAGCAAAAAAGTAAATTCTTAAATCAGTTGAAATATGCCTAACCCAACTCTATTATTCCAAGATTATTTAACATAAAGGCCGGATTCACACCTATGTCAATTGGTTGCGGCTTAAACCGCATCTAATGCGCAGAACATTTCTAAATACATTGGGCCAGATTCTCATAGAATTTCGCTGGCGCAGCGTAAGCCATTTACACTACGCCGCCGCAACGTAACAGAGCAAGTGCCGTATTCTCCATGCACTTGCTCCGTAGTTTGTGGAGGCGTAGTGTAAATGGCCCAGCGTAAGGCCGCGTAATTCAAAGGGGGCGGCTTGTATTTAAATTAAGCGTGCCCCCGCGTCGATCGAACTGCGCATGCGCCGGCCGGGGGAAAATCCCAGTGCGCATGCTCCAGCTCACATCGGAAAGCGTCGTTGAAACCGACGTCAAAACGACGTGATCGTCACTACGCAATGCCCTATTCGCGAACGAGTTAGTAAAACGCCCTTACGCAACGTAAGCGACACTGACCTGACGCCATACTTAACATGGCATCCGACGGCACCCGACGGCATCCGACGGTACTGCGTAAGGTTACCCCTCATATTAGCAGGGGTAACCTTAGGCCTCGTACACACGATCGGACATATCCGATGAAAACGGTCCGCGGACCATTTCCATCGGATGTGTCCGATCTGGAGTTTGATCCGATGGCGTGTACACACCATCGGATCAAATTCCCCGCCGGCGGACGGCGCGGTGACGTGGCGGTGACTCGGCGGTGGCGTTGACGCCGCCACGTCACCGTACCAGGAAGGAAAACACTTCCGCGCATGCACCAAATCCATTCGGCGGCGGCGCGGCGGCGGTGCGGGACGACATGTCTGCTGGTAAGTGTACTAACCAGCAGACATGTCGGGCGGACACATTCCCACCCGATAGATTTCAAAGCATGCTTTGAAATCTGTCGGGTGGACAAATCTGTCCGCTAGCCCATACACACGAGCGGAGATGTCTGCTGAAACGGTCCATCGGACCGTTTTCAGCGGACATATCCCCTCGTGTGTACGAGGCCTCACGCGTTCGAAAACGACATACGCGACGACGGGGCAGCGTAAAAGCGTTCGGGAATCTGCGTAGTAGCCTCATTTGCATAGGCAAATGAGAAAACAACGTAAAGGCCACCTAGTGGCCGGAGTTGTCATTACAACTACGATCCGCAAGTGTAATGGTATTACACTTGTCGGATGTTCAGCCGTATCTATGCCAAAGTGATTCAAGGAATCACTCGCATAGATACCCGGCAAAAAAAACGGCGATACGACGGGGTATCTGAGATACTCCGTCGTATCGCCTCTGAGAATCTGGCCCATTGTTTTTAATGAGGCTGGTTCACATATGTGCGATGCATTCGCACTGCGCATTGCAGAAGAAACGAGTGCGTATTTTATGTCTTGCGGTGCGGCTCAGGTGCGAATTCAGGCCCATTATCTTCTATGGGTACGCAGCTGATTCACAGATGTGTTAATTTCTCTTCAGGAATTTCTCTCATTCAGCTCAATACACTTCTGCCCCACTCTCCTCTCCCCTGTAACTTCTCCCAGGTCTCCAAATTTGCAGCTAAAACGCAATGGACCTGCTGAACACTTCTGTAATCTCCCTGCAGAGATAAGAGAGCTCAAATTCGCACCGCACAAGTGTGATTCCGGCCAGAGAGAAAATATTTGATATTATAGAGACATGAAGATTCGACGAAGCAGCTAAAAACACATGATCGCCACAAATGAACATTTATGGTCAAATGCTCTATCTATAGGCTATAGAAGAATTCTAATGTTGGTTGGCTAGTAGTAATAATTAAGAAATATACAGTAGTTGTTACTAGTCATACAACATTACAATTTTACTATAGCTTGTGGGTGGAGTATTCCACCGGAAATGTACGATTGCGGTGTTGTACAGTTTAGCTGCTTCGTCTAATCTTCTTAGAACATTTGACGGACACGATAAGCTTTCAATGACAGATTTGACCTTAACCACTTCCCGCCGGGGCAATAGGAGATTGACGTCCCGAAAATGGTTGTGAAATCCTGACTGGACCTCTATCGACGTCCTGCAGGATTTCATGCCGGCGCGCCCGTGGGGGCGCGCAGCGTGGCGATGCGAGGTGTCAGTCTGACACCCCGCATCTCCGATATTGGTAAAGAGCCTCCGGCGGAGGCTCTTTACCACGTGATCAGCTGTGTCCAATCACGGCTGATCACGATGTAAACAGGAAGAGCCGTTGACCGGCTCTTCTTCACTCGCGTCTGACAGACGCGAGTAGAGGAGAGCAGATCGGCGGCTCTCCTGACAGGGGGTTCGCGCTGATTGTTTATCAGCCCAGACCCCCCTCGGATCCCCACACTGGACCACCAGGGAGTGCCCCCCAGTACTCAATAGAGCACAAATAAATAAAAAAATATATATATTTTTTTAATGCAATCAATGCCAATCAGTTCCCACAAATGGGCACTGACTGGCAACATGGGCACTAACTGTGCCCAGCAATGCCATCAGTACCACCCCTCAGTGTCAACCAGTGTCCATCAGTGCAACCCAGTGTCCATCAGTGCCACCTCTTAGTGCCCATCTATGCCCAGTGCCCACCTATCAGTGCCCATCAGTGCAGCATACCAACACCGCCTATCAGAGCCGCCTATTGGTGCCCATAAATGCCACCTCATCGGTGCCCATCAGTGCCACCTCATCATTGCCCACCAGTGCCACCTCATCGGTGCCCACCAGTGCCGCCATATCAGTGCCCGTAATTGAAGAAGAAAACTTACTTATTTACAAAAAAATTAACAGAAAAAAAATAAAAACATATTTTTTTTTCAAAAATTCTGGTCTTTTTTTAGTTGTTGCGCGAAAAATAAAAATCGCAGAGGTGATCAAATACCACCAAAAGAAAGCTCTATTTGTGGGAACAAAATGAGAAAAATTTCATTTGGGTACAGTGTAGCATGACCGCGCAATTGTCATTCAAATTGCGACAGTGCTGAAAGTTAAAAATTTGCTTGGGCGGGAAGGTGCGTAAGTGCCTGATAAGGAAGTGGTTAATTAATACAGATTTTTGGACGAATGCATTTTTTAATGACACAAAATAAATAAAAACTAATTTCGGGAGAAACAAAATAAATGTATTTTTCGGACAAAAATGTAATTCCGAAACAAAATATTTCAGTGTGCACATGTCTACATGTTACTGGTATCTGTACTACTCCATCTCTCATTAGGATAATGGGTATTATAGGCCGGCCTAGGTTTCCTCTTCAAAAATGGAACTTCCGCTTAATCCACTCCTCACCCCCTTACATGCCACATTTGGCATGTAATTTTTTTCCTGTCCCACTTCCTCCTTCCGCCGAGGGGCTGGTAAGGCGATTAAGCTTAATCGCCTTACTGCAGCCCCTCCCCTAGGCGATCGCCTAGGACACTGACAGGTCCTAGACGATCGCCTGTCCAATCACTGCGCAGTGCCGCTTGCGCATGTGCAGTGGGCGCCCGGCCATGAAGCGGAAGGCTGTCACGGCTGGGTGCCCACAGTTAGAATGAAGACTCCAGCCGGGGAGGGGGGGAAAGGAGCGGAGCCCCGGCCGGCGCGTCGCTGGAACACTGGAGCAGGTAAGTGAATGTTTATTAAAAGCCAGCAGCTACACTTTTTGTAGCTGCTGACTTTTAATAAACATTACATTTGGGTGGAACACCCCTTTAATAGTAGTAGTACTAACAACAACTAAACATCCTTTAAGAAATCTGTTCCTTATTGTCTGTTACTTTGTATCATTTACTTGTTATTGCCATTTTTGTCTAACTGCTCTGAGAGTTCCCTTGGCTGATATTCCAGGATTTGGCTGAATTAACACTCCTATAAGTTTCTCCTTTTATTGAGTAAAAAGGCTGAAATCAGTTTGCATTGTGTCAGTGTGTTATTTAAAGGTATGGTGTTAAAGGATCACTAAAGGATTTTTTTTTTTTTTTAGCTAAATAGCTTCCTTTACCTTACTGCAGTCCTGGTTTCATGTCCTCATTGTTCGTTTTTGCTTTGAAGTTGCTGTAATTCTGCTCTGATCTCCACACTTCCTGCTTGTCTGGCTCCTTATGAAAAATCTCATGGCAGCTTTTCACTGTGGTCCAAGCTGTCATTACTGTGTGTCTAAAACTTCTCAGAACCAATCAGATTCATTTTAAAAACAAAACACTACCCTGGATTTGTTTGTTTTTGTTCTGTGTGTCTCTCTACTTCACAGAAACATGAAACCAGTTTAAAAGTGAAACTAAACTGCAGGCACATTATATGATTGATTTGTATCTATTTTTAATCATTTTTAAAAGGAATCAGTTAACTTTTATGTCTCTATACCCTGTAAACAGGTATTTCAGCAACATTTTTTTTTCCTTTAGTGACCCTTTAAAGCTTTAGTGGAGACACCTTTTCCCATAATAACTCTTAGGCCCCGTACACACGAGGAGACATGTCCGATGAAAACGGTCTCCTGCAGGATTTTGGTCCGGCGGTGTGTACACACCATCGGACGAAAATCCCCTCGGACAGAGAACGCGGTGACATGGCGGTGACGTTGACGCCGCCATGTCACCAAACCAGGAAATAAAATGCTTCCACGCATGCGTCAAATCCATTTGACGCATGCGGGGGATTTCGGTCCGCTGGTTAGTCGTTAAAACTTTTGTCCGCTGGAAACCTGTCTGCTAGCCCATACACACGATCGAATCTGTCCGCTAAAACTGGTCTGCGGACCAGTTTCAGCAGATCTGTTCGATCGTGTGTACACAGCCTTACAGGAGAGAATTTTCCTTCCTAGGGGTAGATTTCCTCTCACTTCATGTTGTCTCCCTTAATTTTGTAAGTAGGAGTCGTTTGCAAGTTGGATGCTTGTAAGTAGGGGATCGCCTGTACACAAGTCATACTCCACATACTCCACCTACTGCAGTGGTCTGGAGAGCAGCAGCTCTTAAAACACAACAAAAAGGTATTGGATAGTGACAATACAGTTCCCATTGAGATAGGTCACATCAGACAGATGTCCCCGGGTGGACATGATCCCAAGTGATTTTTCAGGGACAGCCCTTGACCTGCAAAGTGCTCTGGGGATAACTAAACAGGACTAGATACCAGAAGAGTGCCATGGTGGGGTCTGGGTACTGTTTCCAAGGCAATGCGAAGGATCAACCATTCCTAAAAATTGCAAAATAAACTCCCTTGGCTTTGCAGCTAATAAAGAATCTTGATAGAAGAAAAAGAAAAAAAAAAAAGAAAATTAAAATAATTTTAATAAAAAGGATCTGCTTTCCTCCAAAGAGAAAAGACATCCATTTTCTGAGAACAGTATCAAAAAACTGAAGCAGAGGGGTTTTACTGGTTGATTAACAGTTTTTTGCTGCTAGTGCTCAATTCTTCTGAAGGTGGCAGTATAACCAAATTGCCTCAGTATTCCCTGACCCTGTGTCACTTAGGCTCCATTCACATCTGAGCGACAAAACGCCGGTCGCCCGACGCTCTTGTCGCTCGAGATGTGAAATAACATTGCGGTCTATGGAGATGGTTCACATCTCCACGCCTGTTGCCTGAAAAAAAGTCCCGGACCCTTTTTTTCAGGCGACATTGGCGTTCGCTCATAGACCGCAATGTTAAAGAAAGAAAAAAAAAAAAAAAAGGTTAATCTACAAGCGGCAAGATAAGCCACGTACGCGGCGTATCGTGTCGTCTAGGTGTGAATGCAGCCTAAATAAACAATAAAAAAAGGTTTGGTACACTTTAACCACTTGACCACTGGGCACTTAAACACCCTTAATAACCAGACCAATTTTCAGCTTTTGGTGCTCCCACAGTTTGAATGACAATAACTCAGTCATACAACACTATAACCAAATGAATTTTTTGTCCTTTTTTTCCCACAAATAGAGCTTTCTTTTGGTGGTATTTCATCACCTCTGCGGTTTTTATTTTTTTTGCTATAAATGAAAAAAGAACAAAATTTTGCAAAAAATAATAATTTTTCTTCATTTCTATTATAAAATTTTGCAAAAAAGTAATTTTTCTTCATAAATTTGGCCTAAAATGTATACTGCTACATATCTTTGGTAAAAAAAATAAAAAATGTTGGATATTATTTAGTCTGGGTGAAAGTTATGGGGTCTACAAGCTATGGTACCAAATCCTGAAAATTGATCAATTTCATCACACCTGAAGTACTGACAGCTTCTCTCATTTCTTGAGAACCTAACATGCCAGAAAAGTACAAATACCCCCCAAATGACCCATTTTTGGAAAGAAGACATTCCAAGGTATTTAGAAAGAGGCCTGGTGAGTTTTTTAAAGTTGTAATTTTTTCCCACAATTCTTTGCAAAATCAAGATTTTTTTTTTCATCAAATTTTCATATTATTAGGTTATTTTTCACACACAGCATATGCATACCACAAATTACACCCCAAAACACATTCTGCTATTCCTCCCGAGTATGGCGATACCCCATGTGTGAGACTTTTACACAGTGCAGCCACATACAGAGGCCCAACATGCAGGGAGCACCCAGGCCAATTCTGACATTTCTCTCCTACATGTAAAAATCATCATTTATTTGCTAGAAAAATACATAGAACCCCAAAACATTATATAAAGATACCTCACGTGTGGTTTGAACACCGTTTTTATATGTGGGCGGGACTTGCGTATGCGTTCGCTTCTGCATGCGAGCTCGCGGGGACAGGGGCTGCTGTATGCCCAGAGTATTGCTAAGTATGCCCAGATTATTGCTAAGTATGCCCAGAGTATTGCGGAGTATTGCCCAGAGTATTGCCCAGAGTATTGCCCAGAGTATTGCCCAGAGTATGCCCAGAGTATTGCCAGAGTATGCCCAGAGTATTGCGGAGTATGCCCAGAGTATTGCGGAGTATGCCCAGAGTATTGCGGAGTATGCCCAGAGTATTGCGGAGTATGCCCAGAGTATGCCCAGAGTATGCCCAGAGTATGCCCAGAGCATTGCAGAGTATTGCCAGAGTATTGCCAGAGTATGCCCAGAGTATTGCAGAGTATTGCCAGAGTATTGCCAGAGTATGCCCAGAGTATTGCAGAGTATTGCCAGAGTATTGTGGAGTATGCCCAGGGTATTGCCAGAGTATGCCCAGAGTATTGCAGAGTATGCCCAGAGTATTGCAGAGTATGCCCAGAGTATTGGCAGAGTATGCCCAGAGTATTGGCAGAGTATGCCCAGAGTATTGGCAGAGTATGCCCAGAGTATTGGCAGAGTATGCCCAGAGTATTGGCAGAGTATTGCGGAGTATGCCCAGAGTATTGCGGAGTATGCCCAGAGTATTGCAGAGTATTGCCAGAGTATTGCCCAGAGTATGCCCAGAGTATGCCCAGAGTATTGCCAGAGTATTGCAGAGTATGCCCAGAGTATTGCCCAGAGTATTGCCAGAGTATGCCTTAGTATTGCCTGAGTATTGCAGAGTATGCCCAGGTGAGTATTGCAGAGTGTATGCAGCAGGGATGGCTGAGCAGGGAGGGAGGGATGGATGGATCTGTGACTACATTTGTCACAGATCCAGCCCGCAGCACTGGCGCTGCCATCCGCTCCCTCCCCTCTCCTCTCACACTGTACCGATCGGTACAGAGAGAGGAGGGAGGAACCGGCGTCAGCACATGACGCCGCTCTGTTGACAAGTGATCGCTCCGTCATTGGACGGAGCGATCACGTGGTAAACCGCCGCTATCAGCGGCGATTTACCGTGATCCGTGATGCGCCGGGTCCTCTGGACCCGGCGGTCACGGATGTTCCCGTGTGCGCGCCTCAGGAGGCGCGCGGGAGCGCGATTCTGACAGGCCGTTAATTAACGGCCAGTTAGAATACAGCAACCGCCCTAGAGCCGTACTTTCGGCATAGGGCGGTAGCAAAGTGGTTAAATTACATAATGAGTAAACATGTGCTAGTGTTTCATCAGATTAGATGACCTATCAGAACGGAAGTGACGTTTCCTCGCCGCCATCTTGCTACACCCCACACTCGTCCACAGTAAGGATACAGTGAGAAGGCAGCAACCGGACATCTTATTACACCACAGTTTTGCATTTTACACTTATTTTTAACAGTAAATAGAGCTTATATAGCGAAATTCAGTATTTTGAAATCCTTTAGGCTGTTTTGATGTTGATTTTTCAAAGCAGCGGTGTTCTGTCAGATTAGCAAACTTGTGAGATCAGCAGACTTACCGCTGTTTCTAAAATTCAACATCTAAACAGTCAGACGTATTTTAAATACTGCATTTCAGTGTTCACTTTGTTTACTGTTAAAAATAAGTGTGAAATTCAAAACTCTGGTAAGTGTAACAAGATGTCCGCTTGCCACCTTCCCACTGAATCCATACTGTGGACGAATGCAGGTGTGGCAAGATGGTGGAGACGGAACGTCACTTCCGTTAGAAATTCTGACGAAACACCGGCACTGAGGACTACTGTATGCCTATTTGGAAGAAGCAAAAAGACATTATATTTGGTATTTATATTGATGATTTACCTTTCAGATGCAGGTTATGTCCTTTGACGAGAGGTCTACATATAAATCGGAAAAGATTCATCGGTGTAAAAATAGATCACCAGAATATTATCTGTGAGAAATGATTTAAAAGAAAAAGAGGATTTATTGTAGCTGCACTTTTATTGAGGCAACATAAATGATTGCAAGGATTTGTACATACTTTATTACAGACTACAACCTCCTGCTTGTTAGCAGAAACTCGCACCTGCAATCCACTCACTTAATGCTTTCTATGTGCCAACTGCCAAGTGGGAGCGTCAGTCTGCTACAATCACAGTATTAGTTCCTGATGTGGCAATAAAAGGAAACACTGCTTGGAAAACCAGTGCACCAAGTACAGTGCCTTGAAAAAGTATTCACACCCCTTAAAATTTTCCACATTTTGTCATTTTATAACCAAAAATTTACATTTATTGTATTGAGATGTTATGTGACCGACCAACACAAAGTGGCACATAATTGTGAAGTAGGAGGAAAATGATAAAAGTTTTTCATTTTTTTTTTTTACAAATTATAATCTGAAAAGCGTGGCATGCATTCAGCCCCCTTTACTCTGATACTCCTAATTAAAATCTAGGGGGACCAATTGCCTTCAGAAGTCACCTAATTATTAAATAGAGTCCATCTGTGTGTAATTTAATCTCAGTATAAATACAGCTGGTCTGTGAAGCCCTCAGAGGTTAGTTAGGGAACCTTAGCAGACAAACAGCATCATGAAGACCAAAGAACACACCAGACAGGTCAGGAATACGGTTGTGGAGAAGTTTAAAGCAGGGTTAAGTTATAAAAACTATTGCAAGCTTTGAACATCTCACAAAGCACTGTTTTATACATCATTTGAAAATGGAAAGCTACCAGGACAAGGCCATCCATCTAAATTGACAGGCCAGACAAGGAGAGCATTAATCAGGGAAGCAGCTAAGAGGCCCATGGTAACTCTGGAGGAGCTGCAGAGGTCCACTGCTTTGGTGGGAGAATCTGTCCACAGAACAACTATTAGTTGTGCTCCCCACAAATCTGGCCTTTATGGAAGAGTGGCAAGAAGAAACCCTTTGTTGAAAGAAAGCCATAAGAAGTCCTGTTTTTAGTTTGCAAAAAGCAATGTGTGGGACACAGAAAACATGTGGAAGAAGGTGCTCTGGTCGAATGAGACCAAAATGGAACTTTTTGACCTAAACGCAAAACGCTATGCGTGGTGGAAAACTAACATTGTACATCACCCCGAACACACCATCCCCACCGTGAAACATAGTGGTGGCAGCATCATGTTGTGGGGATGCTTTTCTTCAGTGGGGCAGGGAAGCTGGTCAGAGTTGATGGGAAGATGGATGGACTCAAATACAGGGCAATCTTAGAAGAAAACCTGTTATGCCCTGTACACACGATCGGTTCATCTGATGAAAACTAACCAATGGATTTTTTCATCAGATATCCGATGAAGCTGACTTTCATCAGTCTTGCCTACCTACCATCGGTTTAATAATCCGATTGTGTCCAACACGGTGACGTAAAACACTATGACGTGCTGAGAAAAATGAAGTTCAATGCTTCGGGGCATGCGTCGACTTGATTCTGAAAATGCGTGGATTTTTTAAACTGATGAGACCCACACACAATCGGTTCATCTGATGAAAACAGTCCATCGGTCTGTTTTCATCAGATGAACCGATCGTGCGTACAGGGCATTAGAGTCTGCAAAAGACATGAGACCTTCCAGCAGGACAACGACCCTAAACATACAGTGAGAGCTACAATGCAATGGTTTAAATCAAAGCATATTCATGTGTTAAAATGGCCCAGTCAAAGTCCAGGCCTAATTCCAATTGAGAATCTGTAGCAAGACTTGAAAATTGCTGTTCACAGACATTCTCCATCCAATCTGACAGAGCTTCAGCTATTTTGCAAAGAAGAATGGGCAAAAATGTCACTCTCTAGATGTGCAAAGCTGATAGAGACATCCCCAAAAGACATGCAGCTGTAATTACAGCTAGGGATGAGCCGAACACCCCCCCGTTCGGTTCACACCAGAGCCTTCGAACGGACTGAACGTTTGCGCGAACTTTTAGAACCTCATTGAAGTCTACGGGACTCGAACGTTCGAATTCAAAAGTGCTAATTTTAAAGGCTAATATGCAAGTTATCGTCATAAAACGGGTTTGAGAACCGGGGTCTTTCCCCAGGGAACATGTATCAATGGAATAAAACGTTTTAAAAACAGTATTTTTTTCAGGAGCAGTGATTTTAATGATGCTTAAAGTGAAAAAAAATATATATGGATGAAAATCGTTGAGAAAAATAGCACGGGTCCCCCCCCCCCCCCCAGGTCATTACCAGCCGCTGAAAAGCATGGAGCAGCATCGATCGTCTATTTTCATGCTGGATTTTTATTTGGTTTAAATGATAAAGTAATTTGTTCTACGGTGTGTGTGTTTTTTCCCCCCTAAAAACTGCTATTTACACTTCCTTTGTGAAATGGTAGGGGTACAGTGTACCCCATTACCATTTCACACAGGGGGGGCAGGATCTGGTGGTCCTCTTTGTTAAAGGGGTCTTCCAGATTCTGATAAGCCCCCTGCCTGCATACCCCCACAACCACCGGGCAAGGTTTGTGGGGATGAGACCCTTGTCCCCATCAACATGGGGACAAGGTGCTTTGGGGGGCACCCCAAAGCACCCTCCCAGTGTTGAAGGCATGTGGCCTGGTACGGTTCAGGAGAGGGGGGGGGGCGCACTCTGCCCCCCCTCTTTTCTGCGGCCGGCCAGGTCAACGTGCTCGGATAAGGGGTCTGGTGTGGATTTTAGGGGGAACTCCACGCCATTTTTTTTAATTTGTGGTGGAGTTCCCATTAAAATCCACACCAGACCAGAAGGGTCTGGTTATGGATATTTTGGGGAACCCCACGTCATTTTTTTCTTAAATTGACGGCAGGGTTCCCCTTAATATCCATACCAGACCTAAAGGGTCTGGTTATTGAATTTGGGGGGACCCCCGCGCATTTTCTTTTTCCCGAACTCCGAACCCGAACTTTCAGCAATTATCCGGGTTCGGGTCCGGGTTAGGGAAAAACCCAAAGTCCGTACCGAACCCGAACTTTACAGTTCGCGTTCGCTCAACTCTATTCACGTGGCTTTAGGTGCACACTGTAAAGAGGACACAGCACACCACGTGAAAATACTTTCAGAATGATCCCCTGCCTGTGGTATTAATATGAGAAGATCCCTGTCTGTAGGAATTAATATGAGAAACACCAGCAAATCTATTGACGTAGCTTTAGGTGCACACTGTGCAGAGGACACAGACACTACACCACGTGAAAATACTGCATCTAGCACAATCACCTGCCTGCCTGTCAGTATATTAGGAATAGCGGATCTATCTAAACTCAATACAGTGTATAAATATATATACAACACCTGGAATGCATACAGTATATATCCTCTACACCAGTGGTCCTTATCTGGGTTCGATCGAACCCCAGGGGTTCGGTGAGTCAGTCTTGCAGGTTCGGCGGAGGTCAAGACACACACCTATACACACTGGCGTAGCGTGTCTATTAATTTGTATTCACCGTGTCACTGTGTCTATGCACTGGACCGGCCGCCATGTTCGGTCTCGACAATGGCGAGCCGGCGTGCTGTAATTGGGTGAATAGGTCATGTGGCCTGGCCTGAGCTGGCCTGTCTGTGATCACGGCGGGTGGCGCATGCGCTTGGAGTCTCCCGCCTTAGCCTCGCTGTCACTGCCGCCGTCATCTCCTCCGCAGTTCGGATCACTTCACCGACTGTGGCAGTGGCACTGCAGGCAGCGGCGGAGCCGCGGCGAAATATCGTGGACAGACAGGATTCGGGAAGAGCAGGTGAGACTGAGAAAATCAGACGAGTCATGTTGCTTGCCCGGCCACTGGCAGTGTGTCTGGGACTGGGGGAGAGCGGCCTGAGCGCTGGAGGTCCAGGACGACTAGTAGGGCATGTGGACTGGAGACGGATAAACATTCTGGCTTATTCTGAACGGTAGTGGCTTATTAAGTAAGTAAATGATATATAACTTCATATACAGTATATGATATATAACTTATATGCCAAACCTAGAAATCTAGAAAGGATTTTAAAGGTAAAGGTAAAGCCGCGCATTTCTGAACTGGTCTCTGAAAGACAACAGCAGAAGTCACACTGATTTGCAGTAAATATTCATTATTATGTTTTTGTTTTTGTGTGAAAATCATGTTCTAATCATGGTTTTGTTCTTTGTTCTTAATGGTTTTGTTAATTTTGTGCACCTATTTATAAATATATACCTATGTTTTGAATTCGAAAAAAAAAAAATATTTTTGTTTTTCCAATTAAGAAGGGTTCGGCGAATGCGCATATGAAACTGGTTCCACCCAAAAATGGAACTTCCGCTTAACCCACTCCTCACCCCCTTACATGCCACATTTGGCATGTCATTTTTTTGGGGGAGGAGTAGGGGCTTCAGGAGGAGTGGGACTTCCTGTCCCACTTCCTCCTTCCGTCGAGGGGCTGGTAAGGCGATTAAGCTTAATCGCCTTACTGCAGCCTCTCCCCTAGGCGATCGCCTAGGACACTGACAGGTCCTAGACGATCGCCTGTCCAATCAGCGGCGGGCCGCGCCGCACGTGCATGTGCAGTGCCGCTCGCGCATGCGCAGTGGGTGCCCGGCCGTTAGGCCGAAGGCTGTCACTGCCGGGTGCCCACAGTTAAAATGAATACGCCGGCCGGGGAGGGGGGGAGAGGAGCGGAGCCCCGGCCAGCGCGTTGCTGGAACGCTGGAGCAGGTAAGTGAATGTTTATTAAAAGCCAGCAGCTACACTTTTTGTAGCTGCTGGCTTTTAATAAACACAATATTTGGCTGGAACACCCCTTTAAGAACCACTGCTCTACACACTGTAACTCTAACTGACTAGCCTGCCTGCCTGCTCTATCTAACTCCAAAAAAATACACTCTGTCTCTCTCTCTCTGCCTCTCTCTGTAAACCACCAGCACACTACACAAGGCCGACTTCCAGGCAGCATTATATAGTGTGGGGTGTGTACTAAACCCCCTGAGCCATAATTGGTCAAAGCCACCCTGGCTTTGGCCAATTATGGCTCTCCGTTTTTTGCACGGCGTGATTGGCCAAGCATGCGGGTCATAGTGCATGCTTGGCCAATCATCAGCCAGCAATGCACTGCGATGCTGCAGTGAATTATGGGCCGTGACACGCCACTCGAATTTGGCGAAAACGGCCCAAAACGTTTGTAATTCGACGAACGATCGAACATACGAGAGTTCGACTCGAACACGAAGCTCATCCCTAATTGCAGCGAAAAAGTGGTTCTACAAGGTATTGACTCAGGGAGCTGAATACAAATGTACGCCACACTTTTCACATATTTATTTGTAAAAATTTAAAGCGATTTATCATTTTCCTTCCACTTCACAATTATGCGCCACTGTGTGTTGGTCTATCACATAAAATCCCAATAAGATACATTTACGTTTTGGTTTTAACATGACAAAATTTGGAAAATCACGAGGAGTATATATATATATATATATATATATATATATATATATATATATATACTGTAAATGAAAAGAAAAATACAGTTCTGGGTCCATGTTCTAAAGTGTAAAAGATACCCTCAGCTGTCATGGACATAAGGGTAGAATAGAACTTATAAACATTTTAGATGTTGAAGAAACTCCTAGTGACGGTACATTTCAATAGAAAGATACTTTTCAAGTGACCACATTTGGTTTATGTTGCTTCACTTGCTGCCCTAGTGACAATGTTATCACCAGAGCATAAAGTGAGAAGGACTCTTTCCAAAAAGGAAAAAAAAATATCAATAATAAAGCATATATTATTTGAAATGGGAAACATTCCAATTGTGAGAGAGGAGGGAAGGTAGAAGTGAATGCAATGATAGGAAGTGGGTGGGAAGGGTGAAGTCCACTTTACTTATTTACTGGCAAGCTGCCATCCTGTGGTCGCTGTTTTTACTGCATGAATTATTGTATATTCCCCCCAGGAAAGACACACTCTGACATCAGGAAATAAATAGTGTATTCATTGTTTAGGATGTGGGGCCAAAAGAAGAGTTCAGAGTCCAGGATTAGACCTAGCATCAGTGGCTATTGGGACTATAGCCCTGAATCTGGGGCCCATAGCCCAGAGTTTCTTACCGCAGGGGTCCCTGTCTAACCAGCAGGCTTGACCTCTCTGCAGCCAGGCCACAGGTGTTGTAAGCGTGCGCCCTGCATCTCTGATCTTCTGCCCTGTATAATGTTGGAGGTGCAGCAGGGAGCAGCGACATGACATCTCTCTGTCACGTACCTGATGGATGAGCCCGGCGTGCAAGGAGTGGCTGCCCTTGCTCCTCTGATCCCGAGACCCCTGATAGAGCAGACAGGGGGTTCAGGGATGCAGAATCGCACAAGCGCCGGTTGCAGCGCAGGAGCTTCTGTGGATCCCGGGCTGTGTAGAGAAGCAGGTGCGACTGTCGGCTGCGGATGGCAGGTAGAGACACTGGAACAATAGAAGCAGCAGGAGCGGGGGAGGTGTACTGTAGTACGGCAGATGCAAGTCCCAGCAGATGGGTCCGCCGACCGGTAGAGGATCAGGCACAGGCGTAGCAGGCAAGACAGTGGTAATGTTCAGGCCGGGTCGGCAACAGGCGGGCAGCAGAAGGTACAGAGGGTCAGGCAGGCGGATGGTCAAACAAGCCGTGGTCAAGGCAGGCGGAAGGCAAGGAGGAACAGGTACAAGCCGGGTCAGGAACAGGTTCAGGTAAGAGTAGGGTACTTGGTAGTCACGGTAACGCTGTAGACTGGACAGCAAGAGGTGTAGGGCTCAGGACCCTTTTAAACCTTAGTTTGGCACCAGAACGGCGTCCTCACGTGCCCGCGCCGCCGCCGGTGCGCGTGCCTGCGCGCGTTACGGTGGCGCGATTGCGCGCGCCGATGCTCGTGCGCGCGCCGATGTCCCGCTACTGCCATCTGGTGGACAGGGCTGCTCATGACATTGCCCCCCTCCAATGGGCAGCCTCCGGATGCCCAACTGGGACAACTTGAGAGGATGGGCGTCCTTAAAGGACTGGACCAATCTTTCCGCTTGAATGTTACACTCTGGTTCCCATGAATTGTCCTCAGGCCCATAACCTTTCCATTTAACTAAGAACTGGATCTGGTTGCGTCTCTTTCTGCAGTCCAAAATGGATTCGACCTCAAACTCCTCTTCACCGTCGACTAGAACTGGTTCAGGGGGCCCGACGTTTCGGCCGAGAAAGGGATCAGGAGTGTCAGGTTTAAGAAGTGCAACGTGAAAGACAGGGTGAATACTGAAAGTTTCTGGTAGCTCCAGTTCATAGGCCACATTATTGATTTTCCTCTTGATGGGGAAGGGACCCACAAATCTAGGACCCAGTTTTTTTGACGGGCAGGCCAGTTTCAGATTTAGAGTGGAGAGCCATACTTGGTCCCCAATTTCCAGATTAAGCTCCCCCCTCCTTTTCCTGTCAAACACTTCCTTATTGTACTCCTGCGTCCTGGTCATAGTTTCCTGCAGAATCTTATTGTTTGTGCTGAAAAAGTCCAAGGTTTCCTGGACGCCAGGCACGGTGCACTCCGGAACAGAGTTAGACAAGAACAATGGGTGAAAGCCGTAATTTGCGTAGAACGGGGATTGTCTTGTGGCGGAGTCAGGGCTGGACTGGGACATAAATTTGGCCCTGGACTTCATCCAGACTGGCCCACTTTGACTGGTCTCTCCCATGGCGGCCCGCCCCCCCCGGCCACCCAAGCCCCCTCTCCCCCTTCAATAGCCACTAGCCATTCTACTTTATTAGAGTAGAACGGCTGGTACTGGTACTTTTATAGGCAGTACCAGTGGGGAAGCTAGACATTATTTCACCCGGGGGAAAAAAATCAGTTGGGACAAGATAAGGCAGGAGTGAGAAACTCGCAGGCCATAGCTGTTGAGTCAGCTGTCTGTCCCCTCCCCCATGCTCCTCTGTCATCGTCCCTGCTCCTCCCCCTACTTCTCTGTTCCCCCCAGGTGAGCGCTGCGGGGAGGGAGAGGAGGTGAGCGCTGCTGGAAGGGAGAGACAGAGGAGCGGAGGGGGGCGGCGGTCCGCTGTCACTGAAGCCGGCCCACTGAGCCATCGGCCCACCGGGAAACTCCCTGTAGTCCCTATGGCCAGTCCATCCCTGGGCGGAGTGAATGGAGTTATTGTACACAAACTCAGCTAAGGGCAGCAGGGAAGCCCAGTCTTCTTGGGAGAAGGGGGAGAAACAGCGCAAGTATTGCTCAAGTGTCTGGTTAGTTCTCTCTGTCTGGCCATTAGATTGCGGGTGGTAAGCTGAGGAGAATGACAAACCAATCTTGAGGGCCTCACAGAGTGCTCTCCAAAACCTGGAAGTAAATTGTACCCCCCGATCGGATACAATATTGGCAGGGACACCGTGGAGCCTCACAATTTCTTTAATGAACATCCTCGTTGTTTCTGGGGCAGAGGGTGTGCCTCTCATGGGCAGGAAGTGTGCCATTTTAGAAAGTCTATCTACCACCACGAAGATAGTGGTAAAGCCATCTGAAAGGGGGAGCTCCACAATAAAGTCCATGGACATCATCCTCCAAGGTCTTTCTGGTACTGGCAACGGCTTTAGTAGACCCCAGGCTCTTGATTTACTCCCCTTGTTCCGCATGCATGTGACACAGGACTCCACGTACTTCCTACAGTCCGTTAAAAGTTGGGGCCACCAGAATGTTCGCTGCAGCAGTTCGGACGTCTTATGCACCCCGAAGTGGCCGGCCAGCTTATGGTCATGGCAAAACTTTAAAACACTAACCCGTAGGCCTTCCGGCACAAAAATGTTGTCCTGGTGCCACAGCAGACCATCCCTCAACTGTAGATCCAAACTAGGTACGGGGGAAATACCAGACGAGGCTTGCCTGATTTGGGATAACAGATCCTCTTGCAGCAATAAGAAGTTTCCAGATGACAAGATTGTATCCGGAGGGGTAAGTTTTTCCGGGTCACCAAACATACGGGAAAGGGCGTCAGGCTTGGAATTTTTCGACCCAGGTCTGTAAGTTATATGGAACGAAAATCTGGTGAAGAACAATGCCCACCTGGCCTGGCGTGGTTTCAGTCTCTTAGCGGCTTTGAGGTATTCCAGGTTCCTGTGATCGGTGTAGATCAGGATCGGGTGTGCTGCGCCTTCCAGGAGGTACCGCCACTTCTCCAGAACGGCCTTGATTGCCAGCAATTCCAGATCCCCCACACCGTAATTCCTTTCTGGTTCCGACAACTTGCGAGAAAAAAAAGCAACAGGATGTAAGAGGGCCTTGGGGCCCTGTCTTTGGGAGAGGACCGCTCCGACTGCGATCTCTGATGCATCCACCTCCAGGATGTAGGGTAAGCTAGCATCGGGGTGTCTGAGGATAGATGCTGAGGTGAACAAGTCCTTTAGTTTCTCAAAAGCTGCTTGGGACTCCGGGGACCACTGGAACCGACTGGTTTGTTTGGTCAGGTTGGTTATCGGGGCAATGATACTAGAGAACCCCCTGATGAATTTTCTATAAAAGTTTGCAAAGCCAACAAAGCGTTGGACCCCCTTCTTATCCTTGGGTGCCGGCCAGTCCAGAATTGCAGTGACTTTCTGAGGGTCCATCTTAATGCCTCCCACCGAGATTATAAGGCCCAAGAACTGTATGGTTTGACGCTCGAACTCGCACTTCTTGGGCTTAGCATAGAGTCCGTGCACTCGAAGATGTCCGAGCACACACTTGGCGTGTTCCCGATGCTTGCTTACAGATGGGGAGAAAATGAGGATATCGTCCAAATAAACAATAACAAAAAGGTCAAGGTAGTCTCTGAAAATATCATTCACGAAATGCTGGAAGGTGGCAGGGGCGTTACAAAGCCCGAAGGGCATGACAAGGTACTCGAAGTGCCCGAAGCGAGTGCGGAAAGCCGTTTTCCACTCATCTCCGTCTCTAATACGCACTAGGTTGTACGCCCCACGGAGGTCCAGTTTCGTGAAAATCACCGCAGCTCCCAAACGCTGGAATAACTCGGGTACCAAGGGGAGGGGGTACCGGTTTTTAATAGTCACTTTGTTCAATTCTCTATAGTCCACGCAAGGGCGGAGAGAATGGTCCTTTTTTTTTTCCACGAAAAAGATCCCGGCTCCAGCCGGAGAGGTGGATGGGCGGATGAACCCCTTTTTGAGATTTTCATCAATGTACGTCTTTAACGTCTCGAGCTCAAGTCCTGTCAAGGGGAAGATCCGCCCGAAGGAAATTTTGGCTCCGGGAAGGAGCTCTATCGGGCAGTCGTAGGCCCTATGTGGAGGAAGGGTCTCAGCCCCCTTCTTACTGAACACGTCCAAAAAGTCATGATAAACACTGGGGACGGCTTGGCGGGTTTCAACATCAGAGTCCATACAGAGCAGAGGGGACGAGGACGATGACACTTGTAGGCAATGTTGGCGGCAGTAAGGAGAGCTGAGAATAATTTCCCCCGTGACCCAGTTGATTTGCGGGTTGTGGGCTTGTAGCCACGGCATGCCTAGGATAATGGGGAACATGGGGGAACCGATAACATCCAGGCACAGCAGTTCATGGTGAGTGTTGGCAATTGTTGTGGCCAAAGGCAGAGTTTCTTGGGTAACCGGCCCGGACCTTAAGGCAGATCCGTCGACAAGATATACAGAAAGTCCAATAGCCTTAGGACGCAGAGGAATTAGGTGTCGGGTGGCGAAAGACTGGTCCAGGAAACAACTGCAGGCTCCCGAATCAATAATGGCGTTGGCCGGAATATTCCTTCCGGGAAGCTGAAAAACAATGGAGACAGCCAGATGAGTAGAATAATTCTTGGGGGCAGCGGGTACATGGACAGATGACAGGAAGGGACACTTACGAAGCTTCGCCGCACAGGACCTCACAAAGTGCCCGGGCTCCCCACAATACAGGCAGAGATTGTTGAGTCTTCGACGCTGGCGCTCCTCTGGAGTAAGAGGCGGACGAAGGAGCCCCAACTGCATGGGTTCCGATGTGTCTGGTGAAGGGGAAGTCGTTGGGACCTGTGGAGCCGGGTTGGAAAAGGAGGGCACTCGCGGCAGCATCCAGACTGGGCGGGATGGACCGCTGGCCCGTTCAGACCGGCGCTCTCTCAGGCGCCTATCAATCTGGATCGTCAAGTTGATTAGGGCGTCTAAAGTTCCAGGGACGCCTACCCGAGCCAGTTCGTCCTTGAGGGACTCCGACAGGCCCAGGCGGAACTGATAGCAAAGGGCCGCATTGTTCCAGTTGGTGTCTGAGCTCCATCTCCGGAACTCAGACACGTAGTCCTCCGCTGGCCTGCGACCTTGTTGAAGAGCATGTAGGATGGCCTCTGCAGTGGCAACCTGATGTGGATCCTGGTACAACAAAGACATGGCCTGGAAGAAGGTGTCTAGGGTATCAAGGGAAACGTCCTTTTGTTCCAGGAGACGATGGGCCCAGGCCTGTGGTTCTCCGGATAAGAGCGAGATCACAAAGCCCACCTTAGTGGCCTCCAGAGAGAAGATCCGAGGCTGCAATGCAAAGAAAAGTTCGCAGGCGTTTTGGAAAGCTCGGTATTTACTCCATTCCCCGGAGAACCTCTCTGGTAAGGGGACCCTGGGCTCTGGTGGCATCATGATCACCGAAGGCGTAGCAGGGTTGCCTGTGGCAGCAGAGGTGGAAGCTGGAGCAGATAAGGCCTGGACGCGGTTCTCCAATCGTGTATAACCCTCTTGCAGGGTTCGGACTGCCTGAGTTAGTCCATCAAGATGCCGGCATAGTTCCTGCATAGGATCCACTCCTTGCGCGGGCTCAGACATGGCTGTCCAGTACTGTCACGTACCTGATGGATGAGCCCGGCGTGCAAGGAGTGGCTGCCCTTCCTCCTCTGATCCCGAGACCCCTGATAGAGCAGACAGGGGGTTCAGGGATGCAGAGTCGCACAAGCGCCGGTTGCAGCGCAGGTGCTGGGCTGGGAGGAGCTTCTGTGGATCCCGGGCTGTGTAGAGAAGCAGGTGCGACTGTCGGCTGCGGATGGCAGGTAGAGGCACTGGAACAACAGAAGCAGCAGGAGCGGGGGAGGTGTACTGTAGTACGGCAGATGCAAGTCCCAGCAGATGGGTCCGCCGACCGGTAGAGGATCAGGCACAGGCGTAGCAGGCAAGACAGTGGTAATGTTCAGGCCGGGTCGGCAACAGGCGGGCAGCAGAAGGTACAGAGGGTCAGGCAGGCGGATGGTCAAACAAGCCGTGGTCAAGGCAGGCGGAAGGCAAGGAGGAACAGGTACAAGCCGGGTCAGGAACAGGTTCAGGTAAGAGTAGGGTACTTGGTAGTCACGGTAACGCTGTAGACTGGACAGCAAGAGGTGTAGGGCTCAGGACCCTTTTAAACCTTAGTTTGGCGCCAGAACAGCGTCCTCACGTGCCCGCGCACCGCTGCCGGTGCGCGTGCCCGCGCGCGTTACGGTGCCGCGATTGCGGGCGCCCGCCGATGTCCCGCTACTGCCATCTGGTGGACAGGGCTGCTCATGACACTCTCACTGCCCGCCCTGCATCACTGTACTCCTGCCCTCATTCATAACCGACAACTCCCACCTGCCTCTGTGCTAAATGGACCAGTGCTGCCAGCCTGCCACCAATGCATTGACTACGCACATTTGGTGGCACTGGCTGGCATGGCAAGTGACAATCCACAAATAGTGGCAGGTGACATGGCAAGCGATCATCCACATCTGGTGGCTGGTGATGTGACAATACACATCTGATGGTAAGTGACAATGCACATCTGGTGGCAGGCGATGTGGCAAGTGACAATCCACATTTGGTGACAATCTGCATCTGGTGGCAGGTAATGTGGCAGGTGACAATCCGCAAATGGTGGCAGGTGACGTGGCAAGTGACAATCTACATCAGGTGGCAGGCAACAGTGGTAAGTGACAATCCGCATCTGGTGGAATGTGACGGTGACAAATGGAAATCCACATCTGGAGGCAGGCGACAGTGGCAAGAGACAATCGACATCTGGTGGCAGGCAACAGTGGCAAGTGACAAGCTGCATCTGGTGAAAGGCGACGGTGGCAAGTGACACGATTAGGGCTCTCACTGATTCTGTATTATGGTCAGTCGAACCACTTCATTATGTATTACAATGTAACAATAGAAATAATGCACTTCAATCACCCTGACACCATATGAACCATGGTGCCGCGATAACTGAAGCACAAACACCACATGCTCCCCCCCCCCCCGGGTTGGTGATCGCTGCTATGGGCTCAGGCTCAGATCTTTTGCAGAGCCAGAAACACCCCTGCCTAGCATTATTGCATTCATGGTTGGGGTCGATGGTTGTGCCATTGACAGAAAATTCAGGGGAAGGGGCACATGGGGAAGGAAATATTATGAGCTGGTTTTTGGACAGGATGAGTTTGAGGAAGTGTTGTGACATCCAGACTGATATGTTGGTCATCAAATTAGTGATACGTGAGGAGACTGATGTTGTGAGCTGAGGGGTAGATAGATAAATTTGGGTGTTGTTAGGATAAAAATTATATTGAAAACCATTGGAGGCTATCAACTGACCCAGGGAGGAGGTGTAGATTGAGAATAGGGGACATCTAAGAACAGAACATTTGGGAACCCTGACAGAGAAAGGAGAGGAGAGGATGAAGTAGAGTTGTAAGTGACACTGAAGGTGGGATAGATAGGATGAGGGCCAATTAGGAGCACAATAACAGAGGCCGAAGCCTCTTACTGGCCACGCTGTTCTGACTTTTTATACTGAGGCCTCTAAGCTGCGAATACCCATGCCACTTCAAATTAGGGTGACCACATTTCCAAACTACCATTCAGAGCCACCCCTCCTTCCCAAAAATCTACGTGAGGCAACCGGCAAGTGGTTAGTCAAGCCCCCTTGAAGGTGGGGCCATGTTGGACCCCCCTTCGAAAAAAAAAGTTTGCCACTTTGTGGATTGTCTCCCAGTAGGGTGACCACATTTCCAAACTACCATTCAGGGACACCCTCCCTTCCCAAAAATCAGCTTGTGCTGTAACGAATGCTGGCTGGGGCCTATGGTTCTACAAGGGATCCTAAGCTGTCAAGCCAAGTGGGGGAAGCTTCTCAGCGAAGGAAACCAGGGGAGGACCTGCTCTGGAGGAGACTAAGCAAGGCAAGCTGAGGTCTCAGGATAGGCCTGGTGACCTCGTTAAGGAAAAGGATCCACTATGCAATTTGTCTTACAGCCCGCCGGGTTGGCTTAACCTCCTGAGGCCCGAATGACGGCTACAGCGCGGACCTAAAAATTCAGGAGGACGTCAATTGACGTCCTCCCCTTTGCTCGTTCCCCGCGCGCGCTCCCGAGCGCACAGCGGGGAAAATCTGTGTTGGCCGTGTCCCTTGGACACAGCCAATTACAGATCGCTGCGAACAGCCAATCAGAGTGACCGTTTGCGATGCGATCTGTGCGGCCAATGAGAGATGATCTCAAATGTAAACACATGAGATCATCTCTCATTGCTGCCTCTCCCTCCTCACACAGACACAGCGTGTGAGGAGGGAGAACGGATCGGAGAGTGTACAGTGTCCATACAGTGCCATCCCTGTGCCACCTCATCAGTGCCATCCCTGTGTCACCTCATCAGTGCCATCCCTGTGCCGCCAATCAGTGCCATCCCTGTGCCGCCTATCAGTGCCATCCCTGTGCCTCCTATCAGTGCCCACCTGTGCCGCCTATCAGTGCCCACCTGTGCCGCCATTAAGTGCCCACCTGTGCCGCCGTTCAGTGCCCACCTGTGCCGCCGTTCAGTGCCCACCTGTGCAGCCAATCGGTGCCCACCTGTGCAGCCAATCGGTGCCCACCTGTGCAGCCAATCGGTGCCCACCTGTGCCACCTCATCAGTGCCCACCTGTGCCACCTCATCAGTGCCCACCGGTGCCACCTCATCAGTGCCCACCTGTGCCACCTCATCAGTGCCCACCTGTGCCAATCAATGCCCATCTGTATTTGGGGGGAATTTGTACTTTCCTGGCTTGTTAGGGTCTCAAGAAATAAGATAGGCCTTCAATACATCAGGTGCGATCAGATGTGATAATTTTTTATGATTTGCACTATAGCTTGTAGACTCTAAAACGTTCACACAGACCAAATAATTTCCAAAAATGTTGGGTTATTTTTATCAAAGACATTTAGCAGTATAAATTGTGACCAAAATGTATGAAGAAAAATTAATAATTTGCAAAATGTTATCACAGAAACTAAGAAAAAATAATTTTTTTCCAAATTTTCGGTCTTTTTTCATTAATAGCGCAAAAAACAAACAAACCCAGAGGTGATCAAATACCACCAAAAGAAAGCTCTATTTGTATGAAAAAAAGGACAAAAAAAATCATTTGGGTACAGTGTTGCATGACTGAAAGCTGAAAATTGCTCTGGGCAGGAGGGGTGTTTAAGTGCCCAGTAAGCAAGTGGTTAAAGGCTCTTTTGCTGTAAGACAGGAAATTTGGGACTGAAATCCTGTGGCAGAGGATTTCTGACTATCCATCCTGTGCTCTCAGACGGTCTATGGCAGAGACGGTTTCTATACTGTCCGTGCATCATTCCAGCTGCTAGGCCATGTAAGAGGGGTCTATCTGGGTAAGCAATACCCACTCAGGAGTGAGTGGTGAATACTGGAACTTAGAATACTTTTTGTGCATTCTATACCGTGTACCTGAACCTTCCCCTTCTCTCTATACTCTTTACTTCCTTCACAAGTTTTATGCAGCAAAAATAAAGCCTACAGTTGAAGGTTTTACATCTTGTTTGGACATTTCAATTTCTACAGACTTACTTCCCTGGACAACGAACTTAGGCGGCGTACACACGACCGAGGTTCTCGCTGGAAACCAGCGAGAACCTCGCTGGAAGCTGCATTCCAGCGAGGACCTCGGCCGTGTGTACGCTCTCGGCGAGCATCCCGTCGGGAATGCCGTCGAGCAGAAATAGAGAGTATGTTCTCTATTTGCTCGACGGCCCGCCTGGATGAATGGCTGGTTGCCATTCCCGACGGGCGGGTCGCCGATTTCGACGGCCGGCAGAGAACCTCGACGGGCAGAACGATGTGTTCTGCCCGTCGAGGTTCTCTGCCGTGTGTACACGGCCATAGAGATAATGTGCAAAACCAAAAATCTAAACCAGCAGCTCCTATGGGGGTAGTGCTACACGTGGGGGCTCGTCCGGAATTATTTGCCATTGCCACTGACAACCGGATTAATGTGTTTCACTTTATTGAAGTCTGCAATCAAGGAAGTGTTGAACTGTGCTTCAAGAGAGAGAAAGGGGTTAAGGGTACAGATTGCTTTGCCATCCGCGTGGGCGGAGCCAGAAAAGAAAATCCTGCAAGCTACGTTCCAAAAGAGCAGAAACGGGAGGAGTTCCCGCCAACTGTGTAAAACACATGTGAGCGCTTGGCGCCAAGACCAGAAGTTGCCAGATCGAGTGTCAGGAGAATATATTAGATCAGTACTGTGTGACTGCACAGAGGAGACCAAACAATATAATTAGTGAAGTGAAAAGGTGTTTATTTACAAAAATAAGTGAGGACAACCAGTGCAAACAGTGAACAATATATATATATATATATATATATATATATATATAGTCAAAGGGAGATACCGTATTCATAAACCAAGCCAGGCCGAGGTCATACACGTGGGAAGTCAGCCGATGGGTAAGGATGGGACAGGACAGAGCAGGGTGCGGATGGATGGATGAGCTGCGGGGTAAGATCCAGGGAAGACAGGAATCAGGAAACAGGGCGGAAAAGTCCAGGCAGGGATCAGGATCAAGGATCACGGAACAAGATTAAGGCACAAAATCAGGATCAAAGACAGGGTCTGGATACAGGCTGAGGTCTGGGAGATATGACGATACCAGGGCGAGCTCTGCTTGAGCTCGCCGGGTATAAGTAGTGCTGCTGATTGAGCTCAGGTTACAGCTGAGTGGAGAAAAGGCTGTGTGCTCCATACTGCCAGGAAGCCCCCGCTGGTGGAGGCCAGTACTGCACCCCAAATAATAGGCAGTATCACCAGCAGGGGGGACCTTCCCTGACATCGAGAGAGAATATCGAGCAGCATGACGTCTTTTTCTTGGGCATCAGCCATGTCAGGGCCCAGGATGTTATCCATGCCAAATACTGTGGGTGCCGCATCATCCGGAGCCCCGCTTACAGATACAGGGATCCGACTAAAGCCCTGGGGATGCTTCACACTTTATACAAGCCGGGATGTGGAGGCCCTGGGCATGCTGTGCCCTGGATGCGAGGGACTGATTGTGCAGTTGCGCTCATTCGGACGATGCCTGTCCTTTGGAGAGTACCAGTTCGAGGTGGAACAACTCACTTTGCCATCCCGTGCCTATCGCATAGACTGGATAACAGGCACCGTAACTGCAGAGGAGGCCGTCTTTGCCCCTGCGGTTCAGCCTGCGCGAACTACATCTACTACACCAAGTGAGTCCGGAGTAAGTGTCGCTGCCACTACAGAGCCTCCAGCGGACATCACACTTGTGCCCTCGTCCCACCCGTGAAACGGAAGGTGGGATACGTCAAGGCCTCCCACGGCCGTGGTAGAGGCCTACCCCAGCACCTGCCAGAACCGGACCTCGTTAGCGGAGAGGTATCCGGGAAGTCCACGCCAGGAACCGGTAAGGAGGCTGGGGAAAAAGTCACTGAGACTGTCCGCACTTATCTGCCTGCGGAGGAGTGGGAGGATTCGGAGTTGGATACCTTGTCCGACACCGGGGATGACGATCTGAAACAATGTCTCAAGAGCTAAGATGGAGCAACAGAATATGTATTACTCCGAGACATAGTTTTTCGGAAGAGTTGCCTATGAACTCCAGGGAAACCACACCTCGGGTGGAAACCCCGGGTGCAGAAAAGGAAGTTTTTCCCAATGAGGGAACCCTGTCCCAACCTGTACAGGCCCTGATTCGGAAATTACCAGATGCCTATGTATTACCCGGGACAGGAAGCTCCCGGACATTACCTAAGGTCACCCGCTTGCAGCGAGTACTAATTAAGAGAGTAGCTACTGAGTATGGCCTAGTGTTCCCCTATGTACCCAAAGAGATAATGTCGGAGATCGAGGTCAGCCAAGAACAGTGGTACAGGGAGGCCATCTGGGACTACTTGAAGGTACCTAAGCCGTTCAGGAACTTGGACCATTTGTTCATCATGGCTGAACAGTTCAAAGGGTGCTGGTTACACTAGAGCCATGGCCGGCATATTTACTCCGACCGGGTAGTTCTGTACAGGCCGGGAAAGGACGATCTGGTCTACTTTATTACCATATTGGAGAAACAGGGAAACACCCTGACCTTGCCGGATCCCAGGTTCTATTTGTAATTCTGAACCAGCAGAAGAACTCTTTTTTTTCTACTTCTGCCGATTTCTCACAACAAGTGAAAGGATACTCTGGCTATTGAGAAGTTTGTTTTTGTTTCCTCCCTATACCATGCTGCTGGACTTTGGGAAATTAGGTATACAGAGTAGGGTGCTGAGAACGCCTGGTTCAAGATGTGTTTTATTCTTATTCCAGCCTCTGCTTAAAGGACTTTTGTGCCTCTGACACTAGGCAGTGGTTGTCAGAATAAGAGACTCTTTAGAATTTGATATGTGGTCTTTGAGAGGGAACGTTTCCTCTCTTCGGAGATACAGCTCTGCTTCCTTGTAAATATTTGTGATGTATTTTTGAAAGGTATATTTTTCTATGCATGTTTGTGTTCTCTTTTAGGTACCAGATCTGCTGTCAAGACCATCGGGGAATGGGGTGGGATTAGACAGTTAGAGAAGGGTGGTAAATTGTCGTGTGTAATATATAATGTGCTGATGTCTTTTTGAAAATGTGTGCCATTGTTATACTCTGTTTCCTTTCCTTTTTCTCCCCGTCCAAATTTTTGGTTCAGTTACCCAACTCTCAGGCTTGAGAGGTTGTTGCTTATCTCAGACACTGAGGACAGTGTATTTTTGTAGTGGAAGGTGTATGTAGCGCTGGTCTCCCAATGAGTGGGTTCTATTGTAAATTTAGGGGGCGTCTGAGCCATAGTTGGGCTCAGACTCTGCTAATTGTAAATTTGCCTCTGTTCTGGCTGTGGTTGTGCTCGGTAGAGATTTTCCCCTGTTGCCTGTAGGTGGTGTTACCACCTCGGGCCCATGTTGGAACGTGGGTGAACGATGGTGTGTTGGGTGGCCCTTCTCGGCGGCAGCCCAGTGGGAGTGGGCAGAGGGGCAGACGCCGTTTTCCGGGGTCTTTTGCCTCGTGACCCTCCTGGCGCGAGGTGGGTTTGCGTGGTTCCAGTCTCAGGACTACGTTGGTCTGAGGCTGTACTCCTATCAGGTAGGCCCAGCTATGCTGGCTGGGGCCTATGGTTCTACAAGGGATACCAAGCTGTCCATCCAAGTGGGGGAAGCTTCTTAGCGAATGAAACCGGGGGAGGACGTGCCCTGGAAGAGACCAAGCAAGGCAAGCTGATATCTCGGGATAGGCCTCGTTAAGAAAAAGGATCCACTATGCAATTTGTCTTACAGTCCGCCGGATTGGCTTAACCACTTCAGCCCCGGACCAAAATGCAGCTAAAAGACCAGGCCCCTTTTTGCAAATTGGCACTGCGTCGCTTTAACTGACAATTGCGCGGTCGTGCGACGTGGCTCCCAAACAAAATTGGCATCCTTTTTTTCCCAAAAATAGAGCTTTCTTTTGGTGGTATTTGATCACCGGTTTTTATTTTTTGCGCTATAAACAAAAATAGAGCGACAATTGTGAAAATAATGCAATGTTTTTTACTTTTTGCTATAATAAATATCCCCCAAAAATATATAAAAATGTTTTTTTTCCTCAGTTTAGGCCGATACGTATTCTTCTACCTATTTTTGGTAAAAAAATCGCAATAAGCGTTTATCGGTTGGTTTATCGGTTGGTTGGTTTATCGGTAGCGTTTACAAAATAGGGGATAGTTTTATTGCATTTTTATTATTTTTGTTACTACTAATGGTGGCGATCAGCAATTTTTTCATGAATGCGACATTATGGTGGACACTTTGGACAATTTTGACACATTTTTGGGACAATTGTCATTTTCACAGCAAAAAATGCATTTAAATTGCATTGTTTATTGTGGAAATGACAGGTGCAGTTTGGGAGTTAACCACAAGGGGGCACTGTAGGGGTTATGTGTTCCCTGTGTGTGTTTACAACTGTAGGGGTGTGTGGTTGTAGGTGTGAAGTCATCGATCGTGTCCCCCCTATAAAACGGATGACGCGATCGATGCTGCCGCCACAGTGAAGCACGGGGAAGCCGTGTTTACACACGGCTCTCCCCGTTCTTCAGCTCCGGGGACCGATCGCCGCACTCCAGTCCGTGCGCCCGTGACCCAGGACTGGGTAGTAGTGCAGGACGTACCTGTACGTGGATCTGCCCAGCCGTGCCATTCTGCCGACGTATATGTGCAGGAATCGGTCCTTAAGTGGTTAAAGGCTCTTTTGCTGTAAGGCAGGAAGTTTGGGACTGAAATCCTGTGGCAGAGGATTCCGGACTATCCATCCTGTGTTCTCAGACGGTCTGTGGCAGAGACTGTTTCTATACTGTCCGTGCATCATTCCTGCTGCTAGGCCATGTGAGAGGGGTCTATCCGGGTGAGTAATACCCACTCAGGAGTGAGTGATGAATACTGAAACTTTGAATACTTTTTGTGCATTCTGTACCGTGTACCTGAACCTTCCCCTTCTCTCTATACAGTTGAAGGTTTTACATCTTGTGTGAACATTGCAATTTCTACAGACTTCCTTCCCTGGACAACAAACTTAGTGGTAACGTGCAAAACCCAAAATCTAAACCAGCAGCTCCTACGGGGGTAGTGCTACATTCACATTGATTGTTTTTGTTTTCATTGTTGTATGGCACAATTTTCTGTGATGTTCCCTTTGTAAATGCAAGTTTATATTCAGGTGCCACGTATTCATTTTTGCCATCACTTAAAACTCCACCTAAAAGGGGAAGCTACACTTGTTTTCGTCTGCCCCCCTCCACTGCCACTGCTGGTTTTGAAAGGTACTCACTCCCACTTATGGGTAAAATCATCAAACTATGACATTTCTGGCCCCTCTTCCTTTTTCCCCTGCCTTCTGGCACACACACAGGTCCCAGAAGACGGCAGGACCATTTAGAAAGCACAAACACGACTCGCACATGTGCAGTAGGAAACTGCGCCTGAATCTGATTAACGAATCGACTTGGAGTGCTAACATCGTGGGATCCCTGGACAGGTTAGTGTCCTTATATTTAAAGTCAGCAGCTACAGTATTTGTAGCTGCTGAATTTTTTTATTTTTATTTATTTTGCCCTTTTTGAGGAGATTTGGCTGACACCTTAAAAAGCAGTGGGGTTACTAAAACTTGTGCAGCTGTGTATTCTGACTCTGATTGTTGTGAAGCGATTTATCCCATGTGAGACCTATATGCCTGTGCCTATAAGCAGATATACCACAAAAATCCTCCTGCGCTCTGGTGTATCGCCAAACTGGGTGTATCAGTATGGTATAAAGGCAAAGTCTTAAGTCTTGCAGCCCTCCACAGAACAAAGGGTGTTCATATGGCTAAAATGAAAAAAAGAAAAGAAAGGAGGGCGCACCGACCTTGTGCATTACCACTTATACATTTTAATATACACAAAATAAAAAGCAATGGTCCTACTTACAAACATTCAGTAGTAAGCGCATTAAAAACAGCTGAACCTGGACCTCACGGCACCTGCCAGTCAGACCCTAAACACCAATGTGGCTGACGCGTTTCTGGGGCGTACCCCCTTCTTCAAAGCCTAGGTGGTCTGCAATAGCTCTCTCTTCCTGCAAACCATCCCTTTATAGGTGCATGTGTGCATACAGGCGCAGCCATTCGTCACTAGCTGACTGGTCCCGCCTTTCTTACGGGACTCCGCCCACCCCATTAGTCACCCAAATGGGCTCCATCTGTGTGGAGGGGCAAGTTGATCTAGGTGCCCATCCTATACGATGGGGTACACAGCAAGTGACACAAGACTGGCAATGCAGCAGTGCAATGGGATCACCAAACTATCTATTGCAATATGTCTACTGGCAGCTCTACTAAAGCCTGGCCTACTCGCCAGGTCCTACCACAGGGCCTTTAATGCAACAGTAGGCCGAGGGGTACAACATGAAGGTACCCACCTGGTGAATCTTGTGCCCAAGGAGACAGCCACTTATACCTCAGGCTGCCACCGCTCCACCGTCGGCGCCCTGGTTTAGCTGGAACGCACGCCATGCACAGTCAGGAAGTGCGGGGCCTTCTGCGTTCCATCCCGCACTTCCGGTTTCGCCGTACTCGCGCATGCGCGCGGGCATACGCGCGCACGCAGATATGCGCGCGCACACAGATATGCGCGCGCATAGCATGTGGATTGCGTTCCACGATCACAGGAAGTGCGGGTGTTTGCGTTCCACCCGCTACTTCCGGTTTGGTGCCAGCCAGTGAACGGGCTCCCATAGCTCTAGATGGCGGTGCAGGGTGCAGGAACTAGCCTCCCACATTAAAATGATGAAGTGTAGCCCAAAAGAAACCCCTTGCACCATATATACACACATATCCCCACAAAAGGATAATGGCAGCCGTGCCAGAGTAGGCATATCTAGTGGGAGACGGGCGCAAGTCCGTCTCCTAATCCTACTAGACATCCCTCTTAAAGGAGTATAAGACTTAATAAAAAGCGATATATTTACACGCATATATAATGAATAAAATAATACATAGTAAATACAGGCAAATATATTAAAAACATATATAACATACTAAAAGCACACTATATAAACTGCACATTTTTTAGGATACATATAAGAAGCATTCGTGGTCTAATCTGTGTGATCAGGCTATCCTGGAGTATAATACACTAGTAATAATATTACCGGTACTATCTACATACGAGTTTGAATAAGTATATAAATATAAATATGTAGAGAATGCAAAAAGGCCCAAACTTAGGAATATACCCAATATTAGCATATATATCGCTACGTAGGGGCCAGTATCTGTGTACCAATAGCACTTAGTGACAGCCCTCCTTGCACGGAACCCCTGGGACTGGTCCCATGGGAATAGAGAGAGAGAGAAATATATCGTTTTTAGGACCACCTCATTTGGTTATATCATATAGTTACAGTCTACTTGTACAGTATATATAAAAAGAGAACCCTATACTAAAAAAAGCGACAATGTCGTCCACTAGATTAAAATAAATTAATAAATATTCACTCCAATAAAAGCTCCCTATCTATAGCAAGAATAAAAACAGAACTTCTCAGGATAGAACATTTTATCCCCCCCTCCCAGCTCTCCAGAACATCAGCTCAAAACCGTACTACAGATGGGTGGACCTCCACTGACTATACCAGTGCCTACCCGGCTCAATTGAACTCTATTAAATTGTGTTATGTTATATTATGTAGCTCAAAGTGTTTGGCATAGAAGCTATGTCAAGTGACCTTGACAGTGGTAAAAAGTTTCAGATCCTATGCAGAAGGGAGGCCTATTGGATCTTTACTTTAAAAACCTTGGCTCCGCAAGGTCTCAACGAAGAGATTGAGCTACATAATATAACATAACACAATTTAATAGAGTTCAATTGAGCCGGGTAGGCACTGGTATAGTCAGTGGAGGTCCACCCATCTGTAGTACGGTTTTGAGCTGATGTTCTGGAGAGCTGGGAGGGGGGGATAAAATGTTCTATCCTGAGAAGTTCTGTTTTTATTCTTGCTATAGATAGGGAGCTTTTATTGGAGTGAATATTTATTAATTTATTTTAATCTAGTGGACGACATTGTCGCTTTTTTTAGTATAGGGTTCTCTTTTTATATATACTGTACAAGTAGACTGTAACTATATGATATAACCAAATGAGGTGGTCCTAAAAACGATATATTTCTCTCTCTCTCTATTCCCATGGGACCAGTCCCAGGGGTTCCGTGCAAGGAGGGCTGTCACTAAGTGCTATTGGTACACAGATACTGGCCCCTACGTAGCGATATATATGCTAATATTGGGTATATTCCTACGTTTGGGCCTTTTTGCATTCTCTACATATTTATATTTATATACTTATTCAAACTCGTATGTAGATAGTACCGGTAATATTATTACTAGTGTATTATACTCCAGGATAGCCTGATCACACAGATTAGACCACGAATGCTTCTTATATGTATCCTAAAAAATGTGCAGTTTATATAGTGTGCTTTTAGTATGTTATATATGTTTTTAATATATTTGCCTGTATTTACTATGTATTATTTTATTCATTATATATGCGTGTAAATATATCGCTTTTTATTAAGTCTTATACTCCTTTAAGAGGGATGTCTAGTAGGATTAGGAGACGGACTTGCGCCCGTCTCCCACTAGATATGCCTACTCTGGCACGGCTGCCATTATCCTTTTGTGGGGATATGTGTGCATATATGGTGCAAGGGGTTTCTTTTGGGCTACACTTCATCATTTTAATGTGGGAGGCTAGTTCCTGCACCCTGCACCGCCATCTAGAGCTATGGGAGCCCGTTCACTGGCTGGCACCAAACCGGAAGTAGCGGGTGGAACGCAAACACCCGCACTTCCTGTGATCGTGGAACGCAATCCACATGCTATGCGCGCGCATATCTGTGTGCGCGCGCATATCTGCGTGCGCGCGTATGCCCGCGCGCATGCGCGAGTACGGCGAAACCGGAAGTGCGGGATGGAACGCAGAAGGCCCCGCACTTCCTGACTGTGCATGGCGTGCGTTCCAGCTAAACCAGGGCGCCGACGGTGGAGCGGTGGCAGCCTGAGGTATAAGTGGCTGTCTCCTTGGGCACAAGATTCACCAGGTGGGTACCTTCATGTTGTACCCCTCGGCCTACTGTTGCATTAAAGGCCCTGTGGTAGGACCTGGCGAGTAGGCCAGGCTTTAGTAGAGCTGCCAGTAGACATATTGCAATAGATAGTTTGGTAATCCCATTGCACTGCTGCATTGCCAGTCTTGTGTCACTTGCTGTGTACCCCATCGTATAGGATGGGCACCTAGATCAACTTGCCCCTCCACACAGATGGAGCCCATTTGGGTGACTAATGGGGTGGGCGGAGTCCCGTAAGAAAGGCGGGACCAGTCAGCTAGTGACGAATGGCTGCGCCTGTATGCACACATGCACCTATAAAGGGATGGTTTGCAGGAAGAGAGAGCTATTGCAGACCACCTAGGCTTTGAAGAAGGGGGTACGCCCCAGAAACGCGTCAGCCACATTGGTGTTTAGGGTCTGACTGGCAGGTGCCGTGAGGTCCAGGTTCAGCTGTTTTTAATGCGCTTACTACTGAATGTTTGTAAGTAGGACCATTGCTTTTTATTTTGTGTATATTAAAATGTATAAGTGGTAATGCACAAGGTCGGTGCGCCCTCCTTTCTTTTCTTTTCTTTTCTTTTTTTCATATAAGCAGATATAATCACTGAGGACAATCCTCATCAGATAGCTTGAACTCACCAATACCATTTCCATCCACAGAGGTGTTTATTTCTGAACATCAAGTTACAGCAGATGACGGGATACAACAGATGTAGTATTATGCAGTCAAAAGATTATATTGTTTGTAGCTTACTGTGCAGAGTACATGTGTCCTACTACAAGTGGCTTGTTAGTTGCATCCGTGACACAGGAATTACAATCAGTCAATCAGAAGAATAAGAGGTGGAGCATTACATACAAAGGAAATGTGTCATACATCAGGGAAAAGAACATGGAAAAACAAGTGCATTACCACAAAAGGTCACTAGATGGCAGCATGTGAACTAAACATAAATGTCCATAGAAAAATGGTTCAGGCAAACATTATACAGTAAAACCTTGGTTTGCAAGCATAATTCGTTCCAGAAACACGCTTGTAATCCAAAGCATTTGTATACCAAAGCATTTTTTTACAGGGTATAAAAGATAAGAGAGGCACCTCTAAGTGTAGCAATAAGTTGCTAAATGTTGCACCTTCATTAAATATAACCATATTGCTACACTTAGAGGCTCCTCTCTTCTCATTTATACTCAGTTGTGACATGACGCTACTCAAGACATCGCTTGTATATCAAGTCAAAGTGGGCTATTTATGAAAGGCAAATCCACTTTGCACTACAAGTGCACTGGAATTGCAGTCGCTGTAGATCTGAGGGGAAGATCTGAAATAGGGGAAAGCTCTGCTGATTATAACATCCAATCATGTGCCAGCTAAAATGCTGTTTTTTATTTTCCTTGCATGTCCCCCTCAGATCTACAGTGACTGCACTTCCAAGTGCACTTACAGTGCAAAGTGGAGTTGCCTTTCGTAAATAACCCCTAAAAGGTATTTAAAACATTTTGCTTGTCTTGCAACACGCTCTCAAACCAAATTACTCTCAAACCAAGGTTTTACTGTATATGTATTCTATGCCCCTTTGGGGTGGCACACTGTGCTAATCAGCTTCTAACTTCAGCTTGTTCTATCAAGCGTTGAAAAAAAAAAATGGAACTATGCAGATCTACACCCTCCAGTTTTAGTAAATCAACCCCAATGTGTTACGAGCATTTAGATGTCCCTACAAATTGAATCTTAAAGTTATTGTCTGTAACAATCAATGTACGGTACTTTTTTTTGGGCTTTGAGTTTTTCAAGACATCCTCAGCAATTTGCACAATTGTTTATTTTCATTTTTCTCATTTACATTCTGTTATATTTATTATATATCTGACAATACTATGTAGCACCCTCTAGTGTAGAATTTGTACATAGTGTTTTTGGTAGTGTAGGTAAATTTAGGCTTGGCTGGTAGTGTATAATAAAGGTAAAAATAATGCAATCCAACCTGGGGTGTATTACATATATTCCAAATCTCTGATACATCTGTATAAGACGGGATACCTCCCAATAGACACTGTATAACAGATAGAAAGGGGGAGGGGGTGGATGAGACAGAGGTCTCAAATAATGTCTTTAAAGCGGAGTTTCACCCTAAATATAAGCCCTCTCATGTGATCCAGCATACTGGCGTCAGCGCCAGTATGCTGTTTTTTTTTTTTTTTAATCCATGTACTTACTGTATTATGCTGAATTTTATTTTTTTTACCCCGCGGTGGACGGCGCCAGTATAGCGCGTCACATCTTACGAAAGTACCCGAAAAGGACTCAGGTAATCTCGGGTAAAATGTCCTATTTCGGCGTTTTTCGGAGGGCGTGACGCGCCATAGCCGTAGGACTCGGAGAAATACGGCGCCTGCACAGTCAGCTCCTAGGTCTGTGCGCAGGCATTTTCGCCGAGATTACCCGAGTCCTTTTCGGGTACTTTCGTAAGATGTGACGCGCTATACTGGCGCCGTCCACCGCGGGGTAAAAAAAATAAAATTCAGCATAATACAGTAAGTACATGGATTAAAAAAAAAAAAAAACAGCATACTGGCGCTGACGCCAGTATGCTGGATCACATGAGAGGGCTTATATTTAGGGTGAAACTCCGCTTTAACCACTTTAGCCCCGGGCCTGTTTTTCAGATTCGGTGTTTACGAGACTAAAACATTTTTTTTTGCTATAAAATTACTTAAAACCCCCAAACATTATATATTTTTTTTTTCTAACACTCTAGAGAATAAAATGGCAGTCATTGCAATACTTTTTGTTACACCGTATTTGCGCAGCGGTCTTACAAGCGCACTTTTTTTGGAAAAAATTCACTTTTTTAAATAAAAAAATAAGACAACAATAAATTTGGCCCAATTTTTTTACATATTGTGAAAGATAATGTTACGCCGAGTAAAATGATACCCAACATGTCACGCTTAAAAATTGCGCCCGCTCGTGGCATGGCGTCAAACTTTTACCCTTAAAAATCTCGATAGGCGATGTTTAAAAAATTCTACAGGTTGCATTTTTTGAGATACAGAGGAGGTCTAGGGCTAGAATTATTGCTCTCGCTCTAACGTTTGCGGTGATACCTCACTTGTGTGGTTTGAACACCGTTTTCATATGCGGGCGCTACTCGCGTATGCGTTCGCTTCTGCGCGCGAGCTCGTCGGGACGGGGCGATTTAAAAAATTTATTTTTTTGTTTTCGTATTTATTTGTATTAATTTTACAAATTTTTAACACTAAAATAAAAAAAAAAAAAAAATTATCACTTTTATTCCTATTACAAGAAATGTAAACATCCCTTGTAATAGAAAAAAGCATGACAGGTCCTCTTAAATATGAGATCTGGGGTCAAAAAGACCTCAGATCTCATATTTAGGCTAAAATGCAAAAAAAAATAAAAAAAATTTTAAATGTCATTTTTCAAATGACATTTAAAAAAAAATGTCTCTTTAAGACGCTGTTTGGAAATGACGTTTGACGTCACTTCCGCCCAGCAGAGCTACGGGGATGGACGAGGGAAATTTTTTCCCTCACTCGCATCCCCGCTGAACAGACGAGCGCACCCGATCGCCTCCGCCGATACCGACGGCTCCGGTAAGCGGCGGAGAGCGCGGGAGCGCAGCGGGAGGGGGGGGGGGACGCTCGTCCGCTACCGATAACGGCGATCTCGCGGCGATTCCGCCGCGGAGACCGCCATTATCGTTTACCCGACCGCCCACAGAAGAGATGGATATCTCGGTTGTGGCAGCAGCTGCTGCCGTTACCGAGATATCCATCCTCAAAGTGCCGACGTATACCTGCGGTGGGCGGTCGGGAAGTGGTTAAGGGAGAATCAACAGCAGGGTCGAATGGAATAATGAAAAAAGCTTTATTGATGAATACATACCCAATTCAATATTAAGAAGTCCAACTGGGGTGGAACATGGACCTCCCGAGGAGGACCTGTACCTCCAATGAAAAGATATCTATAAAAACTGCATAAAAAATAACAACGTCCAACCATCCGAAAATAAACACCAATCTGTATGGTCAGATATCCAGTATATGGAGATGAATGCAGTCCCGCGTTGTTAGAACTGATCTCTGAAAATAGGCACATATAAATATATGTATGGATAACCCAGCTAGTGTGAATAAAGAAGAGGAGGAAAAAGAAAGGATTCAAAAACACATATTTGGTGTGTACAGCTGATCAGTTTGGGGAATATGTCCAAAAGGTACTCAATAGGTTGCTGGATGGCACCAAATGGAGGTGAAGTGCCCTGGAGCAGATTGCATAATCTCAACTTGATAAAGATCAAGCAAAAATAGTTCTTAGATGCATCCTATGTAAGAAAAGCTCAAACAGGTCCATTCATAGTGCTCAAGATGTAGTTTCCTGTTTTACTATGTGCGCCCTGTTCGCCCTGTGGCATACGGGCCTCCAAGGGTTAGGTTGTCTGATCCTTTTGGGTCAGACCTCTTTTTGTGATTAGTGTATGGAATCAGAAAGTGTCTCCCCTCCTGGTTCTTGGTCGTATATGCTGGGAGACTTCTCTCACACTTCTCCTCTTTTTCCCCTCTCTTTTCTTTGTTATTTTATTTACCATTTTCCTATTTACCTGATTTTCGGGTTTAATTCAGAATTTATTTTCTTTAGATTACAGATGGATGCCTTTTTCTCTAATTATCTGGTACAATTGACTCCTGTGAAGTTTCTGATTGAAGAACTTCTAAGGGCCCCTCTTACACGTACGGACCATATGTCCGCATTTTCATCCATACATTGCAGGTAAAAACGGGACATACATTGGTCCCTATGTGATTACGGGTGTCAGTGGATACCATCCGCTGACACCCGTAATTGTCCGCCTCTGTAAAGATCTGGTTTTTCGTACGGAGCTGATCGGAAAGCCCATGCGAAAGGGGCCTAAGTAAAATAATTACTTTATTACTGTGTCATAATTTGGTGTCTGTATAACCCAGAGTGTCAGCGGTGTCGGGAGACTTGCAAGGTCAGGTCAATCATTGGGGTCAAATATCTTTAAGCAGTCCTCATGGGGGTAGCGCTACATGCAGCTGGGGGCGGTGCTTGATATATTGGGGGGGAAGCAAACTAACAAAACCCCCCCCCCCCACGGGAGACAGCCAGGAATGCGGCAATCGCACCTCCCCAGAGTTGGACATTAAAGGCGATCAACCCCCCCCCCCCACCCGCCACCCATGGGAGACTGACAGGAATGCAGTGATAGACCCCCCCCACAGGGAGACAAACGGGGCAGGGGCGATCAGGGCATTTCGTTTGGGGGAATGGAGAGCCGGGCAGTTGACTCTCCTCCCGGACTAACAGGAAGTGTGTCCCGAGACACGATTGGCCAATCATGTCACAGGAACTGCTTCCTGATTGGCCGGGAGGGAAATCAGGAAGAAAATAGTAAATATTAATTTGCTATTGTAACAGAACTGGGTGGGCTTGGGGTGCAGTGCTCTGCACCCTGAGCCCTCCCTTTTTTTAAGCCAATTAAAGCCTCAGGCTCTAATCATGTGCTTAAAAAAAAAAAAACATTGGAATCCATGCTTCCGGCTCCCCGGCATATAGATTGGGCGCCGGGCAGTTGGATTAGGGGGGCCCACCACTGGCTACATGTATGTATAGATCAGGGATCTTCAAACTACGGCCCTCCAGCTGTTGTGGAACTACACATCCCATGAGGCATTGCAAGATTGTAGTTCCTGAACAACTGGAGGGCCATAGTTTGAGGACCCATGGTATAGATCAGGGGTCTCAAACTGGTGGCCCTCCAGCTGTTGAGAAACTACAAATCCCATGAGGCATTGCAAGGCTAAAAGTTACAAGCATGACTCCCACAGGCAGAGGCATGATGGGACTTGTAGTTTTGCAACATCTGGAGGGCCGCCAGTTTGAGACCCCTGGTATAGATGGTAAAACAGTCCTATGTCACCAGTACAGGAAGCAGAGGGAACACATAAAGCAAAATATAACCTAGTAGGGGATCTAGCTGTTTTTTGCTGTATCCAAAGATAAATGTAAAATTTGCCTGAGAAACTCTTTAACAAGCATCCAGTAAACAAATATGAATAGAGACTAGGCCTTGTACTGACAGTCTAAAGCATGTAAAAAGACAAAACAAAATAGGGTGATATAGTGAACTGAGTCAATGTTACCTGTATGTTGAAGTGAGTGTGTGTCCTGCAGGTATGAGCATACAGCTTCTATACATACAGGAGCAAAGTTCAAACATATTATAGGCCTCAATTAGTTAGCAGAGTCCAGAGGTTCGACCTGTCTGTAAATAATCACCAGTGACTTGTTTAAAAAAAAATGTACACTGTAGATTAGTTTATGTAAAAGGCCTGTCGGTCAGCAAATGTAAAAAAATGGTGGTATTGACGAAGCACGCTAGTCATGTGAAACATGTTACCTTTTCTGCCTTTGCCATATGCTTGTACATTAGGGTGACCAGACATCCCCGTTTTCTGGGGACAGTCCCTGGATTGAGGACACTGTCCCCAGACCAATTCTGTCCCCGGTTTTGTCCCCGGATTGGATTTGAACAGGGGCTGGAGCAATTTCAAAGACAGTCAGTGCAGAATAAAAAATAAATCAGAATTACACACCAATGCTCTGCTGCTTCTCCTAGCTTAGGGGGGTGTATTTTTTTCATTATCTGTGCCCCTTTCTGATGATCATGTGCTGGTCGGATCGGAGGGAATATTTCTTCAGTTTTGGGTGCATGCCCGGTCCGCTCCCTTTTGCACCTTCTTCTGCCTTGGCTCAAGTCCAGGCCAGCCGCCTGCCTATCTTTTTGCCTTCCCTGGCGGAATAATCTTCCTCCGCTCCCCACCCAATAGTAGCCGGGGCCTGGAGAGCAGGGGCGTAGTTAGGCCCTGGCTTGGGGGGCTGGAGCCTTGAATGGGCCCTCGAAAAGCCCCAAATCTATTTACCTATGCTTTGTATTGTTGGCCCCGAGCGCCGGGGCCCGGGACCGATCTGATGACCGAGTGCGGCTGTGGCCGAGTTCGGCCGAGTGTGGCTGGGGCCGAGTTTGGCAGAGTTCGGCTGGGGCCGAGTTTGGCCAAGTGCGGTCGAGTTCGGCCGAGTGCGACTGGGGCCGAGTGCGGCTGGGGCCGAGTTCGGCCGAGTGCGGCTGTGGCCCAGTTCGGCCGAGTGTGGCTGGGGCCGAGTTTGGCCGAGTGCCATAGGACCATGGGACCTGCAGAGTTTTCAGAAGGTGAGAATTTCAAAATGCAGCTGCCGAACAATATCCCTGCTTGAGCGGGCGGCTCTCCTTCCTCTGCACCTCGGCTCGGCAGCTCCTCCCCTCCTCCTCGGCATGACAGCTCCTCTCCTGCCTCCTCCTCGGCATGGCAGCTCCTCTCCTTGGCATGGCAACTCCTCTCCTCGGCATGGCAGCTCCTCTCCTCGGCATGGCAGCTCCTCTCCTCGGCATGGCAGCGCCTCTCCTCTCTGACAGTGACGAGTGACTGACACCACGGCTGAGCTCAGGTAAGTCAGTATGTGTGTATCTATGCCATTGTCAGTAGGTCAGTGTTTGTTAAGGTTATGCAGGTCATTGGTCAGTGTATGTAGGTCAGATAGGTCAGTGCAGGTAGGTCAGTGTAGGTAGGTCAGTGTAGATAGGTCAGTGCAGGTAGGTCAGTGCAGGTAGGTCAGCTTTGGACTTCGGGCTGAAGCCCCTGGTCTTTTTGCCACCTAGCAATGCCCCTGCTGGAGAGTAAGACTTGACAGGCTGTGAGGCGGGCGGTGGCGTCGATGGGCAGAGAGTCGCTGATTACTAGTAAAAAAAAAATATGTCCCCTGATTTCATTTAATAAATCTAGTCACCTTATTGTATATCTGTTTTTATGATCTTATACCCCTGTACTCCTAGATAACACCAGAACCCCCTATACCCCGCACTCCTAGATAACACCAGAACCCCCTATACCCCGCACTCCTAGATAACACCAGAACCTCCTATACCCCGCACTCCTAGATAACACCAGAACCTCCTATACCCCGCACTCCTAGATAACACCAGAACCCCCTATACCCCGCACTCCTAGATAACACCAGAACCCCCTATACCCCGCACTCCTAGATAACATCAAAACCCCCTATACCCCGCACTCCTAGATAACACCAGAACCCTCCTATACCCCGCACTCCTAGATAACACCAGAACCCCCCTATACCCCTGTACTCCTAGATAACACCTGATCTTCTGTACCCCCCACTCCTAGACATAGCTCCAAAAGATTGGATAGTGGCGCTGAAAAGCAATGGGGTAAAAGCAGCTAAAAAATGATCGTTTTTCAGAGAGAGGAACCTCCTAGAAATGGACAAATGGATAAAATATAAAAAATTTAAATATGGTAATAATAAATAAAAACTAGGGAATGGACTGAAACATTGATGTAGTAGGAGGGAAATGCAGTCCTATGCAAAAGCAGATGGTATTAGTCTGTAATAGACATAGCTCCCAACTGTTCCTGATTTTGGGGGACTGTCGCTGATTTGGAGCAATGTCCCTCTGTCCCTCCTTACTCCTCATTTGTCCCTCATTTTAGTCTGATATATATAGTTGTAAATAAAATGCACTTTTTATCTTACAAAAACAGTTTTCCAGTGCTAAACCTTTCATCCAGTTTTCTAAATTGCTGTATTGTATTGAAGTGGTTGTACATTTTAAAGGTGAGTATAAAGGAAAAATAGTGGTAAAAAAAGCCCTTGTGGATTTAAAGCGGAGCTCCGCCTTAAAAAATAAATAAAATAAAAACCAGCAGCTACAAATACTGCAGCTGCTGACTTTTTATAAATGGACACTTACCTGTCCTGTAGTGCAGCGACGTCGGCAAACAAAGACGAGCAATCGCTCATCTCTCAGCTGCAACCCCCCCGCCATCATGGGTGAGGGAATCAGGAAGTGAAGCGCTGCGGTTTCACTGCCCGATTCCCTACTGCGCTGAGCGGAAGTTCCACTTTAGGGTGGAGCTGCGCTTTAATTAACCTTTTTTTGGTTAATTTTCCTTTAAGGGGGTGTGGCAGGTTGCATGTCCCATGCCTACATATATTTGTTAGTTGATGATCCCTCATTTACATCTCAAAATGTTGGGAGGTATGCCTAGATAACACCAGACCCCCCCTGTACATCCGGTACTGCTAGAAAACACCTGATCTCCTAGACCCCCACTCCTAGATAACACTAGACCCCGCTACACTTGAGTCAGTACCCTATGTCTCATCTGCTCTCTGTGAGTGAGTTAGTGCAGAGTGATTAAAAAAGGCTTTCTCTTGGCATAACATGTAACATGTTCATGAGTGCAATGCACAGGCCACTTGCATTATTATATGGATCTTCTGTTATTGGGCTGGCACAAGTAATAAATGGACTACAAGTGTGGTGATGGCATCACCTGCTGCTGGCATGCCCTGGTTGTATAAGTGGAACCATGCACACACACATTTGACTAAACAAATACCAGGGTTCTTCAAGAAGATTTATCCTGCCGTTCAGGTAAGGGGGAGCACAGTGGTTTTCCGGGCATTAGGAATGCGACCATGTTTCACGTTTTATGAAATATGGTCCAAAAAGTGGACTATTCTTTTAACCCTTTCCCTGCCACCAATGTATGTCATCTGTCAGCAGCAGCAGCAGATTTTACAAACACTCATGTGCATGTAAATTTGACAAACCAACTGTCAGCCACCCGATTGCTTCCAAAGACCCCTTGGTATTGCACCCATGCCATGTTTGACAACCTTCTCTCTCTCACCTGTGGGCACAGGACCCCCATTACAGCTGTTACCTGGCAGAAGGGGAGGAAAAAGGGTAGAGAATTAAACCTCATGCACACTGGACATTAAAAAAATGTTATAAAAAGCCAGCAGCTATGCATTGAGTTTTTCAAAAGCGTTTTTTAGCGTTTTCTGCATTAGCGTGTTTTAGCGTTTTTTTTCTTTTTTAATGGATCCAAAACTTCAAAAAAACACTGGTGAGTGAAGTTTTTGAGCGTTTATCTGCATTTATCAGCCTTAGAGCGTTTTTACAGCTGAAAAACTTCTCTCAGAACCCACTAGTTTTTTGTTTGTTTTTTACTGCTCAAAAACGCTGCTGCCCAAAACTGCTGATAACAGCCTATATGTGCATGGACACATAGGATAACATGATGGAGAGTTTAATGACTGTAGAAAAAAAACGTCTACTGCCAAAAACAGCTGCTGTAAAAATGTCCAAACATTTTCCAGCGTGCATGAGGACTTAAAGTTAGGTGCTGGTGTAGCGAAAGCCAGGGTTGACCCAGGACCCTCATGCCAACTATTCAGAGTTGTGTACCACCGCGGCAGGGGTCAAGTCCTGGGAAAAAAAAGTGTGGGAACTCCCACCCAAGATCCACTCCCCCACCAAAAAAAACAAGATACACTCATATGCATAATTACTAAACCGCATGTTTTTTTTTTTCCGATCCACTGTACCTTAGTATTCCTTTATGTTACTGGCCGCTTCCTGTATATGGATTCATCGGGTAGTGTGCGGGTATTCCGTCACTTCCTCGATGCCGCAATGTCTCCTGGGAGCTTTTGTCATTGTTCCCAGGAGACCTGCGGAGGTCTGCCTCGAGTTATCTTGGGATTTGGAAAGAAGCAAGTTAGTGAAGGATTGGCTCGGGTGGCTCGGCTGCTCTAGTCCTGCAAAGGGAACCAAGTTCCTGCTGTGAAAAGAGTGCAGGAACTCCGTTCACACGCATTCCCGCAGGACTTGAGCCCTGCGAGCTCAGCGGGACGGGGCACTTTCAATTTTTTTTCTTATTTATTTTACTATTTATTTTTACACTGTCCTTTTTTGCAAAAAAAAAAAAGAAAAATTCCCCTTTAAGACCATTGGACATTTTACGTCACTTCCGCCTTCCAAAAGTGTGGAGCCGAGTGTGGGCCATCTTTCCCTCACTTGGCTTAATGTCTGTCAGGGAAGAGGACCTGGTAGTCTCCGCCGCTACGAAAGTCTCTGGTAAGCGGTGGACCAAACATGGCGGAAGGGGGGGCCTCTCTCGTCCTGATAAAAGTGATTTTGCGGCAAATCCGCCACAGAGACCACTTTTAGCTTACAGCCAGTCGCTCGCCGTTGCTGAAAATACCAGGTTTATGGCAACTATCTGCAATGGTATTTAGCATTAAAGTACCGACGTATAATGACGGCGATTTGCGCTAAGTGGATAATTAAGAAATTCTTAAGAAAATAAAATGTCCTCTATTGTCCATTAAGGGACACAGCTTAAGGGTCATAAACAATCCAGGGCTGTCCAAAAGAAGTCCAAATTAGGGGTGGTCACACCAAAACAAACACACAAGAAGGTTCTAGGTATTTAAAAGAACTAGGGCAGTGATGGGAAAACTATGGCCCGGCGGACCTTTTAATCCGGCCCGCGGAGCCAGGGGCGGCAGTGGTGCAGGGCGCCGCTTCTACGGCGACTTCACGGCTTTCGCGGACGCCCCCCGGCATTTACATAGCCAGGCGGGCGCAGCGCGCAATGACTTCCTGGACCTGTGCCTGATCGACAGCTCTATGGTGCCTATGTGGGCGGCGGGATCTCCCTGGGGCTTGTGTCAGTGTATACAGTGTAGCAATATGGACTACAATCATAAAACACTGTACCTCCCAGTATCTTGGAGCATTGTCTGTCCCTCTAGTGTTCAGTGTAACACAGGAGGGGAGGTCAAGGCCTACCACGCAGAGTTCCATCCTCCAACCTGTAACCTGAAGAGCCTAGCTCTGTTGTTTGCTGTTGAGATATCCTTCCATCCAGTTCAACCATAAAAAAATAAAAATAAACAAACAAAATAAAACACAGTACATCCTATACACCCAACTTCATACCCACAGTTGATCCAGAGGAAGGCAAAAAACCCCAGCAGAGCGATGATCCAATTTGCTACCGGAGGGGAAAAAATTCCTTCCTGATCCCCCAAGAGGCAATCGAATTTACCCCGGATCAACTTTACCTACAGAACTTAGTACTCGGTTATATTATGTGTATTTAGGAAAGAATCCAGGCCCTTCTTAAAGCAATCTACTGAGCTGGCCAGAACCACCTCTGGAGGGAGTCTGTTCCACATTTTCACAGCTCTTACTGTGAAGAAACCTTTCCTTATTTGGAGGTGAAATCTCTTTTCCTCCAGACGTAAAGAGTGCCCCCTTGTCCTCAGCGTTGACCTTAAAGTGAATAACTCAACACCAAGTTCACTATATGGACCCCTTATATATTTGTACATGTTGATCATATCCCCCCTTATTCTCCTCTTCTCAAGAGTGAATAAATTCAGTTTTTCTAATCTTTCCTCATAGCTGAGCTCCTCCATGCCTCTTATCAGTTTAGTTGCCCTTCTCTGCACTTTCTCCAGTTCTCCGATATCCTTTTTGAGAACTGGTGCCCAAAACTGGACTGCATATTCCAGATGAGGTCTTACTAATGATTTGTACAGGGGCCAAATTATATCTCTCTCTCTGGAGTCCATACCTCTCTTAATACAAGAAAGGACTTTGCTTGCTTTGGAAACCGCAGCTTGGCATTGCATGCCATTATTGAGCTTATGATCAACTAAAACCCCCAGATCCTTCTCTACTACAGATCCCCCCAGTTGAACTCCCCCTAGCATGTATGATGCATGCATATTCTAAGCCCCCAAGTGCATAACTTTACATTTATCAACATTAAACCTCATCTGCCACATAGTCGCCCACAGAGCTTTTTTTCTCAGAAAATAGGTGCAGGAACTCAACCATGAACCGTTCAGATTTCACAAACAGTAGAAGGGTCTTAAAGGGGCATTAAATACCAGAATTGCATTACATACAGTGTGCAGAGTTCAGGGGGTTACAAAGCAGTCACTTGTAAACACAGAAACCAGACTTCTGTGTTCACAAGTGATTGTGGTGAGTAGGCACCAAAGGGTATGAGCCAAAGGTGGTGGAACTGAGTTCCACCAAGTTCCCCCAGAAAAAAAGCCCTGGTCGCCCAATTAGACAGAGCATTGAGGTCGGCTTGTAAATTGGAGACATCCTGTAAGGACGTTATTCCGCTGCATAGCTTGGTGTCATCTGCAAAAACAGAAATGTTACTTTGGATCTCAGACCCAATATCATTTATAAATATATTGAAAAGTAAGGGACCCAACACTGAACCTTGGGGTACACCGCTGATAACCTTGGACCATTCAGAGTAAGAATCGTTAACCACAACTCTCTGAATTCTGTCTTTCAGCCAGTTTTCTATCCATTTACAAACTGATATATCTAATCCTGTAGACCAGGGGTGTCCAAACTTTTTTCAAAGAGGGCCAGATTTGATGAAGTGAACATGCTCGGGGGCCGACCATTTTACCTGACATTCTTTGAACCATTAAAAATCGGGCTAAGTGTGTGTCGTTCGATCACGAATACACTACCCAACAAGAATTATCCTGCCTTTGTGGCTGTGTGTGAGTAAAGAGATGAGTTTGGGCTTATTATTTGGATATATATTGACGTATAACACGCTCCTTCACTTTAAGGGGGAAGTTTCAGGAAAAAAAAAAAACGTACATTTTAAATAAAGGTCTGTGAAGCAAAATAAGGGTCAGTGCTCATCTGCAGCCCCACAAATGCCATGAATGCAGAACCCCGATTTCCATCTGTGCAGCACCCTCATTGCCAGGAATGCATCCACCATTGCCATCAGTGCAGCCTGATTGATGCCTATCCATCTGCAGCCTTGGAGGGGACGGGACGAGCACCAAAAGATTACATACAGGAGAAACTCCTGTTTGCACGGCGGCCATCCCAGCGTGTCCCTTTAAAGACCCCCTCCATCACAGACCCCCCCCCCACCCCAGATCCCTCCATTACAGGCCCCTTCACCCCCATCACAAACACAGTTCCCCATTCCACCACAGATCCCCCACATCAGACCCCCCTCCACCACACATCCCCCCCATCAGACCCAACTCCATCACAGATCCCCCCCATTACAGATCCCCACTCCACCACAGACCCCCCCCCCCCCCAATCACAGATCCCCCAGCAGACCCCACTTCATCACAGATCCACCCCATTACAGACCCCACTCCACCACAGATCCCCCCATCAGACCCCACTTCACCACAGATCCCCCCCTATCAGACCCCACTCCATCACAGATCCACCCCCATTACAGACCCCACTCTACCACAGATCCCCCCATCAGACCCCACTCCACCACAGATCCACACTCCACCACAGATCCCCCCATCAGACCCCACTCCACCACAGATTCTCCTTCTACCACAGATCTCCGCACCATCAGACCCCACTACATTACAGATCCCCCTATCAGACCCCACTCCATCTCAGACATGCCCCCATTACAGCCTCCCTCCATCACAGTCCTTTGCGGAGTCAGCCTGTCCCTTTCATTAACGCAGCATTCCCCCCTTCCTCCCCCTCTCCCTCTCCACACTGTCCTACCTTATTCACACTCACAGCCAGGAAGCACGCATGGCAGGTCCAGACAAAGGGCGGGACTTTTCAAGTTAAAGTCGGGTGATTCATTGCTGGGACTGCCCCATTGTCTCTGGCAACCAATCACCTGCTTTGTAACTTAGAAAGTCACAAACTTTGCCCGGACCTGCAGCGCTGACAGGCTTGTGTGAAGCTGTGAATAAGGTGTGTGGGGAGGGGGAGGAAGGGGGGAGTGATGCGATTATGTAAACAAGAGACCTGCCGCCTCCCAAGTAATCAATGATGTTAGCGGCGGGCAGGCGAGAGGCGGCAGAGGGGAGAGAACACTAATTTAGTGATGTCTGATATATATCTTTTGTGACCCCAGTGCTGGGAGATCGTTTGGGGCCACAAAAGATATATATGTCCAGAAAACCAGGCGGGCCGTTCCAAATCGCATCGCGGGGCGCGATTGGCCCGCGGGCCGGACTTTGGACATGCCTGCTGTAGACCTTACCTTACACATGAGCCGTGTGTGGGGAACTGTATCGAATGCTTTTGCAAAATCCAAGTATACCACGTCCACTGCTACGCCTCTGTCCAGGGTTTTACTTACCTCTTCATAAAAAGAAATCAGGTTTGTCTGACAACTTCTGTCTTTCATGAATCCATGCTGTCTGCTGCTTAAATAGTTTGTTTCCAGCAAGAACTCATCCATGTGGTCTTTTATTAAACGTTCCAGTATCTTCCCAACTATAGAAGTTAAACTAACAAGTCTATAGTTACTTGGTAAAGACTTTGTTCCCTTTTTAAATATAGGCACCACATTGGCTCTACGCCAATCCAGTGGTACTATTCCTGTCATTAATGAGTCCCTAAATATTAGATACAGTGGCTTTGAAATTTCAGAGCTCAATTCTTTTAGGATCCGTGGGTGGATGCCATCTGGTCCAGGTGCTTTATCCACCTTTATTCTGTCTAAATATTTCTGGACCATATCACTTTTGAGCCATTGTGGATTTGGGGCTGTGTCACTCCCACCCCCATTATGGACATGAGCTCCCCCATACTCCATTGTATACACAGAGCTGAAGAAAGCATTTAATACATTTGCCTTCTCTATGTCCTCAGTCACCCACTCTAGATTATTTTGTAAAGGGCCTACATGCTCAGACTTGACCTTTTTACTATTAATATATTTAAAGAATTTTTTGGGGTTTGTCCTACTATCTTTTGCAATCTGTCGTTCATTTTGAATTTTTGCATCCTTGATTTCCTTTTTACATATTCTATTATATTCTTTGTAACATTTAAACGACACTAGTGTTCCTTCATTTTTATATTTTTTAAAAGCTATTTTCTTATTGTTTATAGCTTTTTTAACTTTGACCGTGAGCCACATAGGTTTTATCTTTAGCCTTTTAAACTTATTGCCCATGGGAATATACTTTGCAGTGAGGTTCCAAAGAGTCTTTTTGAAGAATTCCCATTTCTGTTCTGTGTTCATCTGTGCCAATATTCCCTCCCAGTCAAAGCCCTGGAGAGCAGTCCTCATGCTTTGAAAATTTGCTCTCTTGAAATTAAGTGTTTTTATCTTTCCTGTATGTATTTCTTGCTTATAGTTAATATTAAATGAAATCATGTTATGATCACTGCTACCCAGGTGTTCCTTTATCTGAACATTAGTAATAAGCTCTGCATGGTTTGAGATTACCAAGTCCAACAGAGCATCATTCCTAGTTGGGGCCTCAATAAACTGAACCATAAAATTGTCCTGCAATTGTACTGCGCCTACTACGCAGACTCACTCCGTTCATCCCTAAAGAAGATTTAGCGGTCGTGGTGGGAGCAATTGTAAACTCCAGGCTGGATTATGCAAATGCCCTTTACCTCGGACTCCCTAAGTACCAAATCGCTCGTCTGCAAGTCGTTCAGAATACGGCCGCCAGACTTGTGACAGGGAAAAAACCCTGGGAATCTATCTCACCTTCACTGCGAGCCCTTCATTGGCTGCCAGTTAAAGACAGAATTGCTATTAAAGCTCTCTGTCTTACGCATAGATGTGTCCATGGGAATGCCCCCCTCTATTTATGCGAAATAATAAAAGCACATAACCCCAATCGCGTTTTGCGATCCACGAATCAGAACCTGCTCCAGGTTCCGAAAGCCAACTTCAAGTTCAAAGGAGAAAGAAGATTCGCAATCCAAGGTCCCAGACTATGGAACGCTTTACCAACCAGCATTCGGTTGGAGGAGAACCACCTAGCATTTAGGAAAAAGGTCAAGACGTTTCTCTTTTGATATCAAAGGAGACAGGAACAACAAGCGCCCAGAGGCGATTCAGTTCGCATGTGCCGCGCTATACAAGTTTTTCATTCATTCATTCATTCATGCAATAGGTTTTTAAATTTTTGTCCTTTAACTGTCCCAGAAATTCCATTATTCCAGTCAATTTCTGGGTAGTTAAAATCCCCCATTATTATCACCGTCCCAGCCCTTGCTGCCCTTTCCATCTGTGCAAGGAGCCGAGTCTCCACCTCCTCATTAACATTGGGTGGTCTATAACAAACTCCAATGATTAACTTTGAACTACGCCCATCTGTATACAGTTCCACCCATAATGCTTCAACTTCATCACACTCTCCATCAACCAGGTCCTCTTTCATGCTTGCTTTGAGGTCACTTCTCACATAGAGACAGACACCTCCACCTTTCCTTTTTACCCTGTCTTTCCGAAAGAGAGCATAGCCAGGAATATTAATAGCCCAGTCATGTGAGGATTGAAGCCAAGTTTCAGCAATACCGATTACATCATAGCTCTCCTCATGCACCAGAGCTTCCAACTCACCTGTGAACCTGTGAACAAATACTTAAATGTATTGTTACACTTTTCGCTGGTGTTTTATATATAATATTTATCATATAATATTTAGTAGTGCAAATGGCACTATAATTTCCAATGGCTGTTTGCAACATGGGAACTTTCTTGTCACCTGCCATAACCCCACCTCCATCTATCCCCATTCCACTCTCCATTAATGTCTGACCCCTAACTGACCTGTGTCCCCGATGTAATTCTAGTTCACCCTCCCCCCTAAAGTCTAGTTTAAATACTCCTCCAGCATTCCCCTAAACCTCTCCCCCAGCACAGCAGACCCCCTTCCATTCAAGTGCAAACCATCTTTAGCATATAGGTTTCACCCCAATGAAAAGTCATCCCAGTGCTCTAGAAACCCAAATCCCTCCTTCCTACACCAGGTCTTTAGCCATGCATTCAGCTCTCTAATCTCCCCCTGCCTTTCCTGTGTTGCGCATGGCACAGGCAATATTTCAGAGAATATCACCTTTGAGGTCCTTCTCTTCATCTTGCAGCCTAGTTCTTTAAATTGATTCTTAAGGAGCCTCCACCTTCCATGTATACTGTCATTGGTTCCAACATGGACCAAGACAGCTGGGTCATGCCCAGCCCCTCCCAGTAAATTATCCACCCGGTCCACCACATGCCGAACCCTGGCACCAGGGAGACAGCAAACCATTCGGTTGAGGCGATCCTGGTGACAAATTATTCTATCAGTCCTTCTGATTATAGAATCCCCTATTACCACCAACTGTCTAGGCCTACCTGCACTCCCCTCACCACTTCTACTAGATGGGTTGCTCTCCCGGCTGTTAGGGGTAGCAGTAACATCTAGTGCTGCCACCTCTGTGTTAGCCACCTCCACATCTTCAGCCAACTTGGCAAATTTGTTTTGATGCACAAATACAGGATTGGCCTTCCTTGTCTGCAAGCCCCTTCCACTCCCTCTAACTACATTAACCCATCTTCCTATCTGATAATCCTGACTTGCCCCTCCACCCTCCACATCAACCCTACTGACCACCTGCTCAGCAAGCAGAGGACCCCTTTCAAGGTTGTCCTTTCTGCCCAGTGTTGCAACTTGCTCCTCCAGATCTCTAATGCGAGCTTCCAGAAGGGCAACCTGCTCACATCTGTCACAGCGGTATCCATCCTGGAGCTGTTGCACCAATTTTGCATACATGTGACACACTGTGCACTGAGCAAAACCTTCAACCCTGCTAGCACACATTTCCCAGTTACAATATAATTACTTGTAGGAAGTTTAAGATGTTACTTACAGTTTAGAAGTGTTTTCAACTCCTGTTTTTTAACTCTTCCCACTTGTGTTTAAAAATCACACTTCTGTTTAGAAAATCACATGTATGCCAGCACCATTAACTGGGAGCCAGCTCCTTATGGGAGCTTGACAGAGATTTTATACTCACCTGCTTACAATAAAACACTCCCCTTGATTAGCAAAGAAAAAAAAATACCTGTTCACCTGATCACAATTAAACACTCCCCTTAGCAGAGAGAAATAAACACCTGTTTAAATAGTGTCAGAAACAATTGACACTTGCAAGCAGAAACAGTTAAAAGCAAACTCCTGTTTTTTAACTCTTCCCACGTGTGTTTAAAAATCACACTTCTGTTTAGAAAATCACATGTATGCCAGCACCATTAACTGGGAGCCAGCATCACTCTGGTCGCCCGACTTTCGGTGTGTCAAGCTTCACATCGGAAGATCGAGACAACAGATCCGCTGTACAAGTGTCGCTATACGAATTCCTGTACATAAGACGTCAGATCGGTCTGGATGCTGTTGCCTAGAATTCAGCAGATCTGTTTCCTCCTCTTTGTGACAACATTTCCCATTATTGGTTGAAGCCCTCCTCTGGTCCTTCTCCAGACCCTTACTTTCTGCTTTCAAGCAATGCATCCAGCTTCTTCCCAGCAGCAGCATAAGGTACGTGGGGTGCACTGTAAAGCAAAGGAAGAGTGGGGGACTCAACTTCTAATGGTGGGATGGCTCTTGACATCCAATGTATGAGAAAGGGAATGCACTGGACATCTAATCTTACAGAAACAAATGGCCCTTTGGAGGGCAATAAATGCTGATGCTGCCTACAATGAAATTGAGTTTTCACCCTTGCTCTAGGGGGTCGTGCTACACGACCATCTGATGTGTAAATGGTTTACAGTTGCATTGAAAGATTTTTCTGTTGTTTTTTGTTTTGGGCAGTCCACATAACCTCCATTTGAAGGTGCATTGGTTGTGTGCTCAATTTAAATAAAACTTGTGGATATTCAGATGAACCAATTCTTGTGAGAGGAGGCTTTTATATATTTATGATAATGGCACATATATTTATGATAATGGCACATCTGCATGTTCAGTAGAAGCTGTTGACATATCTAGGGCACAGTAGAACTTGGATCTGAATGCTTCATATTTTAATAATGGCATACCATAGATCAGTGGTCATCAACCTTGTCCTGCATATCCCACTAACAGGCCAGGTTTGCAAGATAACTGAAATACATCACAGGTGATATCATTTGCTGTTCAGTGATTGCAGTATTCTAGTCTGCATCTCCCCAAGGTAATACATAAAACCTGGCCTGTTAGTGGGCCCTGCAGGAATGGTTGATGAGTACTTCCATAGATGATCATAGGTTCAACTTTGTGTCAAAACCAAGAACAAGCAATCAGTTTTTAGTTTCAGGTCATTGATTGTTCATTTTTTTCTACATCAGTTCTAAAAGACACGTTTGTACCTCCATCATTAAGGTTCCTATCACACGGGCATAGCTCCCAACTGTCCCTGATTTTGAGGGACTGTCCCTAATTTCGGGGCAATGTTCCTCTTTCCCCTCATTTGTCCCTAATTTTGGTCTGATCTATATAGTTTATATAAAATGCACTTTTTAGCTTTCAAAAATTGATTCCGAGGATCCAAATTCTGACAGGGGTTGTGACAGTCCTATTCCTACATACATTTGCTAGTAGGTGTCCCTCATTCCCATCTCAACATTTTCAGGAGGTATGCACGGGGCTGTCCGTTTTGACAGACTCTGGTTGCTTAGCAGTAGGGATGAGCTTCGAGTTCGAGTAGAACTCATGTTCGACTCGAACATTGCCTGTTCGCCGAACAGCGTTCTATTTGGGGTGTTCGCGGCAAGTTTGTGTGAACTTTAGAACCCTGTTAAAGTCTATGGGACTCGATGGTTTGAAATCTAAAATGCTAATTTTAAAGGCTAATATGCAAGTTATTGTAATAAAAAGTGTTTGGGGACCTGGATCCTGCCCCAGGGGACATGTATCAATGCAAAAAAAGTTTTGAAAACCACAGTTTTTTTGGCAGCAGTTGTTTTAATCATTTCTTTAAGTGAAACAATAAAAGTGACATTTTCCTTTAAATTTTGTACCTGGGGGGTGTATAGTATGCCTGTAAAGTAGCGCTTGTTTCCCATGCTTAGAACTGTCCCTGCACAAAGTGTAATTTCTGAAGGAAAAAAAGTAATTTAAAATCACTCGCGGCTATAATGAATTGTCCACTCCTGGCAATACAGAGAAAAGTCATTCATAAAAAAAAATTCTGTGGGGGGTCCACAGCATTTTTTTTTTTAAATCTGGAGTGGAGTCTGGAATTGATATTTGGGGGGAGCCCCACATAATTTTATTTTAATTTGACGCAGGGTTCCCCTTAATATCCATACCAGACCCTAAGGCCACGTACACACGATCGAACAGGTCCGCTGAAACTGGTCCACAGACCAGTTTCAGCGGACCTGTTCGATCGTGTGTACGGCCTATCGGACCGTTTTCCAGCAGACCAAAGTTTTAAAACATGCTTTAAAACCTGTCCGATGAAAACCTGTCCATCGGACAGGTTCGATGGTTAGTACACAAAATCATCGGACCAAAAACCTGCGCATGCTCAGAATCAAGTCGACGCATGCTTGGAAGCATTGAACTTCGTTTTTTCATCACGTCGTTGTGTTCTACGTCACCGCGTTCTGGTCCGATGGGATTTTGGTCCGATGGTGTGTACGCACATCAGACCAACAGACCACTTCAGCGTGGTCCGATGAAAACGGTCCGTCGGACAAGTTTCATCGGACCTGTCTGATCGTGTGTACGCGGCCTTAGGTGAGTGATTTTAAATGACTTTTTTCCTTCAGAAATTGCATTTTGTGCAGGGACAGTTCTAAGGACAGGAAACAAGTGCTACTTTACAGACATACTATACACCCCACTAGGTACGAAATTTGAAGGAATATTTAAATGATATTGTTTCACTTTAAGCATTATTAAAATCACTGCTCCTGAAAACTGACGTTTTTTAAAACTTTTTTTGTATTGATACATGTCCCCTGGGGCAGAACCCAGGTCCCCAAACACTCCCCTGGAGCAGGACCCGGGTCCCCAAACACTTTTTAGGACAATATTTTGCATATTAGCCTTTAAAATTAGTACTTTAGATTTCAAATGTTCGAGTCCCATAGACTTTAACAGGGTTCTAAAGTTCACACAAACTTTTGGTCTGTTCGCAGGTTCTGGTGCGAACCGAACCCAGGGGTGTTCGGCTCATCCCTACTTAGCAGGTATTAATCCGGTAATCTCTGCTGAGCAGGCTGATGACAGGTCTGTCTCCGTTCACTGGGCAGAGATTGACCTGTCAGAGCCCCTCTCTCCTTTATGGGAGATTGAATAAAAACGGACCAGCTGTCCATTTTCATCCGATTCCATGTGATCCGCACACTGATGGAAAATAGGGTTTCCATCCATCTGGATTTGGTGGATAGCACCAGATGTCAGTGGACATGTGACCGCTGACATCCGTCGCTCGATAGAGGTGAATGGAGCATCCGTTTATGTCCACCTTAAAAACGGACAGGCAGATTTATGTAATTGTAACAATGAGGCATTTTATTTTATTTTTTTCAATTATTTTATTTAACCAGAAGAAGGCAGCTCCAGTTTAACAGGTTGTTAGTACAGAGACAAGTAATGGTACGATAATCTAAATGATATAGACAAATAAACTGTAAATACAAATTAGCATGTATAAAATATGTATAAAGTCAGTAGATCAATCAATTGAACTTTATCAATGAGAAGAGTACCAAATTCCCATCTAGCCCAAATGGTCATTTGGTATGGACCAATCGGGGAATCACTTGGGGCTACCCATTCCATTCTTTCTTTTTTATACATACTCAAACAAAGAGAAGAAAATAGCAGGGCAGCTCAACGAACATAAAAATATAAGTACGAGTAAAAGCATCCCATAGCGGTTACCTGACAAATGGGTTCATATTTAAAAGAGAGCTGCCCCTTCCTCGGAACAGATATATTATATTATAACAAACATATTCCACAACCTCCAAGTTTTAGAATATTTTTCGCGTTTTTGTATTGCGCTGTGAGGATTAAGTCTTCATATTTATTTATTCCACTTTGTGGAGCCAAAGACTTACGATCGGTGGTTGTGTATTCTTCCAGTGGAGGGGTACAGAGGATTTGGCAGCATTCAGAAGATGACAATAAAGCATTTTATTGACTTAACCCCTCAATGATACATAAGGCTTTGTATTAGGTTACTTTTTAAAACTTTAGGTAGTACATGGACTAGAAAAAAACACATTTGCTTGCAGAAGTACATTTTTGATTGTTGTGATGTAAGGGATTTTTAGTGATCTGTAAATAAGGTCCATACATCCAGTCACTGGCAAATGTTTTGCACTTTTCTGTGCATAGAGCGTAAAGTTTACCTATTGAATGTTCCTAGAAATGTATTTGGTTCTTTGATCATAAGTGGCAGGACCATGAGCGAGGTGTCACAAGTCCCCAGAATGTTTTCTGCAAAAAAGAAAATCCATGGATAAATTGATTTGTCAAAGTTATTTGCATTAAAGTGACACTAAACAATATTCTTATTCTCTAAAAAAACAAATCACCTATAGAATTTTTTTTATACAAATCCACTCTAATGGTCCTGTAACCTATGTTTATGAAATTGTCCCTTACTGTGTTTTTCTGCCTCCTTGTAATGCCCTGATGGAATTCCCAAACCTCTTTCCCACCCCTCACTTACATTTGTTTGGAACAACTAGTGCATGTTAAATGCAGTCACGTGCATCGCTCTATGCACATTACAAATTCCATAGTCCATCTCGGGAGTGATAAAGAGAGGGTGCCAATGTTCCTAAAGACAGTAAGTTCATAGAGAACAAACATAGCCACCTCCTAACAGAAAGTCAGATTACAGCAGACAAAATAAATACATATTTGAGAACTTGTTAGGCACGATACAACATTTGTTCAAGAGACATTGTTCATAGCAAGAAAGATGATTGCTAAAAGGTGGATGTCAGTGTTGACTTCAACAGTGAACCAATGGTTAGCAGACGTTAATGCTCATATTTCATATAAAATGTCTTTATCTCCATAGGGGATGTCCAGCTAAATGCCATAAAATTTGGGATCAAGGTTTTACATGTGTGGATATGGAATTGCAATTCCTGGTTCCCAAACAGAAGATGGAGTTAACATCTTTCAACCCCATTCATCTACAGTATATACTGTACAATACACAATACCATTCAACAAAAGTTGATTGTTGTGTCAAATTTAGTTGATGGAGAATGTTGGAAGATGGTCAGCTAAACAAGGCCTACAGTACATCCAATCAGATGCTGACAACTTTGGGGCATTGTGACAGCCTTGCTGTCAGAATACAATAGCCTGACAGAGAAAATTTGTCTGTACACACTTTTAGCATGTATGGAGGAATCTGTTAAGCTAGATATCCATTAGTCTAACTTTGTTCACAATCATCTTAAGAACGCTCGTTTGTTTTTCTTATCGTTAATGGGGTCAAATAGTTGTTTAGTTTTGTTCATAATGATGGGAAAATATGAAGGAGCAGGATGGAAATGTATTTTGTTTGCCATGCCAACTATGAAGTAGGATCTCTCCAACACAGTACCGTGTTCAAATTTAAAGTGGCAGATTCAGCTATTTGCTGAAGTCATCAAATCAAGAAACCCAAACCTCTTTAACAGAGAAGTATATCCTGAGCTTTTTCCAAGTCATCTTCCGGGACGGCTTACAGAGAGATAGGCACCTCCCACAAAGCACAGGAAACACATGATCCACATCATAAAAGCACTCTACATATATTAGCTCCTCAGTATTTGTGACTCCTCCGGCCAGTCAGGAACTCCAAATGGAAGTTTGTTATTTTTCCGGCCTTCATGCTAGGTGGCAGGGGCCTCCCAACATCCATACCCAGTGCAACAGGAGTAGTACTCCTGGGGTATGAGTTTGTTTGGGCCACCCAGCGACCTGAAAGAGAGGTCTGGGGTGAATGTAAGGGACCTCCTCTCCCGATTGATGGTTGTATCCTCAGTGACGTTACCTGTGAGGAGTGGAGGAGGTGATCCAATGGGTCTATCCAGAATGGCACAGCAGGGTGTTCTCCTAGTGGAGGTGAAGGCCGCCGCATGATCCGGGTGTCTTGTTTTTTTCTGCCGCTTACAGAGACCCACATGTTACAGGGCTTCTCTCCCCAGCATGTGGACGGTGCTGGGGGCGCAGAGTGATGAGGTGACTTCTGACACCAGGAAGTGACATGGCAGGAAGTCCGGCGGCGGCCATCTTGGTACATTCCCAGATGCCGAGAATTGAAGCCCTAACTAGGGTATCCGAAGAATAACAGGCGTGCTGTGCCGGAGGGCAGCGTCGGATCCACAGCAACGCCCGGATTCTCCACACCTCCTTAAATAGGGGCCTAAATAAGAAGATGGTGCTGAGCCACGATCCATGGAAGCAGGTCTGATTCAGGCCCTAAGGTAAGAAAATAGGGGGCAGGCTGCTCCTTCCCTTTTCTTATCATCCTGTGGTGGGGGCACAGTGGGTGTCATGTTTTTTCCAGAGCCTGTTTATTGTGTATGCTTAGGGTGGACAGGTGTCGCACATACTAGCATAGGCTCCCGTGGTGGGTACTTTAAAACAAATTCTTAGATTAGAATTTTGTTATCCACATGGTGTTTTTGTTAACGGGTGTTTACTTCAGTGGAAGTAATGTGCTGGCGCTTGTCATTTGATTAATTACAGGACAAAGCCCACAAGCCCAGAGATAACAAAACAGAGACACCCAGAAAAAGGTGTCCGATGTGGACTAAGAAAATGCCTTATGGGTGGAAGAAAAGTGCATGTCAGGACTGTATAGACAAGTTCATCAAAGGAGAAACAGGCCCTGTCCTCCAGGGTCTTATGGACTCAGTGAAGAAATGAATGAGACAGACTTTACAGTCCTTTTAACCCAGAGAGCAGGAAGCTCTTGCTGAACCTATCCCCTGTACTTCTGACACCAATACTAGTGTTAGGCCAATGATCCTGACCCAGGCACGGGCAGCCCACCAGCACGGAGTACTGGATGAGCTGGAGGAGAGCTCAGAGTCTGAGGAGGGGGACTGTAATGATGAAAGACTCAGCAAGATTCAAAGATCCCTTTTCCTTCAGAGGAAACAGATGAGCTATTAAAAGCTATATAAGAGACCCTGGAGCTGGAGCAACCAGAAAACCAGGATTTGTCTGTAAATGACCTTTTATATGAAGGCCTTCAGCCTAAGCAGAGCAGAACCTCTCCGGTACATACGTCCCTAATAGAGACAGTACTCCAGGAATGGGGGAGACCGGAAAAGTGAGTCTTCTTCCCTAAAAATTTGAAGAGACGGTTTCTCTTCAAAGAGGAGGATACAAAGTTGTGGAAAAAGTGCCCCAGACTGGACGCTTCCCTATCTAAAGTTTCAAAAGGTTCAGAGCTTTCCTTTGAGGATGCAGGCACCCTAAATCAGCCAATGGACAGAAAGGCGCAAGGCTATTTAAAGAAAGCGCAGGAAGCCTGTTCCGCTAACTTTAAAGGAGTTGTAAAGGAAACATTTTTTTGGCTGAAATTACTGTTTACAGGGTATAGAGACAGAGGGCCAGATTCATGAAGAGTTAGGCTGGCGGATCCAGTGATCCGCCAGCCTAACTGTCACTTTAAGCCGGCGTTTCTGTTTTCTATAACCAGAAAACAAGAAACGCCGGGTTAAAGTTCCGATGCAATCGGCGTAATTGAATTTCGCCATCGCATTGTTACTTCAACTTAAAAATGGCGCCGGGGGCGTTCCCGCCGATTTACGCTCAAAAAATATGTTAATGAGCGGGAATCGGCAATTCACAATCTTTTTCGGGCGCGACGCAGTGACTTTACGACGTTTCCGGAAGCGATACGCGGCGTATAGATAAAGCAGCCCCCTAGTGGAGTATCCTATGTTAGGTATAGGCGTCGTCATCGCGTCGGAAAAAAAAACAAATCGCGTCGTTTGCGTAAAACATTCATGAATGGGGACGTGACGTCATTGACGTTCACTGACAGAACTTGGAGCATGCGCACTGGGATGCATTGACACTCGACGCATGCGCAGTACGTTCGCCACGGGATCGCGCGTAGTTTGAATACTACACGCCCCGTACCCGCCCAATTTGAATTCCGCTGTCTCATTTGCGATGCGCTGCCGCAACTTTAGGAGCAAGTGCTTCATGAATAACAGCACTTGCTCCTAGAATTTCAGCAGCGGAACGTAAATGAGATGCGTTACTCCAGAGCAAAGATGCTCTGATCTACCTGAATCTGGCCCATAATGTAGTGGCAATCTGGGGGTGTGCAAAGCACACCGCCATCTTGCCTTGTGCTCTAAAGCACATTCCCCATCTTAAATGAAATAATGCCATGTTTAAGCTAAAATAAGTTCACTCACCATACATTCGGTCTGCCATACCAATCAAGAGACATTACAACAGCTGTTCTCAAGTTACCATCCTTGCCATCAATGCCAGCCACAGGGCTGAGCATGGCTCCTTTTATTTACACAAAACAGGAAGTCATCACCAGTAAGTCGCCTCCCCCCATGGGAGGCGGCATCACCAGATGTCTTCTATACACAGCAAACACCATAACAAAACATTCCCTCTGACAGGAAGTGCCATTGAATACATGAATAGAATAGAATACAATGAATACAAGTACATACAGAAATAATACAATAACCAATGAACACAGTTCCTGATAAGGAGTGCCTATATGCAGCTGTATACTCATACCATCATATTTATGTTGATCAGACACAGAGATGGCAAAAGCACACATCCACTAAACCAATAGTGTGCCTGCAAAGTGACGCATCGCGCAGGCGAATATCTGTGCATCACACAGGGGCCCTTGCACCGGCGACACTCACTCTTCAAACACCCGTCTCCAAGTCCGGAAGTGCATCTCAACCAGCCTCAGGCTGCCCTAATCAGTTCTAATTAGAGCGGGTTGGGGAAGTGTCAAGACTGGTTGCCAATATGGCAACACATATTAAATACATCTTCAAATTTCCACCACAGTCCTCCCTTTTTGTCATATTGCTCCCACTTGTCCTTCAAATCTTGATAGTCTCCTTACACCTAGAAACTAATCAGTCCTTACAGTCCATAAAAAGGAAAACACGGCTTGACATGTAGACTCTGTTCTTCAGGAGACATGACATAAGGAGGACACAACTGTGTCTTGTCCATGGGTCCAGCTTTGGGGCGTCTCATTTGGTACGTGGTCATCTGCTCAGGGGCATCTCATCTGGTTCGTGGTCATCTGCTCTGGGGCGTCTCATCTGGTACGAGGGTTGGGTTTCGGGACGTCTCATCTGGTACGTGGTCATCTGCTCTGGCTCTGGTCACGCGTCCAATCAGGCAACAGGAGTGCTCATCACGACATAGAAAGAATAGAAATAAAAACGACATGAGTATATATATTCCCATTTCAATCCACCACGATCCGCTGAAAAGTAAAAATTAAATTCCCTCAGATTCCCAGACCCTTCAAAGGACTCCCAACCGTCACTCAGTTACAGCTCTGGCTTTGCCTTGTAGGGATCCAAACCTTCTCCATATGGGCCTGAACTCCAATTCCCAGTATCCCCCGATCCAGATATAACAATATTTACTTGTAAATTCCCAGAAACCCCCCCTGGGCTGTGAGAACTTCCTTGTAGCTTCAACAGTTACATGAAACATTCCATCCTCAATAGGTGTGAGTTGTTCAAACGTATCATAAGCTCAAACCCCCCCACCTTCTATATGCAGGAAACCGTGCAAAGACCTAGTCCGGGTTGGTGAACAATTCCCTTCTAGCTGTCCCCGCCATTCCTAATTTCTCTTGTGCCATCAGATCCTTGCAATCGGCCGCGACATAGGACAGGGACAGCTTCACCACCACGCATGAACCTCTTGCATTGGGGGGAATTACCTTATAAGCTGTAGATCTGCATGAACACCAAACTAAAGTTACACACTTGTGGACTACCCAGTCCTGATACCCAACTGACAAGAGGCGGAGCCATAAAAACAATAATCAATTTTACCCTCTAAAAACATATTAATAAATTCCATTGACAAGTGTCTGTTTGGAGTCTTCACTAGTTTGTACTAAAGCTCGGTGGAGACTCAGAACAGACCCAGCAATCGGTCCCGTTCGTTTTCTTAATTAGTCATAGAATACACTTTAAATAATAACTTGGGATGCTTTCCATCGTTACTCTTGCTAAAATTTACTAAGCAAACAAATACAAAATAAACAAAGATACTCCTCATTTCTTTGATGTGGTTGAGCCGCTTCTTGCAGTGGCTGGCGTGGTCTCATCCATCAAGCTTCTTTACAAACGAACCAGTCACCTGGTTGGGGAAAAATGAAAACCAATTACCGTGTCGGGGTCCAGGAGAGACTCCTGAACCCTGTGAAGTTCACATTACAGGGATCGTACCCACCCCATCACCCAAGAATGAGAGTGACACTTGATGGAGTACGACCCTGGTTTTGGTTGACCTCCAAACAACCCTTATGACAACAACCCAGACCTCGGGACTGTGGTCGCTGCTTAACCTGTGCGTGGCTCACCATCTCCTGTAATCACTTACCATTGCCTGTAATCGCTTACCACCGCCTGTAATACCTGGAACCATTGACAGGTTCTTAGCAACTAAAATGGGAACCTACTTCACCAGACTGCTGCTTGCCGATTCAAATTCTATCAAAGAAAGACAATCTTGGCACAAACTTGATTAAAATTAGAAAGATTAGTGTTATTAGTTCGGAGAACTGTCACCTTTACATTTTACCATCCCCCCCCTTTTCTTCCCTCATTACAGACTGGAGGAAGAAACGTGTGGTGAAGGAAAAAAAAAACAATGAAATAGCCTATGATACTTTCACCTCCTTAGACCCATAATTATCCATGTGTACAGCTGTCTACATACACCTGCTCTCTATGTACAAACACTTCCAGAAATTCCTTGGACCTGAAAAATACTTATAAGCAGAAATCATTATTCCATCCTTCATATTTATCCTGCAGAGAATGGCAAACAAAAATGACATTCCTGTACATTGTCAATGACATTCTTCCCAAAACCGATTCAAACAAAAACCCTTTGTAACCCTTAACCCTTAGTTTTCCTGTTCCTACAAAAATACAAAAGCCGCGATGCGTCGGAAGATCGCCGCGGTAAGTTCGAAAAAAACATTCACGTTACTACATACAAACATTCAAATATAAATGTGGGGGAGATATTCATAGCTTTCAAAACAAAAATGAAAAAACAAAAACCAGCCGGAAATCTGCCTTCACTCTTTCCGCAATACAAGAAAATACAATGGAAAAATACGAGAACAGCACGAGAAACTTGCATAGACCAGCTATACAAAGTTCTCCTGAGGCGCGTACCACACCTCCATCCACACTCATCATTACAGATTTCTGAAATCAGATCCGATCTAAATCCAAGGTAAATTTATTCTGAGGTCTCGTACCTCCAGTCAGAGTACCTTCCAAAGGAGTACACCTTACTGTACCCTCTGACCACCTATGACATTCTTTAAGGGGTCTCATGTCCGGAGCCCCAGACCTCATGTGCGGTGCAGCTGTCTGACTGGTGCACTACATGGGCGGCACATCCCATGACGATTCGAATCGATTTTTTTTAGTGAGCTCTGCGTCCAGAACACACCGCGCTTTGTTTTCGGAGCGGTTAGGACTTGCGCCTTTATCATCAAAACCGATGCCTGCATTCCGATTCTTATTACACAGCCTGAGCAGGGCACTAGCGTACTACTCCTACACATTTATGCTAATATAATCGCTAATAAGATCTCCGACTATTATGCACGGCCTGATCTGTATCACGATATAAAGCCTCCTAAAATGTGTTCGTCAGACAACCTACAAAGCACCATGAAATCCTCCACTTTTCAAAACAATATTATGGCTTCTTTCTACCTGCGTCTACATGATACAATAATGGTGACGCCCCTCTGTTCTCACATACCCAAAACTGTATTTACGGTATAAAACTTCACAAAAACTGAAATTAAACTTTAAAACACTCTTTCAAACGCCAAAATATTTCTGTTGTCCTTTCAGGACACAAATCTCATTGCTCATCTTTCAGAAGACTTCAAAACTCCTCCCACTAACTTCCTGCTTATATATAAATGCTGAAAAAGGACATCCTGTTGTATGCTCAGCTCTTAAAACCCAAATCTGATTTATTTACATAATGACAGAAAGATGGAGAGAGAGGGAAGTCTTTCTTCACTGCCTCGTCTCAACACATCCAAAAAAACTCCATGGACCATATATATCCCCAGGAAGTATTATAAAGTAGTAAACAAAGCCAAAACTCAAATCTCCTGCGTTTTTTTCTCTTAAAAACAAAACACCTTTGGTTCAGGGAACGTAAAACCATCTCCTCCCATCTGCAGAATGGGAGTTGATCCCTCCCTGACCCAACCATTATTCAAAAACAATGAACAACTCCCAAACATTTAAACAACAACAACCGCACATTGCTGTGCCAAAAATGCAGTCAGCGCCAGTAACATATTCAAAAACGAAATGTTACACAAAAAGTCTCCACTTTTACACTGCAAAGTCAGCCAACAGGTTAGTCAGATCCTGTATATATTGGCCCTAGCGTCCGCAAACGCTACTCAAAAGATAGCGCTTTACACTGAGTCACAAAATGGCCGACAACAAACCAAGCAACAATGGCGCCATTTACGCTTGTAGTAAAACAATTTAACTCTGCTTCCAAATCACCTGTTTATCACAGGACATACCATACTACACACACAAAGGAAAACAAAAATGTTCTCCACCCGATCCTAACATAGAAAAGAGCGCGCTAATCAATTCGCACTAAACATCGAAATCTGCCCCAAAGGCTGCTAAAATTCACCAGCAAAATAGCCAGAGAAATACCACACCGAAATGGAAGGTGGCTGCACCTCCCCCCTAGGGTGACCCACAGTGCAAACAGACTACGCCCCCAAAATGGCCACTGATGACCAAAATGGCCGCCATATGCAGTTTTTTTAAAACTTGCCTAGAACCTTTCTTCCACAAAGACAAAACATGGATCATGAAAAACAAACAATAAAAACAACCAACCAACCTAAAAGGCACACACTTTAGGTTCCTTCAAATCTGACCTTTTTATGGTGTGAACCCCTCATAATGAGCGCAGCACAGGGATGGTGGGAACCCCTCATGAGACGCATTTTAGGCTGCTTCAAATTGGACCTTTTTATGGTGTGAACCCCTCATAATGAGCGCAGCACAGGGATGGTGGGAACCCCTCATGAGCCGCATTTTAGGCTGCTTTAAATTGGACCTTTTGCCAATTAAAACAGCACATTCAAATAAAATGTTGGTTATATGAAACAACATAAAACAAAAACTCTTTTCTCAAAGCTCCTGTAACAAACCATTTAAAAAAAAATATATAGAGCGAGGTCATATTTAAAACCTTCCAAAATAAAAACTTTTTTCATGCTAACAGCCAAAAGGAAAGGCTGATTAACAAGCAGCTGCTATTGTCTGGCCACTTAAAAATGCATAATTTATCAATTTCTATTCCTCATAAAGATCATGAACATATTACACATGACTTTGCTCTAAAAATTGTACACTCAAGAAACACAGATCCAACACTAGTTGCCCCTCCCCCACCAAAGCACATGTTTCATCAGCCAAACAATTCAATCAGCTCTACCACATTAATGCACAAAATTCAAAAAGACTCAGCCGCCCATATCGCAGGCTGAATAATCCCACCTATACTGAGGAATCATCTACAATATACAGTTTCCATATACATCATAAAAATGTTATATCTAACTTTGTTCTGAAAGTTGCAAAGTCAGTTGACACAGAAATCAAAACACTGTTCACCCTTCCCCCCAAGCGGCATGGCCAGAGGAGCCATCTTACACAAAAGGTAGCCTTCTCCAGCAGTTTCAATCTGGTCAAACAATCAAGTCAATCACTTACTTACAAACTGTTACAAACAAACAAATCGCCCTCCCCCAAGCCGCATGGCCAGAGGAGCCATCTTACACAATAGAACCTATCTGCTCCATACATCACACAAAACGTAGCTTTCTCAAGCATTTTCAATCTGGTTAGTCAAACCATTCAATCACTTGCACACTGTTACACTCAAACAGCATTCAGGCATACACACGATCAGAAATCACACATACCTATACGATCAAATCCACTCGATTTCACAAACGCACGCAATCACACACATACATCCAATCGCTTTCACAAATGCACGCGATCACACACACGGTCACACACAGAGACACACAGTCATACACAACTATCAAATTTAGACATACAATCAGCGATTTCACATGTGCACACACAATCTTACTCAATCAAACTTCGAGCATCATTTCAAAAAGATGGCAAATTTGTTTCTTTTAAAGCATGTTTTTCCCGATGCATCAGAATGCACCCCAACTCCCCCATCTGATGCCATAGGAAAAAACATGAATAGTCCCATCCGTTGGTCGCCATCTGTAGTGGCAATCTGGGGGTGTGCAAAGAACACCGCCATCTTGCCTTGTGCTCTAAAGCACATTCCCCATCTTAAATGAAATAATGCCATGTTTAAGCTATAATAAGTTCACTCACCATACATTCGGTCTGCCATACCAATCAAGAGACATTACAACAGCTGTTCTCAAGTTACCATCCTTGCCATCAATGCCAGCCACAGGGCTGAGCATGGCTCCTTTTATTTACACAAAACAGGAAATCATCACCAGTAAGTTGCCTCCCCCCATGGGAGGCGGCATCACCAGATGTCTTCTATACACAGCAAACACCATAACAAAACATTCCCTCTGACAGGAAGTGCCATTGAATACATGAATAGAATAGAATACAATGAATACAAGTACATACAGAAATAATACAATAACCAATGAACACAGTTCCTGATAAGGAGAGCCTATATGCAGCTGTATGCTCATACCATCATATTTATGTTGATCAGACACAGAGATGGCAAAAGCACACATCCACTAAACCAATAGTGTGCCTGCAAAGTGACGCATCGCGCAGGCGAATATCTGTGCATCACACAGGGGCCCTTGCGCCGGCGACACTCACTCTTCAAACACCCGTCTCCAAGTCCGGAAGTGCATCTCAACCAGCCTCAGGCTGCCCCAATCAGTTCTAATTAGAGCGGGTTGGGGAAGTGTCAAGACTGGGTGCCAATATGGCAACACATATTAAATACATCTTCAAATTTCCACCACAATAATAGTTAACTGATTCATTTTAAAACTGATTAAAAATTAATAAAAATCAATTATATAATATACCTGCAGTTCTAGTTTCGTTTTTGCTGTTTGCTGTCTCTCTGATGTACAGAGCCAGAGAGCCAATAGAGGGCAGTGATGGTTTGTAAAATGAAACTGGATTGGTGCTGAGGGCTTTTAGACACACAGTTATCACACCTCCTTGATTAGTGACCACAGTGAGAAAGCTCCCAGTACTGTGGTTATCAGGAAACAGACAACCAGGGAGTGTCCAGAACAGAGAGGAATTACAGCAACATCAAAGAAAAAACGAACGATGAGGAATGAAAACAGCACTGCAATAAGGTAAAGGAAGCTATTTAGCTAAAAAAATAAATCCTTTAGTGACCCTTTAAGTCAGCACTAGCCACTACATGCATGGCTCGTATGCTTGATTTGTGGCTTAAACAGCTCCGCACTCTTCTGGAGTCAGATATTCCCAGGTAAGAGATTTTGGATGCTTTTCCAATGCTTAATAAGGCAGTTGCCTATATAGCAGATGTGTCCATGGAGTCTGTAATATACTCGGCCAGGTCTACAGCATTAATTAATGAAGCCAGGAGGGCTATCTGGCTGAAGTCCTGGGAAGAAGATACAGTGTCAAAGGCCAAACTCTGTTCCCTCCCCTTTTATGGAGATTTGCTCTTTGGTAAAAAGCTAGAATCTGTCCTAGAGAGGTCGATCGAAAAAAAGAAGGGGTTTCCTTTTTCCAATAAACAACAACAAAAAATAAATTTTCGTCCCTTCCAGAGGTCAAATGAAAGGAACTATCGGAAAGCATAATGTAGCGCCTGGCTACTTTCATAGCCAGTGCTGCTGTAAATTTAGAGGGGGTCAGAGAGTTAATTGCCTCTGACCATGTTTATTTGAGCTAAATTTAAGGCCTCTGTTCCAGCTCTGGCTGTACTGTGTGCCCATGCTTGCTGTCTGGGGACTTTCAGGCACCCCCAGACGGTAGGTGGCAGCAGTGGAGTCAGGTTCGTGTGGATATTTCTCTTCGGCAGCCAATTAGGAGGGTTGATCGCCAGTGCGAGTGAGTGATGTGAGTGAAAAACTTATATAGCGAAGCACATGCAAATTAAATCGCCTCTGGGCGCTCGTTGTTCCTTTCTTCTTTGATATCAAAAGAGATGAGTTTTGATCTGTCTTCTAAAGGCCAAGTGATTCTCCTCCAAACGAATGCTGGTTGGTAAAGCGTTCCATAGTCTGGGACCTTGGAATGCAAACCTTCTTTCTCCCTTGGACTTGTATCTGGCTTTGGGTATCTGGAGCAGATTTTGGTTGGTGGATCGCATAACGCGATTGGGGTTGTAAGCTTTTATCTTTTCGCATAAATATTGGGGGGCCTTCCCATGGATGCACCTATGTGTCAGACAGAGTGCTTTAAAAACAATTCTGTCTTTTACTGGCAACCAATAAAGGGATCTCAGTGAAGGTGAGATTGATTCCCAGGGTTTTTTCCCAGTCACAAGTCTGGCGGCCGTGTTCTGCACGACTTGCAGACGAGCGATTTGGTACTTTGGGAGTCCGAGGTAAAGGGTATTTGCATAGTCCAGTCTGGAGTTCACAATTGTTCCCACCACGACTGCTATGTCTTCTTTGGGAATGAATGGAATAAGTCTGCGTAGTAGGCGCAGCAGATGGTGAGATCCGCTGACTACTGACCCTATTTGTGCATCCATTGTCATGTAGGTGTCAAAGATGACCCTGAGACTTTTGACTTTGGCGCTAGGGGTGATGATTTGGACCAGAATGGGCGGGGGTGTCCAAGTTGTTGCGAGGTGATTCTTACAACTGGCGTGAAACAGGAGAAGTTCTGTTTTGGAGCTGTTGAGTTTAAGATAACTCATGATGATCCTTTTTGTTGCAGATGCAAAAATACAGTTGTGTGTTTAATCTGCATAAGAGTGATAAAGCAGTTTTTGGCTGCTGATGCAGGATTGAAAAGGATCGAGCAAATTATGGGTATCTAGATGCTGTTGCATCTGTTGTACCACTACTTTCTCCATTACCTTGGAGAAGACGTTTAGGCCTGTTATGGGACGACGATGTTCAGGGGCCTTGGGGTCAAGGGTGGGTTTCTTCAAGATAGGCTTAATGGTGCCCTGTTTCAACAGGGTAGGTACTATGCCTTCCTTAAATGATTGATTTATAAGCTGCTTGATAGATGGCGCCAGAATAGTGGCGCATTCCTTCAGCAGTTTGGTGGGGATAATGTCATTAGGCGCCGTGCTATTTCACAAGGAGTCAATGATGTTTTTAGTAGCCTCAATGGAGATGGGTTTTAGGGCAAACCTTGTTGACTGCGGCAAATTTGTGTGAGAGTTGGGTGTAGGACTTGGGGGAAGATTAAGGGGGGTACTGTTTTGCTGAATGCTTTCACGGATCCTTTCAATTTTGTTAACGAAATAATCCGATAATTCATTGCAAAATTCTTGGGTGTCAGAATTGGGGGCTTCCAAACAGACCGGATTCATGGTCTGGGTGACAAGTTTGAAGAGTTCGCAGGGGTGGTTTAGGGCATTAGTGATGATGTTGAAAAAATGTTTTTTTTTTGGCCTTGAAAATGTCTTTGTGGTATTTTTTTGTTACTACCTTATAGATGGTGCGGTTTTCAGCTGAGGCGCTTCTTTTCCAAGCTGCTTCCGCTCTTCTGCGCTCTTGCTTTATCAACGCCAGCTGGTCATTAAACCAGCCGGCGTTGTTTTTCCGGATGCAAGTTTTGCGTTTGGGTGCTACTACGTTGGCTGGCTGTAGTAGCCCTGTGTTTATGGCATCCAGGGTTTCAGTGGCTGATTGATGAGATTGGAGTGTTTTTATTTTGCTCCCTAATGTTGTTTTGAAGAGCTCCGAATGGAGCTTCTTCTGAGATCTTGTCCAGTGCGTTGTCACTGGTTTCGATGTTTTTGTTGAAGGGGGTTTTTTGATAATTATGAATTTGATTACATGGTGGTCAGTCCATGGTAGCGGCTCATTTTTCAGGATTTTTACTTCCAGCTCTTGTCTGAAAATAAGATCAAGAGTGTGACCTGAGGTATGTGTGGGCCTACATAATAGCTGCTGCAGCACTAGTGCTTCCAAGTGGTCAATACAGGCGTCAGCAATGGGATCCTGTGGGGAGTGCATACTGGGATGGGGATTTAGGGAGCAGACGTCATTGGTTGGGGGTCGTCGCCTTGCCGCCATCCACCTGGGCAGTCGTCCCACCACCCCCGTGTGTGGCCCTCCTGGCCGGGGTGTGTGTGTTGCAGTATTCCTGGCTCCGGGACCACGTTGGTCCGGAGCACCCACTCTACCTGTGGGCCCGGTGTGTAGACAGGGTCCGCTATTTGCAAGTGGTCCTGGGCTGTCCGTCCCGTGGGAGGTAGCGGATCGATGGAGAACCTGTCTGGGAGACACAGAGCACAAGGCTGGTGTCTCAAGAGAGGCCTAATTGCTCATCGAATGACACTTTGTTTCTGAGAGGCTGGTCGATGGTCGTCTATCAGTTCCTGACTAAACTAAAGTTGTTTGAAGGAGATCTGGGTGCTGAATCCAGTTGAGAAGGATTGTGGAACAAAGCTATCTCCACATTTAGGAGGGTCTGTGGCAGAGACTTCACCCTAAAATTTCAGAGTGACACTCTGGCTGCTAGGCTGGTGAGCGAGGCCTATCCAGATGCGCTATAACCACTCTGGCTAGAGTGGCGAAGAGAATTGTCATTGGAAGCAGGACTGTTTCCCGTAACCAGTTACACCTGAATCTGTCACCTTCCATACCTTCTATTCCTTCACTTTTTCTACTATTTATCATTTTTACCCAGCTGGGTAATAAAAGCACATAAAAGACACCCGTCGTGCGGACATTGACTTTATTACAGCTCTCATCCAGTACCCTAGACAGCATGAAAGACAGAGGTAACATGCCACCCAAAAGAAACCAGCAGCTTCTTCGGGGTGTAGTGCTACAATAACAAGGGTTTTTCAGCCATGCAAGAACAGAAATGAACGGGCAATACAGGAGGGGAAGGGGCAGAGGTGGTTTCATTTTTAAACCCTCCCAGCCTAAAGGCCCTTCCCAGTGACTCAGTCGGCCATGAGGGGGGAAGGTTGGGTTCATTCCTCCCACAGTGGCAGGCAATTTCCAGCAGCATCTTTATCCTGAATCTGATAAAATCAGGGTACAGGATAGAGCTATTGGGATGCCCCCCTCAAAACTTTCACCCAACAATTCTCCCGAAAGACGCGGAGAAAGCAACAGCTATGCCTTCCCTCCTACAGAGTATGCTGGAGGAGAAGGTATTAAGCTTCATCCCCCCATCTCTAAGAAAAGCGGAGGTTTTATTCTCATGTTTTTCTGAAAAAAAAAAAAACATGAGGAAAATTTCAATTTATTTTGAACCTGAAGCAAGTGAACATGTACGTAAGGTACAAACGATTCAAAATAGAGTCAATTTACACCACCAGATATTTGTTAACCCCTGGGGTCTTCATTGTCTCATTGGACCTAAGAGACGCCTATCTTCATGTCCCCATTCGAGAGTAGTCCAAGCAGTTTCTCAGGTTTGCAGTGAAGAATGGGTTCAAGACCCTCTATTTTCAGTTCTGCCCTTTCGGATTGGCGTCAGCACCACACATCTTCACGAAGATTCTGGCAGAAGCTTTGTGGACCCTGAGATCAGAGGGAATATAATTCCCTATCTGGACGACCTGCTGATCTTTGCAGACTTAGCAGACAAGGAGAAACAGAACCTGAGCAGAACTATCGGACACCTTCTGCAGCTGGGGTGGCTGGTAAATCCTACGATACTTAATAGACTCGACTACATCCAAAAATGTTATGATGTAAGAAAAAGTGGCAACAATAATTGCAGAGGTGAGCAGCCTCTGCACATGTACAGAGACCTCAATTCAAGGTAGAATGAGGGTCCTTGGTTTGATGACAGCAGCCATTCCAGAAGTCCAGTTGGCACAATTCCACACTCAAGCACTTCAGGCATTAATGCTTTCTCTCTGAGATGGAAGGAAGAAATCTCACAGACAGAGATCCCGCAGGAAGTGAAACTCTCAATAGAGTGGTGGTTTATCCCTGCAAATCTCTCTGCAGGTCGACTTTGGTCCCAACACAGCCCTCTTGCTGTCACTGTGGACGCCAGTGGTCAGGGGTGGGGAGCCCAATCAGGTGCACAGATGGCCCAAGGGATCTGGAATCGGCAGGAGGCCAGCCTCTCCTCCGATGCAAGGGATCTGAGAGCAGTTCTAAAGGCTCTAGTAGCCTTTGGTCCGACTCTGAAGGGAAGACACGTGCAGGTCCTTTCGGACAATATTACCACAGTAAGTTACATCAACAAGCAGGGAGGTACAAGAGTCCTAGGTCTTATGAGGATAGCAGAAAAGATCCTTCAATGGGCGGAGACAAATCTCTTATTCCTGTCTTCAATTCACATAAAAGGTGAATTAAATACTCTGGCAAATGCCCTAAGCAGGGAGATTCTGTCTCAGACAGAATGGTGTTTGAATCGAACAGTGTTCGAACAGATAGTGCACAAGCGGGGAATCCCACAGATAGACCTGTTTGCTACAAGGCAAAACAGGCAGGTGGAACAATTTTTCTCCCTGCAGAGAGACCTTCTCAGTCTGGGCCTGGATGCCCTATCACAGTCCTGGGAGGCAAATCTGGTGTATGCCTTTCCACCTTTTGCCCTCATTCCAAAGATTATCCAGAAGATAAGAGTGTTGAGCACAAAGGTTAACCTAATCGCACCATTCTGGCCAAGGAGGTCTTGGTTCTCAGGGCTACTAAGACTCAGCATCACAGAGCCTCGGAGACTGCCTTACAGGACAGACCTCATATATCAGGGAGAGGTAAATCATCCATAAGTGAGCTCTCTTTTTCTGACGGCCTGGCTTCTGAGTGGGAGCTGTTAGAGCAGAGAGGGTTATCGGCAAAAGTAATCAATACCATCCTTAGCATCCAAAAGCCGTCCACTAACGCAATTTACAATAAAATCTGGAAAGAATTTGGGGCCTCGCGCATGCTCAATAACACAGTGTCAGAAGCCATGATCTCAACGGTCCTAGATTTCCTCCGTCAGAAGAGCCACTGGTCAAGAAGTTTCTTGCATCCATCAGCCGTAAGAGGGTCCCCAAGTCAAGGAGGTTCCCTCCCTGGGACTTATCCACTGTGTTGCAAGGTCTTTGTAAGACACCGTTTGAGCCAATAGACGAACTGTCCATAAAGCTCTTAACCTTAAAAACAGTGGTTTTGGTGGTCCTAGTCTCCGCTAGGAGGGTTGGTGAGATACAGGCGCTTTCAGTGGTTGAGCCCTTCTGCATAATTTTGCAAGACAAAATTATCCTCTCGCTGGACCCCGCATTTCTCCCCAAAGTACCGTATAACTTCCATAGGTCGGAAAAGATCGTAATACCATCATTTTGCGGAAATCCTAAAAACTACAAGGAGGCAGGATTTAATAAGTTAGATGTCAGGAGATGCTTGATCGCTTACATAGAGCGCACCAAGGAATGGTGACGTTCCACCAGTTTGTTTGTGTTATTTGGAGGTTCAAACAAGGGTAAAGGGCATCTAAAAATACCATCGCAAGGTGGATGAAGTCAGCCATCCCCGAGGCATACAAAGCAGCATCCTGCACACATCCGTTAGGAATAAATGCTCATTCCACAAGAGCAGTTTCTAGTTCTTGGGCTGAAAGGGCAGGAGCTTCTCGCCTCCAGATTTGCAAGGCCGAAACCTGGTCCAGGTTCCAGACTTTCGTAAAGCATTACAGACTGGATCTGCAAGACCAGTCTTTCACCAGGAAAGTGCTCCAGGCTGTGGTCCCACCCATATCAGGTAGTCCTATTTTGTCCTCTCTATAAGCCGTCCTGGAAGATGACTTGGAAAAAAAGTTCCCTCCCTTCTTTGTTGGTGATTAGCAATGTAAAACATAGAGTAAGGATAAAGCTACGCTAATGAGGGTTTAATGGTGCTTATTCTGAAGCCTTTGGTTATTTGTTAATACTGAGGAGCTAATACATGTGTAGTGCTCTTATGATGTGGATCATGTGTTTCCTGTGCTAGGTGGGAGGAGCCTATCTCTCTGTAAGCCGTCCTGGAAGATTCCTGGAAAAAGTAGTTAACAGGTAATAACACTGTTTTTTGGCCATACTTCTTTTGTGAGTCACAGGAGTACACTTACTTTTGCTTTCCTGTAACCCAGAATCAGCCAACAGTGGGCTAAAGCCTGCTGACAGCTGACATCACAGAGCTGCTCTAGGCTCTGGAAAGATCCCAAACATATTGTCGGAATCCACCCAGCTGCCTGATTGGCAGCTGGCTCTGGAACTCAGCGTGTGGCTGAGAGCTGGAGCCAGCTGCTCCCGCCTCTTCTCCAGCCAGCATTCTGTGGGGGGGGGGGGGCGGAGCAGAGAATGGTGAATGATAGTCACTACTCTCTGCTCTAAGTGGACCAAGAATGGAGCAATCAGAGGTCATGTGATCACTCAGTTCTCAGTCGCCAGAGGACAGTTGCAGCACCAGTCTAATGCAGTGAAGTTTAGATTGCATGTTTGTTTATATACCCCATACATCATCTTCAAGAGTTTGCTCTAGATCAGGGTTCTCAAACTGGCAGCCCTCCAGTTGTTGAAAACTACAAGTCCCATCATGCCACTGCCTGTTGTAACTATCAGCCTTGCAATGCCTCATGGGACTTGTAATTTAGTAACAGCTGGAGGGCCGCCAGTTTGAGACCCCTGCTCTAGATACAGATTATCAGAAATGATACAGTATACATTATACTATCACATTTTTGTAAATATTTTACTATATCTTTTCATGTGACAACACTGAAGAAATTACACTTTGCTACAATATAAAGTAGTGACTGTACGGCTTGTATAACAGTGTAAATTTGCTGTCCCCTTACAATAACTCAACAGACAGCCATTAATGTCTAAACTGCTGGCAACAAATGCGAATACACCCCTAAGTGAAAGTGTCTAAATTTTGCCCAGAGTGTCAATATTTTGTGTGGCCACCATTATTTTCCAGCACTGCCTTAACCCTTTTTGGCATGGAGTTCACCAGAGCTTCACAGGTTGCCACTAGAGTCTTCGTTCACTCCTCCACGATGACATCACAGAGCTGGTGGATGTTAGAGACCTTGCGCTCCTCCACCTTCCGTTTGAGGATGTCCCACAGATGCTCAATAGGGTTTAGGTCTAGAGACATGCTTGGCCAGTCCATCACCTTTACCCTCAGCTTCTTTAGCAAGGCAGTGTTCGTATTGGAGGAGTGTTTTGGGTCGTTATGTTGCAATACTGCCCTGCGGCCCAGTCTCTGAAGGGAGGGTATCATGCCCTGCTTCAGTATGTCACAGTACATGTTGACATTCACGGTTCCCTCAATGAACTGTAGCTCCCGAGTCCTGGCAGCACTTATGCAGCCCCAGACCATGACATTCCCACCACCATGCTTGACAAAAAGCAAGACACACTTGTCTTTGTACTCCTCACCTGGTTGCCGTCACACTTTCTTGACACCATCTGAACCAAATAAGTTTATCTTGGTCTCATCAGACCACAGAAAATGGTTCCGCTAATCCATGTTCTTAGTCTGCTTGTCTTTAGCAAACTGTTTGCAGGCTTTCTTGTGCATCATTCTTAGAAGAGGCTTCCTTCTGGGATGACATCCATGCAGATCAATTTGATGCAGTGTGCAGAGTATGGTCTGAGCACTGACAGGCTAACTCCCCACCCCTTCACTCATAAGTCTATTTCCCAAAGACAACCTCTGGATATGATGCTGAGCACGTGCACTCAACTTTTTTGTTTCGAGGCCTGTTCTGAGTGGAACCTGTCCTGTTAAACCGCTGCATGGTCTTGACCACCCCACCATGCTGCAACTCAGTTTCAGGGTCTTGGCAATCTTCCTATACCCTAGGCCATCTTTACTGTATGTAGAGCAACAATTATTTTTTTTCAGATCCTCAGAGTTCTTTGCCATGAGGTGCCATGATGAACTTCCAGTGACCAGTATGAGAGAGTGAAAGCGATAACACCAAATTTAACACACCTGTTCCCCATTCACACCTAAGACCTTGTAACACTAATGAGTCACATGACACTAGGGAGGAAAAATGGCTAATTGAGCCCAATTTGGACATTTTCACTTTTGTTGCCATCGGTTTAGACATTAATGGTTGTGTGTCGAGTTATTTTGAGGGGACAGCAAATTTACACTGTTATATAAGCTGTACACTCACTACTTTACATTGTAGCAACGTTTCATTTCTTCAGTGTTGTCACATGAAAAGATATAGTTAAATATTTACAAAAATGTGAGGGGTGTACTCACTTTTGTGAGATACTGTAATTTAAGAGCAGGTTTTCCACCTAGATTTGTGGTTTTCTTTCCCAGCACACTTTTTTTTATTGTATTTAACAGTTTGCATATGCCCTACATTTAGACATTACAGAGTTTTGTACCTAATCCCAGTTACCAATATCTGCACAAGATCAAACCAGATAATAACAGATCAAAGATAAGTCTATAGTATCCACTTAAGGACCCCCGCACGCACATATACGGCCACAGAATGGCTCGTACAGGCACAAGGGCGTAAATTTACGTCCCGCCTTCGTGCGGTTCGGGGGTGCCCCTGCCTCTGGGAGCGATCGCCGACGAGCGGGCGGATGTCCGTGATTTCCGCCCCCCCCGCGATCGCTCCCAGCCAATGGGAGCGCGCTCCCATCGTGTCAGTTCCTCCTCCTGTGTTTACACAGGAAGGAGGAAATGATGTCACCTCTCATCGCAGCGCTGTTTCCCAGCGCTGCTGATGAGAGAAGACATCACAAGTAAGTGTGCACCAACACAACACTGACACACACACACATAGGCACATTAACCCCTTGTGATCGCCCCCCCACCCCCCTGTCACAGTGTCACTGAATGCAGTGATCTAATCACTGCATTTAGTGTCAGTGTGACAGGCAGTGTAAAAAACAGTTAGTGTTAGGTTCAGGATAGCCCCCCCACCCCCCCCTAATAAAGTTTTAACCCCCTGATCACCGCCCTAGTTAACCCTTTCACTCCCTATTGCCAGCGTCACTAAGCGATCATTTTTCTGATCGCTGTATTGGTGTTGCTGTTCCCGCTAGGTAGCTATTTTTTTTATTGCGATTTTTTTTTTTACTAAAGACATGTGGCTGAATTAATTTTGGCCTAAATGTTTTACTAAAATTTAGTTTATTTGATTTTTTTTATAACAAAAAGTAAAAAAATTGTGTTTTTTTTCAAAATTGTGGCTCTATTTTAGTTTATAGCGCAAAAAATAAAAATCGCAGAGGCGATCAAATACCACCGAAAAAAAGCTCTATTTGTAGGAAGAAAAGGACGCAAATTTTGTTTGGGAGCCACGTCGCACGACCGCGCAATTGTCTGTTAAAGCGACGCAGAGCCGAATTGTAAAAACACCTTGGGTCATTTAGCAGCGTATGTGTCCGGGTCTTAAGTGGGTATAGAGTAAACCTAATCATCAAGGTTGTATCACTCAAAGTTGAGCTATACTTTGAAATGAAGACTGTGAGTGATTTATGGCTACTTTGCTTTTATATTATCTTACTATTCTGGATTACGCACAATATTGCTTAAATGATAAAAAAGTCAATGTACCTCTGTGAGTGGACAATGGATCTGTGCATACCATTCCTGACAGTATAGAGAAATCTGGATGCCCTGACCAATGAACAGGGAGGCCCATACTATTATATTAAACACTGGACTTTTTTGCTTGTCATTCATTGCGAAACTAAACAGAACTAAAAAACACAAGAATATACAGAGAGGGATTAGTTATTCACAGTACAAATATTTCTATATATGACATACTGTATGCAAACCAGAGCAAAATTAAACAATTCAAGTCTACTACAACAACCATAGTCAAGCTTATTCAACAAAAAGTTCAGTAACTGATCAGAGTTTAGTGATCTAACTTTAGTTATCTAAAATATGTTAGCTATGGGTTATTAGCCTTTAGTTTTGCCACCATCACTGAATATGCAAAAATAAAAATAAAAAACGGTGTAGACTCCGCCAACGTCAGTTCCGGTTCTATGGTATATCCAGCTACGCCCTACGCATTACATCACGACACATGACCTTGTCAGTCCCCTGATGAAGTCATGACGTAACGCGTAGGGCGTGGCCGGATATACCATAGAAACCGGAAGTGACTTTGGTGGTGTCTACAATGCTCGGTTTGCACTTTATTTGTTCGTTTGTTATACTGCTTTTAAATGTAAGAGCCCATTTGGCCGTTTAATAATGTGCTTTATCATACGTTATTACGCTATGGGAGGCTCTTTTTTATCTTTTTATTAAATCTGAAACCAGGAAATCCACATTTAGTTGAAAATCTAGAAAACCATCGGCATCACTGGGGATCCCTAACCGAGGGTCCTACATCATCGTGAACTCAAGATCCTGGGAGGTTGGGAGTTGGCATTTGCCCTGGTTTCGTGAGATTTAGAAGGTTTACTATATTCCTCTTTGAGGCAAGCGCTCTGTGAGCATTAAGCATTGAAACAATCATGAAGATTATGCAAAGAAGAATTTTGACACATTGCTTGGAAGAATTTTGGTCACACTTTGAAGATTTATATGTATTTCTTGATTTTTGGTTTTACACCACTTAGAACAGGGGTGGCAAACACAAGGCCCGCGGGCCGAATCTGTAATGTGGCCTGCACAGCAGCCTCCTCATTTTGCCAAATAAAAAGGGAAGGAGCCGCCTATACAGGGAGGTAGCAGAGCTGGTCCAGGTAGGAAGGTAGGAGAGAGTACAGATGTGAGGAATTTTTAGGCGCAATTCTGACCCCTGCACTGTATACGTAGAGCAATCCTGACCCATGCACTGTATACGTAGCACAATCCTGACCGATTCACTGTATACGTAGCGCAATCCTGACCCATGCACTGTATATGTAGCGCAATCCTGACCCATGCACTGTGTACGTAGTGCAATCCTGACCCCTGCACTGTGTACTTGGTGCAATCCTGATCCCTGCACTGTGTACTTAGCGCAATCCTGACCCCTGCACTGTGTACGTAGCGCAATCCTGACCCATGCACTGTGTACGTAGCGCAATCCTGACCCCTGCACTGTGTACTTGCCGCAATCCTGATCCCTGCACTGTGTACTTAGCGCAATCCTGACCCATGCACTGTGTACGTAGCGCAATCCTGACCCATGAACTGTGTACGTAGCGCAATCCTGACCCATGAACTGTGTACGTAGCGCAATCCTGACCCATGCACTGTATACTTGGCGCACCCGGCTCTTTGAGGGTAACCATACTGCTGATGCGGCCCCCAATGAATTTGAGTTTGCCACCCCTGACTTAGAAGAATCACTGCTTTGGGATTGTGGAAAAGTGTGGACGTTTTATTTACATTTTATCCACGTCTTTATTACATACTATTTGAGTTATTTGATTGAGGAAGTTGCGCTGATCGTTATTTATTCATATCCAATTCTTGTGCACTTGTACACTTTAGATCTAGCAGCATCTTTCGTTCATTTTTTGGTTTATTTATTTAATTTATTTATTTATATAGTTCACTTGGTAGCGTGAGGGATCACCCTCCTTTTAAAGTCAATGAACAGCTTGCAGTGATGTCCTTTCATGTTAAATTAGAAACTTGCACTTTTCCAATGTTGTTGGTGGTTTCTGATAAAACCCAATTTTTTGGAAGTCATTGGATCCGTAAAAAACACAGGCAAAAGATCCTGCAAGATTTTCATGAACCCAACATAACCCAAACATTAACCTAAAATCCACACTCCTGCCAATTTATACCAACAATACAAGTAATAAAAGGTTAAGAATGACCTCCATCTGTACCTCCTAAAATAGCAAAGAGGCAAAACATAACTGGGTAAAAATACCCAAGTGACACAGTTAAGGCATATTCATGCACAGAAGCGGACAAGAGAAACACGACCAGTGTCACTGCTGAACGGAACTTCTTATTCAGCAGCTGAAAAAAAAAAGAAAAAGAAAATCACTTGTTTCAAAGATGATTTTTTTTTTTTATAAGTTGTCTATTTTTGTCTCCCTACCAGGCCCTTACCCACAGAAGGTCTTGGTACACATAATAAAAGAGCCAATCGTGGATTATCACATTCCATGTCCGGTAATAGTTTGAGAATGATGTGGAATTCCACCAGTCCTGTATAAACAAAACAACATTAATAATGGGTCATTTAAGACTGGAGAAAATAAAAATGCTTGCACTGCCCAATAAATCATACTCTGTCATTTGTTAAAGTACAGGCTAAAGTGAAACAGACAAACCACTAAATACTGTATATACACACAGATACATTTGAATAGGTTTATTGTTTTCCCCCCAGGCCCCCACAAAATTGTAATTCATCACAGCTGTCCTTGTAATTCACAAACACCTCCTCTGATGACAAAGCTGATCAATCTGCCAATTCTCAGTTCAGGTTAAAGGCTAATGGCTCGTACACACGATCCGAATATCGGACGAAAATGATCGTCCGAGAAAGAATCGTACGATTTTCGGATCATGTGTACACTACTTTCGAGAGACGATCACGACCGTTAATCCGATATTATTCGATCGGACAAGCGCAAAAAATTTCCTCGTACGATGTCAGATCGTACGATTTTCGTTTAGTCAGTAAAGTTGTCATCCGAAAATACAATACATTACAACACATGACATCATTTCCGATAATTTTTTTCTGTCATACGAGAATTTTCATGACTTCTATTGTGCTCTATGTGTCTTTGCACATTGACTACTACAGGCGTTTTCTGTCAGGGACGTTCAGAGGCAGAAAAAAAAAACCTTCTCTATCGCGTTTCCTGGAGGAGTTTAGGAGCTATAAAAACGTCAGTCTCTCCTAAACTCCTCTTATCTCTTCTGAATGTCAAGTGCCAACGTTTTTTTTAGGTGTATTGTGGGAGTAAAAACTTTTGCAGAGGGGAGTGTAGTGCGAAAAAACGCCTATAAACTAAACTCTCATAGACTCGCCTAAACTCTCATAGACTCGCCTAAACTTTGTACAATATGCTTTTATTTTGTATCTTTTATGCCACTTTTTCAAGCTAAAAACATTGACGTTTTTTCTGCTCCTAGTGTGCATGGAGCCTAAAGCTAAAAAAGTCGTACAATCCATCGTCCGATATTCGTATCGTGTGTACAGGCCATAAGTTCACCCATTTTTCTAAATTCCAGTTTCCCTATGTACCATTAATGTGTCTCTGTTTTCAGAGAAAGTAAAAGCTTTCTTTATGTTCTAGGGAAGGCGTCAGCCTCCAGTGTCTCTATTGAAAGCTCCTCCAGTACTTCCTGCTGTCTGACCCTTAGGCCACAAAAACCTGTTAGAAGGATGGAGTTCAGAAAATGACCTCATTAACACACCCTGCACCTGCCCTCGCCCTCCGAGAGATTGCTCTCGCCCACCTCTGTAGTGAGTACTGTTCTCCCTCTATACACAGCAATCAAATGTTTTGTACCATTATCTTGTATATGTAGCGCCCCCATACTTTCAGTATGGGCACTACGCTAAAGTTAGTGGGTGAATGGGAGAGTTATTTGGCTCCCATTCATAATTTGTTAAATTTTAGGCTGCTGTCTTCCAGAACTGTCCTGTAGGTCAGACTGCGCTCCAGGGATGCAATCCCATCCCTGGGCGACAGGTGGCGATAGAGGGGTTCTGGCAGAGCCGCTTTTCCCCAGCAGCCAATTGGAGGAGTTGGACCTTGCGGGACATGCTGGGGGAGGGTATATTTGGTTCTCTTCGCGGGGTCCAGGTTCGGGGTGCGGCATTCAACTTTCGGGGTGTGCACGTCCACGGACCCCGCCGGCATTGCCCACCTGGCCGGAGTTGCATGCTGCGCAGAGCTCCATTCTGATGCTGAGAGGGGCCCCAGTGGTTTGCTGGGTCCCTAACTTTATTAATAGGATCCTAAGCTGAGGGCTGAACGGTGGGGTATAGGCCCAGGGAGAACCCAAAAGCAGGTTGTCCAGGAGACTTGAACAAACCATCGGGGATCCGGTCACCAAGGCCTTGACAGGTACATGGCAGCTGTCAACCAGTGACCTTTCATTGCATCTACTGGAAGGATTTGCTAAATCTGTTTGTTCATGTATTAAAGTACCGTTTGTTCAAGTATTGAAGTACTAGGCCTGTGGCAGAGGACCGAGCCAGGCCTGTGGCAGAGGTCTGTTCCTCCCAGCGACCCAAAAGTGACATTTCGCCTGCCAGGCTTGTGGCAGGAGTCTGTCCAGAGGCACTTCACCCACTCTGGCTAGAGTGGCGATGTATTGGTACATTGCTACTGAAAGCAGGCTTGCTTTCTTTATCATCCAGGGCCTGATATTGCACTTGTTCTTCTGCTTCATCAATTTTTCCTATCCTACCTCATGTTGATGTTGGCCATGTTTGGCCTTGGAATAAAGCATTCTGAAAACCCATTGGATGACTGGACATTCGCTCACTGCTTCTTCTTACTGCTACTACCCCTATACACACTACAAGGTAACTTAATACGCTGGTCCCAAATCAACCAGCGACTCCTGAATGGGGTAGCGCTACATATAGATCATTCATGTGGCAGAGTGTGCAGAAGCTAAGCAATCACATAACCATTTATATGGAGCCTAGGTAATCTGAAAATAAACCTGCCGCCCCCCAATTTGTTTTGTAAAGAAGAAAAAAATGGGCAAGTGTGTGTCTCTGACAAGGGCCCCATTGTAATGTCTAGATGACTGGGTCAGCGCAAATCCAAAACTGCAGGTCTTGTGGGATTTTTCAGATCTGCAGTGGTCAAGACCTACCAAAAGTGGTCCAAGTAAGGGAAATTGGAGAACCGGTAACAGGGTCATGGATGACAAAGGCTCACTGGTGCACATGAAGAGAAAACATTTGCCTGTGTAGTCCAATACAATAGAAGAGCTACTATAGCTCAAACTGCTTAAAAGTTGCCAGAACACAATGCATTGCAGTTTGTTTCGTAGTACTTAGGGTGCCCATGCTGACCCGTGTCCACAGTCAAAAGCACGTACAATGGGTATGTGACTTTATAGACAAAGGGAATATAGACCTCAAGCGATTGCTGTGTGAGGCCTGTTCAGAAGTAGATTCACATCCGTGGAACTACAAGTATCACTAACCAGTCTCTATAATTGTTACTCGGTTGATAATACGTATTATCAATACGGTTGATGATTAACACAAAGGCTGTGCCCGCTCACCACTACAACCATCAGAGGAATGGATCAGATGGATAAAGGGTTCCAGCCTAAATTCCTTGCCTCTGTATCCCTATTCCTGTGGAAATTGCTGGCTATCCGGCTTCCCGCTTACTAGGCCGCAGATTCTTAGCACTCCTCACACAGACCTCCTGCTGGCATCCAGAGAGACTGAAATCAGGCCCCACCCACCTTTTTATTTCCTCTCCCAGCATGGTGTTCTGTGCGCACAGAATTTGTTACCTGTGGTCCAGATTAACCCTGCTGACACTTCCTTGTTCCAAACTATATGTCCCATGATGCTTCGCTCTGAATTTTCATACAATGTAAAGAAAAGACACCAGTATGCACTAAAGGGAGCCATATCCATATAACAATAAAGAAACTGTCCCTTAATCAGAAACTCATAGTAACAAACCTTGGCTACAGAACTATTATGCTGCATACACACGATCATTTTTCGGCATTAAAAAAAAACGTTGTAAAGGGATGGTCACCGATGTCTCTTTTTCCCCTATTTTTCCATACCCGGGAAAATAGATCTCACCAAAGCTACATGTTAATACTTTCCTAGGAAATGTTTATATACATATGTGTATATGTATATATATGTATATTTCTATTTTTTTTTTTGTGTTTGTTGTTTTTTCTTAGGAAAGTTAAAATAGTTTATTGTCTCTTTTAATATGTCATACTGGGTTGAATTATTCATAACAGTGATTTACATTACAGTTTGTTGAGCTGTCGCTGGCAGCCGGTGGTGAGGCATTGGGCCTCAGCCTACCCCTTGGATCGACGTTCCGTCGCCCCGGGGAGTGGGAACATAGCCCCTTATTTTCTGGGCTATTCTATGGTCACGTGTTTGAATGGGGGGAGGGGAAATACACCCTCCCCTCATTCTGGGTCATTTTTTGACCTTACGTTAATTTACATATGAATAAAATGTCTTTGTCTATTTTCTTTTTTCTCTATCATTTTTTCTCTTCTGTTCACTCTTCCCCCCCGACCTACCTGCCAATGGGAGCTCCTACGTTTAAGTGTCTACAGTCATTATTTTGCAAACCGGATAATGTACCTAAGTTGTTTAATGTGTCTCATGATACGGATATTGTTTGGGAACGCATGAGAATTAGCTTTGCCAATTTTATATCCCATGGCTGGTATGGCTAATCCTCCTGCTCCCCTTCGTGTTGTTTCACACAACACGCAGGGGCTGAATTCTCCAGTTAACCACTTGAGGCCCGGCGTATCGCCGAATGACGGCAACCGCGCGGACCTCAATTTCCAACATGCCGTCATTTGACGGCAGTTGCTTCCTGGTTCCCTGCGCGCGCTCTGGAGCGCGCGTCGGGGAAATTCTGTTGCTGGCCGTGTCCGTTGGACACAGCCAATCACAGATCGCCCTGAACGGCCAATCGGAGTGGCCGTTCAGATGCGATCTGAGGACGAATGAGAGATGATCTCAAATGTAAACAAATGAGATCATCTCTCATCGCCGCTTCTCCCTCCTCACACAGAGACAGCGTGTGAGGAGGGAGAACGTTCTGTGAGTTCTATACAGCGCCCATACAGTGCCACAGTGCCCATACAGTGCCACCACAGTGCCCATACAGTGTCACAGTGCCCATACAGTGCCACCACAGTGCCCATACAGTGCCACAGTGCCCATACAGTGCCACCACAGTGCCCATACAGTGCCACCACAGTGCCCATACAGTTGCCACCTGTGCCCATACAGTTGCCACCTGTGCCCATACAGTTGCCACCTGTGCCCATACAGTTGCCACCTGTGCCGCCAATCAGTGCTCACCTGTGCCGCCAATCAGTGCTCACCTGTGCCGCCAATCAGTGCTCACCTGTGCCGCCAATCAGTGCTCACCTGTGCCGCCAATCAGTGCCCACCTGTGTTGTGCCGCCAATCAGTGCCCACCTGTGTTGTGCCGCCAATCAGTGCCCACCTGTGTTGTGCCGCCAATCAGTGCCCACCTGTGTTGTGCCGCCAATCAGTGCTCACCTGTGCCGCCAATCAGTGCTCACCTGTGCCGCCAATCAGTGCCCACCTGTGCCGCCTCATCAGTGCCACCTCAGTGCCCACCTGTGCCAATCCGTGCCCATCTGCTCCGTCAAAACATGTCAAAAAAATCCTATTCACTAGAGGAGGCATTCCAAATTATTTCTGCGCCCGATGAGAGCAACATGGACCTCTCTCGTTCAAACTCCACTTCCAATTTTTCTTCTGAGTCGGACGTCAACTATGAGCCTGCCCCCAGTAGCGGAACACTGAGTGACTCCGAGGAGGAAGATAGCCGGCCCGCTAAACGAAGGCGTTCTGGTCAGGAGGCAGTGCCATCCACCAGCACCGCAGTGCCTTCCACCAGCACCACAGTGCCTTCCACCAGCACCGCAGTGCCTTCCACAAGCACCGCAGTGCCTTCCACAAGCACCGCAGTGCCTTCCACAAGCACCGCAGTGCCTCAGCAAGAAAGGCCAAAGACCTATGCCAGCCTTCCCTATGCCCTTCAGAACCCTTTGTGGCTTCCTCCAAATTCCGGGGAAGCCAACATTCCCCCTTTCACGGCCCAGCCAGGAGTCCAAGTGGACACAGAGAATTTTTCCCTGATCGATTTTTTCAACCTGATGTTCACAGAGGACATGCTATCAGAAATTGTGGCCCAGTGCAACCTATTTGCACAACAATTTATTGAAAGAAATCCCACATCCTATCATGCCCGTCCCTTCCAGTGGAGAGACCTTACGGTGGAGGAGTTGAAATTTTTTTTAGGCCTCACATTATGTATGGGACTCAACCCAAAAAATTCTTCACGTGCCTTTTGGTCCAAAAACCCAATTTATCACATGCCAATCTTCTCCAGCATAATGCCCAGATCCCGATACTATGCCATTATGAGATTTCTACATTTTAACGATAACACCCAGTGCCATCCCCGAAATCATCCAAATCACGACAGGCTTTTTAAAATTCGGCCCTTACTGACTTATTTTTCTGAAAAATTCCCCCAATTGTATACCCCGGACCAACACATCTGTGTGGATGAGTCGCTTGTGAAATTCACTGGCAGGCTTCAAATAAAACAATTTATCCCCAGCAAAAGAGCCCGCTATGGCGTGAAGATCTACAAATTGTGTGACCGAGTCACAGGATACTTGTATGCCTTCAGAGTGTACGAAGGCAAGGACACCCAACTGAATCCCCCTAATTGCCCAGACTACTTGGGATCAAGTGGCAAAATTGTTTGGGACCTCATCACCCCTCTATTGGAAAAGGGATACCATCTATACGTGGATAACTTCTATACCTCCCTTCCCCTGTTCCACAACCTGCACCGGAAGAAGACGCCAGCATGTGGCACCATCAGGAATAATCGGAAAGGCTTTCCTCAAAGTCTCGTGAATAAGAAGCTGAAAAGTGGAGAATCGGCAAGTCTGCGAAATAAGGAGGTCCTGGCAGTGAAGTGGAAGGACAGAAGGGATGTTTACATGCTATCCACCATCCACAATGACACCGTCGTTGAAACCCGCAGAAGGCGTGGCACCGTCATTCGAAAGCCAACATGCATCCAGGACTATAATTTGTTTATGGGGGGGGTCGACTTCAATGACCAGATGCTTGAACCCTATCTTGCTACAAGGCGGACGTACCATTGGTACAAAAAAGTTGCCATTTATTTTTTTCAATTGGCCATATACAACTCATATGTAATTTATCGCAACTCCACCCAAAACCCCAAACGCTTCCTTGGCTACCAAGAGGACCTTATCACTGCCCTTATTTTCCCGAACGGCCCACCCCAAACTATCCGATCTGACGTTTTAAGTCGTCTCGTCGAGCGTCATTTTCCCGGTAAAGTCCCTCCCACAGAAACAGGGCGACGACGTCAAAAAAGATGCAAGGTGTGTTCCAGTCAAGGAATCAGAAGAGACACAACTTTCCAGTGTGCCGATTGCCCTTCACAGCCTGGCCTCTGTCTAACTGACTGTTTTCGGATTTACCATACCAAACTAAATTATTAATCCTCCGATCCTGCCTTCATACACCTTCACACCCCTTATGCCACTGCCTGCTCTGTAACTGACCCCGGCTTGTTTTTTGACCACGATTCTGCCTAACGATTTTGTAATATCTCTGCCTGAACCGGAACTGACCCCGGCTTGTTTTTTGACCATTCTTCTGCCCAACGATTCTGTAATGCCTCTGCCTGATCTGGAACTGACCTCGGACTGTTTGACCATGCCTTTTGCCTGCCCCTTGGACTGATCTTGTACCCTGCTACTGGACTAGTGGGATTTAACACAGGGGTCTCACAAATGTGAGGGGCTCCAGAAAAGTTTTTCTAGATGAAGAAAAACATTTTTTTTGTTTTCTCATCCTAGATTAGGGTCTGGTTGCCCGGAGGCTTCAAAGAGATTTGGGTGGGAGAAGCCTCTACCCCTGTCCCCATTCTGTCCTAAACGAGGCCCTACTTCTGCCTGTTACCTGTAGGACCTATGACATCATGCCTTTGCCGGTTGCATGAACTGACTACTTGTGTATGCCGTTGCTGACCAAGTCCCTGCCTGCTGCCTGGACCAGTGCTATCCTGCTGTGTAGAACTGCGCTACTATTACCACAGGTAATCTTTTGTTTACACTTTGCTCAGCATAATGTATTTTGGGGTGTAATTCTTGGTATGTGCATGCTATGTGTCTCTGGAACACCTGACGTTGTTCCTTGCATGTTGGATCTCTGTATGTGGTCAGGCTGTGTAGAAGTCTCACACATGTGGTATCGTTGTACTCAGAAGGAGTAGCAGAATGTATTTTGGGGTGTAATTTTTGCTATCTAAATGCTATGTGTTGGAAATATCTTAGAAACCGACAACTTTGTGTAAAAAAAATATGCGTTTTCATTTTTTTTCCACGTTCCAAAAACTTCTGGAAACAAATGACCTGTTCAAAAGACTCATTATGCCTCATAGATTATACGTTGGGGTGTTAGCTTTACAAAATGGGGTCACTTTGTGGGTAATTCCATTGTCCTGGTGTTCCAGGGCCTTCAAAAGTGTAATAGGTAATCAACTAGTTAGATGTGCAATTTATGCTCCTAAAACCCCTGATGGCGCTTCCTGCATGTTGGGCCTCTGTATGTGGCCAGGCAGTGAAAAAGTCTCACACATGGGGTATCGTTCTACTCAGGAGGAGTAGCAGAATGTATTTTGGGGTGTCATTTTTGCTATGTACATGCTATGTGTTGGAAATATCTTAGAAACTGACAACTTTGTGTAAAAAAAAATGCGTTTTAATTTTTTTCCACATTTTCCAAAAACTGCTGGAAACAAATAAACTGTTCAAAAGACTAATTATGCCTCATTGATGATACGTTGGGGTGTTAGCTTTCCAAAATGGGGTCATTTTGTGGGTAATTCCATTGTCCTGGTGTTCCAGGGCCTTCAAAAGTGTAATAGGTAGTCAACTAGTTAGATGTGCAATTTATGCTCCTAAAACCCCTGATGGCGCTTCCTGCATGTTGGGCCTCCGTATGTGGCCAGACAGTGAAAAAGTCTCACACATGGGGTATCGTTTTACTCAGGAGGAGTAGCAGAATGTATTTTGGGGTGTCATTTTTGCTATCTAAATGCTATGTGTTGGAAATATCTTAGAAACGGACAACTTTGTGTAAAAAAAATGCGTTTTCATTTTTTTTCCACATTTTCCAAAAACTGCTGAAAACAAATAAACCGTTCAAAAGACTCATTATGCCTCATAGATTATACGTTGGGGTGTTAGCTTTCCAAAATGGGGTCATTTTGTGGGTAATTACATTGTCCTGGTGTTCCAGGGCCTTCAAAAGTGTAATAGGTAGTCAACTAGTTAGATGTGCAATTTATGCTCCTAAAACCCCTGATGGCGCTTCCTGCATGTTGGGCCTCTGTATGTGGCCAGGCAGTGAAAAAGTCTCACACATGGGGTATCGTTTTACTCAGGAGGAGTAGCGGAATGTATTTTGGGGTGTCATTTTTGCTATCTAAATGCTATGTGTTGGAAATATCTTAGAAACGGACAACTTTGTGTAAAAAAAATGCGTTTTCATTTTTTTTCCACATTTTCCAAAAACTGCTGAAAACAAATAAACCGTTCAAAAGACTCATTATGCCTCATAGATTATACGTTGGGGTGTTAGCTTTCCAAAATGGGGTCATTTTGTGGGTAATTCCATTGTCCTGGTGTTCCAGGGCCTTCAAAAGTGTAATAGGTAGTCAACTAGTTAGATGTGCAATTTATGCTCCTAAAACCCCTGATGGCGCTTCCTGCATGTTGGGCCTCTGTATGTGGCCAGGCAGTGAAAAAGTCTCACACATGGGGTATCGTTTTACTCAGGAGGAGTAGCGGAATGTATTTTGGGGTGTCATTTGTGGTATGCACATGCCATGTGAGAGAAATAAGCTATTACAATGAAAATTTTGAGAACATTTTTAAATAAAAAATAAAAATCTTAATTTTGCAAAGTATTGTGGGAAAAAATTACAACTTCAAATAACTCACCATGCCCATTAATAAATACCTTGGAATGTCTACTTTCTAAAAAGTGGTTATTTGGGGGCATTTGTACTTTCCTGGCTTGTTAGGGTCTCAAGAAATGAGATAGGCCTTCAATACATCAGGTGTGATCAGATGTGATATATTTTTATGATTTGCACTATAGTTTGTAGACTCTAAAACTTTCACACAGACCAAATAATTTCCAAAAATTTTGAGTTATTTTTATCAAAGACATGTAGCAGTATAAATTTTGGGCAAAATTTATGAAGAAAAATTAATCATTTGCAAAATTTTATCACAGAAACTAAGAAAAAATCATTTTTTTTCCAAATTTTCGGTCTTTTTTCATTAATAGCGCAAAAAATAAAAAACACAGAGGTGATCAAATACCACCAAAAGAAAGCTCTGTTTGTATGAAAAAAAGGACAAAAAAATCATTTGGATACAGTGTTGCATGACTGAGTAATTGTCATTCAAAGTGGGAGAGCGCTGAAAGCTGAAAATTGCTCTGGGCAGGAGGGGTGTTTAAGTGCCCAGTATGGAAGTGGTTAAAAGACGAAAGGCGCTACAAGTCTAAAAATCCATTCATGCTGATGTGGTATTTCTACAAGAGACCCACTTCCCAAAGCGGTATACTCCCTCGTTCTTACATGCTCATTTCCCATTATTCTACCTATCAAAGGCCGAAAATAAGACTAAAGGAGTGGCAATTTTATTCTCCAAACACTGCAAATTTAACTTAATTAAGGAATACGCGGACCCAGAGGGTAGATTCATTCTGGTAAAGGGTACTCTGGAAGGAAATACGTACACTTTTATATCATACTATGCTCCCAACCGGGGACAGAAGGGGTTCTTCTGCCAAATGCTTGAATCTCTCCAGCCTTTGGTAGAGGGAGTCATAGTTATGGGGGGAGATTCCAATCTGGCTTTTGACTCTGGACTGGATAAATCCGGCCCAGCAAAGGCTAAATTAATTAGACCTACTAAAACCAGTACCCAAGTCGCTCGCGTGCTTCACCAATATAGATTGACCGACATATGGAGAGAATTGAACCCAACTGCTAAAGATTTTACTCACTTCTCTAACCCCCACCAGTCGTATTCACGTATAGACCACATATTACTTTCCAATCACCATGTCCCCTCGGCCCAGAAGTCCTCCATTATGGACGTCCCATGGTCGGATCATTCCATGGTTCTGTTATCTCTAAGAAAAAACAGTTCTAATCAAAGAGTATCTCATTGGACCCTCAACCAGTCATTGTTGAAAGACCCAACTATAGCCACAGAGATCGAACAAGCTATAACAGATTACTTTAAAAATAATGACATAGAGGAAATCTCTCCAGAAACCTTATGGGTGGCCCACAAGGTGACAGTGAGGGGAAAACTAATACAGATCGCAGCCAGACAAAAAAGACTGAAGAGGCTGGAGGTGGAAGAACTTGAAAAGACATTTGACGATTTGAGCAAAAAGCATAAATTGGACCCCTTTGGTTTCCCAACTTCTAAATTGGATGCTGCCAGGACAGCTCTGAATCTTGCGCTTACGGTAAGAGAAGATGAGGCACTTAAATGGTCGGGAGCTAGATTTTATAGATTTAAAGATAAAATTGGTCCAATGTTGGCGCATAAACTATCCCCTAGACTAAGGCAGAGAGTCCTCCCTAAGATTAAACAAGCCAATGGCTTATTTACCTTGAACCCTCAGAAGGTGATGGATTCCTTCCAAAGCTTCTATTCAAAACTTTACGACTTTGAAACACTCTCCAATTCTAATAGCGTGGGAGAATTCCTAGATAGTTTGGAACTTCCCTCGCTGGCGGAAGTGCATAGAGAGAAAATGGAAGCTCCCATCTCGATTGAGGAAGTTTTGGAAGTGATCAAAATGTTAAAAACAGATAAAGCTCCAGGACCAGATGGTTTCTCTGCTCCTTACTACAAGACTTTCTCGGCTCTTCTATCTTCATACCTTACTCGTTTTTTTAACCATTTAACGAAGGGGAATCCTATAGATATTCAGCTGAATTCGGCATATATCTCTGTGATCCCTAAACCTGACAAGGATACCAGTCAAGTGGAAAACTATAGACCAATATCGTTGATTAACAATGACCTTAAAATCCTAACCAAAATAATAGCCAATAGACTAGCATCCTTCATTGGTCAGTATATACATAAGGATCAGGTGGGTTTCATTCCTGGTAGACAAGGCCCTGACCAAGTAAGGAGAGCGGTAGACATAATCTCCATATTGCAATCCGGTTGGATAGGAGATCAAAAACAAGAAGGGATGCTCTTATCATTGGACCTTCAAAAGGCCTTTGATTCGGTCTCCTGGCCATATATGTTTGAAGTTATGAGACGTTGGGGGTTTGGCTCAAGAATCTTGGGCATATTATCTGCACTCTACTCTTCTCCTGAGGCTAAAATAAGACTGCAGGGACTATTTTCAGAATCTATTAAAATTAAAAGGGGAACCCACCAGGGATGCCCATTGTCTCCTTTGATATTCGCAATTGTTATAGAATCTTTGGCAATAGCGATTCGGAATAACGCGAATATCAGAGGAGTTCAATGTACCCGTAAGGACCACAAATGTGCATTATTTGCAGATGACCTGCTACTATTTGTTACTTCCCCGATTTCCTCTATGTCCGAAATCTACTCTGTACTTGACAAATTCTCCAGGGCCTCTGGCCTTAAAGTCAATATGTCCAAATCTAGGGCCCTCAATGTCTCGCTTCCTGTAGATGTAGTTTCCTTACTACAAAAGAAATATGAAATTGGTTGGAATGGCTCATCTATCAAATACTTGGGTATCAATTTATCTTCGAAATTTGAGGATCTATATACAGCCAACTACCCTCCTATGTATAAAAAACTTGAATCTGATTTAGGTGATTGGGATACACAGAATATAGGCTGGATTGGCAGGATAAACTCTGTCAAGATGACTCTTCTTCCTAGACTTCTATACCTCTTTCGTTCTCTCCCCATACCGATAAAAAGGAATCACTTGAAGGCTTTTCAGGATAAGATCACCAAATTTGTATGGAACAAAAAAAGCCCCCGTGTATCATCGAGTAGCCTCTTTAATCTCCCTAATCAGGGAGGTTTGGGACTCCCAAATTTGCTGTGGTACTACCAGGCAGCTAGACTGGCACAACTGTCAGATATATACCTCAAACAGGACCAACCTGATTGGGTTAGTCTGGAAAAACAGGCGTCCCCCCACATGCTCATTGGAAAATCTTGTGTGGTCTATCTCCAAACGCAGACATTCTATTATGTCTCCGGCACTGTCACAGGCGTTGGTTCTGTGGGACTTGCTCAGGAGCAATCCCTCTTTAGTCTCTAAGAGTCTACCATTAACTGATATATTTCAGGTCCCGTCCTTTGCATCCAATGTGAACGTTGAATCCTTCCAGTGGTGGCGAGATAAGGGAGTATACCCCATTGGACGATTCTTCTCCCACTCAGGTCCTCTATCAGAACAATATTTTAGGGACAGTCTTCATCTTCCTCCTTCAGAGAAATCAAGATTTTCTCAAATCTACAGTTTTGTACAGAAACTCTGGACTGACAAGACTGTAACTGGTCATTTTACGCCCTATGAACGAAAATGTGAACAGGCCCCAGTAAGGAAGAGTGGTATTTCTGTAATTTACAAATCCCTTGCGAACAATGTCAATAAATTACCCTATATGCTAGCTTGGGAGAAGGAAATTCAGGATGAGTGGGATTTAGAAGATTGGGGAGAAAACTTCCATAGATCTATAAAGGGTATCATCAACATGTCACTCATAGAGGCGAATGTCAAAATATTTACTAGATGGTATCTAGTTCCTCTAAGACTGGCAACCATATATCCTTCATCCTCACCTCTATGCTTCAGAGGATGCCAAGGCGTGGGCTCCATGATTCACACCTGGTGGGAATGCCCAAGAATACAAGGTTTTTGGAGTAAAGTGTTTCATATAATTAGACGGATTACGGGTTGTAATATACATCAGTCCCCGGCGATTGCCTTACTGAATGGATTCATACCACAAGTATCAAAGGTTACCGGAAGGCTGATATGGTTTATCCTAACAGGAGCTAGAATCACTATAGCTGCAGCCTGGAAGAAACAGGCGGTCTCAATCTTAAGTATGAAAAGAAAGATCACCTGGATAATGGAACAGGAAAGGAGAATTGTCTCAATGTTGGATAGACTTACTCAGTTTAACGCAATCTGGGAACCATGGATAAAGTACTTAGGGATCTCACACCCCATAAAGGGGTGATAACATAACTTACTGTAGGCTGATGTACACACCTGGCAGGTAGGATCTCTGTCTCTCTACCCTCTCACCCCTACCCTCTTTTTCGTTCCCTCTCTTTCTATCTTTCTCACATTCCTCTTTTCCTTCTCTTCTACTTTTCTTCTCTATGTTCTGGTTTTATGCTGTGCTTGTGTTCAGGTTTTTTGTATAATCTGTGTTTGGGAAACGTTCTCCATATATATACACATGTTACGCCTCTATCATAGGGGTGGAGGAAGTTGAAGAGGGATTCTCCTCTCTTTTTCTCCCTCCCTCTCCCTCTATCTTCATCGAACTTGTTATTTATTCTTTTAGTATTAGGTTCATTTAATCGGTCCAGATATCATACACTTCGTACCAGAGGTACTTGAGAAGTTTTAAGTTTATGAAATGGAGGTACATCACGAAGTGGACTTCACAAAACTGTAATATTTATATCCGTATTAAGTGTGCATTACTTGTTCACACAAACGGCATACGTTTATTTATTTATTTTGGTTCAATTTGCCACTTAGTTGCTGAACACACCACTTAGCCCCTTTCACGCATTGTTTAGACCTTCTTTTTTTTCTGTATCCCGGGACAGCGATGCACTCACTGTGCTTCCCTTCCTCCCCTTTTGGGGGTACGGGCAGTGACCGTCAGTGCATCGGCGTCACGTGCCATCTGGATGACGCCCTTTTTGGGTGTCGCCCTGTTGAATGGTTAGTATCCATCACAGCTGATTGAGTGGGTGTGTGCAGTGTCTCTTCAGCACAGGCAATTGTGCCGTCTGATTGAGGGCCCCGCCCCCCACACTGTCCAGCTGACGTGACGTTGGGGGCAGTCTGGTGCAATTGCTGGATGCATTATAAAGCACCTTCCCACCTATTCAGCCAGTGGCCATTTCCATGCAGTCCCTACAGCCGTTACTAGCTGTGACCATCCAACTCGCATTACAGGTATCCCTTGTTAATCTCCAAGTATTTTTTATGCCTTTACTCCCTTACTATGTGGGTCACGGTTTGATGGACCTATTTTTTTACTCATTACAGACATCCACCTGCACTATGAGGATACATTTTAATTCATTACTTATGGTCGCCTGCTGTCTGGGAAGGATGCTTTGTGTGCTCTGTTGTTTGCTTGCTGGTCTGCCACCTCTGTCCCGGGACGGGAATATATTTGGTCTTAATTACTGTAGAACTTTGGCATACTATGTAAGTAACCAGAATTGATTTACTATCTTTTCTGGTGGATTTAAATTTAATACTTTGATCATTAATCAAATCTGTATTCCAGATATCCCACTACATCAGCCCCTGAGGAGTGTTTTCATATACACGAAACGCCGCGTCGGGCTTACAAAGATGTAGCTATACGCGTTTATGGGACCCATTCTGATCAATCAGTACTTTTATGATCTATTTATATTTTATATGTTATTTACTGCGTGGCTATGCTCAGCCTCTATGTGGTTATATATGTTGCCATTGACTGTCACTTTGTATTTTTATACCAACTATTGTATTAGGTATCAAATGTATGTTCTGTACTTTTGTACAAGCTAATTGTTTGTTTACCATATGTTCTATTCTTTCAATACACAAATATTTTGCTTATGGCTTGTTTTCTCATTTTTTGTCCCCATATACCCCACTGTTTCATTTAAAGTCCCAAATTCCCTTTGTTGTAATATTTATAATAACTTGCTATGGGGGCGGGATGGTTTGGGGGAATTACTCTACCTCCCCGGGCACAGAGTGATCCCATTGGGGGTGTCAGTGGGGGTGGAGGGTGCCCTTCCCATCTCATTTCTATATATGTTGGACCAATAAGGTTTTGATTTATCCCAACTGCTGTAGACTAGGGACCCTAGACAGATTGATAGGAACTGCAGGATTTGGGGGAGGGTAGGGAGCTACCCCGGTTAGACTATATGGCTTAGGGTCAGAATTTACTCCCTTGTTGAACCTGTTTTCCTTTCATCGCAGATAGAATGTTATTTAGGTATGGTTGAGAAATGACCAAGTGATGACTTCAGCAAACGATGTCTCAATATTTAAGGATATGTAACAAAATGTATTGATTTCCTGATATGTTCTTTAAATTGTACTGACTTTATTCAGAAAATAAACTTAAACTTGAATGAAAAAAAAAGAAAAAAAACGTTGTTTTTCAAAAACGTTGTTTTTCAAAAACGTCATTTAAAATGATTGTGTGTGAGCTTCACATAATTTTTCAAGTTCTGAAAAATGACAAAAAAAAAAGAATTCGAACATGCTGCATTTTTTAACGTAGTTTTAAACTATGTCGTTTTTCGGGTTGTAAAAAATGGACATGTTCGGGCTAAAACGACGTTTTAAACCTGCACATGCTAAGAAGTAAGTTATGAGACGGGAGCGCTCTTTCTGGTAAAACTACCATTCATAATGGAGTAAGCACATTCATCACGCTGTAAACGACAGAAAAGCGCAAATAGTCTTTTACCAACACAGAATTAGCTAAAGCAGCCCAAAGGCGAATAGAACTTCCTCTTTAGAGTGCCGTCGTACGTGTTGTATGTCACCGCGCTTTGCTCATAATTTTTAAAAAACGAAGGTGTGTGGGCAACGTCGTTTTTAATGATGAAGTTGGAAAAACGTTGTTTTTTTGGACATGCTGAAAAAATAATAATTTTTTCATGCTGAAAAATTATCGTGTGTACGCGGCATTAGATTTCTTTTAGACACCTTGATAACTAAGAAATGTGTACTAGGAGATTTGAGGTTAAAGACCATTACACCAGTAAAATGAAAACAAATTATGGTAATCACTTTATGCGGTCATGTTGACCACCTACATACAGTAGGTATGTGGTGTCGTAGAAGCATTTTAAAACACTAAAGTGACCATAATCAAGTTTATTTATTTTGGCCAGGAAATACCATATAGGGCCAGATTCAGGAACACTTGCGCTGGAGTATTTCGATATGCGCCGCGTAACTGTGATGATGCGCCGTCGTTTCTATGTGCCCGTACCCACCAAACTAGATGCGCCCAATAACGGGTCATTTGCGACTGGCGGAACGTTCCGACGCCAGAGTATCGTCAGCGCTTAATTTCGTTGGGCGCATCAGTCGCGCCTATTGATTTCCCCTGCAAATATGCAAATGAGGGATTTTTCACAATTCACGAACGGATTAGCACCATACGCTGGCTACATGCGCCGCGCGTATCTCGTCCGTCCGGCGCAAAGTTATTTCTACAAAAGGCTGCTTTATCTTTACTCCAGATGGCCACAGGTCAGCAGGAGAGCAGCTACAGCAGCGTTACCGACGATAAGAGCTAGCTGAGCACCCCCACTTGCAGGACAACACCTCTGTCCATGCTTGTCTGTCAAATTTTACAGCCATGGAGGAAGACATCATAGGTCTCCATAGCCGAGATGACGGCTGACAGCTCCTGGCCATTAAAGTTCAGCTTTCTCCTGTGTGTTTGCGGGGAACGGGAGCAGCCATCTCAAAACAAAAGTAACATCACTGCGGGGAGGGGGAGCAGGATATACTTTAGTGCCGAAATGGCGCTTCTACGGGCGCATTTAAACGCCCAACGGAAGGCATTGCGCTGACGTTTCCCGTGAAGTGGTGCCGACGGAAGTTGTGAGCATGCGCACAAAGGGGGCGAGTGGAGCCGCACTCACTGCGCATGCTCCGTGGTTGATGCGCTGAACGTAAGCCTCTGCGCTGGGCTCCGCCCATCATTTACATATGATCACACCCACTTCCACTTGCGTCGGGTTACGCCAGCGCATTATCGTTACTCTGGCGCAAGTTTACGCGCAACTGCTATGTGAATTACAGGACTTGCGCTGAAAGGGTCTTCAGAGTAACGTAAATGAGAAGCGTTACTCTGGAGCAAAGATGCTCTCATCTACCTGAATCTGGCCCATACAGTATAGATTTCAGCTGTGCATTTAACTGCACTGCATTCCATTCTACATTAGCCATATTTATTCAGATATTGCTCTTATTTTGTTGCAGAATAATTAATCTTGAAGTTTTTTTCCACACTCTTATGCGTACACACGATCGGATTTCTGATTAAATAAAGTCTGATGGAATTTTTTGTCGGAATTCTGATGAAGCTGACTTTCATCAGTCTTGCATAACACTATCAGACTAAATTCCGACCATGCCAAAACGCGGTGACGTAAAACACTACGAAGAGCCAAAAAAATTAAGTTCAATGCTTCCGAGAATGCATCGACTTGATTCTGAGCATGCGTGCATGTTTCTCCGATGAAGTTCCACACAGACGATCGGAATTTACTATCGTTTTTTTTTTTCGTCTGAAAAATTTAAAACATGTTCTATTTTTTTACACCGATGGAAAAACCGATCATGTGTACACGGCATTACACTTAAACTACTTGATTTATTTGGGCAAAAAACACATATTAGACTTGATTACAGAATAGATGATGAAGAGATGTCACCTGATAAAACATTCGATCTGCAAAGCGGAGCATCTCTGCGAAAGCATTGTGCCAGCAGTGCAAGAAGCCGAAGAATGACAGCAGCAGCACAAGAGTACCTGTAAAAACACAAAAATTAATCATAGGAAAGTAATCTAAAATTTGAATTTAGACCTTTGAAGAAAAAAAGAAAAATCCTAAAAAGAAGGAAATGAGGTAGTTAACATTCTGGCAACCTTCATTTTCTAGTCAGACATTACCAAATCCGTGCACAAAGAAGAGACATATATACAGTATAGAAGAAAAGCAAGCATCCTCACTCCTTGTTAGTGGGTCCCATCATGGCCATATGGACTGTCATAAGGGTTTCCCCACCCACTAATATTCACCTGATTCAAGACACTAAACAGTTAGAAGGGGCTGAGATTCTTCTCACCTGGTAGTGTAGCATGGAAGATGGATAACACCAAAGTCTTTACACTGAATGGCTGTTTGCTCATGTTGGTGAACACTGGAATACACAGGGTGTCCATGACATAGTAGATGAAAAGCATAGAGCCTAGGAACTATCAACATCATAAAAAGATTGTTAGATACAAATTAACCTAACTTTATAATTGTAAGTAAATAACAACAACAATATAGCACACAGTTGTAACAGTTTTGGATTTCCTCAAACTTCTGTTACTAGAAGCTTGGTAGTAAGCATTTCTTTGATACGTTTATTTGGAAATTTTAATAAAAAATGTGATTTCCGTTTTTGGGTAGATGGTGTTCCATTTGTGGTATGACCTATCAGTTTTTTGGCACTACCCAGGCCAGCCATATTTTCTACATAATCACATATAACATCCAGCAGGAGTGGGAGATGCCAATTTTTAAATTGAATACTAGCTGAATCTTTTATAGCCCTGGTGGGTGCATAGCCAGGTATTTGGGGGGGGGGGGGGGGAATACTTTGATATTCCCAAGATGTTAAACTCTACCTATTTTTTTATTAACCACTTAAGACCCGGAACCAAAATGCAGGTAAAGGACCAGGCTCCTTTTTGCGATTCGGCACTGCATCGCTTTAACTGACAATTGCGCAAAATAAACTAAATTTTGGTCAAAGATTTAGGGCAAAATGTATTTAGCCACATGTCTTTAGTAAAAAAAAAATCACAATAAAAAAAAAATAGCTACCTAGCGGGAACAGCAACACTAATACAGCGATCAGAAAAATGATCGCTTAGTGACGCTGGCAATAGGGAGTGAAAGGGTTAACTAGGGCGGTGATCAAGGGGTTAAAACTTTATTAGGGGGGTACGGGGGCTACCCTGAACCTAACACTAACTGACTGTCACACTGACACTAAATACAGTAATCATACATATATGATTACTGCATTCAGTGACACTGTGACAGGGGGAGGGGGGGGGTGATCGCAAGGGGTTAGGTGTACCTGCGTGTACTGGTGTCAGTGTAGTGTTGTGCAGACTCACTGTGAGATGTGATCTCTCCTCAGCGGCGGTTGAAAAAAACACTGAGAGCAGAGATCACATCACTTCCCTCTTTACACAGGAGGAGGAAGTGACACACGGGGGGCGTGCGCATTGGCTGGGAGCGAACCGGAGGGGGCGGACAAAATCGAACAGCTGCCCCCTCGTCCCGGATCGCTCGCACAGCAAACCGGACCGCCGCATGTACCGGGGGGGCCCTGTTCGGACCCCCGACCCACGTCAAGGCAGCAACGTATATCCGTGCCATTCTGCTGACGTAAATGTACATGCGGCGGTCCATAAGGGGTAAACCATAATGTGCTAGTATTCATCTTTACTGCACACTCCGCGCATGCAAATGTAAAAGTAGCTTTATGCAAGTCAAATTCAGAAAAGGGGGTCAAATGCACACTGCAACAAATTCTTCATTATTTCACTTTATTAACCACTTAAACTTAAACTGACATCAGTGCAAAATATAAAGTAGGCACAGTGGTAAAAGGCTCAGGTATAATAGTGGAAGTCCAGACATTAGTAATCCCTGAGGCACGGCCCATCAATGGTTTTGCTCCGTTTCTGAAGTTTAAAAGTAAGTTTATACAGTGGGATAGCGTCATTAATAAGTTTTAACCAGAGGGATTTCAGAGAGGTCTGTGCACCCTTCCAAGACAGTAAAATAACTTTTTTAACATAGAAGAAGAGTATACGAAGCAGTCTCTTGGCATGTGATGATAGGTGTAATTCGGCAAAAATGCCTAATAGGCAGTTCTTGGGGTGGATAATGTTTGGGAGGCCTAGCGCCGATGAGATGAAAGCACCCACTTCTTCCCAGAAGTCCCGGACTACCGGGCATGACCAGAAGCCGTGTAGAAAATCGGCCTCTTGGCCACAGGCAGTCGAGGGCAGGAGACCCATCTTGTGTAACCTAGCCGGAGTGAGGTGGGTTTGATGAAAATTTTTGACCTGTATGATGCAGTCCCGAGAAGCAATAACAGAGGTTTTATTACGTATCACTAAATTCTGACCAGTCCTCCTCTACCAGGGAAATGTCCAGAGAGATCCATTTTACCTGAGCTTTGTGAAACCTGGGATTAAAGTCAGTCATTAGGGCTGCATAATAGGTGCAGACAGGTTTAGTGGGATTTTGGTGTCTAAGCAGTTTTTCCAATGGGGGCAGGTCAGTGGGATCATCCAGGGAGCCAAATTGGGCACGAATAGCGTGCCTGAGCTGGTAGTAATAAAATAGGTACAATATTGGTAGATCAAAGTCTAAACGTAGCTGAGAAAAAGATTTAAAGCCCTGAGCGTTGGACAGGTGGCATAAATATTTAACCCCCCTGGAGTACCAGTGATTGGGATCAGGAAGAGAGTATAGTTCCTGCAGATTAGGGTTAAACCACAGGAGGTTGTTGGGAGATTTCAGCCATGTGTGCCTGAATACTTTTTTACCATAACGCAAAGAGGAAAGGGAAGTGGCAAGTAGGGAGGTTCTGGGCGATCGGGGACCCGGTCTCTGTAGATAATATTATGTAGGGTTTTCAGGGAAGATGCGATGGCTCCCTCCGTGGAGGTAAAAATAGATTTAGGTATTTTGCAAGGGGAATTGGCAAGGATATAGAGTAATCTCGGTAGGTAGATAATTTTGAGGACGTTGGCCCTCCCCATAAGACCCAGAGGCAGATCCATCCACTGCTTGGTCTGCTCCTGATAGCGGACAAATAGAGGATCTAAGTTATTGGCGACATATGAAGATAAAGGGGTCTGCACCAGAACCCCAAAGTACCTAAAGGAGGATACCACTTGAAGCTTGGAATCCAGGTGAATCAGGGGAGGCTCAGCCACATCTAGGAGGAAAAGACTAGACTTATCCCAATTTACCCGGAAGCCAGAATAGTCTCCAAAGTTATTAAACTCCACCAACAGGGCCTGAAGTGATTCATTAGTATCAACCAGATACACCAATGTTTCATCCGCATGAAGTGAAATGCGCTCCTCTATATTAGCAATCGGGAGTCCTTTAATCGAGGGGGAGGAGCGAATGCAAACCGCAATCGGCTCCATGGCCGGGGCAAACAAGAGGGGTGACAACAGGCACCCCTGTCGTGTGCCCCTAATAATCGGGAAAGGGGTCAGTGATAGAGGAATCCACCCACACTCGAACTACCGGGGAGGTGTAAAGGAGTTTTATCCATGCTACAGCACGGGGGCCAAAGCCATACATCTGTAACACCTGAAACAGATATGGCCATTCCACACTGTCGAATGCCTTGCAAGTGCCCAAAGACACAATAGCACGAGTGGGAGGACAGTCATGTGGATATTGCAGGTTGTGAAACAGTCTGCGGATATTCATTCTGTTGGACCTGCCGGGGATAAAGCCCCCTTGGTCACGATTGACCAAGGACGTGACACAGTGTTCAAACGGTTTGCTAATATTTTGGCCAGAATCTTAGCATCCACATTAAGAGAAATTGGACGGTAAGATTCGCATTTAAAGGGGTTGTAAAGGAATTTTTTTTTTCCCTAAATAGCTTCCTTTACCTTAGTGCAGTCCTCCTTCACTTACCTCATCCTTCCATTTTCCTTTTAAATGTCCTTATTTCTTCTGAGAAATGCTCACTTCTTGTTCTTCTCTTAACATTCCAAGTTTATTGTGTCAAACATAAGCAAGACAAGATAAATCAGAAAGCAGTACAGCTGCTCGCAGAGCAATAATATGGTAAGGAACATAGCAAAGTAGGCAATAAAAGAGGCAAAAAGAAAAAGAAACAAAACAAAAAACGACCTATGCTGATTGGCAACAGTCCAGGTTTACCAAATAATGAAGCTTGCCTAAGGGCAAAACCAACCTCCGTTTGACCAGTCAAAACAGCAGACCAGCGGCCCAAACCTTTCCTTAATAGCCCATTAGGGCGCAGACACAGAATGGCCGTAGCAAGCTATTTCCACCAAGCAGCCATCGCTACTTCCTGTTATTCTATATGTAACTACACACCGTAATGCCAGGCTTTCTCCCTGGTGTGGAGAAAGCCTCTTGAGGGGGGAGGGGGCGAGCAGGCAAGTCAGGACACTCTCTACTTTGCAGATAGAGAAATGAGCTGTGTGTTAGTGGGCGTCCTGATACTCCTGCTCGCCCCCTTCCCCCTCAAGAGGCTTTCTTCACACCAGGAAGAAAGCCTTGCATTACGGTGTTTAGTTACAGACAAAAGAACAGGAAGTGAGGATTTCTCAGAAGAAATAAGGACATTTGAATGCAAAATCGAAGGATGAGGAAAGTGGAGGACTGCACTAAGGTAAAGGAAGCAATTTAGGGAAAAAATGTTTCCCTTTACAACCCCTTTAAGTGCTTCCTTACAGGGTTTTAATAGAAGTACAATCAAAGCCTCTTGTATCGTTGGGGGGAGGATCCCAACATCTAGAGCTTTGTTATAGGTTCGCAAAAGAAAGGGGCACAAAAGGTTTTTAAATTGTGAGTACCATTCAGTTGGGAAACCGTCTAAGCCCGGAGTCTTATGTGCAGGCATTTGTGAAATAGCTGCAGCAATTTCCTCAACCGAGATAGGTGCATCCAACACATCACGCCCCTCCGTTGACAAGGAGGGGGAGAGATATGTCAGCCAAGTAGTCATTCAATTGGGAGTCATCATAGTCAACCCTATACAGGTCTTTATAAAAGCATAACAATTAGTCTAGGATATCCCCTGGGTTGTCACTGATGGAGCCTTGAGCAGTAAGGATACGTGGGATGGAAATGGGACAATGGTCAGGTCTAGTCAGATATGCTAAGAGACGTTCGGCTTCATTACCATGTTCAAATGATTTTTGCGTGGTATGCAACATGCGTTTTTGCGTGAGATGTAACAGACGGAGTTCATACTCCCTACGGCTCTGTAACCATGCCACCCTTGTGTCAGAGGCAGGGTTAGAGGCATAAGCAGACTCAGCACGTACCATAACAGTCTCAAGTTCTTCTGTTAGCATCCAGTTATTTTTGCGCAAGACCTCTGTGATGGACATGAAAGTGCCCATCAGAGTTGTCTTAAACGTGTCCCATTCAGTGGAAGGGTCTACCTTTACCATATTATCCCTCCAATAGTTTGTGATTCCTGTCCTGCATTCTCCCTGCACTACCTCATCCTCCAACCAGTATGAGTTCAGGTGCCAAATAGCAGGTCCCGAACCTGGGAGGAGGAGGATGTCCACTGAGAGAGAGGCATGATCAGAAACCCCTCTAGGCAGATATGAAATGGAAGAGACAACAGGGAGCATATGCCATATCCAGTCTGGACATGGTGTGGAATAAATCTGAGTGGCAGGAAAAGTGGCGTACATCCGGATGTTTCCATCGCACACACCTTTTGGTGGTATTTAATTACTTCTGCGTTTTTTATTTTTAGCGCTATTTTGAAAATAATGCAATATTTTTTACTTTTTGCTATAATAAATATCCCCCAAACATATATATATATATATATATATATATATATATATATATATATATATATATAAAAATTCCTCGGTTTAGGCCGATACGTATTCTTCTACATATTTTTGGTAAAACAAATTGCAATAAGCGTTAATTGATTGGTTTGCGCAAAAGTTTTAGCGTCTACAAAATAGGGGATCGTTTATATCATTTTTTTATTAATAATTAATTTTTTTACTAGTAATGGCGGCGATCAGCAATTTTTATTGTGACTGCGACATTATGGCAGGCATATCGGACACTTTTGACAACATTTTGGGACCATTGGAATTTTTACAGCGATCAGTGCTAGAAAAATGCCCCATTATTTTTTGGGTATCCCATCCATCTGGTGACATCTGTGCCTATGAGGATCCATTGATTTATTCCACTGGTGTGTGCTGCAGTCCATGATTAAAGGCCCGGGCTGGCGTTTACAGCCGTAGGCCATCTTTGCTTGCCATCTGGTAAGCCTGCATTTCTTATGGTGTCTTCACTTTTGGTGGTGGATTTCCTCAAGTTTTGAATTACAGAAGAATTCATTTCAATTGTGTTTTTTCTTTGGACTTCATTGAACTCATGATTTACACAGCTGTTATTGCTTCATTTGTATTTTTTATCACTTGCTATAGTTCATATAAACATTTTGTTTTAATCTATTATAGAGCACCTACATTTTTTCTATTATCCCTCCAATAGTTTGTGAATCCTGTCATGCATTCTCCCTGCACTACCTCGTCCTCCAACCAGTATGAGTTTAGGTGCCAAATAGCAAACAGCAAACATCAAAAAACAAAAAAAATCAATCTCTAACCTCTCTAGATGCTTGTTTCACTTAGGTGGAGGTGGGATAGGCTTCTCTGAAGAGATGAGTTCACAGGGATCGCCTAAAGGTGGCCAGAGTAGAAAATAGCTGAACAGATTGAGATAGAGAGCTCCAGAGGATGGGCGAGGCTCTGGAGAAGCCCTGAAGACGAGCATGGGAAGGAGAGGGTGGTTAACAGTATCGAAGGCTGCAGTGAGGTCTAGTAGTACCATAGTAAAAGTATGGAGCAGTGACCATTAGTTACCACTTGCATAAGAGACCACAAAAAGACATAATGATAATAATGATCATAAGCATGAGATGCTACTTTACACTTGTGTTTGGATGGAAGCAGGGCAGTAAAGAATATTTCACCCAAGCTTTCCAGTTATGTTTGTCTGTCAGTTCTTTATTAGGACCAGATTGAAAGCTCCACGTAGGTCTACAGGAGTCCGCACGTAAATGGACTTGTGTCTGTTTACACCTGCCTAACTCTAGGTGCGTTCAGGTCCAGAAAAAAAAATGGAAAAGGGGCATGTTCTTTGCAATTTTTTCAGACCTAAACATGACAGATCAGATGTAAGTGGACACAAGTCCATTTATATCTGACCACCCATAGAGCAATCACAAGTCCACCCCTGTCTGTTGTGTGCTTGTCAGAGAACTCGCACAGCAAGTGCCCATTCCTGTGTAGAAGCTGTGAATGCCCATTCTACTAGCTCTAATGCGCATGCGTGAACTCTTAGGCCTCGTACACACGACCAAATAAATCCGATCAAATCAGTCTGACAGACCGTTTTTATCGGATTTGTCTGCTGGGCTATTTTGGTTTAATCGTGTACGTGGCGTGACGGTGACGTTGGCGCCGCCACATCACCGCACCAGGAAGTAAAATACTTCCACGAATGCGTCAAATCCATTCGACGCATGTGCGGACAGATATGTCCGCTGGTTAGTGTACTAACCAGCAGACATGTCGGACGGACGGGTTCCCAGCAGACAGATTTTAAAGCATGCTTTAAAATTTGTCTGCTGGAAAAACCTGTCTGCTCGCCTGTACACACGATCGAATTTGTCTGCTGAAACGGTCCGTCGGACCGATTTCAGCAGATAAATTCGATCCTGTGTACGCGGCCTTAGACCTAGACGAATGGGATTCAGAATGGCATGCGCAATAGTGAGTGCGTACGGCCCCACCAATCCTGTAGACGGCGCCCTATTTAAACATGGAGTCTGCTTTGTATCAGTGCTGGATCGTCTTCAGCGTGTTCCCGTGTTCCTGCTGCCTATTGTTTGTTTGACCCTACTCCTGAAAAACCTGGCTTGCTCTGATCCTCCTTGTCTGCCTATCTGCCTCTGCTTATTAAACTGACCTTGGCTCCGAATTGGACCACAGCCCTGCTCCCTGATTGTGTACCCTGCTGCCAGCCTGTTGGGAACTTCTGCTTGTACCAGTTTATCCTACCTAGTTCTCCCTAAACAGATCTGGTGTTAGGTAGCTACTTCTTCTCAGAAGTTCCTGTGCCTCCATGACTCCACCATGACCTGCAGGCACCTGCACCCATTCGTGCCCCTGCATTCTCTGTCTCCACCACCAGGAGTGCTTGGACCGGAACCGTGCAAAATTCCATCCTCACTCTCTTGGGCTACGCTGTAAGGTACATGACAGTGGTGTATGTGGACACAAACTGAGTGGTCACAGATGTTTAAGCACTGACATTTGTGCTGTTCGGCTCCAATTCAGCAGGGCATATGCTCACTGATCCCCCTGCTGAGAGGAGTTGCTCAGTATGAAAGAGCCCTATGCTAGAAAGGCAGCGTGGTAAAGTACATATGCCACAACTGCAATTCCTTTTGCATAGCAAGGATTATCCCTACTGTAACCACCCACCATGTTTCCTCCTAAACATGATCCCTTTCAACTACTGTCAGGATTTTTAAGTGGGTAAAATAGGTGGTGAGGAGACTATACAATGCCTCTTCTTCACCTGCCAAATGCTGTCTAAAGAGCAATTCATTATTTAGATTCTAGTCTAATGAAGTTTATAACAGCCTGGAGAAAGATAAATATCACTTAAAGGCAATAAAGTATTTTTTTTAAGGCGGGTGGGAGGAGTCGAGGTTGGGGTCGGGGAGCCCCATTAGGTAGGCTGTACGGGGCCCCATAATTTCTAACACTGGCCCTGGCTGATCTGTATCCCTAGTGCTTCTACTATAGAACTGTTCAATTGTTTGTATACTCTGGCAATCATTTGTGGATCCCCCTATTAGGAATGCTCAGCTTGGCTTAATAACATTATCACTGCTTCACTATCTATGCTTTAACTGATTACATGGAGTTGGTAGCTTGTGAGGTTGGAGCACATTGAATTTGCAAGACCCACCTTTGTTATGGTTGACATCATAGCCTTGGAATGACATACTGTTTCAAGCTTCAGTTCAACAAGCCATATGTAGCACACCCCCGGAGGAGCTGCTGGTTTGTTTTGGCACATTTACCTCGTGGCTCTTTCCGAATTCCTAGGGGTGTATGGTGTATATAGCAGCAGTAATGGAATGTCCGCAACAAGTGTCTTTTCTGTGCTCTTTATTACCCAGCCGGGTAAAAAACAATAAACTTGTGGTGAAAAAATAGATTTGAAGGAAGAAGGATAACAGCAGATTCAGGTGTAGTATAGGGAACAGTTCTGCTCCCACGTGTAACACTTTCTGCGCCACCCCTGCCTGAGTGAACCCGGACAGGCCTCTCTCACTGACCTGGCAACCGGAGTATCACTCAAACCTTTTTTAGGGAAAAGTCTCTGCCACAGACCCTCCTGGAATAAACTTGAAGCTTGAGGAAAAGTCTCTGCCACAGACCCTCCTGGAATGAACTCAGGGAGAAACCTCTGCCACAGGCCCTCACTGATTGTGCTAACGGAGACCATCCTCCTTGAATAAATTACACCTGGATCTCCTTCTATTCGCTCATGTACCGACTGACATGTGATCAATCCTTCAGTGCCCGGCTACCTTGATCCCCAGTGGTTTATCTTCTCAGTGACTCTCAATGGCTCTCCTCAGATGGACTCCCGACCGAACAGCTCTACCGCTTAGGATCTTCAGAAATGGGAACCCAGTCGACAACTGGGCTATCCGCCACAGCTTAGATGTTCCGGACCAACATGGTCCCGGAACCAGGAACATCGCGTGGCACGCGACCCCGGCCAGGTAGGCCATAACGCTGGGGCGCCGTGGTGCAGTCACCCTAAAGGTAGGTGCCACATATGGCGAAGAAGAACCCAGACTCAATAGCGTCTGCCCCATAAATACCCTCTCCCAGCATGCCCAGCGTGGAAACTCCCTCCTGATTGGCTGCTGGGAAAAAGCACCCAAGTCTCGACCCTACCGCTGGCACCCGTCGTCCTGAGGTGGAACTACACCCCAAGAACAACAGAATAAGCCCACAGCACAGGCAAGCTAAGACAGAAACTCTGTTTTGAACACATTAATCTTGATCAGAGTCAACTAACACTCTGATCCCACTCTAAATTTAAACAGCATCGGTACTTGGAAGTAACCAGGCGCTACACATATGATGTTTAGAATTATAGCATCTGCGTTGTGTATATCAATTATGCATCTACAGCATAGTCACTAACATTGGAATCTCTATGCCATGATACCGCTCCAGCTGACCACAACTTTTTTTTTCTAAAGGTGTTTATTTTGTCAAAGAAAGTTACAAAGTAAAAAAAAGGCTGCTATCATAACACAAGAGTAAACAGTTATATCACCCGGGAGGTACCGTGCCTTAACATCACCATTTCAATGGGAGATTTGTGAGGAAAGGACCCCCCCAAGAAGTTCTTCGAGACATCCAACCACGGCTGCCATACTTTCTGAAATTTCTTAGGGCATGCCCTGCTTTTATACACCAATTTAAATTTGGAGAGGAGACTATAGACAATATTAAAGAATAAACAAATCGAGAGGGGACCCACATCCTTCCAATGAAGCAGTATAGTTTTTCTTGCATAGAATAACAGAATACGTAACAGAGTCCTGGGGTGAGATTGGGGAATGTGATCATTCAGCACCCCCAAGAGTCCAACTTCCGGAATATGGGGCGACCGTAAATGTAATTTGTCAGCAAAAAAGGTGAAGATATCCTTCCAGAATGTCGAAAGCCCTGGGCATGTCCTGAACATATGAAGCCAGTCAGCAGCCACTGTGCCACATCTACAACAGGCTGTATCCCGTCCCAGACCCATTTTAACCAAATGAGCAGGCGTATAATGTAAGTGATTAACAAACTTAAAGCGGAGTTCCACCCTTAAAACCACTTTCTTTCATCCCATCCAGCATACTGAGAGGCGAAGGACCTACGGGGCTGGCCGGGTGGGCTAGGCCCCCTCACTCCCTCATAGGGGGAGTCCCTCTGCCCCATTGGGGTCCCGTTGGGCCCCAGTTGGGCTCCGAAGAGGAGCAGGTAGGGCGGGGTGAGTGGGAGGCCCCCCTTCACACCCGCCATTGCAAGACAAGGCTGCCAGCTCGGAGACCCTTCTGGCCGAAGCCATAGCCACCAAGAAAACCAATTTTCGGGTTAGCAGCACAAGAGGGATTTCTGTCAGAGGTTCAAACGGCTGCTTTTGTAAAGCTGACAAGACCAGATTTAAATTCCAGGGGCAGAGGGGAGCTCTAATAGGGGGATTCACATGCAAGACCCCCTGCAAAAAGGTTTTCACAAGCGAATGCGTGGCCAAAGGCCTTTGAAACCATATCGACTTCCTGTCTTCCATAGAGACTTGTCAGATGCTGCAGCAAGTCAGTGAGGCAGGGGATTAGCCACAGGAGCTCCACACGGCGCACGTCTCCTAGAGTAGGAGCGTGTGTGCTATAGCTCCAGGCAGGCTTAGGAGGCAGACAGGCAGAGTCCCTCCCAGCCCTGCAAGCTTAGTCCTCCCTCCAGTTCCTAACCTGGAAATCCTGGGCCCCTGATCTCTCTTCTCCTCCAGCACAGCTCCCTGGCTCTCTGCAGGTAAGAGCCCTCTACCAGTGCTGCTGACGGCCGTCCTTTTCAGGATAAAGCCGCAGCAGCAATACAGATCTCCTTTTCTCCTTTTTTTTGTGTCCCCCTGCACTCCCACACCTTCATCATCCTCAAGAGCCCCCCTCTCTATCCTCTCTAACCTCCGCCCGAAAATTTGCGCCGTTCCGGGGCTCTTTTTGAGAGCACCGCGCCAGACCGCTCTGAATCGCGGGGCCGCGGTCTAGGAAAGACCGCGGCTTCACTTGCGGCCTAACGGCGCGCCGCTCCCCACGCCTCTGTGGTCCTCACCCAGCCTCCAGGGATCCCCCCTTACCCCAGAAAGACAGAAGGACAGTTACCCTGCCCTGCCTTACACCCACTCAGTTAAAGCAGCACCCTGTCAGTCCTCATCCCACCGCCTGTGCAGACAGCCATCCCAGCAACAGGGTCACCCTCTTAGCCCCAGCCCCCCTCCCCCCCCTGTCCTTCAACATACAGAAGCTTGATCCAGGGGTCACCCGATCGCCTCTTACAGGGGTCAGGAAGGAATTTTTTCCCTACCGGAGCATATTGGCCGAGCTCCGCCAGGGTTTTTTGCCTTCCTCTGGACCAAGCCGGGAGAGAGGAGTTTAGCCAATACCTCTCCCCACTGCCCTAAAATCCACCCCCCCCCCCCCCTGGTGTATTGGCGATTATGGCATGTAGGCAATATTCTGCCGAAACCATTTGGAGTTTGAGGCAATGCGCCGCAATACTGCCAGCCATCACCAAAAAAGCCCTAAGAAATGAGCGACTATTGAGAATCGATCATAGATCGACGGTCAGACATTTCAGTCATTTACCCCAGCTCAAGCACATATCATGTGCTCTGATCAATACTAGATCGGCAGTAAAACATCGACTAGAAATCCGCGACTTCATTCAACAAAAGGATCTAGATTGTCTTTTTATTACAGAGAGCTGGATCACAGCCGACTGTAACACCATTCTAGGAGAACTGGTGCCAGAAAACTATTGTATTATTACAGAAAACAGAATAGGGCAAAGAGGAGGCGGCCTGGCGGTGATCTATAAGACTCATCTTACGATCACCAAACCAGTCCGCCAAAACCCTCTTCCATTCATGGAAACCCTTACTCTACAACTTCAAGCAAATTCAAAGGAGACCGTCCACATTCTGCTCTGCTATAGGCCGCCCGGCCCAAAATCGCAGCTGCTATCATCTTGGACGGATTTCTTCTCCACTTATACCCTCAACAGCAAACAACTTTTGCTGCTAGGGGATTTCAATCTCTGGGCAAACTCCTCACAAGACCCCATTGCCGACGCCTGTATTGACCACCTGGAAGGATTAGGATTGCAGCAACTAGTATGTGGGCCCACACATGCTTCAGGTCACACACTTGATCTTATTTTCAGACAAGCTCTGGAAATAAAGATTTGGGAAAATGAAAAATTGCCATGGACAGACCACCATGCAATTATATTCAGTATTACCACCATCCCCCCTACAACAAAAACATCAAATCCAGTGACAACACACTGGACTAGATGTCAGAAGAAGCTCCACTCGGAACTCTTCAAAACGACTTTAAGGAAAAAGATAGAAACAACTCAGCCGCATCAAACGGCCGTTGAAACATTGGAAGCCATAAACTCGGCCATGCTACAGTCAGCCGACTTGGTAGCGCCAAAACGAAGAACCCGCATCCGGAAAAACAACCGCAGCTGGTTTAATAACCAGCTGTCGTTACTGAAGCAAGAACGCAGAAGGGCAGAATCTGCCTGGAAAAGATGTTCTTCAGAGCTAAACCTATCCATCTACAAGGCGACTACAAGAAAATACCACAAAGGAATTTTCCAAGCCAAGAAAAATTATTTTTCGGAGGCTATCAACGGTGCCCTAAACCGCCCCCGCGAACTCTTCAAGATGGTCACCCAGACCATGAAGCCAGGATGCATTGAAGCCCCCAGTTCAGACACACAAGAATTTTGCAATGAACTATCGGATTACTTCATTAATAAAATCGAGGTAATCCGCGAAAGCATTCAGCAAAACAATTCTCCCCCCAGCCCCCCCCGCAGCCTCTCACACAGCACCCATAGAAATTCTCCGATATCAGGTAAGTTCACCCTGGAACCCATCTCCATCGAGACCACCAAGAATGTCATTTGTACTCTGCGCAATGGCACAGCGCCAAATGACATTATCCCCACAAAACTGCTGAAGGAATGCGCCTACATCCTGGCTCCTCCCATCACGCAGCTTATCAACCAGTCTTTCTTGGAGGGCATAGTGCCCTCACAGTTGAAAGAAGGTATAATCCAACCCATCCTGAAGAAACCCTCCCTGGACCCCAAGGACCCACTCCACCGCCGTCCCATAACAAGCCTCAACGTACTCTCTAAGATAATGGAGAAAGTAGTGGTACAACAGCTGCAACTGCATCTAGATACCTACAAGCTACTTGACCCATTGCAATCAGGCTTCCGTCCCGGACATGGGACGGAAACAGCATTGCTGAAAGTATGGGACGATGTTCTCAAGGCCGCAGACGAAGGAGAATCTTGTCTCCTGGTTCTGTTGGACCTAAGTGCAGCTTTCGACACTGTAGACCACAAACTGTTACTGACTCGGCTTGCTGAAGTAGCCAGAGTCGCAGAAAGCGATTTATCTTGGTTCTCCTCTTTTTTGGAAAACCGATCGCAAACAGTGAAGTTAGGACCTTTTACGTCGGAAAAACGCACAGTAACATGCGGAGTCCCTCAAGGATCGCCTCTGTCACCAGTGCTGTTTAACATATATCTTCGTCCTCTTTTTGAGATTATCAGCAGCCAAAAACTGCTCTACCACTCATATGCAGATGATACGCAACTGTATTTCCGTATCTGCAACAGACAGGATCACCACCTCAATCTAGAGACATGTCTCTCTTTGATAGAGGACTGGATGACAAAGAGTTACCTTAAACTCAATGGAGCAAAAACAGAACTTCTTCTGTTTCACGCCAAGCGCAGGAATCAACTTTCAACAGCGTGGACCCCCCCGCCTATTTTGGGCAGAATCATCACCCCTAGCGCCAAAGTCAAAAGCCTAGGGGTCATTTTTGACTCCTTTATGACAATGGACGCTCAAATAGGGTCAGTAGTCAGCGGATCTCACCATCTACTGCGCCTACTACGCAGACTCACTCCGTTCATCCCTAAAGAAGATTTAGCGGTCGTGGTGGGAGCAATTGTAAACTCCAGGCTGGATTATGCAAATGCCCTTTACCTCGGCCTCCCCAAGTACCAAATCGCTCGTCTGCAAGTCGTTCAGAATACGGCCGCCAGACTTGTGACTGGGAAAAAACCGTGGGAATCCATCTCACCTTCTCTGAGAGCCCTTCATTGGCTGCCAGTTAAAGACAGAATTGCTTTTAAAGCTCTCTGTCTTACGCATAGATGTGTCCATGGGAATGCCCCCCTTTATTTATGCGAAATAATAAAAGCGCATAATCCCAATCGCGTTTTGCGATCCACGAATCAGAACCTGCTCCAGGTTCCGAAAGCCAACTTCAAGTCCAAAGGAGAAAGAAGATTCGCGATCCAAGGTCCCAGACTATGGAACGCTTTACCAACCACCATTCGGTTGGAGGAGAACCACCTAGCATTTAGGAAAAAGGTCAAGACTTTTCTCTTTTGATATCAAAGGAGACAGGAACAACAAGCGCCCAGAGGCGATTCAGTTCGCATGTGCCGCGCTATACAAGTTTTCATTCATTCATTCATTCATTCATTCATTCATTCATTCATTCATCGATAAGGCAGACACCTGCCCCTTTAGAGTACTAAGAGCCAACCCCTTGTCAACGCCAACCTGGAGGAATCGCAAGATCCTGTCAATAAAAAACTTGCGAGGATGCCCTCCTTGAGACTCGCACCACTCCACATAGGTCCTCCAGACTCTGTAATAGATATTTCTAGAGACTGGCTTTCTAGCCTGAATTAACGTAGATATGACTTGGGCTAAGAGGCCTCTGCCCTTAAGAATTAGGGATTCAGCCGCCAAGCCATCAAATTTAGCTGCTGTGAAGCAGGGTGGTAGATCGGGCCCTGAGACAGCAGATCTGGGCGCAGGGGGAGTGGCCACGGTGCCCCTACTGACATCCTCACGATGAGTGCGTACCAAGCCCTTCTGGGCCAGGCTGGGGCCACCAGGATCACCGGCCTGCGCTCCACCCTGATCCTTCGTAGAAGGCGGGGAATCATCTGTAGTGGAGGGAACGCATACAGGAGAGAAAACTGGTGCCAGGGGCAAACCAACACATCGGTCCCGTAGGCCGAGGGGTCCCTGGCTCGGGATACGAATTTGTCCAATTTCTTGTTGAATCTTGTTGCCATGATGTCCACATCGGGAACTCCGAATCTTTGGCAAATCTCTTGGAATACCTGTGGGTGAAGAGACCACTCTCCCGGGAGTAACTGTTGACGACTCAAAAAATCTGCTTGAGAATTGTCTATCCCTGGGATGAACACTGCTGAGATGCAGGGTACATGGGCTTCGGCCCATGAGAAAATCAGGTTTACTTCCCTTTGAGCCGCTAGGCTCCTTGTGCCCCCCTGGTGGTTTATGTATGCCACCGCCGTGGCATTGTCGGACTGTATCCTTACTGGCAGACCCTGCAGGGGGAGAGTCCAGGCGACCAGGGCCAACCGAGCAGCTCTGATCTCTAGGACATTGAAGGGAAGCAGACTTTCTGCCTCTGACCACTGTTCCTGCTGGGTCCGTTTTCCTAAGATTGCCCCCCAACCTGTTAGGCTGGCATCTGTGGTTACTATTTTCCACGTCATGGGGCAAAAGGTTTTCCCTTTTGACAATTTTTGAGGGATCAGCCACCAGTACAGGCTGCGCTTGACCCCTGGGGAAAGAACTAATGGACGGTCTAATGCCTGTATGGACTTGTTCCAAGCAGAGAGAATAGCTGCCTGAAGAACTCTGGTATGGATCTGGGCATAGGGCGCTGCTTCGAAGGCGGCCACCATCTTTCCCAGCAGTCGCATGCATAGGCGAATAGTCGGCTTCTTTTTGCCTAAGACTATTTGAATCGTTTGAATCAACGACCTGATCTTCTCTTGAGGTAAAAATACCCTCTGGCATTCTGTATCTAACCGAAAGCCTAGATATTCCAACTGTCTTGTGGGTTGTAACCTTGATTTTTCTTGGTTCACAATCCACCCGAATTCTTCTAGATGCCGCACTGTGCGGACTACTGCATGATTGAGGTTGGAAGCTGATCTGTCGATAACCAGGAGATCGTCCAGGTATGCCAGGACCAAGATGCCTTCTGTCCTTAGGACGGCTAGCACCGGGGCTAACACCTTTGTGAATACCCGCGGAGCTGTTGCCAACCCGAAAGGGAGGGCTACGAACTGGTAATGACTTTGATTTATCATAAAACGAAGAAACTTGTGATGTGCTGGGTAAATCGGCACATGCAGATATGCATCCTTTATGTCTATAGATGCTAGAAAGTCGCCCTGATGCAGGCTGGCTGTCACTGAACGTATGGAGTCCATACGAAAGGTCTGAATCTTTAGAAAGCGATTTAGGCGTTTGAGGTCTAATATAGTCCTGACGTCGCCATTGGGTTTTGGTATAACAAAAAGGTTGGAGTAGAATCCCCGACCCCATTCTTGGGTTGGTACTTCTACAATTACTCCTTGGAGCAATAGGCGATCCAACGCCTTTACGAGAGAGGCCCTTTTTAATGGGTCGCTTGGAAGACTTGACCCCTGAAAATGAGGAGGGGGGATTTCTCGAAACTCTAGTTTGTATCCCGTGGCTACCACGGACCGAACCCAAGAGTCGGGAATTCTGGCCTTCCAGACTTCGGAGAAAAACCGAAGTCTTCCCCCCACCCGAGAGAGTGGGGGCGCCCCTTCATGAATCTGATTTGACGACTGGTTTAGCCGGTTTGCGAGACCAGGGTCTCTTGTTTGCCGCGGCTTGACCCCGTGGGCGGCTATTAACCGCTGGACGCCCGGGAGGCCGTCGATACTGACGAGAAGTCGAAGGGGCCGAGCCTACAATGGCCTGTCGTTTAAACGTGGGCCCACGCGGTCTTTTCTTGACCGGTAAGGAAGTACTTTTTCCACTTGATATAGTGTGGATATATTTATCTAGGTCTTCCCCGAATAGTCTTCCCCCATGAAAGGGAAACCCTGCTAAAAGCTTTTTGCAGGGTGCCTCTGCTGACCAGTTCTTTAGCCACAAAAGACGACGCATGTGAACCATCAGTAGAGATGAACGGGATGCCTGTTGGATGGAGTCCTTAATAGCATCTACTGCAAAGCAGAGAGCCCTAGGGAATTCTGCTAATTCATGAGTATGCTGAGCCGGCATGTCCTTTAATATATGTTTTGCCTGATCCTTCAAGGCCTGACAAACACCAATGGCTGCTACTGCTGGCTGAACCATGGCACCTACTGAGGTGAAAGCGGCTTTCAGTAGGGTCTCGAATTTCTTGTCGACCGGATCCTTGAACATCTGGACATTTTCAACCGGACAGGTCAGGGATTTATTCACGCAGGAAATGGCCGCGTCCACTGTGGGGAGTGCCCATTTCTTTAAATATTCCTCTTCCATAGGATAGAGAATAGAGAATCTTTTAGGAGGGACAAAGATTCTATCAGGTCGAGCCCAATCCTGGTAAATCACGTTCCGCAGAAGGGGGTGCATTGGAAAAGACGCACAAGTTAATGGAGCCTTTAAAGAACCCAATGAGGAAACCTCCGGGGCTACTAGTTCTGGCACTGGAAGTTTAAAGGCAGTGCGAACCATATCTGTCAAAGACTGGATCCACAGGCTCTCCGCTTGAGAGGCCGAGAAATATTCATCTATAGTGGAATCTTCCCTGTCTGAACCGTCGGGACTTGGGTCTGCCTGATCCCCTTGTGGGTCCCGTTCCTCTGAAGAGGAGACCTCCGCATCTGAAAACCCCACACTGGGTGAGGGGGATCTAGCCCGCTTGCTACTTGGCCAAGGACGGGCAAACAACGCAGTTAACCTTTTCTCTAGCCCACTCATGGTGGCTGCTAGAATTTCTTCCGTCACGTAAACGGGAATGGGTGGATCGGGGGCCGCCTCTGCCCCCAGCACCCCCAATGGCTCTTGTACTATGCCACTCGGTGTTCTAACTGGCGAGGGTGGGGCCGTTGAAGCCTGGCCCAAATCCTCTGACCCCGATGGAGACCCCTTTTGCTTCTTGGCACCTTTAGCAGCCTTGGCTGGTCCAGATCCCTTTGGAGCCATTGTACAACCTTGAGTCACCCCTATAGCCAACACCTGACTGTTGCAGCTAGGAGTAACCAATATGAGGACAGGTATGAGGAAAATGAAAAAAAATTTTTTTTTTTTTTTTTTTACCCGCCTGGGAGGTGGCAATACTGAGGAAACCTGTGAGTATTGACACACCAATGCCCGTTAGCCAGAGTCCAAGGTAGACTCAGATACTGCTGGATCTAAGGCTGAGTCCCTTTAAGCAAAAAACTTCCTTTTTTTTTTTTTTTTTTTCTGGTCAATAGTGGACCTAAGTCCTAGACCTGAAGATCCACAAAACCGCCACTAGGTGTCCCTGTGTGGTCAAAAGACCCAGCTGCACGCTCTGTATCCTTTCTTCCTCTGCCTCCAGGAGGGAAAGACCAGCCAGAGAAAAAGTTTTTCCTTTAAACCGACCCTGACGCTGCTGGCCCGCCCCCCCGACGCACGCCGACGCTATAAAAGGCGGCGTGCACGCGCGCGCACGCGCACACGCGCGCGCACCCCCCCACCCTGACAACCACATGGAGGAAGCAGAGCAGAGGAAACAACATGGACCAGCGCCAGGCAGCACCAACAGACACCAGGTAAGCACTAATCTTATTTGTAGTGCACACACAGAGAGGAAGCTGTCCCCATGGGCTTCCTAAGAAACAGGAGTTTTCACCAGCAATTTCCTCTTTACAACATGTGGGGTTGCAGTATCAATGCTAACAGGCAGACCTGGGGTGAGTAGCAAATATATATCTTACACAAGTATACATATATCTACATGTTATCTGGGTAAACATTAGTATCCCATCCTGCCCACACAGACATAGTGGAGATAGTGGCTGATGCACAAGCATACTGTTAGCCAACCCAGAACCCCCAGGGGGATACCTACTGTCGAACCAAGTCCCGCAGGTTCCCTCTTACCTGCTCCACGCCGCAGGGTATTGCAAACTGCAAGAGGCCCAATCTTCCCCCATCTCCGTGGGTATTGTCTCGGACCTTCAGGGACCGGGGTCCTGTGTTAAGGAACCCACACCCCTGGACCTATATAGCATCCTGGCATCAGTAGCGTTTAGTCCTGGAAGAGACCAAGGCACTGGAGCCCAGAATCCAGCCCTCCAAGGAGAGGCATTATAGGCAACACCCCACGCAGGCAGGGCCCGGGTACCGTACACCTTGGCTTTGAAGCACTTCGGATGGATCCGGCTAGCTATCCTGGGTCCCGAGACCTCCGAGGGACAGCTAGACGTGACCAACACCTAAGACACTGGCGAAAAAACTAAAGCACTCTCAGTGGGAGGGGGTTATATAGGGAGGAACTTCCTGTGAAGTTGATTACACCAGTGTCCACACCTGAAGGTACCCATATAACCCATATGTAATGGCTATGCGCTCTGTGTCCCGTGATGTACGATAAAGAAAAATATATATATATCAGGGTGGAGCTCCGCTTTAAGAGTCCCTTGTTTTTGATTTGCTTGCTTGCATTAGTGCTTTTATTTTAAACTTAGCATAGCCACACAATAACACATTAGGGTTTGACTCTGGTCTGCAGCAGTGTGATTCAAGTTGTATGCACATGTAGTGCGACAACTTGAGCATACTGCATGAGCCAGAGCTGAACCAATCTCTGACTGTGTATGAAGGACGTGTGACAGATGTGTTTGGGGCCATCCCAAAAACTTCACAACGTTGTCATAGATGTTTTTATCCAAGGGGGAAAAAAAAGGTGATGATTCATTTTTATATTTTGTACTGCAAATGTTTAATAGTATAGTTGCCCATTTATAGGATCGCCCCAGGAGGTAAACGGAGCAAGGTGATAAGTGCAAATATCAGATAGACTCCTAGGAGTGTCTCTAATCCCAGCGCTCAGTGGCACATAGTGTCTTGCAGTACAGCAGCTATTATAAAATGATCAAAACCCAATAAAAAATATACTTTATTCAACAATTGTAAAAATTATAAAACCATGCATTAACAGCGCTAATCAAGGAATCTGTAATTCCAGGAATGATATCCTGCAATGAAATAAAAAATAAAATGAAATAAACAAGAGTCTTTAACCCACTTTATTCAGAAAGTGAGGCTTAAAAACACAAAAGAGTCCAATACTCAAAGCAAAAACACCACTTCATGCAAATAGGAAGGACGATGACATAGATCTCAGTGGCTGTATAACGCTGAGTAATTGATTCTTAATTCCGTCACTGCTCCTACTTTAATATCTCCCTTTGGTAATCTACACACCTGACGCCCATTCATAAGTTGCCTGATAAGATCTCTCTGGTGATGGCAGACAGCCCCTCTCGGGATAAGCGGTGGTGCTGGTCAGTGGGTGGATGAGTGCGGCAGTGCGGACATAAAAAAATACAAGGGGAAGATGTGCACTTGAATTGGCTGATGAATCGCGTGGACAAGCCCTGACGCGTTTTGTGATTGCTCACATCTTAAGAGGAGCAAGGTGATAGGTCTCTTCTGTGGTCCCTCGGCGGCTGTCTCGGCTCCTCCCCACAACAGCTAACCCCCGTTCTGGAAAGTGCTCTCCCAAGGGGGTTACCTTGCGTGTGCCATAGCCACCGACTGTATCACTCCCGGCGCTCCACATCATTGATTTCATTGAGAGCAGTGGGAGCCAATGGCTGCGCTGCTATCAATCTCCAATAATGTGCCACCTCAATTATAATATAAATAATTCTCCAGTTGCAAACTCTACATGTTTTGCAGGTGAAAGAATGTCAGAGAATGATCTACAAGAGAAACATATAAAATAAAGCAACGTGTAAAAATGATATGGAAAACAGATACCGGAAATAGAAAGGGTCACCAACCAACATAGTGAGACGTCATATATCCGTGACCTCAAATGTATATAGAGATCTTAGTAAACCCCCTAGGTACCACCCCCCCCCCCCCCAGTGGTATAGATGGGTCCCAAAAGGAATGCAATTACAGGAGCAGGAAAGGACTCAACCAAATGGCCAAATAATTATTATTGCTGTATAGAGCAGTTTAGTATACAACTACAAATATTTTTTGTATAATAAACTTATGTTTTTCTAAATTCATTGTGCAAGTCTGTACTAGGCGACGGTGGGGAGGGTCCAGGGAAAGAGATAGTCAGCGTGGAACATATTTCAGAGAATAGTATTAGGCCTCGTACACACGAGGCAATAGATTTGTTCAAATGTCTGTCCGACCGATTTGAACAAATCTGTCTGCTGTCATTTTGGTTTGCTCGCGTGTACACACGAGCAAAACAAAATCACCGCCAGCAGACAGCGCGCTGACGTGTCGGTGACGTGGCGGTGACGTTGACGCCGCCACGTCACCGCACCAGGAAGTAAAACACTTCCGCGCATGCGCCGAATCCACCCCTGGGCGGCAGCAGGCGCTAGAGGGGTTCTGGCAGACTTGTTTTCCTCAGCAGCCAAACAGAGGGGTTGGTTCCCTTGCTAAGGCATGCTGGGGAAGGCTATATCTGGGGAAGCTGCCTTGGCCTCGGTGCCGTTTTTCTTTTTTCTGCGGGGTCCAAGTTCTAGGTGCGGCATCCACCTTCAGGGTGCACGCATCCATCGACCCCGCAGCCGTGGCCTACCTGGCCGAAGTTGCGCATCATGCGGAGCTTCATCCTGACCTAGAGAGGGATCCCAGTAGCTGCTGGGTCCCAAACCTTTCCTAAAAGGATCCCAAACTGGGAGCTGTATGGTGGGGGACCGGCTTGAGGAGAACCCGGAGGCAGGTGATCCAATAGGGCTTGAACGAACCATCGGGGATACAGTGACTCTGACTAAATTCATTGGAAGGACTCGCTCGTTTCAAATCACGCTCTTTCAAGTAATAGGCCTGTGGCAGGGGTCTGTCTGGGGGCACTTTACCAATTCCGACTGGAGTGGCGACGAACTGAGTTCATCACTGCTGAGAGCAGGAGCGCTCTCTCTCTCTTCTATATCCAAGGTCTGATACTCAAGCTCTCTCTCTCTGCTCATCAACCTTTCCTGTCCTGTACTATGTTGATGAAGGCCATGTTGGGCCTTGGAATAAAGCATTGAAGAAAACCCAACTAAAGACTGGACATTCGCTCTCTATTTCAACTCACAAGTGTCACCCCTAGACACCTGCAAGGTAACTCAACACGCCGATCCCACTTATATTCAGCGGCTCCTGAATAGGGTAGCGCTACAGCTATAATTCCTACTTCTAATTTATTACATAACATTATGCAAGTAAATACTGTATTTATTGGCGTATAACACTCAGTTTTTTACCCTGAAAATAGAGGTAAACGGTGCCTGCGTGTTATACGCATGGGGCTGTGGAATTTTTTTCCCCCTGAAACTTCCCTAATTTTTCAAGCGTTTTTCGAGCGTTATTCAAGCGTTATTGGAGCGTTATTCTTGCAAAGCCTAATATGTAATCCCAATGTGCTGGTATAGCACCGCTAAGACAATAACATTTTAGGGCGTTTTTGCAGTGCCTCAGTGTGAAAGGCTAAGGCGTTTTTGGAGCATTTTTTCAGCGCCCAAAAGCTGCTCCAAAGATGCTGCTTGCAGGACTTTTCTCAAAGCCCCGCCAGTGCAACGCCTCAGTGTGAAAGGGTAAGGCGTTTTTACACCGCTTTCAATTCATTTCAATGGAGAGGGACGTTTTTGGAGCATTTTTTTTCAGCACCCAAAAGCTGTTCCAAAGATGCTGCTTGCAGGACTCAGTGTGAAAGGGTCTATTGAGATGCATTGAGAGCGTTTTATGAGCGTTTTATTAGCTCTATTTTTAATGCTAAAACGCTGTAAAAACGCTTCAGTGTGAAAGGGGTCTTAAAGTTAGGGTGCATGTTATACACCGATAAATACGGTACATAAAAAAATCTATAATTTTCATGTCTTACCTCTGCAAAATACTTGATTACGTATTTCCACCTGATGTATGGAGTTCTGCACAGAGAAATTAATAACAGTAAAGTTCACACGATTCTACTAAACTTTAGCCAAAGCATTGCAGCACTCATATTATATCACTGGGTACCAAGAGGGCTATGTATTAGAAACAATGGGCCAGATTCAGGTACAATTGCCCTGGCGCAGAGTATCAGAGATACACTATGCTGCCGTATTTTACCTGGCTCTAAGACGAATCCAGGAAGATTTCGGCCTGTAAGGTACGGCGGCGTAGTGTATTTCTCGCGGCGAAATTTAAATACGTAATTAGGGGGCGTGAAGCATTTAAATTAGGCGCGTCCCCGCGGCGATCGAACTGCGCATGCTCCGTTCAGAAATTTCCCGCCGTGCATTGCGTGAAATAACGTCGTTACGTCAGTTTTTTTTATGAGTATCGTCGTTTACGTACATTCCTATTCCCGGACGACTTACGCAAACACAAAAAAAAATTTGAAATTCGACACGGAATGACGGCCATACTTAACATGGGCTGTCTAACGTTAGACAACATTTTTGCTTCCCTAACTTTACGCAGCAAAAAGATGACTACAGATGCCGTAAGAGAATGCGACGGACGATCGTAACTTCGTGGATCGCTGGAAAAGCTAATTTTCATACCCCGACGCTGAAAACAACGCAAACTCCGACGGCGTAAGAAGGCGTAAGCCTGTCGGATCGAAGCCCCAATCCATCGTATCATGGTTTGAGGATTCAAACTAATGATACGACGCAGGTAATTTGAAATTACTCCGGTCTAACAGGAGATAGACCGGAGTAAGGGCTCTGTGAATCTGGCCCACTATTTTTATGGAGCTCTGACAACTATAGTCCTAAAACTAAAACATCCACTGTAGCTGCTAAACTTTACTATTACCTGTTCATGAATTCTTAAGCCCCTTCTACTGTTGGCTCATATTTTACCACAGACACAATTCAATGTGAAGGAGAGTTGCACATATGCACAATGATAAGTTTTTTTTTTTTTCACAATCAAAGTTTATTGAGTTAACAGTAGTACAAGAAAAGTACTAAATTTGTACATGATAAGTTTATAATAAAGCTTTTTACCTGGGATAGCTGTCTCTATAAATTAGAGTTGGACAGAAGAGGAAATACAGGTAACTGGAAAGTTTTGGCAGTTGAACCTCTTTTTCTGTAAGAAGTACATGGAAGCTATATTAAATTCACATCTTTTATATCTGCACCACTGTTTCTCAACCTTTGTTCAGTCGAAGGCACCCTTTAAAATTCTGCACAATGTTGAGCCACCCTATTCTAAAATGGTAACAACTAAACTAAAAGTTTTACAGAACGCAGCAACGTCCACACATAGGACACACAATTTTAAAGGTTTAAATTTATTCTTCCAAAGCAAAACACGCCTTTGCACACAGGTACTGACTAGTATTCCAATGTTTCTCTTCCTTGCAGAGCTAATGTGACCCCAGTGCTGACAGAAAGGGGCAAGGGAAGTGCAAACAAGGATGATGGCGCCTGATGTCCTCCTTATCAACCAAAGTCATTGGTCGTTAGGAGGCAAGCAAACAGTGGCGGGCACTCCATTAGGGGCCCAGGGGCGCCACCCTCCTAATCCATGCAGCAGGCCCCTAATCTACATGAAAGGCGCCAGATACATGGATTTCAATGCATTGTTTTTCTTTTTTTGAAGCACATAATTAGAGCCTAATGCCGCTTACACACGATCACTTTTTGTGATGAAAAAAAACGTTTTCAAAAACGTCATTTAAAATGACCGTGTGTGGGCAAAATGTCATTTTATGTCTTCAAAAAAACGAGCAAAAAAAAATTCGAACATGCTTGAATTTTTTGTGTCGTTTTTTGTGTCATAAAAAGTGATGGTGTGTGGGCAAATTGATGTTGAAAACTATGTTTTTAAACCCACGCATGCTCAGAAGCAAGTTATGAGACGGAGCTTCAATGGAACAGAGTGCCGTCGAACATGGTGTACGTCAACACGCTTTGCTAGAGCATTTTCGAAAAACGATGGTGTGTATGCAACGTCGTTTTGGAAAATGAAGTTTGAAAAACGTTGTTTTGTTTCGTCACATAAAACGTTGTTTTTTTCATCACAAAAAGTGATCGTGTGTACGCGGCATAAGGCTCTAATTGGCTTAAAAAAAAGGGCCTCGGGGCTCAAAGAACTGTACCCTGAGCCCACACAACAAGTCCTGGGACCCGATTGGCCAGGGAGTCTTAAGACTCTCGGCCAATCGGGTTTCAGGACCCACTTCCTGCTCGGCCGGGAGGAGATGCAATGGCCCTGGCTCTTACCTTAGACAACTGGAGCAAGGAGCAGCATCGGCTTCCTAAGGTAAGGCCACTGATCGCTGCTGTCTGTCTCTCACAGGGGGCAATGATCACTGACGTCCATCTCGCAGGGGATTCACCTTCTGGTATGTAGGTTTGTATACAATTTTTGGCCAATTTTTAGGAATTTTGCTAAGGCACCCCTGAAGAAGTCTAAAGGCACCTCAGAGTGCCTGGGCACCCTGGTTCACACTGATATGCACCAAAATGCTTTAAAGTGGTTGTGTACCGCTGGGCGTTTTCCCCCCTGTAGGGTAAAGTCATAATGTGCTAGTATGCATCGCATGCTAGCACATTATATGAAACTTACCTTGAAACAAAGTTGTTCCAGTGTCGCGATATCAGCGCTGCTTGCAGCCACTTTCATTTTCACCTGCCTTGTTTCCAGGTTTGCATGCTCTGGCTCTGAGCCACGATGACGTATCCATGCGGGAGCCACAGTTCACAATACAGGGTTAGAAATGGCACGGGTGATGTCACTGGCTGTACGTAATGTAAATATCTCTAAAACGATGCAGGTTTAGGAAATATTATACTACCTATAGGTAAGCCATATTATTGGCTTACCTATAGGTAACAGTCAGAAGAGGAAGTTTACTTCTTCTCTAAACATCTGCTATAAAACAGTAGTACAGTTCTCCAAGTGAACAGAACTTGGGTAGCACATAAAAATAAAAAAAAACCTGCATAAGGTGATCTTCTAGTCTGATGCCGCGTACACACGGTCGTTTTTTGCGATGAAAAAAAACGACGTTTTCTGTGAAGTAAAAAACGACGTTTTTAAAACGTCACTTTTCAAAGACAATTTTGCATACACACCATCGTTTTTTCACAAAAAGCGAGGTTACGTTCACCACTCTTTTCCATTGAAGCTCGCTTCATAACTAGCTTCTGGGCATGCGCGGGTTGAAAAACGTCGTTTTAAAAGACGTTTTTGCTACACACGGTGACTTTTTGTGAAACAAAAAACGACGTTTTGAAAAACGACACAAAAAATTCAAGCATGTTGGAATTTTTTTTTGGTCGTTTTTTTGAAGACAAAAAACGACGTTTTGCCCACACACGATCAATTTAAATGACGTTTTAAAAAACGTCGTTTTTTTTCATCGCAAAAAACGACCGTGTGTACACGGCATTAGGTGTTGGGAGAGGGAGTGGGAGATCTGTACAAAAAGAAATGCCACAAGATAAATTATAAATTGGAAACTTAGGGAAAAGGGAAAAACAGCAAAAGAAGGAAATTCCTAACCTTTTTTTTCAACAAATGAAATTTGAAAGTTTATTTGAACAGTTTTATTACCGGGTAAATGGGACTTTTACAAATAGACTATGTATCAGCTTCCTGTAACAAATACAAAATGTGGCATTCTACTTTGGTGGACTGATGAGGTTAGTAGCAGTTTCCACAACAGACTAAAAGAAAGGTAGTTCAGACATCAGAATGGACACATTTGTTTCTTTTTAAAAACAAAAACTAAGCTCATACTTACTTTCTTTATGTAAAACAGTTGGAACTACCTCTCTTAATAACGAATAACTCTTCATAATGAATCGAAACTGTATGAAAAAAAACAAGCTCAGATTTAAAGACATAAAACAAGTGTCAAACATTTTATGTGGCCCTCGCACCCAGGATTGTTTTTTCAGCTCTGGCCCTCCGCCCCCCCCACTGCCACGTGCAAACACAGAAGCCTTCTCTGTTTACAAGAAGAACTTTCCTCTTGATGGCTCTCACAGATCCCCGCCTGCCTTGCCCCCATGGCAGGGACAAAGGAGATGCAGATGCAGGTGCAGTGTGCGATGGTAAACTGCATTGTGATCCCCATCTGTGCCAACCAGGTAGAGGTGGAACCTTCTACATCAGGCATGTTCTAAGTCTGGCCCGGGGGCCAATTGCGGCCCCCCTGGTGATTTAATATGGCCTCACTGGGGATTTGGATATATATAGCCATTGAAGCCTCACATGTGCCAGAAAAGATATATACCGTATTTATCGCCGCTGTCTCGGAGAGGACAGGACATGCGCCGTCAGATTACATGAAGAGGATCTCCTGTTTACTCGGTGGCGTCTATAATAGGAAATCCTGTTTCCTGGGATGCCATTGAATGACTGTTCTGTTTATCATAGGAGGCGAGACTTTGTATTAAAAAGGCCACAGAGGGGGGGCGTGGCCGGACACGAACGGAGAAGGACGCAATATGGAGGAGCTCCGCTTGCCATGGTGAATCCATCTCCATCCTGAGCAAGCAACCTTCTCTTTTACCCCCTAAACCCTCCATCCAGACTTCTGGGCACCCCCCGCACAGCTCCCTACCTGTTAGACGCTCCCTAGCCGGCAACGAGAGTGGTGCTGCGGTTCCGGGTCGGCTCCGTCCACCGAGGCCCCGCCGCCATCTTGAGCCCTACATTGCCGCGGAGTCCCCGGCCTCGAGTATCGTGACTGGCGGTGCTCGCGGCAACCTCTCCCGGGTCCTGTCTGTGGCAGTCGCCCCACACACCGCATCCCCCGGCCGCAGCTAGCTCTTCACCCCAGCCCTCAGCCAGCTACATCCACGGCGGTCCCGCCGCCATCTTTGGGCCTAAACGGCCGACGGAGCCTCAGCCTCGGGAGCGGTGCCGGACGGAACGTGAGGTGTTCCCTCACCCCTATTCCTCCTGAGGAGACTTCCCAGCACCAGCAGAGGAGGCAGAGGGGAACGTGGAACCAGCCAGAAATCCCTGCATGGACTGAGCACAAACTTTCTTCATATACCTATTGTAAAATAACTCCAGGGTAAGGGCTATTACAGGAGCTCCTAAGTGAGGTAAACTCCATTGGAAACTGTCACATACCTCAGATACCAATCAAGAGCAGATAGCTCTGGTCTTGGTCCTCCTCCCCAAGACATCCCCCCACTCTGAGAACCCAGCAACCAACCCTCACACCTGCATATACTACTGTGACAGCACGAGGAATAATATCATCTGATATTTTATATACTCCATCAATAGACTTTACATCCTTGGATATAATCTCTGTTTAAGGCTTCCCCAGCAACCCAATTCGAGTGTATATAATACGCAGGGTCAGGAAATTAGTGGTTACTTCATCACCTTCCCACAGGACCCCCAGTCTTTAAATCCTTTTTTGTCAGATTTCACTACCACCTCACAGAATTGATCTACTGCCTGAAGGAATATACACCAGATAATTTGAGGGCTGTGGTCTTGAGAGGAAAACTTTCAATCAACAATAACTTATACAACCTGCAATAGTCGCAAAGCACATACTATAATTCACTGCCTGAGTACGCTTAAGGTGGCGACTTAGAAAAGACCCACCACTCACCGTCGGATGCCTATTGACAAAAATTGAGGATCTCTATTCCCCCTCCTATGTAGCAGTGACACCCACTTATATTAAATATGGACTCCACCTAGAACAGTTTTTTTCGTTTTTTACTATTTGATTACAAGCTTTAGAACCTAGGTATGGACTGAGCACTGAAATACCATGCTCCTACTAGAGGTTGATACAAGACACTCAATGAGCTGCTAATCTTTACATTTATGTTGCTTTGACTCCCGTGGGTGCAAATACTCTGCTACACATACAATACATGAAGGGAAAACGAAGCAAGAAGAACAAGAATACTATTAAAATTTCAGCTGTCAAGAAATCTCTTAAAAACATGGACTCCAAATTCCAGACAAGTACGCTGGAAATCACCGAAAATTCTATGTCTGTCAAACAAATTTCATCTCACTTGTTGGCCATCTCACCACCCCCTTCCTCAGACTCTATATCACATACAGCTCTATACTCGTCTGTTAAAGAAGGAATAATATCTACAATGTCGGGTCAATTAACCCCTACCGAGGTCTCTGTTTAAAACCCCATCTATATCCATTCTAAGTCTGAACACTCCCCTGAAGCCTCCTTCAATGTTTCTGACCTATTCAATAGAATCTCGGAAATGCTAGATGGAGGCCTGGCCCAAAACGCTGAAAGAATCACTAAGGACATCAGAGCTGACTTTCAGAGCCTTGGAAACAGGATCGAATCTATAGAACGGAAACTGGATATTAACGTTTCAAAAATCGAACAAAATACTGACCACCTTCAACACCTGCAAGAACAACTGGAAGCAGCCCAAGCCAGAATAGATGATTTGGAGAACAGATCAAGGAGGGACAACTTCAGACTTAGGGGGCTACCTGAGTCCATCACAGATGTTCACTCAGCCATACAGGACATCATAAAAACCCTGATCCCCTCCATGCCTATTCAAAAAATGGAATTAGACAGAGCACATAGATCCCTAGGCCCACTAAGAAAAGACGGCTTACCGAGAGATGTGATAGTAAAACCTCATTACTATTCCACCAAAGACGAGGTGATGAAAAAATCCAGACAACAAGAAAATCTCCAATACCAAGGCGCAACAATCCAAATATTTGCAGACATTTCTCCCTACACCATTCAGAAGAGGAGAGCGATGAAGCCATTACTGTCTGCCCTCATGAAAAAGGACATCAAATATAAATGGGCCTTCCCATTCGCCTTGAAATTCAGCTATAACGGCAGACACCACGTAGTACATAACTTTCAAGAAGGTGAAAGACTATTACTAGACCTGAAAATTATTTCACTTGAACCAGTCATGGACACTTCACCACCTCAACAACCTTCAGCCAAAAGAAATACACCCAATAGTCCACCCTCAAATTCCTGGAATAGAGTCAAACACAGGAAAGTTTGAAACAACTCTATTGAGTGTCGACTGAAATGACTCCTTCTTAGATCCGGTGGTTTCTCTCCCTCCCCCTCCCCCCTCCCCTTTTTTTTTCTCTCCTCCTCCCCAGTACACCCTCCTACAATATAACTTGTTCCCTCAGTACCTGTTCAAATAACCTATTATATTTTCTGGTAATGTAAGAGTCAATATTCACAGGTATGCTTATGTAACTCATTTATTTGTTCCATGAATTTATAACATTTAATTATTCCTATGACATTATAATAATGTTTCCCTCCCCCTTTTTTTTTTTTGGGGAGAGGGGGGGGGGGTCCTATACCATCAATGGTCATCCTTGGGGATCTATCTTATGTTTTTCAAAACTTAGTATATGATTCTCTGATTGTCGGTGACATGCGACGGTGAGGCCCTGAGCCTCAACCTGCTTCTTGGAACGACACTTTGTCGTCCTGACGAGTAGGAAGTTAGTCCCCTAAATGGACTACTCTAATAAAATCTGTTTGATTGAAGGAAGGAGCAAACTTCTCTTCCTTCATTCTGGGTCATGGTTAGACCCTATGCAATACTACATTCTGCTTTGTTGTTACCATTTTTGCTTTCTATTCTTTGTATCCATCCACCCCCTCTTTCCTCCCTTTACCACCCCACTTTCCCTCCCGGCCCACCTGCCAACACAGGTGCCCTCTGATCTACGGGCTCAACTCTTAATACACTATCTGTCCATAGCAGTGTTCATGTCTCATGGCTGGCTCAAATAATATTACTAAGCCCCTGCGTGTTGTGACACACAACACTCAGGGGCTGAACTCTCCTATTAAAAGACGAAAAGCCCTCCAGGCATACAAGGTGCTTCATATAGATATAGTGCTCCTACAGGTGACACACTTCCCAAGGCGGTACACCCCCTCATTCTTGCATTCTCACTTCCCAGTATTCTATTTATCCAACACCGAAAATAAGACGAAAGGAGTGGCGATCTTGTTTTCCAAATTTGGTAATTTTAATCTACTAAAAGAATATGGAGACCCGGAAGGCAGATTTATTTTGGTTAAAGGAACCCTTGATGAGAGATTATACACTTTTGTTTCCTATTACGCTCCCAATAGGGGACAGAAGAAGTTTTTTTCCCAGATGCTTGAGGTCCTCCACCCATTCATGAGAGAACTAAACCCGAAAACCAAAGATTACACCCACTATTCTAATCCGCACAAATCGTACTCTCGTATAGACCATATATTAATATCTAACCATCATGTCCCAACAGCCACTAAATCTACCATAAAGGACGTCTCCTGGTCGGACCACTCCATGGTCCTGTTAACCTTGAGAAAAGAGGCTACTTCTCACAGAGCGTCTCATTGGACGCTTAACCAGTCGATCCTAAAAGATCCTACCCTCATGGTAGAAATTGAACAATCCATAAAGGAATATTTTGAAATTAACGATACTAAAGATATATCCCCCGAAACTTTATGGGCTGCCCATAAAGTTACAATTAGGGGAAATTAATACAAATTGCAGCCAAACGTAGAAGGCAAAAGAAACTGACCATAGAAAAATTGGAAGAAACCTATTTAGATTTACGTAGAAAACATAAATCAGACCCTCTTGGAGTCCCTACTCACGCTCTTGATACCGCCAGATCCGCCTTAAACCTGGCACTTACAGCAAATTCAGGAAATGACCTAAAATGGACAGGAGCCAGGTTCTACCACTTAAAGGATAAGATAGGTCCATTGCTAGCACGTAAACTGTCTCCTAGATTTAAAATCAAGGACCTTACCTAAGATAAAAATGGCAGACGGTTCCCTCACCTTAAATCCTCAGCGGGCGTTGGGGGCCTTCTACGACTTCTACACCAAACTTTACGCTAATGATAGTAATTTTTCTTCAGACAAAATAGGTGAATATTTGGACGGCCTGAATCTCCCCAGGTTGACAAAGGTTCACAAGGAGGCGATGGAGGCACCCATCTCAGCTGAGGAAGTTATGTCAGTGATCAAAAACTTCAAATTGAACACAGCTCCCGGCCCTGATGGGTTCTCAGGGTCTTATTACAAAACATTTCCAACCATTCTATCACCCTACTTAGCACGATTTTACAATTGTATGACTGAGGGCTCCCCAATTGATAAACAACTTAACATGGCCTATATTTCGTTGATTTCGAAACCCGATAAAGATCCTAGCCAAGTGGAGAACTATAGACCGATTTCGCTCATTAATAATGACCTTAAAATACTAAAATTTTAGCTAATAGATTGTCTGCGTTCTTAGGTCAATATATATCCAAAGATCAAGTAGGTTTTATCACAGGAAGACAAGGCCCGGACCAGATCAGGAGAGCTATTGATCTTATCTCTTTAATGTACTCAGGGTGGTCTGGAGGTACTAGACAAGGAGGCATGCTTCTTTCACTTGATCTCCAGAAAGCCTTCGATTCAGTATCCTGGCCATTCATGTTTACTGTATTGAAACGTTGGGATTTTGGCTCTAAATTTTTAGGAATTATTTCTGCTCTCTATTCTTCCCCTGAAGCTAAAATCCGGTCACAAGGCATATTCTCGGAATCCATAAAAATCCAAAGGGGTACAAGGCAGGGCTGCCCTTTATCTCCCCTGGTGTTCGCTATCGTTATTGAATCTCTGGCCATAGCCATTCGAGAAGACTCGAATATCAGGGGAGTTCTTTGTAACAAAAAGGAACACAAATGCGCATTATTTGCGGATGATTTACTACTCTTTATAACCTCTCCGGTTTCCTCCCTCCCGAAAATCCTCTCCCTGCTAGACGATTTCTCTAAAGTCTCGGGCCTCACGGTAAACATGCCCGAGTCTAGGGCCCTCAATATTTCTCTACCCGATTCCACAGTGTCTCACTTGAAAAACAGATATGCTTTTAAATGGGACTCTATGGGCCAGATTCAGGTAGATGAGAGTATCTTTCCTCTGGAGTAACGCTTCTCATTTACGTTACTCTGAAGACCCTTTCAGCGCAAGTCCTGTAATTCACATAGCAGTTGCGCGTAAACTTGCGCCAGAGTAACGATAATGCGCTGGCGTAACCCGACGCAAGTGGAAGTGGGTGTGATCATATGTAAATGATGGGCGGAGCCCAGCGCAGAGGCTTACGTTCAGCGCATCATCCACGGAGCATGCGCAGTGAGTGAGGCTCCACTCGCCCCCTTTGTGCGCATGCTCACAACTTCCGTCGGCACCACTTCACGGGAAACGTCAGCGCAATGCCTTCCGTTGGGCGTTTAAATGCGCCCGTAGAAGCGCCATTCCGGCACTAAAGTATATCCTGCTCCCCCTCCCCGCAGTGATGTTACATTTGTTCTGAGATAGCTGCTCCCATTCCCCGCAAACACACAGGAGAAAGCTGAACTTTAATGGCCAGGAGCTGACAGCCGTCATCTCGGCTATGGAGACCTATGATGTCTTCCTCCATGGCTGTAAAATTTGACAGACAAGCATGGACAGAGGTGTTGTCCTGCAAGTGGGGGTGCTCAGCTAGCTCTTATCGTCGGTAACGCTGCTGTAGCTGCTCTCCTGCTGACCTGTGGCCGTCTGGAGTAAAGATAAAGCAGCCTTTTGTAGAAATAACTTTGCGCCGGACGGACGAGATACGCGCGGCGCATGTAGCCAGCGTATGGTGCTAATCCGTTCGTGAATTGGGAAAAATCCCTCATTTGCATATTTGCAGGGGAAATCAATGGGCGCGACTGATGCGCCCAGCGAAAATAAGCGCTGACGATACTCTGGCGTCGGAACGTTCCGCCGGTCGCAAATGACCCGTTATTGGGCGCATCTAGTTTGGTGGGTACGGGCACATAGAAACGATGGCGCATCATCACAGTTACGCGGCGCATATCGAAATACTCCAGCGCAAGTGTTCCTGAATCTGGCCCTATGTCTATTAATTATTTAGGTATCAATCTAACCCCAAATTTTCAGAATTTATACTTGGCTAATTATCCCCCTATGTTCAGGAAACTTGAGAAGGACCTAACCGAATGGGGAACTCAGAAATTAGGCTGGATTGGCAGAATTAATTCCATCAAAATGACTCTTCTCCCGAAACTCCTGTATCTTTTTCGATCCCTTCCGATCCCGATATTAAAAAGCCATCTGAAGTCCTTTCAAGGTAAACTCACCAAATTCATCTGGAACAAAAAGGGTCCTCGTCTTTCCTCCCGTAGTCTATTTAACTTACCTGAACAAGGGGGCTTAGGAGTGCCAAACTTGTTCTGGTACTATCAATCTGCGAGGCTAGCGCAATTATCGGAGGTTTACCTCCAAAATGATCCTCCGGATTGGATAGAAATAGAAGAACAGGCTTCCCCATCGTCAACGATTGAAGAACTCATGTGGAGCACTCCCAAAAGTAGACCCCCCTATTTTATCCCCCACTTTATCACAAGCATTGGTCCTATGGGACTCACTTAAAAATAACCCACTCTTAGTTTCTAGAGGCAAACCTTTGTCGAGTATCTTTCTTGACCCATACTTTTACCCCAATACAGAAGGGGACTCCTTCAAATGGTGGCACGATAAGGGGGTGTACCGCATTGGACGTTTCTTTCAGCATACAGGCCCTCTATCTGAGCAATTCCTTATAGATAATCTTAGCCCTCCCCCCTCTGATTTCTGGCCCTCTAACCCCATACGAACACAAATGTGAACAAGGTCAGAATAGGAGAGGTAATATCTCTATCGTCTACAAATCTCTAGCATCAAACAACGTAAAGCTACCTCATATGCTAGCTTGGGAAAGAGAATTACTGGAGGACTGGGACTTAGTTGACTGGCAAAGAAACTACTCTAGATCTCTCAAGGGCTTTAAGAGCGTGTCTCTCATTGAGGCCAATATAAAAATGTTCACTAGATGGTACTTGGTTCCTTTTAGGCTGGCCACCATGTATCCGACATCCTCACCCCTATGTTTTAGAGGCTGCCAAGGAATAGGCACCATGATACATACCTGGTGGGAATGCCCTAGGATACGGGGATTCTGGAATAAGGTATTTCAAATAATCAGGAGAGTTACTGGTTGCAATATCCATCAGTCTACCTAAGAAATTTAATTTATTGTTCACATTTATAATCGTCAACGTGATATTTCCTGATGTATCTTCTGTATTGTGTTTACTACTCTGTATGTTCTTTATTTTATAAAAAAAAACTTAAATTTGAATGAAAAAAAAAAAGGCCACAGAGTAAACAAGAGATTCTCCTGTTTGTAATCTGATGGCACTGTCCCCTCCAACAGGGAGGGGGATTGATCAGGCTGCACTGATGGCAATGGTAAGGCTGCATTCAAGGCACATGTGAGGCTGCATTGATTGCAATGGTAAGGCTTCATTCATGGCAATGGTAAGGCTGCATTCATGGCAATGGTGAGGCTGCATTCATGGCAATGGTGAGGCTGCATTCATGGCAATGGTAAGCCTGTGTGTGTTATACGCTGATAAATACGGTTTATCCAAATAACACGCCCAAACTCATCCTTAGTCCTGAGCAGCGCTTGGGGCCACAAAAGAGATATATACAGTATATCCAAATAACACTCCTAAGCTCATCTCTTCACCACACACAGCCACAAAGGCAAGAGAATTCTTGTTGGGCCGTATATTTGTGCTCAGATGAACACACTTAGATCAAATTTTAATGGTTCAAAGAATGTCAGGCAAAATGGTCGGCCCTCGAGCATGTTCACTTCATTAAATGTGGCCCTCGTTGAAAAAAGTTTGGACACCCCTGTTCACCATTGTCAAGAGGCTTTGGAGGAAGATGCGTGCAAAAGTGGGGGATAGGGGAAAGTGGTGCAGAGGTCAGAGCTGAAGAGAGGTGGAAATCTAAATCTGTAATCTGAATGTAGCACACTCCTCAACCCTGCATTCTATACACAGCACACCCCTGAAGTCTGCACTATGCACCCATAAACTCTGCACTCTATGCATAAGGCACCCCTGAACCCTGCAATCGGTATATGGCATATGCCTGAACTCTGTACTATATACATAGGGAACCCCCTGAAACTGCACTCTGAAATAAAAATACAGTATGAACTTGATTGTAACAAAAAATACAGTATGATTCATAAAGGACCGTGCAAAAATAAAGCTTATTTAAAACTTGCAGGGTATTGTTATAAAAAGTGTTTGGGGACCTGGGTCCTGCCCCAGGGGACATGTATCAATACGAAAAAAGTTTAAAAAAATACAGTTTTTTTTTGAAAGTCACTTAAAACTGATCATTGTTGTAATGAATTGTCGGGTCCCGGCAATACAGATACAATTCATTGAATAAACGGCATGGGTTCTCCCCCAGTCCATTACCAGGCCCTTTGGGTCTGGTATGAATATTAAGGGAAACTTCGAACCAAAATAAAAAATAAAAATAATTTGCGGGGGCCCCCCCAAATTCCATACCAGGCCTTTCATGTCTGGTATGGATAATAAGGGGAACCCCACACCAATTTATTTTTAAAAATGGCATAGGGGTCCCCCTAAAAATTGATTTTAGACCCTTCAGGGGAACCCTGTGCCAAAATGTAAAAAAATGGCGTAGGAGTCCCCCCAAAAATCCATACCAGACCCTTATCCGAGCACACAACCTGGCAGGCCGCAGGAAAAGAGGGGAGACAAGAGAGTGCCCCCCCTCCTGAACCGTACCATGCCACATGCCCTCAACATGGGGAGGATGCAAAGTCTGCTTTACCTTTGCACCATCCTTTTTGAATCACACTGTAATAGTCCTCCTTCATAAACAGCAGCACCAGTCAAGGCCTATATACTGTATGTGCTCTGTGGAAAGGTGCATATAGCTGTGTTACCCAAGTATGTACAGCACTAAAGGACACCTTCCACAGTTCCCATTTTTCAAGAATAGAGCCTAGACTCTCTGGGATGGATTTACTAAAGCAAATAGACTGTGCACTTTTGCAAGTGCAGTTGCTTCAGAGCTTATGAAATGAAGGGAAGCTCTGCTGACTTCCATCGTCCAAATATGTGCAAGTAAAAAGGGCTTATTTTTTTTCCTTGCAAGTGATTGAGAATTCTATGTAAAATGAAGCTATGCTGCATTTACTAAGCTCTGGAGAAACTGTATTTGTAAAATGCACAGTCTATTTGGGTTTAGTAAATCCACCCATCTGAAACGAAAAAGGAAGCTATCATGAAAGAAAGAAGTAGACTGCCACTTTTAGCCAAAGTCTTTGTGACATACATGGGGTATCACTTTCGGTCACCATTGTTTATGGGCAATTTTGTTACAAAACGTATTACAATCACTCCTATTTACAGACCTTACCTGTTCTAGAGTTACAATAAAACCTGAAGCTGGTGGCACCCGGAAATGTGTTGCCACATAGGCAGGGAAAATACAAAGGACACATATCTGACCCACAAGTAGGAGTATTCCCACAAAGGCAGACAACATGATTTTGTGATTAGATTTGGGATACAAAGACCCCCAAAATACTAGTGCTTTATAAGGCACTAGCAGTGTATATATAAACAGACAGATCCAGGTCCATGCAACTGTGCCAGATTGTCCAAAGGCAAAAATGATAAGGCTAGGGTCAATCAACCTAAAGAAAAAGAGAGAGAGCACAGGCTGTAATTACTGGGATCAGTCACATTTCAGTTGTGATTATATATTGTATACATATACTGTAGATGTACTCTCACAGTTTTTGTGCTAAATTTATAATAGAAAAATACTTCTTATAAAAAAAAGGTAATATAGACCCCCGCCTGGAACATAGGTCACTTCTGCTTTACATCTATATCTTGCAAGTGTTTTTTAATGTGTCAGAGAGATAAATTGTCTAAATACTGCACTTAGAAGTGCCTTCTCTACCGCTTGTTCTTAACATTGACCCTGTAATAATATGACAGTCATAGTCAAAAAAACAACATAATTTTGTATGAGATGTCTTTATCATCATAAAACATATAAATTAAGTTACAGACTAAAAAAACAGAGATGCAAACCTTACTATGCTTTAGAGCAGGGGTCAGCAACTGGTAGATTGTGATCTACCAGTATAGCACAGACAAATGACTGAGGCCCCGTACACACGTACGAGAACCTCGACGGGCCAAACACATCGAAATCGTCGACCAAGCCGTCGGGAAAGGCACCGAGCCATGGTTCTCGATGGGCCATCGAGCAAATAGAGAACCTACTCTCTATTTTGGCTTGACGGCTTTCTCGACGGGACGCTCGGCGAAAACGTACACACGACCGAGAACCTCGGCAGAATATGGATCCCAGCGAGCTTCTCAGTCGTGTGTACAGGGCCTGATAGATCGTGATCTAGGCTTGCTGATCCACCATCCCAGAGCATCAAACAGAGTGCAATACAGAGGGAATACTTGTAAAGTTGGATGTGTAGTAGGGAGAAAAAGCCCTTATAAGCCGATGCCTTCTCTGTAGTGCTGACCCCTGTCCCCTGCGGAGTGATACCAACTGCACTCCACCTCTTATCCTGGCTATTGGTCTCCAGAGTGGTGCCAGTAGCAGGAAAGAGATCCTCAGATCAGTGTGACGCAATACACTGGAAATAATAGTATAGGGCTGCTTTCACACTGATGTGTTACGATTTGACGAGTGTACCTGCAGCTTTCCTGCGGTTCGGCCAAAAACTTCTATTATATCCTGCGGGTTTGGTGCACTTTCTGAATGTGCCCCAAAACTCCTGAATGCAAGATGTTTGGGGAACTTTATAAAGTCCACCACATCTGCAGGATATAATAGAAGTCTATGGCCAAGTGCAGCTAACCCTGCAAATTTACAAATGCACTGTGCTGCACCCACAGTGCAGGCAAACTGTACCACATCAGTGTGAAAACAGCCTTATAGGGGGCTCAGAACAGTAAGTGTTCATTTACATTTACATTTTGGGGTTTGATAAAACCCCATAGTGAAGATGTGTTTTTACCACCCCTTCCCCAACTGAACCCCCTTTAACTGCAGTGGCCAGGGGTGTGCACAAGTCACAGCCGCAGCAGGAGTTACACACCTTGTCATGGTTGGTGGGTGTAGCACCTGCCAAGCATACCCATTCCAGGTAATGAGACCACTCTGCAAGTACCCTGCAACCTTGAGCAGTACAGCAAACAAGGGGTTAAAGCAGGCAGCGTTGTGTTGCTTTCTCACCACCTGACTTAACCCCTTTGACCTCGAAGAAAGCATGCAGTTGTGGGTCATTTGCAGAGTGGCCCCATTTACTTGAACGGGTCGTAATTGGCAGACGGTAGCATCCACCAAAGGCAACAGGGGGCTTAATTCCTGCTTCAGTATGTGCACACCTTTGACTGTTGCCTTAGCAGCTAAAAGGGGTAGGGAGTGGAGGCAGTTAACTCAACTGCAAGGTTTTACCACCCCCGCCTTTACACAGGAACAAGCCCTAAGGGTGCTGCTGTGGAATGCACAGACTTATTCATAAGTGCAGTAGGAATTGCTGCTCCTCTAAAAGGCAATCAGAGTGTGCTTGACGGGTGGTTAGGAGGTGATATGTTGCCTCCTCACTACCTGATTTAAACCTATGATTGCTGTCAAATGCACGCAATTACGACACAGAAGTATTACAATTAGAGGTTTAAAACAGGTTTGAGATGATGACACTTGACAACACTGTGCTTGGTGATCTTTGACTTCTTCCATGTTGTTCAGGCAGATCTCCATCTCTTTAAAGTATAACTAGTGACCCCAAGGTATTCCCTTAATTTACAGGGATTTCCGCTCACAAAAAATCTGACTGGGGTTATAACCCCCTTGCCCTATCTAAAATGAAAAAAAAAAAAAAGTTTTGCCTATAGTTCTACTCAGGGGCGGACTGACAACTCATGGAGCCCCCGGGCAATAGAAGATTATGGGGCCCCCAGGCTTACAGCTGGCCACCATGCCAGGAGTAAGTAGCAAACAAAACATATAGAGTACAGCAGTCAGGATGAGCGCCATGCTCAAATCAGAGTCCTCCCTTACATTAAAGTCCCACCATTCTCCCTATACATGACAAGTCCCACCCTATGGCAGTGCCCCTAAGTGTGTCACCCTATGGTAGAGCCCCTCAGTGTGCCACCCTATGGCAGAGCCCCTCAGTGTGTCACCCTATGGCAGAGCCCCTCAGTGTGTCACCCTATGGCAGAGCCCCTCAGTGTGTCACCCTATGGCAAAGCCCCTCAGTGTGTCCCCCTATGGCAAACCCCCCTAGAGTGCCACCCTATGGCATAGCCCCCCAGTGTATCACCTTCTATCAGTGTCCCCTTACACACAACTTTGCACCTTAGTGCTTGGTGTGGTAGGCAGCTAGCAGGAAAAGGCTTTTAATTAAAAAAATCCACTTGCTGTAGGCTCTGAACTGTGCAAGTGAGTCTTAGGCCCCTTTCACACAGGGCAGGGAAGGGGCGGTGGCGGTATAGCGGCGCAATTTTTAGTGCCGATATACTGTCGTATTTACCGCGATATCCGGCCGCTAGTGGTGCGCTTTTAATCCCCGCTAGCGGTCAAAAAAGGCTTAATACCGCCGGCAATGTGCCTCTGCAGAGGCGCATTGCCGGCGGTATTACCGCGGTTTCGCATTGATTTCAATGGGAAGGAGCGGTATAGGAGCGGTAAACACATCGCTCCTTCACTGCTCCAAAGATGCGGCTAGCAGGACTTTTGGAGCAGTCCTGCTAGCGCACCGCTTCAGTGTGAAAGCCTTCAGGCTTTCACACTAAAGACTGCAGGGCACGATTTTTTCAGGCGTTATAGCAGCGCTATTTTTTGCGCTAAACCGCTTAAAAACCATGTCAGTGTGAAAGGGGCCTTAGAGCCAGTGGATTAGTGAACTGCTGTGGTTGGCCTCAGATCAGGCAGTGGGGCATGTAAATTAAAGCCATGCTTGATGTGTGCCATGATATCACTGCACAGGTGTGTACCCAGACCTGCCCTGGTGCCTGATCCGAGGCCGAGCTCAGCAGTTTATCATTCTGCTGCCTCTGAATGACAACAAGTAGATTTTTCACAGGGCATGGGATTGTTAGATCAACTTCTGTTTGGAAGCAGTAGGCACACATTGAACATACAGTATACATACACATAGACACACAGGGGGTTATTTATGAAAGGCAAATCCACTTTGCACTATAAGTGCAAACTACAAGTGCAAAGTGCACTTGAAATTGTGCTGAAAGTGCACTTGGAAGTGCAGTCGCTGTAAATCTGAGGGACAGATCTGAAAGGACGGGAATCTCTGCTGATGTTATCATCCAATCATGTGCGAGCAAAAATGCTGTTTTTTATTTTCCTTGCATGTCCCCCTCAGATCTACAGCGACTGCACTTCCATGTGCACTTGTAGTGCAAAGTGGATTTGCCTTTTGTAAATAACCCCCATAGACACACACACACACACACACACAGTATACAGATATACACATACACACAGTCAAACGGTATACATAGACACACATACACATAGACACACGGTATACATATACACACACAGTATACATATATACACATAGACACATACACACAGTCACACAGTATACATACAGTATACACACACCAGCACTTTTTACACAAAAATCAGACTGATTGAACACACTGTTGCCCCCATCTCCTGGCATGCTGGTACTTGTAGTGCCCAAGCAACTCACAGACACATTTAGGTGGTAATGCAGGAGAGGAGGGGACGTTGCCTGTGTATTGGTGGGCAGGTAATGAGTAGGCAGGGTAGCAGAGATTGGGGGAGAAGTTCAGAACATGTCCTTCCTCCAGAAGCAGTACACTTCTCACACAGAAAATCTATCTAACAACTTCAGAGACAGGAGGAGGCCTGCTAGAGCAAAAACACATCCTCCCCCTCCCTCCTGCTCATCAGGGTAAGCACTGACAAAAATACACTCAGTTCAGCTCAGCTCAGCCCAGTTTACCTTCTAGCAGACTGCAGCCCTTTCCACACTGCAGGCTGTGTCTCCTCATCCCTCTCCTCTCCTCCAGCTGTCAGCATCTCCTGCTCTGAAATCAAATGAGCCACATTGGGGAAGGGGGCTGTGTACATACTGTTTACATACTTTCCCTGGTTTTACTGTGGCTGGCTACCCTGATGGGGCACCCTAGTGCCCGAATGGTCAGTCCGCCCCTAGTTCTACTTTAAGGTTGCCTACCCCTGCTTTAGGGCAATCACCATCCAGTACTGTCAGACATACCTCCCAACCGTCCCGGATTTTACGGGAATGTCCCGCGATTCGCGGAAAATCCTGCGATCAGGGCTGGAGTCCCGCGATTCCGTAGCCCCCCCCCCCCCCCCCCCCCCCCGCGATTACCGCGATTCGCGATAAATCCAGCGGTCCCGCGATTCCCCGCTTAACAACTCCGGTCCGCGGAACCCCCCCCCCGCTCAACAACTCCGATCCGCGGAACCCCCCCCGCTCAACAACTCCGATCCACGGAACCCCGGAACCCCCCGCCCCACAACTCAGATCCGCGGAACCCCCCCCCCCCTCAACAAGGTGTCCCTCATTCCCATCTCAAAAAGTTGGGAGGTATGCTGTCAGAGAACAGAGGAACCTGAAGAACCTTCAGAAGTACAGGTCCATTTTCACATGCAATTATCCCATTTTCCGTAAAATCACATAAAAAATTATGGAGATATTGGACATTTGAGGAATTCACTAACCTCCCTTGGTCAATAATATCCACAGCTGCTTTACTAATTATAAAAACACAGAAGGCAGCCACAAATATGTTGTAAATGATCTGGAAATGTCCCGCATCCTTTAAGTCACTGGAGAAAAAGGAAAGAAGATGCAACTCAATTAATGGGTTTACTAGACATACTGTAGCGGACTGTACTAATGTCACATCCTCCGGACTGAATAAAGTAGTGGATGGAGCACATAGGAATAACCAAAAAAATAGGAGAATTATGTTTCAAAAGGACCAACTATAGGTGTGGGCACACCCTAATCACCCCATGTGCACCACGGTGGTTGATGCTTCCCTGGGGGTATACTGAATCCTACTCTATCTATGCCTGTCCTACAGATTCTTGGACTATATACAGCCGCACCTTTCTGTGACAGACATGGGTCTGGCTGTTACCCATAGTAATAGTAATAAGATCTATATTTAACTAAATGGGTGCATTTTCAAATCTCTGATACTACAGACCAAACACATTTTTGAAAGGCCTATTTTTTTTTTATCATCCTAGTATTTACACGTTACTCTGCAATAAACTCTATAGGAAGAAATATTTTCGTTCCTTTACTACACAATATTTGCCCGCGATATTTTTCCTCTTCATATGATGAGCCTTGAGGTCCAATTTGGAGTCTCCCAGATGGGTTAATTGTGTGCTGATAAGATAGTGATACCTGTTCTTTTCGATCATTCCCAAGTGTGTCCTGACGAAGCGAAACATGTTGACTCACGGGGCTCACTGCTGCCCATTTGGTGTCAACCTTCTGTCAACATCATAGTTTTACGTATCTTTCTGTGTTTACTGTATATTTAACCCTTTCTATACTTTGTTCCATCAAACAAGAAAAAAATAAACGATTACTTGATGAGTAAAAAAAAAAGGTGAAACAAATGCAGCCACTGGGGTATGAAGAAGTGTTGGATTGCCCTCCTCAAAGGGAGAGAACATCATATAGAACAGGGATCCTCAAACTACGGCCCTCCAGCTGTGTCGGAACTACAAGTCCCATGAGGCATTGTAAAACTCTGACATTCACAGACATGACTAGGGCATGATGGGAATTGTAGTTCCTGAACATCTGGAGGGCCGTAGTTTGAGGACCCATGATATAGAATATACATGCTACCCTGGGTGCATTGACTGAAAATATCAAGCAGGTTACTGTAGCAGCCATCATGACCGTGTTCCCTAGTGCTGGATGGGGCAAAGTCTTGCTGCACTTTGCACGTGGTTGGTAGGACTACTTCAGTCCCGAGGCTCCGGCTACCAATGTAGTATACTAGGTTGTATAGGACCCCAGGGGATATGATATAAAGTTTTAACTTGACTCTTGCAGATAAAGTGTCAATATTTCAGGCGCTCACTGGCATTTATGTGCAACAGGGATTGGTGCAGCGTGGTGGGCCAAGATATAGGGCAAAGCAGTCTCCACAACAACAGGTGGATAACTGGGTGGCCAAAACATGGCGCAAAAGGCCCAACTGGTCATGTATCATTGAAGAGGAGCAATACACTGTAGTTTGCATGAGAAGAGTATCGGTCAGCATACTCACAATGGCGTTAGTCTACTCTCTCGGGGGCTGCCCAGAGCTCTAACCAGGTAATTACTTTTTCAGGGTCTTCGAAGAAGAATGCACGGCCGTCCTGTTCTACCCTGAGATATGCTGGAAACAACACAGAGTACTTGATGTGATGATTCCGTAGTCTGCGCTTTGTCTCCATAAAGCCATGATAGCGGGAATATTACTCTTTTCTCTGGCCATTCTCAGGGCTGTGTCCCAGTCTTTGTAATTTAGAAACTTGGCTATGAATGTGTGAGGGGGAGCCCCTGCGGGGGTGATCTGGCCGGCATGCATTGGCTCTCTCCACCATTAACATCTCTGCCGTAGGAGGTAATGAGTAATTGTTCCAGGAACATGGTGGGGTCCTTACCTTCTGCTCCCTCAGGAAGACAGATGAATCTCAGATTACACCTCCTGAGCCTGTTCTCCATATTATCTTGCTTGGAGAAAAGCTGTTGTATGCAGAGGCGAGACGGCATCTTCCACAGTGCTAAGTCAGGTCTCCGTGGTCTTGACCCGGTCATGTCTTATCAGGTATATGTCCACCTTGACCTCCTCGACTTGGGCTGTTAGCGAGCTCCGGCATAATGTAATCACTTCCAAGAGCCTGTCTGTGTCTCCCGCCGTCTGCTCCCCCCAGTCTTCATGGCGCCGCCATCTTCCTTTGTCTCCCCTCTGTCTTGCCGGCGATATTGATCCAGCTTCACTACAGCGGCAGATTTCTGCGCCTTCGGGGACATGATGCCAGTGAGCTGGGATGCTGTGAGAGCTAACTCTGGATCCAAAGGGTCATCTATGGGTCACAAGATGTGTTAAATACCAGGATTAATGGACAGAGCTCCTTGTGAAAGCGTCCTACTCCATGCGGTGTCAGGACATGCCCACGTGTCCTCTACATTTAACCACTTAAGGACCGCCTAAGACCGATATTTGTTGGCGGAATGGCACGGCTGGGCACAAGCACGTACAAGTACGTTGCCCTTTAAATGCCCAGCTGTGGGTCGCGCTCGCGATCCGGTCCAAAGCTCCGTTACCGCGCCCACGGGACCCGTTGACCCGATCGCCGCCGCTGTTGAGCTTGGCTTCAATTTGTTACTGTAATTAAAACTGATCGCACATCTAACACTCCCCTGCCCCCAGGCTGATAAAGCTGCAGTCCAAATGTGCCCCTGTGCTCATTCATCCAAAGTGGGGGCACTCTAATACAGGCGAGTGTGATGTGATGATTGGTAAGCTGCAATATACAACATTTTTGGTTTTGGAATTAATACCACTTTAATTTTGCACATGTAAGGATCTGCTACCCTCTACTGTCTGTAAGTGGCTGTGCTGCTTAACCACTTGACCTCCGGAAGGTTTTACCCTCTTCATGAAAAGGCAATTTTTTGCTATCCAGAACCGTGGAACTTTAAATGGCAATTGCTCGGTCACTCAACACTGTGCGCAAATTAAATGTATACTTGTTCACTCTCCGACTTGTTCATTCCCCGACTTAGTTGGGGTAGGCGATACACTTTGGTGGGGGTGGGTCAGCCATGACTCGTGACCTTTGACCCCTGGGTACCGCCTTCTGACCTTTGACCTCTGGGAGAGTACTAGCCTAGTTCCTCAAGGGGAAATCCTAACACTAAACCTGAACCCTAACCCTGTGATCAGGGATTTTTTGTTTTACTTTATTAAAGGATCACGGTTATAAGCAATAGTTTTAACTGTCACAAATATCTTTCTTACGATTGTGATGCTGTGATTGGCTACAGTTAATCACATGGTGAAGGGTGCCAGGTACCATGTGATATCTGTGGGCCAATCACAGCATCACAATAGTAAGTAAACTGTCATCAATGGAGGCTGGTATTGACAGTTTTGCTTACGTGTGATCGCTATGATTGGTCAAATCGATCATATTATACCCCAGCTATTCACAGTGACACCAAGTATTGTGATCTGCTTTGCGCTCCAGGGGGTGTGACAGTGTGCGTGTGCTGAGCGATGTACCAGTACGTCGCTCAGCCTTGCTGTGCTTTCCGCAAGCAGTAAATGCACCGTTAGCGGGCAGCCAGTGGTTAATGTTCAGAGTTACTTATGCACATCACTTACTGTCTTTGGGTTGTTAAATTAAAAACCCCAGAAGGAGGAAGTAGATGGAGAGTGAGGAAGTCTTTTACATGAAAAAGAACGGTTGCTAACCCAGACTAGAAACATTGATATTAGGCAAGTGTTCCTATATTTATTAATTTACTACTGTTGCCTATAGATTCTGGGTGTATATATATATATTTATAAAAAGTTTGGTGACAGAAGTATATGTTTCCTTGTTGTTATCTCACATGCACTATACCAGATGGCTAAATCTGTGATACGGTGTGCGTGTGTATTGGTCACATTCCCATATATAACATTGTAGTACAGTAAGTGTTTATTGAAATATAGTTTATATACAGTTTCTGATATTTAAGTTGACCCTGTCCCTTCTGGTCTGGGATCCTATAGCTAGTTTTAGCTTAGCAGCTAAGCTAAACCAGTATAGCTAGGGTTGGTATCCAATGGCCACTTCTGTAGTTGGAAGTCTGGTTGCATCACAGATTAGAACAGTGGCGGCTGGTGCTCAAACTTATTGGTGGGGCGCAAACCAACTGAAAAATTCTGAAAAAATAAAATCAATTGCAGGCGCTTGTGCCCATCAAACGCAGCTATTGTGCCCATCAATTGCCACCACTGTGCCATCAAACGCAGCTGCTGTACCCAATAGTGGCATTGTTGCACAATCCTCTTACTTCTACATCTCATTTAATTTGTAATTTGGGCATTTAAATAAAAAAATGTACCCACACTTCCCTACCTCTCACACGTTCCTACAACAACAAACAATTACTTTACCATTTTTTCCTTTTTACACAATAACATATCATTATTACAATAACAGATATATACATTAATAATAAATTATATAAATAAATATTTACAATTAATATATGAATATACTAATAACAAATAAGCATTTGTGACCCGATCAGTATTAATGACAAACACCTAATAATATCCTCATAAAAGGAGACACAAATTAATAACAAACATTTGGAATCTATTTGATGTCTTGTAATATTTTAGGACCATTCTAGAATCCCCTTTTGATATTATGATGTCATTGGGAATTTGCTGCATGTGTTGGCCTCCCTTATCCTTGGAGGGCATCCAAAATGTGACTGCTTGTAAGCAACAAGCCTATTCTACCTTTTGGGCATGGATGGTTATGGAACCTCAAGGATCATCCAACGGTTTTAAGAAATTCTGGTCAGGAGATCTCTTTTCACCTTTCAGTGGTAACTAATACCTTTTATATATGAAATTGAATACATGTATTGCTGTTTTAAAGCCCAATTGCTGGAAACATTCCCATATTGTTCGTTTTGGGGTGTGCAGCACCAATACCTCTCATATATGTGTCTTTCCCATGCTACATACTTTTGGGTGGTTAAACACCCCTTCCCTCTTGACACATGTCGAGACATATGTAAAATAGATTGGTCCTTAGCATTGAACTAGATAGAGATTAAAAATTAAAGAATGAAATATGTCGGTTCATTCTGTATGTTGCTGCTATTTACAAGTTGTATTTGCATTAATTCATGTATATAAATTTGTCCATCATTCTATCTGTTGCAGACCCTGGTGTGTTCTTGCTTTACTTGATGTCTCCTTGGGTGGGGATTCGGCCCCATATGGTTTCCAGGCAGGGTGGGGGGACGCAGAGTGTTTCTGTGTTCCCCAACTATGCTCCAACAGCTGGCCAAAATACCTTTTGGCCACCGGAGGGAGCTACAGTCTACCAGTGTTCTGCCGAATAAGTTCCCCCCGGCAGATAAGGACCCCTCTGTACTGCACAGGCATGAAGTGAGCTCCGAAAATAGCAGAACATGTAGAGTTGAGAGTCAGCTCTAGATGGCGCCTGCGCAATGCTAGTGCTAGTCTGCAAGGGGCGGGTGCTTTTGCAATGTTGATGTAAATAGTTATTGCAACAAGTCCAGGGCGACCTCTAGTGGCCATTAAGAGCACAGGACGCCTATTTGCGTCCTGTCAGAGATTCAGGACTGCCCGACGGCCGCATATATTCGTACGGCTGTCGGGAAGTGGTTAAAGCACACAATGTTACAATCTATATACAGTTTGCGGGTTTGCACTCCCTGTCACTATACATTATTATGATTACAGCACATTTTGACTGCTTTGTCTCACAATCCTTAATATTTTCCACACACATTTCCAAACTAGCTTTAGATTCCTAGTTGAATTTATCTTAGACACCTTTCAATTTAATTATATTTTACATTCATTTGAAATTTACACATCCTTTCTCATTACCTTGTATGCCCCATGCACTACACCTTGCATAGCACAATTCACGTCTCACACCTCTACATCTCATTAAATGTTTAACCTTTTCATTTACCCACACTTTCCTACCTCTCACAACAAATAAACAATTCCTTTACCATTGTTTCCTCTTCACATAATAACATATCACTATTACAATAACAGATATATACATTAATAATAAATAATGTAAATAAATAATTACAACAATATATGAATATACTAATAGTAAATATATTAAAAAACACGCTAAGTGTTCAAAACTAGAATAGAAAATCAAAAATTATAAATATGGAAAGTGCAGTGCTAAACAAAATACAAAGTCAATAATAATAATAATAATAATAATAATAATAATAATAATAATAATAATTAATTATTAAATAAACAATTTGTAAAAAAGTGAATAACACAATAAGAGAGCTATTATATAGTTCATATACAGTATGTAAACTTGTGATTCCAAATAGTAATGATCTGTCACCCAAAGGTAAAACGAAAGAATCACCTATGTGAAAAGAATACTCCTGCCACCCAATGGAAAATAAGGAGGCTTACCGGGACAAATGGACCCTATTCAGTTTATATTAAATGGGTTAAACAAGCAGTAGTGTATCAACATACAGAAATGGCTTTGCTACAAACTTCTCCAATTGATCTTATGGTAATCGAAAGGGTTGCTCCACAGCTACCGAAATAAGTGAGGTGAGGCGCTTTAGAGTCAAAAAATTTAGATCCTCTCTTCAATACTCAGGACATGAATCCGAGGAGAGAAGGTAGAAACTCGACATAGTGTAATAACGTATACAAAATAATTTATTAAAAAAAGGTTAAAAAACACTCACATTTAAGTAAACGTCAACAGGCATTGATAGAAAGATGCATCAAATTATGAACATGGCATAGGCAGGACAATAATGAATATACTAATTACAAGTAACCATTTGGAATCCGATCAGAATTAATGACAAACACTTAATAATATCCTCATAAAAGGAGACACACATTAATAACAAACATATAGAATCTTTTCGATAACTTGGAATATATTAGGACCGCTTTAGAATCCCCTCTTGATATAATGATATCATTGTGAATTTGCTGCAGGTATTGGCTTCCCTTACCCTCTGAGGGCATCCCAAATGTGACGACTGCTTGTAAGCCTTATCGGAATGAGCCTATTCTACCTTTGGGGCAGGGATGGTTATGGAACCTCAAGGATCATCCAACGGTTTTAAAAAAATTCTGGTCAGGAGATCTCTCTTTTCACCTTTCAGTGGTAACTAATACCCTGTAAATATGAAATTGAATACATGTATTGCTGCTTTAAAGCCCCATTGGGAGAACCTTCCCATATTGTTTGTTTCGGGGTGTACAGCTCCAATACCTCTCATATGTGTGTCTTTCCCATGCTGCAGTTTTAAAATAACCTCTTTTAGGTGCTTGTGCAAGCCCTGTACCATGCACGAGCACCATAATGTGAGTGCACTGTCCACTGAGCACTACAGAGTACTACTTGAATCTATAGAGCCAATAAGAGTGGATCTGTACCATGTCCAATCACACATTGTTTATAATCGCCGTGGTGAGCAGCAGCTTTCAAGAAACTTCATGGTCACAGTCAGCACACAGTTAAAAAGCTGAAAAAGTGTAACCACCACCAGAAACACTAACGTTCACTATTTCTTCAGTCTGACCTTGAAATTAGAGTGATTGTAGAGGAAAAATTGTTATTTAAAAAAAAAAGTATTTTTATACTTACCTGCTCTGTACAGTGGCTTGCACAGAGCAGCCCTGATCCTCTTCTTTTTAGGTCCCCCATCGGTGGTCTGGGCCCCGCCGCCTTGCCGAGTGCCCCCATAGCAAGCTGTTTGCTGTGGGGTGCTTGTGCGTGCTCGCTCCCAAACCAGCTCTCTGCAACAAGAAGAGCATCAGCCCCACCCACTGCTGCCGCCTTGCTGGCTGTGATTCACAGTAGCTGGAACCAATAGCTCCTGCTGCTGCATCTCAGTCAATCACTAAGGAGAGTCCTGGGAGAGCCTTGTGCACATTGGTGGATCGAGATTAGGCTAAGGTAAGTATTAGGCCTCTTGCACACTACAGCTTGAAAAAGCTTAGTACAGCTTATTTTTTTTACTGAGCTAAAATACAGCACATTTATTGTGCCTATGCACACAGGCACGTACACCAGCGCCATCTATTCTTAAAGCGGGGGTCTGCCCTAAAAACAATTTTCTAACATTACAATGAGCTCACTCTCTACATTGACACTATGCCGATTTTTTTATTTATTTTTGCTGTACATACCTTCGTACAGCTTATTTGGCCCAACGGTTTCTGGGTACTGAATCCAGCGGGACTGGGCGTTCCTATCCACAACGGCGAGTCAGCACTATACGGTACCTGCGCACCAACGTTCAGCTTCTTTCGGCAACTTGTGACGCTCCTTATGTGACAGGGGGAGCTAGTTTTTGTCATCACATCAATCACCTGCTGGATAGGAACGCCCAGTGGGATTCACTACATGGAAGCCGTGGGGGAAAATAGCTGTACGAAGGTATGTACAGCAAAAAAAAATCGGCATTGTGTCAATATAGAGAGTGAGCTCATTGTAATGTTAGAAAATAGTTTTTAGGGTGAACTCCCGCTTTAAGTAAAGAAAATTAAAAATATCTGCATTTTTTTGTGTATATTTGCACAGGTTGTCTATTGACATAGACAACATGAGAACAAGCTTCTGAGCTGGTGGGGAAATGTGCGCAAATTTGCGGGGAAATTATACGAACACATATGTGCGAATATAAAATAAAAGTCTGAAAAAGTAGATGCTAAAACAGGAGTATCATGTGCAAGAGACCTTAGGGGGGCTGAGGTGGGAGCTGCAGACTAAAGGTAATAAACCTTCAGCCTTTACAACCACTTTTACCCCCTCTCGCCTGCCTTATCCTACACATCTGGACATTTTAGCATTGCTATTGGACATCCCATTAAGTAATTAAGGCTCTGTGTCCCGTTAAATATGAGCTAGTAAATAGGCGCCCATCCCTCTTCGGAGTTAAACGTGGGACAGTTATTGCTTTGCTACAAAACTGAGGTACTCTCCATTTAGGAGTATTTATATAGGAGAGCAACTCACTTCTGATTGGGTTAACCAGTGTCCAATCACCTGTGGTGACTACATAACCCATTAAGTAATTAAGGCTCTGTGTCCTGTAATGTATTCCCAAGAAAAGGATTTTACAGGTAAGCTGTATAAAAAAAAATCTATTTTTTATTTTCTTTGCATGTTCCCCTCAGATCTACAACAACTGCACTTCCAAGTGCATTTGCAGTGCAAAGTAGATTTACCTTTATTAAATAAACCCCATTGCATCGTTTTGTTCTTTTAGAGATCAAAAGGGATTACAATTTGGTTTGCAAATGAAGTCAGTTTAACCACTTAAAGACTAATCCTTTTTCTGACACTAGAAAATTACTTAGAACCAGGAGCGGACTGACAACTCATGGGGCCCCCGGGTAACAGGGGATCATGGGGCCCCCTGTATCCCTGCCCACACTTAAGCTACACCCACACACATCATGGGGGCACACAGCAGGGCCTAGGGGCATGGAGCGGGGCATGGGAGCAGATAGCTGGGCATGGGGCACAGAGCAGGGTGTGGGGCAGACATCAGGACATGGGGGGCACAGAGAAGGGCATGGGACAGACATCAGGGCATGGGGGCACAGAGAAGGGCATGAGGCAGAGATCAGGGCATGAGGTCACAGAGCGGGGCATGGGGTAGACATCAGGGCATGGGGGCACAGAGCAGACAGCAGGGCATGGGGGCTCAGGACACATCGCAGGGCCAAAAGGAGGGACTTGGGCACACAGTGGGACATATAGTAGGGCATTGGGCACACAGTAGGACACATCATGGTACACACCGTAGAGCACATCATGGGGCACACAGTAGGGCATATCACGGGGCACACAAGGCATAGGGCACATCATGGGGGCACATAGAAGGGCATGGGGGCACACATCGGGCATGGGGCACACATCAGGGCAGGGGGCACAGAGCAGGGCAAGGGGGCACACAGAATATGAGGCAAAGAGCAGGGCATGTGGGCACAGAGCAGGGCATGGGCAGACATCAGGGCATGGGGCATATATCAGGGCATGTGGCAGAGAGAAAAGTATCGGCAGATATCAGGGTATGGGGCAGAGAGAGAGAGCAGGGTATGGGGCAGAGAGAGAGAGAGAGCAGGGTATGGGGCAAAGAGAGAGAGAGAGCAGGGTATGGGGCATAGAGAGAGAGAGAGCAGGGTATGGGGCAGAGAGAGCCAGAGAAGATTTGGGGCAGAGAGAGAGAGAGAGCAAGGTATGGGGCAGAGAGAGAGAGAGAGAGAGAGAGAGCAGGGTATGGGGCAGTGTGAGAGAAGGTTATGGGGCAGTGTGAGAGCAGGTTATGGGGCAGTGTGAGAGCAGGGTATGGGGCAGTGTGAGAGCAGGGTATGGGGCAGTGTGAGAGCAGGGTATGGGGCAGAGTGAGAGCAGGGTATGGGGCAGAGTGAGAACGGGGTATGGGGCAGAGTGAGAGCAGGGTATGGGGCAGAGTGAGAGCAGGGTATGGGGCAGTGTGAGAGGAGGGTATGGGGCAGTGTGAGAGCAGGCTATAGGGCAGAGTGAGAGCAGGGTATAGGGCAGAGTGAGAGCAGGGTATGGTGCAGTGTGAGAACAGGGTATGGGGCAGTGTGAGAGCAGGGTATGGGGCAGTGTGAGAGCAGGGTATGGGGCAGTGTGAGAGCAGGGTATGGGGCAGTGTGAGAGCAGGATATGGGGCAGTGTGAGAGCAGGGTATGGGGCAGTGTGAGAGCAGGGTATGGGGCAGTGTGAGAGCAGGGTATGGGGCAGAGTGAGAGCAGGGTATGGGGCAGAGTGAGAGCAGGGTATGAGGCAGTGTGAGAGCAGGGTATGGGGCAGAGTGAGAGCAGGGTATGGGGCAGAGTGAGAGCAGGGTATGGGGCAGAGTGAGAGCAGGGTATGGGGCAGAGTGAGAGCAGGGTATGAGGCAGTGTGAGAGCAGGGTATGGGGCAGAGTGAGAGCAGGGTATGGGGCAGAGTGAGAGCAGGGTATAGGGCAGAGTGAGAGCAGGGTATGGTGCAGTGTGAGAACAGGGTATGGGGCAGTGTGAGAGCAGGGTATGGGGCAGTGTGAGAGCAGGGTATGGGGCAGTGTGAGAGCAGGGTATGGGGCAGTGTGAGAGCAGGATATGGGGCAGTGTGAGAGCAGGGTATGGGGCAGTGTGAGAGCAGGGTATGGGGCAGTGTGAGAGCAGGGTATGGGGCAGAGTGAGAGCAGGGTATGGGGCAGAGTGAGAGCAGGGTATGAGGCAGTGTGAGAGCAGGGTATGGGGCAGAGTGAGAGCAGGGTATGGGGCAGAGTGAGAGCAGGGTATGGGGCAGAGTGAGAGCAGGGTATGGGGCAGAGTGAGAGCAGGGTATGAGGCAGTGTGAGAGCAGGGTATGGGGCAGAGTGAGAGCAGGGTATGGGGCAGAGTGAGAGCAGGGTATGGGGCAGGCTTGGACTGGCCATAGGGACTACAGGGAGTTTCCCGGTGGGCCGATGGCTCAGTGGGCCGGTTTCAGTGACAGCCTGTCAAAGTAATGGCTGCGCAGCTCGCCCTTCACTTCATGCAGTGATGTGAGAAGGATGAGAAAAATACAGAGGAGATTAAGTGAAATAATAAAAGAGGTGAGGACTCCTTATGTTATGCTACTTATAGTTCATATACTGTTTTTGTGCTTGTTAGCAAACTTAAAGTGGGCCGGTCTGGATGAAGTCCAGGGCCGAATTTTGGTCTCAGTCCAGCCCTGGTATGGGGCAGAGTGAGAGCAGGGTATGGGGCAGAGTGAGAGCAGGGTATGAGGCAGTGTGAGAGCAGGGTATGAGGCAGTGTGAGAGCAGGGTATGGGGCAGAGAGAGAGCAGGGTATGGGGCAGAGTGAGAGCAGGGTATGGGGCAGAGTGAGAGCAGGGTATGAGGCAGTGTGAGAGCAGGGTATGAGGCAGTGTGAGAGCAGGGTATGGGGCAGAGAGAGAGCAGGGTATGGGGCAGAGTGAGAGCAGGGTATGGGGCAGAGTGAGAGCAGGGTATGAGGCAGTGTGAGAGCAGGGTATGGGGCAGTGATCAGGATGCTGGGCACATGTACAGGGACACAGCAGCACAAGCTTTCATTTGACGCCGTGCGGTACCCTAGTGGTTAAGCAAATAAATTGTGATTCTCATTTTATCCAGAATCGTGCAGCTCTAGTGTGTAGTAAGTGACATGTAGTGTCACTTTTCATAGGAACTCTGCACTCTTATCTCTAATGCCGGTATAAACGCTGATATCAGAGTGATCGTACGATAATCTGATAGTTAGTACAGAGCTTTTAAAAGCCGATCATGACTGTTCATCTGATATAATTTGGACATGCACAATTTTTTTTTAATTTTTTTTCGTATAGTGTCAGATTGTACAATTTTCATTTAATCAGCCCAGCTGTTGTTCCAAAATGCAATACAACACATGACATCCGAATTTTTATTCTGTTGTACAAGAATTTTTGTGACTTTAGTAAGCTCATCAGAGATTATCATGCAATAAAAAACTGACGATCATTTGTCCGATAATCTCATCGTGTGTACCAGGCATTATCAGGGAACTGCCTTAACGTTAGATTCATCACATGATGCCTGGTATCGGGCATTGATGTGCGCGCTGCACACGAAAGGTAACCCCCCCGTGCACAGGCGCAGATGACCTCATCCACAAATATACCAGTCCAGTCAAGTGGTTAAACCAGCTTTGTGCAGGTTTAAACAAGCTTTCAACAAGTAGTGCTGAAACTAAGCCTGATAAAGCCTATTAACTGGTTCCCGACCAGCCGCCGCAGTTCTACATCGGCAGGTCGGCTCTGCAGGGCGAGAGCACGTAGTATAATGTCACCTCTCCTAGCAGCCAGTAGTAAACACACAGCTCCCGGTCCTGTCAGGGAGAGAAATGCTGATCTTCAGTTCATACAATGTATAAACGCTCATTGTGATTTTTTTTACGAAAAATATGTAGAAGAATACGTATCGGCCCAAACTGAGGAAAACATTTTTTTTTATATATTTTTGGGGGATATTTATTACAGCAACAATTTAAAAATTATTTTTTTTTTTCAAAATTGTCGCCCTATTTTTGTTTATAGAGCAAAAACAAAAAAATGTATGTAGCTCTCACCCCCAAAGGAGCCGCTGGTTGTTGTTTGGGATCGGCGTATTAAGTTACCTTGTAGTATGTCCAGGGGTAGTAGCAGTGAGTAGTAGCAGTGAGCGAATGTCCAGTCATCAGATGGGTTTTCAAATGCTTTATTCCAGGGTCCAACAACGGCCAACATCAACAGAGGATAGGAGAGGTTGATGAAGCAATAGAGAACAGTACGGTATCAGGCCTGGATAAGAAGTAGAGCAGTCCTGCTCTCAGTAGTAGTACATACAGTTCTTCACCACTCTCGCCAGAGTGGGTGAAGTGCTCCCGGACAGCCCCTTGTCACAAGCCTGGCAGCCGGAATGCCAATTTTGAGTTGCTGGGAGGAATAGGTCTCTATGATAGACCTGGCTCGGGCCTCTGCCACAGGCTTAGTACTTCAGTACTCAAGAGAACAATTCGGATTGAGCGAATCCTCCCAGTAAATTCAATGAAAGGGGTCACCGGTTGACAGCTGTCATGTACCTGTCAATTCCAGTAACCAAATCCCAGATGGTTCATTCCAGCCCTTTTGGATAACATGCCTCCGGGTTCTCCTCAAGCCAACCCCCCACTGAACGGCACACAGCCTGGGATCTTCTCAATAAGATTGGGGACCCAGTAAGTCACTGGGGCCCCCATCGACATAGAACAGGTGGTTCTGGCCAGGTGGGCCATGCGAGTGGGGTCCGTGGTTACACGCACCCTGAGGGTGGATGCCGCACCTGGAACGTGGACCCAGCGCAGAGAAGAAGAACCGACCCTGAACACGTGGCAGCTACCACAGATATACCCCTTCCCAGCATGCCCAGCGAGGGAAGAACTCCTCTAATTGGCTGCTGGGGAAAAGTGGCTCTGTCAGAACCCCTCCAGCACCAACTGCTGCCCAGGGATGCTGACCCAAAGACAGTTCTGAAATGGTAGCAGCCTGCAATTTGACCAATTATGAATGGGAGCAAAATAACTCTCCTATTCGCCCACTAACCTTAGTGTAGTGCCCGTACTGAAAGTAAGGGGGCGCTACACATAGAGGTGATCAAATACCACCAAAAGAAAGCTCTATTTATTGGGAAAAAAAGGACACCAATTTTGTTTGGGAGCCACGTCGCACGACCGCGCAATTGTCAGTTAAAGGTACGCAGTGCCGAATCGCAAAAAGTGCTCTGGTCTTTGACCAGCAATATGGTCCGGGGGTTAAGTGGTTAGAACTGACAGTCAGCACTCCCATTAACTTGTTCTTAGCCTTCCCAACCTAGAGTTTAAGGCTTCAAAACAACTGCTTGAGGCCGGGTTAACACTTGTACGACAAGCGCTCTGACATTGGGAGCTCATGTCGCATGACGTGTGAAAATCAATGTTTCCCTATGGGAACCGTCTTAACTTGACTGACATGTCGGTCCGACTTTGAAAATGCTCCCTGCACTACTTTGGTCCGACTTTGATCCTACTTCAGCCCATTGAATATCATTGAAGTCGGATCAAAGTCGGATCGCCGTCTTGCATGATCCGACTTTGGAATGCGACTTGTGCTCTGATGATCTTGAGGGGAAACTCCACGCCAAATTTTAAATAAAAAAACGGCATTGGGTTCCCCCTCCAAGAGCATACCAGGCCCTTCGGTATGGGGGTCCACAGATCCCAGCCCCCCACACTATGAATGAGTATGGGGTACATCGTACCCCTACCCATTCACCTAGGGAAAAAAAAAGTGTCAATAAAAAAACATACTACAAAGGTTTTTAACCACTTGCCTACTGTGCACCTACACCCCCTTCCTGCCCAGACAAAAAATAAGCTTCCGGCACTGCGTCGCTTTAACTGACAATTGCGCGGTCGTGCGACGTGGCTCCCAAACAAAATTGGCGTCCTTTTTTTCCCAAAAATAGAGCTTTCTTTTGGTGGTATTTGATCACCTCTGCGTTTTTTATTTTTTGCGCTATAAACAAAAATAGAGCGTCAATTTTTAAAAAAATGCAATATTTTTTCCTTTTATATAAATAACCCAAAAAATATATAAAAAAAATATTTTTTCCCTCAGTTTAGGCCGATACGTATTCTTCTACCTATTTTTGGTAAAAAAAAAATGCAATAAGCGTTTATCGATTGGTTTGCGCAAAATTTATAGCGTTTACAAAATAGGGGATAGTTTATGGCATTTTTTTTTTTTTTTTTTACTATTAATGGCGGCGATCTGCGATTTTTTTATTGGGACTGCGACGTTATGGCGGACATTTCGGACACTTTTCTGACATTTTTGGGACCATTTACATTTATACAGTGAAAAATGCTGTAAATATGCATTGATTACTGTATAAATGTGACTGGCAGTGAAGGGGTTAACCACTAGGGGGCGGGGAAGGGGTTAAATGTGTGTCCTATGAGTGTTCTAACTGTGGGGGGAGGGGGGGGGACTGGGGGAGGTGACCGATTGTGTCCCTATGTACAAGGGACACAACCGCTCTCCTCTCTCCCTGACAGGGACGTGCAGCTCTGTGTTTACACACAGAGCTGCACGTCCCAGCTCAGTTACTGAGCAATCGCGTGTGCCCGGCGCCGATCGTTGCCGCCGGGCACTCGCACGGGATCCCCGCGGCTTTAAAGGGACATCACGTCATATGACGTGATGTCAGAACAATGGAGTCGTCTGCCCGCCGTCATTTGACGGTGGGCAGATGACAAGTGGTTAAAGTAATTTATTAGGCAGCTCCAGGGGGTCTCTTGCTACTTTGGGGATCTCTTCCGACTTCTCCGCTCTCTCCGGCCTCTTCTCTGTGGTCTCTGGTTATTCTCCCACTGTCTGGTGTCTTCTGCCGGGTTCCTTCGCTAACTTCTGCTCTTTTGCCTGCTCTTTTGCTAGTGGTTGCCCAGTCTTCTCCATCGTCTTCTTCCGATGTTGACGCAATGCTCTCTCCCAGTGTAATGCCATGTGCGCTGTGCGAAACGACTTATATTGGCATGGGGCGTGGTCACCGGGTGATGTCAACTGGTGATCCCGCCCCTTATGACGTCACCACCCGGAGCATGATGAGATGGTTTATTAGGCAGCTCCAGGGGTCTATCCCAACTTCGGGGGGCTCTTCTGACTTCTCCAATCTCTCTGGCCTCTTCTCCACGCTCTCCGGTTCTTCTCCCGCTGTCCGAGTGGGAGAAGAGCAGAGAGAAGAAGATGTGGGAGAAGACTGTGCAAACAGTAGCAAAAGAGCAGAAGATAGCGGAGGAGCCCGGCAGAAGACACCAGAGAGCACAGAAAAGAGGCTGGAGAGCGCAGAGAAGTCGGAAGAGACCCTCAAAGTCAGAAGAGACCCCCGAAGCTGCCTAATAAATTACTTTAAAAACCTGTGTACTAGTCAGTTTTTATTTTTGACACTTTTTTCCAGGTGAATGGGTAGGGGTACGATGTACCCTATACTCATTCACACAGGGATATGGGTGCCACCTTATTAAAAGGGGCTCCCAGATTCTGATAAGCCCGCAGACCCTGACAACCAATAGCCATGGTTGTCGGGAAGAGGCCCTTGTCCTCATCGGCATGGGGACAAGGTGCTTTGGGGAGGGGGGCTTCCACAAAGCACCCCCCATGTTGAGGGCATGCTGTCTGGTACAGTTCAGGAGGGGGGTGCTCGCTCGTCCCCACCTCCTTTCCTGACCGGCTGGGCTGCATGCTCGGATAAGGGTCTGTATGGATTTTGAGGGGGACTCGTGTCGTTTTTTTTCTTATTTGGCGTGGAGTTCCCCCTCAAGATTCATACCAGACACAGTGCCTGCTATTGTCGGGGATCAAAGTCAGATCCCTGTTCATTAAAGTTGGACGCATGTCAGAATTTAAGTCAGATCCAATGTAGTACGACTGTCATGTCGTACCAGTGTGAACCCAGCCTGAAACTGACTGAAAGCTTTGCAGATGATTTGGTAAAATAGTAATCTCTTATACAATTTGAAGGAAAAAGCAACAATCCTATAAATGCTATAACTGGTACCGTGCTTTGCATCTTAGGCCGCGTACACATGATAGGGTAACCAGAGGACAACGGTCTGATGGACCGTTTCCATCGGTCAAAACCGATCGTGTGTAGGCCCCATCGGTCACTTAACCTTCGGTTAAAAAAAGCCAACTTGCTTTAAAATGTAATCGATGGATTCCTAACCGATAGGTCAAAACGATTGTTAGTACACATGACTATCGGTTAAAAATCCATGCTTGCTCAGAATAAAGTCGACGCATGCTTGGAAGCATTGAACATTTTTTTCAGGACGTCGTTGTGTTTTACATCTCCGCGTTCTGATACGATCGTTTTTTAAGGCATGACGGACCATCAGTCAGCTTCATCAGTTAACCGAAGACAACTGTCCTTCGGACCGTTCTCATCGGATGGACTGATTGTGTGTACGAGGCTTTAGCTTTTATTTTTTCATTACATTGTTTTGTATACTCGCCACAGGTTATTAGCTCCTTATCTTTCTACCAGGTTTACCGTACTTTCTTGTTGTTTTTTTGTGTTTTTTTTTTTTTTTACTATTTGATCCAAAATAAGCGCATCAATAGTTCTAAATATCAGACATTAACATCTACTTGTAAAAAAATAATTACAATGTCTCCTTCTGCGCACTAAACTAATATAATAAAAAAAGATTGGAGATATCCACTTACTCCAGCAGGGAAGCACGATGCACAAATGTTTTCCTTCTTTCAGACATTGATCCTTGGGGTCTAAATCACAAACAGCAATACAATGTATTTTAATATAAAGTATATTATGTACATATGAAAATGCAGTGACCTTACATAACAACATAGCAAATGGCAACAAAAAGTTTGATTTCGTTTTCTCCTAACTGGATGTCAAATGGAAAAAGAGTGGTTACATCCAGCAAGGATTATGGTCGTACAATGTCACAATACGCTACTTCCTATTAGTGGATAATTGAGGGGAAAAAAATGAAAATACAACAGATACCAGGTACTACTTTAGAAGCATCTCCTTGAGGCTTAATTCACACATTGAACAGACGTTTTGCCGCATTGCAAAACTTTAGGGAGACGCAGAAAACAATTGTTTCCTAAGTGTCCCATTCACAATGTAATGCAGTCTGGGGCTGTACTAAAATTCCGTCATGTTCCATTTTATCGCAGCGCACTGTGCCAAATCGCAAGGCACAGTACAGGAACGCAGTTAAGGACCCCCAATATACTGCAGACGGTTGTCACGTGCAACGCTGCCTGCATTGATGCATGCCCCCCAACGACAGCCACTGTGATTGTACACAGTAGGAGTCTGTCAGCAGATCCTGGCCAATGATTCATGACCGGGATCTGTTGATCAACTGTGTCCAAAAACAGCCCACAGCCCTGTTCTACACGGTATGTTGTGGTATTATGGACAATCAACACATGGCTCCGTACAGAGAGAGCGATCTTTCTGTTTCTTATCCCTGCAAAGGGATTAGAAATAGAGATATTTAGTAAAAAACAGCACACATTACACATTATTAGGCACATATTTAACCCCTTGATCACCCTAGGAGTTAACCCCTTCCTGGCCAGTGTCATTAATACAGTGACAGTATATAGTATTATCACTGATTACTGTATTAGTGCCACTGGAGATGTCAGTGCCAGTTAGTCAGTTCCCCCCAGCGTCAGTTAATGTCAGACTGCGTGCTGCACTTTCACAGTCCCATTATAAGTCGCTGATCACCATAAGAAAATAAATAATAAAAAATACCCTTTGAAATTTTCCACTTTTACAACCAAAAACGTAAATGTATTTTATTGGGATTTTATGGGATAGATCAACACAAAGTGGCACATTGTGATGTGGCAGGAAAACTATAAAAGCTTTTAATTGTATTTATTTTTTACAAACAAATATCTGAAAACTGTGGCATGCATTTGTATTCAGCTCCCATTACTCTGATACCCCTAGCTAAAAATCTAGTGGAACCAATTGCTTTCAGAAGTCACCTAATTAGTAAATAAATAGAGTCCACCTGTGTGTAATTTAATCTCAATATTAATTCAGCTGTTCTGTGATGCCCTCCAAGGTTTGTTAGAGAACCTTCATGAACAAACAGGATCATGAAGGCCAAGGAACATACCAGACAGGTCAGGAATAAAGTTGTGGAGATGTTTAAAGCAGGGTTAGGTTATAAAAAATATCCCAAGCTTTGAACATCTCACAAAGCTCTGTTCAATCCATCATCCAAAAATGTATGGCACAACTGCAAACCTGCCAAGACATGGCAGTTCACATAAACTGACAGGCCGGGTTAAGCGAGCATGATGCCCCGTACAAACGATTGTTTTTCCCGTTGAAAAAAAAACAATGGTTTTCCAGACGGAATTCATCTCAAGCTTGCCTTGCATACACACAGTCACACAAAAGTTCGGTGACCTTTTGACTGCCAAGAACGCTTCTGAGCATGAGCGTTTTTTTTCCCCATTTGAAAAGCATACAGACGAATGGTGTTCCACTAGGATTTTTTCCTGACAGGTAAAAAGAGATCCTGCTCTCTTTTTTTTTCTGGCAGTTTTTTTGTGAGAAAAAGTCAGATGGAGAACACACACAGTTGGGATTCCCGACGAAAGAATCTCATCGCAGTTTTTCCGACGGGAAAACCGGTCGTGTGTACGGGGCATCAATCAGAGAAGCAGCCAAAAGGCCCATGGCAACTCTGGAGGAGCTGCAGAGATCCACAGCTCAGGTGGGAGAATCTGTCCACAGGACAACTATTATTCCTGCACTTCACAAATCTGGCCTTTATGGAAGAGGGGCAAGAAGAAAGTCATTGTTAAAAGAAAGCCAGAAGAATTTCCATTTGCAGTTTGCGAGAATCAATGTGGGGACACAGCAAACATGTGGAAGAAGGTGTTCTTCTGGTCAGATGAGATGAAAATTTTACTTTTTGGCCTAAAAGCAAAACGCTATGTGTGGCGAAAAACAAACACATCACCCTGAACATGCCATCCCCACCGCTAAACATGGTGGTGGCAGCATCATGTTGTGGGAATGCTTTTCTTCAGCAGAGACAGGGTCACAGGTCAGAGTTGATGGGAAGATGGATGGAGCCAAATACAGGACAATCTAAGAAGAAAACCTGTAAGGCCGCATACACATGATCGGTCAAAACCGATGAAAACGGACTGAAGGTCCGTTTCATTGGTCCAAACCGATCGTGTGTGGGCGCCATCGGTCAGTTATCCCTCGGGCCAAAAAAATAGAACTTGCTTTAAAATTTAACCGATGGACGCCTAACCGATAGGTCAAAACCGATCGTTAGTACGCACGACCATCGGTTAAAAATCTACGCATGCTCCGAATCAAGTCGACGCATGCTTGGAAGCATTGAACTTCATTTTTTTCAGCACGTCGTTTTGTTTTACGTCACCGCGTTCTGATACGACCGTTTTTCGGGATGTAAAAAATTTCATTTTTTTTAATGTCATTAAAAACGATCGTGTGTGGGCTCCACGTGAAAAATGGGCATTAAAAATTTAGAACATGCTCTAAATTTCCACATTGTTTTTAACGTTATCGTTTTTAACGTCGTAAAAAATTGTCGTGTGTGGGCTTTAACAACATGAAAAAAAAAACCTGCATGCTCAGAAGAAAGTTATGAGACGGGAATGGTCGTTCTGGTAAAACTAGCGTTTCGTAATGGAGATAGCCCATTCATCAGCTACGAGTAAGCATCACAAGATGTGAAACATGTCAGCCACCTTTTTCCTGTTCACTTCATTTTGACTTTGGTTGTTTTTTGGATTTCATTTATATAATAAAGACATCGTAGGATGTGGAGTGCAGCAGTCCAGGACCTTCTTCTATCCAATGCACCTGTGCATAGCCAGCACCTTTTTGGTTTAGTGGGACGGAAGCAAAGCCAAGGGATCAGCAGTTTTTACAGCGGTATCATTTCTCAGCACATTCATCACGCTGTAACAGACTGAAAAGCGCAAATCGTCTTTTACTAACACGGAATCAGCAAAAGCAGCCCCCAAGGGTGGCGCCATCCGAATGGAACTTCCACTTTATAGTGCCGTCGTACGTGTTGTACATCACCACACTTTGCTAGAGCATTTTTTTTCCACAATCGTGTGTAGGCAAGGCCGGTTTAACAATATTCGGGTTGAAAAAAACGTTGTGTGTACACTGCATTAGAATGGCCCAGTCAAAGTCCAAACCTAAATCCAATTTAGAATCTGTGGCAAGAATTGAAAATTACTGTTCACAGATGCTCTCCATGAAATTTACTGACAGAGCCACATTTTTTACTGGCACCGGAAAAAAAGTACCTAAAATGGAAGTTTTCACTGCTAAATAGTGCAAATATCAATATTTAAATTATAAACATGTAGCACTACCCCCGTAGGAGCTGCTGGTTTAGATTGGGTTTTGCACATTACCTCTAAGTTCGTTGTCTAGGGAAGAAAGTTTGTAGAAATTGCAATGTCCACACAAGATATAAAACCTTCAACTGTTAGGTTTTATTTATTTTTGCTGCATCAAACTTGTGAAGGAAGTAGAGAGTATAGAGATAAGGGGAAGGTTCAGGTACGCGGTACAGAATGCACAAAAACTATCTAAAGTTCCAGTATTCATCACTCACTCCTGAGTGGGTATTGCTCACCCGGATAGACCCCTCTTACATGGCCTAGTAGCCGGAATGATGCATGGACAGTATGGGAACAGTCTCTGCCACAGACCGTCTGAGAACAAAATATGGAAAGTCAGGGAATCCTCTGCCACAGGATTTCAGTTCCAAACTTCTTGCCTTACAGCAAAAGAGCCTTTAAGACAATCAGGCGGACTGTAAGACAAATTGAGTAGTGGATCCCTTTCTTAACAAGGTCACCAGGCCTATCCCGAGACATCAGCTTGCCTTGCTTGGTCTCCTCTAGGGCAGGTCCTCCCACGGTTTCCTTCGTTAAGCAGCTACCCCCCCCCCCACTTGGATGGACAGCTTATGATCCCTTCTAGAACCATAGGCCCCAGCCAGCATAGCTTGGCCTACTTGATAGGAATACAGCCTCGGACCAATGTGGCACGCCAGGAGTGCCACGAGGCGAAGGACCCCGAAAATTGGCGTCTGTTCACTCCCACTGGGCTGCTGCCGAGTAGGGTCACTCAACACACCATGGTTCGCTTGAGTTCCAACATGGGCCTGAGGTGGTAACGCCACCTACAGGCAACAAGGAAAAGCTTCTATCAAGCACAACCATAGCCAGAAGATAGGCTAATTTCCATGAAATTAGTAAAGTCTGAGCCCCCTAAATTTATAATAGCGCCCCAGTCATTGGGAGCCGGCGCTACAAACATATAGCTAGTGCTATTAGCAATAAAGCACACACAAAAACACACTGCTCAAAACGTTAAAGGAACACTTTGAAAACACATCAGATCTCAATGGGGAAAAATATCAGGCTGGATTTCTATATGGATATGGACTGGGTAATGTGTTAGGAATGAAATGATGGCACTTCGTTTGATGTAAATGAAAATTATTAACCTACAGAGGGCTGAATTCAAAGACACCCTGAAAATCAATCAGTCCATTTTGCTTAAATTTCATTACAGCAACTAAAAAAATGGTCATCAGTAGTTTGTATGGGGCCTACTTGTTTGTATGCATACCTGACAACGTTGGGGCATGCTCCTAATGAGACGACAGATGGTGTCCTGGGGTATTTTCTCCCGTATCTGGACAAGGACATCCTTGAGCTCCTGAACAGACTGAGGTGCAACCTGGTGGGGTCGGACGGACTAAAACATAATGTTCCATTGGTGTTCTATTGGATTTAGGTCAGGTGAACATTGGGGCCATTAAATGATATCAATTTCATAATTCTCCAGGAACTGGCTGCATACTCTTTCCACATGAGGCCGGGCATTGTCGTTCACCAGGAGGAACCCAGGACCCACTGCACCAGCGTAGGGTCTGACAATGGGTCCAAGGATTTCATCCTGATACCTAATGGCAGTCAGGGTGCCATTGTGTAGCATGTAGAGGTCTGTGCGTCCCTCCATGGATATGCCTCCCCAGACCATCACTGACCCACCACTAAACCGGTCATGCTGAACGATGTCAAAGGCAGCATAATGTTCTCCATGGCTTCTCTCCACCCTTTCACATCTCTCACATGTGCTCAGGATAAACCTGCTCTCATCTGTGAAAAGCACAGGGTGCCAGTGGCGAACCTGTCAATACTGGTGTTCAATGGCAATCAAGCTCCGCAGTGTCCGGCAGTGAGCACAGGGCCCACTAGAAGACATCGGGCCCTTAGGCAACCCTCATGAAGTCTGTTTCTGATTGTTTGGTCAGAGACATTCACACCAGTGTCCTGCTGGAGGTCATTTTGTAGGGCTCTGGCAGTGCTCATCCTGTTCCTCCTTGCACAAAGGAGCAGATACCGGTCCTGCTGATGGGTTAAGAACCTTCTACGGTCCTGTTCAGCACTCCTAGAGTAACTGCCTGTCTCCTAGAATCCATGCTCTTGGGACTGTGCTGGGAGAGACAGCAAACCTTCTGTCAATGACACGTATTGATGTGCCATCCTGGAGGAGTTGGACTGCCTGCCTTTATAGGGTCCAGATATCGCCTTGTGCTACCAGTAGTGACACTGACCCTAGCCAAATGCAAAACTAGTGAAAAAACAGCCAGAAAAGATGAGTAGGAAAAAAAATGTCAGTGGCCTCCACCTGTAAAACCATTCCTGTTTTGGAGGTCGCCTCATTGTTGCCCATCGAGTGCACCTGTTAATCAATTTCAGCTGCTTTGCTGTTAATTGAAATTAACAACCCCCCTCTGTATACACCCCACCCTCTTTGCTACTTAACTGACCAGATTAATACCCCAGGAGTTTGTTTGAATTGATGCTATATTCTGATTAAAAAGTGTTCCTTTTGAGCAGTGTATGTGTGTGTATTTTTAAATGATTGTGATATATTTATTTTATATGTTTTTATTTATATTACACACACACATTATACTATATATTATACACACACATTATACTATATATTATACACACACACACATTATACACACACATTGTTTAGCATACACCATACAAAAAACCTTTGTTTGTATTGTTCTTTCACACATTCCTATACCATAGATAGTGTAGCTGGTGTGCATGCATTACCTGCGTCCATACACCTTCCTGACTGCTGATCACAGCTGCAGAACTGAAACTTTCCCTTTCTGCTGGATCCAATAGGGGGTGGGGGGGGGGGGGGGGCTGCTGTGACTAACCTGTGCCAAACCCAAGACAGGCTTACTGAAATGTCCACTTGAAGGCAAATCCTCTCTCTGCTTTCTCTAAGTCAAGGGGAGCGGAGATTTCTTGGAACCCTGAAGATAGAGCTGTATAGCTGGTTTTCAGCCTGTTTTGGACCATTTACAAATACAATTGGTCACGTGTGCTTTGGTAAGCAGTTTGGATGTTTATCTTTAATGGATTCCCTCTGTTCACACTGCATGCCATAGCATGCAATACATTTGTGTGCAGTGGCGTCTCCAGCTTTCATATTTAGGGGGGGCACATGGGGGGACAGGGACAAAAGTAGGGGGGCAAACTATAAAACACAATTTAAATATATATATATATATATATATATATATATATACACACACACACCTACATGTATTTCAAGAGGTCTTGTTAGAAAGAGATGTTAGCTGAACATTGCAGCTGCAGGCGGCCACTTAGATTCAAAGCGTATAATTGTTCTTTCAATGTTGGGCTACATGCTCTTCAAAGCCACCTATCATTGCTCATCAATGCCCCCTACCAGTGCAAATTATCAGTGATGTCTATCAGTGCTCATCAATTCTGCCTATCAATGCTCATCAGTGCCGCCTATCAGTGCCCATCAGTGCAGCCTATCAGTGCAGCATATCAGTGTCCACCAGTGCAGCCTATGAGTGCTGCCTATCAGTGCTCATCAATGCCACCTATAAGTGCCACCAATCATTGCTCATTAATGCCACCTATAAGTGCTTCCTTATCAATGCAGCCTATCAGTGCTCAATGCCCATCAGTGCCGCCTGTCAGTGCTCATCATTGCAGCCTATCAGTGCAGCATATCAGTGCCCATAAGTGCTATCTATCAGTTGCCATCAATACTGCCTATCAGGGCTCAATGCCCATCAGTGTCACCTATCAGTGCCCATCAATGCTGCCTATCAATGCCTGTTAGTGCCTCCTATCAGTGCCACCTATCAGTGCTCATCAATGGTGCCTATCAGTGCCAACCAGTGCAGCCTATGAGTGCGGCCTATCAGTGCTCATCAATGTCGCCTATCAGCGCCACCAATCATTGCTCATCAATGGCACCTATCAGTGCCTTCTCATCAGTGCCGCCTATCAGTGGCCATCAATTATGCCTATCAGTGCTCAATACCCATCAGTGCCAACTATCAATGCCCATTATTGCCTCCTGTCTGCCCATTAGTGCCTCCTGTCAGTGCCCATAAGTGCCTCCTGTCAGTGCAAATTAGCGCCTCCTGTTAGTGTCCATAAGTGCCTCCTGTCAGTGCCCATTAGTTCCTCCTGTCAGTGCCTATAAGTGCCTCCTGTCAGTGCCCATAAGTGCCTCCTGTCAGTGCAAATTAGCGCCTCCTGTCAGTGCCCATAAGTGCCTCCTGTCAGTGCCCATAAGTGCCTCCTATCAGTGCCCATAAGTGCGTCCTTGAAGAAAGAAAAGAAGGAGGAGGGTGCACCGACCTAGTGCATTACCATAAAAAGGTTTTATTGAATAAAATAAAAGCAAAAGTCCTACTCACAGAGAGAGCTTCAATACATGCTTATCAAAACAATCAGACTGATCTCTTGGTTCCTGCCAGCAGGACCTGATGATGCCAAGGATCAGATGGTACCCCAAAACCGTTCTGCCGTTGGGGTACCATCTGATCCTCAGCATCATCAGGTCCTGCTGGCAGGAACCAAGAGATCAGTCTGATTGTTTTGATAAGCGTGTATTCAAGCTCCTGTCAGTGCCCATTAGTACCTCAAGTACTGCGTTTTTACGGCAATCTGCGTTTTGCGATTTGTGTTTTTTTAGCTCTACATTCACTGTATATAACTGGTTGCTAAAGAAGAGGGGGGTGGGGCTTTTACAAGGGGGCCCCCAGATCCCAGCCTCCCCCCCATGTGAATGGGTATGGGGTATTTTGTACCGCTACCCATTCACCACAAAAAAGTAGTGTAGTGTGAAAAAATACAGTAGACAGTTTTTGACAAGTCTTTATTAAAAATATCTTCTTCCTCCATCTTCTCCCACATCTTGTAAGAAAGAAAGTTACCGCTCCAGGTGGATTGTGTTAGGATGATCAGTATAGTCTCAGAAGATCAAGGGTGCTGGCAATGCACAAGGCAACAAATGGAAAAAGAAAATATGGACAGCCGCAATCCAAAAAACCTTGAAGGTTGTCTGTATTTTCTCCCACATCTTCCTCCTTTGGGCGTCGCTTTTCTTTCTCCCGCTTATTCTTGCACTCATCTTCTTTCTCCTGTCATGTTTGTCCGATGTGCTTTTTCCTCTGCCGCTGCACCCGCCGATGACACCCCCCTGATAAAGCGTTCTTCTGGTCTGTCCGCATCGATGTTAAGCATTGCTTAGATAACGGTGGGGGCGTGACCATCAGATGATGATGTAATCCAGTGGCCCCACCCCCTTGTGCTATCACGGACCCATGATGTCACAAGGGGCAGGGCCTCCAGATGCTCCCCCATGTTGAGGGCACGCAGCCTGGTATAGTTCAGGAGAAGGGGGGCGCTCCCTCGTCCCCTCCTTTTCCTGACCTGCCAGGCTGCATGGTCAGATAAGGCTCTGGTATGGACTTTGGGAGGACCCCACGTCATTTAAAAAAGAAATGTTGGCATAGGGGGTCCTCTCTGAATCCATACTAGACCCAAGGGCCTGGTATGGACCTTGGGGGGGACACCACACTGTTTTTGTTTAGCTGGCAAATCTTTTTTTTACATTCAGCTGTCAGCGGGGAAGCACGCTGACAGCTGATGACCCATCAGTTGTTAAGGATGCGGCAGCCAGCTTCCTGGCCCCCTCCATAGCAAGCAGCTATATACAGTGTAAAAAAATGTGAATCGTGGCAAAATTGCGGTAAGCGCGCAGGTCCAAAAACGTGTCAAGCAAAGCAAAAAGCACTTCAGAAATGCTCAAAAGTAACATGCCTAGATGTGAATCGAGCCTAGGGGCAGAAAATTAAGGAGTAAATATTTACTCAGCCTGCTATATAGGGTTATTGTATTGTATGTGATAATGTCAATGCTTTGCCTACAGACTAGAGCTTCGGGCAGGAGGAGAGCGCTGGAGTCAGCTGGAGTGAGGAATCAATAAATTAAAGATCGGGAACCGGTGTACGTGCCCAACGGCTGCAATGTCCGCCGGGCACCCGCGATTGCCTATAACACGGCATAGGACGTAGATCTGTGTGTGTAAACACACAGATCCACGTCCTGTCAGAGGAACACCGATCGGTCTCCTCCACTTGTGAGTCCCTGCCCCCTACAGTTAGAATCACTCCGTAGGATACACCGGGGAGGTTCATGGGATTTTAAGGGTGCTTGTACATATTGTTATAAAGACATTCAAGGAAAGAAAGTATTCATAAAAACTATATTTTATTCATGTATACACATGATATTAAAAGAATACAGAAAGAGATACAACGCAGTGCAATTCCTCTGTGAAAAGTCTCAAACTTGCTGTCCTACATGTTTGGCCTAAAATAGGCTTCTTCAGGGACGCATCAGGCAGGGCCGTTTTTAAGGCAGGGCAAAAGGGGAAGCTGCCCTGGGCCCTGTAATTGTTGTGGAGCCCAAAACAGCTGCCTTACACTTGCCAACTATTCCAGTTTAAATTCCCTTGTCCCTGGAGGTTTTAGTAATGTGTTGTGTCCTGATATCTCAGTGTGAAGTGCTGCTACTAATACTGCCCAGCTCTGCCCTATTGTTGTGTACAGATGACTCACCTACAGACCCTGGGTTTACATGTAAATAATCGTAATCTCTAGCAACCAATCAACAAGCAGAAATCATGTGCTGTAACCTATAGCAACCAGTCAGTAAGTGGTAATGATATGCTGTAACCTCTGGTAACCAATCGCAATTGCTGCCTGATCTGATACAGTAAACTGATTTTAAGTCTAGCTCCTATTTACTGTATGACTCAGAGCAGGTGGAGAGAGAAATTGCATTGGGGGGGGCATCCAAGATTTTTTTGCCCAGGGTCCAATCAATATTAAAGACGGCCCTGGCGTGAGGACTTTAATTATCGAAAACAAATATAAGCAATTTCTGAGTACAATTTTTTTTTTACATGAATCTATTATACATAGAACATTTAAACCAATATATATCAAGTTCTCAACACTATAGAAACTGGTACCTTGGAATCTATGGGAAACCTCCAAGAAGTCAGAATGTGCTCCTAAATCCCATGTGGGATAAGTTAGGGACACTGCAAAACTTGGACCCTATTCAATGCATGCTTTGTTGAGTACTGATACATGTGAACTCTGACGCCCTGCCTATCATTTTTACAGTGTCCCTAACCTATTCCACATGGAGCACATTCTGACTTCTTGGGGGTTTCCCATGGATTCCAAGGTACCAGTTTCTATAATGTTAAGAACTTGATATATATTGGTTTAAATTTTCTGTGTATAATAGATTCATATAAAAAATAAAATAATGTTGTACTCATAAATTGCTTATATTTGTTTTAGATAATTAAAGTCCTCACACGTCCCTAAAGAAGCCTATTTTAGGTGAAGCATTTAGGACAGCAAGTTTGTGACTTTTCACGGAGGAAGTGCACTGCGTTGTATCTCTTTCTGTATTCTTTTAATGCCATGTGTATACATGAATAAAATATAGTTTTTATGAATACTTTCTTTCCTTGAATGTCTTTATAAACAATATGTACAAGGACCCTTAAAATCCCACAAACCTATCCCTTACCCCTTCCCTGCCAGTCACATTTATACAGTAATCAGTGTATTTTTATAGCACTGATCGCTGTATAAATGTGAATGGTCCCAAAATAGTGTCAAAAGTGTCCGATCTGTCCGCCGCAATGTCACAGTCGCAATACATTTTTTTTTTAATAAAAATGCCATAAATCTATCCCCTATTTTGTAGACGCTAGAACTTTTGCACAAACCAATCAATATACGCTTATTGGAATTTTTTACCGAAAAGATGTAGAAGAATACATATTAGCTTAAACTGTGGATATATATATATATATATATATATATATATATATATATATATATACATATTTTTTTTTAAATGGGATATTTATCATAGAAAAAAGTAAAAAATATTGGCCCGGATTCACATACATCGGCGCATATATAAATGCTGCCGTAGCGTATCTCTTTTCCACTACACCGTCGCAACGCAGAGAGGCAAGTATGGAATTCACAAAGCAAATGCTCCTAACGTTGCGCCGGCATAACATAATTTCGTCAGCCAGCGTGAGTGTAAGTGGGTGTGACCTTATGATCCGAGCGTGGTGCAATGCTTTACGCCCGGCGTATCATAAACGGCGCATGCACAGTGACGCGGACGTATGGTCAGCACCCCTATGCGCATGCTCACAACTACGCCGGCGCAACTTCCTTAGATACGCCGGCCCACCAGCTTACGCCGGGCGCATAAATACGTCCAGCCATACGCCCGTCCGGCGCAAAAGTACATGCAAAGAGACATGCACAGAAGGATGTGCCGTCCTCCTATAAGGGCATGCCATGTCGGCCAATGGCATGATCCTTTTTTTTTGTAGTGACTGCACACGGTCAGTAGTGCAGGCTACAGTGTGACTGGTGTGTGAATGTGTTTATGTGTGGGTGACATTCCTGCCAGTAAGGTGTGTCACCCTTGCTCGTCGGGGAAGGTTATCCCCACGACCGTGTGAATGTGGTATGAATGGACAGCAACATCTTTGGTGCCTTGGTGTGGCGTTGCTGCTCCCAAGTCCTGCATGGTGGACTTGGGCTAAACCAATGTGATGTGGATGTGGTGTGTGTGAGCTAGGGACCACAGTGGTGTGCATGCAGGCATTGTCCGTGTGCCATGATGAATGTGTGTGTTTAACATGCAAAGATACGTTCCACGAGGCAACTCCTGACAGCTGTTCCTTCAGAAGATGGGGTAGCCTCGGTTAGGGGGGGACTGTCTGGCTGGGGGGTCAGGTCATTACATATGTCAATCTCCAGGCCCTTTCTCATGGCGTAGTTGTGCAGCATGCAACATGCACCGATGATCTGACACACAAAGTTTGGGAAATACAACAGGGCCCCCCCGGAATTATCCAGGCATCGGAAACAGGACTTCAGGATGCCAAATGTGCGTTCCACCACTGCACGGGTGCGTATGTGTGCAGCATTGTATCTTCTCTCTCCTCTGGTTTGGGGATCCCGGTATGGAGTCATGAGATGGGGCCCAAGTGCATATGCAAAGTCACCTGGAAGGGAAAAGACAGGAGGATGTTAGCCGTGCATGTGCCCCTTGTGATGTCTGCATCATGGGGTTGGACAGTCATACCTGACTCCCATCACTCACCAACCAGCCAGCTGTCCCTGTACACGTTCTGTTCGAATTCAGTTGGGATGGTGCTTTGACGGTATATGTAGCTGTCGTGGCTGGCCCCTGGGTGTTTGGCACGGACGTGCCATATGAGGCATTGGGCATCGGCTATCACCTGTACGTTAATGGAATGTCACTGCTTACGATTGCGGTATATGTGCTCTGTGGCACGGGGGGGGGGGAGCCCGTAGTGCCACACGTGTGCAATTAATGGCGCAATTTTGTAGAAATCCTGCATTGCCTTCTGCAGCAGATGCTCATGGGTCGGTTTGATGATGTTGTGGGACATGCGTGTGAGGATTGCGGGGACAACCTGCTGCACACATCTGCTCATGGTGGATTGTGACATCCCAGATATGACTCCACTTGTACGTTGGAAAGATCCACTGGCATGGAAATGGAGTGTTGTCAGTACTTTGACTAGTGGCTGCACTGCATGTGAGCGTTGTGTCTGGCTGGTGATTTCATCATGCAGGGTTGTGGCTAATTCCAGAATGGCATCAGGGCTGAATCTGAAGATGCGATACACCTCCGGTTCCCCATGCCAAAGACGTTCATGCGCGTTCGGTATATCCTCTCCTGTGCCCTCCTCCGTGCCTGGGGACGCAGTAGTGCTATGACCATGGCTGCCACTGGCATGTTGGCATACAGATGTGTTGTCCTGCAAGTGTGGTTGCTCAGCTCGTCTGTAAAGGTGCTGCTGCAGCTTCTCTCCAGCTGACCTGTGCACGTCTGTTGCTGAGTTACACCTGCTTTATGGCGTACAACTTACACGCGGCGCGCGTAGCCAGCGTCGGGCGCAAGTACGTTTGTAAATCCCCGTATCTCCCTCATTTGCATATTTGAATACAAAATCAATGGGTGCGCCAGATGCGTCCAGCGTAAATATGCGCCCACGATATGCCAGCTTAGGCAAGTTACGTCGGATGAATTGAGTCTATTTTTTTTCAAACTTGTCACTCTTTTTTTGTTTATAGCGCAAAAAATAAAAACTGCAGCGGTGATCAAATACCACCAAAAGAATGCTCTGATTTGTGTGTGTGTGGGGGGGGGGGGGGGGGAATCATAAAAACAAATGAATTTGAGTACAGTGTTGCATGACTGCGCAATTGTCATTCAAAGTGCCACAGCGCTGAAAACTAAAAATTTACTTGGGCAGGAAGGGGGTGAAAATGCCTGTTACTGAAGTGGTTAAGGAGCACAAATTTACAGACATGTTTTGACACGGCAGTGTGGCTTTCCATGCATTTTGCAAATATATGCAACACACCCTTGTCTTTAACCACTTGATCTCTGAAAGGTTTTCCCCCCTTCATGACCAGGACAGTTTTTTGCTATTCAGCACTGTGCTACTTTAACTGGCAAATGCTCGGTCATGCAACTTTGTGTGCAAGTGAAACTTATATAATTTTTTTACACAAATTGGCCCGGATTCACAGCCAACGGCGCATCTATGTGCGGGCATAGCGTATCTTCTTTACTCTACGCCGGTGCAACTTTGAGAGGCAAGCATGCTATTCACAAAGAATATGCGCTCAACGCTGCGCCGACGTAGCCTATAGTTGTCGGCGTAAGCCGACGTAAGTTAAAGTAAGTGGAAGTGGGCTGGAAGTGGGCGTGCAATATTAAAATTAAGCGTGACCCCATGCAAATGATGGGCTGAGCTTCAAAAAACTAACTGCGCATGCGTCGTCTCTTGGACGCATCCCAGTGCGCATGCTCACAGTCACGTTGAAATAGCTGCCTAAGAGACATACACTGCCTACGACGTGAACGTAAACCTATGCACAGCCCTATTAACGTAGTACTACGTAAACAATGTAAAATACGACAGCTGTTCCCTGGTCCATACCTTTGAATGGGTTGCGCATCCTTTATGGGGAATAACTTTACGCCGGACGTAAGCCTTATGCAAACCGCATATCTTTTCCGCCTGGCGCATCTAAATTTGTGAATCGGCGTATCTTACTCATTTGCATATTTAACATGGGTACGCCGAATGCGTCCAGCGTAACTATGCGCCCACGATTTGCCGACGTAGCCACGTAGGCAAGTTACATCGGGCGGCTAAAGCCTTGTTTTACGACGTATCTAGCTTTGTGAATCGGCGCAGAGATGCGACAGCGCACATTTGTACTGAGGGGAGCTGTATACTGAAGACTTGTCTGGTATTACATAAAGGTTTCGCTTGGAAGTTTAATGGGGGCTACCAGCTGTCCTTGAGCCATGTGAGTACAGATGCTTGAGAAATCTTGGTGACCTTTTGTGTTTTAGCTACCCCCTCTTGTACTACATAGTCAACTGTAGGTCTATTTAACGTGGACACTTTCTGGTGTAAGCTCAAGTCCACTGTTTGTTTCAAGCCCAAACCTCAAATAGCTTATCCTGAAGAATATGAAAGTCCTCAGTTCTTTTGTTCCACCACTACCAGGGCCGTTTGAAGGAATTTGGGGGCCCCAAGTAAAATGGGGGCCCCCCAAGCAAAGCCTACGTTAGCGCTACACTAATTTTTACACCCATGTTTTTCCTCCCCTCCCTAGTCCCTATGTTTTTTCTATTCTCAACTTCTCTTCTTCCCTGTAGGCTGCCGCTGTAGCGTGGCCGAGCTCCTCTTCCTCCAGTCATTCTGGTGTTCTATTATTATGGGTCCCCAGTCCCCTATCAGATAGTGCCCAGGCCGGGCCAGGTATTCGCGCGGTACAGCAGATTCAGTTTCCTGTGTTCCCGGCCGGACTAATAGGAAGTGAGCACTCAGTGTGCACTTCCTGGCAGTCCGGCCGGGAACAGGAAACTGAATCTCCTGTATCATGCGCGGTACCCGGCCCAGACTGATAGGACTCCAGGAGGAAGGAAGAGGAGCTCGGCCACGCTACAGCCTGGGAAGGGGAAGTTGGGGGCCCCATGCCATCTTGGGGCCCCAAGCAATTGTTTTTTTTGCCTGTCCTGTAGCGACAGGCCTGACCACTACCCTCAACCCTATCCAAGTTCTCTAAAGAAAAAAAAAACACAAAAACATTCCTCCTAGCCTTGTTTTTGGAAGAATGTGTGAACTAGGGAGTGTACACCTAGCCTTACAAGACAAAAAGGGGTCAGCAACCATATTCCACTTAAGGGCCGGATTCAATGCATGTGAATGCATGGAGGGCCGCATTCACCTGCTAATAAGTGAAGATAATAATAATCCTAACATAGTAAAATTAACAGTACAGATTTACCTTACTTTAACCACTTAAAGTGGTTGTAAAGCTTCACTTTTTTTTTTTAAATAACAAACATGTCATACTTACCTCCACTGTGCAGCTCGTTTTGCACAGAGTGGTCCAGATCCACGTTTTCTGGGGTCCCTCGGTGGCTGTCTCAGCTCCTCTCCTCATCAGCTAACCCCCTCTGGGAAGCGCTCTCCCAAGAGGATTAGCTTGAGGGTGCGCTCCCGAGTTCTGGATCCAGCGTCCATAAGCCATCTACTATTGGACTCAGCCCCGCACCCCGGCCCTCACGTCATTGAAGTTGATTGACAGCAGCACGAGCCAATGGCTGCGCTGCTATCAATCTATCCAATAAAGGCCCGAGAACAGCCGAGAAGACTGGGACAACATCAATCGCGTTCTTGACGCAGGACTTTTGAGGGCTCAGGTAAGTAAACGAGGGGAGCTGGGGGGCCTGCAGTTGCCATATGTTTTTTCACCTTAATGCATAGGTCTTACTGTGGCTCTCACGGTTATTTCTCGCAAGAGCTAACCCCCTCTGGGAAGCTCTCTCCTGAGGGGGTTACCTTGTGGGCGAGCTCTCGTGTGATACAGTCGGCGGCCATAGCCGACGAGTGCATGACTTGGCTTCGCCCATGATGCGGCGCATCATTGGATTTGGTTGACAGCAGTGCGAGCCAATGACTGTGCTGCTATCAATCTATCCAATGAAGAGCCGAAAAGAGGCGAGAAGCCCGGGCAACGATCAAGTGCGTTTGCAATGCGGGACTTTCAGGGCTCAGGTAAGTAAAATGAGGGGGCTGGGGAGCCAGTAATCGTCGGATGTTTTTTTATGCATTAAGGTGAAAAAACATGAACCTTTACAACCCCTTTAATCATACCTCCCAACATTTTGAGATGGGAATGAGGGCCATCTACAAGCAAATCCACAAGGTCTTTTTTTTTTTACCACTATTATTTATTTATATTGACTTTACAAATGCAGCATTTTAATAATGGGATGAAAGATTTAGCACTGGGAAACACTTTTTGAAAGATAAAAATTGCATTTTATATACAACTATATAGATCAGACCAAAATGAGGGACAAATGAGGAGGAACGAGGGACAGAGGGACATTGCTCCAAATCTGGGAAAGTTCCTCGAAATCAGGGACAGTTGGGAGCTATGCATTAATGCTTGCAGCCATAAAAGGTTCCATGGGATATGTAATCCTTAGAATTAAAAGTAAAAAGCACTGGAGAAGCCGCAAAGCATGTAGGAAATCCAGGAAGAGATGGGCAGCAGAGAGGCAGCACTGACCACATATACCTAACAAGTTTCTCAAGTGTATTCAAAATGAATAAGGAAATATTTTGCTTCCAGAATAAACAGTGAATGCATTAAAAGGTGTATGAACACACACCAGCAGCCAGCATAAATATCATACCTCTCAACTTTTGAACTTCCGAATGTGGGACACTTGAGGAAGGAATTAACCTTGCATAGCGCGCTGTGGCAAATGGGGGCATGGTCAAACTTCTGACAGTGGGAGGAGCTTAAGGGGCATCATTAAACAAAACTCGGGCTTCCTTGTACCTATAAATTATGCTTTTATTGTTCCACAAGCAAAAATCTCATGGATACATACATACCCCAGCACATCCTTTTTTTTAAAAAGGATAAAAGCATGCAGTGTTTGGAGTGCATTACGTACAGAGAGCAGTGTAGCTGGCCAGCTAGAACCTGTCCTAGGTCGCTAATATAACCTACATGTATATACAGCTAAACCTGCTAAGAACCTAAATGTAGAGCACGTGTTTATATGTAAGAGACAAAAGCAGAGTTATTCACTGTGATTTTATGCTTGGATGTTATATAACAGTTGTATGTTGTGTTCACAGAAGCAAAAGCAAAAATATGCCTTTAAGAATCATTAAGAATTCTGTCATTTATATGACAGAAGAGGTAAGCAATAACACAGTAGAATTTATTCCAGAAAGTATTAAGCCTCTGTGACTCATCAGAAGCCTTGGCCAATCACAGCAAATCTCACATTGAGCAGGAGTCTTGGCCAGTCACAGCCAGCTTTGCATCCATTCTGTCTGGAAAGTTCCCAGCACATGGGCTGGAAATCATTCCAGCACAGACAGAGAACAGAGCAGACACACAAAACAGAGTTCAGTTTTATGGAAGTAAAGGGGTCAAATAGGTATGTCATACAGTTATATATATGTTCCTATTGTAGATAATGTGATTGGAGCTGTATACTGAACTGGTTATGTGTTCACTTGTAGTTCCACCAAACTAATTCAGAAACCTAATTCAAGAGCTAACTCATCTAACTCATCTAATTCACAAACTAAATCAACCTCAACAAAACCCTGCAAACCAAGTTGCAAACCACAGAGTTATGACTTTCAGAGAAATCAGAGAATGCTTTAATAACTTACAGAGAGAGTATAAATACTGAAGAAAGAAATATATATTTTGATGGGAGTTGGTGGTAGTGGAGGGCAGTATTATGGGAAGAATAGTTATGGGACGGGGTATCAGTGGACGGCAGTTAGATTGGAGGGGTGGCAGTGGAAAGTAGCATGATGAGAGGGGAGGCAGTGGAGAGCAGTATGATGGGGTGGAGGGCAGTATAATGGGAGGGGAGGTAGTGGAGAGCAGTATAATGGGAGGGGGGTTAGTGGAGGGCAGTATGATAGGAGGGGCGGTAGTGTACGGCAGTATAATGGGAGAGGGTTTAGTGTAGGGCAGTATAATGGGAGGGGTGGCAATGGAGGGCAGTACAATGGGAAGGGTAGCAGTGGACGACAGTTTGATTGGAGGGGTGGCAGTGAAAGGCAGTATGATTAGAGGGGAGGCAGTGGAGAGCAGTATTATGGGGTGGAGGGCAGTATGATGGGAGGGGAGGTAGTGGAGAACAGTATAATGGGAGGAGGGTTAGTGGAGGGCAGTAAGATGGAAGGGGTGGTAGTGGAGGGCAGTATGATGGAAGGGGGGTTAGTGGAGGGCAGTATGAGAGGAGGGATGGTAGCGGAGGCCAGTATAATGGGAGGGGGTTTAGTGTAGGGCAGTATAATGGGAGGGGTGGCAGTGGAGGGCAGTATAATGGGAGGGGTAGCAGTGGAGGGCAGTATAATGGGAGGGGGGCAGTATGATGGGAAGGGGTGGTAGTGGAGGGCAGTATAATGGGGGGTAGTGGAGGGCAGTATAATGGGAGGGGGTCAGTATGATGGGAGGGGTGGTAGTGGAGGGCAGTATAATGGGGGTTAGTGGAGGGCAGTATGGGGGACTGTAACACATGACTGGAGGGGGGCTGTGTTTTGGAGGAAGCATAGCGACCATGAGCGTACTCAGGGAACTGCAGGAAGCATCTATCCCACTTTTCTTCCAGTGGCAGGAACAGCCTTTAGGAAAGACACAGAATTGGGGGTGGAGTCAGGGGCGGAGTTTAGGCGCAAGGAGGAGAAATGCTCCTCCGGCTTGCTCTGAATGCTAGGGCTCCGCTTTCCTCTTTGTCGTGATGTCACTGGTTGTTAGACACCAGGGGCCAGATCCACATACCTGGGCCGCCTGTGCGGCAAATCCCATTTACTCTACGCCGCTGTAAGTCACAGCGGCGTATCCTTATCCTCAAAGAAATGCCGCTGTAACTTACGGTGGCGTAGCGTAAATGGGCCGGCGTTCGCGGGTGTGATTCAAATTTTCTAGTGGTGGGCGTGTTTTATTATAATAATGAACGACCCGACGCAAACAACCCTTTTTTTACACTGCGCATGCGCCGGCCGTGGACGTATCCTAGTGCGCATGTGTGAAACACGTCGCAAATAGTCAATGAAAACAACGTGAACGTAACTTACGCCCAGGCCCATTCTGGATCGGCATGCGCAAACGATATAAACGATGTCCAATACGACGCGGAACCGACGTCCATACTTAACATTGGCTGTGCCTCTATATAGCAGGTTTATCTTTACACTGGAGATACGCTCACGCAAACGACGTAAAGGGAATGCGCCGGCCGCTCGTACGTTTGTGAATTTGCATATTTCGCTCATTTGCATATTTTACGATGGAAATAGATGGAAGCGCCCCTAGTGTCCAGCGTAAATATGCACCTAAGAGACGACGGTGTAATAATGTTACACCAGTCGTTTCTTAGCGTAATTCCGGCGTATTTTGTTTTGTGAATACAAAACAAAGATACGCCGGCGGGAAATTGAAATTATGCCGGCGTATCAGTAGATAATTTCTTTGTGAATCTGGCCCCAGGTGTCTAGCAACCAGTTATTTTGGCAGTGAGCCAGGCAATGTCTGGGGGTGAAATAAAGCAGGTCACGACCAGAACTAGTACAGCAGTCAGTGAGGGACAGCGGTGATGCGGCTGAATTTTTTAGGGGGGCATCAGATCGGCCAAGGGAGTAATTCTGGGACATTGTATTGTCCTAGAAAGAAGGTGCCCGGGACGTGGGACAGACCTCCAACAGCAGGACTTTCATGGTCATTCTGGGACGATTGGGGGGTATGCAAATATTGTTGATAGCAATAAAACATAAATACAAGAAGTTAATATGCAGTGCTGAGTAAGTATGAAAGTAGATGGAATCCAAGGGAGATGAATGAAGAGACTAGACCCTCGCACCAGCTTCAGTGTATCAATACACCACACCACAGTGCTCTCATCTATTACTACTACCAGAAGTCAGGTCAAAACAGGCACGTAAGCATAGATGCTAAGGATATCCCCAAACTCCAGCATGAACAGCTCTCCCACAGGCACCACAATTGTTCTCGTTTTCCAAGTACCCTATGACAGGTCTCAGGTCAGAATCAAACCCGATGCAAGAAAAGGTGCACACCAAAAAGTGAACACAAAAAGTGCACATAGAGTGTACATATGGTCCTCCAAAATGTAAGGACCTTGCCCTGATCCCCCAGGGTGTTAGGCTCCAGACGGGGACTGGGATAATTTTACATGTTCCATCTGATCGAAGCCAGATGGACCCGTTCTCTGGGAGGTCTGCTGAAACAGACCACCACCAAGTACTTGATGGGGCTCGCCTGAAGGGAGACCCCATGAGAGAGGACGAACTAAGCCAGAAGGCCATGTCCACCCCCTCCCAAGACTTTCAGGGCAGGCCTGAGGACCTACACCCTACTCAAACGCGAAACAGTGTACAAAACCAACAACCAAAAAAAATACATGAAGTTAAAACACAAGACAAACATAAAGGTGGGGAAAGGGGAAGTGGAGAGACTGGAGGAACTGGTAGAAAAACACATAAGACACTTGCTCCAATGGCAACTATGCAATAGGGGATTTCTTCTAATTTTTCGCAAGTTTGTGGTAGTTGGATCCTGTTCTGAGACCTGTCAGAGTCCTGTGAATAGAGAACAATTGCGGTGCCTGCAGCGTGGCAGAGCTGTTAATGCTGGAATTGGGGATATCCTTAGCATCTACCCCCGGATTTTGGGTGGCATGTTACCTCTGTGACTCCGCTGTCTAGTGTAGTTGATGAGAGCCGTAGTAATGGAATGTCCACACAGCAGGTGACTTTTTCTTGTGCTTTTATTTACCCAAAGAGGTAAAACAGTTGAACTTGGTGAAGAATAGAGGAATAGCAGAGATGGAGAACACAGATTTAGCTGTAGGTAAAGGAAAAACAGTTCTGCTTCCAACGACATACTTTACTTCTCCACTCCAGCCGGAATGGGTATAGCTCACCTGGACAGGCCTCTCTCACAAGCCTGGCAGCCACTTGAACTTGGTGTTAAGTCTCTGCCACAGACCCTCCCAGTGATTGCAGAAAATAGTGGTCTGAAGTCCCCTTTACTGGACTTGACACCTGGATCTCCTTCAGGTAGTTTAGTTTAGGGTACCAACTGATAGGCGGCCAACATTCAGCCTTTCAGTGTCTGGTTCCCCTGGTCCCCAATGGATGGTCAAGCCCCTATTGGAACACCAGCCTCTCTTGGCACTCCTCAGGCAGACTCTCCACCGAACAGCTTCCTCCAGCAGGACGGACAGCCCAGGACCTCCTTAGGTGGGACTCAGACGATTACTGAGTCCGAAGCGGCAGATCAATTTTCCCTGGGCCAATGTGGTCCCGTGAACCCCGGCCCATAAGGCCATTTGCCGTGGCACAGTGAAGTAGCTACCCTAAAGGTGGGTGCCACATGAGGAGAAGACCCAGGAAGATGGCGTCCGCCCCATAAATACCCCTCCCCATCATGCACAGCGAGAAAGCATCCCCCTGATAGGCTGATGGGAAAAAGTATCCAGTCCTTGACTCCACTGCTGCCACCTGCCGACCTGGGGTGGAACTGCACCCCAGGAACAACAGCATGAGCACACAGCACAGCCAAGCTGGGACAAATTTCCAAATTTGAACTAATCAACAATGGTCAGAGTTACTTAACTCTCTGACCCCCTCTAAATTTCAATAGCACCAGTTCTGAAAAGTAACCAGACGCTATACATGCCTGTTTTGATCTGCCATCTGGTAAGAGTAATAGATGAGAGCACTGTAATGTGGTGTGGTGTGTTAAAACATACACTGAAATTAGTGCGGGGGTCTTGTCTCTTCATTTACCATCTCCCTTGGATTCCATCTACTTTCTCAAGTACCGGTATGTTGGATTGTCAAAAATAACTTTTGTTTGTATTGCTGATATAATGGTGATGTTATAAAATAATGTGACCATGATTGCAGATCTCCTTTAATACATTAACATATCCATTGCTCTCACCGTTTCTTTATCACAGATGTTGCAGTTTTATCTCCATACCTGTGTGATTGCACCTTCTCTGTCATGGCTTCATCAAGAAGGGTCCCTAAATGATTGCTTATATCCTCCACAATGTCTGCCTTCACACCCTAGAAAAGAGAGATTTCTCAGATTCTGTTAAAGGCCAACTCCATGCACCTTTATTTATTTTTTACTTTTTAAACCCTTAAACTGGATTTGCAGTTAAAATATGAAGACTTTATATGGATTATTTAGAAATATTAATAATGCTGAAACAGTAACCTACCTCTCTGCACTTCCTGGTATGTGAGTGCTAGTCACAGGAGATTTGGAGAGAGATTTGATGTCACTGCTGTGCTGCCCATCATTTTTCTTGCTGCCGGGTCTAATGCTGCGTACACACGACCATTTTTAATGGTCTAGAAAAAACAAAGTTTTTTTCAACCCGATTACTGTTAAGCCGGCCTTGCCTACACACGATCGTGAAAAAAAATGCTCTAGCAAAGCATGGTGATGTACATCGCCACTATAAAGGGGAAGTACCATTCGGATGGCGCTAACCTTGGGGCTGCTTTTGCTGATTTTGTGTTAGAAAAAGTTTGGTGAGAGTCGATTTCTGCTTTTCATTCTGTTACAGCGTGATAATTGTGCTACTGTATCTCCATTGCAAACGCTAGTTTTACCAGAACGATCCCTCCCGTCTTATACCTTGCTTCTCAGCATGCACGTTTTTTTCACATCGTTAAAGCCCACACACACGACCATTTTTTACGACGTTAAAAACGATGTGAAAATTTAGAGCATATTCTAAATTTGTAATGCCCATTTTTTATGTTGTGAAAAATTCTCTGGAGCCCGCACACAATCGTTTTTAATGACATTAAAACAAATGACATTTTTTACATCCCGAAAAACGTTCCTGTGTATGCGGCATAACACAAGGAAGCAAAAGCCTTGCCATCAAAAATTGCTGACTCTGCACAGAGACACAATGCAAAACAAGGCATTTTAAGTCTGTAAGTTTCCATGCTCAGGGTCCTCTGAACTTTTTGCATTGAATTATATTTTAACTGCACAAACTGATGTTACATAATATTAGTAATAATAATAACAATAAATCAGCTTCATGCAGACTAAAGGCAGTGCTTATGACTTGCCCCAACCTGCTTTTTTGTTAGAGCTTCCAAGTACATTTCTTGAAATGCTTACTTGTCTGAGGAGGAGCAGTGTGGTGTACTGCAATGTCATGCTTCTGGCTTCCAGCCGCATTGGAAAGTGGCTATGTCAGAAACCCATTCCAGTATTTTCCCACCACCAAGTCTATGTTTATGCCATGGTCCTGTTTTGTGACTGGCAAAGCAGAAGGAGGGAGTGGAATCACAGAACCAGAACTGGTGTCTTTCAGAAACACCTTTCTGGTGCAGCTGGGAGCTGGAACCACAACATTGCAGTACACTACGCTGCAAAAATAAATAAATATACAGAGCATATTATACCATATATTATGGTGCAATGTACACATTTTTGTGTATTACACAAAATGTTTAATGCACTGTGAAAAACTTTCACATTGGCGCTGGAGCCGCGCTGGCGGTATAGCGCCGCTAAAAATAGCGGCGCTATACCGTCGGATTTGCCGCAAGTTGCGGCTACTAGCGGTGCGTTATTAACCCCCGCTAGCGGCCATGAAAGGGTTAATACCGCCCGCAATGTGCCTCTATAGAGGCGCATTGCGGGCGGTATTGCCGCGGTTTCCCATTGTTTTCAATGGGAAGGAGAGGTGAAGGAGCGGTATACACGCCGCTCCTCTCACCGCTCCAAAGATGCTGCTGACTGGAGATTTTTTTTATCTCTCGCCAGCGCATCGCCTCAGTGTGAAAGCCCTCAGGCTTTCACATTGAGGTTGCTTGGCAGGAGTTTTTCAGGCGGTATAGCAGCGCTATTTTTAGCGCTGTACCACCTGAAAAACTCCTCAATGTGAAAGGGACCTAACTCTTCTGCCATGTATTCACATACCTAAGACAATGATAACAACATGGCCTGCCTAAGTACTGCTTCAGTTACTCCCGTTAATGTGATACTTATTGTATGTAAACATTTTTATAAAAAAAAACTCAAATGTGCTGAATAAACAGAACAGTATCTTGGAAAGATGCTGGGTACATATTTATTGTATGTTCCCTACTGCAGTAGTTTATTTGGAGCCACTGATCAATGTTAAGATAAGAGTTAACATTGAAAAAAATTCTGATACAATATGGCAAGCTTGCAACCAGAAAGGGGAATTACAGGAGACCCTTGCAAATCCAAAACCAGCGCGTAGGTGGGGCCTACAATGCCTTCCACATGGGGGTACCTTTGTACAGGCTCATCAGTGTCCAGGATCAGACAGGCCGGGTTCATGTGAAAATCATCATTATGGCGGTACCCCAGTTTAGTGATGAGCTGTACACCGTGTGCAGTAACAAATGTACAGAGTTCCTCTGTGACGTGTTTTGTCCCATGCCACTACACACCTGGCTTTTCAAATATTGCATTTAGAAGGGACAGTGCTGAGCCCATACCCACTCCACCAGTTCAGAGTACCTCTGCCATCTCATTCCCAGTGACAGAATGGGGTCCCACCAAGAACTAGAATGGACCCCATACATGCTCTAGATTGGCCTTTTTCAACAAGGGTGCCCAGGCACCCTGGGGTTCCTTGAGGTTTTTTCAGTGCCTTGGCAAAATACTTAGACATTTCCCAAAAATGTATACAAGCTGTCCAGTGGATCAAACCTGCCTTTTAGGCCCCGTACACACGACCGGTTTTCTCGGCAGAATCCATCAAGAAACTTGACGGGAGACGTATTCTGCTGAGAAAACCGGTCGTGTGTACACTTTTCGCCGAGAAAACCATCGAGAAACTCGTCGAGCCAAAAAGAGAGCATGTTCTCTATTTCCTCGATGGCAATGGGAAAATTTGGCTTGATGAGTTTTTGGACAGCCGAACGAGAAACTCGACGAGAAAAACTATGTGTTTTGCTCGTCGAGTTTCTCGGTCGTGTGTACGGGGCCTTAGTTACACAAAGCACATGTTTTTAGTGTGCACCATTGCAACCGTCCAGCCACCAGCGTCCTAACCACCTTTGATGCCATCAGTGTTGATAAGAAGGGTGTTGATTGCTTTCACAGCATCCTTGTTTGACCCTCCTCTGTCCTTCTCTCTCAACACTGGGGTCACATTAGCTGAGTGATGGAGAGAAACTGAAGGAGAGGAGAAACTCTGGACTAGTCAGTACCAGTGTGCAAAAGTGTATTTGCTTTGGAAGAATAAATCACCTTGAAGGATGGGTGTCCTACGTGTGTCAATGCTGCCGCATTATGTAAAACTATTAGAATCATTTTTTACATTTTAGAATGGGGTGCCTTGAGACTGTCCATAATTTTAACCACTTGCCGACCGCCGCACAGATATTTATGTCGACAACATGGCATGGGCAGGCAGATTGGTGTACAGGTACGTCCCTTTAAATTTGCCACCCAGTGGGCATGCGTGTGCGCCCACCGCGTGCCTCGCGACTGTGGCCGTGGGTCTAGGAAACTCGATGTTACTGGGAGGCCCGCGATTGCGGTCGGCAAGGGCAGAACAGGGGAATGCCTTTGTAACTGATGACCGGTTCACGTGTAGCCACGCCCTCTAACAGTAAGAATCACTTAACTACTGCAGCGACACCTAGTGGTTAACCCCTTCACTGCCAGTGTCATTTTTACTGTAATCAGTGCATTTCTATAGCAGTGATCGCTGTAAAAATGACAATAGTCCCAAAATGGTGTCAAACGTGTCCGATGTGTTCGCCATAATGTCACAGTCATGATAATAATAAAAATAAATTAAAAATAAAAATCGCTTATCGCCACCATAACTAGTATAAAAAATTTTTTTTAATAAAAATGCCATAAAACAGTCCACTATTTTGTAGAAGCTCTAACTTTTGCACAAACCAAATAATAAACGCTTATTGCGATTTTTTTATCAAAATGTGGGGAAAAAAAATTGGGGGATATTTATTATGGCAAAAAGAAAAAAAATATTGATTTTTTTTTTTTAATTGAAGCTTTTTTTGTTTATAGCGCAAAAAAAAAATCGCAGAGGTTATCAAACATCACCAAAAGAAAGCTCTATTTGTGGGAAAAAAGGACGTCAAATTTGTTTGGGAGCCACGTCGCAAGGCCATGCAAAAAATGGCCTGGTCTTTGACCACCAAAATGGTCTGGGGTTGAAGCGGTTAAAGGGTGTCTTGACTGAAAAATGTTTGAAAAACACTGCTTTAGATAATAACTCCTTCTCTTCCGTACCATGCGGCTAGGTACATGAGGTCTCTGTATCACAAGTTTCGTCCTGGTTGCTTTGAGGAACTGGCCCTAGTGGCCAAAACACAGATCCCCCTTGCTATTAGAGCAGGGGTCTCAAACTCAAATTACCTGAGGGCCACAAGACGAGTTTTCATATCCCATGGGGGGCCGCATGCAAACTTACATTTTGCATTATTACCACCATTATTATTACCACCAGCACTGGTGTCAGCAGACGCATTATTACCACCAACACTGGTGTCAGCAGACGCATTATTACCACCAGCACTGGTGTCAGCGGACACATTATTACCACCAGCACTGGTGTCAGCGGACACATTATTACCACCAGCACTGGTGTCAGCAGACACATTATTACCACCAGCACTGGTGTCAGCAGACACATTATTACCACCAGCACTGGTGTCAGTAGATGCATTATTAACCCTGACCACTACACTGCACACCAACCACTATACTGCAACCACTACACACCGACCACTGACCACTACACACTGACCACTACACACTGACCACTGAACACTACCCACTGACCACTGAACACTACACACCAACCACTCACCATCAGGGCACAGCACATCAGGGTACAGAGCCCAACACATCAGGGTACAGAGCCCAGCACATCAGAGCACAGCACAACAGTCCACATCAGGGTACGGGGCATGGCAAGGCACATCAGGACAAGGCACATGGCACATCAGGGCACAACACATCAGAACAGGGCACATGGCACATCAGGGTACAGGACACAGCACATCAGGGTACAGAGCCCAGCACATGTGCAGGCTTCTCACAACTTTAGACATGATCTTGGCCTTTCTCACATTAGGGTTGGTATATGACACATGCTTCCCATCATAGTCAGTCCTCCTCAAGATGTCCACCATCTCCGCCATCTCTACAAAGGACATATTTGAGGCCTTATATCTCCTCCTGGAGCGGGATGATTCTTGCTCCGTGCTTTCCTTGTCATTAGTGGTATTATCACGCACCTGCTGTGTCTGTCATGTTCCTCTCCAACTGTGATGAAAGAGAAGGGGCGGAGAATATACTAGAAAGAACGTGTATATAAAGCTAACATGCATGTGTCGTACCTACGCTCTGTGTGCGGAGGAAGGAGTAAGCGCCGAGCGTGAGACCGAAAGTAACATTTTAACTTAGGTCATCAGTGGCCTCTTCTGCTTGTAGATCGTGGCCTATATGGGAATACGATTAGGAGAGTTTAGACTGACATCAGTGTTTTTGTCTTGCAGAAATATTGATGAAAAAATCACGAATTTATGAGCGAGTTCCTTGACAAAACAAGGGAGCTGCCTGTTTTGTGGGAAACCAAAAACCGCCACCATAAAAATAAAACAACAAGGAAGGCAGCGCTAGAGAAACTGCTGCAATTTGTAAAGACAGAGGTCCCCAAAGCAACCATCGAGTTTGTGGACAAGAAAATTGGGAACTTGAGGGGCACATACAGGAAGGAGCGTAATAAGGTCCTGGATTCACAGAAGTCAGGAACAGCAGCAAAGGATGTGTATGTACCCTGTCTGTGGTACTACAATAAATTGCACTTTCTGGATGACCAGCTTGAATTGAGGCCATCATTTTCTACCCTTCCCTCCACCCTTCCTTTCAGCCTTTCCTCCAACCCAGCTAAGGCTTCCGAGGACCAACCTGGGCCTTCCATCCTGGAAGAAGTGGATGCGCCCAGCTGGAGCGAGGTATAGTATTTTTCTAAATATTTATTGTCCAAAAAGTAATGATGTAAAATAGGTGTTAAAGCGGAGGTTCACCCTAAATACTCTCTCTCCCATGCGATCCAGCATACTGGCGTCAGCGCCAGTATGCTGTTTTTTTTTTTTTTTTTAATCCCCCACTTACTGTGTAATCTTTTATTTTTATATCTTTCCCCCGCGGTGGATGGCGCCTATACAGCCCGTCACATCTTACGAAAATACCCGATTTAGGACTCGGGTATTCTCGGCGCAATGCTGACTGCCCAGGCGCCGTATTTCTCCGAGTCCTATTCTGGCTTTTTTCGAGGGGGTGACGCGCCATAGCCGTAAGACTTGGAGAAATACGGCGCCTGCGCAGTGAGCTCCTAGGTCTGTGCGCAGCGCGTTGCGCTGGAAATACCCGAGTCCTATTTTCGTAAGATGTGACACGCTATACAGGCGCCATCCACCACGAGGGAAAGAAATAAAAATGAAAGATTACGCAGTAAGTGGGGGATTTAATAAAAAACAAAAAAACAGCATACTGGCGCTGACACCAGTATGCTGGATCGCATGGGAGAGAGTATATTTAGGGTGAACCTCTGCTTTAATATTGATAAGAAATTAATGTTTGAACAAAAAGTGTTTTACATATCAATAGACAGTAGTGGTCAAAAATAATTGAGATAAGAATGAAAAATGTTGGGGTCAGAATGACAGTCTTTTCTATTTATTAACATTTAAATTGCAACAGTCATGAGCTGAAAATTGTGTGTGATTGATGAACGAAAAATGTAAATGATGTCCCTTTTTTCTTTTACAAAGTATTTTATTGCTAAACAAATATATTCAACAGGTTACGTTGACAATGAGATGGTTACAAGATACTGAACATACAGAAAAAAAAAAAAAGGATCCCAACAGAGGGATGCCATTACTGGGTAGTGTTGCTCACGAATATTCGCATTGCGAATATTCGCTACGAATATTACATATTCGAGTATTCGCGAATAACACGAATATCGCAGCGAATATTCGCTATTTCGAATATTCGTATTTTTTCAATTTTTTTTTTTTAGAACAGATCACATCCTAGAGATCCCCATCGACGTCTAAAAGCATTGCTGGTATGATTAGAGACCTTGGGCCGAGTAGCTGCAGCGCTCATTTTATATTGCCGAAAAATCGCAATGCGATTATTTGGCAATAGCGATATCGCGCGATTATTTTGTATTGTAATATATCACGAATATTCTGAGCCAATCAGAGTGCTCCATTCCGCATTTCTCGAATATTCGCAATTATTTTATATTGTAATATATCACGAATATTCTGAGCCAATCAGAGTGCTCCATTCCGCATTTCTCGAATATTCGCAATTATTTTATATTGTAATATATCACGAATATTCTGAGCCAATCAGAGTGCTCCATTCCGCATTTCTCGAATATTCGCAATTATTTTATATTGTAATATATCACGAATATTCTGAGCCAATCAGAGTGCTCCTTCCGCATTTCTCGAATATTCGCAATTATTGTGTATTGTAATATATCACGAATATTCTGAGCCAATCAGAGTGCTCCTTCCGCATTTGCCGAATATTCGCAATTATTGTGTATTGTAATATATCACGAATATTCTGAGCCAATCAGAGTGCTCCTTCCGCATTTCTCGAATATTCGCAATTATTTTGTATTGTAAAATATCACGAATATTCTGAGCCAATCAGAGTGCTCCATTCCGCATTTCTCGAAATTTCGCATTCGCATTCGCAATAGCAAAATTTCGCAATCATTTCATTTCCAAAAAATATCACGAATATTTGTATTTAGCGAATATATCTCGAATATTCGACTATTTTTTCGAGATATATCGCGAAATCGAATATGGCATATTCTGCTCAACACTATTACTGGGATAGAAACAACACCACAACAATGTAAAAGTAGTTGAAGTCTACATGGTGGAGCAGTCATTGCTCCGGATTATGGTACATAGTGAAATAAAATCAAGGCAGATTAGATGCACAAGTAAAAGTACAAAATAGTACAATCAAAAAGAAAAGAGGCTGCCTATATATGCAAATATATTATACATAAATAGTAGGGCTGTGCAAATTAACTTTTAATTCATCGATTAATCTTTCATTTCTTTGATCGATCAACATTTTTTTGATCGATTACAGTTCTTTTGATTGGTACTCGCCTCTCCGCTGGTTTCTGGGACTTTAGGGAGTTCCGTCGGAGTTCCAGTAACATCACGGACACCGGCAGGCTAGCCGTGTCCATCTGAAGGCCTCCTTTGCTGTGCCTTCATATCTGCATGCCGGCGGGACCTTACTGTCTGCCACACACAAGGGCTGTTACACTTCCCTCTATCACTTCCCTCTATCAACCTGGGATTCTACAGCCATCCACTGGGAGTTGTGATAGTTTCCTTCATGGGACATCTACATGCCAAAGGACTGATGTTAACCCCTCCTCATCTGGATTCAGCAGTGGTATCGTTGTACACATTTTTATACCAGTATCATACTTAGCTACATGGTTTTATGACTGCTTTTGCTACCGTTTGATATCACTCGCACCATTTTTACAGTTTATGTAGCTGCATCGATTTTATCTCCAGTGCAATATTTATTTTGTTACCTACTTGAAGACTATAAAAGTTTTAATGCTATTCCCATCGAGCGCTGCCTTTGTGTGTTTTTTGTATCCTGCTATCCATTTGTCCAGTTGTTGGTAGCTGCACTGGGTATCAGCCTGCAAGGAGATCAGCCAAAAGTAGTTGAATCTGTATGTGCATTATAATTAATCGAAATTAGTCGATTAATCGATAAAAAAAAAACGATTAATCGAACACATAAATTTTGATCAGTAACAGCCCTAATAAATAGTGATATGCAACCATTGTAACCATTTACAAAATATTTCTTATAATGTAACCTTAACTGAGGCATAAGAGAGAAATTGGAAAGAAAGGTGGAAGGAATGGAAAGAAAAGAAAGGTAGCGAAGAAAAAAAAAAGGAGGGAGAGAAGAGTCCAGTGGGGGATGCAGCGGGAAACCCTTAAATTGAAAGAAGTCTATTGTCGAACATGGGAGATTGGGAGTTCGTTATGCATGGTTGCTATACCCCGAGAAACTTGTTGTGGGTGTCTGAAGCAATGGACGTTAATTTCTCATTGATCATGATATCGTTCATGCGGTGCTTAACTGCTTTAAAACTAAGCACCGGGGACTTCCAGGCTCTCGCAATGGTCAGCTTGGTGGCAGAATTATGTCCCTTTGTTATACACAGAAAGAGCTCATCCAGGAAAGTGGCAGGCAGGAGGAGACGGGGGGAAGTGGCAGCCAGGAGGAGGCCGGGCCCAGTGGCAGCACCCAATCCAAGGTGCCTCCCCTTCGCCTTCAAACAAAAAGGCCCAAGAGGGGTAGGAACCTGGATGAGGTAGCACTGGCCCTCATTCGAGATGCACATTCGACCCTCAGAGAACCCCCCACCACTCAAGAGGGCTATGCCTGTCTAGTCACTGCCTAAATGCAGGAAAAGGAGTCCCTGATTTTCAAGGCCCTAAATAAGGGATTGATGGGCGAATTAACACCAAATACTGACCTTTATGAGTTCCCCCATCCTCCTCCACCTTCTCCTCCACCTTCTCTTCCACCTTCTCCTCTACCTGCCACAAGTCCACCTCCGCAAGGAAGACAAGAAAGTGATGGCCTGGGTTCAGTCTGGTCTTACAGAAGACACAGGCTGTTGTAGTACCACAGACTGGGGACCAGATTGTGCTCCCTATTGTATGGACTTCTCAAGCTCCCAATTTTCTTTTTCAAATACTTGATGTTTGCCCTGGGGTCCAAAGGCTTCACAAATTGCAGCAGTTTCTCCAGAGTGGCCTTCCACTTGATTTTGTTATGAGCCAGAATAAATGGAATTTATTTTTACAATAAATACTTGCTGTCATGGACCATGAAATACTGAAGTGTTTCTAAGTGAAATCATAATTCATGTATTACAGAAGATGGGACATTACGGATAGTTCATATTCCAGGATGTCTTGAGATTACAGGAGATTTTATTCTGAACCCCAACCAGGTCAATAGACTCATAAGAGATACTCATTGTCCATTGTGTGATAACCCCAATTAAAAGCCTTTTGATTATCAGGTAAATGTCTTCTGCCCTGTCTCAACTCTCCAGACAGTTCCATTGTTCTGTGGCTGGCTATTGTGTACATTGATTGCCCCCCTGGGGCTTGTGTCTGAATACACATAAGTCTTTCTATTCAAAACGTTCTGACCAATCTCTGCTGTGTCATTTTCAAGTCTTCATTTGCATGGAAGGTGGACCTGATGGGGAACTGATGGGACTGTAAAAAGGACCAATAAGAAAGCGGTTGTTGGGGGCGGGATGTTCCAAATCCTGTATAAAAGTGTGCTGTGAACTTTCAATAAAGGGTGTCCTGTTTACATTCAGCATTAAGCCTTGGCTCATGTATGGATTATTCGGCAATTCCAGTGATATTCCTTCTCATGGAATATTGGGTGATTTCTTTTATTAGAGAAGAAGGGAATGCTTGACGGGGATATGTTCTACTACCGTCACACTTGCCTATGTGTTTTTCTTACAAAGGACAGTTTGTTTGTGAGTAGGCAGGTACATTTAATAAATACAAAGTCAAATTAACAAGGGACATCAACCAACCTCCTTTAGGTAAAAAAAAAAATACACGATAATAATGTTGTTGTGGTAACTTGACACCAAAATAAAAATAAACATATATATGGAGGTCACTAGAAAATATTTTTAAAATAATCCCAAAAACAGGAGATCTTGATTACATAAAAAAAACAAAAAACAATAAAAAATAAAAAACAAATCTAAACATTATTATGGAGATCTGGCTTTAAAAACCAAAAAGAATATTCAGGAGATCACAAGAAATAATAAAGAAATATGTTTGTCAGAACTCTGTGTAAATATCCGCAGCAAAACAACTTCATTATTGTAGCATTATAAAGAAGAAAAGAATGCGCTGCATTAAACGATGCAAAAATTTGCAGAGTGACAAATGTGCTATCTCCATCACAAAAGCTTACCAGAAGGAGCGCTCCCATCGCATAATTGATTCTGAGCATGCACATTTTTTTGCATACTGACAAACGTTTTCCTGCTAGGATTTTTTCCTGGCGGGAAAAAAGAGCTCCTGCTCTTGTTTTTTCCCAGCAGTTTTCCTGTGGGAAAAAGTCCAATGGAGCATACACACGGTTCAGATTCCTGACGAAAAGCTCTCATCTGAGTATTTCCGATGGGAAAACCGGTCGTGTGTACGGGGCATGAGGACAGATTAAGGCTACATTCACACTACAGCGTTTTGAATCGCGGGCAGATTTGCCATGAATCTGCCCACGATTTGAAAACGCCAATGTGTGAATAACAAATCGCGGAACGCGCATTTGAGATGCCATTTATTTGAATGACACCTCAATTTGCGGTGTGGGTCTGCCACCATTGTAGTGCGATAAAACGTGCTGCAATCGATGTAATCCGCATTGCGGGAAGCATGTCACCCAAAAGAAACAACTAAACTTTTTTTGGGTGACATGCTTCATGCAGATTGTCGTGATTGCAGCACGTTTTATTGCGCAACAATCTCGGCAGACCCGCACCATGACTTGAGGTGTCATTCAAATAAATGTCATTTTAAATTGCGAGTTCCAAATCTGTCTGCGATTCAAAATTCTGTAGTGTGACTACAGCCTAAAGGTAATCTAAGGTAAAATTAAAAAAAAGATAAAGTTAAAAGACAGATGCAGACACTGACAAGCATTTGTCACTACCCCTACATTGCTACATTAAGCGTACCAGATAACAGGAAATATTTATGTTTTCTGCCAGAAAAAAACCAAGGACATGGACATGGAGTTCTTACATAAGAATATGGGGGAAAACAACCCATTGAGAAATATTTCCTTTTAGATGGACCCAGCAATCACCCACATATAGTAGAGCAGTAGATGCATGTAAGGCAGGGGTGTCCAAACTTTTTTCAAAAAGGTCCAGATTTGATGAAGTGAACATGCGTGAAGGCCGACCATTTTGCCTGACATTCTTTAAACCATTACAATTTGGTTTAAGTGTGTTCGGTCAAGCACTAATACACTGCCCAACAGGAATTCTCTTGCCTTTATGGCTGTGTATGGTGAAGAGATGAGCTTGGGTGTGTTTTTTGGATATACCGTATTTATAACACACACCTTCACTTTAAGAGGGAAGTTTCAGGAAAAAAACTTGCATTTTAAATAAAGAACTGTGAATCAGTGCCCATCAATGAAGCCTAATCAGTGCCTATCTGCACCCTCACAAGTGCCATGAATGCACCCTCACAAGTGCCATGAATGCAGCCCCACCATTGCCATGAATGCAACACCCCCGTTGCCATGAATGCAGCACCCCATTGTCCTGAATGCAGCACCTCCCTTGTCCTGAAGGCATCACCCCCCTTGTCCTGAAGGCATCACCCCCCTTGTCCTGAAGGCAGCACCCCCCTTGACATGAATGCAGACTCACCATTGCCATCAGTGAAGCCCGAATCATGCCCATCTGCAACCTCGGGGGACGGGGGGGTAGAAGGAACACCAATAAACATAAAGGAGAAACGACTGTTTTTTTGGCGACTTTTTTAATAGAAAGTCCCGTCTCCTATGATGGACAGAACAGTCGTTCATTGGCAGCACAGGAAATGGCACTTCCTTTTACAGAGGCCGCTGTGTAAACACAAAATATTCCTGTATGTTCAGCTCTCGTCACGCCCCCTCCCTGTCCCCTTCAAGGCAGCCAGCATGTATATCTTTTCTGGCTCCTGGTGCTCAGGGATTCGTTGGGGGCCATAAAAGATATACATGTCAAAACTACCAGCAGGCTGTCTAAAACCGGAACGTGGGCCGTGATTGGCCCACGGGCTGGACTTTGGACATGCCTGATGTAAGGTGTTTTTAGACAAAATTATACACATTATTTTTGACCATGCTTTTACCTAGGGTTGTCCCGATACCACTTTTTTGAGACCGTATACAAGTACCGATACTTTTTTTCAAGTACTCGCCGATATCGAATACCGATACTTTTTTTTTAATGTCATGTGACAGTATTTTATTTTTTACAATTTTTTTTTTAAAGTGATTTATTTTTATTTTTAATGGGTGGTAGTGGATTGTCAGTGTGTTTTTATTATTATTATTATTTACATTTTATTTTTTTAATTATTTATTGCAAAAAAAAATGTTTTTCTAATTAGCCCTGTTGGGGGGCTTTGGTGAGATATCAGGGGTCTTAAAAGACCTCTGACATCTCTCCTTTAAGACAGAGAAAGGGACTAGGGACACAGATTCCCCAGTCCCTTTCTCTGCAGCCTCAGCTGAAATGAATGGGTTTACAATGTTTTTAGTTATGTGAATGGACAGAGTCAGTGATCACTGACTCTGTCCATTCCGAAAAGGTAGGAGCGAGCTGGGTTTAGCGGCTCCTACTTCTGCTCTCCATCCTGACAGATTGAGGGGGGAGAGCAGCACGGAGGGGGAGCAGTATGGATGGGGAGAAGACAGCACGGAGGGGGAGAAGACATCACTAGGGAGAGCGGCACGGAGGGGGAGAAGCATGGAGGGGGAGAAGACATCACGGGGGGAGAGCGGCACGGATGGGGAGAAGACGGCACGGGGAGAGCGGCACGGAGGTGGAGCGGCATGGACGGGGAGAAGACATCACAGGGGGGAGAAGATGGCACGAAGTGGGAGAACACATCACCGGGGGAGAGCGGCAAGGACAGGTTGAAGACATCATGGGGGGGGCACAGAGGGGGAGAAGACATCACAGGGAGAACAAGATGGCATGGGGGAGAAGACATCACGGGGGGGGGGGGGGGACGACGACAACACAGAGAAGACTTGTAACTCCCCCCACCACCCGATACCTGACTGTACAAGTATCGGGTGAAGCATTGGAGCATTTCCCCCCAGTACAAGTACTCGGAAAATGCTTGGTATCCGTCCCAATACCGATACTAGTATCGGTATCGGGACATACTTTTACCTTAATGGCCCCCAATTCTGTGCATGAGTTATTGCAAACCGCCCGTCGAGCCATCAGTCACTCACCCGCTGACTGGCCGCCGATCACCCACAACTCGGGGTGGTGGGGGAAATTGCTCCATTGCCCCCCTGGATCCACCCCTGGGTGGAAGGAGGAGGGGGCCGAACTTCTGGTAGATCTTGCTGTGGCGAGGTCTCCCAGAACCCGCTCCCCCGAGAAGTGCAAAATATGGCAGCGGAGGGGGGAAGAAGCAAACAAGCGGAGCTTCCCCTTTTAGGTGGAGTTCTGCTTTAACCACTTTCCACCCACGCTATAACCGAAAGATGGATGCAGCACAGGTTTCTGGTGCCGGGAAGGTGTCAATAGACTTCAGCAAATTGTGACAGCACTGAAAGCTGAAAATTGGCCTGGTCAAGAAGGGGGTATAAGTCCCCAGTAAGAAAGTGGTTAATGAAGAATTATTCATCTGCTATAAGCCCAGTGCAGGACATACCCCTTAAAGACTTGGATCTTTGTCTTTTTGTAGCCGGATCTCAGTTTTATACGGCGGATTTTAGAATTCATACTGGATATGCATTTGTCACTGGACACTGATGCCACGTACACACGACCGTTTTTCATGATGATGAATTTTTTTTTTTTTTTTATGTCATTAAAAACGACCGTGTGTATGCTCCAGAGCATTTTTCATGACGTGAAAAATGGGCATTAAAAATTTAGAACATGCTCTATTTTTTCGCTTGGTTTTTCACGTCGTGAAAAACAGTTGTGTGTAAGCTTTAACGACGTGAAAAAAATGCGCATGCTCAGAAGTTAGTTATGAGATAGGAGCGCTCATTCTGGTAAAACTAGCGTTTGTAATGGAGATAGCACATTCGTCACGCTGTAACAGACTGAAAAGCAGGAAGACTGAAAAGCGTGAATCGCCTCTCACTAAACTTTTACTAACACAAAATCAGCAAAAGCACCCTCAAGTGTGGAGCCATCCGAATGGAACTTCCCCTTTATAGTGCCAACGTACGTGTACATCACCGCGCTTTGCTCAAGCATTTTTTTTCACGATTGTGTGTGGGCAAGATAGGCTTGACAAGAATCACGTCGCAAAAAAACTTTGTTTTTTCTAGACAATTAAAAATGGTCGTGTAAGGTTGATTTACTGAAAGTGGAGAATGCAAAATCTGGTGCAGCTGTGCATGGTAGCAGATCGGCTTGTAATTTCTGGAAGCTGTTTTTTTCTATGCAGAGCTGCACCAGATTTTGTGTACTTCAGTTTTTGTAAATTAGCCCCTATGAATTCAGTCATTGAACACTGCTGGCTCAGCTCAAGAAGCCTAAGCAAAGGCCTGTGAGCTATCAAAAGACAAAAGAGTAACAAAAGAGTAAAGCCTCGTACACACGATCAGATTCTCTGCAGGACTGTTGGCCTAAAATCCGACCGTTTGTATGCTCCATCGGACAATTGTTGTCAGATTTTCTGTAGACAAATGGTGGATGGCATGCTTTAAAATTTTCCGCAGACAATCTGTTGTCAGATTTTCCGAGCATGTGTACACAAGTCCGTTAGACAAAAGTCCAAACGTACAAACATGCATGCTCGGAAGCAATGCTCACCAGAAGGTGCCAAAGGGTGGCGCTAAAGAGCTTAAAAAACATGTAGTACATCACTATGTTCATGTTTGTTGGTCGTTTGTATGCAAGACAAAATCCATGCACACACCCTTCAGACAAAATTCCAATGCTTTGTCTGCAGAGAATCCAATTATGTGCACGAGGCTTAAGGCCCCTTTCACACGGGCGGATCGTTTTTCATTTTTTTAGGTGAACTTGAACGGACGCTTCATGCAGGTCTATAGAGCGATGGATATCAGCGGTGACATGGACATCCGATCCGCTGAATCCAGATAGATGAAAATCCTATTTTCCATCCGTCTGCTGTTCGGATATAAATGGACAGGTGGTCCATTTTTATCTGATCCCCCATAGAGGAGAGCTGAGATCTGACAGGTCCGACCCTGCACAGTGAGCGCAGACAGACCTGTCATCCGCCGGCTCAGCAGGGATCAACAAACCGATCCCCGCTGAGTAAGTCTGTACATGGACATGTAAAGGGGCCTAATAATTTGCTTTTTTTAAAGTGGTGCATGATTTTGGTCCCATTTGGGGGGCATACATTTTTCTTTACATTAGCAGGTAAACCAATCAAGTATGTTAAGTTTATTTGATTTCCTGTCTTCCGCCTTCCAGCTTCCAGCTGAAGTAGTCATAATAAAAGATAAAGTGCACACTACAGCTAACAAACCAGAGGCCAAGGAAATCATAAAGCATACCAATATTGCTGCATTACAGCTGCAGACTTTTGCAAAGTCTGAGCAACTCAGATTACATCCCTAGTTCTTGACCTGCAGAGCTGGTATTATTAAAGTGGTTGTAATGGGTTTTTACCTTCATGAATTCTAAGCATGAAGGTAAAAAACATTGAGAGTTAAGCAGCCTCCCCAATACATACCTGAGCCCCATCTTGATCCAGTGATATGCACGAGAGCAGATCTCCTGGGTCTCTTCCTTCTCATTGCTGAGACAGCAGGTGGGGGGGCATTGGCTTCTGCTACTGTAAATCACAGCCAGTGAGCCAATGAGGAGAGAATGGGGGTCGGGCTGAGACACAATCCATGTGTGAATGGACACACAGAGCAGCGGCTTGGGAACAAGCCTGCTCAGGTGCCCCCATAGCAAACTGCCTACTATGGGGGCACTTGTCAGGAAACAGGGCTCTAGAAAAATGGTGATCTTTTATGTCTGCCAGCTGCTCTTCTCACATGATGGCCAGCTTGACACATGGATCGTGTGATTAAGTGAAATCATTCATGGATGCCTTAGTAAATGAGCATATGAGAGCTTTAGGGTCCACCACAGTTGCTTTAAAATATACTGCTTCTGGTCGATGGTGAATCCTACTGCAAGGCCACAGTAAAAAACAAAAGGGTTATTAAGCGTAGTTTGTAAGCATAAAGTCCCAGAATCAATAGAGAGTAACAGAGAAACTCCCTTTATTAGAGAGATCTTACACAACATTTTAACAAGTTTTTTAAATACCCTACTGTCTACAAAGTATTGGGAAAGTAAAAAGGCTTAATGGGATTCTGAAAAGCAGAGTAGATAAGTCGATGTCAGAAACTAGAAACTATGGTTTGACTGTCTGCTAAGATTGGAATGGTGCCTAGGGGAAATACTGTACTTTCTCCCTACAAGATTTTGTTTGGCATTATGCCATGCACCTCCTTAAATTTTTTGCAGCAGCTGAAGGCCTTTTCACAGAGAATGTTGTTGATCTCCAAAGGTTTTGTGACTAAAACTCGTTTTCTCCCCAATTCTAGATCATAATGCCCTGTACACACGATCGGTTTGTCTGATAAAAATGGACCGTTTTCATCGGTGTGGGCCCCATCATTTTTTTCCCGATCGGTGAAAAAAAATAGAACTCGTTTTAAAATTTCCTGATGTTAAAAAAAAAACAATAGAAAAAAACGATCGTCTGTGGGGAAATCCATCGATCAAAAATCCATGCATGCTCAGAATCAAGTCGACGCATGCTTGGAAGCATTGAACTTCATTCTTCTCTGCATGTCGTTGTGTTTTACGTCACCACGTTGGACACGATCGGATTTTTAACTGATGGTGTGTAGGCAAGACTGATGAAAGTCAGCTTCATCGGATATCTGATGAAAAAATCCATCGGTCTGTTTTCATCTGATGAACGGATCGTGTGATCGTGTGTACGTGGCATAACAGTTTGGAAGAATATCAGATTAACCACTTAAGGACCCGCTCATGTACATTTACGTCGGTACTTTAAAGATAGATATCTCGGTAACGGCAGCAGCTGCTGCCACAACCGAGGTATCCATCTTTAGTGTGAGCGGTCCTGTACACCATAACGGCGGTGTCCGCGGCCAATTTGGCGCGAGATCGCCGTTATCGGTGGCAGGAGAAGGGCCCCCCCACTCCCGCCGCTCTCTGGCGCCCTCCGCCGCTTACCGTTGCCGTCGGTAGCGGCGGAGGCGATCGGGTCTGTTCGGCGGCTGACTGGGGATGCGAGTGAGGGAAAAATGTCCTTCACCCGTCCCCATAGCTCTGCTGGGCGGAAGTGACGTCAAAACGTCAGTCCCGCCCAGCGTCTTAAAGAAACATTTATTTTTTTGTCATTTGAAAAAATGACAGTTTCCAAAAATTCTTTTGCATTTTAGTCTAAATATGAGATCTGAGATCTTTTTGACCACAGATCTCATATTTAAGAGGACCTGTCATGCTTTTTTCTATTACAAGGGATGTTTACATTCCTTGTAATAGGAATAAAAGTGATCAAATTTTTTTCAGTGTAAAAAGTAATAAAATAAATAAAAATAAATAAGAAAACTATTTTTTTTTTAAAGCGCCCTGTTCCGATGAGCTCGCACACAAAAGCGAACGCATACGCGAGTAGCGCCTGCATATGAAAACGGTGTTCAAATCACACAAGTGAGGTATCGCCACGATCGTTGGAGCGAGAGCAATAATTCTAGCCCTAGACCTCCTCTGTATCTAAAAAAATGCAACCTATAGAGTTTTTTAAACGTCGCCTATCGAGATTTTTAAGGGTAAAAGTTTGACGCCATGCCACGAGCGGGCGCAATTTTCAAGCGCGACATGCTGGGTATTATTTTACTCGGCGTAACATTATCTTTCACAATATATTAAAAAATTGGGCCAAATTTATTGTTGTCTTATTTTTTAATTCAAAAAAGTGCATTTTTTCCAAAAAAAGTGCGCTTGTAAGACCGCTGCGCAAATACGGTGTGACTAAAAGTATTGTAATGACCACTATTTTATTCTCTAGGGTGTTAGAAACAAATATATAATGTTTGGGGGTTTTAAGTAATTTTTTAGCAGAAAAAAATGTTTTAGCCTTGCAAACACCAAATCTGAAAAACACCTAAGGTCCTTAAGTGGGTCAGGTGACTAGGTGGTTGGTAAAAGATTTAATAGAAAAAGTTTTGAATCACAATACAAAGCCTATTTCACATACTCCTAACAAAACTTGAATGACAACTCACCTGGACCCATTCCAGACACTGCAAACATTTCTTTTCTTTTTTTTGCAATAAAAGTTTTAGTGAGTCAGAAAAAAAATCAGGCACATCCTTATATACAGCCATAACAACCAAACTGAATGTATTCATCAAGGGTGTATAACCCTATTGTGCCTAAGCACATTTGTTGCTTGCAAGTTCAAATTTTAGCAATGACCCTAGACAATAAAATGGGTATTGCTGCAATATTTTATGTTTTAGAAAAAAGACACGGTAATTTTCCTTTCCTGGCCTGTCCTCACGTCAGCACATCATGGGTTAATCCCCTCCTCCGGTCTACCAGTACCACCTTCTTCTAGCTAATAAGTAGTGGGCCCCTCCTCCCCATTCCTCGTTCCACGCTCCTTGTTCCACGCTCTTTTGATATCAAAGGAGACAGGAACAACACGCGCCCAGAGGCGATTAAGTTTGCATGTGCCGCGCTATATAAGTTATCATTCATTAATTTATCCACTAATTTGGCGGACGACAGACTATAGGGAGGGAAAGGCTGTGCTGACGTGAGGACAGGCCAGGAATGGAAAATTACCGTAGGTAAGAATAACAATTTTCCGTTTTCCTGGCCAGTCCTCCCGTCAGCACATCATAGGATTTAATTGAGCACCCTAGGGCGGGAAAAATGTATACTCGACTCGGACGACACTATAAATGCTGCTTAAGTGAATCTTTCTTTATTTTGCCTGAAAAGGAGCCGATACCACGGCATTTCCAAAACTAGACGCTTTGGATTAGGTCACGTCTAGGTTGTAATGCTTTGCGAAGGTTTTGCAGGAACTCCAACTGGTCGTCTTGCATATTTCCTCCACTGGTATTTTGGCAAATGCTGCCCAAGAGGCTGCCACCCCTCTGGTCGAGTGAGCTCTAGTTGCTTGAGGAGGCGTCAGCCCTTGTTTTTCGTACGCGAGTTTTGTTACTTTGGTGATCCAGGTCGAGATTATTCTTGTTAAAGCCGCTTGTCCTTTTTTAGGCCCAGAGGGTAAGATGAAAAGGGAATCTGTGTTGCGCACTTGTTGAGAACGATGCAGGTAGATTGAGAAAAGATTGACCATGTTGAGAGGTCTGAGGTCCAGTTCTTCTTCCTGCATAGGAGGTGATGTAAAGCTAGGTAGCACTGCCTCCCAGTTAAGGTGAAATTTTGAAATTACCTTGGGCGTTGTTATTGGTGAAGGTCTTAGAATTACCTTGTCTGGAAGGATGATACAGTACGGTTCCTTACTGGACAGGGCTGCCAGTTCGGATACCCTTCTTGCCGATGTTACGGCGGTGAGAAAAAACAGTTTAAGTGTTAGAAACCAGATTGGACATGATTATGCCGGTACAAAAGGATGCAGAAGCAGCGCTCTTAGCACTGTGCCTAAGTCCCAGGCTGGAAATAGAGATTTTCTTGGAGGGTTAATTTTCATGGTCGCTTTTAAGAATTGTTTTACCAGTGGTTCGTCTGCCCACCTATATCCTGTAAAACACGACAAGGCTGAAATGTGTACCTTCAATGTACTGTAGGCTAAGCCCTTGTCTAGAGCACATTGCAAAAAGTCCAATACTTGTGCCACATTTGGATTCACCGAAGCAAAACTTTTCTGTAACGCAAAAGTTGTAAACTTTGCCCAAATCCTGTTGTAGGTGGCATTACTAGCGGCACCGGCGGGAAGATGTAAACTAGGGGAAAGTCCCATGGAATGGAGAAGGCATCTTGGGTCAAGGCTTTGTTGCAACAGAACCTGGACACAAATTGGGGTGCCTTTGTATTGACTTGGGTCGCCATTAGATCCACTGAGGGTGTCCCCCACTCGGAAAAGTTTGGTTCTAAGAACCTCTTGTTCAAGGCCCACTCGTTCTTGTCGGGGAACTCCCGACTCAGATGATCCGCGATGGAGGGCTTTCAGATGTGCTTCTGCCCACACAAATATTTTGGTTGCTATCTGCAGAAGTGTCAAGCTCTTGGTTTCGCCCTGTCTGGCTATATATGCCACTGCCGTCTTGTTGTCTAACATTAGTTTGACTTGAGCTCCCTGTACTAGCTTCTCGAAGGCCCGCAAGGCCAGGTATGCGGCCTGCAGCTCCAAGAGGTTGGAGTGTCGGGACTCCATCTTGCTCCAAACTCCCTGCACCTGCCTGCCGAGGCAGTGAGCACCCCAGCCCCGGAGACTGGCATCCAAAGTTATCAGAACCCAGTCCCTGGGGCTGAGGGGCATGCCCCGCGACAGGTTCTCTGACTTCCACCAAGCTAGGTTCTGTCGAATCCGGCCTGGTATGCGAATCCTCTGGTGGAGAGAGGTACCGTCCCATTGGTTCAAGAAGGTTGCCTGGAAGGCTCTTGTATGGAACCTTGCCCAAGGAATGGTTGGGCTTGCTGCAGTAAACATCCCGAGTAGGGTCATACAATCTCTTGCCGTTAGCGACGCTGCCTTCATCACCCTGGTGACGCAGGCTACCAATTCTGCCTTCTTCCATTCGGGTAGGAGGAGAAGGCCTCTGTTTGTATTGAAAATCAGTCCCAGATATTCCATCTGTTGTGAGGGAATCAATTGGCTCTTTTGCCTGTTGATGATCCAGCCAAATCTTGATAGAATTTCTAGGACCGTCTCGCGTTGAGACGCCAGTTCTCCGCTCGAACGTGCTACTACCAGAATGTCGTCTAGGTAGTGAAATATTTTTATGCCTCTCAGGCGAATGACGGCAATCACGGCTAGTAGGATTTTGGAAAACACTCGCGGAGCTGTGCTGGTGCTGAACGGCAGACACCAGAACTGGAAGTGCTCTTCCCCTACCAAGAATCTTAGGTATCTTTGGTGGCTCTCGTTGATTGGGACGTGCAAATATGCATCCGTTAGATCGACTGATATCAGCCAGTCTCCTGGTTGCAACACAGAGATAATTGTAAATACAGATTCCATCTTGAACGTCTTGGGTTCTATGAAGTGGTTTAGAAACCTCAGGTCCAGAACTGGTCTGAGATCCCCCGATGCTTTGGGAACTAAAAAGATTGGAGAGTATACCCCTTTTCCTTGTTGGGACAGGGGTACCGGCGAAATTGCATTCTTTTGCTGTAAGCTGTCCAGATATTCTTGTAAGCAGTTCCGTTTCCTCTGGTTTGTCGGCCATTCTGTGTGGACCACCGTATTGGGTGGTTTCTTCTGAAAGGATATTCTGTAACCATATTTGACCATCTTGCGGACCCACTGGTCCTTGACTCCTTCCGCCCATACTCCCCAGAAGGACCTTAATCTGCCGCCCACCTGGGGGGAAAGGGCGGTTACCCTGTCAAAAAGATCTTTCGGGTTTTTTCGCGGTTTTCCCGCTCTAGACTTTACTTTCCGCAAGGAAGACTTTTGTGGATTCTTCCAGTAGGGTCTTGTATATTCCCGTCCTGGCCTGTATGACCTGGCGTCATACGCTCTCTTGTAGTCTGGCTGGGCTGGCCGGGTGGCCTGCTGTGTCTTCCTGGGTCTCTGTGGCATTAGACCCGACCTTCCCCCTGTAGCTCAACTAATAGCTTCTTCTAGGGTCTTTCCGAACAGCACCTTGCCGTTAAACGGAATGTTGCAGAGACTCAGTTTTGAGGTGCTGTCTGCTCCCCAATGTCGCAACCAGAGGGCCCTTTTTGCCGTCACTGCAAAAGCCATGATCTTTGCGAGTAACTTTGTCAGGTCCATAGAGGCTTCTGCTATGAAATCGGCGGCAAGATCGAACTCCTCTATTGTCTGTATGACTGACTCTGACCCTGTATCGGCCTTTAGGGCTGTTTGGGTTCTCGTGGTCCAAACCTTGAGTGCTCTGGAGACTGAGGTTAGGGCAATAGCTGGACGGCACGCTGCACCCGCCGCTGAGTACACCTTTTTTAGATCTGTGTCTGCACGTCTGTCCATTGGGTCTTTGAAGGTTGTAGAATCTTGCAATGGCAACGCGACCTGTAGGGCCAGGCGTTGTAAGGCTGCATCTATGCCCAGCGGAGAGTCCCAAAGTTCTGCTTCTTGTGTTTTAAAAGGGTACAACCTCGAGAAATGATTCTGTATGTTTGCCCTCTTCTCCGGCTTTTCCCATTCTTCCTCGAACCATTCTCGGATCTCTGGCAAGAGGGGGAAGGTAACCCCCTGTCTCTTCCGGCTAGGAAAAAATCTTTTAATTTTTTCAGGTGGCTGAACATCCTGATCCCAGTCAATGGCCTCCCTTACGGCTGTGACAAATGATTTAATATATTGAAAATCAATTAAATATTCCGAGGGCTCCTCAGAGTCCGATGAGCCTAGTGACTGCGCCTCCCGGGCAGGTGATTCGTCCCGCACTGGCTGATTGGCAGAACTAACTTTGGATCTTGATCTCGGTGATTTGGTGGCTGAGGCTGACTGAATACCCTCTGCCACGGCTTCATGAATATAGTCTCTAATTCTTTTTGCCTCTGCTTCCCTGTCTGTAGCCACGTCCTTAATGCAGCCGGTACATAGAAGTTTGCCAGGTTCGGAGGGTGCCGTACATGCCCAACAAAGACCATCGTCTGGGTGGGGTTTCGGCTCTGCTACAGTCGCAGAGTGACTGGCTTTGCGTGCTGGACTAGAATGGGACTTATGCGTTGCCCGAGAGCCAGACGCTTGCGGAGATTTTGAGCGGTGGCGGGACTTTTTTCTCTGTTCATGTCTTGTTTTAGGGCTTCTGCTCCTAAAAAGACAACCAAGAAACACTACCTTTAGCTCTTGGTATTGCACTCTTTTACATTGTGGCCCCCGTTGACCCCTCCTACCTGTCCGGTGACCTTGGTGCATTCTGAGGCTGTGGTGAGTTAATGCTGTGAAAGAAAGCAAGATACGCATATCAGGCGGTGACGCAATTGATACCAGCGCCCTAAGAACAAGCGTGCATCTAAAACAAGACATTTCCCCCTTTTTTTTATCTATTTTCATTTATTACAACCTTTTTACCTTCAGTGGAAGGGAAAAATTCCAGGGTGGCAGCAGGTGTCTTAAAAAAAAGAGGATGGAAGTCCTGTTAGGCAAGCTGAAAGGAAGAAATACCTTTAACATTGCAGCGCTGACGAAATCCTTTACATCCTTTACATCCCCCTCCTCAGCTGAAGGCTTACCTAGAGCTTCCTCTCCCAGACAGTGCCAGACCGCACTGAGCCTCCTGCTCTGGAGAGATTTTATAGCCGTTTTTGGGCCCGCTCCTACGGAGCTCAGATCTGTAGTAAGGAGAGGGAGCCACAGCATCCTGGCCGACGAACAGGAGACACGCCACAGCCTTTGTTAAACACAGTAAGCTTCTTACAAGCTAAAACACCTGCAGCTCGTGCACCCGAGCGTCCAGTGTCATAAAGGTGCATACCTTTATTACTTCTGGACTTTCCAACCCGAGGAGAGGCTGAACCTGGGTGGGGATGGTTTGGCAGGGGGGTTCTTTTCTTCCTCCATTCGTAGTTTGTTTTGTCTGGAAGAGTCTTAGGTGGTCTGATCGTCCGACCAAAAAACAGGAACAAGGACTGGGGAGGAGGGGCCCCCTACTTATTAGCTAGAAGAAGGTGGTACTGGTAGACCGGAGGAGGGGATTAACCCATGATGTGCTGACGTGAAGACTGGCCAGGAAAGGTTGATTGTCTGCATATGCAGCCGTTTTATAGATTTTTGACATTGACATTTGGAGGTCACTGAATTCATTATTTACAAGTAATTATTATTACCAAATTTAAACAATTACCAAAAATTGAAAATTCAAGTCAATAAAAATGTAATTCTAATTTAGAACATAATAATAAAATCTCCTAAAAAAATATATCTAAAAATAAGAGAAAATAATAGAATAAAATAAAAAGAGAATAACGGTTATATTTTTATATTTTCTTTTATTCTCTATTCTTTTTCTTTGTATTATATTATATTTGAATTTTCTTGAAATTCTGCTAAGTTATATGAAATTCCACATAATTATACAAAATTAGGCAGAATAATACAAAATCCTGGAAATTTTGCACAAATTTCATGAAAATTTGACCAAATTTGAAGGCAATTTTACCAATTTTGAAGACAATTTTACCAAATTTTCTGAAAATTTGACCCAATTTTATGAAAATTTTACCCAATTTTAAGGAAATTTGACCCAATTTTAAGGAAATTTGACCCAATTTTAAAGAAAATTGGACCCAATTCTAAAGGAAAATTCCACTAACTCTGTCAAGTAATTTCCAAAATGTAGCTACTTAATCTAAATTAATTTAGATAAATAACTAATTAAACCAAACTAAATGCTCAAAAATGTTTTTGTCCTGCACATGGATACATGCATAGTTACAGTGGATCTGAAAAGTCTACACGCCACTGCTAAAATGTCAGGTTTCTGTGATGTCAAACAAATAATTTCTTAACTTTTTCCACCTTTATTAACCTCCCTGGCGGTATGATTCTGTCTGGAATTACGTACCAAAAGCGGTACAATTATTTTGCATGGAAATTCTGCGTTTTATACTGTAGGCCTGCAATTTTTAGGAATAACTCACTTAAATTTGTCCAAACAATAGTCTAGTAAACATCTCTGGTATGATAAAGTTTGAAACACAAAATCATAAAATTATAATATAATAAATAACTATAAATAATTATAACAAATAATAATGTAATTATAATAAAAATTATTCAATAATGTAATCAAATCAAAATCACTGAAATTTGCTCAGTTGCAGAATTGTCGCTGTCATTACTTTTATTTTTTTATGACGAATTTCCCCACAAATCGCTATTGCTCAATTCTGCAAGTGATTATCATTTATTATCACTGTTTTCTAGCTGCTCTAAAATCACTTTTGACATAAAGGGACACTTTTGGTTGCTATGGACAATTTACAGTTTGCAGGCACAAAAAAAATGTTTTTACTATGTAAAAGAACATGCAGGGCACTGGGCAGACCACTAGGGACAAGGGGGGTGTGTACTTTTTACATACAGTACTGTAATCTATAAGATTACAGTATTCTGTATGTAATGTGTTTGTTTACTTTTTTGAATTTGCCGCCGGTCTCCGCCCCCGTGTGCCGTTACGTCGCAGGGAACGGAGATCGGCGGCGCGCGGGCACTGTGTGAGTCGAATGGAGGACGCCACTCGCTCACACAGCGGGGATGCATCGCTGGATCCAGGGACAAGGTAAGTACAGTAACCCTGCCTGGATACAAGGTAAGCCAGCGCGCTGCAGGCTCTGCATATTCACCCCGAGCGTGACTCGGGGATACCGATTTTTACATAAAAAATCCACCCCGAGTCACGCTCGGGGATACCGTCAGGGGGGTTAATACTGAAGTTTCATGGTGGTTAGTCAGAGGCACTTTAAACGATGGCAGGTGTGTACTGACTCCTTAACATGAGTTTGAGCCCAGGTTCACACTGGGTACGATTTAGTTCGATTTGAGATGCGATTTCACATGTGAAATCGCATCTCAAATCGGCAGCAATTGCCGGCAATGACACCGTCCTAATCGGTGCGACGCAGCATCTGCGGCGCTGCACCGATTTCAAAAAGTAGTTCCTGTACTACTTTTTGCGATTTCAGGATGCGATTTACATTGACATCTATGCAGAAACCTGCACAGATATCTCCTAAATCGCGCCGAAATCGGGACTGCCAGAGGGAGTGAAATCGCGCGAGTTCAGCTGAAATTGTGCGATTTCACTATCGCAGCCCAGTGTGAACCAGGGCTTAATGTGATTGCTTAATTCTGAACACAGCTGCATCCCCGATTATAAAAAGGTGTGCACACTTATACAACAAACAGTGGTTATTATTTTGACTCCCCCATAAAAGAATGGTACAGTTTATAGGTCACATTAAGATGTAAAAAGTTATTCAAATGTTTTCTCTTTGTCTAATTTTTTAACATCACAGAAACATGACATTTTAAGTGTGTGTAAACTTTTTCAATCTTACTTACATTTCAAGTCTGCTTGCTTCTTGTTGATACAACTATAATTTCAAGCCACCCCTGGTCCCGTTTTCTACGATCCTTGTGTTGGGGATCAGCAGGAGTGTACAGATAAGTTCTTGGCCTCATCAGGCTGATCAAATGCTCTGTCCTTACCATGTTTGTTGCAACAAAAACGCATCAAACATTCAAGACTTGTGTTTTTCTTGCATGCCTATTGAATTATATTACATGCAAAACACTGTTTTTTGCGGGGAAAAAGTCCCTGACTCTTTCCAAAAACGCAGAGGCACAAAAATGCATTGATGTGAATATGTTCCATAGGAACCCATGTTAAAAAATGTTCCTGCATTTCTGCAAAATGCACCAAAAAACGCATTAGTGTGAATGGAGCCTTACAGCGTGACAAATGTTAGAAATGCTAGTTTTACCATAACGAGTGCTCCCGTTTCATAACTTGCTTCTGAGCATGCACAGGTTTTCTTGTTGTGAAAGCCTATGATTTGGTCACTTCTTTGGAATATCATACTATGTACTTCCGTTTATTTGTAAATGTGTGTAAAGCCTTGTTTTAGTTATGTTTGAATGTGTTAATATACACGTGTACCCTTATATCTACTGTATGCATTTTAATATGTCCCCATTTTTATGGGTATTGTTCACGTGAAAAACGACGACGTGAAAAAAGACAAGAAAAATTAGAGCATGTTCTAAATTTTTAATGCCCATTTTTCACGTCAAGAAAAATGCTCTGGAGCCCACACACGATCGTTTTTAATGACCAATTTAAAAAATTGAATTTTTCACTCCATGAAAAATGGTGTGTGTGTAAGTGGCATAAGGTGTTCATTTATACTGTGAAACAGTGAAAGTAATAATATAAATATATATTACTTACAGTGGGGATCGAAAGTTTGGGCACCCCAGGTAAAAATTTGTATTAATGTGCATAACGAAGCCAAGGAAAGATGGGAAAATCTCCAAAAGGCATCAAATTACAGATTAGACATTCTTATAATATGTAAAGAAAAAGTTAGATTTTATTATCATCATTTACACTTTCAAAATTACAGAAAACAAAAAAATGGCGTCTGCAAAAGTCTGGGCATCCTGCAGAATTTATAACATGCACTGCACTCTTTGCAAAGCTGAGACCTGCCAGTGTCATGGATTGTTCTCCATTATCGACTGGGAAGACCAGGTGATTTCAATCTCAAAGGTTTTAAATGCCCAGACTCATCTGACCTTGCCCCAACAATCAGCACCATGGGTTCTTCTAAGCAATTGTCTAGAAAACTGAAAATAGTTGACGCTCACAAAGTTGGAGAAGGCTATAAGAAGATAGCAAAGCGTTTTCAGATGTCAATATCCTCTGTTCGGAATGTAATTAAGAAATGGCAGTCATCAGGAACAGTGGAAGTTAAAGCAAGATCTGGAAGACCAAGAAAAATATCAGACAGAACAGCTCCCTGGATTGTGAGAAAAGCAATTAAAAACCCACGTTTGACTGCACTATCTCTCAAGAAAGATCTGGCGGACACTGGAGTTGTAGTACACTATTCCACTATAAATAGATACGTGTACAAATATGGTCTTCATGGAAGAGTCATCAGAAGAAAACCTCTTCTATGTCCTCACCACAAAAATCAGCGTTTGAACTTTGCAACTGAACATATAGACAAGCCTGATGCATTTTGGAAACAAGTTCTGTGGACCGATGAGGTTAAAATATAACTTTTTGGCCACAATGAGCAAAGATACGTTTGGAGAAGAAAGGGCACAGGATTTAATGAAAAGAACCTCTGTCCAACTGTTAAGCATGGGGGTGGATCAATCATGGTTCTGCCAGCCGTAAAACCTGCCATGGTCGGAGGTAGAGGGGAAGCTGTCACCACCAAGGGACCGTCCACGCTGTTACCGGGAAACCCCGTGAGCAGCTGAAGCAAGTACCAAGGCAGTATTCTCACCAACACGGGACAGTGCAGAATTGGGAAACTTCAGCAGGTGTCAAGCCAGGGATGCAGCCAGCGGAGGTGGCGCTTGCAGAGCAGCCTTGTGTGCCAAGCCAGGGACCTAGCAGGCCAGTGGGGTGACGCTTGAGGAGTATCTGTGCGTGCCAAGCTAGGGACCCAGCAGGGACAGAAGTGGTGACGCTTGAGCAAGATACTCAGTGAGAAGATTGGAAGATCTCAGGTGATCTAGTGGCAGTGGATCAGTGGGTCTAGGTGATAGACTGGGATCTCAGTTGAGTGAAGATCTAAAGAGGAGATTGTGGAGGAAGTGAAAAAGTTTGTTGCAACCTTTGTTAGAAACTTTTTAAGATTGTTACCATAGGAGACTGTGTATCTACACATGCAGATGTGGTGTCCATCTGGGTGCCTTTCCATGCATGGCTGTCTACCTATAGAAGTCTCGGAGTCTGCTAATTGACATTTCAACTACTAAAGGGTGTCCTGGCTCTAACCCTCTCTTTCAAAGTTCTGTTTAAGAGAAAATAAATATCTTTGCATTCTAGAAGTGTCTGGTGCCCATGAATCTACCTTGCACTACACCCACCATGCCTCGTAACCCACTCAGCATAGAAGGATGTCAGCTGTTCCTAAATCTGGAGGTCACCATTAGGCCCCAGGGACCTCGCTCCATTAGCATAGGGGTTGCCTATTTATAACATTTCAAAGATAGTATGAAATGTGTGTTACAATAGTGGTATGGTGTGACCAGGCCCCAAAACACACTTCTTTCATTCTTATATACTTTTCACTGTCATTATTGAGGATGGTCTGACACAAACCATACATAAGAAAGTTAATCAAACACTTACCTCCATATGTCTTTTCAATTCAGTAGAGCTGTTAATATCAGTGGCAACACCTGCAGTAATAAAAACAGCAGTCAGAGACCCAGAATTGGTGAAGCAACTTGTATTCCTTTCCTATCCCCTTCCTTGCTTAGTCCTACTCCATTCCTTTCCTCAAAACCAGCGGTGGAAACCATTCAGTTTGGTTATCTCCTCTGTTAAAGTGGATGTAAACCCCCCAAAAAAATTATTTTTATTTTGTTGATGTCACAATGTAGAGTATAAGATTTCCTATCATCTGTGCCCAGTCCTGCCACACAGAGTTAATCCAGCGCTGATCAATACTCTTTTATTTTTCAGTGAAAATTAACAGACTTCCAGATAAAAACCTGTCTAAATAAAAAGTCAGTTTCTCTCTTTGGTGACGTAAAACACGTACGACGGCACTCTAAGGGGAAGTTCTATTCTCCTTTGGGCTGCTTTATCTGATTCCTTGTTAGTAAAAGACGATTCGCGCCTTTTTGTCTGTTACAGCGTGATGAATGTGCTTACTCCATTATAAATGGTAGTTTTACCAGAACGAGCACTCCCGTCTCATAACCTGCTTCTGAGCATGCGCGGGTTTAAAACATTGTTTTAGCCCACACACGATCATTTTTTACAACCCGAAAAACATTTGTTTTTAAAACGACGTGAAAAAATGCAGCATGCTTGAATTTTTTTTTGTCGTTTTTAGAAGATGAAAAACGATGTGACGCCCACACACGATCATTTTAAATCACGTTTTTAAAAACTTTTTTTTTTCATGCCGAAAAATGATTGTGTGTACGCGGCATTAGTCCTACCCCATCCCTTTTTCTCAAAATCAGCGGTGGAAACCATTCAGTCTGGTTATCTCCTCTGTTAAGATCATTTCATTTTTGCAATGGATACATAACAAATTTCTCATTTTATTATGATTTATCAGAGTATGTACATTAGTATTTCTTTCCTGGAACCATAATGTTTTTTGAAACACACACATTAATCATGGCACAATGAGAATGCATGCATGCACACCACTGTGGTCCCTAGCACACACACCCCACATCCTCATCAAATTGGATTGGCACCAGTCCACCATGCAGGACTTGTGAGCAGCAACGCCACGCCAAGGCTCCAATTATGTCACTGTACATTCATACACCATTCACACGGACCTGGGGATCACTTCTCCCTGGTCCTGGGGAACCCTTCCCCACCAAAATTAAGGGTGACACCCCTTTTCCGGCAGAAATGTCACCCCCACATTCAAACAGCATTCACAACCCAAAAAAAAAAAAAAATGCCCAGCAAAAGCAAACATTTTCCAGCACCAAAAAAAAAAATGGCAAAAAAAAACCTGGCCAAAAGAAAAAGGGGAAAAACAAATTAATGCCGTTGACGTGAGCCACGCCTGGGGCGCCCACGGCCACGGCCCTGGCTCCTCAGGGGAGACTCATGGGGGAGGGGGTAAACCGGGGAAGGAGGAGCAGCCCCTGGTCTCTGCCCACCTGGCGGCCTGCCCTCCAGGGCCACGGCAATTCTGTCTAGGCCAGCACTTAATGATGCAGTATTGGCCTGGATAGCCTGGGTGAGGGCCCTCACATCCTGCCCAACACCTGCTGTTGTAGTCTGCAGGTCATTTAGGCAGTTAGTAAGAGCCCGGGAGTGGCAGTCCAGGCCCCCCAAGCGTATCCTTTATGGAGGACAGGCTCTCCTCCATCCGCCACAAGGTCTGGCTGACCTCTCCCAGATGGCGGGTCTGAAGGAACTGGTCCTTTCTCAGAGTGGCGGGCAGGAGATCGGCCAGCCCCCTGGTCTTCTGGGTCACCTTCCTGCCTCCAGCTGAGGCTTGTGGCCGGGGAGAAGGGGAGGCCCTTGGGAGAGGAGCCCTGTTGGGGGAGGAGTGGGGGGGCTACCCCTTATGGAGGGCTGGCTGCTGCCAGCCAGAGGGGAAGAGTCCTCCAAAAACAAAAGTCTAGTGCCTGACATGGACTCCTCCTCCTCCTCAAACTCCTCCTCCTCAACCTCCTCCTCTTCAACCTCCTCCTCTTCAACCTCCTCCGAGGACTCCGGCCTTGTCGGGGGGTCCTCATCAGGCTGGGATGGTGCGGTCAGCCCAGATGGCCCAGCACCCTCCTGCTCATCTGTGGATGACACAAAACATTCACAGGTTGGAGGATCCCCCCCCTTTACCACATATTCCCTTTCAACCCCTCCCCCACACATGCTACACACCTGATAGGGCCAAAAAACCTTACCTGGCATCACACCTTCATGACTTGAGTCATAGCCGGGCAGGCCCTCCACTTCTTGCCTATGAAAGGTCTGGGCCACCGCACGCTCCTCCGCTGTCAGCCTAACAGGGCATGGTGGGCCCCCTCCTGTGCCCCTGGCATTTTGGCCAGCTTCTTTTTGACCAGACGCCGGAGGTCATTGATTTTCTTTTCAATCCCCGACCGTGTCCGGGTCCCCCCCCCCCCCCGATGCATTCACCTGGTCAGTAATCCTGTCCAAAATCTCTCTCCTCCTGGCCGGGGTGGTGTTGGCACTGTCCGGGCCGTGGAGGTAACGCCCATAATTGGAAATGGCCCGGGCAAGAATTTGTTTCTCCCCCAAAGTAAAATTTAGCTTCCTCTTTCTCTCCATCATACTCAGACAAAAACTCACTCCCAAACAGTCAGCAAAAATCACGCACAAAAACAAGCAGGAAAAATCATTTACAAAAACAAGCAGCAAAAATCAAGCAAGAAAACAAGCAGGAAAAATCAAGCAAGAAAACAAGCAGGAAAAATCAAGCAAGAAAACAAACGAACAAAAAACTAACAACCAAAAACTCTCACAAGCAGTCACCAAAAATCACTTACAAATATCTTCTAACAAACACAAGATCACACAGTCCACAAATATCACAAAGACAAACCACAACGCAACTAACAACAGAACAAAAGCACCTTGCTGTATAGGGAGGGATAGAAAGGGATGTACTTTTTGTAGAGGAAGTGCGTTTGTGTCTGTCTATTTATGCTGTCAGCGTAGTTCATGATTTTGCCCTAGTCCACTTCCAATTTCACTGATTGCGCTGTTCCCGAGTTGTGAGCATGCGCACAGAGGTGCTGACATGGTCTGCTTCAATCGTGCATGCGCGAGCCGGCTGGCCCTTTATTTGCATGGGGTCACGGCTCATTTCAATGTAACACGCCCACGTCCTTCCCAATTTGGATTACTCCGCCTTGCGCCTCAGAAATAACGTTGCGCAGGCGCTAATTTCTGCGTAAAAGCGAAGAGAATAGGGTGATTGCGCTGCTACATTGCGCCAGTCTAACGTAAAGGCGGTGCGCTACGCCGGTCCAATAATGCGCAGATGTACCTGAATCTGGCCCAAAGTGTGGAGCTAATAAATAAACCCAGTAAATAGATCTATTAATGAATGAACAGATGGTAATGTCAATTAATTGGATGAACTCAAGTCCATGACACACTCCAATTCACCAGATGAGAGGAAAAAGCATCAGTGATTGATAGATAATTCGTCACCAAGAAAAAACATGTAAGCTCAATCTATCAAAAAAACATGTAAGGATCATCTATCAATCACTGATGCTTTTTCCACTCATCTGGTGAATTGTAGTGTGTCGTGGACTTGAGTTCATCCAATTAATTGACATTACCATCTGTTCATTCATTAATAGATCTATTTACTAGGTTTATTTATTTTTAGCGCCACACTTTATTTTTTCTTGAAATTCTACTTTTTTTTACAAAAATAAACACATAATGCAAAGGATGGATCATGTATAAAGGGCCTCATAGTTCATAGAAACAGAGAAGAGTGACTAAACTGAATCCACCGAGTCTGCCATTTTTTCTGATTAACATTTTTGTCTGAGAACAGACCTAAGTTTATTCCAAGCAAGCTTAAAGGGTCACTAAAGGAAAACAAATTTTGGGCTGAAATCACTGTTTACAGGGTATAGAGACATAACAGTTAACTGATTCCTTTTAAAAATTATTAAAAGTAGATAAAAATCAATCATATAATCAACCTACAGTTCTAGTTTTGTTTTTGCTGTTATTTCCTGTCTCTCTGATGTACAGAGCCAGAGAGCCAATAGAGGGCAGTGATGGTTTGTCTAAAACCCCTCAGCACCAACCCAGTTTCAGTTTACACACAGTAATCACACCTCCTTGATTAGTGACCACAGTGAGAAAGCTCCCAGCACTGTGGTTATAAGGAAACAGACAACCAGGAAGTGTGGAGATGAGAGCAGAATTACAGCAAAATCAAAGGAAAAACGAACAATGAGGACATGAAAACAGCAAAAAGATGTTCTGCAGTAAGGTAAAGGAAGCTATTTAGCGGGGACGCGCCTAATTTAAATGCTTCACGCCCCCTAATCGCGTATTTCGCGGCGAGAAATAGACTACGCCGCCGTATCGTATGGGCAAAAATCTACCAGAATTCATTCTAGAGCCTGGTAAAATACGGCTGCGTAGTGGATCTCGGATACGCTGCGCAAATGTACGTGTACCTGAATCTGGCCCAAAGTGTGGAGCTAATAAATAAACCCAGTAAATAGATCTATTAATGAATGAACAGATGGTAATGTCAATTAATTGGATGAACTCAAGTCCATGACACACTCCAATTCACCAGATGAGAGGAAAAAGCATCAGTGATTGATAGATAATTCGTCACCAAGAAAAAACATGTAAGCTCAATCTATCAAAAAAACATGTAAGGATCATCTATCAATCACTGATGCTTTTTCCACTCATCTGGTGAATTGTAGTGTGTCGTGGACTTGAGTTCATCCAATTAATTGACATTACCATCTGTTCATTCATTAATAGATCTATTTACTAGGTTTATTTATTTTTAGCGCCACACTTTATTTTTTCTTGAAATTCTACTTTTTTTTACAAAAATAAACACATAATGCAAAGGATGGATCATGTATAAAGGGCCTCATAGTTCATAGAAACAGAGAAGAGTGACTAAACTGAATCCACCGAGTCTGCCATTTTTTCTGATTAACATTTTTGTCTGAGAACAGACCTAAGTTTATTCCAAGCAAGCTTAAAGGGTCACTAAAGGAAAACAAATTTTGGGCTGAAATCACTGTTTACAGGGTATAGAGACATAACAGTTAACTGATTCCTTTTAAAAATTATTAAAAGTAGATAAAAATCAATCATATAATCAACCTACAGTTCTAGTTTTGTTTTTGCTGTTATTTCCTGTCTCTCTGATGTACAGAGCCAGAGAGCCAATAGAGGGCAGTGATGGTTTGTCTAAAACCCCTCAGCACCAACCCAGTTTCAGTTTACACACAGTAATCACACCTCCTTGATTAGTGACCACAGTGAGAAAGCTCACAGCACTGTGGTTATAAGGAAACAGACAACCAGGAAGTGTGGAGATGAGAGCAGAATTACAGCAAAATCAAAGGAAAAACGAACAATGAGGACATGAAAACAGCAAAAAGATGTTCTGCAGTAAGGTAAAGGAAGCTATTTAGCGGGGACGCGCCTAATTTAAATGCTTCACGCCCCCTAATCGCGTATTTCGCGGCGAGAAATAGACTACGCCGCCGTATCGTATGGGCAAAAATCTACCAGAATTCATTCTAGAGCCTGGTAAAATACGGCTGCGTAGTGGATCTCGGATACGCTGCGCAAATGTACGTGTACCTGAATCTGGCCCACAGAGTATTCACACGCTACTGTGGAACAGCTGAATGACAGCTGTGAAGGGGTTAAGTATGAATCAACTGCTACAAAACACTAAGGCCGCGTACAACACGACCAAATAAATCTGTTCAAATCGGTCTGACAGACCGATTTGATCAGATTTGTCTGCTGGGCTGTTTTGGTTTGATCGCTGTACACACAATCAAACCAAAATCCCCGCCGGCAGACAGCGCGGTGACGTGGCGATGACGTTGACGCCGCCACGTCACTGCACCAGGAAGTAAAACACTTCCACGCATGCGTCAAATCCATTCGACGCATATGCGAGCAGATATGTCTGCTGGTTAGCGTACTAACCAGCAGACATATCGGACGGACGGATTCCCAGCAGACAGATTTTAACCACTTCCTTACTGGGCATGTATACCCCCTTCCTGACCAGGTGAAATTTCAGCTTGCGGCACTGCGTCGCTTTAACTGACAATTTTGCGGTCGTGCGATATGGCTTCCAAACAAAATTGGCGTCCTTTTTTCCCCACAAATAGAGCTTTCTTTTGGTGGTATTTGGTCACCTCTGCGGTTTTTATTTTTTGCGCTATAAACAAAAAAGGACGACAATTTTGAAAAAAAATACAATATTTTTTACTTGTTGCTATAAATAATTTTTGGTAAAAAAAAAAAAAAATCGCAATAAGCGACTGGTTTGCGCAAAAGTTATAGCGCCTACAAAATAAGGGACAGAATTATTATTTTTTATTATTTATTTTTTTACTAGTAATGGCGGCGATCTGCGATTTCTATTGCGACTGTGACATCATGGCGGACACATCGGACACTTTTGACACATTTTTGGCACCATTCACATTTATACTGCAATCAGTGCTATAAATATGCACTAATTACTGTATAAATGTGACTGGCAGGGAAGGGGTTAACACTAGGGGGTGAGGAAGGGGTTAATGTGTATCCTGCATTGTGTTCTAACTGTGGGGGGAGGGGGGGGTGACTGGGGGGTGACCGATCTGTGTCCCTATGTACAAGGAACACAGATCGGTCTGCTCTCTCCCTGACAGGACGCTGTCATTGTGAGAGCCGGCAATGAGAAATGATCTCATATGTTTACATATGAGATCATCTCTCATTCGCCGCACAGATCGCATTGCAAACGGCCACTCTGATTGGCCGTTCGCAGCGATCTGTGATTGGCTGTGTCCAAGGGACACGGCCAGTACACAAGTTCCCCGCTGCGCGCTCTGGAGCGCGCGCTGGGAACAAAGAAAGGGGCTGCCGTGAAAACACGGCGGCCCGGAGATTTAGAACCACCCGTACGGCCGTAGGGAAGTGGTTAAAGCATGCTTTAAAATCTGTCTGCTGGAAAAATCTGTCTGTCTGCCCGTACACACGATCGAATCTGTCTGCTGAAACGGTCTGTCAGACTGTTTCCAGCAGATAGATTTGATCGTGTGTACGCGGCCTAAAAAGGTAAAACCATGACCCAAGTGTGCATGAATATAAAAAGTAGTGCTGAGCTGTTGATAGATTTAAATGCAAAAGTATAAAAAACACACAAGCACAAAAGCAATAATAATAAGTGAAAAGTGCAAAATATTGTGCAAGTGGCAAACTAAGTAACGTGCCAAACAATATAGGGCCAGATTCACAGAGCGATTACGCCTGTCTAACTGGTGTTAGACTGGAGTAATTTCAAATTACACGCGTTTTTTAGCTAGTCGGAAACCTCAAACCATGAATAGACGGCTGCGGGCTTTAATTCGACTGGATTACGTGTTCGTACGCCTTCGGATCTACGCTGCAATAAAATTGCGGCCACTGGGTGGACTTCCCTTAGTTTTCCGCGGTCGGGGTATGCTAATGAGCTTTTGCCGGCGATCCCAGAAATTACGATCTTCAATCGCAATCTCTTATGGCACCTTTAGTCATCTTTTTTTTTACGTAACACTATACCAGCTTTTTGCTGGTCTAATATTAGACAGCCCATGTTAAGTATGGCCGTCGTTCCCGCGTCGAATTTCTAAGTCTTCCGACGTCTTTTATTAATTTTTACGTAAGTCGTCCGGGAATAGGAATGTTCGTAAAAGGCGCTACTCAAACAACGAATGACGTAACGACGTGATTTCGCGCAATGCACGGCGGGAAATTTCTGAACGGAGCATGCGCAGTTCGATCGCCGCGGGTAGAGCCTGGTGAAATACGGCAGCGTAGAGTATTTCGATTACGCAGCGCAATATTAAGTGTATCTGAATCTGGCCCATAGTGTCCAAATAAACCTCTAATGCTGAAGAGGTGTATAACACAATGCGAAATAGTCATGGAAAAAACTTCAAATAGTATAAGTGCAAATAAAATCTGCCATGAAACAGGGCCGCCATCAGGAATTATGAGGCCCCGGCCCTTACACAGCTTCAGGCATGGGGCCCCTGGAGCAGAGAACCGTGGGGGGGGTGCTGCCACCTGAAATTGAGAAGCGGGGGGGGGGGGTATAAATATGAATTGAGAAGCAGGGGGGTCTTTTACAAAAAAAAGAAGAAATAAAGAAAAATTTATATGAAAAAGGGGGGGGGGGGGGTAGCCACCCGGGGCCATGGGGACCTCTGGGCCCTTTAATCATTTTTTTTTTATAAAAAAAAATAAAAAAAAAGCGGGGTTGCCATCTGGGACCTCTGGGCCCTTTAATAAAAAAAAAAAAAAGGGGGTTTGCCACATGGGGCCCTGGGGACATAAAATAATATTTTTTTATTTTTTATTTTTTTAGAAAAAAAGGGGGGTTGCCATCCGGGCCCCTGGGGACCCCTGGACTTTTAATAATTTTATTATTTTTCATCTAATAATTTTTATTGATATGAATGTCAACAATACAAGTGATACAGTGCTTCAAACATAGTAGAATAAACAGTAATTCGTGGTCGCAGCCGCTTTGTCACAAAGAGCAGTTAGCACAGTATACAGTAGCAGATGTATTAACAGGAAGGGCAGCAGGGTGTCACAATTTCTAGGGGCTCCTATTTCGCCCTGCTCATTTCAGTTTTTGAAGGTATGATTAAGAGAATGCATGAAAGAAAAACAGGGATCAGACACAGTAAAGTGTGCAAAAACAAACTAGGCATGCAGGGGGATAGGATCGAGAGGCGTTAGTCAATCAAAATGAAACACATGAACCTAGCAGACGGAGAGTATCCATCTTCCTGGACCCGACCAGGGGGGACCTCGGTCGGCGAGGCATGGAGGGTGCCCTAAATGTAGCAGTCCAGAGGGAGATGGGCGCGGGAGCTGATTCATGTAGCTGGTATAGGTTTGGACCAACGGGGAACCACCCTACAACCGCCCACCCCTATAGGGAACAATCTGTGGGCAGGAGGGAACAGGAGCCTCAATAAGGGTAAGAGCTGACTGCCGTGGTCCAAGGAATGGGAAGAGGCCTCACAGCAAGGAGACAATCCAGGGGGCGGTTACATCAGCTACCGGGGTGGGTGAGTATAATCCAGGGACCATCCCTCTGGTACCGCAGGGGGCGGGTAATCCGCGTGGGGGGGTTGTAGGGAAGTCGCACCGTCTGTTTAATGCGTTCGTGAGTCATCAGTAGAAAGGAGGGTGTGAGAATTGGTAGTGGGAAGAGGGAAACATGAGGGGAAGGGGTGGACGGACATCACGATCATTGGACCCTAGCGTCATTTGACATAACGGATGGTGTCGGGTCGGCATGGCCCAGGGGGGACATGAGGAGTTCAAAGAGGTCCTGTAATGGGTCCAGCAGGCCCATGTATGTCTGTATTTGTCCTGTGCATCTTTGGCTTGGTGGATAATAATTTCCATCTCCTCTATTCTGTCGACTCCGGACCGCCATTCAGCTACAGTGGGAGGAAGGGGGTCATTCCAATGAACCGGTATGCACTGTGTAGCCGCATTAATAAGGTGCAAGGTCAGTGATCTGCGATATGTCGATTTGGGCAGGGACGTGTGATGCAGTAGGTATTGTGCGGGGGTGAAGTCAGGCGTATACAGTAGGTGGTGATTTGGGATATGAGGGTGTGTACTTCTTTCCAGAACGGTTGTAAGATAGGGCAGTCCCACCACACATGGAGGAGAGTGCCGGAGTCCGATTTACATCTCCAACACGTGGGGGGAATGGAGGGGAAGATTTTGTGGAGTTTCTCGGGTGTCCTATACCAACGGGAATAGATTTTGAATCTATTCTCTTGCACCCACACGTTGACCGACCCTTTGTGGGTATGTTCCCAGATCGCTTCCCAGTCGTCGTTTGAGAGGGAAATGGATAAGTCAGTTTCCCAGGAGTGGTGCATAACGGTGTTGGGTTTTCGGCCCTGGAGGTCAGTAGAGAATATAAGGTCGAGATTAAGTGTTTCTGTGGATCAGGTTGGTTGCACAAATGCTCAAAGGGAGTGAGGTCCCTGGTCCAGACCAGAAGTGTCGGTGTGTTATGAAGGAAGTGTCGGATTTGGAAGTAATTAAAGCAAGGTATATTAGTCTCCGGGAGCCTTGAGAGCAAAGTCGAGTGTGTGAGCAGTGTGCCGTTCTCGAAGAAATGGTGGGCACGAATCGTTTGTTCTTGTGAGGGATCGGGGCTGGTCAGTACTTGGATACCCGCCGGGAAGTCGAGGTTGTGGGTGAGGGGTGTCATGGGACCTGGGGAGGGTGTCGTGTCAAAGGACCTGCAAGTTGTCTTTAAAATGGACAAAGTGTGGCCAATAAGTGGGTGGGTCTTGCATATGTCAGGGGCGGAGCGAGGGTCAATCCAAGGTAGGTGGGCAGCCCGTGTTCCCGAAATTGCATCCTCCAAAGGCACCCAGTCCTTGCTGTTCCGATAGACATGCCAGTCCACAATCCTAGTGAGGTGGCAGGCAGTATAATAAAGAAACGGGTCTGGAAGGGCTATGCCTCCTTTATGCTTGGGTAGAGTCAGGCTGTTCCAGCTCAACCTAGGGGGGCGATCAGCCCAAAGGAATGATCTACAAATCCGTTTAAGGGAGGCAAAGAAGGAGGGGGGCAGTCTGATCGGGACAGCTTGTAGCAGGTACAGTAATCTCGGGAGGATATTCATTTTGATCACCGCCGCCCTGCCAAACCAGGAAAAGTTGCCCTTAGTCCAAATAAGCAAGTCAGTTTTTATCGTTCGGAGGGCATGCAAAAAATTGTTAGCATAGAGGTCGGATAATTGCCTCGGGAGTCTAATGCCCAGATATGTAATGTCCTGAGCTCCCCATTTGAAAGGAAAATCCTGTTTGCAAAGGGCGACCATGGATTGAGGCAGGGAGACGTTGAGCGCCGTCGACTTGTGGAAATTGATCTGGAAGTTCGAAAGGGTCTTAAACGTCTGGAGGTCTTTGAGAAGGTTAGGTATAGTGAGGAGGTGAAAAGTATGGGGGAGAGGGAGCACCCCTGCCTGGTTCCATTGTGGACAGAGAAGGCGTCTGACAGGTGGCCGTTCACCCTAACCTTAGCGGTCGGAGTAGAGTACAGTGCCATAACCATTTGGAGGAATCGGGTCGGCAAGCCCGTCTGACCTAAGGCCGCCAGCATGTAATCCCAGGCCACTCTGTCAAACGCCTTCTCTGCGTTAAGGGAGAGGAATAAAGCATCCACCTTTTGTGAGGTGAGCCAATGGTGAATGTTAATGGCCTTGGTGGTGTTGTCCCTGGCTTCTCTGCCAGGGACAAAGCCCACCTGGTCAGTGGAAATCAGGTCGGGTAGAAAGAGGAGGATCCTGTTAGCCAGGATTTTGGCGTACAATTTGACATCTACGTTAAGTAGAGAGATGGGCCTGTAGTTGGAGACTAGGGTGGCGTCTTTCCCGGGCTTGGGTATTAATGTGATGTGTGCCTCCAGTATGTCTCTGTCGGTGTGGGGGGGAGCGGGATGTCGTTAAACGCTTTGACGAACCTGGGAATGAGCAGAGTAGAGAATGCCTTGTAGTAACCTGAGGATAGCCCATCCGGGCCCGAGCTCTTTCCTGGCTTCAGTTGTTTTAGGGCCAAGAGAGTCTCTTCTGTCGTAATTGGCGCGTCGAGGAGGGACATGTCCGGGGCAGGGGAGGGAGGCGGGCCGTACGTTGCAAGGAATTCATCTAGGAGCTTGGATCTTGGAGACGCTGTAGTCGGTATAGATGGTTTGGGCAAGTCATAGAGCGAGGAGAGGTATCGTGTAAACTGTTGTGCTATGAGGTCAGTCCTGGTGACTGAGTCGCCATTTGCCGAGAGTATGGAATGTATTGTAAGAGCTGCTTTCTTTTTTTGCAAGGTGTTGGCCAGGAGCTTCCCTGACTTGTTTACAAACTCATAAAACAATTTTTGGGTCAAAGCAAATTTACGTCTTAGGCCTCGTACACACGAGGCAATTCATTTGTTCAAATCGGTCGGTCCGACCGATTTGAACAAATCTGTCTCTTTGGATTTTGGTTTGCTCGCGTGTACACACGAGCAAACCAAAATCCCCGCCAGCAGACGGCACGCTGACATGTCGGTGACGTGGCGGTGATGTTGACGCCGCCACGTCACCGCACCAGGAAGTAAAACACTTCCGCGCATGCGTCGAATCCATTTGGCGCCGGTGCGAGACGACATGTCTGCTGGTAAGTGTACTAACCAGCAGACATGTCGGGCAGACGGATTCCCACTCGATAGATTTCAAAGCATGCTTTGAAATCTGTCGGGTGGCCAAATCCGTCGGCTCGCCCGTACACACGATCGAATCTGTCTGCTGGGACGGTCTAGCAGACCGTTTCCAGCAGACAGATTTGATCGTGTGAACGCGGCCTTAGTCTAGTTTGGATTAAATCTAAGAGGTCCTTTCTAGCTTTCACGAGCGCTTCATGGGCACTAACAGCGAGGGAACGTTTGTGTGTCTGCTCAAGGGTCTTGATGTGGTGCGTCAGTTCGGCGATACGGGCCGTCCTGCTCTTACGGCGCCTAGACATCATCGAGAGTATTTCCCCTCTGATGACACATTTGTGGGCAACCCAAACTAAGGTGGGGGGAACCTCATCAGAGCCATTGTCATCAAAGTATTGGGTTAGTCTAGAGGTCAGAGTGGCAACATCCCCGGGGTCTAGGAGGATGGAGTCGTCCATTCTCCAGATCCTTGATGGAGGGCGTCTTCCTTGCCAGGATAAGGTCATTGTGATCGGGTGATGGTCCGAGAGTAGCATGGGTTCGATAGTGACGCCCGAGAGCAGGGCGAGGTCGTTTTGAGTGATGAAAAGGTGGTCGATGCGCGAATACTTATTATGCATGGGAGAGAAGAATGTGAAATCCTTGGTATTGGGATTGAGTGTGTGCCAGGAGTCGTGTAAGGACAGCAGGCTGAGCTGGGATTTAATGGCCTTGAGTGCCCTGTAGGTTAGGCAGGAGGAGTTGTTCGAAGTGTCTAGGAGAGGGGACAGCGGGACGTTGAAGTCTCCTCCTAGGATCAATATGCCAGTTTAGAAAGCGGTAAGATGGTGGAAAGTGTCTCGGAAGAACTGTACCTGTAGCATGTTAGGTGCGTAAATGTTCGCAATAGTGATAGGGGTTCCCTGGATTTCCCTTTAATAAAAAGATATCTACCTTGTACGTCCCTCGAGATGTCTTCTACCTGTAGTGGGCAGTGTTTGGAAAGGAGGATGGGCACTCCTTTAGCCTTTGACTCGGCGGTAGTCGCGTGGTATACTGTGGGGAAATAGTGGTTGTGTAGTTTAGGGACACTATCAGACCTAGAATGTGTCTCCTGAAGGAGTACAATATGTGGTTTATCTTTCTGCAGGGAGTATAGCAGCTGGGAGCGTTTTTCGGGCTTGTTAAGTCCCCGAACGTTCAGGGAGTACAGTCTGAGCGTCCGAAGGGTGTCATCTAGGTCGGGGGTAGTCGGGGTCATGCCAGTCTGGTCCGTCATGGTGGTCAGGGGAGGATGGGGGTGGGGGGGGCAGTGGGGAGGTCGGGGGGTTCTGGGCACCTCTAAGGGTGGGCCAAGGTCCAGATGAAGGTGATACCTATTAGAGGTGGCAGGGAAGCGAAACACGAGTAAACTTCCCCCGCCCAGTGAGAGGGGGGACCACTCAGGGGTGTACGGTGTACGCAGGAACTGCACCCCTTAGTAACGGGCGAGCAATTTACCTCGCACAGCCGTGTGGGGGTTGGGTGGAACACTCCAGAAGGCAATTTCAGTTGACAATAAGATTAGGAGCAATAACAAAGAAACTTAAACTGAACGATATAACACTACAAAACACTACGCCACCCCAGAGCAGGAGAGACCAAAGGTCTGGTACCATTGGGGAGACATGGGGGCGGAGTGGAACAGAGCTCGCTATGTAGTCATTTTAAGACCTGGTCATATGGGGGTGATCATGAAGAGGGCCGGGCTTCCGAGTGTGGGGCCGTATGGTCGTCTCCACCCGACCTGCACGGTCCATTAGTCTACTCCCTCACGGCCATATAGCTACCACCCTGTCCCCCTGGCCGGTCGCCGTCTCGGTGAGCAGAGACACGGCATCCGGTAGGGGGGGGGGGTGTCTAACGCTACAGTGGTCTCCTCCGGGGGGCCTAAAGGGTGTTCCTAGCAGAGAAGCATATGGAGCCCGACACAATCGATTTGCAACTGTTACAGGAACTAATGTATAGGCATAGCCCAGGTCCACCCATCCAACACTGACCCAATATACGAACCCATGTCTCTAAAAAGCGTGAAGGAGGCGAGGTGCGTCTGCGGCAACGGAAAACAGTAATGAAGAGTTCTCAGGGGTCGATCCAGCTGTCAGGGGTGGCCTTCCGATGGTGTCGTCTGCAGGGGTGCGTGACAGAGACAGTTCGGAGCAGAGCTCGTAGCATAATCCGCAGGGGTGGAGGCCCAATGGTGGCCGGCGGCAGCTGTGCATGGGCATCGGGAAGAAGTAGGCCGAGTGGAGAGGGATGGTGGGCTTAAAATGTCCGAGGGACCAGCATCAACGGCAGACGTGATCGCTGTAGGCGAGCCACTGGCATCGAGGGGCAATCCGGGTGGTGGTCGGTGCTGCAGTCTCTCGGCGCAGTCCAGTAGTGTGGACAGCCTTGCCAGCAAGGCGTGGATGTCAGGGCCAGGTGCGGGGGGTATGAAGGTGCCAGGAGGTGGCCCGGCCACACGCAGCCAGCTGGTCGGGATCAGCAAGTAACCACGCAACAGGCCGCATCCGGCGCCGGGGGTGACGTGTTGTAGCGGTGGCATAGTCATATCCGGGATCTCTGTACCAAGCCCTCGCGACGCTTGTCGGGAATTGTAGTCTGCCAAGACAGCAACAGTTCCGCCTCCCTCCGGGCGGGTCGGAGGCCATCGCTCACCGCACAGCACCCTGGGTAGTGTAGGAGATGGGGAGAGATCCACTAAAGCTCGGAGATAGGCGTGGTCAGCGGGGTGGTCTTCTAGTCTGATGCCGAGAGGCAGGAAGAAAGCGCAAGCAACCACGCGGAGCAGAGTGTCGGACAAGCAGAGCCCTCTAAAGTCCAAAGAGATCAATCCTTGCCTCCGAGGCGGGTTAAAGGGGGCAACGGAGAGTTAAACAGTCAACAAAACATGTAACAACCGGCATTGAAAACAGAGTCAGAATTAGAATTAAAAGGCAGGGGAAACCCTTGTGATGAATCCTCAGTAGTCCCTCCGAGCCCGTCTAGCTCCCGGGGGAGGGGGCGAGTCACGGTCAGCCCTGGGGACTTGCGAGCCTGGGGGAAGCCTGGATGTTGAGGGGGACCTCTGGCGTCTAAATCGGGAGGCCTGGGTCTCCATCGGTTCTTCATGCGCTTTCGGCCACCTACCCACAGACTGACGGTAGGCCGCATACCACTCAGGAACCGCAACAACGGGCATGCCTAGCCCTATCAGTCCAAAAGGAATATTGGCTCTAAACATGAATATGTATATTGGATCGTTAGTAATAAGGTAGGTAAGCGTACAAAAATGCATGTATATCTATATGTAAAGAAAAAATGCGAGTATGGCCTCACTTAGGAATAATAATAGGGTAATAGGGTACCATCATCCAAGTATTGATGAGAAAAAGGGGGGAGGGTGGGAATGGGGGAATAGTTGCTGAAGCTAGACCTAACACATACCCGCCCAGTTGAGATGTGGACTATCTCGGTACAAAATAGGTCAGGGTAAACAATATGATAAATGAGAAATAATTTATTAAATAAAAATGTTGCATTAAAAACAATAATGTACATCAAAAGATTGGTCGATTCTCTACTAGTTTCGCGGGGTGTCCGCTTCTTCAGGAGAACCAATCTAAAGGACAATAATGCAATGAAAAGTAAAATACAGGTAATACAGTTCAGCAGTGAATTAAAAATTGAATAGACATAGAGGTTTTACCCAAAGTGTAACGAAGCAGGTGCGGAGCCAGGTCTGCCCAATAGGCGGTCCCCCTGCAGCGAACGTGGGGGATGGTATGTGGATCTCTGAAAAATTGGCATACATTAAGTACATTAGAGCCAATATTCCTTTTGGACTGATTGAGACTCTTGGGGATACACAACTTTATCCATGCTGTGCCCTATTTCCGTTTGGCCCCGGTTGGGACTTTGTTTGGCCCCGCCTCCTCGGCTCCCTGGCAGGACACTCACTGCCGCCGCATCGGGAGCCTCATATGTCCATCGGTGAGTATGGGGTTTTCCATTTTAAGGGCCCCCCTTACCCTGTGCCCTTATATCATACTACATACTCTATCCTTTCATTCTAGGTATACCACGAGCATCTACCCCTGAAGAGCGAGCTAAGCCTAGCGAAACGCGTCGGAAATACACAAGATGCTTGTGTGTTTTTTCATATGGACAATAACTTGTAATATTATTTTACCTATTTTCTGTACTTTGTATGATTTGGCTCATGTTCATGACATCAATGTACTGCTTTTTACTTGAATTAAATATATACTATAATTACTCCTGTTATTTTATTGGCTCCATAGTGCTCACCTCACTCAAAGTCCCAAGGGAAAAAATTTTTTTTTTGAGCTACTGGCTTGTCCTGTATCCAGCGTTCTTTCAGAATGCACATTCGGTGCTGCTGGAGGCTTTGTGACCGATCACAGGGTGCGCCTCTCCACCGACTCCGTCAATCGACTGACCTTCACAAAAATGAATCAGGCTTGGATTAACACCAGCTACCAAGCACCTGATGCTGATGTAACTGAATATTTTTTTGGAAGTGTCACATCCCTTGGAGACTAAAATAGAAAAAAAGTGTGTACTACAGCGCTAATAAATAAGTAACTAATGTGATATCACAAAAATAACCAAATAATACCGCAGCATATGAATGGTGAACCAAACCATAAAAATGTGATAAAATAAAATGATTAATATGCGCTAGTCATTAACTAATGTGATACAAACCATAAACACCAATGATAATAATAACAGGATAGTCACTCGGCATTAGCATAAGCAGTCTCCAAGGGATAAAATAAAATGATTAATATGCGCCTGTCATCATTCAAAATTACTCAAGATATTTACATCAGTACTGTGTTTTTTCCCCTACACAGAGAAGTGGTGGAGGATTACACATAGGAGTTTTTGATTGGGACTTCCTATTGATTATTAATTATCATTGGTGTTTATGGTTTGTATCACATTAGTTAATATCTAGCACATATCAATCATTTTATTTTATCCCTTGGAGACTGCTTATGCTAATGCCGAGTGACTATCCTGTTATGCTGACTGAATATCCCTTTCCTCCTCAATGATCTTGCTGATAGCTAGTATGAACATTGTTGGTTCTGGGCATCGCCACCAATGGCTAAGGCCCAATTTTTCTGCCCCTGTTTAACAGGGGCATGTAATAACAATTTTTGATGCAATACTTTGCATGTGGCTCTTTGCTGCGCTCCAATTACAGTATCTGTGAGTGGTTGCAGTGTTGTGGCACCAGCACCAGTGGCTAAGGCCCAATTTTTCTGCCCCTGTTTAACAGGGGCGTGTAATTACAATTATTGATCTAATATTTCACAGCAGGGCGTTCCAGTGCCCACCAAGACTTGTGGCAACATCAACACCTAGGGCCCAAATTTCTGCAGAGTATATACGTCAGGCCCCTACTTTCAAACATCCAACTTACAAACGACTCCTACTTGTAAACGGAAGGAGACAACAGGAAGTGAGAGGAAATCTACCCCTAGGAAGGGAAATTCACTTCTGTAAAAGGTGTCTCCTGTCCACTGATGCTTTATCACCAATCCTTGTTTCACCAAAAATAAATAAAAAAAACATTTGTCATTGGGACAGAAAGTGAGGTGCAATCTTCTGAACAGATGCACACAGACAGCAAAACAAATGTTACGGGGGTGATAATAACCCTTCTCTATGTTTTCAGAAAAGCTTAAAAAAAGATTTTATGGCTGAAGCTACACTTTAAAGAAGTACCAGTTGAAAATTACAAACAGATTCTACTTAACAACAAACCTACAGTCCCTGTCTTGTTTGCACCGCCTGTATACTGCTGTGCAAAGTATATAGGGCCAAAGGGGCTTGTAATGACCTGGGGGGAGTGGTGGCGGGGAAACCCATGCAATTTTTTTCTTAAATTACTTTTTTCTTATAGTAGTCTCATTTTGTGCAGGGACAGTTCTAAACGTGTGGCACTAATATAGACACCCAGCAGGTACGATATTTTAAGGAATTAAGCATCATTAAAATCACTGCTCCAGAAAAAACGACCGTTTTTAAAACTTTTTTTTCCATTGATACATGTTCCCTGGGGCAATACCCGGGTCCCCAAACCCGTTTTCCGACAATAACTTGTATATTGGGGTTTAAAATTATGACTTTTAAATTCGAACGTTCGAGTCCCATAGACGTCAATGGGATTCGATACGTTCGCGCGAACGTGAGGTCCGTTCGAAGGTTCTGGTGCGAACCAAACACGGGGGTGTTCGGCTCATCCCTAGTGTCTAGTCACTTTTCAGTAATTGTAGCCCCCAAAGTGTAACGAGATTAAAATGTCCCTTTGTTTCTAAAGTTAATAGACCTTTGCATAATGTGCATTCAGCCTGTGGTCCTGCTGGGTATATCATGCCTTGACCTTTGGCAGTGATGCTTCATGGGACTTGTATTTCACTAACAGCTTAATTACCAAAAATTCAAGTACAAAATCGGCAATTTGATTTTAATAATATTTTAATGTCAAATACACATTTTTTTATTCATGCAAAAACCTTAGAGCACAGCTCGAAAAATGTAACAAATATAAGCTTAACAAAAAATGTAATTCACAATGTTTATAAGATCTGCCAAATTTGGTCTATCTAGGCTATTGCATCTAGCTGCCATGGCAGCTGACCTTCTGGAGACATAAATTATGCGCAGAAAGTATCTCGGATAGCAGCACCACTCCTGCTGCCCCGAGTGGATCTAATTTCAGCTCTTGTCATGGCCCGATTGGCAAGGGTGTCCTCAAATTGGAACCTGTCTTGCTCTCGAATAAAATTATGGAGAGCACAAGTAGCTTTCATAGCCTGTATAGCATGTTCCATTTTTAGATATATTAGTGTGTGCAACAATTGCCATTTGTTGTCCAGAATGCCAAAAAGCACATTCAACAACTCACCTGGCCCGAGTAAGTCGATAATTAAACACACTTTTTTTGGGGCTCAAAGAGTGGCTTGAATAGGGTCCGAGAAGGTGTTTCCCTAGCGCAAATGCTTCATCAGCCACAAAGATATACAACATTACAGGCCCACTAGTTACAGGGAGTGGCCTATTGGCTGGTAGTCCCAGCCTATTTTCTTGCAGAAGATAACTTAAGGAGGAGTGTGTAAATATACTCGAGTCTGAACTTCTGCCATAGGACCCTATATCTACATATACAAAACAGTAATTGGCATCTGCCACTGCAAAAAGAACAAATTAAAAATATTTTTTATAGTTATAAAAGCTGATGCCACTGCCTACTGGCTTCTGGATGCATATATGCTTTCCGTCAATATCACCCACGCAATTTGGGAAATTGCATTGCTGCCGGAAGATATCTGCTATCTTTGCCCATTCATCAGTTGTACGTTTCGGGAAGACCACCTTTTTAAAAAAAAATCCCAAATGATGGAGCATGTGTCCTGGATTAGGTAGCTAACAGTTGATTTCCCAATCAAGAACTGAAAATGCAGACTAGAAATAGAGTGTCCCGTTGCCAGGTATCTGAAATTATAACAAAAATATGTTTTCATTGTTTTGCAGTAAAAGCTTTGCAAACAAGATGGCGAAGTGCCAAGGATAGCTTTAACAGTCATTTAAAAAAGTAAAGGAGTATTAGAAGTGGCTCGGCTGCAAAGTCATTCACACCATACTCCTATGCCAGAGACCTTGAATTTTTGCGACCCATTCGGGAGATGCAAAGGTAATTTATATAAAAAGGGTATTATTAATCAGTGTTTCTGTCCAATTATTACCTGCCCCCCTAAAAGCAATGTTCTGGTTTGTTTTGTGATTTGCAGCACAGACACCTGCTGGTATGATAAACCTGGTGAAGAAGACTCATCAGCGCAAACACAGAAGCCACCAAACACACCATCTCCAAATCAGCAAAGGGCAGAGATAGCTGAAGAAGAGGAACAGAAGGAGGGGGGGGGCTGCTGCACCATTGCTGTACCAGACCAATTGTCGCACAACTAAGAGGGGGGGGGGGGTGGCAACAAAATGTACACTTTATTAAAGGATCTTTCTGATCAGTTTACCGGGCAATTGTCACTGTCCCAACAATTTGCCAATACCCTTGTCCCCTATTTTGACCAGGTGCTGATGCCATTAAAATAGAGATGCAAATTTCTGTGATGCAATGCATCAAAACATATCTCCCCAGTCCCCAGAACAGTTTACAGAAATCTACCACTGCAGCCAGCACTGACAGCCACTTATGCTTCTTTCTCAAACCCCCCATTATTCTACCAGATGCCTATGCAACAAAATTACCGACCAGAAAATCAATACCCATCTAGCCCACCACTGCGAATACCAACAACCTCCTCTACCATCTGCACTGTTTTGGAGCACCAGATGTGGGCAATAGGGGGGCCACCTTACCGTTTCACAAATGCACCAAGCATTGCTCAGGAACAGCATTATGGAGAAAGTGCTCCTTCTTTGTCCTCCCACCAACCTGAAGCATCCCAAGACCCATTTACTTTCCATACTTTATAATTAAACCTACATTTTTGTTTATTATATTGAAATAGGGATGAGCCTACTACCTAGTTACTTATTTTGTGATATGAACATTTTTTTTTATAAAGAATGAAGCTATTCTACACTTTATATTTTTGTGACCAAATTCTAAAGAAACCTCAAAAATAAAGTTATTTTGTGAAATACACACTTACTGTGCCTGTTTATTTGATTTGATATCGCTTTGTGGGTTAGAGTATCCCTTTCATGACTAAGCCTATATATGACATTTGGTGTTTACAAGTTAAAATCTGTATTTTTTGCTAGAAAATTACCTAGAACCCCCAAACATTATATATATTTTTTTAGCAGAGAATCTAGAGAATAAAATGTCGATTGTTGTAATATTTTATGTCACACGGTATTTGTGCGGCGGTGTTTTAAACGCAACTTTTTGGGAAAAATTTACTTTAATGAATTTTAAAAAAATGAAAAAGTAAAGTTAGCCCAATTTTTTTGCATAATGTGAAAGATGAAGTTGCGCCGAGTAAATAGATACCAAGCATGTCACGCTTTATAATTGCACGCACTCGTGGAATGGCGTCAAACTACGGTACCTAAAAATCTCCATAGGCGACGCTTTAAATTTTTTTTACAGTTACCAGGTTATCGGAACAGAGGAGGTCTAGTGCTAGAATTATTGCTCTTGCTCTCGCGATCGCGGCGATACCTCACATGTGTGATTTGAACACCGTTTTCATACGCGGGCGCGACTTCCGTATGCGTTTTCTTTGTTGTGCAAGCTCGCGGGGAGGGGGGCGCTTTAAAAATTTTTTTTTTTTTTTTTTCTTATTTATTTTATTTATTTTTATAATATTAAATTGTGTTTTTTTTTTTTTTTACATTTTGATCACTTTTATTGCTGTCACAAGGAATGTAAACATCCCTTGTGACAGTAATGGGTGGTGACAGGTACTCTTTATGGAGGGATCGGGAGTCTAAAAGACTCCCGGTCCCTCCTTTACACTTCAAAGTATTCAGATCGCCGAAAACGGCGATTCTGAATACTGTTTACTTTTTTAAATCCGGCGCCGTTGACATTCGAGAAACCCGGAAGTGACGTCATGACGTCGCTTCCGCGTTTACACATTGCAGGCTGAATCGAAGCCGAGTACGGCTTTCATTCAGTCTGCGCCCGGACACAGGACACGTCGGATCGAGGATCGGGTCTCCCGGTGGGACGGGAGGCCCGGTCAGAGCGGCGAGAGGCGGCGGGAGGGGGGGGATGTCCCCTCCCGCTCCTCCGGCATAACAACCGAGCGGCTTTTAGCCGCATCGGTTGTTATGTTTGGAAAGCCAATCGCCGGCTCTAAACAACGGTACCGGGATGATGCCTGCAGCTGCGGGCATCATCCCGGTATAACCCCTGAAACCCGAGGACGCATATCTGCGTCCTGTCGGCGTGAAAGGGTTAAACCAAAAAGTAAAGAATTACCTCAATGTAATAATTAGCCTTTCAACTGGTGGAATGCAGTCCCTGAAGGATGTGTTCTGACGTTGCAGGCTGCTGCTATGTAATCCAAGCAAAGCATCAAAACTGTGTGGGTAAAAAAGGACATTGAGAAAACCACAAGCACAATGTCACCTATACACGCACTAACTTTGAGGCTATTTAGTCATGGGATTTCCAAAAAAATTTTTTTTTTTAATGTTAGGGTTAAATTTTGGGTTAGGGTTAAGAGTAACCCTAACCCTAACCTGACAATTAACCCTAACCCGACAATTAAAAAGAACCCAGCCCTAATTTTAAACCTAACCCTAACCCGACAATTAAAAAGAACCCTAATTTTAACCCGACAATTAACAAGAACCCTAACCCTAATTTTGAACCTAACCCTAACCTGATTATTAACACTAACCTAACATAACTCTAAACCAGAGGAGGAATAGGTAATGGTACAAAGAACTCCCCTTTTAATAGTGATCCGTACATAATCCATAAACTTGTCTTCATGGGCTCTGAGGTCGTTGTAAATTATCCAGAATTGCCCTCTCTGCTCCCTATTGGCAAATCACTGGATGCACCCAAAATCTAAGTTTTTTCATTTGTTCCTCTTCTTCGGCTTCCTCTGCAAGCAAAACTGCAGCAGTAGCTGTGGCTACTGCTAGAAAAAAGGACGTTGAAGCCAGGATATTCTAAGCAGCAAAACCCACCAAGACTATGGAGGAAGCAGGAAGTTCAAATGTCACCTGACATTCTGTGATATAAGCAGTAGAGATGAGCTTCGCGTTCGATGCGAACACATGTTCGCATCAAACATTGCCTGTTCGATCGTTCGCCGAAAAACAAACAAAACGGGTCGTTCGCGCCAAATTCGAATGACGCGCAACGGCCCATAATTCAATGCGGCGTTGCGCGCTGATGATTGGCCAAGCATGCACCATAACCCTGCATGCTTGGCCAATCACAGCGCCCAAAAAAGAAGAGACCTAATTGGCCAAAGCCTGGGTGCTTTGGCCAATTAGGGCTCAGGGCTTTAGCACACACCCCACACTATAAAAGGCCGCCTCCCGGGCGGTCTCGTGTAGTGTGTTCCGGCTTGCTTTCAGGGAGAGAAGTCAGACAGACAGTGAGTTAGAGAGAGATAGATAGATAGAGACTATGGGCCAGATTCAGCAACACTTGCGCTGGAGTACTTCGATATGCGCCGCGTAACTGTGATTATGCGCCGTCGTTTCTATGTGGCCGTACCCACCAAATGAGATGCGACAGAAAACGGCCCATTTCCGATCGGCTTAACTTTCCGACGCCAGAGTATCGTCAGCGCATAATTTCGCTTGGCGCATCAGTCGCGCCTATTGATTTCCCCTGCAAATATGCAAATGAGGGAGATTTCCCGATTCGCGAACGGATTAGCACCATACGCTGACTACATGCGCCGCGCGTATCTCGTCCGTCCGGCGCAAAGTTATTTCTACAAATAGCTGCTTTATCTTTACTCCAGACGGCCTCAGGTCAGCAGGAGAGCAGCTCCAGCAGCGTTACCGACGAAACTAGCAAGCTGAACAACCACACTTGCAAGGACAACACCTCTGTGTGCCAACATGCCAGGGGCAGTCGTGGTCCTAGCACTAGTACTGGGTCCCCCGGAACGAAGGAGGCGGGCACCTGAGAGGATATACCGCACGCGCATGAGCCTCTTTGGCATGGGGGATGAGGAGGTGTATCGCCTCTTCAGATTCAGCCCTGATGAAATCCTTGAACTAACCACAACCCTGCAGGGTGACATCACCAGCAAGACACACCGCTCACAAGCAGTGCAGCCACTGGTGAAGGTACTGGCAACACTTCATTTCCTTGCAAGTGGATCATTCCAGCGTACAAGTGGAGTGGTGGCTGGGATGTCACAGTCCACCATAAGCAGATGTGTGCACCAGGTTGTCCCTGCAATCCTCAGACGCATGTCCAACCAGTTCATCAGACCAACCACTGAGGAGCTGCGGCTGAAGGCAATGACAGATTTCTACAGCATTGCCAGATTCCCACGCACCATCGGGGCCATTGATTGAACACATGTGACCCTACAGCCCCCCAGTGCCACAGAGCACATATACCGCAATCGGAAGCATTGGCATTCCATCAACGTACAGGTGATAGCCGATGCCCAACGCCTCATATGGCACGTCCGTGCCAAACACCCCGGGTCCAGCCATGACAGCTTCATATACCGTCAGAGCCCCATCCCAGCAGAATTCGAGCAGAACATGTATGGGGACAGCTGGCTGGTTGGTAAATGACATGGGTGGCAGGCATGACTATCCCCTCCCGTGATGCACATCAGAAGGGGCACATGCATGACTAACATCCTCCTGTCTTTTCCCTTACAGGTGACTCTGCATATGCACTGGGAGAAGATATTTCAGACATGAAGCACTGAAAACTAGAGAGACTAAAGTGAACACACTGACTCATAGGTAAATCCAAAGTATAGTAATAAAACTTTTAATGATTATTTAATAACATAGATATGAGGAATATTTATAGGGAAGGCTAGGGTGTCAATATTATGCGATCAAAAAAAGGGTTAGAATTGATTCTAGCATACACATACGTATTTAAAGAGTACAAAAATATAGAATTAAAAGACTGTCCGGACGTCTATGTATGGAAGAAAAAGAGGAAAGTCTATCTCACTCAGGGAAAAAAAGTATATCCCACACTGAGTAACTAAAAAAATAATAATAAGTATAGAATAATTTGAGATAGAATATTCCCCCTTTGCCACCAAGGTGCTCGAGCAAAAAGTATATATATATATATGCGCAAAAGAAGATTAGAGATGGATAGAGAAGGGAAGAGAGATATGAAAAATAAGGATATAAGAGGCTGCAGCCACAATATTTTCCAGTTACTCTATCATATTGCTATGTTTAGCCTTGTGGTATTTGATCCTTCGCACTATAGATGCTATTATAGGACAGTTCACCGCTAGTCTTCACAAGATAACAATGTATACTTCAGTGGGTAAGCAGAGTTTAAAGTGCAGTACGTTACCAGGACTTGATTGAAGCGTCTTGTTCAGTTGCGGGTAAGTGTGTAGTTTGAAACACTTTGGGACATGTCCTATGAAGAACCCTGGTGTCTTCAGGGGCCGTTGGTGCACTGATTCATTTGTTGTAATTTGAATCAATTTGGAACATATCATATGAAGAGCCTTTATGTCTTCAGGGGCCGTTGATACACTGATTTATATACATTCATTCAGGCAGTATGTTTTTCATTAAATAGGCTAAGGTGAGATCACTTTATAGCCAACAGTACCATCGATCGTTTGTAGAGTTTCCACCTGTAGAAAAGGCACTAGTGCTTAGAGTACTTGTTCATCTGTAGTTCATCTGTAGTTCGCAATTATATATCGATCAGGTTTTGCTCTTTCTCTATATACTTGGATTCCATTGAGGCACCGTTATGGTGGAATCATATAGACCAGGGAAAAGCGGTCTATTAGACAGGTTGGACTGGGACCCCATCTCATGACTCCTTTCCGGAACCCCCAAACCAGAGGAGAGAGAAAATACCATGAAGCACACATCAAAACCCGTGCAGTGGTGGAGCAAACATTCGGGCTCCTGAAGTCCCGTTTCCGCTGCCTGGATAAGTCCGGGGGACCCTATTGTATTCCCCTACCTTTGTGTGTCAGATCATCGGTGCATGTTGCATTCTGCACAACTTTGCTATGAGAAAAGGCCTGCAGATTGACATACGTGATGACCTGACCCCCGACCCACACAGTCCCCACCTGCCAGAGGAGACCCAGTCTGCTGATGGAAGAGCAGTCAGGAGGGTCCTCGCCGTAGGCATCTTTGGACAATAAACCAAAACATTAATCACACAGACAATGCACGCGTGTACACCACTGATGTCCCTAGATCACACACACCACATGCACATCGCATTGGATTAGCCCAAGTCCAGCATGTAGGACTTGGGAGCAGCAACGCCAGCGTCAAGGCCCCAATGATGTCACTGTCCATTCATACACCTTTCACACGTCATTCATACAGCCGTGGGGTTAACTTCACCACCATGGCCGAGGGTGACACCCCTTACTGGCAGGAGTGCCACCCCCTCACATTCACACACCATTCACACTGTCCCCTGCACTCCTGACCGTGTGCAGTAAAAAATAAAAAAAATATCTCATAACCTGAGAACAAAAATAAACAAAAACTCATATCCTGAGTATAAATTAAAAATTCAAAAATAAACAAAAACTCATATCCTGAGTATAAATTAAAAATTCAAAAATAAACAAAAACGCATATCCTGAGTATAAATTAAAAATTCAAAAATAAACAAAAACTCATATCCTGAGTATAAATTAAAAATTCAAAAATAAACAAAAACTCATATCCTGAGTATAAAAAAAAATATAACAACCAAAAAAACAAAAAAACCCTCATCTGGGATGACGGGGGCTCCTCCTTGGGGGCACTCTCGGGCTCCTCAGCTGCCTGGAGGGAGTGGGTGGTGGTGGGGGTGGGGGGGGCATCTGGAGGAGGCTGATCCCCAGGTGGGCCTCTCCTGGGAGCTGTTGGCTGCCTTCCCTCCAATGCCACGGCAATACGGCTCAGATACAGGTTTGTCTGGGCCTGCATCCTCAGCTGGCGGGTGATATGATGCCGCTGGTCACGTTGTCGCTGCCTGCCCTCTTCCCGGATGGCAGCTGTGTTGTCTCGGACGGCTGCTGTCAGGTGCCGGACATCAGCCTGCACCTCCCCCAGGCTGGTGACAACGTCCTGCACACGACTGGGCAGCTGTGACATGGAGCCCAGGCTGTCTGCGACCCGGTCTAAGTGGCCAGCAATCTCCCCCATTTGCTGGGTCTGCCTTGCGTGGTCCAACACTACCTGGTCCTGGACCAGATCAGACACCCCCCTGGTCTTACGGGTCGCCTTCCTGGGGGCAGAAGAAGATTGTCCCCGTGGGGATGGAGTCGCCCTTGAGGGGCTACCTAGGATGGGGAGGGAATGACAGAGGGCCCTGCAGAGGAGGAGGACTCCTCCAACAATAAAATAAAGTCCTGCTCAGGGACAGGCTCCTCCTCAACCACCTCTGCTGAAGTGGTGTGGGCACTCTCCTCCTCCACCTCGGTGTCTCCAGCACCCAGGGCCTCGTCATCTGCATCCGTTGGGAGGTTGGGGTGGACTGGCCGGTAAGCGATGATGGCCCAGCTCCGTCATCTGTGGATGACACAAAGCAGACACATGTTGGTGGTCCCACACACTTGGCACATGTACCCTCCCCCCCCCACATGCAACACACCAAATAGGGGATAAAAAAAACGTACCTGTCCTGGAGCCTTCCTCTACGGAGTCATAGCCAGGGACCCCCTCCAACTGCTCCCTGTCCAGGCAGCAGGCGACCACCTCCTCCTCCGTGGCCAGGCTGACCGGACATGGTGGACCACCACCTGTGCCCCTCTCATGGCTCCTAATGGTGGCCACCTTGCCACGGACCTTGCGCCGCAGGTCGTTTATTTTTTTTGAATGTCGCCTGCAGTCCGGGTGGAGTACCCTAGCACATTGACCCTGGCAGCAATGGTCTCCAGGATGCCCTGCTTCCTCTCCCGGCTGGTCTTCCTGCTTTTTGTCCCGTGGAGGGAATCATTAAACGTCTCCATAGCCGAGATGATCACAGAGACCTCCTGGGCATTAAAGTTGAGGTTCCTCCTCTCTCTGGGGGTAGCGGGAGCAGCCATGACAGTGCAAAAGTATCTTCCCTGGGGTGGGGGGAAACAGATATACTTTTGCGCCGGAATGGCGTTTCCGCTAGCGCTTTTATACGCGCAACGGAACACATTGCGCTGACGTTTCCCGTGAAGTGGTGCCGACGGAAGTTGTGAGCATGCGCACAAGGGGGCAAGTGAAGCCTCACTTACTGCGCATGTTCCGTGGATGATGCGCTGAACGTAAGCCTCTGTGCTGGGCTCCGCCCATCATTTACATATGATCACACCCACTTCCACTTGCGTCGGGTTACGCCAGCGCATTATCGTTACTCTGGCGCAAGTTTACGCGCAAGTGCTATGTGAATAACAGTACTTGCGCCGAAAGTGTCGGCGGAGTAACGTAAATGAGAAACGTTACTCCAAAGTAAAGAAGCGCCCATCTACCTGAATCTGGCCCACAGTGTCTTTTCAGATAGATAGATAGATAGATAGATAGAGCAGGGAGGCTAGTAGTCAGTATAGTTAAATTTACTGTTTGTAGAGAATATATTGACATCCCTAGGAGTTGTCAATATATTTATAAACTGTATAGCTTAGCTAGATCTGCTATTAGTATCTGTCAGGCAGGAGATTGTGCTTGATGCAGTGCTCTAACGTGTTGTATTGCCTGCATTAGGGTTTACCTTAAACATAGTACTCCGTGTTAGTCAACGTGTGCTAGTTAATTGCACATAGACGCATTACCTGTTACTGCAAGTGTGCTATTTATTTGCACAGAAACGCAATTGCTGTTAATAAAAGTGGGCTATGGAATTGCACAGAAACGCAGTCGCTCTAACTGTGCGTGTGCTGTTTAATACCACCAGAACGCAGTTGGTGTCACTGTGTGTGTGCTATTACATAGCACCTGAACGCAGTTGGTGTCACTGCACGTTTGCTGTTACATACCACCTGAGCGCAGTTGGTGTCACTGCACGTTTGCTGTTACATACCACCTGAGCGCATTTGGTATCACTGTGCTTGTGCTGTAACATACAACCTGAACGCATTTTGTGTCACTGCGCTTGTGCTGTTACATACCACCTGAGCGCAGTTAGTGTCACTGCACGTTTGCTGTTACATACCACCTGAGCGCAGTTAGTGTCACTGCACGTTTGCTGTTACATACCACCTGAGCGCATTTGGTGTCACTGCACGTGTGCTGTTACATACAACCTGAATGCAGTTGGTGTCACTGCGCTTGTGCTGTTACATAGCACCTGAATGTAGTTGGTGTCACTGCACGTTTGCTGTTACATACCACCTGAGCGCATTTGGTGTCACTGCACGTTTGCTGTTACAAACCACCTGAGCGAAGTTGCTGTCACTGCACGTTTGCTGTTACATACCACCTGAGCGCAGGTGGTGTCACTGCACGTGTGCTGTTACATACCACCTGAACGCATTTGGTGTCTCTGCACTTGTGCTGTTACATACAACCTGAAACGCATTTGGTGTCACTGCGCTTGTGCTGTTACATACCACCTGAGCGCAGTTAGTGTCACTGCACGTTTGCTGTTACATACCACCTGAGCGCAGTTAGTGTCACTGCACGTTTAATGTTACATACAACCTGAGCGCATTTGGTGTCACTGCACGTGTGCTGTTACATACCACCTGAACTCAGTTGGTGTCACTGCACGTTTGCTGTTACATAGCACCTGAACGCATTTGGTGTCACTGCACGTTTGCTGTTACAAACCACCTGAGCGCAGTTGCTGTCACTGCACGTTTGCTGTTACATACCACCTGAGCGCAGGTGGTGTCACTGCACGTGTGCTGTTACATACCACCTGAACGCATTTGGTGTCTCTGCACTTGTGCTGTTACATACAACCTGAAACGCATTTGGTGTCACTGCGCTTGTGCTGTTACATACCACCTGAGCGCAGTTAGTGTCACTGCACGTTTGCTGTTACATACCACCTGAGCGCAGTTAGTGTCACTGCACGTTTAATGTTACATACAACCTGAGCGCATTTGGTGTCACTGCACGTGTGCTGTTACATACCACCTGAACTCAGTTGGTGTCACTGTGCTTGTGCTGTTACATAGCACCTGAACGCAGTTGGTGTCACTGCACGTTTGCTGTTACATAACACCTGAGAGCAGTTGGTGTCACTGCATGTGTGCTGTTACATACCACCTAAACGCAGTTGGTGTCACTGCGCTTGTGCTGTTACATAGCACCTGAACGCAGTTGGTGTCACTGCACGTTTCCTGTTACATACCACCTGAGCGCAGTTAGTGTCACTGCACGTTTGCTGTTACATACCACCTGAGCGCAGTTAGTGTCACTGCACATTTGCTGTTAAATACCACCTGAGCGCATTTGGTGTCACTGCACGTGTGCTGTTATATACCACCTGAACGCAGTTGGTGTCACTGCGCTTGTGCTGTTACATAGCACCTGAACGCAGTTGGTGTCACTGCACGTTTGCTGTTACATACCACCTGAGCGCAGTTAGTGTCACTGCACATTTGCTGTTAAATACCACCTGAGCGCATTTGGTGTCACTGCATGTGTGCTGTTATATACCACCTGAACGCAGTTGGTGTCACTGCGCTTGTGCAGTTACATAGCACCTGAACGCAGTTGGTGTCACTGCACGTTTTCTGTTACATGCCACCTGAGCACAGTTAGTGTCACTGCACGTTTGCTGTTAAATACCACCTGAACGCAGTTGGTGTCACTGCACGTGTGCTGTTACATACCACCTGAGCGCAGTTGGTGTCACTGCGCTTGTGCTGTTACATACCACCTGAGCGCAGTTAGTGTCACTGCACGTTTGCTGTTACATACCACCTGAGTGCATTTGGTGTCACTGCACGTTTGCTGTTACATACCACCTGAACGCAGTTGGTGTCACTGCGCTTGTGCTGTTACATAGCACCTGAACGCAGTTGGTGTCAATGCACGTTTGCTGTTACATACCACCTGAGCGCAGTTAGTGTCACTGCACGTTTGCTGTTACATACCACCTGAGCGCAGTTAGTGTCACTGCATGTTTGCTGTTACATACCACCTGAGCGCAGTTAGTGTCACTGCACGTTTGCTGTTACATACCACCTGAGCGCAGTTAGTGTCACTGCATGTTTGCTGTTACATACCACCTGAGCGCAGTTGGTGTCACTGCACATTTGCTGTTACATACCACCTGAGCGCATTTGGTGTCACTGTACGTGTGCTGTTACATACCAATTGAACTCAGTTGGTGTCACTGTGCTTGTGCTGTTACATACCACCTGAGCGCAGTTAGTGTCACTGCACGTTTGCTGTTACATACCACCTGAGAGCAGTTGGTGTCACTGCACGTGTGCTGTTACATACCACCTGAACGCATTTGGTGTCACTGCGCTTGTGCTGTTACATACCACCTGAGCGCAGTTAGTGTCACTGCACGTTTGCTGTTACATACCACCTGAGCGCAGTTAGTGTCACTGCACGTTTGCTGTTACATACCACCTGAGCGCATTTGGTGTCACTGCACGTGTGCTGTTACATACCACCTGAACGCAGTTGGTGTCACTGCACGTTTGCTGTTACATACCACCTGAATGCAGTTGGTGTCACTGCGCTTGTGCTGTTACATAGCACCTGAATGCAGTTGGTTTCACTGCACGTTTGCTGTTACATACAACCTGAAGGCAGTTGGTGTCACTGCGCTTGTGCTGTTACATAGCACCTGAATGCAGTTGGTGTCACTGCACATTTGCTGTTACATGCCACCTGAGCGCAGTTAGTGTCACTGCATGTTTGCTGTTACATACCACCTGAGCGCAGTTAGTGTCACTGCACGTTTGCTGTTACATACCACCTGAGTGCAGTTGGTGTCACTGCACTTGTGCTGTTACATACCACCTGAGCGCAGTTGGTGTCACTGCGCTTGTGCTGTTACATACCACCTCAGCGCAGTTAGTGTCACTGCACGTTTGCTGTTACATACCACCTGAGTGCATTTGGTGTCACTGCACGTGTGCTGTTACATACCACCTGAACGCAGTTGGTGTCACTGCTCTTGTGCTGTTACATAGCACCTGAACGCAGTTGGTGTCACTGCACGTTTGCTGTTACATACCACCTGAGCGCAGTTAGTGTCACTGCACGTTTGCTGTTACATACCACCTGAGCGCAGTTAGTGTTACTGCACGTTTGCTGTTACATACCACCTGAGCGCAGTTAGTGTCACTGCACGTTTGCTGTTACATACCACCTGAGCGCATTTGGTGTCACTGCACGTGTGCTGTTAAATACCACCTGAACGCAGTTGGTGTCACTGCGCTTGTGCTGTTACATAGCACCTGAACGCAGTTGGTGTCACTGCACGTTTGCTGTTACATACCACCTGAACGCAGTTGGTGTCACTGCGCTTGTGCTGTTACATAGCACCTGAACGCAGTTGGTGTCACTGCATGTTTGCTGTTACATGCCACCTGAGCGCAGTTAGTGTCACTGCACGCTTGCTGTTACATACCACCTGAGCGCAGTTAGTGTCACTGCACGTTTGCTGTTACATACCACCTGAGCGCAGTTAGTGTCACTGCACGTTTGCTGTTACATACCACCTGAGTGCAGTTGGTGTCACTTCGCTTGTGCTGTTACATACCACCTGAGCGCAGTTAGTGTCACTGCACGTTTGCTGTTACATACCACCTAAGCGCATTTGGTGTCACTGCACGTGTGCTGTAACATACCACCTGAACGCAGTTGTGTCACTGCACTTGTGCTGTTACATAGCACCTGAACGCAATTGGTGTCACTGCACGTTTGCTGTTACATACCACCTGAGTGCAGTTAGTGTCACTGCACGTTTGCTGTTACATACCACCTGAGCGCAGTTGGTGTCACTGCACATTTGCTGTTACATACCACCTGAGCGCATTTGGTGTCACTGCACGTGTGCTGTTACACACCACCTGTGCGCAGTTGGTGTCACTGCGCTTGTGCTGTTACATACCACCTGAACGCAGTTGGTGTCACTGCACTTGTGCTGTTACATAGCACCAGAACGCAGTTGGTGTCACAGCACGTTTGCTGTTACATACCACCTGAGCGCAGTTAGTGTCACTGCACGTTTGCTGTTACATACTACCTGATCGCAGTTAGTGTCACTGCAAGTTTGCTGTTACATACCACCTCAGCGCAGTTAGTGTCACTGCACATTTGCTGTTACATACCACCTGAGCGCATTTGGTGTCACTGCACGTGTGCTGTTACATACCACCTGAGCGCATTTGGTGTCACTGCACGTGTGCTGTTACATACCACCTGAATGCAGTTGGTGTCACTGCGCTTGTGCTGTTACATAGCACCTGAATGCAGTTGGTTTCACTGCACGTTTGCTGTTACATACAACCTGAAGGCAGTTGGTGTCACTGCGCTTGTGCTGTTACATAGCACCTGAACGCAGTTGGTGTCACTGCACATTTGCTGTTACATGCCACCTGAGCGCAGTTAGTGTCACTGCATGTTTGCTGTTACATACCACCTGAGCGCAGTTAGTGTCACTGCACGTTTGCTGTTACATACCACCTGAGTGCAGTTGGTGTCACTGCACTTGTGCTGTTACATACCACCTGAGCGCAGTTGGTGTCACTGCGCTTGTGCTGTTACATAGCACCTGAACGCAGTTGGTGTCACTGCACGTTTGCTGTTACATACCACCTGAGCGCAGTTAGTGTCACTGCACGTTTGCTGTTACATACCACCTGAGCGCAGTTAGTGTTACTGCATGTTTGCTGTTACATACCACCTGAGCGCAGTTAGTGTCACTGCACGTTTGCTGTTACATACCACCTGAGCGCATTTGGTGTCACTGCACGTGTGCTGTTAAATACCACCTGAACGCAGTTGGTGTCACTGCGCTTGTGCTGTTACATAGCACCTGAACGCAGTTGGTGTCACTGCACGTTTGCTGTTACATACCACCTGAACGCAGTTGGTGTCACTGCGCTTGTGCTGTTACATAGCACCTGAACGCAGTTGGTGTCACTGCATGTTTGCTGTTACATGCCACCTGAGCGCAGTTAGTGTCACTGCACGCTTGCTGTTACATACCACCTGAGCGCAGTTAGTGTCACTGCACGTTTGCTGTTACATACCACCTGAGCGCAGTTAGTGTCACTGCACGTTTGCTGTTACATACCACCTGAGTGCAGTTGGTGTCACTTCGCTTGTGCTGTTACATACCACCTGAGCGCAGTTAGTGTCACTGCACGTTTGCTGTTACATACCACCTAAGCGCATTTGGTGTCACTGCACGTGTGCTGTAACATACCACCTGAACGCATTTGTGTCACTGCACTTGTGCTGTTACATAGCACCTGAACGCAATTGGTGTCACTGCACGTTTGCTGTTACATACCACCTGAGTGCAGTTAGTGTCACTGCACGTTTGCTGTTACATACCACCTGAGCGCAGTTGGTGTCACTGCACATTTGCTGTTACATACCACCTGAGCGCATTTGGTGTCACTGCACGTGTGCTGTTACACACCACCTGTGCGCAGTTGGTGTCACTGCGCTTGTGCTGTTACATACCACCTGAACGCAGTTGGTGTCACTGCACTTGTGCTGTTACATAGCACCAGAACGCAGTTGGTGTCACAGCACGTTTGCTGTTACATACCACCTGAGCGCAGTTAGTGTCACTGCACGTTTGCTGTTACATACTACCTGATCGCAGTTAGTGTCACTGCAAGTTTGCTGTTACATACCACCTCAGCGCAGTTGGTGTCACTGCAAGTTTGCTGTTACATACCACCTGAGTGCATTTGGTGTCACTGCACGTGTGCTGTTACATACCACCTGAACGCAGTTGGTGTCACTGCGCTTGTGCTGTTACATAGCACCTGAACGCAGTTGGTGTCACTGCACGTTTGCTGTTACATACCACCTGAGCGCAGTTAGTGTCACTGCACGTTTGCTGTTACATACCACCTGAGCGCAGTCAGTGTCACTGCACGTTTGCTGTTACATACCACCTGAGCGAAGTTAGTGTCACTGCACGTTTGCTGTTACATACCACCTGAGCGCATTTGGTGTCACTGCACGTGTGCTGTTAAATACCACTTGAACGCAGTTGGTGTCACTGCGCTTGTGCTGTTACATACCACCTGAGCGCAGTTAGTGTCACTGCACGTTTGCTGTCACATACCACCTAAGCGCATTTGGTGTCACTGCACGCGTGCTGTAACATACCACCTGAACGCAGTTGTGTCACTGCACTTGTGCTGTTACATAGCACCTGAACGCAATTGGTGTCACTGCACGTTTGCTGTTACATACCACCTGAGCGCAGTTAGTGTCACTGCACGTTTGCTGTTACATACCACCTGAGCGCAGTTGGTGTCACTGCACATTTGCTGTTACATACCACCTGAGCGCATTTGGTGTCACTGCACGTGTGCTGTTACATACCACCTGAGCGCAGTTGGTGTTACTGCGCTTGTGCTGTTACATACCACCTGAATGCAGTTGGTGTCACTGCACGTTTGCTGTTACATACCACCTGAGCGCAGTTAGTGTCACTGCACGTTTGCTGTTACATACCACCTGAGCGCAGTTAGTGTCACTGCACGTTTGCTGTTACATACCACCTGAGCGCAGGTAGTGTCACTGCACATTTGCTGTTACATACCACCTGAGTGCAGTTGGTGTCACTGCACGTGTGCTGTTACATACCACCTGAGCGCAGTTGGTGTCACTGCGCTTGTGCTGTTACATACCACCTCAGCGCAGTTAGTGTCACTGCACGTTTGCTGTTACATACCACCTCAGCGCATTTGGTGTCACTGCACGTGTGCTGTTACATACCACCTGAACGCAGTTGGTGTCACTGCGCTTGTGCTGTTACATAGCACCTGAACGCAGTTGGTGTCACTGCGCTTGTGCTGTTACATAGAACCTGAACGCAGTTGGTGTCACTGCACGTTTGCTGTTACATACCACCTGAGCGCAGTTAGTGTCACTGCACGTTTGCTGTTACATACCACCTGAGTGCAGTTGGTGTCACTGCACATTTGCTGTTACATACCACCTGAGCGCATTTGGTGTTACTGCACGTGTGCTGTTACATACCACCTGAGCGCAGTTGGTGTCACTGCGCTTGTGCTGTTACATACCACCTGATCACAGTTAGTGTCACTGCACGTTTGCTGTTACATACCACCTCAGCGTATGTGGTGTCACTGCACGTGTGCTGTTACATACCACCTGAACGCAGTTGGTGTCACAGCTCTTGTGCTGTTACATACCACCTGAATGCATAAATATGTCTGGAAGGACAACAAAGAGAGGCAGAGAGTCACGAGGGCAAGCAGGCTCTGCATCTAGAGGTAACGCTGGTGGTGGAAGTGGTGCATCCTCTTCAGCACGTGGCCGTGGCCGCTCGTCCTTCTTTTCGGGGGCTCGCCGTGTTGAGCCTCAACATGAAGAGAAATTAGTAGATTGGATGACCAAGCCGTCCTCATCCTCCTCATCCTCTCTCACACAGACTGATCTAAGTTTGTCTGGCAAAGCAGCTGCCAAGGCGTCCTCTTCCCTCTGCACAATGGCTTCACACAATCCTTCCCTAGTCCCACCATGTCCTCCTGAGGAGTCCCCCGAACTGTTTCAACACAGTGTTGGGTACATGCTGCAGGAAGATGCGCAGCGTTTTGAAGACTCCGATGATGGAACACAGATAGAGGAAGGCATTGATGTGAGCCCAGGGAGAGGGGGTGGCCGAGAGGGACAGCAATCTGGGAGTGATGTTCCCCCAGCTGGAGCATACTGCCAGGAATTCGACAGTGATGATGAGGAGGGAGGGGATGATGAGGTCACTGACTCTACTTGGGTGCCTGATAGGAGAGAGGAGGAGGAAGAGGAGGATGAGGACGAGGCACAGGCACATCTCCAAAGAGGCAGGATGCCCTCCAGGGGTCAGCTTAAGATCAGCACACCAACTGCATTACGTGGCACATCTTCGCATGGCACTGCAGTGTCTCAACGATACAGCAAAATTTCTTTGGTGTGGGCCTTTTTTGAAACATGTCCATCAGATCGTACCTTTGCTGTTTGCAACATATGTCTCAAGCGTATCTCGCGTGGCCAAAACATCACCCGCTTGGGCACCATATGCTTGTCAAGACATATGGAAAACTTGGGAAAATCTCGCGCCAAACTAAAATGTGAGGGGGGGGGGGGAAAGTGCAAAAATAATAATACAAGCTGCTCCCTAACTAATGCAGAATACTGGATTAGACATGTGAAACAATTGGAGAGTAGGGGCGCTAATTATTGATAGGTATAACAGGTATTATACAACATTAGTGAAAATAATATAATATAAATATGTGAATGTCGTGTTAACCATATAACAACAAACCAATAAGTGCAGAAAAAATATAGTGACAATAGACAATGTGTGTCTATCCAAAAGTCCGTGTTTGTTTAGTGCAATGTTGTGCTGCAAACAATAGTATTCCAATGGGTGCTCCGTGTGGTCTTCTAAACGTATATCACCTTCACCAAATAAACACCGCAAGTGTGAATGGATGGCTCCTTACCCGAAGGTGTTGACCTATTGTTTAAATAAGGTCAAATAGGCTCAGAAATCAGCTCTTGTCCGTGGAAACCACGATTGAAAACCAGGCTGTGGATAGGTCTCATATAAAGAGAGAAACAGCTCCCATGGTGTAAAACCTTTTATTAAAATAATTGCTAAAAAATATAATGCCAAATGGCCTCTTACTTTCGATGGTGCCCGTGTTCCCGGCACTGAGGCTGTAGGTATATAGGGATTGGAGAGAGAAGTTGTGATGCGCTGGTGAAGCCGGCGTGCGTTCCACCGCCGTCAGGCTTGAAAACCAGGAAACCGGAAGTTGCTAGTAGTGCGTGCCCAGGTACCGCCTCGACGTACGTTTCGTTAATGTCGTCATCAGGAAGCGTACCTGGTGCACGCTATGGGCTACTTTTAGAGGTCTGTCAATCAGCCAATGGGAGGGGCAAATCAATTGGGCAACAGCCTCTGTCCCGGTCCTATAGCAACCATGTATACAACCGCGGGGTTCAACAGCAATTCTATACATAGACCAATTACAATCTTTTTGCCTGTGTGAAATTACAGGTTACTAGATGCAAAAATATATATAATACAATGGATATGTTTGCGATTGTATCTCCTATGTTCCCAATCTATTTAAAGATTTAATGGCATTATAAAATTAAAATATTATAACATATAAAATATATTTTATATTACATATTGGAACCATATATATGTATATATAAATACAGTATGTATATATATGGGCAAATTTAATGGTTGCATTACCAAAAATGGAATTACAAAATAAAAATAAATAAAAATAGATAAAATATCAGTAGTGGACCTAAAATTTGTTCAAAGATATTTTACATTGTGCAGCTCTACATACTCCTTAGATGTCCGTTAAAAAGCAGTTGAGGTCCAATTCTATATTGAGGCCCTGGGGCCTCATAGTTCTGAGACGATGAATCCACTGGGTTTCGTTTTGTGATACTGCCTTTGTTAGGTCTGTTCCACGCCAGTGATTCGTAATTCTGTCTATTCCAAAAAATGTTAATAGACTGGGGTCTCTGTTATGACAAAGGTCAAAGTGTTTTGACACACTATGGTCAGGGAACCCCTTTATGATGTTGGCCACATGTTCATTGATTCGAATTTTTAATTCTCTAGTAGTGCGGCCTACATATTGAAATTTGCAAGGACATGACAATACATATGTGACGTATCTAGAATGGCATGTAATCAATGGTTTGATGGTAAATTCTTGTTGGGTTACACTTGATTTAAATTTAGTAACCTTTTTTCCTTGCCTATTTGTTTTGTTGCATGACCTGCATCGGGTGCAATAGTGGAAACTGGACCCATCAAGGAAGGTGAGAGGTTTTGCCGGGGGGTCTGGGACATTTACTGCCACCATATTTCTTACACCCGGAGCTCTTCTATATATGAAGGTAGGGTGTGGGGATAGGATTTTAGCCAGGTCAGTATCTTTTAGTAGGATTGGCCAATATTCTTTGAATATTTTCTCTATGTTTTTGTACTGTCTGTGATACCCAGACAAGAAAGGCACATCTTCTTTTCTTGGTAATTTAATCCTATTTTCCAATAGAGATAGTCTGTCCATACCCAACACTTCTTTTCGGGCCTTGTCTATTTTATTTGGACTGTAGCCTTTTTCTACAAATTTCTTGGTTAGTACCTCTGATTGTTGTTCATAGTCCACTATGTCATTACAGTTACGGCGTAGTCTCATAAACTGACCTTTTGGTATGGCACCCAACCATTTGGGATGATGGCAACTTGAAGTGGGTACATACCCATTACGGTCAGTAGGCTTAAAATAAGTCTTTGTGTGGATTTGATTATGTTTTTTGGTTAATGTGAGGTCCAAGTAATGGATGGAAGTTTTACTAGATTCAGCAGTAAAGCTGAGGCCATATTCATTGGTATTCATTTTGGTTATAAATTGATCCAAGGAGAATTGGGACCCCTCCCACAAAAGTATAATGTCATCTATGTATCTACGGTAGTAGACCAAAGATGAATTATTATCTTTATAGATGGTTTCCTCCTCCCATCTATTAAGTACCAAATTTGCCACACTGGGTGCATACCGAGCCCCCATTGCAACTCCTCGTATTTGTTTATAGAAGTTGCCCTGAGCCCAAAAATAATTGTTCCCCATAGCTAGTTGTAGTCCTTTGACCAAGAACTTTATTTGGGCTGGGGGTATGGTAGATTTAAATGTTAATGAGTCTTGTACCGCTGAAATTGCATCTGGTTGGCGGATGTTGGTGTAGAGCGACTCCACGTCCACTGTAACCAACCAAATGTTTTCAGACACTGTAAGTGTTGCTAGGGACTTTATAAGGTCTCTACTATCTCTCAAGTAAGATTTAGCTTGGGTAACTAGAGGTTGGAGATAGATGTCTAGATACTCTCCTACCCTAGAGTAGAGTGAACCTATTCCACTAACAATAGGTCTCCCTGGAGGGTGAGTTTTGTTTTTGTGAATTTTGGGAACTATGTACAGTACCGGGGTACGAGGTACTTTAGGAACCAAGTATAATGCTTCCTTCTCAGTGAGGATAGCTTGAGTTAGACCATCTTTAATCCAAAGGGAGAGTTCCACTTTAAGTTTGCTCAATGGGTCACCCGGAAGGAGGAAATAGGTGTCGGTGGCACTCAGTAGACGTTGAATTTCTCCATAATAATCTACTTTGTTGAGTATAACCACACCTCCCCCTTTATCAGCAGGTCTTACTACTATATTTTTATTTTGTTCCAAGGACTTGATCCCTTCTGTTACCAGGTTTAGATTGGAATTCTTCCAAGAGGGTTTAATATCCAAATCTTGGATTTTGCCTTGGACCATGTGTTTGAAGACCTCCACATGGTGGTGGGTCCCCTTTTTCGGGTTAAAGACTGAGCTATTCTTCAGCCCGCTATGTTGAAATATAGTAGTATTAATTGGAGGTGCATAATTGGGTTGTTGGGCAAAGTGTTTTTTAATATTCAGTTTCCTCACGAATTTTTCCACATCTATGAAAGTTTCGAATTTGTTAAGATTTTTATTTGGGGCAAATTTCAATCCATGTGACAATACTGTTAGTTCTGCTCTAGATAGGTCTACGCCTGCCAGATTGAATATTCCTTCACCTAATTGTCCCTTGGTCTTTTTCTTTCTGGTTCCCCCTCTTTTACCTCTGGGCCTGTGTGTTCTTGTTGAGACTGTGGGGCAATATTGGGGATCTTGTAGGGCTCGTTCCAGCCCCTCCATTCCCCCCCCTGTTGTTGTCCAGAGTTTTGGGTGTTATGCTTACCTCTATGGTTGCCCCTAGATTTCCCTCTAGGGGGTCTGGAGGCAAATGGGGGTGGACCCTGTTGGTAGTAGGTGTAATTGTAATCCATTGGACGATTATCCAATGGGGCATATCTGTTGTATGTAGGTGCTGAATAGGGAATGGGGTATTGGTTGTGGGGGGGCCCCATATTGTAGCCGCCATAAGGCGGAGGTGGTGGTGGAGGCCCCCTGCCGCCCTGGTGGGGTCCTTGAGGTATGGTTGGTTTTTTAAATTTTTTGGGGGTAGAGGATTTTGCTTTGATCTTTTGGGTTGCTAGAGTGACCAGGTTGTGTACTTCTGAGTCTCTCTCCATAGTAGATTCTTTAGAACCAGTTGTGTCAGTTTTGATCTGCCACTTGTATACTTTGGATTCTTGGTAATCTTTGGTATCCCTATGGTATTTTTTAAGTTTTTTATTTTTGATAGTGGTGTCATATTTGGTTAGATGGATTTGTAAGGTTTGGGCTTTTTCCAAATATTCTTTGGTTTCCATAAATGGTGCCATAGATGTTTTAAGGTCTACTATATGGGCTTGTGTGATGGCATTTTTTGCCTTGCGTCTTCTAATCATCAATTGCATCAGTTTCTGTTCACATGCATTGAAAAATTGGAACCATTCATCCGCTAGTGTGAGATCTTCTAAACCATCATTGGGGTAAACGTCCCATCTGAGTCTCCTTGGTGTTTGATTTTTTAGGATATACATCTCAAATGATGCTATATCCCACCAAGTCCGAATTTGTTTTTCCATATTGAATTGAAGCTGTTTGAAGCTTTTTTCAATATCTGGATTCTGACTAGGTTGTTGCTGGAATATGTGCTCTATATTGGTTTGGCGACTATCCATAAAGTTAAATATATCCATGGCTGCGTGAAATAAGGCCACAGAGTGGTCTGCTGAATGGAAAACTTGGGAAAATCTCGCGCCAAACTAAAATGTGAGGGGGGGGGGGGAAAGTGCAAAAATAATAATACAAGCTGCTCCCTAACTAATGCAGAATACTGGATTAGACATGTGAAACAATTGGAGAGTAGGGGCGCTAATTATTGATAGGTATAACAGGTATTATACAACATTAGTGAAAATAATATAATATAAATATGTGAATGTCGTGTTAACCATATAACAACAAACCAATAAGTGCAGAAAAAATATAGTGACAATAGACAATGTGTGTCTATCCAAAAGTCCGTGTTTGTTTAGTGCAATGTTGTGCTGCAAACAATAGTATTCCAATGGGTGCTCCGTGTGGTCTTCTAAACGTATATCACCTTCACCAAATAAACACCGCAAGTGTGAATGGATGGCTCCTTACCCGAAGGTGTTGACCTATTGTTTAAATAAGGTCAAATAGGCTCAGAAATCAGCTCTTGTCCGTGGAAACCACGATTGAAAACCAGGCTGTGGATAGGTCTCATATAAAGAGAGAAACAGCTCCCATGGTGTAAAACCTTTTATTAAAATAATTGCTAAAAAATATAATGCCAAATGGCCTCTTACTTTCGATGGTGCCCGTGTTCCCGGCACTGAGGCTGTAGGTATATAGGGATTGGAGAGAGAAGTTGTGATGCGCTGGTGAAGCCGGCGTGCGTTCCACCGCCGTCAGGCTTGAAAACCAGGAAACCGGAAGTTGCTAGTAGTGCGTGCCCAGGTACCGCCTCGACGTACGTTTCGTTAATGTCGTCATCAGGAAGCGTACCTGGTGCACGCTATGGGCTACTTTTAGAGGTCTGTCAATCAGCCAATGGGAGGGGCAAATCAATTGGGCAACAGCCTCTGTCCCGGTCCTATAGCAACCATGTATACAACCGCGGGGTTCAACAGCAATTCTATACATAGACCAATTACAATCTTTTTGCCTGTGTGAAATTACAGGTTACTAGATGCAAAAATATATATAATACAATGGATATGTTTGCGATTGTATCTCCTATGTTCCCAATCTATTTAAAGATTTAATGGCATTATAAAATTAAAATATTATAACATATAAAATATATTTTATATTACATATTGGAACCATATATATGTATATATAAATACAGTATGTATATATATGGGCAAATTTAATGGTTGCATTACCAAAAATGGAATTACAAAATAAAAATAAATAAAAATAGATAAAATATCAGTAGTGGACCTAAAATTTGTTCAAAGATATTTTACATTGTGCAGCTCTACATACTCCTTAGATGTCCGTTAAAAAGCAGTTGAGGTCCAATTCTATATTGAGGCCCTGGGGCCTCATAGTTCTGAGACGATGAATCCACTGGGTTTCGTTTTGTGATACTGCCTTTGTTAGGTCTGTTCCACGCCAGTGATTCGTAATTCTGTCTATTCCAAAAAATGTTAATAGACTGGGGTCTCTGTTATGACAAAGGTCAAAGTGTTTTGACACACTATGGTCAGGGAACCCCTTTATGATGTTGGCCACATGTTCATTGATTCGAATTTTTAATTCTCTAGTAGTGCGGCCTACATATTGAAATTTGCAAGGACATGACAATACATATGTGACGTATCTAGAATGGCATGTAATCAATGGTTTGATGGTAAATTCTTGTTGGGTTACACTTGATTTAAATTTAGTAACCTTTTTTCCTTGCCTATTTGTTTTGTTGCATGACCTGCATCGGGTGCAATAGTGGAAACTGGACCCATCAAGGAAGGTGAGAGGTTTTGCCGGGGGGTCTGGGACATTTACTGCCACCATATTTCTTACACCCGGAGCTCTTCTATATATGAAGGTAGGGTGTGGGGATAGGATTTTAGCCAGGTCAGTATCTTTTAGTAGGATTGGCCAATATTCTTTGAATATTTTCTCTATGTTTTTGTACTGTCTGTGATACCCAGACAAGAAAGGCACATCTTCTTTTCTTGGTAATTTAATCCTATTTTCCAATAGAGATAGTCTGTCCATACCCAACACTTCTTTTCGGGCCTTGTCTATTTTATTTGGACTGTAGCCTTTTTCTACAAATTTCTTGGTTAGTACCTCTGATTGTTGTTCATAGTCCACTATGTCATTACAGTTACGGCGTAGTCTCATAAACTGACCTTTTGGTATGGCACCCAACCATTTGGGATGATGGCAACTTGAAGTGGGTACATACCCATTACGGTCAGTAGGCTTAAAATAAGTCTTTGTGTGGATTTGATTATGTTTTTTGGTTAATGTGAGGTCCAAGTAATGGATGGAAGTTTTACTAGATTCAGCAGTAAAGCTGAGGCCATATTCATTGGTATTCATTTTGGTTATAAATTGATCCAAGGAGAATTGGGACCCCTCCCACAAAAGTATAATGTCATCTATGTATCTACGGTAGTAGACCAAAGATGAATTATTATCTTTATAGATGGTTTCCTCCTCCCATCTATTAAGTACCAAATTTGCCACACTGGGTGCATACCGAGCCCCCATTGCAACTCCTCGTATTTGTTTATAGAAGTTGCCCTGAGCCCAAAAATAATTGTTCCCCATAGCTAGTTGTAGTCCTTTGACCAAGAACTTTATTTGGGCTGGGGGTATGGTAGATTTAAATGTTAATGAGTCTTGTACCGCTGAAATTGCATCTGGTTGGCGGATGTTGGTGTAGAGCGACTCCACGTCCACTGTAACCAACCAAATGTTTTCAGACACTGTAAGTGTTGCTAGGGACTTTATAAGGTCTCTACTATCTCTCAAGTAAGATTTAGCTTGGGTAACTAGAGGTTGGAGATAGATGTCTAGATACTCTCCTACCCTAGAGTAGAGTGAACCTATTCCACTAACAATAGGTCTCCCTGGAGGGTGAGTTTTGTTTTTGTGAATTTTGGGAACTATGTACAGTACCGGGGTACGAGGTACTTTAGAACCAAGTATAATGCTTCCTTCTCAGTGAGGATAGCTTGAGTTAGACCATCTTTAATCCAAAGGGAGAGTTCCACTTTAAGTTTGCTCAATGGGTCACCCGGAAGGAGGAAATAGGTGTCGGTGGCACTCAGTAGACGTTGAATTTCTCCATAATAATCTACTTTGTTGAGTATAACCACACCTCCCCCTTTATCAGCAGTCTTACTACTATATTTTTATTTTGTTCCAAGGACTTGATCCCTTCTGTTACCAGGTTTAGATTGGAATTCTTCCAAGAGGGTTTAATATCCAAATCTTGGATTTTGCCTTGGACCATGTGTTTGAAGACCTCCACATGGTGGTGGGTCCCCTTTTTCGGGTTAAAGACTGAGCTATTCTTCAGCCCGCTATGTTGAAATATAGTAGTATTAATTGGAGGTGCATAATTGGGTTGTTGGGCAAAGTGTTTTTTAATATTCAGTTTCCTCACGAATTTTTCCACATCTATGAAAGTTTCGAATTTGTTAAGATTTTTATTTGGGGCAAATTTCAATCCATGTGACAATACTGTTAGTTCTGCTCTAGATAGGTCTACGCCTGCCAGATTGAATATTCCTTCACCTAATTGTCCCTTGGTCTTTTTCTTTCTGGTTCCCCCTCTTTTACCTCTGGGCCTGTGTGTTCTTGTTGAGACTGTGGGGCAATATTGTCTATTGTCACTATATTTTTTCTGCACTTATTGGTTTGTTGTTATATGGTTAACACGACATTCACATATTTATATTATATTATTTTCACTAATGTTGTATAATACCTGTTATACCTATCAATAATTAGCGCCCCTACTCTCCAATTGTTTCACATGTCTAATCCAGTATTCTGCATTAGTTAGGGAGCAGCTTGTATTATTATTTTTGCACTTTCCCCCCCCCCCCTCACATTTTAGTTTGGCGCGAGATTTTCCCAAGTTTTCCATTCAGCAGACCACTCTGTGGCCTTATTTCACGCAGCCATGGATATATTTAACTTTATGGATAGTCGCCAAACCAATATAGAGCACATATTCCAGCAACAACCTAGTCAGAATCCAGATATTGAAAAAAGCTTCAAACAGCTTCAATTCAATATGGAAAAACAAATTCGGACTTGGTGGGATATAGCATCATTTGAGATGTATATCCTAAAAAATCAAACACCAAGGAGACTCAGATGGGACGTTTACCCCAATGATGGTTTAGAAGATCTCACACTAGCGGATGAATGGTTCCAATTTTTCAATGCATGTGAACAGAAACTGATGCAATTGATGATTAGAAGACGCAAGGCAAAAAATGCCATCACACAAGCCCATATAGTAGACCTTAAAAACATCTATGGCACCATTTATGGAAACCAAAGAATATTTGGAAAAAGCCCAAACCTTACAAATCCATCTAACCAAATATGACACCACTATCAAAAATAAAAAACTTAAAAAATACCATAGGGATACCAAAGATTACCAAGAATCCAAAGTATACAAGTGGCAGATCAAAACTGACACAACTGGTTCTAAAGAATCTACTATGGAGAGAGACTCAGAAGTACACAACCTGGTCACTCTAGCAACCCAAAAGATCAAAGCAAAATCCTCTACCCCCAAAAAATTTAAAAAACCAACCATACCTCAAGGACCCCACCAGGGCGGCAGGGGGCCTCCACCACCACCTCCGCCTTATGGCGGCTACAATATGGGGCCCCCCCACAACCAATACCCCATTCCCTATTCAGCACCTACATACAACAGATATGCCCCATTGGATAATCGTCCAATGGATTACAATTACACCTACTACCAACAGGGTCCACCCCCATTTGCCTCCAGACCCCCTAGAGGGAAATCTAGGGGCAACCATAGAGGTAAGCATAACACCCAAAACTCTGGACAACAACAGGGGGGGGAATGGAGGGGCTGGAACGAGCCCTACAAGATCCCCAATATTGCCCCACAGTCTCAACAAGAACACACAGGCCCAGAGGTAAAAGAGGGGGAACCAGAAAGAAAAAGACCAAGGGACAATTAGGTGAAGGAATATTCAATCTGGCAGGCGTAGACCTATCTAGAGCAGAACTAACAGTATTGTCACATGGATTGAAATTTGCCCCAAATAAAAATCTTAACAAATTCGAAACTTTCATAGATGTGGAAAAATTCGTGAGGAAACTGAATATTAAAAAACACTTTGCCCAACAACCCAATTATGCACCTCCAATTAATACTACTATATTTCAACATAGCGGGCTGAAGAATAGCTCAGTCTTTAACCCGAAAAAGGGGACCCACCACCATGTGGAGGTCTTCAAACACATGGTCCAAGGCAAAATCCAAGATTTGGATATTAAACCCTCTTGGAAGAATTCCAATCTAAACCTGGTAACAGAAGGGATCAAGTCCTTGGAACAAAATAAAAATATAGTAGTAAGACCTGCTGATAAAGGGGGAGGTGTGGTTATACTCAACAAAGTAGATTATTATGGAGAAATTCAACGTCTACTGAGTGCCACCGACACCTATTTCCTCCTTCCGGGTGACCCATTGAGCAAACTTAAAGTGGAACTCTCCCTTTGGATTAAAGATGGTCTAACTCAAGCTATCCTCACTGAGAAGGAAGCATTATACTTGGTTCCTAAAGTACCTCGTACCCCGGTACTGTACATAGTTCCCAAAATTCACAAAAACAAAACTCACCCTCCAGGGAGACCTATTGTTAGTGGAATAGGTTCACTCTACTCTAGGGTAGGAGAGTATCTAGACATCTATCTCCAACCTCTAGTTACCCAAGCTAAATCTTACTTGAGAGATAGTAGAGACCTTATAAAGTCCCTAGCAACACTTACAGTGTCTGAAAACATTTGGTTGGTTACAGTGGACGTGGAGTCGCTCTACACCAACATCCGCCAACCAGATGCAATTTCAGCGGTACAAGACTCATTAACATTTAAATCTACCATACCCCCAGCCCAAATAAAGTTCTTGGTCAAAGGACTACAACTAGCTATGGGGAACAATTATTTTTGGGCTCAGGGCAACTTCTATAAACAAATACGAGGAGTTGCAATGGGGGCTCGGTATGCACCCAGTGTGGCAAATTTGGTACTTAATAGATGGGAGGAGGAAACCATCTATAAAGATAATAATTCATCTTTGGTCTACTACCGTAGATACATAGATGACATTATACTTTTGTGGGAGGGGTCCCAATTCTCCTTGGATCAATTTATAACCAAAATGAATACCAATGAATATGGCCTCAGCTTTACTGCTGAATCTAGTAAAACTTCCATCCATTACTTGGACCTCACATTAACCAAAAAACATAATCAAATCCACACAAAGACTTATTTTAAGCCTACTGACCGTAATGGGTATGTACCCACTTCAAGTTGCCATCATCCCAAATGGTTGGGTGCCATACCAAAAGGTCAGTTTATGAGACTACGCCGTAACTGTAATGACATAGTGGACTATGAACAACAATCAGAGGTACTAACCAAGAAATTTGTAGAAAAAGGCTACAGTCCAAATAAAATAGACAAGGCCCGAAAAGAAGTGTTGGGTATGGACAGACTATCTCTATTGGAAAATAGGATTAAATTACCAAGAAAAGAAGATGTGCCTTTCTTGTCTGGGTATCACAGACAGTACAAAAACATAGAGAAAATATTCAAAGAATATTGGCCAATCCTACTAAAAGATACTGACCTGGCTAAAATCCTATCCCCACACCCTACCTTCATATATAGAAGAGCTCCGGGTGTAAGAAATATGGTGGCAGTAAATGTCCCAGACCCCCCGGCAAAACCTCTCACCTTCCTTGATGGGTCCAGTTTCCACTATTGCACCCGATGCAGGTCATGCAACAAAACAAATAGGCAAGGAAAAAAGGTTACTAAATTTAAATCAAGTGTAACCCAACAAGAATTTACCATCAAACCATTGATTACATGCCATTCTAGATACGTCACATATGTATTGTCATGTCCTTGCAAATTTCAATATGTAGGCCGCACTACTAGAGAATTAAAAATTCGAATCAATGAACATGTGGCCAACATCATAAAGGGGTTCCCTGACCATAGTGTGTCAAAACACTTTGACCTTTGTCATAACAGAGACCCCAGTCTATTAACATTTTTTGGAATAGACAGAATTACGAATCACTGGCGTGGAACAGACCTAACAAAGGCAGTATCACAAAACGAAACCCAGTGGATTCATCGTCTCAGAACTATGAGGCCCCAGGGCCTCAATATAGAATTGGACCTCAACTGCTTTTTAACGGCCATCTAAGGAGTATGTAGAGCTGCACAATGTAAAATATCTTTGAACAAATTTTAGGTCCACTACTGATATTTTATCTATTTTTATTTATTTTTATTTTGTAATTCCATTTTTGGTAATGCAACCATTAAATTTGCCCATATATATACATACTGTATTTATATATACATATATATGGTTCCAATATGTAATATAAAATATATTTTATATGTTATAATATTTTAATTTTATAATGCCATTAAATCTTTAAATAGATTGGGAACATAGGAGATACAATCGCAAACATATCCATTGTATTATATATATTTTTGCATCTAGTAACCTGTAATTTCACACAGGCAAAAAGATTGTAATTGGTCTATGTATAGAATTGCTGTTGAACCCCGCGGTTGTATACATGGTTGCTATAGGACCGGGACAGAGGCTGTTGCCCAATTGATTTGCCCCTCCCATTGGCTGATTGACAGACCTCTAAAAGTAGCCCATAGCGTGCACCAGGTACGCTTCCTGATGACGACATTAACGAAACGTACGTCGAGGCGGTACCTGGGCACGCACTACTAGCAACTTCCGGTTTCCTGGTTTTCAAGCCTGACGGCGGTGAACGCACGCCGGCTTCACCAGCGCATCACAACTTCTCTCTCCAATCCCTATATACCTACAGCCTCAGTGCCGGGAACACGGGCACCATCGAAAGTAAGAGGCCATTTGGCATTATATTTTTTAGCAATTATTTTAATAAAAGGTTTTACACCATGGGAGCTGTTTCTCTCTTTATATGAGACCTATCCACAGCCTGGTTTTCAATCGTGGTTTCCACGGACAAGAGCTGATTTCTGAGCCTATTTGACCTTATTTAAACAATAGGTCAACACCTTCGGGTAAGGAGCCATCCATTCACACTTGCGGTGTTTATTTGGTGAAGGTGATATACGTTTAGAAGACCACACGGAGCACCCATTGGAATACTATTGTTTGCAGCACAACATTGCACTAAACAAACACGGACTTTTGGATAGACACACATTGTCTATTGTCACTATATTTTTTCTGCACTTATTGGTTTGTTGTTATATGGTTAACACGACATTCACATATTTATATTATATTATTTTCACTAATGTTGTATAATACCTGTTATACCTATCAATAATTAGCGCCCCTACTCTCCAATTGTTTCACATGTCTAATCCAGTATTCTGCATTAGTTAGGGAGCAGCTTGTATTATTATTTTTGCACTTTCCCCCCCCCCCTCACATTTTAGTTTGGCGCGAGATTTTCCCAAGTTTTCCATTCAGCAGACCACTCTGTGGCCTTATTTCACGCAGCCATGGATATATTTAACTTTATGGATAGTCGCCAAACCAATATAGAGCACATATTCCAGCAACAACCTAGTCAGAATCCAGATATTGAAAAAAGCTTCAAACAGCTTCAATTCAATATGGAAAAACAAATTCGGACTTGGTGGGATATAGCATCATTTGAGATGTATATCCTAAAAAATCAAACACCAAGGAGACTCAGATGGGACGTTTACCCCAATGATGGTTTAGAAGATCTCACACTAGCGGATGAATGGTTCCAATTTTTCAATGCATGTGAACAGAAACTGATGCAATTGATGATTAGAAGACGCAAGGCAAAAAATGCCATCACACAAGCCCATATAGTAGACCTTAAAACATCTATGGCACCATTTATGGAAACCAAAGAATATTTGGAAAAAGCCCAAACCTTACAAATCCATCTAACCAAATATGACACCACTATCAAAAATAAAAAACTTAAAAAATACCATAGGGATACCAAAGATTACCAAGAATCCAAAGTATACAAGTGGCAGATCAAAACTGACACAACTGGTTCTAAAGAATCTACTATGGAGAGAGACTCAGAAGTACACAACCTGGTCACTCTAGCAACCCAAAAGATCAAAGCAAAATCCTCTACCCCCCAAAAAATTTAAAAAACCAACCATACCTCAAGGACCCCACCAGGGCGGCAGGGGGCCTCCACCACCACCTCCGCCTTATGGCGGCTACAATATGGGGCCCCCCCCCACAACCAATACCCCATTCCCTATTCAGCACCTACATACAACAGATATGCCCCATTGGATAATCGTCCAATGGATTACAATTACACCTACTACCAACAGGGTCCACCCCCATTTGCCTCCAGACCCCCTAGAGGGAAATCTAGGGGCAACCATAGAGGTAAGCATAACACCCAAAACTCTGGACAACAACAGGGGGGAATGGAGGGGCTGGAACGAGCCCTACAAGATCCCCAATATTGCCCCACAGTCTCAACAAGAACACACAGGCCCAGAGGTAAAAGAGGGGGAACCAGAAAGAAAAAGACCAAGGGACAATTAGGTGAAGGAATATTCAATCTGGCAGGCGTAGACCTATCTAGAGCAGAACTAACAGTATTGTCACATGGATTGAAATTTGCCCCAAATAAAAATCTTAACAAATTCGAAACTTTCATAGATGTGGAAAAATTCGTGAGGAAACTGAATATTAAAAAACACTTTGCCCAACAACCCAATTATGCACCTCCAATTAATACTACTATATTTCAACATAGCGGGCTGAAGAATAGCTCAGTCTTTAACCCGAAAAAGGGGACCCACCACCATGTGGAGGTCTTCAAACACATGGTCCAAGGCAAAATCCAAGATTTGGATATTAAACCCTCTTGGAAGAATTCCAATCTAAACCTGGTAACAGAAGGGATCAAGTCCTTGGAACAAAATAAAAATATAGTAGTAAGACCTGCTGATAAAGGGGGAGGTGTGGTTATACTCAACAAAGTAGATTATTATGGAGAAATTCAACGTCTACTGAGTGCCACCGACACCTATTTCCTCCTTCCGGGTGACCCATTGAGCAAACTTAAAGTGGAACTCTCCCTTTGGATTAAAGATGGTCTAACTCAAGCTATCCTCACTGAGAAGGAAGCATTATACTTGGTTCCTAAAGTACCTCGTACCCCGGTACTGTACATAGTTCCCAAAATTCACAAAAACAAAACTCACCCTCCAGGGAGACCTATTGTTAGTGGAATAGGTTCACTCTACTCTAGGGTAGGAGAGTATCTAGACATCTATCTCCAACCTCTAGTTACCCAAGCTAAATCTTACTTGAGAGATAGTAGAGACCTTATAAAGTCCCTAGCAACACTTACAGTGTCTGAAAACATTTGGTTGGTTACAGTGGACGTGGAGTCGCTCTACACCAACATCCGCCAACCAGATGCAATTTCAGCGGTACAAGACTCATTAACATTTAAATCTACCCATACCCCCAGCCCAAATAAAGTTCTTGGTCAAAGGACTACAACTAGCTATGGGGAACAATTATTTTTGGGCTCAGGGCAACTTCTATAAACAAATACGAGGAGTTGCAATGGGGGCTCGGTATGCACCCAGTGTGGCAAATTTGGTACTTAATAGATGGGAGGAGGAAACCATCTATAAAGATAATAATTCATCTTTGGTCTACTACCGTAGATACATAGATGACATTATACTTTTGTGGGAGGGGTCCCAATTCTCCTTGGATCAATTTATAACCAAAATGAATACCAATGAATATGGCCTCAGCTTTACTGCTGAATCTAGTAAAACTTCCATCCATTACTTGGACCTCACATTAACCAAAAAACATAATCAAATCCACACAAAGACTTATTTTAAGCCTACTGACCGTAATGGGTATGTACCCACTTCAAGTTGCCATCATCCCAAATGGTTGGGTGCCATACCAAAAGGTCAGTTTATGAGACTACGCCGTAACTGTAATGACATAGTGGACTATGAACAACAATCAGAGGTACTAACCAAGAAATTTGTAGAAAAAGGCTACAGTCCAAATAAAATAGACAAGGCCCGAAAAGAAGTGTTGGGTATGGACAGACTATCTCTATTGGAAAATAGGATTAAATTACCAAGAAAAGAAGATGTGCCTTTCTTGTCTGGGTATCACAGACAGTACAAAAACATAGAGAAAATATTCAAAGAATATTGGCCAATCCTACTAAAAGATACTGACCTGGCTAAAATCCTATCCCCACACCCTACCTTCATATATAGAAGAGCTCCGGGTGTAAGAAATATGGTGGCAGTAAATGTCCCAGACCCCCGGCAAAACCTCTCACCTTCCTTGATGGGTCCAGTTTCCACTATTGCACCCGATGCAGGTCATGCAACAAAACAAATAGGCAAGGAAAAAAGGTTACTAAATTTAAATCAAGTGTAACCCAACAAGAATTTACCATCAAACCATTGATTACATGCCATTCTAGATACGTCACATATGTATTGTCATGTCCTTGCAAATTTCAATATGTAGGCCGCACTACTAGAGAATTAAAAATTCGAATCAATGAACATGTGGCCAACATCATAAAGGGGTTCCCTGACCATAGTGTGTCAAAACACTTTGACCTTTGTCATAACAGAGACCCCAGTCTATTAACATTTTTTGGAATAGACAGAATTACGAATCACTGGCGTGGAACAGACCTAACAAAGGCAGTATCACAAAACGAAACCCAGTGGATTCATCGTCTCAGAACTATGAGGCCCCAGGGCCTCAATATAGAATTGGACCTCAACTGCTTTTTAACGGACATCTAAGGAGTATGTAGAGCTGCACAATGTAAAATATCTTTGAACAAATTTTAGGTCCACTACTGATATTTTATCTATTTTTATTTATTTTTATTTTGTAATTCCATTTTTGGTAATGCAACCATTAAATTTGCCCATATATATACATACTGTATTTATATATACATATATATGGTTCCAATATGTAATATAAAATATATTTTATATGTTATAATATTTTAATTTTATAATGCCATTAAATCTTTAAATAGATTGGGAACATAGGAGATACAATCGCAAACATATCCATTGTATTATATATATTTTTGCATCTAGTAACCTGTAATTTCACACAGGCAAAAAGATTGTAATTGGTCTATGTATAGAATTGCTGTTGAACCCCGCGGTTGTATACATGGTTGCTATAGGACCGGGACAGAGGCTGTTGCCCAATTGATTTGCCCCTCCCATTGGCTGATTGACAGACCTCTAAAAGTAGCCCATAGCGTGCACCAGGTACGCTTCCTGATGACGACATTAACGAAACGTACGTCGAGGCGGTACCTGGGCACGCACTACTAGCAACTTCCGGTTTCCTGGTTTTCAAGCCTGACGGCGGTGGAACGCACGCCGGCTTCACCAGCGCATCACAACTTCTCTCTCCAATCCCTATATACCTACAGCCTCAGTGCCGGGAACACGGGCACCATCGAAAGTAAGAGGCCATTTGGCATTATATTTTTTAGCAATTATTTTAATAAAAGGTTTTACACCATGGGAGCTGTTTCTCTCTTTATATGAGACCTATCCACAGCCTGGTTTTCAATCGTGGTTTCCACGGACAAGAGCTGATTTCTGAGCCTATTTGACCTTATTTAAACAATAGGTCAACACCTTCGGGTAAGGATCCATCCATTCACACTTGCGGTGTTTATTTTGGTGAAGGTGATATACGTTTAGAAGACCACACGGAGCACCCATTGGAATACTATTGTTTGCAGCACAACATTGCACTAAACAAACACGGACTTTTGGATAGACACACATTGTCTATTGTCACTATATTTTTTCTGCACTTATTGGTTTGTTGTTATATGGTTAACACGACATTCACATATTTATATTATATTATTTTCACTAATGTTGTATAATACCTGTTATACCTATCAATAATTAGCGCCCCTACTCTCCAATTGTTTCACTTGTCAAGACATATGTCGACCTGCCATGCAACTCGTTGGCAAGCATACCAGAAAGACCCACACCAAAGACCAAAGCGGACCTCCCCTTGCCCTTCTGTGACCTCCAACCCCACTAGACCCCCAGTCCTCTCTGAAGCCTGCACTGAAGTTGTAGAAATAGGTGTGTCACAACCTAGTAGTGGTAGTACATGCGGGCAATCTAATGATAGTACCAGACAAATTTCCCTGCCCCAGCTGCTGCAGCGCCGAAAGAAGTACACTCCCAGCCATCCACATGCCCAGCGGTTGAATGCTAGCTTAGCGAAATTGCTAGCACTTCAACTGCTACCTTTTCAGTTGGTAGATTCTGCCCCCTTCCGTGAGTTTGTGGAATGTGCAGTACCTCAGTGGCAAGTACCAAAACGTCACTTTTTCTCACGGAAGGCGATTCCGGCTCTCTACCGGCATGTGGAAGGCAATGTCCATGCCTCGCTTGACAGGGCAGTCAGTGGTAAGGTGCATCTTACCACTGACTCATGGTCCAGCAGGCATGGACAGGGACGTTACCTGTCTTTTACGGCCCATTGGGTGACTCTGCTGGCAGCTGGGAAGGACGCAGGGCAAAGTACAGTAGTTTTGGAGGTTGTTCTGCCACAACGCCTCCAAAACACTACTACAGCTTGTGACACACCTCTCTCCTCCACCCCCTCCTCTTCATCTTCCTCTCTGGCCTCTTCCTGTGCTGATGTTTCCTCAGAACCAGCTGGCTCCGTAGGCGTACGAGAGGCTATGCAGGAATGCAGGCCAAGAGATGCCATGCGGTGCTAGAGCTGGTGTGCTTGGGAGACCGGAGCCACACTGGGGAAGAGCTTCTTTCAGCTATGCAGGGGCAGACTCAGAGGTGGTTGACGCCACGCCAGCTGAAGCCTGAAATGGTGGTCAGCGATAATGGCACCAACCTCCTCTCTGCCCTGCGACAGGGAAAACTCACCCACGTGCCCTGTTTTGCGCATGTCCTGAATTTGGTGGTGCAGCCGCTCTTGGGCAGGTACCTGGGCTTACAGGATGTCCTGAAGTGAGACTGTCCCTCTTATTCACATGTTGGAGCACACGATACGTGGAATAATGGACAAGGCCCTTGGGGCAGAACAGAGGGAGGAAGAGGAGGACTTCCTTACCTCTCAAGGCCCCCTTTACCCAGACAGTGGGCCTGCTTGCCCACCTAGCACACAGGAAGGAGGAGGAGGAGAAGGATGATTGTATCAGCAGCATGGAGGTGGAGCCTAGCACTCAGCATCAGCAGCAGCAGTCTTCAAGGAATCATTTACAATCCCAAGGAACACGTGGACATTTACGTGGCTGGGATGAGGAGCCTGTGGATCCTGTTGTCCTCAGTGACCCAAAGGACTGTGCCCCGAATGCCTCTGCAAACCTACGCTGCATGGCCTCCCTGATCCTGCAAAGCCTGCGTAAGGATCCTCGTGTACGTTCTATCAAGGAGACGGATCATTACTGGCTGGCAACTCTCCTTGATCCACGTTACAAGAGTAAGGTTGCAGACCTTATGTTGCCATCGCAGAGGGAGCAGAAAATGAAACTTCTGCGGGAGGCCTTGCAGAAGGGTCTGTGCAATGCGTTCCCAGAATCGGCGGGGATTACCAAAACCTGGCTCTGGACGACGTCTTGCTGAGGCTTCGGTGAGTCACAGAAGGAGCGGTGGAGAAGGTGGCCGTCTGACCGATGCCTTCAGACAGTTTTTTAGTCCGCAGCCCCAAGGTCTGACCGGTTCCAGCAACCATCGCCAGCGTCTGGTTTACATGATCCGACTTGGACTCCTTCCCCACTGAAAATCCTCTGGCTTACTGGGTCTTGAGGATGGATCACTGGCCAGAGCTTGCACAGTACGCAATTGAGCTACTGGCTTGCCCTGCATCCAGTGTTCTTTCAGAACGCACATTCAGTGCTGCTGGAGGCTTTGCTACCGATCACAGGGTGCGACTCTCCACCGACTCTGTTGATCGACTGACCTTCATCAAAATGAATCAGGCTTGGATCAACACCAGCTACCAAGCACCTGATGCTGATGTTACTGAATAATATTTTTTTGTTGAAATGTCGGATCCCTTTTAGACTGCGTATGCTGATGCTGAGTGACTGTCCTCTTATGCTGCTGATGGAATATCCTTCTCCTCCTCACTTTTCTTGCTGATAGCTAGTAAGAAATGCTGTGTTTCTGGGCTCCGCCACCAGTGCCCAAGGCACAATTTTTCTGCCCCTGTTTAACAGGGGCGCCTAATAACAATTTTTGATGCAATAATTTGCACGTGGCTCCTTGTTACGCTCCAATTGGAGTTATTGGGAGGGGTTGCAGTGTTGTATTGTGCCTGTCATGTCCCGGGGTGTATTCGAACCTGGGTCTTCCTGGTCTCTTAACCATAGCCTTACCTGCTGTGCCACAGAAGAGATCTAGACTTTAGGAATATCCTTATTGTGTTCAACAATACCTCTGACTCACTAGCTCCACCTGCTGCCAGCTGTGGACAATTCTCATTCTGGACAGCCTTTAAATAGGAAGTGAGGTCATCACTCAGCGCCTGTTTATTTTGGATTACTTCCTGGGTGTTTTGTCTTCAGTGATCTTCCCTGTATTGAACTCCTGCTTGATATCCCGACTATTCTACAGCCTGCTGATTTTGTACCTTACCGCCAGATCGTGTATGACCTTTGCCTGCCTGACCCTTCTCCGGAATCCGTTTGTGAACTATTTGCCTGATCCGTTGCCGACCGTATCTGCCTGACGACGCTTTGCCTGGACCTCCAGCATACTTGTTCCACTTCGGACACTACCTTACAGGTACCTTACATAATAAACGGGCCACAATGGCAGTGGACCATGCTGAGATTGTTAAGGCGATTACACGTCAGGGACAATTGATCGGAGCGCATGAACAGCATCTTTCTTCCCTGGATGCCAAGTTAGATGAACTTTGCACTATGCTCAAATCTTGTTTGCCTGGTTCCTCTGCAACGGTCCAGACGCCGAATCCTACTCCTGCTACGATCCAACCCGCCTCTTCTGTACCACCAAAACTTCCCGTGCCTGACAAGTTTGGTGGTGATACTGAGGACTGCAGAGGCTTTTTAAATGTTTGCCGTTTGCATTTCCACAACAACCCTGTGACTTTTAGCACTTCATCTGCCAAAGTGACTTTTGTAATTTCCTTGTTAAAGGGGAAGGCCCTGGCCTGGGTCTCTCCTTATTTGGAGCGCAACGATCCTGTACTTCAAGATGCTGACAAATTTCTGGCCTCTCTCCAGACTGTATTTGACAAGCCAGATAGAGCTTCTGCAGCTGAGTACTCCCTCTTGGACATACAACAAGGCACCAGATCTGTGGCACAGTATGCTATTGAGTTCCGTACCCTTGCTGCTGAGACTAATTGGGACTTAAGGGCATTATGTGCAGCCTTCCGAAAAGGTCTTACGGATCGCATCAAGGACGAATTAGTCTATAAGGATGTCCCAGAAGACCTTGAGAAATTCATAGAGCTGTGTGTTCGTCTGGATGTTCGGTACCATGAAAGGTGCCAAGAGAGACTTAGAACCCGCAAGTTTCCTAAACCAGTTTACCGTTTGGCCCCTAACTTCCAAGCGCCACCTCAGCCAGAACCTGAAACCTCTGTTGAACCCCAGGCACCTGTGGAACCCATGGATGTGAGCCGTCTCCACCTAACTGAGTCAGAGAAACAAAGGAGGCGTTCATTGGGCCTGTGCCTGTACTGTGGACTTAAAGGACATTTAGTATCTGTCTGCCCTTCCCGTCCAGTAAAAGACAGGGTCTAACCAGTGTTGGAGGAGCTGGCTTAGACCTTACAGGTAGATCCTCCAAGACCAAGATTACTGTTCCGGCTACTATCCATTTACCTTCTAAGCTTGTTTTCTGCGAGGCTTTTGTGGATTCTGGAGCTGCTGGCATATTCTTGGACTACAATTTTGCAAGAAAGAACAACATCCCGTTTGTTCCAAAGTCTAGACCCCTGAACATTACCACCCTGAATGGACAGCCCTTGGGAGATGGCATTGTGAAATTCGAGACTACGACAATCACCCTTCAGGTAGGCCTCCTCCACAAAGAGGAAGTTGTCTTGTCTCTCATTGATTCTCCGCTTCTGCCTATCATCCTTGGTTACCCATGGTTGCAACTTCACAACCCTTCTTTTGATTGGGAAAAGGGAGAACTAACCTCCTGGGGATCGTCCTGTCGCCCTTATTGTTTGTCTCAACCCAAAAGACTTTCTGCTTGCATGTTGGCTCCTGTGACTATCCCACCTACCTTGCCTCGTGAATACCATGACTTTGCAGATGTATTTTGCAAGCAAAAGGCAGAGGTGTTACCTCCACATCGTCCTTTTGACTGTACAATTAAATTGATTCCTGGAGCACCTCTTCCCAAAGGAAAGACCTACCCCTTGTCTCTGCCTGAACAAAAGTCTATGGAGGAATACGTAAGAGACAACTTGGAAAGAGGTTTTATCCGACCCTCTTCTTCTCCAGTAGGAGCAGGTTTTTTCTTCGTTGAAAAGAAAGATGGGGGCCTTCGACCATGCATAGACTATCGGGGGTTAAATCAAATCACCGTAAAGGACTCCTACCCTTTGCCTCTCATTCTTGAACTGTTTGATGTACTTAAGGGGGCTGTTATCTTCTCCAAGCTAGACCTACGAGGGGCTTATAACCTGATTCGAATTAACGAGGGGGACGAGTGGAAGACAGCATTCAACACTCGTAATGGACACTTTGAATATTTGGTCATGCCATTTGGGTTGTGTAACGCACCTGCTGTCTTTCAACGTTTCATGAATGACATTTTCCATGATTTCAGCAACCGCTTTGTGATCATCTACTTGGACGACATTTTAATCTTTTCCAAGACTCATCTAGAGCACATGTCGCATGTAAAACAGGTATTACAACGACTTAGAGAAAACCATCTTTATGCAAAAATCGAGAAATGCAGTTTCCATCAAAGCTGTATTCCTTTCCTTGGGTACATCATAAGTGCTGACGGTTTCCAAATGGACCCTCAAAAACTTACCGCTGTCTTGCAATGGCCCCAACCGACCACTTTAAGAGGACTCCAAAGCTTTTTAGGGTTTGCGAATTACTACAGACGCTTCATTAAGAGTTTTGCCTCCATTGCGGCACCCCTTACTGCCATGACTAAGAAGGGTACAAATTGCAAGGTGTGGTCTTCAGAAGCAAGATCGGCTTTCCAGAGATTAAAGGACATGTTCAGTAAAGCTCCAATTCTTCAGCATCCAAATCCTGATCTCCAGTACATTGTTGAGGTTGATGCATCTAAGGTTGGAGCAGGTGCCGTACTCTCCCAGAGACAGCCAAAGTCTGGTAGAATCCATCCAGTAGCTTTTTTCTCAAGAAAGTTTTCTCCTGCAGAGATAAATTATGATGTTGGGAATCGAGAACTACTGGCCATCAAATTGGCATTGTCTGAATGGCGACACCTTCTGGAAGGGGCTCCCAAGCCTTTTACTATCCTCACTGACCATAAAAACCTACTGTATCTTCAGACTGCTAGACGTCTGAACTCACGTCAGGCTCGATGGGCTCTGTTTTTCTCCCGTTTTAATTTTGTCCTTTCTTATGTTCCAGGGCATAGAAACAAAAAAGCCGATGCTCTTTCCAGACAGTTTGCTACCTCTGAAGAAGATCAACCAGTCGAGCAGTATATAATCCCACCTCACAAAATTGTTGCACAGATATCCACGGCTCTTTCCCAACAGCTACAAGAAACCCAGAATCGTGTTCCCCAGGGCTTGAAGTTACCACCAGGTCGCCTGTACGTAGCCCCTAGTCTCAGAAAACCTGTACTCCTCTGGGCACATGATGGCATGTTATCTGGTCACCCTGGTGTCACCATTACTCTTAAGACCTTGCAGCGTCATGTCTGGTGGCCTCGTATGAAAAAGGATGTTACTGACTATGTGGCTGCCTGCCCAACTTGTGCTGCTAATAAAGTACCCCGCACATTGCCTGCTGGACTGTTACATCCACTTCCGGCACCTCGCCAGCCTTGGACCCATTTGACCATGGACTTCATTGTAGACTTACCCAAGTCCGAGGGCATGACTGCTATATGGGTCACAGTGGATCGCTTTTCCAAAATGTCTCATTTTGTGCCGCTCCCTGGATTACCTACAGCGAAAGCACTGTCCACTCTTTTCCTTTCCCATATTGTAAAACATCATGGCATACCTACCAATGTCGTCTCAGACCGCGGATCCCAGTTTGTTTCCCGATTCTGGAGAGCGTTCTGCAAGAAACTGGGAGTAACGCTCTCGCTCTCTACCTCACATCACCCTCAAACTGATGGTCAAACCGAACGCATGAACCAGACCCTAGAAACCTATCTTCGACATTATGTCAATGCCTTACACTCCAACTGGTCTGAATATTTGCCTTTAGCTGAGTTCGCCCTAAATTCCCGTTGGCACAGTGCTCTTCATACCACACCATTCTACGCAGCCCTAGGCTATCACCCTCAGACTTTTCCTCTACTTCAGCCTTCTTCTGGTGTACCAGCAGCAGATCAGCGGGTAAAGAATATTCTACTACATTGGAAGAAGATTCGTTCATTACTACGAAAGTCAGCAGGCAAATACAGACTTTTTTCCAACAGACGAAGGCGCCTTATACCTCCATATGTGGTGGGGGACAGAGTTTGGCTATCAACCAAGTATGTGAGACTGAAACAACCTTCTACCAAATTGGGCCCTCGATTCATTGGTCCTTACAGGATCATTGCTCGAGTTGGACCAGTTTCCTATCGCTTAAAATTACCTTCCTCTCTCCGGATACATCCCGTGTTCCACGTTTCCCTCCTCAAAAAAGCAACTCCAGATCACAACAGCTACCTCCTCCTGTTCTTGTTGATGGACAAAATGAGTTTGAAGTCTCAAAAATTCTTGATTCCAGAAGACAGGGCCGTGGCCTTCGGTATCTGGTTCATTGGAAGGGATATCCTGTCACAGACCGCTCCTGGGTTCCAGCCAAAGATCTGCACGCCCCTTCTCTTATACGAGACTTCCATGCCTCGTTCCCCACTAAGCCCCGCTAGGCCCCCGGAGGGGTCCATTGGGGAGGGGGCCCTGTCATGTCCCAGGGTGTATTCGAACCTGGGTCTTCCTGGTCTCTTAAACCATAGCCTTACCTGCTGTGCCACAGAAGAGATCTAGACTTTGGGAATATCCTTATTGTGTTCAACAATACCTCTGACTCACTAGCTCCACCTGCTGCCAGCTGTGGACAATTCTCATTCTGGACAGCCTTTAAATAGGAAGTGAGGTCATCACTCAGCGCCCGTTTATTTTGGATTACTTCCTGGGTGTTTTGTCTTCAGTGATCTTCCCTGTATTGAACTCCTGCCTGATATCCCGACTATTCTACAGCCTGCTGATTTTGTACCTTACCGCCAGATCGTGTATGACCTTTGCCTGCCTGACCCTTCTCCGGAATCCGTTTGTGAACTATTTGCCTGATCCGTTGCCGACCGTATCTGCCTGACGACGCTTTGCCTGGACCTCCAGCATACTTGTTCCACTTCGGACACTACCTTACAGGTACCTTACAGTGCCCAAGGCACAATTTTTCTGCCCCTGTTTAACAGGGGCACCTAATAAAAAATTTTGATGCAATAATTTGCACGTGGCTCCTTGTTGCGCTCCAATTGGAGTTATTGGGAGGGGTTGCAGTGTTGTGTTGTGCCCAAGGCACAATTTTTCAGCCCCTGTTTAACAGGGGCGCCTAATAACAATTTTTGATGCAATACTTTGCACGTGGCTTCTTGTTGCGCTCCAATTACAGTATGTTTAAGGGGTGTCCTTTTTTCTAAAATTTTTCTTTCACAAAACAATAATGGCGCCCCACCACCGCTAAAATATTCAACATATTGTTGCCACACAGCACGTGCGCAAGCAGTATTATTTACTTTTTTTTTATTGTCCTCTCATGTCGTGCAGGGACATTTCTAAACACGTGCCACTACTATAGACACCCAGCAGGTGTGATATTTAAAGGAATTTTTTTTTCACTTTAACCACTTAACCACTTCCCCACCGCGCCATAAGCATTTTACTGCTACGGCGCGGTGGAGTTGCTTTGACACGACGTCCCTGGGACGTCCTCGTGCACTTCCGCGATTGCGCTTCCCCTGGGACGCGCTCGCGAAAGTGTCCGTGCTCGCCGGGTCTAGAAGACCCGGCGCATCACGGATCACGGTAAATTGCCGCTGATAGCGGCCGTTTACCACGTGATCGCGCCGTCGAATGACGGCGCGATCACTTGTAAACAAACCGGCGTCATTTGATGACGCCAGTTCCTCCCTCTCCTCCCTCTGCTCTCTGTACCGTTCGGTACAGTGTGCGAGGAGAGGGGGGGGGAGCGGGGTGTCAGCAGCTGAGCTGTGGCTGGATCTGTGACAAATGCAGTCACAGATCCAGCCATCCCTCAAAACATCCCAGCTCTGCAATCCCCTAGTACCCTGCAATCCCCAGTACCCAGCAATCCCCCAGTACCCAACAATACCCCCACAATACCCCAGTACCCAACAATACCCCAGTACCCCACAATACCCCAATACCCCACAATACCCCAGTACCCAACAATACCCAACAATACCCCAGTACCCAACAATACCCCAGTACCCCACAATACCCCAGTACCCCACAATACCCCAGTACCCAACAATACCCCAGTACCCAACAATACCCCACAATACCCCAGTACCCCACAATACCCCAGTACCCCACAATACCCCAGTACCCAACAATACCCCAGTACCCAACAATACACCAGTACCCCACAATACCCCAGTACTCAACAATACCCCAGTACTCAACAATACCCCAGTACTCAACAATACTCAACAATACCCCAGTACTCAACAATACCCCAGTACTCAACAATACCCCAGTACTCAACAATACCCCAGTACTCGGCAATACCCCAATACTCAACAATACCCCAGTACTCGGCAATACCCCAATACTCGGCAATACCCCAATACTCTGCATGATACTTTGCAATACCCCAATACTCGGCAATACCCCAATACTCTGCATGATACTTGGCAATACCCCAATACTCGGCAATACCCCAATACTCGGCAATACCCCAATACTCTGCATGATACTTTGCAATACCCCAATACTCGGCAATACCCCAATACTCAACAATACCCCAATACTCAACAATACCCCAATACTCAACAATACCCCAATACTCGGCAATACCCCAATACTCGGCAATACCCCAATACTCGGCAATACCCCAATACCCTGCATGATACTTTGCAATACCCCAATACTCTGCAATACCCTGTGCGATACTCTGCAATACCGCCTATGGGGATTTTTAAGTAGCGAGGTTTGGCGCCATTTCACGAGTGTGCGCAATTTTGAAGTGTGACATGTTGGGTATCTATTTACTCGGCGTAACTTCATCTTTCACATTATGAAAAAAAATTGGGCTAACTTTACTGTTTTGTTTTGTTTTAAGCACAAAACAGTTTTTTTAAAAACACGCGTTCAATAAATTTCTGCGAAAATACCGTGCGAGATAAAACATTGTAACGGCCGCCATTGTATTCTCTAGGGTCTTTGCTAAAAAAGCATATATAATGTTTTGGGGTTCTATGTAATTTTCTAGCAAATAAATGATGATTTTTCCTTGTAGGCGAGAAATGTCAGAATTGGCCTGGGTGTTCCAGAACGCCTGGTGGCGCTCCCTGCATGTTGGGCCTCTGTATGTGGCCACGCTGTGTAAAAGTCCCACACATGGGGTATCGCCATACTCGGGAGGAATAGCAGAATGTGTTTTGGGGTGTAATTTGTGCTATGCATATGCTGTGTGTGAGAAATAACCTGCTAATATGACAGAAACAAGTTTTTTTTTTTTTTTTTTACAGAATTTTCAGTCGTTTTTCTTTTATAGCGCAAAAAATAAAAAACCCAGAAGTGATCAAATACCACCAAAAGAAAGCTCTATTTGTGTGAAAAAAAGGACAAAAATTTCAAATGGGTAGAATGTTGTATGACTGAGTAATTGTCATTCATATTGTGAGAGCACCGAAAGCTGAAAATTGGTCTGGTTAGGAAGGGGGTTTAAGTGCCCAGTGGTCAAGTGGTTAAGGACCCCCGCACGCACATATACGGCCACAGAATGGCTCGTACAGGCACAAGGGCGTAAATTTACGTCCCCGCCTAAGTGCGGTTCGGGGGTCCCATCGGGACCCCCTCCGCGGCGTGCGGGGGTCCCCCTGGCTCCGGGAGCGATCCGGGATCAGCGGGCGGATGTCGGCGAATACCCGCCCCCCCGCGATCGCTCCCAGCCAATGGGAGCGCGCTCCCATCCTGTCAGTTCCTCCTCCTGTGTTTACACAGGAAGGAGGAAATGATGTAATCTCTCATCGCAGCGCTGTTTCCCAGCGCTGCTGATGAGAGAAGACATCACAAGTAAGTGTGCACCAACACAACACTGACACACACTCACATAGGCATATTAACCCCTTGTGATCGCCCCCCCCACCACCCCTGTCACAGTGTCACTGAATGCAGTGATCTAATCACTGCATTTAGTGTCAGTGTGACAGGCAGTGTAAAAAACAGTTAGTGTTAGGTTCAGGATAGCCCCCCCACCCCCCCTAATAAAGTTTTAACCCCCTGATCACCGCCCTAGTTAACCCTTTCACTCCCTATTGCCAGCGTCACTAAGCGATCATTTTTCTGATCGCTGTATTAGTGTCGCTGTTCCCGCTAGGTAGCTATTTTTTTTTATTGCAATTTTTTTTTTTACTAAAGACATGTGGCTAAATAAATTTTGGCCTAAATGTTTGACTAAAATTTAGTTTATTTGATTTTTTTTTAACAAAAAGTAAAAAATAGTGTTTTTTTTTCAAAAATGTCGCTCTATTTTTGTATATAGCGCAAAAAATAAAAATCGCAGAGGTGATCAAATACCACCAAAAGAAAGCTCTATTTGTGGGAAGAAAAGGACGCAAATTTTGTTTGTCTGTTAAAGCGACGCAGTGCCGAATCGCAAAAACACCTTGGGTCATTTACCAGCGTATTGGTCCGGGTCTTAAGTGGTTAAGCATCATTAAAATGGCTGCTCCGGAAAAAACTGCAGTTTTTAAAACTTTTTTTTCTATTGATACATGTTCCCTGGGGCAAGACCCGGGTTCTGAACGACGTTTTCCAACATTGAATTGAATATTGGTCTTTAAAATGGTAGTTTTTGAATTTTCGAGTCCCATAGACTTCAATGGGGTTCTAAATGTTCGCACGAACCCATGGTCTGTTTGAACGTTCTGATGCGAACCAAACAAGGGTATGTTCGGCTCATCCCTAATAAGCAGTGATGTGTTCCAATTGGTCTTTTAAAAAATTCAAAATGAAAAACCCAAATCGCAGGAAAAACGTATGCCGAAAAACACGGCAAGCACCGCAAAAAGCACTCCAAAAACGCTCAAAAGCAACATGCATAGGTGTGAATCGAGCCTTTTGCAGGAAAAAAATCACCGACCCTTTCCAAAAACGTAGGGGCACAAAAAAAGCATTGATGTGAACATGTTCCATAGGAAATATATAACAGAAAACAGTGCAGCGCAAACCAAATAATATATAAAGGTGATAGGAAGTATAATAAACTTGCTCATAAAAGATAAGAAAGAAAAAAGTCCACGAAGAAAGAAATAAGATCCTGCGACCAAATTTAAAGGAATCTTCACAACGTGTATTGCAGAGCACCAAAATTCAAAACGTGATCCCTCCACCAGTGAAGATGTGTACTCTCACCTCAGGTTATGACCCCTGTTTTTCAGAAGGTCTATAAAAGCCTATTGAAATCAATGGCAGGAAACCAGGTGACACAGTGATGAATAATATTCCTCCAGGAGAGATAGCCGTATAACCAGGAAACACAATAGCATTCAAATCCTCAGTGTAGCTGCCAGAAAAGGCATGAACCGGTATATGCAGAAAGATAGAATAAAATCTAAGAGCTTCTGCTTAGTTCAAATGGCTTTAATTCAATAAAAACGACATACAGGCTACTCACACTTTAGTAAATTCAATTAGGCATGAAAGGTATATACACACAGCATCACAGCAACATCAAGTATATGGGACCACAGCGAGCGACGTGAAACGAAGGCTCCTGACCTCCGGACGCGTTGCGTTTGACAACTTCCTCAGCACGGTCTGGAAGCTGTTTTTCATTCTTAAATTTTTTCTAATAACTCATAATATTTGTTATTTACATTTAAAATTTTGATTCTCATATATTCTTGCGCTGATTGCACCCCCCACTATTGTTATATTCCATAGAAAACCATGTTAAAAAATTTCCCTGCATTTCTGCAAAATGCTTCAAAAAACGTGAATGGAGCCTTAGGCTAGGTTCACACTAGTCAAATCTCTCTAAAGCCTCGTACACATGATCTGATTTTCCGATGAGAATTGTGTGTTGACAGCCTGTTGGTGGAAAATCTGACCGTTTGTACACTTTATTGGACAACTGTTGATGGATTTTCCGCGGACAAATGTTGGATGGCTGGCTTTACAATTTTCAATGGTCTGTAGTCGAATTTTCCTATCGTGTGTACACAAATCCATCGGACAAATGTCCAGTGTACAAACACGCATGCTTGGAAGCAATGCTCACCAAACAAAACATTAGCAGAAGGTGCCCAAAGGATGGTGTCCCTTTAATACATACAGACTGTTCTTCCGTTTTTCATCCATCTGTTGACGGATGAAAACGAACATCTATGCATCTCTATGGAAAAAATGGGCGATCATCTGATTGCATCCGCTTCTGTCAACATCCCTTTTTTGAAAAATTGATGTAAACCGACAAATGGACAGTTTTTCATCCTGGATAGTTCTGAAATTTCCTTTAAGAACTAAAACATTGAAGTCTTGTGTAGTGTGGTCCAGTTGTGAGAAATGATGTCCCACATGTGTGAAGAAACTGTCTTCCTTATGCTCCTTGATGGTTTGTCTGTGCAAATTCACCTTCACTTGCAACTTCTGTCCTCTTTCACCAACATAAGATCCTTTGCTACACCTGTTGCCTTGAATGAGGTATATAACATTACTGGAGGTACAGTTGTATGATCCCGTGATATTGAAGGTCATATTTGTGTGTGTGACACTTTTGGATAGATTGATCTGGTTTCACAGTTTGCAGTGTTTTTGATTGCAGGGTTTGCTTCCATTATTTGTGACTTCATAATCAGAGGGAAGTTTCCTGCTGATTAGTTTGTGTCTGAGGTTGGGTGGTTGTCTGAAAGCCAATAATGGGGGTTGTTGGAATATTTTTTTCAGAGTTTTAGCCTCACTGTCACTGTATTAATATGGGTCAAATCTCCCTCAGAGATTTTTTGTTTTGGTTTTGTATCAACATTTCACCTACTAAAACTTTTGTGAATCGGTACTGCTTGGATCTTGAAGAAAGGGACACACCCCAAAAGCTTGTCCATGAATAATTATATATTAGTGCAAATAAAAAAAGTATCACGACCAGTACTCAATTTTGTCTGAGATTTGACCCATATTAATACAGTGACAGTAAGGCCGTGTACACACGGCAGAGAACCTCGACGGGCAGAACACATCGTTCCGCCCGTCGAGGTTCTCTGCCGGCCGTCGAAATCGGCGACCCGCCCGTCGGGAATGGCAACCAGCGTGCTCTCTTTTCGCTCGACACACGGCCGAGGTTCTTGCACACGGCCGAGGTTCTTGCTGGAATGCAGCTTCCAGCGAGGTTCTCGCTGGTTTCCAGCGAGAACCTCGGTCGTGTGTACGCCGCCTGAGGATAAAACTCTAAAAAAAATATTCCAACAACCCCCATTATTGGCTTTCAGACAACCACCCAACCTCAGACACAAACTAATTAGCAGGAAACTTCCCTCTGATTATGAAGTCACAAATAATGGAAGCAAACCCTGCAATAAAAAGCCATTGGCTCCTGCTGTTGTCAATCAAATTCAGTGACACGGAAGCGAGCCTGCACGGGTGCCCCCATGGAAAAATGCTTTCTGTGGGGACACCCAATAAAGGGAAGAAGCGCCAGTGGGGGGACCCCAGAAGAGGAGGATGGGGCTGCTCTGTGCAAAAAGAGGAGGGTATGCGTGTCAGAGACTGACACCCAGAAACCGGAAGTCACATAAGACATCCAGACCATGACCACTCAGCCTGCTACGGCATAGATGGTGTCTGCACAGAAGGGTCGGAGAGCTGTAAAAGGTCCCTCCCCTAAGTACATTCTGAATGGCCGCGTATCATGCTTCCAGGAAGCCACGACACAGGGAAACCTCAGGGCGGGGGCGAGCACCCAGAAAATCCTCTCTCCCATAGGATGTTACCCAAATGGAAAGGAGGAAAACCCAGTGGACACCCTTGGGCGTCTGTGTGGAATCGAATGGCAAAAGAGCAGGATCAAATCTCTGGAGCACAGCAAACCTCGAAAAAAAAAGAAAAGAAAAGGGGGAAAAAACACCCATCTTGGTTGATCTGTAAATAGGTAAAAACAGTCATGCAAATACATTACATAGTTTACATTAAATTCATACACCTCCACAAAGGGACATCATAATATACAGTACACATAATACAACATATTATTTGTTACATTTTCCTCCTTTAACAGAGGAATAGCACTGACAATATTATTCCAAGTGCAATCTCTCGGACATCGAGTGAGTGCACACATTCAAGACATCAATAATACCCCAAGACAATCGGGCAGAGGCAAGCGACAGGACGGAATATCATATCAGGCAATTATCACAATCTATATGGAAGTAACAACAAATGAAGAATAATAAATAATATAAAATCCAAAAAGAAAATAAAGAACCATCAAGCTGCCCAGACCAGGTATCAGTCACAAGAAAGGCTTGTAGCTGATGCCCTCATTTAGGCCTGGGAAACTAGTGGCCTGTAACGGATTTATCCACCTTGTCTCCAATTGTAGGGGCTTCTTGTCAATGTCACCCCCACGTTCATGTTGGGGTAAATGTTCTTTCCTGAAGAAGCTGTTCCGGCGAAACATGTTGAAATAAGTGGATGTAAATTTTGTATGTGATTACAACAACTCATTGTCAGTAATAGGATGTGTGTACCCCCCCCCCCCCACACACACACTACTATATGTGGGAATGGAGTGAGAATAAAATATAGCTAGTAAGTTCATGAAAACACATGTTATGTATGGTGTTGTGTAATTTTTGTAATCCTTTGTATTAAATGTGAACGCACGTCATGATAACACAAAGAGAAAAGTTCCCAGTCCCCCAAAAAATTTCAATCACACACACGACCATAGGGTGTGCACCTCAAAGCTCAAACACACATGTAGGCGGTGCGCACATGTGTGTATGTGTGAATATCAGTGGCGGCTGGTGCTCAAAATTTTTGGCGGGGCACAAACGAAAAATAAAATAAAAATTGCAGCCTCACTGTGCCCATCACATGCAGCCACTGTGCCATCAAACGCAGCCACTGTGTCATGCCACCAAATGCAGCCACTGTGCCATCAATTGTCACCACTGTGCCATGCCATCAAACAGCAACTATGCCATCAATTGTCACCACTGTGCCATGCCATCAAACGCAGCCACTGTGCCATCAATTGTCACCACTGTGCCATGCAACACAGCAACTGTGCCATCAATTGTCACCACTGTTCCATGCCACCAAATTCAGCCTGTAACGGTCACCACCGCTTACGACCTTCCATCCAACCACGACAAGCTTAACTGACACACTCCGACAATATTGCATACACGATCCATATCCTTTCCCAGAATAAGACGAGACAGAGCTCCGTTCTTGCTTCCAAAGTAGTGTTGCTCACGAATATTCGTATTGCGAATATTCGGCTCGAATATGGCATATTCGAGTATTCGCGATATATTGCGAATTTCGCGGTGAATATTCGCTATTTCGAATATTCGTATTTTTTTTATTTTTTTTTTAGAACAGATCACATCCTAGAGATCCCCATCGACGTCTAAAAGCATTGCTGGTATGATTAGAGACCTTGGGCCGAGTAGCTGCAGTGATCAATTTATATTGCCGAAAAATCGCAATGCGATTATTCGGCAATAGCGATATCGCGCGATTATTTTCGAGAAATTCGCAATATTGTTTTTAGCTAAAATAACACATATATATTCGATTTCAGAGTGTTACTGTCGAAATTCCGCAATAAATTTCTCATTCGCATTTTTGCGAAATTACGATAAAATATCAAGAATATTCTGAGCCAATCAGAGTGCTCCATTCCGCATTTCTCGAATATTCGCAATTATTTTGTATTGTAATATATCAAGAATATTCTGAGCCAATCAGAGTGCTCCTTCCGCATTTGCCGAATATTCGCAATTATTTTGTATTGTAATATATCACGAATATTCTGAGCCAATCAGAGTGCTCCTTCCGCATTTGCCGAATATTCGCAATTATTTTGTATTGTAATATATCACGAATATTCTGAGCCAATCAGAGTGCTCCTTCCGCATTTGCCGAATATTCGCAATTATTTTGTATTGTAATATATCACGAATATTCTGAGCCAATCAGAGTGCTCCTTCCGCATTTGCCAAATATTCGCAATTATTTTGTATTGTAATATATCACTAATATTCTGAGCCAATCAGAGTGCTCCTTCCGCATTTGCCGAATATTTGCAATTATTTTGTATTGTAATATATCAGGAATATTCTGAGCCAATCAGAGTGCTCCATTCCGCATTTCTCGAATATTCGCAATTATTTTGTATTATAAAATATCACGAATATTCTGAGCCAATCAGAGTGCTCCATTCCGCATTTCTCGAATATTCGCAATAGCGAAAAATCGCAATAGCGAAAAATCGCAATAGCGAAAATTCGCAATCATTTAATTTCCAAAAAATATCACGAATATTCGTATTTAGCGAATATATCTCGAATATTCGACTATATATTCGAGATATATCGCGAAATCGAATATGGCATATTCTGCTCAACACTATAAATCCAAAGATATCACAATTTATTAGTTTCCTTAGCTTGCTTATATCCAGTACAGCATAATACAGTTAATCACAGGACAATGCAATCTCCACCCCCCTTCACACCATGGGGGGCTTCAATCACACTCTAAAAGGCATTCAGGTAAGCTAACCATGTAGACTGGTCGGCACCGTATTTTCAATAGTGTTCAATTAACCTTGAATAGTAACACAGACATCTTTATCACACAATGATTTTCCCTTTTGAATAATACACAATCACAGATAATCTTCACACACAGAAAGGAAACCTCAATCACATTACCTAGACAGACTTATCACACAATGGCAGAGTCTTGTGAGAGTGGGTGTCTTTACAGTGGTTAGCCAACACCTTAAGATATTTCAATAGCCTATTATACAAAAAGTATGACTCACTGGCTGACCTTGTCATGTCATCATGACTCCTTGTGATATCTCAGTCCAGAAATATGAAGTATTAATAATGTCCCATCACATGTAATATATGAATTATGATTCACTATTAGCCACCCTACACCCAAAAGGGCACAGGGTGGATTTCGACCCAAGAGTTATTGTTGCTGCTGGCACAGGAGTATCTCTCATCCTTCCAACGTCTCTGGGTGTCACAGGCCATTCTGTTACATCTCTCCCCTTTCGGTGGGAGACGGACACAGGTGGTAACCCCAAACGGGTTGACTCCGAAGTCCGTCAGTAGTTCCCGTCCTCCAATGCTGGTATCCATACTGTACTCCAAATAAATGGCTCCAAACTGAGCATTACTCACCCAGCCAACCTCTGCCTCTCTCAGAGAACACGCCTGCCGCTGGGGAGAAGGCAGGGTAGCTGGGCTCAGTCCATCATGCTGTTGGGGGTCTGGGCCAACTGCCCCCCCTTCCTGGGGTATACCAGTGGAGACTGAAGTCTCATCCACTGGTGCTTGGTGAAAACCCCCCGGTGCTTGCAAAGCAAAGCCGACATCCTCCTGTCCCAGTCCTGTACCATTTTCTGGGGTTGTGCCAGTGGAGACTGAAGTCCCATCCACTACCCCAGGAACCCCCTCTTCTGTTAGTGAGGAGCAGAGGCCTATGACACTCTGCTCTGTTGCCAGCTCTTCCGCTGGGTTGCTGTGAGTGAAGACCACAGTCCCATCCACTACCACAGTGTCCCCCTCTTCCGTTAGTGGAGAGCAGAGGTCCGTGACCCTCTGTTCTGTTGCCAGCTCTTCCGCTGTGTTGCTGTGAGTGGAGACCACAGTCCCATCCACTACCACAGGGTCCCCCTCTTCTGCTAGTTGGGAGCAGAGGCTTGGGGTACCCTGCTCTGTTGCCAGTGATTCAGCTGGGGGTAAAAGCTTTACCACCTCAGCTTGTTGCTGGAGAGGGGGGCCAACCGCCCCGGCTCCCTGGAACTCCACACCATCCGCTTCGGCTTTAGGGATGAAAATCTCCATATTTTCCACTGCCGATTCATCAGCCAGGAGTTCACAGTTGTCATCTGAACTTTCCTCATAGTCCCAGGCAATGGGAGCCCCACCCTGCTGCTGAGCCGAGTCTAGCAGCTGTCTGTAGGCGACATCCAGCTCCCATTCCCGAATGGCCAGAAATTCCAAATCTTCCTGTGACCAGTGGCCTCCCGAGATATTTAATTTCTCCTCTCTGTGCTCCATTATGTCCTCCAAGCGCCACTCCCGATCATCCCCAAAGTCGGGATCACTGGACATCCTCCAATATAATACTCCCAGGCCATCATAGTCATAGCCTTCTGTGGGGCTGTAATCTGCTGGCCACGGGCACTCTTGGGCTACATACCACCGGAGGGCTCTGTAGCTCTCATCCAGCTGCATCTCTGCCTGGATCAGCCTGCTTAACTCCGCTATCCACTCCTGCTTCGGTTGTTTCCCCAACAACGGCATTCGTACGTCATACTGCGGCCAGTACCTTGCATAGATGGAGGGCAGGACCTTTCCTTGGTGTTGCTGCTCCAGAGCTAGCGCTTCCTTCCAGAGTTGGCACCGAATAACATCCGACCATCCCAACAGGACCTCCTCTGATACTGGTCCTCTATGCTGTATCCGCATCTCTTGTAACCTCCTTTGGAATTCCTCTTCCATGGAGACTGGTATCTGCACCTCTCCTCTCTCTTCAGTTGCTGCAGCACTTCTTCGCTGTCGCAAGGTGGCATCCACAGCCGCTATAACCCTGTCTATGATCTCCGGCGGAGGATTAGGACCATATTGTGCCAATCCATGTTTAACAGCCCGATCAAAAAATTCTTCCTCGGGTGTCCTGTCTGTTACGCTGGGCCTCTTAGCTCTATTCATTTCGTCAAGTTTTGCGATAATGTCCCTTTTCTTACGGTTGCTGGCCGGTCTGCCCCGGCTCTCCAGTAAGTCCATGAGGGAAGAGAGCTTCATCCGTTCATACAGTGTCTCCATTGTCATGTGTCCTTGTAGCCGTCCTTCTGAAGATGGAATCATCCCACTGCTGCCACCAATGTAATGGTCACCACCGCTTACGACCTTCCATCCAACCACGACAAGCTTATCTGACACACTCCGACAATATTGTATACACGATCCATATCCTTTCCCAGAATAAGACGAGACAGAGCTCCGTTCTTGCTTCCAAAGATATCACAATTTATTAGTTTCCTTAGCTTGCTTATATCCAGTACAGCATAATACAGTTAATCACAGGACAATGCAATCTCCACCCCCCTTCACACCATGGGGGGCTTCAATCACACTCTAAAAGGCATTCAGGTAAGCTAACCATGTAGACCGGTCGGCACCGTATTTTCAATAGTGTTCAATTAACCTTGAATAGTAACACAGACATCTTTATCACACAATGATTTTCCCTTTTGAATAATACACAATCACAGATAATCTTCACACACAGAAAGGAAACCTCAATCACATTACCTAGACAGACTTATCACACAATGGCAGAGTCTTGTGAGAGTGGGTGTCTTTACAGTGGTTAGCCAACAACTTAAGATATTTCAATAGCCTATTATACAAAAGGTATGACTCACTGGCTGACCTGGTCATGTCATCATGACTCCTTGTGATATCTCAGTCCAGAAATATGAAGTATTAATAATGTCTCATCACATGTAATATATGAATTATGATTCACTATTAGCCACCCTACACCCAAAAGGGCACAGGGTGGATTTCGACCCAAGAGTTATTGTTGCTGCTGGCACAGGAGTATCTCTCATCCTTCCAACGTCTCTGGGTGTCACAGGCCATTCTGTTACACAGCCACTGTGCCATCAATTGTCACCACTGTGCCATGCCATCAAACACAGCAACTGTGCCATCAATTGTCACCACTGTGCCATGCCATCAAATGCAGTCACTGTGCCATCAATTGTCACCACTGTGCCATCAATTGTCACCACTGTGCCATCAATTGTCACCACTGTGCCATGCCATCAAATGCAGTCACTGTGCCATCAATTGTCACCACTGTGCCATGCCATCAAACAGCAACTGTGCCATCAATTGTCACCACTGTGCCATGCCATCAAACGCAGCCACTGTGCCATCAATTGTGACCACAGCAACTGTGCCATCAATTGTCACCACTGTGCCATGCCATCAAATGCAGTCACTGTGCCATCAATTGTCAGCACTGTGCCATGAAAAACAGCAACTGTGCTATCAATTGTCACCACTGTGCCATGCCATCAAACACAGCAACTGTGCCATCAATTGTCACCACTGTGCCATGCCATCAAATGCAGTCACTGTGCCATCAATTGTCACCACTGTGCCATGCCATCAAACGCAGCTACTGTGCCATCAAACGCAGCCACTGTGCCATCAATTGTCACCACTGTGCCATGCCATCAAACGCAGCCACTGTTCCATCAATTGTCACCACTGTGCCATTTCATCAAACGCAGCCACTGTGCCCCTCAATTGTTGCCACTGTGCCAATTGTCACCACTGTGCCCTTTAATTGTGACCTCTGTGCCCATTTATGCCACTGTGCATGTCACTGTGCCCTTTAATTGTCACCACTGTGCCCCATGATGCCACTGTGCCCATTGTCACCACTGTGCCCCATGATGCCACTATGCCCATTGTCACCACTGTGCCCCATGATGTCACTGTGCCAATTGTCACCTCTGTGCGCTTTATCACCAATCTGCCCCATGATGCCACTGTGCCCATTGTCGCCCCTTTCCCTGTAAAAAACACTTACCTGAAGCTTCCATGTCCTCCCTCGATGTCTTCTGCCGCCGTGGTGAAGCTTCAGCCAATCAGGTTGCTGATAACCAGAATCCGGGAACCTGATTGGCTGAAACGGCCGTCAGTCTTATGCAAGGAATGCAGGTTGCCTGCGCTCCGAGTATAGACTTGCGAGAGCCGGAGGGCGGTACTGGAAAAGCCTATGAGAGCCGCTGACTTTTATAGGCAGTTCCCCTCAGCCAACCAGCTGCCGCTATTCGGGTAACCGACGACCCATGTCCGGTTATATGAATAGACCCGGCAGCTGGCAACAATAATAACACACATTCAATGCATTGCATTGAATGTGTGTTATTTGCAAGAGGGGGTGGCGCTGCAGCGCCCTCTATAGACGGCCGCCAGAACTGCAGTTAAAATGTCAAAATTACATTTTAGCCGAATAAAAGTTCTTAAAGGGCCCGTTTTTTTTTGTGTGACTGCGGGAGGGGGGGGGGGGCGGCGCCCATGTGTCCCTATGGACGGGCCGCCACTGGTGTGTATATATATATATATATATATATATATATATATATATATATATATATATATATATATATATACACATACAGTGTATATATATATATATATATATATATACACTGTAAATACAAGTCTGCAATTTCTCCTGCATCTGCTGTCGTGCGGCAATGCACAACAATGGAAATCCCATCATTTTCTATGGTCCCTGTTTCCATCAATGCAACATGGTGTAGTGCAATTTTTGGAAAGGTGCAGGTGCTTCTTTTGGTACAGCATAGTGTGTTTTTTGCACTATAGACTTTAACTGGACCACATAAAAAATGCATTTACATGCATTTTTGGCAGGGTTTTATTCTTAACTATTAGTCTCCATCTCCTGAAGCATTAAAAACCACTACAAAAACACATGATTATGCATCAGCACTATTGTGAACTAGGCTGATATATTTGTCTCCAGTGTGCCGGTAATTTAGTAAACTATTATATGTATAAGACGCACTGTTGACAGCATTGAATTCATAAATTTGATATATATCAAACAGGCCTAAACAAGAGAAGTAATTACCATTTTGTTCTGCGCAGGTTTGGTCCTTGGTGTAGTCACTATTCCTGTTCCGTACTGTGGAGTCTGGTGAGTCCTTAGTAGTCGCCATGGTGTTTTACTACAAAGTTTTATAGTTACAAAGTAGAAAAGGTCCTCTGAGCTCAGTTTCATTCAGTGAAAGGCCATCAAGCCTCCTATTTCCTTTATTTATTCTCCTTTCTCCCTTATCCTCAAATGGCCCAGAGAATTGGCAAGCTTAATCCTGTTTTCAACACAAAATCCAATAACCTTTGGAATTAAAGGGAACTTTGAGCCATGTATGCAAATGATCTGGTGCCAAGAAAAACTAGCACTTATGTGTCATTCTGGACTTTCAATCCCAATCTAATCTGATATTTCACTTTCTACCCTGGAACCTGGTAGACAAACTTAACCACTTCAGCCCCGGAAGATTTTACCCCCTCAATGACCAGGTCATTTTTTGCGGTACGGCATTGTGTCATTTTAACAGACAATTGCGCGGTCGTGCAATGCTGTACGCAAACAAAATTGATGTCCTTTTTTCCCCATAAATTGAGTTTTCTTTTGGTGATATTTGATTACCTCTGCGGTTTTAATTTTTGCGCTATAAACAAAAAAAGACCGTCAATTGAAAAAAAATATATATTTTTTACCTTCTGCTATAAAACACATCAAATAAAAAAATGATTGAAATTGAATTTCTTCAATGTAGGCCAATTTGTATTCTGCTACATGTTTTTAGTAAAAATAAAATCACAATTAGCCTATATTGATTGTCGGTAAATAATGTATAACACCGGGAATTCCTGCGCTAAACAAATGATTATAAAGGAATGATGTGATGATGAAAAATACTTTCCTGACACAGCATGACAGCATATACGTATGGGAAGGCTCTGCCCCCCTGCCCAATCAGGACCGGTTATACTATAAAAGTAGGTCTCCTCCCCTACCCCAGCATTCTCTGTTTTTTCCTTCACTGCTACAGGCGGTTATACTACTGCTAAAGAAAGCAGGATTTTTTATTTTTCCCTCACTTGGCCGGACACTTCCCGCCAAGCCGCACAGGTTCAAAGCCTCTCCTGTGAAGAAGCTCCCCACTGTACAGGCAGACCTGAACGCCTAATGGGGGAGGCCTCACCCCAGCAGGATCCAGGAAGATGGGGGTGAAGGCATATGGTCTCTAGGGATTGCTCATTTATCATGACGCCATGTATGGACATTCATTGGACTTTGGACATGAAGCATGCAGGTGGTAAGGCACCACATGGTGCACACAATTCTATTCAGTTACTGCTGCAAGTATAGGCAAGTATGTGGTTAAACTTGCATTACTGAAGGGCTGTGGTTGTGTCTGCAATACTGCTAATGATGATAGCAGGTGCTGTGCTGGGCTGAAGCCGTCCATTTAACTGAATAAGCCTGGCTCTACAGTCTTGATTTATTTCCTGTAGGTTTGTGGTTAATTTGCATTTCTGAAAAGCATATATCACACATGTGAATGTAACTGGATGTCTGTAGTGTCACTCTGTTTACTAATATTAAACAGACTAAAGGATGTGTTTGCAGCATTGCTGAAGTTTGAACTGATATCAGGTGATATTGAGAGCCCTTTCAGGTTAGTGCAGGGATTGGGCCTGCAGTAGGGGCTCACTGTGTATGGAAGTTTGGTCTTCTCTGGTAGGTTTAACTTGCTAGTGCCAGGGATGGACTGGCCATTGGGACTACAGGGAGTTTCCCGGTGGGCCGATGGCTCAGTGGGCCGGCTTCAGTGACAGCGGACCGCCGCCCCCTCTGTCTGTTCCTCCCTGCAGTGCTCACCTGGGGGGAACAAAGAAGCAGGGGGGACGACAGAGGAGCATGGGGGGGAAGGGACAGACAGACAGCTGACTCAACAGCTATGGCCTGGGAGTTTCTCGCTTCTGCCTAATCATGTCCCATGGGGGGGGGGGCACCGAACTGATTCTTTGCCCCGGGTGAAATAATGTCTAGCTTCCCCACTGATACTGCCTATAAGAGTACCAGTACCAGCTGTTCTACTCTAATAAAGTAGAATGGCTAGTGAAGGGGGAGAGGGGGCTTGGGTGGCCGGGGGGGGGGGATGGAGTGCGGGAGTTGTCGGGTCGCCATGGGAGAGACCTGTCGAAGTGGGCCAGTCTGGATGAAGTCCAGGGCCAAATTTCCCAGTCCATCCCTGGCTAGTGCTAATGTCATAGGATCATTAATTTGTGTTGCATTCCTGTGATTACATTAACTCCACACTAGGTAAGGCTGTGATGTGTTTACTTCTATGCATTTACATGTTGACCTTGGTGCTAAAATGTCAGGATCTGTTTAGTCACACTCCTTAGTACTTGTTAGCAATAGGTAATTGCTTGTGTTATTTGGGGTACCCCACTGAAAGATATGGGGTTTGTAGTGGTTACTATTTATGGGAAAATTAATCCCAGGCATCTGTGAACCAGTAGCAATCAGCCTTCCTAGAGACCAGCAACTTTGAATAAAGGTGAGGGCAGGTAAGTATATGCTATATCCTAAAAAAGAGTGCACATTATGGGCATAATGAGTGTACATCTCAAGCCCTCAACACCAAACACCAGTCTACCTGCTTCTGCGACAAGGGACAGATCCTCTTCAACCCTGAAAAAAATCTCACTATGTAGCTAACTGCCAGAAATCGCTACAGGAATCATAGTGGTCGGGTGTAACTGATGTGACGGCCAGAATGCAAAACAAGGTTGCAGGCCAAAGACAGTGACAAAGGGGCAGAGACTGAGAAGGCCTGCAGTCACTAATGGTTCCATACCAAGCCTAATCAAACAACCGTGCTTGTTTAAAGGCAACCTCTACCTGAGAGCTTGCTTATGGAAAATCGCTCTGACTAGTTGGCATATCAGAAGCAAGAGACGGCGACTTTAACCCCGTCCAAACTGACTGTGTGGAACTCAGGTACTAAGCTATTCAAGCAAAATCAGCTAAAGGGTACCTCTGCCTCTAGAGCATGAATGAATGAAAACTTATATAGCGCGGCACATGCGAACTGAATCGCCTCTGGGCGCTTGTTGATCCTGTCTCCTTTGGTATCAAAGAGCAGCCAGCCAAACAGGCTTCAGCAGATTAACCAAGGGTACCATTCTTCCAAACAGAGGAAACAATATCCTTGCAGAGACCCTGTGACAGCAAGTAGATCTGGAGATCAACAAGATTCATACTACTGTTAAGTAGTGTTGTTGTGACCTGCGATGAGGCAGGATGGAAGCAGAGCTCTGGTCAGTGATAAGCTCTCTATGGCAGATCCTAGATTGAAAGGTAATAGCCAATGATGCAGTTCAGTCACTGCGGATACAAGACTGTATGCTGTTTCTCCAGAAATCATTGTGGCCAGTGAACCCTTATGGCCCCTCCCACAAGTGAACACATGCTGCTTTAGTCAGAGTGGTGACTGCTCAAGTCGGATCTGACAATATCTAAAAGGAAGATTAATTCCTTATGTTAATCACCAAAGATCAGAGGATAGCCAAAAAATTGACAAGTTAAACATGGGAGAACTATGGCGGAGAATAAAGAATCGATAATCTTTATTAGCCTAAACCCAAGTCGCCCAATAGGGTCAGCTGACAGTTGGATGTAAATTTCAGCGAAGGATCCATGAGTCCTGTGCATTAGGAAGCCAATGGAATTGTTTCATTCCTCTACTAATTCATTGCATTCCCTCCATGATGCATCAGAGCACAAGGGCTATGATTACATGGGCGTTGGTCATAGTAAAACTTGAATAACAAGAGGGTCTAAAAGGATGGCTTCTTCCATCGTGGCAATTAATCTCTCCAGTCGTCAGTAAAGCCTGACCTCCTCAAATCCTACTCCAGGATTTTTAAGGAGTATTGTTCATAGCAGTGCTGCGACTTCAAGGTAGTCCCGACACTACGTTTGAACCCACTGTGGTCTAACTGGGGGCAGTGGACGACAAGAATCCACAGGCATTGATTCAAGACGCATAGGAATCGCAGTAAAATCGCACAATTTTATGCCGTAATACTGGAAACCTAGTCCATTAAGTCCAACCTGGTGGTGTGATAGGGGTAGTTACCTTGGTATACCCTGTATGTTGTGGTCATTCAGGCCGACTTGCGGGCACAAGGACTACTGGTAAGTCTTGTTTGAACAGCAAAGTGAGTAACTTGTATAGCGCTGATAAATGCGAACCGAATCGCCTCAAGGCGCTTTGTATCCAGAGTCATGCTGATACTTCAGGAGAGTTGTGGCACAGTGGCTTCCAAGTTCTGGGAAGGGTCCCAGTACAGACTCTAATCAAGTCGGGAGGAGCCATCATCGAGAGACAAACTAGTCTCATCGCAGTAATCACCTACTGGAAGGTAATTCTGAATGGGAAAAAGTTAATGAACAAAAATTAAGTTACACTCAGAGAAACAGTGTAAGTATCCCATTTGAACAGATGCTCTTTCCTATTGGTTGCATCCCACGATCGCAAAAGCGATAAAGTACCCTGTAATAACCCATGTGGTCCGAGGGGGGGCCCAAGCAGGGTTGACAACTGTATTGACTTTAGTAAAGAGAGACTTACTTCCCACGTGATAAACGATGACTCCACAGAGGAGAAAAATCCCCGATTGGGGAGGTAGCTAAGCTGATCTTTCAGCATACCAATCATCACAAGTTGTCACTCGTGGGGTAGTCATGCCAATGAATGACAAGGTGTCCAAAAGCCAGAGCTACAGCGGTCGCAGACTAAAGTCTTGCGGAAACACAACAGAGGGAGCCTCAACTATGCTGAAAGGACTCGGCAAAATGGGGAAGGCCTAGCCTCGCTGGCAAGAAGGAATGCAAAACTAGTCAACTTCTGTCAGAGGTATCTCCCAGCATGTTAGGGTTTTCTAGAACTTACAGCCAGAGGGCGTAAGATACAAAAGCCGTTGGATGACAAGGGACAGTCTCAAACAAGACAGTCAAGGGATCGGCAACGAGCAAGGCTATCAAGTTATTGGTCTGACCGTAACCTGGGTGGCTTCCCAGAGGTGGAAGCAGATAAACTAAGGACAGCCAGCTGGGTTGGCAGATTAGCCAATACGTATATATTTAACAAACCTAAGAGTCTCCAGGAGGCCTATACGGATTTGCAGCCGTTCGGTGGTGATGACGATAATTACCCTGTAGCTTGCAGGCAATGATGCCCACGGGTACAGTATCAGATCTGAGAACTCCCTATTCTCCTTCCTGAGATTCAACACCTCATACAGCGTGCCAACGGTATCTTCCAAATTCATACAAATTATATCGAGATACAGGAGACCAAGATGTGGAGGTCTCACCGTTTATTGTTTGAAATCTAATGGAGGTCAGGGTGTCTACTCCAGACTTCAAGTACCTTAGCTAAGAGAAGAACCTACAGAATTTAAAGGATGGAATTCTCTGTTCCTTACTGGAAGGAATGGATTGTATACAAGAGAGCCTAGAGACGGCATTAAAGGATACTGAAACACAGTCGTATCTATTCTTCACTCTCTGGGTTGCATATCCCAGCAACCAAGTCCGAAAGACCTAGGCAGGTTATTCTTTCCCCCATGGGGTCTTCCAAATAGTGTGAGACACGTTATCTCACTCTCCATTTAGAGGGACAAAACATCCTAAATATGACCAGGAACATGGGAATAAGTATTCCTTTTGGCAAATACAGTATGTAAAGTAGATCTAGAAGAATCTCAAACATCCAAGTGTCATACCATAAACTACCTTGTTGCTGAAATGATCAGGCAAAATGGCTCTAGTCTCTTCCTCAACACTATACAAAGGTTGGTATCTTGGCAACCTGAGTTAGAACATCATCATCCTTTTGGCAGATCCAAACGGAAGTGTTTGAAGTAGGCATGTGCAAAAGTGAAAAATTTGTTTCGTTTCGTTTCAATTCGTCATTTAATAAATTTCGTTAAGTTAGGTTCGTTACATGTGTTGAATTCGTTTTCGGAATTCGTTCGTTTTCGACCGAATTTCGAAAAATCCGGTCGAAATCGAAAATATTTCAACCGTTTTTCGAATTCGTTAGTTTTCGACCGAATTTCGAAAAAAACGGTCGAAATCGAAAATATTTCAACCAGATTAGAAAACAAATAGTCTCTTTTCGAATAGATTTTTTTTCGAATTAAATTCGAAAATATTTTTTTTTTTTTTTTTTTCGATTTCCGATCGAATTTAGTCCGCGGGTATTCGATTCGGAATTCGAAAAAAAATTTTTTTCGATTTCGACCATTTTTTTTTCGAAATTCGGTCGAAAACGAACGAATTCCGAAAACGGTCGAAATTTTTCGCTAATATAGCAATTCGGGAATTCGTATGCATCCGAATGTCCGAATAATGGAAAATTCGTCCGAATTTCGATTCGGAACGAAACGAAATGCACATGCCTAGTTTGAAGTCCACAAACTTGGAAAAGAGATTCAAGGTTGAAGAGACATAGAATTGGCCCTTCTTCTAGGAGAAAAACGATAAACTCATCAGGCCAATGGCATCGGAAAAGGACAATCCCGCTGTCCAACGAAGACCATCGCAGTTGTACGGATACAATTAGTCAAAACCTAGATGGAGAGGACAAGTCCATCAGATGAGGGCAGAGACAGCTCCTCCAAGCCGGTGATGCATCTATTGACGGAACTCCAAAATAGTTCCTCCAGAGTTAATATCTAAACTACGACCTGGTCTACATTCAACATGTTGGGGGTCCATTCTGGCGGACCCAGCAGTCGTAACTACAATACATCTCAGTCGTTAGAGGGAATAGATCTAATCCTCTTAAACACTTGAGCAGTACCCACCCTTGTTGTCTGGTGACTTGGTACATCCCATACGTATATGCTGTCATGCTGTGTCAGGAAAAGGGAAAATGTTATACTTACCTAACGGTAATTTTCCTTTCCTGATGCAAGCATGACAGCATATAGGTTCCCTCCCTTAAAAAAAATTAAAATAAAAAAAAAAAATGGAAAGAAAAGGCAAATATGGGGCCTGAAACATTTAAAGTAAGGCCTTCCGCAGCGATACTAAATTACGAGAATGCTGGGGTAGGGGAGGAGACCTACTTTTATAGTATAACCGGTCCTGATTGGGCAGAGGGCGGAGCCTTCCCATACGTATATGCTGTCATGCTTGCATCGGGAAAGGAAAATTACCGTTAGGTAAGTATAACATTTTCCCTTTGATTACTAAAATTCAGGGTTGCTGCTCTAAAAAGTGCATGTGCCTTTAAAAATGTGAACAAGATAAGAGCGCTACCATATAGTATACTAATACATCACCAAAAACGTTTTTCCAGTGCAACTTAAAGTGGAGGTTCACCCTAAAACGACTCTGTCCCATAGCATCCAGCATACTGGTGTCAGCCATATAGCGCCGGAAAGAGCAGAGTCCTAAATCGGCTATTTTCCGAAAAGACGTGACGCGACATAGCCACGCCATTCACCCGCGGTGGAGAGATAAGAGAATTCTTCACTTAACAGTAAGTAGAGCGATTAAAAAAAAAAAACAGCATACTGGCGCTGACGCCAGTATGCTGGATGCTATGGGACAGAGTAGTTTTAGGGTGAACCCCCTCTTTAATCAGACAGCAGTATAAAGTGCCAAGTGTCAAAAACAAACATCAGTGCAAAATTTGTTCTCCCCTCTGTGTGCCCTCACTCACCAGAGATCCTGGACTCCCATAACAGAAGTCAGATATGCTTTGAGATGGTGGCTGGGCTTAGTAGTCCCACAGGCTGTGTCACTGCTGCTTGCATTGTCCTCCCTAAGCCATCACAAATCCAGGAATCCCAATTGGAATTGTGTAAACATTATGAGGACTGCTGGGCTCTGTGGTTCCACATGCTGTATCTCCAGCTACAAAAGGTGTTGTTTTCAACGAACCGCCAGGGATGGGTACAAATGGCAAAAGAAGCTATATAGCGTGTGTGAGTAATTTGTGAGAAATATGTGTTCCAGATTAGTAGGAATCACAGATCTATCTCTTGCTCTGTGACAGAACATGAGGAGCCTGCAGATCATGGCACTACTGATCAGCAGGTGTAATGTGAGGCTCCTGCAGATGCTCAGTACAGCTGTCTGCCCATACCTCTCGTACAGGCAGAGAGTTACGGAAGTCCAGAAAGAATCAATGAACTACTCACCAGCACCCTTTTAGTTTATTGAGAACTACAACTCACCTGATGCTGTGGAAAATAGGACTTGTGAATGAATGATGCAGTTGTATAGGCAGAGCCAGTATATATATATCATAGTTGTAGATGCTTTGCTTATAATTATAACTTTTGCACACATTAATATACACTTATTGTTTTTTTGTTTTTTTTAGGAAATTCATATTGGCCTAAATTTATGAAGAAAAACGTTTTTATTATCGTATATGTTTTATAGCAGAAAGTAAAAAATATTTTTTTTTTCTTCCAAAATTTTTTGTTTATACATATATTAAAAAAATTAAAAACACAACTATGATCAAACACTAAAAGAAAGCTCTATTTGTGTGAAAAAATATATAAATTTTATCTGTGTACAGTGTTGCATGACGGCACAATTGCCAGTTAAATTAGCGCAGTCCCGAATAGAAAAAATGCTCTGGACATAAAGGGGGTAAAACATTCTGGAGCTTAAGTGGTTAAATTACTAACATGATGTCACACGTGTGTATTACAAGCAGTAAATAAACATTGCATGTAGCAATTTCCACTCTAGTCTAACTAAATTTCTATTCGTTTAACCACTTGACCACTGGGAAGATCAATTTTCAGCTTTCAGTGCTCTCACAAGTTGAATGACAATTACTCAGTCATACAACATTGTACCCTTATGAAATTTCTGTCCTTTTTTTCTTCCACACAAATAGAGCTTTCTTTTGGTGGTATTTGATCACCTCTGGATTTTTTATTTTTTGCGCTATAAAAGAAAAAAAAAGACTCGTTTCTGTCATATTAAATAAAAATTGGAATTTGGGTCCCAAACCAAAGACCAGGGGGATTTTTGGGCAATTGGACTGTTGCGGTACTATAAGCAATTATAAAAAATGCACATGTAAAGAGACATAAGATCTTTTATTAGATCTTTTAAACCAATAAAATACAAACAAACATGCAATTAAAAAGTGACACTCTATCTGTATCACCACAGTAGGCGACCCCAAGGGGGGGAAGTCATAGTGGGAGTGGAGGTCACTCGGAGTTTCTCTACTAGTTTCGCGGCCATTGCCGCTTCTTCAGGAGAACAGTCTGGAATAAATTAACAAAACAAACAATAACTAAACGGTTAACAGGCATAAAGAGGGCACTCTAGCCTGACTTACATTGGGTAAAGGGGGAAACAAGGGTTGAGCTGCTTACCTATGGCCCCCATCATCCGCGGGGGCAGGAGTAACCAGGTAAGGTCTCCTGCGGCGACCAAACGGGGGACATATGTGTGGATGGATATAAAATCTAGACAAGGTAACAAATGAAGGCGAGTAAAGTGACTGGTGACTGTGGAACATGGTGAAAATTGACAAGGGAACTCCAGAGGGAGGTGCAAAAAATGGTGATAATAAATGGGGGGATAATTAGGTGAGGGTGGTGAGAGTGCAGGGTGGGACCGAGGAGTGAGTGAGGAAGGGAAGGGGGGAAAAAAAAAAAAAAAAGGGGGGGAGGGGGGAAGAGAAAAGGGGGGGGGAAAGGGAGGGGGGAAAAGGGGGAAAAAAGGAAGGAAAAAAAAAGGGGGGGGTGGAAGGATGGGTATGGGGGACACAACAATATGTAAACGAGAGGGAGGAGGGGGGGGGGGGGGAGGGGTGGATACCTGTACTGGTAAGTAACAGGCAAATGGGGTCCTCTGTATAGGGGACCCAGCCAAAGCAACGCGGTGGTTGAAGGCAGCAAGGTATTGCTGAATGCACACATAGCACATACAAATGTACCTGGGGACTGGGGGGAGGGGGGGGGAAAGGAAGGGACGAGGAAACAGGGGGGGGGGGGGGGGGGAAGGGGAAAGGGAGGGGGAGGGAAAGGGGGGGGGAAGAAGGAAAAAAGGGGGGAGGAGAGAAAGAGAAGGAAAGGAGAGGGAGGAAAAGGGGGGGGGGGTTGGGGTGTTGGGAATATAGTAATTGTGAGGGGAGTGTACCTGTACTGGTAAGTAGCAGAAATAAAGGGGTCCTCTGGAAAAGGGGACCCAGCCGGAAAAAGTGCTGGGACAACATGGTGGTTGAAGGCAGCAAGGCACTGCTAGTGCATATAGAGCACAGACAATTGTACCTGGGACTGGAGATCATAGCCAGGGTAGCCTAGATGTATAAGGGGGAAAAAAGGAGGAATTAAACCCCTGAATACGTGAGCCAAGATGAGGGCTACAATATGTGGGAGGATGCGCAGGGTGAAGACAATATGACTTACTGGGCACTCGGTGAAGTGACCGCGATCCGGGACCCGGCGTCCGTCACACACAATGCAGATTGTATCTGCTTAAATATCCCCCGCTTGAGTGACGTCAGTGCACGGCAGCCTTAGCCGGCGCACAGCGTCACTCAGACTAAACGCCCACGTGATGTGGTTGGGAGGTGATCGCAACCACTAATGCGCCCGTGCACTGAAATCAGGACGTAGCCTGGTCAGTACAAGGTAGAAGGGGCACAGCCCCAGAGCGAGGGTTGTTAACCCCAGTCGGGCGAGCAATACTAAATAGTCACCGGGGAGAGCACACTGGGCCAGCCCGGTCGCGGGAGGAAGGGGGGGGAGGGTGGCAAAGCAGCTCAGTCCTTGAAAGGGAAAAACATATGGTAAAGCAGGATAACAATATAGGTACAAATAAATTAACAATAAAGTACAGTTGGATAATATTACAGTACAATGATATGTAATAAAGATATAGGCATAAATAGATAATATGATTAATATAAATAGATAATATGATTAATATAATATTATGATATATTTTTTTTCCCTTCCCTTTTTCCCCCTTTTCCCCCTCCCTCCCCCCCCCCTTTTCTCTTCCCCCCTCCCCCCTTTTTTTTTCCCCCCCTTCCCTTCCTCACTCACTCCTCGGTCCCACCCTGCACTCTCACCACCCTCACCTAATTATCCCCCCATTTATTATCACCATTTTTTGCACCTCCCTCTGGAGTTCCCTTGTCAATTTTCACCATGTTCCACAGTCACCAGTCACTTTACTCGCCTTCATTTGTTACCTTGTCTAGATTTTATATCCATCCACACATATGTCCCCCGTTTGGTCGCCGCAGGAGACCTTACCTGGTTACTCCTGCCCCCGCGGATGATGGGGGCCATAGGTAAGCAGCTCAACCCTTGTTTCCCCCTTTACCCAATGTAAGTCAGGCTAGAGTGCCCTCTTTATGCCTGTTAACCGTTTAGTTATTGTTTGTTTTGTTAATTTATTCCAGACTGTTCTCCTGAAGAAGCGGCAATGGCCGCGAAACTAGTAGAGAAACTCCGAGTGACCTCCACTCCCACTATGACTTCCCCCCCCTTGGGGTCGTCTACTGTGGTGATACAGATAGAGTGTCACTTTTTAATTGCATGTTTGTTTGTATTTTATTGGTTTACATCAATATTAATAATAAAAGATCTTATGTCTCTTTACATGTGCATTTTTTATAATTGCTTATAGTACCGCAACAGTCCAATTGCCCAAAAATCCCCCTGGTCTTTGGTTTGGGACCCAAATTCCAATTTTTATTTAACTTAGAATCCTGGATGAAGGTACACCCTTAATTATTTTTTACCATACATATCCTATAGAGGCCAATCTTGTATCATATTGATTAGGTGGATAACACACCCGGGCCCCTGTCGGGCAACCTGCGATGACCCCCACAGGTGGGAGCTATGTGGTTTGGCTCCTTGGTGGGGGCCTGCACCTTGCCTGACAACTTTACTAGCCTCTCATTGTAAACTTTTTTAACCTTTTTTCATATTATCTCTACCTGTGCGATCCACTAGCAACTTATTTCCTCTGGTTGTTGCCTACTGCTTATATAGGCTTTACTATCAATCATTTACTACTTATTCTATTCACCTTATCAGTGTCTAGATTGATGGCAATCCCTTCTTTTCTTACTTTTTATATACTATATATATTTTTATCCAATTTTTCTCTTTTTATTTTTCTGCTAGGCCAACCCTCTAAATATCTTGCTTGTGATCCGAGTGGCATTTATTATCTATTTATGCCTATATCTTTATTACATATCATTGTACTGTAATATTATCCAACTGTACTTTATTGTTAATTTATTTGTACCTATATTGTTATCCTGCTTTACCATATGTTTTTCCCTTTCAAGGACTGAGCTGCTTTGCCACCCTCCCCCCCCTTCCTCCCGCGACCGGGCTGGCCCAGTGTGCTCTCCCCGGTGACTATTTAGTATTGCTCGCCCGACTGGGGTTAACAACCCTCGCTCTGGGGCTGTGCCCCTTCTACCTTGTACTGACCAGGCTACGTCCTGATTTCAGTGCACGGGCGCATTAGTGGTTGCGATCACCTCCCAACCACATCACGTGGGCGTTTAGTCTGAGTGACGCTGTGCGCCGGCTAAGGCTGCCGTGCACTGACGTCACTCAAGCGGGGGATATTTAAGCAGATACAATCTGCATTGTGTGTGACGGACGCCGGGTCCCGGATCGCGGTCACTTCACCGAGTGCCCAGTAAGTCATATTGTCTTCACCCTGCGCATCCTCCCACATATTGTAGCCCTCATCTTGGCTCACGTATTCAGGGGTTTAATTCCTCCTTTTTTCCCCCTTATACATCTAGGCTAACCTGGCTATGATCTCCAGTCCCAGGTACAATTGTCTGTGCTCTATATGCACTAGCAGTGCCTTGCTGCCTTCAACCACCATGTTGTCCCAGCACTTTTTCCGGCTGGGTCCCCTTTTCCAGAGGACCCCTTTATTTCTGCTACTTACCAGTACAGGTACACTCCCCTCACAATTACTATATTCCCAACACCCCAACCCCCCCCTTTTCCTCCCTCTCCTTTCCTTCTCTTTCTCTCCTCCTCCCTTTTTTCATTCTTCCCCCCCCCCTTTCCCTCCCCCTCCCTTTCCCCTTTCCCCCCCCCTGTTTCCTCGTCCCTTCCTTCCCCCCCCCTCCCCCCAGTCCCCAGGTACATTTGTATGTGCTATGTGTTTATTCAGCAATACCTTGCTGCCTTCAACCACCGCGTTGCTTTGGCTGGGTCCCCTATACAGAGGACCCCATTTGCCTGTTACTTACCAGTACAGGTATCCACCCCCTCCCCCCCCCTCCTCCCCTCTCGTTTACATATTGTTGTGTCCCCCATACCCATCCTTCCACCCCCCCCCTTTTTTTCCCTTCCTTTTTTCCCCCTTTTCCCCCTCCCTTTCCCCCCCCCCCCTTTTCTCTTCCCCCCTCCCCCCTTTTTTTTTTTTTTTTTTTTTTTCCCCCCTTCCCTTCCTCACTCACTCCTCGGTCCCACCCTGCACTCTCACCACCCTCACCTAATTATCCCCCCATTTATTATCACCATTTTTTACACCTCCCTCTGGAGTTCCCTTGTCAATTTTCACCATGTTCCACAGTCACCAGTCACTTTACTCGCCTTCATTTGTTACCTTGTCTAGATTTTATATCCATCCACACATATGTCCCCCGTTTGGTCGCCGCAGGAGACCTTACCTGGTTACTCCTGCCCCCGCGGATGATGGGGGCCATAGGTAAGCAGCTCAACCCTTGTTTCCCCCTTTACCCAATGTAAGTCAGGCTAGAGTGCCCTCTTTATGCCTGTTAACCGTTTAGTTATTGTTTGTTTTGTTAATTTATTCCAGACTGTTCTCCTGAAGAAGCGGCAATGGCCGCGAAACTAGTAGAGAAACTCCGAGTGACCTCCACTCCCACTATGACTTCCCCCCCTTGGGGTCGCCTACTGTGGTGATACAGATAGAGTGTCACTTTTTAATTGCATGTTTGTTTGTATTTTATTGGTTTACATCAATATTAATAATAAAAGATCTTATGTCTCTTTACATGTGCATTTTTTATAATTGCTTATAGTACCGCAACAGTCCAATTGCCCAAAAATCCCCCTGGTCTTTGGTTTGGGACCCAAATTCCAATTTTTATTTAACTTAGAATCCTGGATGAAGGTACACCCTTAATTATTTTTTACCATACATATCCTATAGAGGCCAATCTTGTATCGTTCTGTCATATTAGTAGGTTATTTCTCACACACAGCATATGCATACCACAAATTACACCCCAAAACGCATTCTGCTTTTCCTCCCGAGTATGGCGATACCCCATGTGTGAGACTTTTACACAGCGTGGCCACATACAGAGGCCCAACATTGAGGTAGCACCATCAGGCGTTCTGGAGCACCCAGACCAATTCTGACATTTCTCTCCTACATGGAAAAAATCATCATTTGTTTGCTAGAAAAGTACATAGAAACCCAAAACTTTATATATGCTTCTTTAGCAAAGACCCTAGAGAATACAATGGCGGCCATTACAACTTTTTATCTTGCACGGTATTTTCGCAGCAATTTTTTGAATGCGTGTTTTTAAAAAAAAAAAGATGTTGTGCTTAAAAAAGCACAAAACAGTAAAGTTAGCACAATGTTTTTGCATAATATGAAAGATGAAGTTACGCCGAGTAAATAGATACCAAACATGTCACCCTTAAAAATTGCACATGCTCGTGGAATGGCGCCAAACTTTGCTACTTCAAATTCCCCTTAGGTGACGTTTTAATTATTTTTATTAGTTGCATGTTTTTAGTTACGGAGGAGGTCTAGGGCCAAAATGATTGCTCTCGCTCTAACGTTCACAGCGATACCTCACATGTGTAGCTTGAACACCGTTTTCATATGTGGGCGGGACTACGTGTGCGGTCGCTTCTGCGTGCGAGCAAACAGGGACAGGGGCGCTTTAAAAAATATATATATATATATATATATATATATATATATATATATGTGTATATATGTGTATATATGTATATATGTATATATATATATATATATATATATATATATATATATATAATGTTCATTTTACTTTATTTATTTTAGTTTGACACTTTTTCCCCAAAAATATTTTTTTTTATCACTTTTATTCCTATTATAAGGAATGTAAACATCCCTTGTAATATGAATATCGCATGACAGGTCCTCTTTACAGTGAGATATGGGGTCAATAAGACCCCACATCTCACCTCTAGGCTGGGAAGCCTGAAATAAAAAATAAAAAAATGATCCTGGCTTCGATCGTAGCGTATTGGAGTATTGCAGGGTATTGCGGAGTATTGAAGTTTTGCACAGTATTGGAGTATTGCAGAGTATTGCGCAGGGAATTGCGCAGGGAATTCCGCAGGGAATTGCGCCGAGTATTGCGCAGGGAATTGCAGGGTACTGCAGAGTATTGCACAGGCATGGATGGCTGGATCTGTGACTGCAATTGTCACAGATCCAGCCCACGGTGCTGCTGCTGCCATCCGCTCTCCCCTCTCTCCTCTTACACTGTACCGATCGGTACAGATAGGAGAGGGAGGAACCCGCGTCATTACATTACATTCACAGCGATACCTCACATGTGTAGCTTGAACACCGTTTTTATATGTGGGCGGGACTACGTGTGCGTTCGCTTCTGCGTGCGAGCACACGGGGTCAGGGGCGCTTTAAAAAAATATATATATATTTTATTGTTCATTTTATTTTTCATTTTACTTTATTTATTTTAGTGACACTTTTTTCCCCCAAAAATCATTTTTTTGATCACTTTTATTCCTATTATAAGGAATGTAAACATCCCTTGTAATAGGAATATAGCATGACAGGTCCTCTTTACAGTGAGATATGGGGTCAATAAGACCCCACATCTCACCTCTAGGCTGGGAAGCCTAAAATAAAAAATAAAAAAATTATCCTGGCTTCGATTGTAGCGTATTGCAGAGTATTGTGCAGGGAATTGTGCAGGGAATTGTGCAGGGAATTGTGCAGGGAATTGTGCAGGGAATTGTGCAGGGAATTGTGCAGGGAATTGCGCAGGGAATTGCGCAGGGAATTGCAGGGTATTGCGCAGGGAATTGCAGGGTATTGCGCAGGGAATTGCAGGGTATTGCGCAGGGAATTGCAGGGTATTGCGCAGGGAATTGCAGGGTATTGCGCAGGGAATTGTGCAGAGTATTGCGCAGGGAATTGCAGGGTACTGCAGAGTATTGTGCAGGCATGGATGGCTGGATCTGTGACTGCAATTGTCACAGATCCAGCCCACGGTGCTGCTGCTGCCATCCGCTCTCCCCTCTCTCCTCTTACACTGTACCGATCGGTACAGATAGGAGAGGGAGGAACCCGCGTCATTACATTACATTCACAGCGATACCTCACATGTGTAGCTTGAACACCGTTTTTATATGTGGGCGGGACTACGTGTGCGTTCGCTTCTGCGTGCGAGCACACGGGGTCAGGGGCGCTTTAAAAAAATATATATATATTTTATTGTTCATTTTATTTTTCATTTTACTTTATTTATTTTAGTGACACTTTTTTCCCCCAAAAATCATTTTTTTGATCACTTTTATTCCTATTATAAGGAATGTAAACATCCCTTGTAATAGGAATATAGCATGACAGGTCCTCTTTACAGTGAGATATGGGGTCAATAAGACCCCACATCTCACCTCTAGGCTGGGAAGCCTAAAATAAAAATTAAAAAAATTATCCTGGCTTCGATTGTAGCGTATTGCAGAGTATTGTGCAGGGAATTGTGCAGGGAATTGTGCAGGGAATTGTGCAGGGAATTGTGCAGGGAATTGTGCAGGGAATTGTGCAGGGAATTGTGCAGGGAATTGTGCAGGGAATTGCGCAGGGAATTGCAGGGTATTGCGCAGGGAATTGCAGGGTATTGCGCAGGGAATTGCAGGGTATTGCGCAGGGAATTGCAGGGTATTGCGCAGGGAATTGTGCAGAGTATTGCGCAGGGAATTGCAGGGTACTGCAGAGTATTGTGCAGGCATGGATGGCTGGATCTGTGACTGCAATTGTCACAGATCCAGCCCAAGGTGCTGCTGCTGCCACCCGCTCTCCCCTCTCTCCTCTCACACTGTACCAATCGGTACAGATAGGAGAGGGAGGAACCCGGTCATTACATGACGCTGGTTTGTTTACAAGTGATCGCTCCATCATTTGACGTCCGCTATCAGCTGCAATTTACCGCGATTCGTGATGCGCCGGGTCTTCCCAGAGTAACTCGACCGCGCTTTAGACGTCTTTTGTCTATAGCACGGTCTGCAAAAGGTTAAACTGGCCATAGGCCTGAGATGAGCATCGCACAATCTTTTGTTGTATAAGGTTACCATTTACAGTATGTATAAGGTAACAAAGATGTCAATTGGTAAACCAGTCGACCTGCCCTCTGAGCACGGTTGATGTAGACTGACCCCTGGAAGATATGTTTCCCAAAGAATCCAGTGTAGTATGAGAAAAAATGTGAGCATTGTATTACTTAGACTATATTTCATTATATTGTGTTCACTAATGCCGCGTCCACACGTTCTTCATGACGTGAAAAATTAAATTTTTTAAAATGGTCATTAAAAATGATAGTGTGTAGGCTCCAGAGCATTTTCTATGACGTGAAAAATGGGCATTAATAATTTAGAACATGCTCTAATTTTTCGCGTAGTTTTTCACGTTGTTGTTTTTCACGTCATGAAAAACAGTTGTGTGTAGGCTTTAACGACGTGAAAAAACCGTGCATGCTCAGAAGCAAGTTATGAGATGGGAGCGCTCGTTCTGGTAAAACTAGCGTTCGTAATAGAGATAGCACATTCGTCACGCTGTAACAGACTGAAAAGCACGAATTGTCGCTGACCATTTTTTTTTCACGATCATGTGTATGCAAGACAGGGTTGACCAGAATCGCGTCGAAAAAAAAACCTTTTTATTTCTAGAACATTAAAAATAGTGTGTACGCGGCATAAGAAAGCGAACTAAAAGTGTTTTTTAATTTGTCTATACTCTCTACTAACATCAAATGTGGAAAGAAGATCCACATCCTTTTTGTTTCAACAGTAAAGAACCCCTTATACAGTTTAAGGTTAACCACTTAAGACCCGGACCAAAATGCAGGTAAATGACCAGGCCCCTTTTTGCGATTCGGCACTGCGTCGTTTTAACTGACAATTGCGCGGTCGTGCGACGTGGCTCCCAAACAAAATCCGCGTCCTTTTCTTCCCACAAATAGAGCTTTCTTTTGGTGGTATTTGATCGCCTCTGCGATTTAAATTTTTTGCGCTATATACAAAAATAGAGCGACATTTTTGAAAAAAAAAATCAATATTTTTTACTTTTTGTTATAAGAAAAATCAAATAAACTAAATTTTAGTCAAACATTTAGGCCAAAATTTATTTTGCCATATGTCTTTAGTAAAAAAAAATTAGCTACCTAGCGGGAATAGCGACACTAATACAGCGATCAGAAAAATGATCGCTTAGTGATGCTGGCAATAGGGAGTGAAAGGGTTAACTAGGGCGGTGATCAAGGGGTTAAAACTTTATTAGGGGGGTGTACGGGGGCTACCCTGAACCTAACACTAACTGACTGTCACACTGACATTAAATACAGTAATCATACATGTATGCTTACTGCATTCAGTGACACTGTGACAGGGGGGAGGGGGGCCTATGTGTAGTGTGTGTCAGTGTAGTGTTGTGCAGACTTACTGTGCGATGTGATCTCTCCTCAGCAGGGCCGGACTGGGAATGAAAACCAGCCCTGGAAATAATTTCATACCAGCCCCGTAACATTATTATACCAGCCCCACAGCATAACGTCAGAGAAAGGGGGGTGCAACAATATAAGAGAGATGCAATGCTCTGCAGGCCAAAACAACTATAAATGCACATTTATTTTTACCTGAAAAAAATAAAATAAAAAAATCCACGAGAGAGAGAGAGACAGAAAAGGGCTGCAATGGTGAGTGTGAGATAGAGAAGGGGAGAGGGAGAGGAAGAAGGGGAGATAGAGAAGGGGAGAGGGAGATAGAGAGGGAGATAGAGAAGGGGAGAGGGAGATAGAGAAGGGGAGAGGGAGAAGGGGAGATAGGGGAGAGGGAGAAGGGGAGATAGGGGAGAGGGAGAGGGAGAAGGGGAAATAGAGAAGGGGAGAGGGAGAGGGAGAAGAGAAGATAGGGAAGGGGGAGATAGAGAAGGGGAGATAGAGAAGGGGAGAGGGAGAGGAAGAAGGGGAGATAGCGAAGGGGAGAGGGAGAAGGGGAGATAGAGAAGGGGAGGGGGAGATAGAGAAGGGGAGAGGGAGATAGAGAAGGGGAGATAGAGAAGGGGAGAGGGAGATAGAGAAGGGGAGAGGGAGAGGGAGAAGGGGGAGGGAGAAGGGGAGATGGAGAAGGGGAGATAGAGAAGGGGAGATAGAGAGAGAGATAGAGAGGGAGAGGGAGAAGGGGAGATGGAGAGGGAGAAGGGGAGAGGGAGAAGGGGAGAGGGAGAAGGGGAGATAGAGAAGGGGAGATAGAGGAGGGGAGATAGAGGAGGGGGAGATGGAGAGGGAGAGGGGGAGAGGCAGAAGGGGAGATAGAGAAGGGCAGAAGGGGAGAGGGAGAAGGGGAGATGGAGAGGGAGGGGGAGATAGAGAAGGGGAGATAGAGAAGGGGAGAGGGAGGGGGAGATGGAGAGGGAGAGGGAGTAGGGGAAAGGGAGAAGGGGAGAGGGAGAAGGGGAGATAGAGAAGGGGAGAGGGCGATAAAGAAGGGGAGATAGAGAAAGGGAGAGGGAGAAGGGGAGATAGAGAAGGGGAGAGGGAGAGGGAGATAGAGAAGGGGAGATAGAGAAGGGGAGAGGGAGATAGAGAAGGAGAGAGGGTGAGGGAGATAGAGAAGGGAAGAGGGAGAAGGGGGAGGGAGAAGGGGAGATAGAGGAGGGGGAGATAGAGAAGGGGAGATGGAGAGGGAGTAGGGGAGAGGGAGTAGGGGAGAGGGAGTAGGGGAGAGGGAGGAGGGGAGAGGGAGAAGGGGAGAAGGAGAAGGGGAGAGGGAGAGGGGGAGATGGAGAAGGGGAGAGCGAGATGGAGAAGGGGAGATGGAGAGGGAGATGGAAAGGGAGAGGGAGAAGGGGAGATGGAGATGGAGAAGGGGAGAGGGAGAGGGAGAGGGAGAAGGGGAGATAGAGAAGGGGAGATAGAGAAGGGGAGAGAGAGAAGGGGAGAAGGAGAAGGGGAGATGGAGAAGGGGAGAGGGAGAAGGGGAGAGGGAGAGGGGGAGATGGAGAAGGGGAGAGCGAGATGGAGAAGGGGAGATGGAGAAGGGGAGAGGGAGAGGGGGAGAGGGAGAGGGGGAGAGGGAGAGGGGGAAGGGGATATAGAGAAGGGGAAGGGGAGAGGGAGAAGGGGAGATAGAGAAGGGGAGAGGGAGAGGGGGAGAGGGGGAAAGGGATATAGAGAAGGGGAGAGGGAGAGGGTGAAGGGGAGAGGGGAGAGGGAGAGAGAAGGGGAGAGGGAGGGGGAGGAGAGGGAGAAGGGGAGAGGGGGGATGGAGAAGGGGAGATGGAAAAGGGGAGATAGAGAAGGGGAGAAGGGAGATAGAGAGAGAGAGGAGAGGGAGAGAGGAGAGGGAGAAGGGGAGAGATGGAGAAGAGAGAGAGGAGAGGGGAGAGAGAAGGGGAGAGGGAGAGGGAGAGGGAGAGGGGGGGAGAGGGAGAGGGGAGGAGATGGAGAAGGGGAGATAGAGAAGGGGAGAGGGAGAGAGAAAAGGGGAGAGGGAGAGAGAAAAGGGGAGAGGGAGAGGGTGAAGGGGTGAAGGGGAGAGAGAGAGGGTGAAGGGGAGATAGAGAAGGGGAGATAGAGAGATGGTGAAGGGGAGAGGGGGAGATAGAGAAGGGGAGATAGAGAAGGGGAGATAGAGAAGGGGAGATAGAGAAGGGGAGATAGAGAGAGGGTGAAAGGGAGAGGGGGAGATAGAGAAGGGGAGATAGAGAAGGGGAGATAGAGAAGGGGAGATAGAGAGGGAGATGCTCTGTAGGCCAAAACAAGTATAAACACATATTTTTACCTGAAAAAAAAAATTTGATTAAAAAAATAAAAAAATCCGCTGGAGAGGAGCTGCAATGATGAGAGAGAAAGGGGTGCAATGCTCTGCAAAACAATTATAAATGCACATTTATTTTTACCTGCTTTAAAAAAAAGAAAGAAATCCATGAGAGACCCAGAGAGGGGCCGGGGTGCCATGGTGAGAGAGAGAGGGGTGCCATGGTGAGAGAGGGTGCAACGATGAGAGAGAGAGAGAGAGGGGGGTGCAACAGTGAGAGAGAGAGTGTGCAACGGACAGAGAGAGAGTGCAACGGACAGAGAGAGAGAGAGAGAGTGCAACGGACAGAGAGAGAGAGCGTGAGTGCAACAGAGAGAGAGAGAGCGGAGTGCAACAGAAAGAGAGAGAGAGTGCAAAAGAGAGAGAGTGTGCGAGAGAGAGAGTGTGCAAGATAGAGATTGTTTGCACAGAGAGAGAGAGAGTGTGCAACGGACAGAGAGAGAGAGTGTGCAACGGACAGACAGAGAGAGAGAGAGAGTGTGCAACGGACAGAGAGAGAGAGTGTGCAACAGACAGAGAGAGAGGGAGAGAGAGAATGTGCAACGGACAGAGAGAGAGAGAGAGAGTGCAACGGACAGAGAGAGAGGGTGGGAGAGAGAGAGAGGGTGAAACAGTGAGAGAGAGAAAGAGTGTGCAACGGTGAGAGAGAGAGAGGGTGCAACGATGGGGGAGAGAGAGAAAGAGAGAGAGAGAAAAAGATAGAAAGAGAGAAAGAGAAAGAGAGAGAGAGAAAGAGAAAGGGTGCAACGATGAGAGAGAGAGGGTGCAACGGTGGGAGAGAGAGAGGGAGGGTGAAACAGTGAAAGAGAGAGAGGGTGCAACGGTGAAGAGAGAGAGGGTGCAAGAGTGTACAGCGGTGAGAGAGAGAGCGCAACGGACAGAGAAAGAGAGTGTGCAACGGACAGAGAAAGAGAGTGTGCAACGGTGACGGGGAGGGTGCAACGGTGACGGGGAGGGTGCAACGGTGAAAGAGAGAGGGTGCAACAGTGAGAGAGGGGGTTGCAAAGGTGACAGAGAGGGGGGGGTGAACCATGCTATGGTGAGAGAGAGATTATTATACAGATTACAATTTGCAGGGGCAGCAAAATTCTCAGACTCTCACCATAGCATGGCGCAACCCCCCCCCCCCCTCTCTGTAACATTTGCTGCCCCTGCAAATTGTAATCTGTATAATAATCTCTCTATATCTCACCATTGCATGGTGCACACCCCCCCCAGATTACAATTTGCAGGGGTAGCAAAGGCGACAGAGAGGGGGGCACCATGCAATGCTTGGTGAGAGAGAGAGATTTTTATACAAATTACAATATGCAGGGGGAGCAAAGGTAGGTGACACTGACAAAGAGAGAGGAGAGGAGAGGGGGGGGGGGCCGGGCGGTTCACCGTGGAATGGTGAGAGAGAGATTCATTACACTGCGATTGCAATTTATGCGTTCACCTGAGATGAGATCTTGTGCTCCAACTCCGAGGGTGGCCGACGCCGTTCACTCCTCCTGTGCCCTCACTTGTGATCTGCCTGCAGACAGACATTGTGGGTGGTGCTGGCGCCGCACGGGCAGATGGAACTTGGAAGGGGGAAATAGAGCAGAAGAACCACGGTGTTCTGACGTTCTCCTGCTCGGCTCCTCCCCTCAAGATTGACGTGATCACGCTGAGTTGCAGGCGCCGGATCCGATGAGAAGAAAAGTGCGGCGGCGATCATGGCGGCCGCAACCCGCCGACCCACCGCTTCTTTACTGACATGACATGGACAGTGGCACTGGCAATAACCATCAAAGCGGCCCCAGGGCATCCCTGCATAATTTATAAAGTGCGATGATGGCCGCGGCTGTGGACATTTGCGGCCGCTGCTTTGTATTAGGCTTACAGGAGGCAAAAGCAGCCCCCAGGGCACTGAATGCAGGCGGCCTACCGGGAATTTTCCCGGTATCCCGGTAGGCCAGTCCGGCCCTGCTCCTCAGCGGTGGTTAAAAAGACCGCTGAGGGGAGAGATCACATCACTTCCTCCTTCCTGTGTTTACACAGGAGGAGGAAGTGCAGGACGGGGGAGCGCGCGGATTGGCTGGGAGCGATCCGGAGGGGGCGGACAAAAACGATTAGCCGCCACCTCATCCCGGATCGCTCGGCAAGCTATGGGGACTGCCGCATGTACCGGGGGGGGGTCCCGATCGGACCACCGACTCACCTCAAGGCACCAACGTATATATACGTTGATGTGCCTGTTGGTGCCATTCTGCCGACGTAAATGTACATGCGGCGGTCCATAAGCGGTTAAAAAGCTTCTTGTACAACTTTGTGTGGCTACATGTGTGAACTTTAGAACCCCAGTAAAGTCTACGGGACTCAAACATTTGAAATCTAAAGTGCTAATTTTAAAGGCTAATATGCAAGTTATTGTCCTAAAACGTGTTTGAGGACCCGGGCTGTGCTCCAGGGGGCATGTATCAATGCAAAAAAAAAAGTTTTAAAAACTGAAGTTTTTTTGGGAGCAGTGATTTAAAAAAAAAAATTAAAGTGAAACAATAACATTTCAATTTCATAACTGGGGGGGGGGGGTGCTGTATGGTATGCCTGTGAAGTAGCGTTTGTTTCCCATGCTCAGAACTGTCTCTGCACAAAGTGTCATTTCTGAAGCCCCATACACACTATGGGCCAGATTCAGGTATGGGCCATATTTTATCCGGCGTAGCGCAGCGCATATACGTTACGCTGACGCAAACTAGTGAGTCAAGTCCAGTATTCACCAAGCGCACGTTCGTTACTTTGCGGCGGAGTAACGAAAAAGCGCTGGCGCAACCCGACGCAAGTGGAAGTGGGTGTGATCGCTCCCCTGTGCGCATGCTCACAACTTCAGTCGGTACCACTTCATGGGAAATGCCGGCGCATTGTCTTCCATTGCACGTATAAAAGCGGCCGTAGATGCGCCTTCCCGGCGCAAAAGTATATCCGGTTTCCCCCACCACAGGGAAGTAACTTTTGCTGTATGATGGCTGCTCCCGTTCCCCCCAAAGAGAGGAGAAACCTCAATTTTAATGCCCAGGAGCTCACCCTAGTGATCTCCGCTATGGAGACGTACAACGACTTTCTCCACGGCAGGAAAAGTCGGAAAACCAGCCGAGATAGGAAGCAGGGCATCCTGGAGTCCATTGCTGGCAGGGTCAATGCTTTGGGCTACTCCACCCGGACTGCTGCCGATATCGGCAAGAAAATTAATGACTTGAGGCGGAAAGTCCGGGGCAAGGTGGCCACCATCAGGAGGCATGAGAGGGGCACGGGTGATGGACACCCATGTGCGGTCAGCACTGACCACGGAGGAGGAGGTGGTCGCCCGCTGCCTGGAGAGGGACCAGTTGGAGGGGGTCCCGGGATATGATTCCGTGGAGGAAGGCTCCAGGACAGGTAAGTGTTTTTTATCCCCTATTTGGTGTGTTGCATGTGGGGGGGGAGGGTACATGTGCCAAGTGTGTGGGACCACCCAACATGTGTCTGCTTTGTGTCATCCACAGATGACGGAGCTGGGCCATCATCTGTCGGCGGCCAGTCCACCACAACCCCCCAACGGCATCCTGAGCCCGACCCCCTGGGTGGTGAACACCATGAGATGGAGGAGAGTGCCCACACCTCGCCTGATGAGGTGGTTGAGGAGGAGCCTGGCTTTACAGATCAGGACTTTGTTTTAATTTTGGAGGAGTCCTCCCCTTCTGCAGGGCCCTCTGTAATCCCCTCCCCCATTCTAGGAAGCCCCTCAAGGGCGACTCCATCCCCCCGGGGACAACCATCTCCTGGCCCCAGGAAGGCGACCCGGAAGACCAGGGGGGTGTCTGATTTGGTCCATGACCAAATGGCCCGGGACCAGGCCAGGCAGACCCAGCAGATGGGGGAGATTGCTGGGCATCTAGACCGAGTGGCTGACAGCCTGGGCTCCGTGTCCCAGCTGCCCAAAGCTGTGCAGGACGTCAGCTGCAACTGTGCTGCTGTAGTGACCAGTCTGGGGGAGGTGCAGGCTGATGTTCGGCACCTCACTGCAGCCGTCCATGCCAACACTGCTGCCATCCGGGAACAGGGGAGGCAGAGGCAGTGAGACCAGCGGCATAATGTCACCCGCCAGCTGAGGATGCAGGCCCAGACCAACCACTATCTGAGCCGGATTGCCGTGGCATTGGAAGGCATGCAGCTAACACCTGCCAGGAGTGGCCCACCCGGGGATCAGCCACCTCCAGATGCCCCCCCACCCCCACCCACTCCCTCCAGGCAGCTGAGGAGCCAGAGAGGGCCCACAAGAAAGAGCCCCCGTCAGCCCAGATGAGGGCATTTTTTTTTTGTATATTTTTGGCTCAGGTTATGAGTATTTATTCTTTATTTGAACTTTGCTCCGGTTAGGATTTTTTATTTTTATTTTTGCTCAGGTTATGAGTTTTTATTTTATTTTTGCTCAGGTTATGAGTTTTTATTTTTGCTCACGTTATGAGTTTTTATTTTTATTTTTGCTCAGGTTATGAGTTTTTATTTTTATTCCGGTTTTTGCTCAGGTTATGAGCTTTTTCTTTAACTGCACACGGTCAGGAGTACAGGGGACAGTGTGAATGGTGTGTGAATGTGAGGGGGTGGCACTCCTGCCAGTAAGGGGTGTCACCCTCGGCCGTTGGGGAGAAGTTATCCCCACGGCTGTGTGAATGACGTATGAATGGTGTATGAATGGACAGCGACATCATTGGGGCCTTGACGCCGGCGTTGCTGCTCCCAAATCCTGCATGTTGGACTTGGGCTAATCCAATGCGATGTGGATGTGGTGTGTGTGATCTAGGGACCTCAGTGGTGTGCATGCGTGCATTGTCTGTGTGATCAATGTTTTTGTTTAGTGTCCAAAGATGCCCACGGCGAGGACCCTCCTGACTGCTCTTCCATCAGCTGACTGGGTCTCCTCTGGCAGGGGGGGGGCTGTTTGGTTGGGGGGTCAGGTCATCACGTATGTCAATCTGCAGGCCTTTTCTCATGGCAAAGTTTGCAGAATGCAACATGCACTGATGATCTGACACACGAAGGTAGAGGAATACAATAGGGCCCCCCCAGACTTATCCAGGCAGCGGAAACGGGACTTCAGGAGCCCAAATGTTTTCTCCACCATTGCACAAGTTTTGATATGTGCTTCATTGTATCTTCTCTCTCCTCTGGTTTGGGGGTTCCGGAAAGGAGTCATTAGATGGGGTCCCAGTGCATATGCAGAGTCACCTGTAAGGGAAAAGATAGGAGGATGTTAGTCATGCATGTGCCCCTTGTGATGTCAGCATCATGGGGGGGGGACAGTCATGCCTGCCACCCATGTCACTCACCAACCAGCCAGCTGTCCCCATACATGTTCTGTTCGAATTCCATTGGGATGGGGCTCTGATTGTATATGAACCTGTCATGGCTGGATCCGGGGTGTTTGGCACGGACGTGCCATATGAGGCGTTGGGCATCGGCTATCACCTGTACGTTGATGGAATGCCAATGCTTCCGATTGCGGTATATGTGCTCTGTGGCACTGGGGGGCTGGAGTGCCACATGTGTGCAATCAATGGCCCCGATGGTGCGTGGGAATCTGGCAATGCTGTAGAAATCCTGCATTGCCTTCAGCCGCAGCTCCTCAGTGGTGGGTCTGATGAAGTGGTTGGACATGCGTCTGAGGATTGCAGGGATAACCTGGTGCACACATCTGCTCATGGAGGACTGTGACATCCCAGCCACCACTCCACTTGTACGCTGGAATGATCCACTTGCAAGGAAATTAAGTGTTGCCAGTACCTTCACCAGTGGCTGCACTGCTTGTGAGCGGTGTGTTGGGCTGGTGATGTCATCCTGCAGGGTTGTGGTTAGTTCAAGTATTGCATCAGGGCTGAATCTGAAGAGGCGGATACACCTCCTCATCCCCCATGCCAAAGAGGCTCATGCGCGTGCGGTATATCCTCTCACGTGCCCGCCTCCTCCGTTCCGGGGGACCCATTAGTAGTGCTAGGACCACGGCTGCCCCCGGCATGTTGGCACACAGAGGTGTTGTCCTTGCAAGTGTGGTTGGTCAGCTTGCTATTTTCGTCGGTAACGCTGCTGCTGTAGCTGCTCTCCTGCTGACCTGTGGCCGTCAGGAGTAAAGATAAAGCAGCTATTTGTAGGAATAACTTTGCGACAGATGGACGACATACGCGTGGCGCATGTAGCCAGCGTCTGGTGCTAATCCGTTCGCGAATCGGGAAATCTCCCTCATTTGCATATTTGAATGGCAAATCAATAGGCGCGACGGATGCGACAAGCGAAAATATGCGCTTACGATACTCTGGCGAGGGAAAGTTAAGCCGATCGGAAAAAGCCAGTTTTCTGTTGCATCTAGTTTGGTGGGTACGGCCACATAGATACTACGGCGCATCTTGACAGTTACGCGGCGCATATCGATATACTCCAGCGCAAGTCTTGCTGAATCTGGCCCAATCAGTTTTCGTGCAGGTTTTTCTCTTCAGGTTTACCAAAACCATCTAATATGAGGTCAAACCTCAAGAGTTTCAAATTGTATGCAATCAGGCAGGCCCTTGCACTACATGGTTTTGGTAAGCCTGAAGAGAAAAACCTTCAGGAAAACTAATAGGGCCAGATTCAGGTAGATGGGCGCTTCTTTACTTTGGAGTAACGTTTCTCATTTACGTTACTCCGCCGACACTTTCGGTGCAAGTACTGTTATTCACATAGCACTTGCGCATAAACTTGCGCCAGAGTAACGATAATGCGCTGGCGTAACCCGACGCAAGTGCAAGTGGGTGTGATCATATGTAAATGATGGGCGGAGCCCAGCGCAGAGGCTTACGTTCAGCGCATCATCCACGGAGCATGCGCAGTAAGTGAGGCTTCACTCGCCCCCTTGTGCGCATGCTCACAACTTCCGTCGGCACAACTTCACGGGAAACGTCAGCGCAATGCGTTCCGTTGGGCGTTTAAATGCACCCGTAGATGCGCCATTCCGGCACTAAAGTATATCCCGTTCCCCCTCCCCGCAGTGAAGTTACTTTTGTTCTGAGATGGCTGCTCCCGTTCCCCGCAAACACACAGGAGAAAGCTGAACTCTAAAGGCCAGGAGCTGTCAGCCGTCATCTCGGCTATGGAGACCTATGATGTCTTCCTCCATGGCTGTAAAAGTTGACATACAAGCATGGACAGAGGTGTTGTCCTGCAAGTGGGGGTGCTCATCTAGCTCTTATCGTTGGTAACGCTGCTGTAGCTGCTCTCCTGCTGACCTGTGGCCGTCTGGAGTAAAGATAAAGCAGCTATTTGTAGAAATAACTTTGCGCCGGACGGACGAGATACGCGCGGCGCATGTAGCCAGCGTATGGTGCTAATCCGTTCGCGAATTGGGAAATATCCCTCATTTGCATATTTGCAGGGGAAATCAATAGGCGCGACTGATGCGCCAAGCGAAATTATGCGCTGACGAGACTCTGGCGTCGGAAAGTTAAGCCGATCGGAAATGGCCCGTTTTCTGTTGCATCTAGTTTGGTGGGTACGGCCACATAGAAACGACGGCGCATAATCACAGTTACGCGGCGCATATCGAATTACTCCAGCGCAAGTCTTGCTGAATCTGGCCCATAGTGTGTATGGGGCTTTAAGGAAAAAATGAATTGTCGGCTCCTGGCAATACAGAGAAAAGTCATTGTTGAAAAAAATATAAAAATGTGTGGGGGTCCCCCTAAATTCAATTACCAGGCCCTTCAGGTTTGGTATTGATATTAAGGGGAACCCTGCGTCAATTTAAAAAAAAAAATGGCATGAAGCTCCCCCCAAAAATCCATACCAGACCCTTTATCCGAGCACGCAACCTGGCAGGAAAATAGGGGGGATGAGAGAGCGCCCCCCTCCTGAACCATACCAGGCCACATGCCCTCAACAATGGGAGGATGCTTTGGTGGTCTGTAGGTGGTTGTAGGGGTCTACGGGCGGGGGGCCCGCAGACCCTTTCTTTGTGAAATGGTAGGGGTACAATGTACCCCATTACCAATTCACATGGGGGGGCGGGATCTGGGGGTCCCCTTTGTTAAAGGGGTCTTCCAGATTCCGATAAGCCCCCCGCCCGCAGAACCCCACAACCACCAGGCAAGGGTTATGGGGGTGAGGCCCTTGTCACAGACCCCCAAAGCCTCCTCCAAATGTTAAGGTCATGTGGCCCGGTATGGTTCAGGAGGGGGGGCTCTCTCATCCCCCCTCTTTTCCTGCGGCCTGCCAGGTTGCGTGCTCGGATAAAGGGTTTGGCATGGGTTTTTGGGGGGAACCCCACGTAATTTTTTTTAATTTGGGGTGGAGTTCCCCTTAATATTCATACCAGACCTGAAGGGCCTGGTAATTGGTGGGGATACTCCCACTATTCCGGACAACGACCATTCCGTGATCAAGGGGGCCACTCCAGATGGGCATCCCCAGCTCCGTACAGAGAGCAGTCTGATGATCACTATCCTCATCAATCATATTATAACTCACCTGCAGAATCTGTTCAAAATAGATTTTCCCCCCTTAGAGACCATAGAGACTATGGACAACAACAGTCACGTGGCGGCTATGAACCATCACCCCATAGTCATGGCCACCACGATTCCAATGCCCATGGTGGGCAGGGTTTTAGTGGAGACCGACCATGGTACTCCAAAGGTCCAAACCAAAGAGAGGATGCATAGCAGGAAGGCGTATACAGAAAAGAAAAGAGAAGGAGAGTAAAGGTGGCCAAGGAGTATTTAACTTGAGTTCCAAAACGTTGACTGCGGTTGAACAGTCTGTTTTGGACAAAGGTCTCAAGGGCACCCTTGAAGTATACTCCTAGGTCAGTGAAGGTGAACCTTGGCAGCCCAGATGTTTTGGAACTACATTTCCCTACACTGCAGAATGCATGAGCATCATGGGAAATGTTCGCCTTCACTGCTCTAGATGAATGGGGCTGCACTGCAACCACCTTGCAACTGTGTGCATTGCCTGCAGTTGCAGCATAGTGATGATGCATTTAAGGGGTTTAAACAGGTGGTCAGGAGGCAGGCGAGCGGGAGTGTCAGGACGCCCACTAACACACAGCTCCTTTCTCTATCTGCAAAGTAGAGAGTGTCCTGACTTGCCTTCTCGCCCCCTCCCCCCTCAAGAGGCTTTCTCCACAACAGGGAGAAAGCCTTTCATTACTGCGTGTAGTTACAGACAGAAGAACAGGAAGTGAGGATTTCCCTGAAGAAATAAAGACATTTAAAAGCAAAATCGAAGGATGAGGTAAGTGAAGGAGGACTGATCTAAGGTAAAGGAAGCTATTTAGGGAAAACATTTTTTCCTTTACAACCCCTTTAAGATAAAGTAGTTTACATACACTAGGAAATCCAAAAACAGCCTAAATGAGTGGCGGGCAACACCGCAAACGAAAACGTCAAAACCCGCAGATTAACATAGAAGACTCAACAGACCCAATCAAAAGAACCTGCGACCAGCATCAGCTGATGTCTAAACATCCACCTGGTAAAACCAACAAATGTGTAAACTGAAGATCAGATGGCATTCTTGAGAAACAGATGCCTAATTATGAAAAAGCAAAAAAGTGCTAACTGATCTTGTGGAGTGCACTTTGATGGGGAAAGGTGGAGGCTTGCCTTTTAGGCACATAGGCTTGAACAGGGGCGGACTGACAACTCATGGGGCTCCCAGCAATAGAAGATTATGGGGCCCCTGGGCTTACAGATGGCCACCACAGAGCAGAGGCGGGGCAGATAAAATCTCTGGATTTTCAATACCTCATTAACTTATTGTAAAAAAAACCTAATTAGCTCAGTCTAATGTGACAGTGGATGATCTGTCCAGTAGATCAAAGAATTTACAGTTAAAACATCTGCACCCAAGTAACTATAATGTAGGCATATAGTGAAAACATGCACATTTAAAACCCATGCGATGCCAATAAAATTACATCAGATAGGAAAATGCGCAAATGACAAACAATGAAGCAAAGAGTTATATCATCAGGTGGAGATGAATTTCATCACATTAATCACGGTCAGGATCCACTGGTGAGACCCGAACGTGTGTGATCTATTACAACGATGAGGAGTCCTGATTATATTTTTCCACAAATTGGGCATGTGCTGCCAATTTAAAAGAATTTTAAATTACTAGGGTCAAAAAATTAGGGCCAGAAAACCACATGTGGGGTATGAAGTAAAGCCACTACGAAAGGTCTACTCTGCAAGACGTGCAGAAGGAATAATGCAGCTGCTATGGTTAACCAAGGTCTAGTGCAAGGTACACAGTAGCCAGTCAAAGTGTGGTACCTGGCATGGCAGAGGGTCATCGGGTAGTGTGGGGGTTGGTGATCTCACTCTCTCCGCAGTGGGCGATATCCTGTAGCAACTGAGGCCGAAACCATGTTATGGAAACCCATAGCCTGGCCACAATGTACAGAAATGAAAGAGTTAACAAGTGCACACATGAGGTCTGCACTAGGTTCATGGCGTTATTCCATTCTGTCACTGAGGCCGCGTACACACGATCAAATCTATCTGCTGGAAACGGTCTGACAGACCGTCTCAGCAGACAGATTCGATCGTGTGTACGGGCGAGCAGACGGATTTGGCCAGCCGACAGATTTTAAAGCCTGCTTTAAAATCTGTCTGCTGGGAACCCTTCGGACTGATATGTCTGCTGGTTAGTACACTAACCAGCAGACATATCTGCCCGCACATGCGTCGAATGGATTCGACGCATGCGCGGAAGTGTTTTACTTCCTGGTGCGGTGACGTGGCGGCGTCAACGTCACCGCCACGTCACCGCGCTGTCTGCCGGTGGGGATTTTGGTTTGATCGTGTGTACAGCGATCAAACCAAAACAGCCAGCAGACAAATTTGATCAAATCGGTCTGTCCGACCGATTTGAGCAGATTTATTTGGTTGTGTGTACGCAGCCTGAGAGTGGGGTGACAGGGATATGCTGGACTGGTGGAGAGGGTACAGGCTCAGCAGTGTGCCTCCTAATTGCAACATACATCATGCAAGGTGTTAATGAATATACAGTAAATAAACTTCCAACTACTGTAAGTAAGGTGAAATATTATTATGGGGGTACCATCACCCAGAATAGCTATGATGAATGGATGCAAGGAGACACTTCCCCATAACAGAGTCTCCAACACTAGGGGGAAAAAAAGAGAAAAAATTATTATCGAAAAATTGAACAGATATAACATCCGGAAAACAAAAAATTCCTTTATTAAACTCCTTCCCGCCGAGCATACGAACATATGCGGCCTCGGCTCTAAGGGGTTATACTGGGATGATGGCAGCAGCTGCAAGCATCATCCCGATACCGTTTGTTAGAGCAGCTATTCAGGGATAACAACTGCTTGGCTGTTATACCGGAGGAGCGGGAGAGGATGTCCCGCCGGCTTCCGCCACTCTTACCGTGCCTCCCTTTCCTCTGGGAGACCCAGTCCATGATCCAGCACTTCAGCCGCTTAGAGAGAGACTGGCACAAAGACGTAAACGGCTTTGTTCCAGCCTTCTCTCTATAAACACAGAAGCAACGTCACAACGTTTTTTTTTTAAAAGTGACAGTATACCTATCACCACCTATTACTGTCACAAGGGATGTTTACATTCCTTGTTACAGCAATAAAATTGATAATTTTTTTTTTTAAAGTAGCAAAAAATTCAAAAAATAAATACATTTGAAAATGTTTATTTTTAAAGCGCCCTCGTCCCCCCAACAAATGTCAGAAATAGGCTTAGTCATGAAAGGGTTAATATATCATTAAAAATAAGGGCCCAGATTCACAGAGCGATTACGCCTGCGCAACAGGAGATGCGCGTGCGTAAGTCTAAATGTGCGCGTGCGTTTCGTTGCGCGGCATCCCCAGAACGAGATACGCAAAAAATAGACTTTTTTTTGTCCCGCGTAATTTCGTTAGACTGGCGCATCCGTCCGTGCAAAAGTGCGATAGACAGACCATTGATTTGCTAGTCAAATATGCTAATGAGGGACTTACGGGGATCCACAAAACAACGTTGGGGCAGCGCAGGCGACGCAGTGTGCGCAACAGCAAAATGTCCTGTCTAAAATTAGAGCTGATAAAAGCTGGTCTAAAAAAAGAAAAAAAGTCTACTTGTCAGATAAAGCAACACTGTTAGTGAGGAGTTCAGCAGTCACACGTGTTGCACAACAATCTGTATGCCAACATGCCAGGGGCATCGTCGCGCATAGCTATACTACTGACTTTAGATGAACAAAGAAGGAGGAGGGCACGGAGGATGGCACTAAGGAGGGCACGGGAGATGTTTTTTTTTTTTTATTTGCTTATATAAAATTTACAATTTAATCTAATCTAATACAATATTCTTATCTGATACAAGCCCCTCACTCTTCACTTGATATATCACACACGCATAGACATCTTTGGCATGAGTGATTCTGAGGTGTATCGCATCTTCAGTTTCACCCCTCATGCCATCATGGAATTACCACAACCTTGCAGGAGGACATCAGCAGCCCACCACCCATGACACCCATGACAGCTACATATACAATCAGAGCCCCATCCCCACAGATTTCGAACAGAACATGTATGGGGACAGCTGGCTGGTTGGTGAGTGACATGGGAGTCAGGCATGACTATCCCCTCCCGTGATGCACACCTCACAAGTGGCACATGCATGACTAACATCCTCCTGTCTTTTCCCTTCAAGGTGACTCTGCATATGCACTGGTACCCCATCTCATGACCCCATCTCATGCCAGCTCACATTATGCATCTTTGCACGTTAAACACACACATTAATCATGGCACAATGAGAATGCATGCATGCACACCACTGTGGTCCCTAGCACAGACACATCACATCCTCATCACATTGGATTGGCACAAGCCCACCATGCAGGACTTGTGAGCAGCAACGCCATGCCACGGCTCCAATTATGTCACTGTAAATTCATACACCATTCACACAGACCTGGGGATCACTTCTCCACCACAAATGAGGGTGACACCCCTTTTCCCGCAGGAATATCACCCCCACATTCCAAAATCATACACAAACAGAACCAAAAAAATTAAATAAATGACGAGCAAAAATAAAAAATGCCCAGCAAAAATATAATTTAAACAAAATAACAACAAAGAAAACACATAAAAGACAAAAATCACTCTGCAAAACAGTCCCCAAATATCTCAAAGACACGTCACAAACAAACAAAAGCACCTTGCTGTAGAGGGAGGGATACAAAGGGATGTACTTTTGCAAAGGAAGTGCATTTGTGTCTGTCTATTTATGCTGTCTGCGTAGTTCACAAAGTTGCCCTAGTACATTTCCAATTTCACTGATTGCGCCGCTCCCGAGTTGTGAGCATGCGCACATCGGAGCTGACCATGGTCTCCTTCAAGCGCGCATGCGCGAGCCGGCCGGCCCTTCATTTGCATGGGGTCACGGCTCATTTCAATGTAACACGCCCACGTCCTTCCCAATTTGTATTACTCCTCCTTACGCCTCTGAAAAAATGTTACGCATGCGCAATTTCCTGCGCAAAAGCTACGAGAATAGGGTGATTACGCGGCAAAATTGCGCAAGTCTAACGTAAAGGCGGTGCGCTACGCCGGTCCAATAATGCGCAGATGTACGTGAATCTGGGCCAAGGTATCTAGATACAATGGTAATGGCTATGAAACATTTTACAAATTGATAACATGACACTGGTACTCAAATACACTCCATGATGGTGATTGGGAGTTGTATGATTGGCCTCAGTGCACGATCGTCCTCAACATGTTTTGCGACAATATACCGCTTCTTCAGGAGGAGCACAATATACAGTGTAGAAATAGGATAAGATTGACATATTAAGCACCAATATATAATGCGTCTATACAACTAGAAAAACAGTTAGTTGGGGAAATGTAAAGATAACATTGCTTACATTGCTTACCAGTAAAGACTCATAGGAAATCAAGGTCAAATAGCAGAGTAATCAAAATTTCCCTATGGCGGACATGGGGAACTGGAGTGTATCTGGATACCTTATTTTTAATTGTATATTAATAAAGGAATTTTATCTTTACTGGATGTTATATCTGTTCAGGGTACCGCAATAGTCAATTTTTCCCTTTTTTCCCCTTGTCTTGGAGACTCTTATGGGGACTGTTTCCCACTATACCTAATTGGATTACAGTTAACAAGCTCCTACATGCCGGTGAAGAACATCAGATCTGCAAAGTGAACTATATTGCCATTACTGATAGGCCCTATATCACCATTTATAGTCCTGCTCTCCCTTTCTAGGATAGCATTACAGGCTGGCTAGGTTCTATATCCTACAGAGTGGCAGTATAATGCGCTAAAATATCTGTCATGGGGTAACCTTATCTTGCAAGGAAGTGTGTGTGTGTGTATATATATAAATAAATAGTACTGTCATTGTTAATATTTGCCTTGTGTCTTTTGCTGAGTTTGCGCTGTTGCCTAGACCTCCTCTTCATGACAATGTTTCCCATTATTGGTTCAAGTAAAATACTCATAGAACCTAAATACACAGAGTTGTCTGATAATTGCTCTACAGTGATACAAGGATGTCTGAAATTAGAGTGTCAGGTGGGTTAGAAGGTTTACCAGGTCATGGCCATGCAGATAAGCAGGTAATTCTAAGCAGTCCTCTAGGGGGGTCATGCTACACATACATGACCATCTGATGGGTAAATAGTTTACAATTACACTGAAAGATTTTTCTGTTGTTTTTTTACACCTCAGTGGGCAGTCCACATAACCTCCATTTGAAGGTGCATTGGTTGTTTGCTCAATTCAAATAAAAATAGTGCAATTCAGAAGAACCAACTCTTGTGAGATGAGGCTGTTGCTTTATGAGCTAAATTTATATTTATGATAATGGCACATCTGCATGTTCAGTAGAAGCGGTTGACATACCTAGGGCATAGTAGAACTTGGACCTGAATGCTTCATATTTTAAAAATGGCATACCATAGATGATCATAGGTTCAACTTTGTGTCTGCAGGTATCTGGTTAATTTTATGTACAGCCTCTTCTCAGACCTAAAAATTATAGTACTGACCATGATATACAAATAATTTAGCAAATTTTCACATATATATATATTTCTATATTACAGTCAAAACTAAGAACAAGACATCCGTTTTTAGTTTCGGCCATTGATTGTTTAAGTTTTTAGTCATTAAACTGTAGTATATTTCATAGTCTACATCAGTTCTAAAAAGACACGTATGTACTGCCATCATTTAGACCCCTTTCACACGTGGCTGTCTGTTTTGACGGACTCTGGTTGCTCAGCAGGTATTGATCCGTTAATCTCCGTTGAGCAGGCAGATGACAGGTCCGTATCCGCTCAATGTACAGAGACAGACCTGTCAGAGCCCCTCTCTCCTCTGATCTGATCTGATCTTTTGGTGGATTTGGTGGATATTGCCGGATGTCAGCAGACATTTGACCTCTGACATCTGTCGCTCGATAGATGTGAATGGAGCATCCAATCAGGTCCACCGCAAAACGGACAGGCGGACCTGATCGGACAGCATGTGTAAAAGGGCCCTTATCCACAAAATAAAAAAATATTTATGATACAAGTTACGTTTCTGTAATAAGGCATTTTATTTTAATTATTTTTTATTTAACCAGAAGAAGGCAGCTCCAGTTTAACAGGTCATTAGTACAGAGACAAGTATTGGTACAAGAATCTAAATGAGATAGACAAATAAACTGTAAACACAAATTAGCATGTATAAAATCTATATAAAGTCAGGAGATCAATCAATTGAACTTTATCAATGAGAAGAGTACCGAATTCCCATCTAGCCCAAACGGTCACTTGGTATGGACCATTTGGGGAATCACTTGGGGCTACCTATTCAATTTTTTATACATATTAGGACACAGAGAAAAAATTGTGGTAGGAATAAAGGAAAAGAAAAGAAAAAGGAAAAAGAGAAGGAAGAAGAGGAAGGTTGAGAAGATGGGGGTGGAGGGAAGGGTATCGTTAGGGGATTGGAACGGCACGGCAGGGCAGCTCAACGAACATAAAATATGAGTAAAAGCAAACCAGAGAGGTTACCTGACAATTGGGTTCATATTTAAAACAGATAAACATATTCCACAACCACAACATTTTAGAGTACTTCTGTGAGGATTAAGTCTTCCATTTTATTTATTTCTTCCTCTTTGTGGAGCCAAAAGACTTACGGTTGGTGGTTGTGTACTCTTCCAGTTGGAGGGGGTACAGAGGATTTGGCAGCATTCAGAAGATGACAATAAGGCTTTTTTTTTACACTGACCCCTCAATGATACATGAGGCTTTGTATTAATGTACCCTATATAAAGTATTAAAAAGTAACCTTACTAGAAAAAAACACATTTGCTTGCAGAAGTACAACTAATTGTTGTGATGGAAGGGATTTTTAAAAATCTGTAGAATAAGGTCCATACATCCAGTCACTGGCAAATGTTTTGCACTTTTCTGTGCATAGAGTGTAAAGTTTACGTATTGAAAGTTTCTAGAAATGTATTTGGTTCTGTGGTTATAAGTGGCAGGACCATGAGCGAGGTGTCACAAGTCCCCAGAATGTTTTCTGCAAAAAGAAAATCCATGGATAAATTGATTTGTCAAAGTTATTTGCATTAAAGTGACACTAAACAATATTCTTATTCTCTAAAAAACAAACCATCTATAGAAAATAATTGAAACAAATCTACTCTACTCTACAAAACGGCCCTGTAACCTATTTTTATGAAATTGCCTGTTACTGTGTTTTTCTGCCTCCTTGTAAAGCCCATAAATTCCCATACCCTTTTTCCCACCCCTCGCTTTCATTTGTTTGGAATAACTAGTGCATGTCAATTGTGGTCACGTGCATTGCTCTATGCAAATTACAAATTCCATAGTCCATAGCCCCTAGTCCATCTTGGGAGTGAGAAAGAGAAGGTGGCAATGTTCCTACAGACAGTAAGTTCATAGAGAACAAACATAGCCACCTCCTAACAGAAAGTCAGATTACAGAAGCCAAAAAATAAAAAAATACATATTTGAGAACTTGTTAGGCCGCGTACACACGATCAAACATATCTGTCCGCAGACCAGTTCCAGCGGACAGATTCGATCATGTGTACGGGCTAGCAGACAGGTTTCCAGCAGACAAAAGTTTTAAAGCATGTATTAAATCCCCCGCATGCGCCGAATGGATTAGACGCATGCGTGGAAGTATTTTACTTCCTGGTTCGGTGATGTGGCGGCGTCAACGTCACCGCCATGTCACCACGCTGTCCGTCCGCAGGGATTTTGGTTTGATCCTGTGTACACACATCAGACCAAAATCTCCAGGAGACATATCCGATGAAATCGGTCTGTCGGACCGGTTTCATCGGATAAATCACCTTGTGTGTACGCGGCCTTAGGCACGATACAACATTTGTTCATAGCAAGAAAGATGATTGCTAAAAGGTGGATGTTAGTGTTGACTTCAACAGTGAACCAATGGTTAGCAGACGTTAATGCTCATATTTCATATAAAATGTATTTATCTCCATAGGTGATGTCCAGCTAAAATTTGGGATCAAGGTTTTACAGTACATGTGTGGATATGGAATTGTTATTCCTGGTTCTCATACAGAAGATGGAGTTACCACCTTAAACCCCATTCACCTACAGTATATACTGTACAATACACAATGCACCACTCCATTCATCAAAAGTTGATTGTCTTGTCAAATTTAGTTGATGGAGAATTTTGGAAGATTGTCAGCTGAACAAGGCCTACAGTACATCCAATCAGATGCCGACAACATTGGGGCATTGTGACAGCCAGTGGCACTTGCTGTCAGAATACAGTAGCCTGGCAGAGAAAATGTGTGTGTCCACACTTTTAGCATGTATGGAGGAATCTAGCTAGATATTCAAAAGTAGAATTTTGTTCACAATCATTTTAAGAATCTTCGTCTGATTTTCTAATCATTAATAGGGGTCAACTAGATGTTTGGTTTTGTTCATAATTATGGGATCATTTGAAGGAGCAGGATGGAAATGTATTTTGTTTTCCATGCCAACTGTGAAGTAGGATCCCACCAGCACAGTACCGTGTTCAAATATGAAGTGGCAGATTCAGCTATTTGTTTCTGAAGTCATCAAATCAAGAAACCCAAACCTCTTTAACAGAGAAGTATATCTAGTGCTTTTTTTTGGCCATACTTCTCTTCTGAGTCACAGGAGTACACTTACTTTTGCTATCCTTGTAACCCAGAATCAGCCAACAGTGGGCTAAAGCCTGCTGACAGGCGACATCACAGAGCTGCTTCAGGCACTGGAAGGATCCCAACCATATTGTCGGGATCCACCTAGCTGCCTGATTGACAGCTGGCTCTGGAACTCAGCATGTGGCTGAGAGCTGGGAGCAGCTGCTGCCTCCTCTTCTACAGCCAGCATTTTGGGGGGGGGGGGGGGCAGAGAATAGTGAATGATAGTCACTGCTCTCTGCTCTAAGTGGACCAAGAATTAAGCAATCAGAGGTCATGTGATCACTGAGTTCTGAGGCTGTATTCACACCTAGGCGTATATACGCCTGAAGCGCGACGCTCGTGCCGCTGGAGGGGCGAATTTACATTGATGTCTATGAGATGGTTCACATCTCACGCCTGCCGCCTGAAAACAAGCCCCGGACCCTTTTTTTCAGGCGGCTTTCGACATAGACATCAATGTAAAATGTTTTGTGTTTACAAATCGCGGCAAAATACGCCGCGTTATAGTGTGAATGCAGCCTTAGGATAATGCCGCGTACACACGATCATTTTTTGTGATTAAAAAACACAACGTTTCAAGTGATGAAACAAAACAATGTTTTTCAAACTTCTTTTTCCAAAACGACGTTGCATACACACCATCGTTTTTCCAAAATGCTCTAGCAAAGCGTGGTGACGTAAGACACGTTCGACGGCACTCTGTTCCATTGAAGCTCCGTCTCATAACTTGCCTCTGAGCATGTGCGGCTTTAAAAACGTTGTTTTCAACATCGTTTTGCCCACACACCATCACTTTTTATGACACAAAAAACAACGTTTTGAAAAACGACACAAAAAATTCAAGCATGTTGGAATTTTTTTTTGGTCGTTTTTTTTAAGACAAAAAACGACGTTTTGCCCACACACGATCAATTAAAATGACGTTTTAAAAAACAACATTTTTTTTCATCGCAAAAAACGACCGTGTGTACGCGGCATTAGAGTCAGCAGGGGACAGTTGCAGCATCATATTTGTTTGCATGTTTGTTTGTTTATATACCCCATACATCATCTTCAAGAGTTTGCTCTAGATCATGTTTCTCAAACTAGCAGCCTTCCAGTTGTTGCAAAACTACAAGTACCATCATGCCTCTACCTGTGGGAGTCATGCTTGTAACTGTCAGCCTTGCAATGCGTCATGGGACTTGTAATTTAATAACAGCTGGAGGGCCGCCAATTTGAGACCCCTGCTCTAGATTATCAGAAATTGTACAGAAAACAGCAGATGTACTGTATCTCACAAAAGTGAGTACACCCCTCACATTTTTGTAAATATTTTACTATATCTTTTCATGTGACAACACAGAGGAAATTAAACTTTGCTAGAAGGTAAAGTAGTGACTGTACAGCTTGTATAACAGCGTAAATTTGCTGTCCCCTCAAAATAACTCAACACACAGCCATTAATGTCTAAACCGCTGGAAACAAAAGTAAGTAATCCCCTAAGGCCTCGTACACACGAGCGGATATGTCCGCTGAAAACGGTCCGATGGACCGTTTCAGCAGACATCTCCGCTCGTGTGTATGGGCTAGTGGACAGATTTGTCCACCCGACAGATTTCAAAGCATGCTTTGAAATCTATCGGGTGGGAATGTGTCCGCCCGACATGTCTGCTGGTTAGTACACTTACCAGCAGACATGTCGTCCCGCACCGCCGCCGCGCCGCCGCCGAATGGATTCGGCGCATGCGCGGAAGTGTTTTACTTCCTGGTGCGGTGACGTGGCGGCGTCAACGTCACCGCCACGTCACCGCGCCGTCCGCCGGCGGGGAATTTGATCCGATGGTGTGTACACACCATCGGACCAAACTCCAGATCGGACATATCCGATGGAAACGGTCCGCGGACCGTTTTCATCGGATATGTCCGATCGTGTGTATGGGGCCTAAGTGAAAATGTATAAATTGTGCCCAAAGTGTCAATATTTTGTGTGGCCACCATCATTTTCCAGCCTACCTTAACCCTCTTTGGGCCAGATTCAGGTAGAGTTAGGCTGGAGTATCAGTGATACTCCAGCCTAACTCTCACTTTGAGCCAGCGTTTCTGTTTTCTGTAAGCAGAAAACATGAAACGCCGGGTTGGAGTTACTATACGAGCGGCGTAATTGTATTTCGCCGTCGTATCGTAACTTCAAGTTTAAAAATGGCGCGCGGGGCATTCACGCTGATTTAACGCCGAGAATATGTTAATCAGCGGGAATTGGAAATTCACGATCGTATTCGGGCCTGACTCAGTGACTTTCCGACGTTTCCGTAAGAGATACGCAGCGCAAAGATAAAGCAGCCCCCTAGTGGAGTATCCTATGTTAAGTATGGCTGTCGTCATCGTGTCGAAAAAAAAAAATTTGCGTCGTTTGCGTGAAACGTCCGTGAATGGGGATTGACGTTCCCTGAAAGAATTTGGAGCATGCGCACTGACAGTTGATGCATGCGCAGTACGTTCGCCGCGGGATCGCGCATAGTTAACATAATACACGCCCCCTACCCGCCCAATTTGAATTCCGTCGGCTCATTTTCGCTACGCCGGAGCAAGTGCTTTGTGAATAACAGTACTTGCTCCTAAAGTTACGGCGGAGTAACGTAAATGAGAAACGTTACTCCAGATTAAAGATTCGCCCATCTACCTGAATCTGGCCCTTTGTCTTTGTACTCCTCACCTGGTTGCCGCCACACATGTTTGACACCGTCTGAACCAAATAAGTTTATCTTGGTCTCATCAGACCACAGGACATGGTTCCACTAATCCATGTTCTGAGTCTGCTTGTCTTCAGCAAACTGTTTGCAGTCTTTCATGTGCATTGTCCTTATAAGAGGCTTCCTGGGATTACAGCCATGCAGACCAATTTGATGCAGCGTGCGGCGTATTGTCTAAGCACTGACAGACTAACTTTCCACCCCTTCAACCCCTGCAGCAATTCTGGCAGCACTTATACATCTATTTCCCAAAGACAACCTCTGGATATGATGCTGAGAACGTGCATTCAACTTCTTTGGTCAATCATGGTGAGGTCTGTTCTAAGTGGAACCTGTCCTGTTAAACCACTGTATGGTCTTGGCCACCATGCTGTAGCTCAGTTTCAGGGTCTTGGCAATCTTCTTCTAGCCTAGGCCATATTTATGTAGAGCAACAATTCTTTTTTTAGATCATGCCATGCCATGAGGTGCCATGTTGAACTTCCAGAAAGGCCCGGAGCAAAAGAAAACCTGCAATCAGTGCAGGGCCGGCATGACAGGGTTAACAGAACCCTTGCCGGAGTAGGAGGAGGGGTTGGTGGTGAGAGGACAGTGGGGAGGGGAGGGGAGTCTATAAATGACTCCCGCCCCTCTTCCCGAGCAACAGACGCGTGGGGGAAAGTTCAAGGTAGGAGCACGTTTGCACTGGATGCCATGGCTGCCATTTTGGAGCTGTTATGCCGCGTACACACAATTAATTTTTGTGATGAAAAAAACAACGTTTTAAAAAACGTCATTTAAAATTATCGTGTGTGGGCAAAACGTTGTTGTATGTCTTCTGAAAAACGACAAAAAAAAATTTGAACATGCTTGAATTTTTTGTGTCGTTTTTAAAAATGTTGTTTTTTGTGTCATAAAAAGTGATCGTGTGTTGGCAAAACAACGTTTAAAACAAAGTTTTTAAACCCGCGCATGCTCAGAAGCAAGTTATGAGATGGAGCTTCAATGGAACAGAGTGCCGTCGAACGTGGTGTACGTCACCGCGCTTTGCTAGAGCTTTTTGGAAAAACGATAGTGTGTATGCAACGTCGTTTTTTAAAATGAAGTTTGAAAAATGTTGTTTTGTTTCGTGAGATAAAATTACGTTTTTTTTCATCACAAAAAGTGATCGTGTGTACGCGGCATAAGAGAGGCTAAGGGAGGAGGCGGACAGGCGCGGTGAGAGGTGGCTACAGGACGCTCTGGGGCCACTTCTCCTGTGGGGTGTGAGCTCGGTACAGGCAGCGGGGAGGGAATCTACTAGGGGGCGCAGGTCGCGGCCTCCAGCGCGGTACTCGCCGGGCGCCTCCTCAGGGGCACCGCGGTGAGCTGGGAGTCCTCAGAGCGGCGTCGGGAACCTCCTGCTACAGGAGTGGCGGCGGGAGGGGGTCCCAGTAACACCCGGCGGGGGGAGTGGGGGGCGGGGAGCGGCAGGGCCACAGGCTCCAGAGCGGCGGTTAGGCCCGCCCCACGAGTGGAGCAAAATGCTGCGGCCTCCGGTTGTGCACCGGGCGGCTTGTATCCTCGGCGGAGGAGAATGTCGGCTGCAGTGGTTAGCCCACCTTCGCCCATGGCTAGGCCCGCCAGATGTGTGACTCAGGAAGCTGCGGGCCCCGCCCCGGTTGTGCACCGGAGGGCCCTGGGCGTCGTCGGGGGAGATCGGTACCAGCAGTGGCCAGCCCAGCACCTTCCACGGCTAGCCACCTCCATTCCAGCCCACGTGCAGTGCGGGAGAGGGAGAGTGATGAAGACAGCGGCGTACGAAACAGAGAGACTTCTCCTAGGAAGGCGACGGCGAAAACGGTGGGCGGGTCCAGAGCGCGCAGGGTGAGCCTATCGAGCACCGGACCCTTGGACGCCAGGCCCGAGTCGCCTGGTGGTCTGTCATCAGAGGAGGATGTGAGGCCCAGAGGCATGTCGGAGGGGGAACTGTCAGAGTCTGATGTGGAGTTTGGTTCCAGGTCAGTTGTGGCACCCCGGGAGACGGGACGTTCGGCTGGTGGGATTGCTTCCAGGCAGCCCGGTAAGTCAGTTTCTGCTTTTCATGATTCTTTACTGTCTGTAGGGGGAGCCGGGGGGTGGGTCCTTGCGATCTGGTAGTGGTGCCCACGGTTGCGGGAGGTGTAAGTGGTGGGGCTGTCGTGGGGGACGGGGGGGTAATGTGGCGGCTGACTCTGGGTTACAGCGTTTTTTTTGCGGGTTTGGACATTTTGGTCGGTCAGCTGAAAGGGGGGGACAGTCCGGGCGTCAGCCCGGCGGCGGCTCGGGGGTGTCCTCCGCTATGGGGCCGGCGGCTGTCGTGCCGGGAACAGTGGATTTGGATGGTGGAAGTGTTAGTGCTAGCCCCGCCGTGCCCGCCAGGGACAAGGCGGACGCGGTGGGGGACGCTACGAAAAAGCAAGATTTGGTTTGGTTGGCGGACGCAGAGAAAGGGGAAGTTTACACGTGTTACGAGGCACCCCTGGGTTCACATTTGAAACAGTAGGTGCGGGAAAAAATTTGGAAGAGTGAAGATATGTGGAGATATTTGCGCTGTTACCGTTAGAAAAAAAATAATCTGGATGGGATTAAGCCTGAGGAGTCATAAAGGAGGATGAAGAGACACGGAGGTATAGGCTTATACCCAGGACTTTCGCAAATTGGTCGCAGGCTTACTCGATAATGGCGAGTGTGATAGGTGAGAAGAACCCAGAACATTGTTCGACTCTCTTTAGCTATCAAGAAGAAATCAGTGAGGCTTACAGGTGTTGGCTCCACTACGATGAACAATTTCGTCAGCGCAGGGCGATTAGGCCTGAGATTCAGTGGAATACTAAAGACATTGGCCTTTGGATGAAGCTTATGTCGGCCCCGCATACGTCCATGCCGTTTTTTCAGGTTTTTTTTTTCAGGGGGGGGGGGCGGTGCGATCCGCGCTACAACATCCTGAGGTGGTTTCGGAGAAGCTGCGGAAGGAGGTTGCGTTGGGTCGTATGGGTGGTCCCTTTCAGTCCCCCCCCGTTGGAGGATTTGGTGGTTTCCCCGTTGGGAGTGGTACCGAAGAAGAAGCCGAACAAGTTTCGGCTCATTCATCATCTTTCATTTCCTAGTGGGGGGTCGGTTATTGATGGCATTATATGGCATTAGACCGGTTGACTGCACTGTGAGTTACACCTCTTTTGATGCGGCGGTTGGTTGGGTTCGGTGTTATGGTCGGGGGGCCTTGATGGCAAAATCTGACATTGAGTCGGCGTTCGGGCTGCTACCGGTTCGCCCGGATAGCTTTCGGCTCCTGGGGTGCCACTGGGATGGAGGATTCTATGTGGATCGGTGCCTGCCAATGGGCTGCTCCGTTTCGTGTGCGTTCTTTGAACTCTTTAGTTCCTTTTTGGAGTGGGTGGTTTGGGATGTGGCAAGAGTTAACTCCATAATTCATTACCTGGATGACTTCCTTTGTGTTGGACCGGCTTCGGCTCGGACCTGCGCGATGCTGTTAACCACGCTGGAACACATCGCGGAGCGGTTTGGGGTCCCTTTGGCACCTGAGAAAACTGAGGGGCCTAGGACGGTCATAAAATTTTTGGGCATTGTCATTGACTCGGAGGCAATGGAGTGTCGGTTACCGCTGGACAAATTGGAGGGTCTCAAACGGGAGATTAAGGCGCTGCTGGGATTGCGAAAGGTGCAACTTAGAGTTCTGCATTCTCTTCTGGAGAAGCTCAATTTTGCATGTCGCATCCTCCCGATGAGAAGGGTGTTTTGCTGATGGCTGTCGGCTAGCACTGCGGGAGTTCGTGGATGTCGGGTCCGGTGAGCAATTTCAACATGGACCTGTACACGGATGCGGCTGGAGGGTCTGGATTTGGGGCATTTTTTCAGGGCAGGTGGAGTGCGGGCCCTTGGCCCCAATCTTGGCTAGCCGCGGGTTTCACAAGGAACTTGGTGCTGCTGGAGTTGTGGTACTGGCGGTCGAGTTGTAGGGCGCGGCCTTCCGGGATCGGAAGGTCCGGTTCCATGGGGACAATTTAGGTGTGGTGCAAGTCATCAATAGGGTGACGGCATCTTCTCCTCCAGTTATTCGGCTGCTGTGGCATCTGGTACTCCGCTGTTTACAGTTGAATATATTCGTTTATGCGGTGCACTTACCAGTGGTGGAGAATGTAGTGGCTTCCAGTGCGACAGGTTTCGGGAGCTGGCGGCGGAGGCGGAACAACACGGGGTCCCTTGTCTAGATTGGCTGTGGAGGATTCCGCTGGAATCGTCTCCCACTGGATCAGACGATCGGTGAGTACGGGAACGTGGGCAGCCTATGGTAAGGTCTGGTTGGAGTGGCAGGTGCTGGTGCAGGAGGCGGAGGTGGATCCTGCGGGTCCAGAGCTCCGGGAGCTGGTTTTGTATTTTTTGTCAAGGAACATGGCGGACGGGTGTCACAATCCGTGCTGAATAAGAAGTTGGCAGGTTTGGCCTTTTTGTTTAAATGGCAAGGATGCACAGATTTCACAAAGGATTTTTGGGTGCGTCAAGCCATGATAGGGTATAGGAAGCAAAGGCGGGCGGCGGATGCCAGACGCCTGGTGTCTTTCGACATGTTGAGAGGAATTATGGGGGAGTTGAGTAAGTTATGTTCGTCACGGTATGAGGTGGCGTTGTTTCGTGCAGCATTTGCAATGGCGGTTTTTGGGGCTTTTCGAATTGGGGAGTTGGTCAGCCCTTCTAAGAAGGTTCAGGCGGGTATGTTGGCGACGGATGTGGTGGTGTCGCTGGAAGGTGTAACGATGTTCTTGCGGAGATCCAAAACGGATTAGAGGGGTGGGGTAAATTGGTGCAAGTGTACCCTTTACCTGGCTCGACCCTTTGCCCGGTTAGGGCGGTGCGGGAGTTTATGGATATACGCCCGGCTGGGGAGGGTTCTTTCTTGTTGCATGAGGATGGGGCTGTTTGGAGCTGTGTTCAGGAGGTGTGTGGGGGCCATGGGACTGCCAGAAAGGGATTTATCGTCCCATTCCTTTCGGATTGGAGCAGCCACAGAGGCTGCGCGGAACCGGCTTGACGAGGCTACAGTCAATCGGATAGGTAGGTGGGAATCTAGGAGGTTTCCGCTGTATGTCAGACCACAACTGTTGTTGGGTGCCGCAGGAACGGGGCCCAAATAAAAATTAAAAACAAAAGTAAAAGGTTTTTTTTCGGGCCACTGTGTTCGGGCTTGTTTGGAGGGGATGAGGGATGGTTGGATCGGTTGATCATGTTTGGTGATGTGTTTTGCCTCGTACACAGGAGGCAATCTATTTGTTCAAATCGGTCGGACCGACCGATTTGAACAAATCTGTTTGTTAGGATTTTGGTTTGCTCGCGTGTACACACGAGCAAACCAAAATCCCCGCCAGCAGACGGCGCGCTGACGTGTCGGTGACGTGGCGGTGACGTTGACGCCGCCACGTCACCTCACCAGGAAGTAAAACACTTCCGCGCATGCGCCGAATCCATTCGGCGGCGGTGCGAGACGACATGTCTGCTGGTAAGTGTACTAACCAGCAGACATGTCGGGCGGACGGATTCCCACCCGATAGATTTCAAAGCATGCTTTGAAATCTGTCGGGTGGCCAAATCCGTCGGCTCACCCATACACACGATCGAATCTGTCTGCTGGGACGGTCTAGCAGACCGTTTCCAGCAGACAGATTTGATCGTGTGTACGAGGCCTTTATGTTACTTGCTGTTTTTCAAGTACAGGACAGGGCTTGGTATGGATACTAGGGCACTTGTTCGTGCATTGGGGGGCCAGACGAGCGGACGTGCGACCGGACGGTCGACAGCTGGGGGTCCCAAGACAGGAAGCTTGTGTGCGATGGCTGGAGTTTCCCAGGATGCTTTGGAGCAAGGTGGTTCCGGAGGTACACCGGTTTGCCCGATTGGACCGCCCACCTGACGTGCTGGTGCTCCATGTGGGGGGGAACGATTTAGAGGTCCGGTCAATGCTGGACATCACGCGGGACATTAAGTTTGATTTTCTGCGCATCCGTATGTCGTTCCCGGATACAGTTGTGGTGTGGTCGGACATGGTGGCAAGGACATCATGGAGGATGGCGAGATCAGTGGAAGGAGTCAATAGAGCATGCAGGAAAGTGAACAGGGATGTGGGAGGTTTGTGGTCAGGAATGGGGGTTTTAGTGGCCAGGCATCCAGAGTTGGAGGTGGACACATGGCGATACCTTCGGGGTGATGGAGTTCATCTTACAGAGGTGGGCATCGACATGTGGGTGTTGGGCCTGCAGGGAGGGATACAGCGAGCCTTGAGGGTGTGGAGGTGCGCCCAAAGGTACGGTGTTACCTTTGGTTGCTGGTGGCGGGTGTTTGACTTTGCAGGAGAAGGAATACCTCTAAGGCCTCGTACACACGAGCGGATATGTCCGCTGAAAACGGTCCGATTGACCGTTTCAGCAGACATCTCCGATCGTGTGTATGGGCTAGCGGACAGATTTGTCCACCCGACAGATTTCAAAGCATGCTTTGAAATCTATCGGGTGGGAATGTGTCCGCCCGACATGTCTGCTGGTTAGTACACTTACCAGCAGACATGTCGTCCCGCACCGCCGCCGCGTCGCCGCCGAATGGATTCGGCGCATGCGCGGAAGTGTTTTACTTCCTGGTGCGGTGACGTGGCGGCGTCAACGTCACCGCCACGTCACCGACACATCAGCGCGCCGTCTGCTGGCGGGGATTTTGGTTTGCTCGTGTGTACACGCGAGCAAACCAAAATCCCAGCAGACAGATTTGTTCAAATCTGTCGGACGGACAGATTTGAACAAAGCTGTCCGCTCGTGTGTATGGGGCCTAAGAAGGATGGCAGTACCCAGCGGTGGTATGGGTGCTAAAGGGGTATTATGTTTTCCAGTTACCCAAAGGGTAGCTGGAATGTTGGTTAATGGTGGCACTGCGGTCAGTGGTCGTCTCTGAGCCATCTTGTCAGCTTGAGGCCTATGACCAGAGGTTAGGTACCGCAGTGCCCAAAATGTTTAAAATGTTCAAAAAGGTTATTTATCGTGTTTTAGTGTACCTGCAAAGTCCAGCACTAGTTATGGAAAAAAGTGTTTTCAGGAATGTTGTTGTTGTTGTTGATGTGTTAAAGAGTTAAAATTTAAATTAATTTTTACAAAAATAAAGGAGGCTGCTACGGCCAGTTTTTACTCCAAGGTAATTGGTTATGGTCTCATTATTTATTAAGGGGTATAGTTATTGGAGTAAGGTGGGGTCCATTAGCAGCAATGGGTACATTCTGGTATACCATAGTCAAGTGACTAGTATGAGAGAGTGAGAGTGATAACACCAAATTTAACACACTTGCCCCCCTTCACACCTGAGACCTTGTAACACTAATGAATCACATGACACTAGGGAGGAAAATGGCTAATTGGGCCCAATTTTCACTTGGTGGTGTACTCACTTTTGTTCCCAGCGGTTTAAACATTAATGGCTGTGTGCCAAGTTATTTTGAGGGGACAGCAAATTTACACTGTTATATAAGTTGCACAGTCACTACTTTACATTGTAGCAAAATGTCATTTCTTCAGTGTTGTCATAGGAAAAGACATAGTAAAATATTTTACAAAATGTGAGGGGTGTACTTTTCATCTAGATTTGTGGTGTTCTTCTCCAGCACACATTTTTATTCACCTGGTTTTACTCTTAAATTAAACAATAAAAACAGTCGGCATACGCCCTTCTTTAAGACATTACAGAGTTTTGTACCTAATCCCAGTTAACAATATCTACACGAGACCAAACCAGACAATACCAGATCAAAGATACGTCTATAGTATAGAGTAAACCTAATCATCAAGGTTCTATCACTCTGACCTATACTTTGGAAATGAAGACTGAGTGATTTATGCCTGCTTTGCTTTTATATTATCTTACATAATATATACTATTCTGGATTAAGCACAATATTGCTTGAGTGATAAAAAAGGTCAATGTACCTCTTTTAGTGGACAATGGATCCGTGCATACCATTCTTGACAGTATAGAAAAATCAGGATGCCCTGACCAATGAACAGGAAGGCCCATACTATTATATTGAACACTGGACTTTTTTGCTTGTCATTGATTGTGAAATTAAACAGAACTAAAAAAACAAGAATATACAGAGAGAGATTAGTTATTCACAGTACAAATATTTCTATATATGACATACTGTATGCAAACCAGAGCAAAAGTAAACAATTCAAGTCTACTACAACAACCATAGTCAAGCTTATTCAACAAAGTTCAGTAACCTGTGGTAACTGATCAGAGTTTAGAGATCTAACTTTAGCTATCTAAAATCTATTAGCTATGGGTTATTGCTCTTTAGTTTTGCCAGCATCACTGAATATGCAAAGATTTTTAAAAAAAGCAAGCAATAGTAAAGTATGTTGAAAACAACCAAAGTATTTAAGTTTCTCCAAACTCAAATTTTTGCATTGGGCAAGGATGGTCTTTCCTTGTGTAGCACTACCCCGAAGGAGCCGCCGATTGATTGTTGGGATCGGCACATTACGTTACCCTAGCGTTGTCTAGGGGTGTGATGCAGGAACAAAGTAGTGAGAGAAGGTCCAGACAGTCAAAGGGTTTTCCAATGCTTTATTTCCAGGCCAACACAGCCAACGTCAACTTCAGTTAGGAAGGAAAGAAAGGTTGATGAAAGAAGAGGAGAACTTGCGGTGTCAGGCCTGGATATGAACAGGCAACCCTGCCCTCAGCAGTACTAGTTTGTAAACTCGTTGCCACTCTTGCCTGAGTGGGTGAAGTGCCCACGGACAGGTTTTCTTTCTCTAACCTGGCAGCCGAGGTGTCACTTTAGATGTCTGGGAGGAACAGGTCTTTCACACAGACCTGGCTCTAGGGCCTCAGCCACAGGCCAATTACTTTAGATGAGATAGGTGAATAAACAGAGCGAATCCTCCCAGTAAATTCTAGTACCTGTCAGCATCCCGGTCACCAGATCCCCGATTGGTTCGTTCAGGCCCTGTGGACAACCTGCCTCCGGGTTCCCCTCGAGCCGATTCCCCAGTCACATGGCACCCAGCCTGGGATCCATTTAATAGGACTGGGAACCCAGTAAGTCACTGGGGTCCCCTTTCACCTCCGGTTGAGGCTCAGTGAAGCCTGTAAGCTTGGCCAGGTGGGCCACGCTGGCGGGGTCCATGGATGCACGCACCCTAAAGGTGGATGCCGCACCCACCCGGAACCGGGCCCCCGCAAAGATTTTTGAGCACATGACACCCATCACAGATATACCCTTCCCCAGCATGCCCCGCGAGGGAAGAACTCCTCCAATTGGCTGCTGGGGAAGACTTAATCTGCCAGAAACCCCTCTGGTGTCAACTGCTGACCAAAGATGATACCACATCCCTAGAATGCAGACTGGCCCAGTGAACCTTTCTGGAATGACAAGGTCACAATTTAGGTAAATCATGACTGGGAGCATTGTAACTCTCCCAGTCCAACTAACTTTAGCGTAGTGCCCATGCTAAAAGCAAGGGGGCGCTACACTTGACATTATGCAGTTCCAGGCAGTAGCTTTCCTGGCTGTAGGCTGGCTCAAGGGTGAGTGTACTCAGCCCAAGATATAGAAGTCATGTTAAAGTCAATAAACAGCTTGCAGTGATGTCCGTTCATGTTAAATGAGAAACTTGCACTTGTTCCAATGTGGTTGGTGGTTTCTGATAAAACATACTTCAGTGGAAGTCATTGGAACCTTCAAAAACACAGGCAGAAGACCCTGCAAGATTTTCATGAACCCAATATAACCCAAACATTAACCTAAAATACACATTCCTGACACTCAATACCAACAATACCAGTAATAAAAGGTTAAGAATGACCTTTATATGTACCTCCTAAAATAGCAAAGAGGCAAAACATAACTGGGTAAAAATACCCAAGTGACATTGTAAGGCTATATTCATGCACAGAAGCGGACAAGAGAAACACGGCCACTGTCACTGCTGAACGAAACTTCTTATTCAACACCTGGAATAAAAAGAAAATGAAAAAGAAAATCAATCACTTGTTTAAAGATGAAACTTATTTTTATAAGTTGTCTATTTTTGTCTCCCTACCAGGCCCTTACCCACAGAAGGTCTTGGTACACATAATAAAAAAGCCAATCATGGATCACCACATTCCATGTCCGGTAATAGTTTGAGAATGATGTGGAATTCCACCAGTCCTGTATAAACAAAACAACAGAAATAATGGGTAATTTAAGACTGGAGAAAAGAAAAATGTTTGTGCTGCCCAATAAATCACATAGGCGTGCGCACGGGGTGTGCCGGGTATGCCTGAGCACACCCCAATGCCCAGGCACACCCAGGGAGGGTGCTCTCTACTGAGAGGAGAGGGCGCCTGGAACTTTTCAATGTGCCCCGTCCTCTACCTGGCTGTCTAGCACCAGAAAATGTGTGTGGCGGCGCAGCAGTGGGCAGCAATCAGCAGCACCCCTGGGGAAATGTGGGCGGCTGGACATCCATCGCTAGCGCCGAGAGCCCTACAAATCTCGGGCACCGCCTCCTCCTTGACCTCGTCCCCTGACCCCGCCTCCCCTCGGAGGCAATCGGTGGCAGCGTACTCCATGCTTTCAGAGCATGGACTGCTCCAAGTTCCTCTATGTGCTCTGATGTGAGGCCCGGAGCTGGAGGACAAACAGACTTGCCGCTCACTGGGCACAGACTGCTGCGGGAGCCACTGGAATTGGACGGATCGAAGCAGGAGACTGGCATCATGGTATGGAAGGTACCATCATACACACCTGCAGACAGAGACTGGGACAGAGGTGGGACTGCAGGAACAGGGCTAGGGCTCTCTTATCTCCCCTAACTCCCCCCTTCCTCTCCCCAAGCCCCGTCCCTCTCTCCAAGCCCCCTCCCCTATCTCAGCCACCTCTCTAAGCCCCCCTCCCTTCTCTCTCAGCCCCCTCCCTTCTCTTCAAGCCCCCCTCCCCCCTCTCTCAGCCACCCTCCCTTCTCTCTCAGCCCCCTCTCTCTAAGCCTTCCTCTCTTCTCTCTAAGCCCCCCGCCCTTCTCTATCAGCCCCCTCCCTTCTCTTCAAGCCCCCTTCCCATCTCAGACACCCTCCCTTCTCTCTCAGCCCCCTCTCTCTAAGCCCCCTCCCTTCTCTCCAAGCCCCCCCATCTCTCAGCCCCCTCTCTTCTCTCTAAGCCCCCCTCGCTTCTCTCTCAGCCCCCTCCCTTCTCTTCAAGCCCACCTCACTTCTCCCCGAGCCCCCTCTCTCCAAGCCCCCCTTCCTGCTCCCTCAGACCCCCTCTCTCTAAGCCCCCTCCCTTCTCTCTTAGCCCTTCCCTCTCTCTTAGCCCCCTCCCTCCTCTTTCAGCTCCGCCCTTCCTGCTCTCTCAGCTCCCTCTCTCTAAGCCCCCTCCCTTCTTAGCCCCCTCTCTCTAAGTCCCCCTCCCTCTCAGCCCCTCCCCTCTCAGCCCTCCCCTCCTTTCAGCCCTCCCCTTTCGATCAGACCCCTCCCTTCTCTCTCAGCCATCCCCCTCTCTCTAAGCTCCCCTCTTTTCTCTCTCAGCCCCCCTGTCTCTCAGCCATCCCCCCTCTCTCAGCCCTCCTTATTCTCTCAGCCCCCTCTCTCTAAACCCCCTCCCTTCTCTCTTAGCCCTCCCTATTCTCTCAGCCCCCCTCTCTCAGCCAACCAGTCTCTATGAGCCCACCCTATTCTCTCAACCCCCTCTTTCTCAGCCCACCCGTCTCTTTCAGCCCCCTCTCTTAGCCCTCCCTCCATTCTTAGCCCTCCATCTCTCAGCCCTCCCTCTCTCTCAGCCCTCCCTCTCTCTCAGCACTCCCTCCTACATCTCTCTCTCTCAGCCCTCCCTCCTACACCTCTCTCTCAGCCCTCCCTCCTACACCTCTCTCTCTTTCAGCCCTCCATCCTACACCTCTCTCTCCCAGCAGTCCCTCCTCTCTCTCAGCCCTCCTGCCTCTCTCTAGCAGCAGTTTTATGGGGTGGACTGGGCTGAGAGTCTAGCGTCCCCTTAAAGCGTCCGTAACTATGGGGAGGGGATCCCCTTATAATTTTGACTGTACTATCATCCTGGACTACAAACCTTCCTCACTGTGCTATATGTTTTCTGCTGCACCATTGGCATGGTTATATCTTCTTAGTCCTCTCCATAAAATTATCAGACACTTGTGCTTAAAGTAGAACTATAGACAACACTTTTTTGGATAGAGTAAAAGAGGGTTAATGCCCCTGTCGGTTTACTTTTTACTATCCCTGTCCCATTGCAGAGATTTCCCTTCACTGAAGGGAAATGAAGGGAATGGGTCTTGAACAGCAAGGGATGTGGCCTTGACAGGAAGGGGTGGGTCATATTTAAATTAGGCTGTGCACAAGTCAGGCCTAGGGCAGCACAAAACCAAAATAGACCACTGAAAACCAATAAATGATGTATATACACAGATACATATAAATAGGTTTATTGTTTTCTGTAATTCATCACAGCTGTCCTTGTAGTTCACAAACATTTCCTCTGACGACAAAGCTGATCAATCAATCAATTTTTTTCTAAATTACAGTTTCCCTATGTACCATTATACCATTAATGTGCCTCTGTTTAAGAAAAGTAAAAGCTTTTTGTCTCCTATTGAAAACTCCTCCAGTACTTCCTGCTGTCTGACCCTTAGGCCACGAAAATTACCTCATTAAGACACCCTGCACCTGCCCTCGCCCTCCAAGAGATTGCTCTCGCCCACCACTATAGCTCAAACCACTTAAAAGTTGCCAGAACACAGAGTGCATTGCAGTTTGTTTCATATGAGTCAGGGTGCCCATGCTGATTTGTGTCCACAGCCAAAAGCACGTACAATGGGAATGTGATCATCAGAACTTTCACATCATGTGGCTGGCCGGGTGAGTGTCCGCCCCTTACCTGGGGAAGAGACAGGACCAGGATTCACTATGTGAGCAAGGCAAGCCACCTGAGGTCGTGTCTTGCTTTGAGCAATGTTCTATTGAGAAACCATGCCACTCATGTAGATGTTACTTTGGATTCTATGCCTCAACAGGTCAGGTCAGGTTTGTTTTGGTGGCAAAAGAGGAAGCTACTCAACATTAGGTTGGTGGTCATAATGTTATGGCTGGTTAGTGTATTTAAAAAAAAATATTTGTACCTGGAGTTCAGCTAGAAAAAGTCTACGGGCTGGAAAGAGCAAAATAATCTGGCAAACATGAAGTGCACTTGCATGGCTTGAATAGGAAGTTCATGGGAGTAGTTCAAGGTTCACCAGAAACACGGTAAAAGACAAGATCAGGGCCACCATCAGGAATTATGGAGTCCCTTACACAGCTTCAGGCATGGCCCCCTGGAGCTGCCGCCTGAAATTAAGAAGTGGGGGGGCTGCCACGAATTGAGAAGCCCCCCACACAAAAAAGAAGAAATAAAGAAAAATATATATTAAAAAAGGGGGGTAGCCATCCGGGGGCCTGGGGACCTCTGGGCCCTTTAATAAAAAGAAAAAAAGAAAGAAAAAATATATATAAAAAAAAAGATATATTTTTTTTAAAAGGGGGGGTTGCCATATATGGCCCTGGGGACCTCTGGGCCCTTCAATACAAATTAAAAAAAGAAACCTCTAGGCCCTTTAATAAAAAATAAAAAATATATATATATAAACAAAAATAAAAAAACATATATAAAGGGTGTTTGCCACATGGGGCCCTGGGGACACCCGAGCCATTTAAATAATATATATATAGAGAGAGAGAGAAAAAGGAAAAAAAAGAAATAAAACAATTTATTTTTATTTTTATTTTTTTGGGCCCTTTAATAATAATAATAATAATAATATAATATAAATATATATACAAATATATATATATATATATATATATAAAAAAAAAATATATATATATATATATATATATATATATATATATATATAAAAATAAAAAAAATTATACAAAAAGAGGGGTTGTCATCCAGGGCCCTAGGAATCTCTGGGCCCCCGGGGACCTCCAGACCCCTAAAAAAAATAAAAATGTGGCTCTTTAATAAAAAATAAAATAAAAATATATTAAAAAAATATATTTTTTTATAAAAAAAGGGGGTTGCCATTTGGGGCCCTGGACAAGGTTATCCAAGGGTTCAGACAGTGAAAAAAAGGAAATTTACCCCTAGGGGCTTTGTGTTGCAGCACGATATAGACAATATACAAAAGGGAGCTCAGGATATGAGCTTTGATAAAAATCAATTCATAAACAGATAAAACAAACAAATTGATCACAAAGTGGTGACAATGACAATTCAAATTTAAACAGTACTGTATGCATATGAGCAAATATTTTTACACAAACATAGGTTCTATGAAGAGAAAATATGCAAATCAATAAAAATGTAAACACAAACATAAGGAGGACCTGCCCACCCCAACATAATGGTAAATGTAGGGGCATGGTGTCCTCCCATAGCAATATGAATAGGCAATAATGTACTAAATCAAACTGCCACTCACCAAGGCACATATCGAAAAACAGACCGGGACCGGACATCGAGCCACACCATCCAGGGCAAGACTGGGTAACAGGGAGGGCAAACAGAGGAGAGTGGGAACAGTTCCCGGGGTCAGATGGAAAAACGACTCCAGGGAGGGAACCAAAGGTAGAACCACTAAAGGGCCTACGGGAGGTCACACATGCGTGTCGTGGCCTGCACCACAGTGTGGAAAAAAGGGGGGAGGCAGAGCGGGGGAGAGGAAAGGGAAGGCAAAGGGAAGGGGGGAAGGGCAGCCACAGTCAGGGTAAGGCAAACATGCCAGGGGGGGAGAAAACAGATCCGAACTACCAGGGACAAGCGTGACCCAGCACACAGTGCGAGCGGGGGTGGGCTGAGTTGGCCAAGTCGAATGCCACCCTCCTCGAGACGGGACAGGAGGCCCTGAAAACAAAGGGCCAGATTCAGATACACTTAAATTTGCGCTGCGTAATCGAAATACTCTACGCTGCCGTATTTTACCAGGCTCTACATCGAATTCTGGTAGATTTTTGCCCGTACGCTATGGCGGCGTAGTCTATTTCTCGCCGCGTAATCGAAATACGCGATTAGGGGGCGTGAAGCATTTAAATTAGGTGCGTCCCCGCGGCAATCGAACTGCGCATGCTCCGTTCAGAAATTTCCCGCCGTGCATTGCGCGAAATCACGTCGTTACGTCATTCGTTGTTTGAGTAGCGTCGTTTATGGACATTCCTATTCCCGGACGACTTACGTAAAAAATAATAAAAGACGTCGGAAAACGTTGAAATTCGACGTGGGAACGATGGCCATACTTAACATGGGCTGTCTAATATTAGAGCAGCAAAAAGCTGGTATAGTGTTACGCAAAAAAAAGATGACTAAAGATGCCATAAGAGATTGCGATTGAAGATCGTAATTTCTGGGATCGCCGGCAAAAGCTCATTAGCATACCCCGTCGCGGAAAACGACGGGAAGTCCACCCAGTGGCCGCAATTTTATTGCAGCGTAGATCCGAAGGCGTACGAACACGTAATCCAGTCGAATTGAAGCCCGCAGCCGTCTATTCATGGTTTGAGGTTTCAGACTAGCTAAAAAACGCGCGTAATTTGAAATTACTCCAGTCTAACACCAGTTAGACAGGAGTTACGGCTCTCTGAATCTGGCCCAAAGTATATAGAACTAATAATAATATTTGTTTGAACAAGTGGTGATGTCACCGCAAATATTCTGTATATAAGAAAAGGTACATTTGCGCCTTATATCTATCTGGGAGAGTCTAACGAGGTACATAAGAGAGGAAAGAACAAAAGAAGAAGAAAAAAAGGAGAAAAGAGGAAATGGAAAAGAAAAAGGATGAAAAGAAATGGAATTGTGGTAGAGAATGTGGGAGTGTACACATGTGAATGAACTAGCATGAGTGAATGGTGACATATGGAGATAAATATGTGTGATGTCTGACATAATGCAAACTAAACATAATGAAAAAGGAACCAGTGAATGGAGCGTGGATGTGTGAAATGAATAGTGAAATAGAAATAGGAAAAGGAGGGATGTAAACAGGGAAGTGAGACTGTGGATGTATGATGCACTGAGCCTGGAAAAAATACGATGATATAAAACCAAGTGAAATGTTGATGGACTGGGAACAGAAATAGAGAGGGAAAGTGATGAGGACACAATAGTGAAAAACATGAGACTGAAAGGATTAAAAGAACACACTATACGAGTGAAGCTGCAAAGCGACACAAATACAGGAAGGAGAAGTGAAACTGAAGGGAACATAAAAAGTGCAATGTACTTGGACTATCCAATATGGATGGCAGGAGTGGAAAAATCAGACGATAATGAGAAAATAGTGAGACCAAACATCCCTATTAGGGAGAGCAGTCCTACAATCCTTGTCTGTTACAAAGACAGGTAAAAAATATTAATATATATAAAAAAAATATGACTATGAGGGTGAAGAAAATTGACATTTGGGAACAAAGCAAGAGAGGAAAAAAGCAAGCCAAAGCATTTGCTTACCCCCTAGTAGCTGCAATATATCCGACCAGCCAGGTTCAGGTCACCATGGGATTGAGATCCACTCCCCTGGTGCTGACGATTTATATGTGTGTGAGGACCAGCCCTCTAATTGACTGCCTGTACCCCCTGATGGCGGCCCTGGACAAGATTATCCAAGGGTTCAGACAGCGTGCTGTCCAGCTTCTAGGGTGGCTCAGCTAAAAGAGCTACTGCTGGCCACAACAAAGATTGTGGGTTCAGATTCTGTTACATATATTGAATCTAAAATAAAAAATATATATGTGTGTACATATATTACTGCGCTGATCCTGTAGATTGGTAAATGTGAATATGAATAACACCAACAAATTTATATAACTCCCCAAAAAAAACGTATATATATATATGTAAATCAAATCCAATCAAATCCACCAAATAATATACATAACCAAAATAAATAAATCAAATAAATAACCAATATGTACCAAAACAAACAAGTGCTCCAACCCAAAAGTGAAAAGTGCAAAGAAAAAGTCAATTTCTCTTGAGAGTGAAACTTTTGCAAATTCCATGTATTAAATCGACCAAATATTAGTCACTCTTCCACCCGTTGTGCCACCACCACCTATTTACAAAGTATGCGCTCACCAGAACAAGCTGTGATAATTGCCATTCCTCTTCTCGCAGCTCTCCTGCTACTTTCTTTCCCCAATGAGGTGAAATGGTTCTTAAAATCAAGGGCTTGATATGGTGTAGTATGTTCAAAATTATAAAATGTATTCATACAAAAGCCATAAAGATTTTCACTCACATATTATTGTGCCTATCCTGACCGACACTAGTCTGTCCATCGTTACCACTCTCCTTGCTGTTCCCCCAGCGTGCGTTCCACGCCTCGGTTCCTGATCGGTTCAGCGTCCGGAGGTATCATGTGACTTAATTCCGCTTGTTCAAACTACCCAGAAGCCTCTACGCGTTTCACAAGTGTTGTTGCGTCATCAGGAAGCTATGGTCGCCATATTTGTTTTGGTATTTATACCATTTTCTTCACTCATCTTGACCAATTATATCCTTACTATTCCCGGAAGCTCATATACCGCCATTTTTATGGGCCACTTTTCCCTTTGTTCTATTCTAACTACTCGTTATGGTTGTTCGTGAGCGGTGACGCTGGGCAGACCTCACAGTATATCTAATGGTGACATTACATTTATTAAACGTGTTTAAAATAATTAAAGCAGTTAAAACATTAAAATCTTCCTAGTAGTTCCATCTGTACCTTAAAAATTACATAATTATGCTTACCAATACGTATATGTATATCAGTTTGCTTTTTATTTTTAGTTTTGTTTCAGGGCCCTTTTTCTGCCACCAAAAATATGTATAAATACAAAAAAAAAATAATAAAAATTAAAATAAAAAATTTAAATAGGACTAAAAATAAATGAAAATAAAAATAAAAAAAATGAAAAAAAATATATAAAAATGTGTGGCTAATTCAAATACAATTTCCATTACCTCAGTCATTTTCCAAAAAACTGTTTATATCCAGTTCTATATTCATTCATTTTAGGTTTATTTGTGTCTTATTTAAAAATCCAATATGTTTCGTTCTTTGAAATCTCCCTTTTTAAATTCATGTTTCTCCAGTTCGGCTCAACGTTGTCAATAGCATAACATTTTAATTTTGTTGGATCTTTATTATGCATCTGTCTGAAATGTAGTGAGACACTATGATATTTGAATCCCTTCTTTATGTTCCTGATATGTTCCCCTATTCTAACTGAAAGCTTTCTAGTGGTTCTACCCACATATTGCAGTCTGCACTCACACTCCAAAACATATGTGACGTGCGTGCTACTGCATGTAATCAATTTGTTTATTTTATGTTCCTCTTTATTTGTATTAGATTGAAACTGAGTGATCTTTCTCGGTCCATTTGTGCGGCAAGGTTTGCACCCCCCGCACCTGAAAAAATTTGGTCAAAAAAGGACATCATTCTTTTGGGGGAACTGGGACATTTTTAACAATGTTATCTCGGATTCTCCTTGCTCTCCTGTATAAAAACGTAGGTTTAGGAGGTAAAATTCCACTTAGTCGGGGGTCTTCAAGGATAATGGGCCAATACTTTTTTATAACACCCTCAAATTCTTTGTATTCAGTGTTAAATCATGTTACAAAGGTTAAACCATTGCCCTTTTCCTTTTTGCCTACTTTTACTTTTAGTATATTATCACGATTCATCATTCCAACTATGTCTCTAGTTTTTTCCAATCTTGTTTTTTCATACCCTTTGTCTGTGAACCTACTAATTAAGATGTTAGTTTGTAAACGATAATCCTCCTATGGAACTGCAGTTACGTCTAATCCTAATGAACTGCCCTTTTGGTATAGCCTGCTTCCATTGTGGGTGATGGCAGTGGCTGGTGCTCCAAATTTTTTTGGGGGGGCGCAAACAAATGAAAAAAAAAAAAAAGACAATTGCAGCCTCACTGTGCCCATCAAAGGCAGCCACTGTGCCCATCAAAGGCAGCCAATGTGCCCATCAAATGCAGCCACTGTGCCATGCCATCAATTGTCACCACTGTGCCCATCAATTGTCACCACTGTGCCATGCCAAACGCAGCCACTGTGCCATCAAACGCAGCCACTGTGCCATGCCATCAATTGTTACCACTATGCCCACAACAATTGTCCCCACTGTGCCTACATCAATTGTCGCCACTGTGCCCACATCAATTGTCGCCACTGTGCCCACATCAATTGTCGCCACTGTGCCCACATCAATTGTCGCCACTGTGCCCACATCAATTGTCCCCACTGTGCCCACATCAATTGTTGCCACTGTGCCCACATCAATTGTTCCCCACTGGTGCCCACATCAATTGTCCCCACATCAATTGTTCCCACATCAATTGTCCCCACTGTGCCCTGTAAAATGCTGCCAGTCAGATTGCCCTCCCCCGCCCGGCACTTACCTTTCTGGGGTTCGCCATCCTCCTTTCACTGTCCCTCGATGTCTTCTGCCACCCTCGATGGCGCTTCAGCCAATCAGGTTACGGATAACCAGAATCACTGAAACCTGATTGGCTGAGACGGTCGTCAGTCTTATCCAAGGGACGTATCCCACTACGTTCCAAGGATAAGACATCTGGGAGCTGGCTCTTATTCAGATAATCGGCGCCCTATGTCCGGCTATCTGACTAGGCTGGCCACAACATACACTCATGCAATCAAGAATATGTTAGCATACTTATTCCCCATGCCCACTCCTTTGGTTTAGCTGTAATATTTATGGTTGTGCCAGAAGAAATTGTTCCCCATGTCCATTCTCAGGCCCTCCAGGATAAATCTTCTCTGCTTCAACTTTAATTCTGATTGGTGTTTTAGTGCCCATGCGACTGCTGTGAGCACATCTGGTTGCTTTATGTTAGTATATAGAGATTCCACGTCGATGGTGACTAACAACGTGGAATCATCTACCTTAATTTGTGATAATAAGTTTATGACATCCTTACTGTCTTTAATGAATGCTTTGCCTTTTGCCGCCAAGATAGGGAGAAATGCATCCAGGTATTCCCCCAACCTGGAATGTATAGAATTGATACTGCTTATAATTGGCCTACCTGGTGGTTTTGTATTTTTCTTATGCACTTTTGGGACTTGGTAAATTACTGGGATCCTCAGTGCTTTAGGCAATATGTATCTCCCTTCTTTTTTGTTTATTATGTGGTCCGCTATCCCTCTATTCAGGAACTCTCTCAGTTTTGTTTTTAACTCTTTATTGGGGTTCTTTTTCAGGGGTTTGTATGTGGTGATATCCTTAACCAGCCTAATTAGTTCCTCTGCATAGTCTTGTTTGGTTAGAATAACCAGGCCTCCCCCTTATCCGCTGGTCTCACCACTATATCTTTTCGTCTCTATTTTCTTTATGCCTTGCCATACTGTATCTTGTTTTATGTTTTTCTGTGGTTGTATAATTTTTAATTCTTTCTCCACCATTTTTTTAAACACTTCTATATAATGGTGGGAATTGGATTTTGGATTAAAAGTGGAATGATTTCTTAATTGGCTGTGTGTATACTCTGATGTAATTTGTTGTTCATTGGTCTCTCCCCTAGCTCCAAAATGCTTTTTCAAATTCAACTTTCTTATGAATTTCTGCAAATCTATGAAAGTTTCAAATCTATTAAAAGGCTTAATTAGGTGCAAATGTAATTCCCTAGTCTAGTACAGTTAATTCTTCCTGTGAAAAAACAATATTTGTTAGATTGAAGATTCCACTTCCTAACCCATCCTTTTTCTTTTTGCCTCCCCCTCTGCACCCTCTCCTTCTTGGGGGTTTTGGTTCCATCCCACCCTGCTTGTCTGAAAAACCGGCTTTGGGGGTCTGAAGGGTTCCCTCCAATCCCTCCATTCCCCCTGCCATTGTGGGGGTTTTATAATTTTGGCCAAAGTAACCTCTTCCCCTGCCCCTTTGTCCTCCTCTATAATATTGGCCCGTTGGTGGTTGATAGGGGTAGGGTGCTGGTTTCTGATCAATTTTTTTGGGGGTTGGTTTTTATTTGAGCACCACCCGTAGTATAGGTTCTGGTATATATTGAGTATAATCTAAAAATATCTAAAACGTAGGAATAAAATCAAAAACACACATCCCCTAAAAACTGCAATACCATGTGATCATAAATAACACTGTACAATATAAAGACAGCAATCTTCCACAAACAAAGTTATGAAATGTATTCAAGAAAAATTTGGCTGTTGGCGAATCCTAAATGCAACCACGTAATGACATGCTGTTATTCTCTGTTTGGAGTAGAAATGACTGGTCCCCGCATGCGTGCTGCACACAAGAGCCCATGCAGAAGCAGTGGTCTCTCTGCAGAGATCTGACGCCCCCTGATGTGTTATATCTATAACTTTGCAATCAGCAAAGCTCATGTTCCCTGCAGATTGGAGTGCTCTAGCTCTGATTCAACAGAGGACAGGTAGAGACCTTTTTTGCAGCATGCTGGCAGGAGACAGGCTTTCCTACTCAGACTATGGCTGCTTTCTAAAGAAAAAATAAGACACAGAGCAGCTTTTTTGTATTGAAAATTTAAAATTGTAGCCCAAGTAAACAAAAAGTTAAACTGATCGGAGACAGCAGCAGTGCTATGGGCTGGATCTGTGACAATTGCAGTCACAGATCCATCCCTCCGTGCTCAGCCATCCCTGTGCAATACTCTGCAATACACAATACCCTGCAAAACCCCCTGCAATACTCTGCAATACATAATACCCTGCAATACCCCCTGCCAATACTCTGCAATACCCCCTGCCAATACTCTGCAATACCCTGCCAACACTCTGTCAATAGCCTGCAATACCCTGCAATAGTCTGCAATACCCCGCAATAGTCCGCAATACCCCACAATAGTCCGCAATACCCCGCAATAGTCCGCAATACCCCGCAATAGTCCGCAATACCCTGCAATAATCCGCAATACCCTTCAATACTCCGCAATACCCTGCAATACTCCGCAATACCCTGCAATTCTCCGCAATACCCTGCATTACTCAGCATTACTTCGCAATACCCTGCAATAGTCTGCAATACTCCGCAATACCCTGCAATACTCCGCAATACCCTGCCAATACTCTGCAATACCTTGCCAATACTCTGCAATGCCTTGCCAATACTCTGCAATACCTTGCCAATACTCCGCAATACCCTGCAATACCCCACAATTTGTCCCCCCTCTCTCCCGCCACCCTCTGGTGCTTTTACTGACTCAACGCTACGATCAAAGCCAGGATAATTTTTATTGCCCCCACATCTCACTGTAAAGAGGACCCTATATGCTATATTCCTATTACAATCCTTATAATAGGAATAAAAGTGATCAAAACATTTTTTGGGAAAAAAAGTGTCAAACTAAAATAAAGTAAAATGAACAATAAAATGTTTTTTTTTTTTTAAGTGCCCCTGTCCCCATGTGCTCGCATGCAGAAGCGAACGCACACGTAAGTCCTGCCCACATATGAAAACGGTGTTCAAGATACACATGTGAGGTATCGCTGTGAATGTTAGAGCGGGAGCAATAATTTTGGCACTAGACCTCCTCCGTGACTCAAAACATGTAACCAGTAAAGATATTTAAAGCGTCGCTTACAGGGATCTTTAAGTAGCGAAGTTTGGCCCCATTCCACGAGCATGTGCAATATTAAAGGGTGACATGTTAGGTATTTATTTGGCATATCTTCATTTTTCATATTATGCAAAAACATTGGGCTAACTTTACTTTTTTATTTTTTTTAGCACAAAACTTTTTTTTTTTAAATGCGTTTGAAAAATTGCTGCGCAAATACTGTGCGAGATAAAAAGTTGTAATGACCGCCATTGTATTCTCTAGGGTCTTTGCTAAAAAAGCATATATAATGTTTGGGGGTTCTATGTAATTTTCTAGCAAATAAATTAAGATTTTTACATGTAGGAGAGAAATGTCAGAATTGGCCTGGGTGCTCCAGAACGCCTGATGGTGCTCCCTGCATGTTGGGCCTCTGTATGTGGCCATGCTGTGTAAAAGTCTCACACATGTGGTATCACCATACTCGGGAGGAATAGCAGAATGTGTTTTGGGGTGCAATTTGTGGTATGCATATGCTGTGTGTGAGAAATAACCTGCTAATATGACAGAAACAAGAAAAAAATATTTATTTTTAAAGAATTTTCAGTCTTTTTTCTTTTATAGCGCAAAAAATAAAAAACCTAGAGGTGATCAAATACCACCAAAAGAAAGCTCTATTTGTGTGGGAAAAAAAGGACAAACATTTCTTATGGGTAGAATGTTGTATGACTGAGTAATTGTTATTCAAATTGTGAGAGCACCGAAAGCTGAAAATTGATCTGGTTAGGAAGGGGGTTTAAGTGCCCAGTGGTCAAGTGGTTAATGAAGGAACAACATTTAGCAAATTATTGGTACACTTAGAGGTGACTCTTCTCTCTTTTATACCCTGTAAAAAAATGCTTTGATATACAAGTGCTTTGGATTACAAGCATGTTTCTGGAGAAAATTATGCTCGCAAACCAAGGTTTTACTGTACAAGTATCACCAGTCAGTCTGTATAATTGTTACTCAGAAATACGGTTGATAATTAACACAAGGGCTGTGCCTGCTCACCACTATGACCATCAGATGAATGGATCAGATGTATAAAGGGTTCCAGCCAGAATTTCTTGCCTCTGTATCCCTCTTCCTGTGGAAATGGTGGCACCGCGTCACGCTCCAGCTCCCGATGGGCAGGATTCTTATAGGCGGCGGGAGGGGACGTCCCCCCCTCCCACCGCCATCAGATGCTTCTCCCTTGCCATCGGAGACCTGGGGAAACTATCTGCAGGCATGGGATGGGAGGCATAGAGACAGGGCCGGCGCTAGCGCAAGGCAACAATAGCTTTTGCCTTACGGCGCCAGCGCCGCCAGGGTAACAGGGCGGAAAACTCAGAGCAGATTCGAGACATTTGCGTGGGGTTCAGTTCACCCAAGCGCCACAGAGGTGAGGGCGCTCAAGCGCCAGAGTGCTCACTGCTGCTCTCCATCCTCCTCCTCCTCTCCTTGTTGGTGTCTCTCTAAGCCAGTCACCGTGGGCCGCTCTCACCGCCAGCCAGTCACCGACGACGTGTCACGATATTCTTCTCCACCCGGGCGGCGTGGCGGCGGCTCCACACATTCCTCTCGGGCTATCCTCTCCAGCTGCCGCCCAGGTGGGGTTGTCGCTCTGTACTAATAGAGGGCGAGAGGGGAGGGGGGGTCTGTACTTCTGGGGGGGATGTCTCCTAATGAAGGAATGTACCAAAAATGTTTACTGCGAAAGTGCGCTGATTGACGCAAAAAATATTTTTAAACATACTGTAAAATATATATTAGATTAAATCCGGTGAAAGTGTTGGACACAATGTGCACAGTGTGCAAATATATCCTTAATAAATATTAGGTTACGTGCAAAATAAGCATAAGAAAAATGTGCAAATATGCCCTATTCCTAAATTATGCGGGGGCCTGTACTAATGAAGGGGGGGTGGTTTGTTCTGAGGGGGGTCTTTACTAATGTAGGGGGGTGGTCTGTCCTGGGGGTCTGTACTAATGGAGGTAGTGGTTAGTCCTGGAGGGTCTGTACTAATGGAGGGGGGGTGGTTTGTCTTGAGGGGGGTCTGTACCAGGGCTCAAGTCCTGCGGGAACACGTCGGAATGGTGTTCCTGCATTTTTTTCACAGCAGGAACTCAGTTCCCTTTGCAGGACTAGAGCAGCTGAAAACAGCCGAGCCGCCTGAGCCAATCCTTCACTAAGCGGCGATGCCCAGCTCGAATCACTGTCAGGGGCAGGCGAATCTTAGTAATCCTTTATGTTACTGGCCGCTTCCTGTATATGGATTCATCAGGTAGTTTACGGGTATTCCTTGATGCCTCAATGTCTCCTGGGAGCTTTTGTCATTGTTCCCAGGAGACATTGCGGAGGTCTGCCACGAGTTATCGCAGGATTTAGTAATAATGCATATGAGCGTATCTTTTTTTTTGGTGGGGGAGTAGATCTTGGGTGGGAGTTCCCACACTATTTTCTCCAGGACTTGACCCCTGGTCTGTACTAATGGAGGGGGGGTAGTTTGTCCTTAGGGGGGTCTGTACTAATGGAGGGGGGTGGTTTGTCCTGGGGGGCAGCAGTAGGTGTGGGCTGCTTCTGCGGGCGTCATCTGAAGGACGAGTCCACGCCGCGCTCACCACACAGGCCAGACACATGCCTGCAGAGCCGCCGCTGTGACTTACAAGGCTTCAGAAACAGGTAAGGGTGACCTGTTTTAAAGTTTCCTGTTTAAAAAAAACACTATCCATAATATATTAGGCAGCCTTTATATTGTATTTATGCTGATTTGTAGTCCTCTGTAACTGCTGGTATTCTGCATTGCATTTTATATAATGTATTGCTGGGATTTGTTGTTCCTCTCTAGCTGCTAGTATTCTGTATTGTGTTTTATATAATGTATTGCTGGAATTTGTTGTTCCTCTCTAGCTGCTGGTATTCTCCATTGCGCTGTATAATGTATTATTTCTGGGATTTGTAGTTCCTCTATAACTGGTCAGTGGTAATCTGCATTGCGCAGTATAATCATTATACAGCGTAATGGAGAATAGCACCAGCTATAGAGGACTACAAATTTTAGCAATAGTACATTATACAGCACAATGCAGAATAACGCCATCTATGCTATCTTTCTCTGTAAAAGATAAATAAGTTAAACGATTACTTTAAGCATCATAACCATTAAAGCTTAAAATGGAGCACAGATATAATGTATGGTGTGTGTGTGTGTGCGCGTGTGTGTGCGCTGGGGGAGGCAAAATGCACCTTCGCCTTAGTTGGCAAAAATCCTTGCACCGGCCCTGGATATAATGTATGGTGTGTGTGTGTGTGCATGCGTGCGTGCACACCAGGGGGGGGGGGGGGGGGGTCAAAATGCACCTTCGTCTTAGGCCTCGTACACACGATCGGACATATCCGATGAAAACGGTCCGCGGACCATTTCCATCGGATATGTCCGATCGGGAGTTTGATCCGATGGCATGTACACACCATCGGATCAAATTCCCCGCCGCCGGACGGCGCGGTGACGTGGCGGTGACGCGGCGGTGACGTTGACGCCGCCACGTCACCGCCACGTCACCGCACCAGGAAGTTAAACACTTCCGCGCATGCGCCGAATCCATTCGGCGGCGGCGCGGCGGCGGTGCGGGACGACATGTCTGCTGGTAAGTGTACTAACCAGCAGACATGTCGGGCGGACAGATTCCCACCGGATAGATTTCAAAGCATGCTTTGAAATCTGTCGGGTGGAGAAATCTGTCCGCTAGCCCATACACACGAGCGGAGATGTCTGCTGAAACGGTCCATCGGACCGTTTTCAGCGGACATATCCCCTCGTGTGTACGAGGCCTAAGTTGGCAAAAATCCTTGCACCGGCCCTGCATAGAGATGACTGGTGACCAGAAGGTCACTAGTCATCTCTATGATCGTCGGAGGCCCGGGTGCGATGTTATGACGTCACGCCCGGGTACGGGAATGTAAACAGCCGCAATCATGGCTGAAAGCATTAGATCTGTGATTTTTTTTTTTCACAATCAAATGCTTTCCAGCCTGGAGGAGAGATGTGGGGTCTTATTGACCGTGTATCTCTCCATAAAGTGTACCTGTCAGAAACCATTCCTATTACAAGGGATGTTTACATTCCTTGTAATAGGAATAAAAGTGATAAAAAATAAAGGTGTAAAAATAAAATGAATTAAGTAAAATAAAAAATAAAATTATAAAAAAAAAAATGTAAACGCCCCTATCCCCGGTAGCTCGCGCTCAGAAGCGAACACACACTTAAGTCCCGCCCGCATATGTAAACGCTGTTCAAACCACACATGTGAGGTATCGCCGCGCGCGTTAGAGCGACAGCAACAATTCTAGCACTAGACCTCCTCTGTAACTAAATTGGTAACTTGTAAAAAAAAATTAAGCGACGCCTATGGAGATATTCAAGTACTGAAGTTTGGCGCCATTCCATGAGTGTGCGCAATTTTAAAGCGTGACTTCATCTTTCACATCATACAAACAAATTTGGCTAACTCTACCGGAGTGGCCACAGTGGGAGACTCTAGACGAGCTGTGCAACTCAGGAGAGTCTGTATCGCCGTGGTAAACTGATCTATGCGGCGATCCAGGTAATCCAATCTGTAAAAAATATTATCAACAAGTGAATTGGCTGCATCTTCTAAAGTCATGGCCTTTACCTACTGTCAGAAACCATAAATCAGACGAAGACAGAAGTACAGTTAAATCAAACTTGTTTAATAAAAAAAATAAAAAGGTAAACAGAGTAAGCGTGGTCAAAACATAGCCAGAGTTCAGTAACTTGACTGGGTAGTTGGCCAAGCCAATGTCCAAGAGCCAACGATAAAGGTAGTGTGATATAACAAGCAGGATCTGTAGCCAGAGGGAACGTAGTCAAGCAGGTCTTCTACAGGAATGCAGAAGAAAGTCTGTAGTGATGTTAACACAAGCGAAGGCAAAGAGCAAATTAACTGGAAGGCTTTAAGTAGGCAGAGCTGACAAACAGGATCATCAACAGGTGGATCACTGTGGAGAGATGGGAGCTGGCAATTAACTGATAGCTGAGCTGCCAGCACAGAGAAGGAAGGGCTGAGCCTAGCCCTGACATGGCTTTTTTTGGGGGGGTCCCAAATTCATTTGGAACCCTCCCCCATTTTTTTTTTTTTTTCGTTTACAATGGGCCATCAGAGGGGGTGAGGAATCTTCTAAGCGGACCTTATATATTTATTTTTAAATACTCCTTACAATAAATGTTATACTGATGTTGGCCAAGAATGTTTGTGTCTAATATGCTTGCAATGTTATGTGCAAAAGTACTTTCTTTTCTGGTTTTGACTCCACAGTTTCCTTCAACGCCACAGGAATGGCAGACTGTGGCTTCCCAGTTTGCCCAGCGGTGGGACTTTCCCAACTGCAGGGGGGCAATCGATGGGAGACACGTCCACATTGTCCCACCCCCCACTCGGGGTCATACTATTACAATTATAAGTGGTTTCATAGTATTGTGATGATGGCGGTGGTGTCGGCGACATGTGAGTTCTTATATGTGGACATGGGGAAGAATGGCCAGATGTCGGATGGTGGAGTCTTTGCCCAGACCGAACTTTACAGACGGCTCCAGAGTGGTGGCTTGGGATTGCCATCTGCTGAGGATAATGTGGCAGAACTGCCATTTGTCTTTGTCGCTGATGAAGCACTTGGGCTGGGTAAACACCTGGTGAGGCCATTCCCCATGAGGACCCTCACTCTGGAAAAGAGTTTTTAACTACCAGCTGGCCAGGAGAGTGGTGGAGAATGTGTTTGGCATAATGGCCAGCCGGTTTCGCCTATTTCTGACCGCAATCAACGTGGCGGAGTATAAGCTTAATCACATGTGCTATCATGCTGTATACTTCATAACTTTTTATGGTGAAATGCTCCAAACTATGTGGCCTCAGTTGGGCCTGAGGCCGGAATTCATGAAAATAATCTGACGGCCCTGGAAGCTGGCCGTCCTGGCTTGCCCCCCCAAAGGGCTCCTGAAGTCTTTCTTAACCACTTAAGGAGCGCCTCCTGCACATATACGTCGGCAGAATGGCACGGCTGGGCAGATCCATGTACAGGTACGTCCTGTACTACTACCCAGCCGTGGGTCATGGGCGCGCGCCCGTGGTGTGCTCCCGTGACCCGGTCCGAAGCTCCGGGACCGGGACTGCGAGACTCGCGGACCCGATTGCCACTGGAGTGCGGCGATCGGTCCCCGGAGCTGAAGAACGGGAGAGCTGTGTGTAAACACGGCTTCCCCGTGCTTCACTGTGGCGGCGTGCTCCTGTGACCCAGTCCGAAGCTCCGGGACCAGGACCGCGGGACTCGCGGACCCGATCCCAGCTGGAGTGTGGCGATCGGTCCCCTGAGCTGAAGAACCGTGTGTAAACATGGCTTCCCCGTGCTTCACTGTGGCGGCTGCATCGATCGTGTCATCCCTGTTATAGGGGGACACAATCGATGACGTCAGACCTACAGCCACACCCCCCTACAGTTGTAAACACACATTAGGTGACACATAACATGTTCAGCGCCCCCTTGTGGTTAACTCCCAAACTGCAACTGTCATTTCCACAGTAAACAATGCAATTCCAATGCATTTTTTGCTGTGAAAATGACAATTGTCCCAAAAATTTGTGAAAATTGTCCGAAGTGTCCGCCATAATGTCGCAGTCACGAAAAAATCGCTGATCGCCGCCATTAGTAGTAAAAAAAAATAATAATAAAAATGCAATAAAACTATTCCCTATTTTGTAAACGCTATAAATTTTGCGCAAACCAACCGATAAACGCTTATTGCGTTTTTTTTTACCAAAAATAGGTGGAAGAATACATATCGGCCTAAACTGAGGAAAAAAAATGTTTTATATATTTTTGGGGGATATTTATTATAGCAAGTAAAAAACATTGCATTTTTTACAAAATTGTCGCTCTATTTTTGTTTAGAGCGCAAAAAATAAAAACCACAGAGGTGATCAAATACCACCAAAAGAAAGCTCTATTTTTTGGAAAAAAAGGACGCCATTTTTGTTTGGGAGCCACGTCACACGACCGCACAATTGTCAGTTAAAGCGACGTAGTGCCAATTTGCAAAAAGGGGCCTGGTCCTTTAGCTGCATTTTGGTCGGGGCTTAAGTGGTTAAATATCTAGAATGTTTTACTGGTAGGGTGGGCTTTTGATATGCAAACTAATTTCTGATTCTTGTTTTAAATAAATAATTTTTGGGATCTGAACTAATCTTGAATTTGATTTATTGCTTGTGTTTCTTTTAGCTGTCTCCTAGGTTCTCTTAGTGCACTTGTAGTGCCGAGTGGATTTTCCTTTAGTAAATAACCCATGTGACGAGACTAGGGCTGTTACTGATCAAAATGTTTGTGTTCGATTAATCGTTTGATTTTTTAATCGATTAATCGACTAATTTTGATTAATTATAACGCACATACAGATCCAATTCGAGATTTTCCTAGCTTGTGACGGAAAATATTAGTTATATGAAGACAGGAGGCGAGTATCTTATGCGTTAATCTTTCTTTATTAATGCCCATAGCAGAACAATTAATATTCAGTTTAACTGTAAGTGAAAACAGAAAAAACTGTATAGAACTACAATTCCCAGCAGTCCTAGGGCCGCAGTAGCCCCTCCTATCCTGTCACTCTATAAAAGGATTGCCCCATCTAGGATCTTCCTCTTCTTTATGCGAATCCCAACCGAACCGGAACCAGAATCATCATTTGAACAGTTTAGTAATCACCGGAGTCTTCGGCCAGCCGGCCCGACATTTCAACCTCTGGAGGCAAACTGGAGTAACAGCAAACACGTCCCAACGGGGACTAACCAACCAAACGCTTTTGGCCAGCCGGCCATCCACATACAGGAAAAACTCCTCCCGATCAACAGGTCGTCAGCACACAGGAACCTGGTTGCGATCAATAACCTGAAAGAAAATGCAGAGTCGTGACAGGGTGGGGTAGGGAGGGAAGATACTCGCCTCCTGTCTTCATATAACTAATATTTTCCGTCACAAGCTAGGAAAATCTCGATTTATATATCAGACAGGAGGCTCATATCTTATGCAGGTTCAAAGCTTAACACAGTACAAATTAATATGAACAATAAGGAATATATTATACAGACCCTATGTATAAGTGTAATCTAACAATCATAAGACTGACATGGAGACATGATCCTCCGGTCTAAAATAGAACTGGCGAAAGGTGGTCTCAGAGGACCAATCGGCCGCTATTAAGAGGTCTGTAAGAGAACCCCCCGCCTTAACTACCTTGGTAGCCATAGCTCCTCTGGAAGAATGTGCTCCAAACAGGGCTATATCTATGCCCGCCATTTCCATGGCTGACCTGACCCAACGTGCCAAAGTAGCGGAGGTGACCGGATGATGAGGTCTGACATAGGACACTAGAAGTTGGGAGAAAACAGGAGAGCGCAGGTCAGCAGTATGTGCTTCATAGGCCTGAAGGCATCTAACCACACAGAGTCTCGGGTGCGTAGGAAAATAAGGGTAAAATACCGACTGGAGGTCTGTCTTGGTCCTACGAACCACAGAGAATTTTACTCCTTGAGGCGAAAATTGTTGCCTGGAAATGTCCAAAGCCCTAACGTCAGAGACTCGTTTGATCGAGACCAGGCACAAAAGGACCGTGAGTTTATAAGACAGAAGTCTGAGAGGCAGCGCATCATTGTCCTCCCATTTAGAGAACATATCGAGAACCTTGGCGACATCCCACGTGGATTGAAATTTAGGGCGGGGAGGCCGTTTGAATTTGATGCCCCGCAGCATTCTACATATCAGGGGGTGCTTGCCGACTGGCAACGCATCCACTGGGCAATGGTAAGCTGATATGGTTGATCTGTACACATTTATGGAGCTGTATGATTTACCTGAATCGAAAGAGTCCGCCAGGTAATTTAGTACGACAGTTACAGGGGCTTGTATGGGATCAACCTGCCATTGATCACACCAACACACCCAGAGTCTCCAGGCTGATCGATATGCCGATTGAGTCCCGGGGGCCCAGGCCAGGGCGAGAAGATCCCTAGCTGACCTAGAAAGGTTGCTGTCTGCGTCTGGCACCCCGAAACCAACAACGCTAGGAGGGTCAGTGTGCCTTCCGCCACCAAAGGGTGAGTACCCTTGGTCGGATGGGAGAGGATGTGCGGAAAAGACGGCAGAAGTCTGGGACAGTCTATGACCATTTCCAGAAGTAGGGGGAACCACGGCTGTGACGGCCACCACGGGGTGACTAGCACAACCGTCGCTTTCTGGTTCGCTATCTGCAGTAACACTCTGGGGATCATCGAGAATGGGGGAAACACGTAATGCGTCTCCCCTTTCCAGGAGTGACGGAAAGCGTCCACTGCTGAGGCCTCTGGGTCCGGTCTCCAGCTGAAGAATCGGGGCAGCTGGTGGTTGAGGCGAGAGGCGAAAAGATCCATGCCTAAGGGACCCCAAAGTAGATTCAGTCGAGTGAAGACTGAACGGTCCAGACGCCAATCGCTGGAGTCGATAAGATAACGGGAATTCCAATCTGCTATAGTATTGGAAATACCCGGAATGTATTCTGCCATAGGGATGATATTGCGGGATAGGCAGAAGTACCAAATTTCTTTGGCAATATCCGCTAGGATTTTGGATCTGGTGCCCCCTAAGCGGTTGATGTATTGCACTGCTGCAATATTGTCCATGCGTAATAAGACGCAGCAATCAGACCTTTCTGTTAGGAAACTCTGGATAGCGAACAAGGCCGCTAGAAGTTCCAATGCGTTGATGTGTAGGAGGGACTCCCTGTTGGATCAGGTCCCTCCTGTCGCGGTCTTGCCCAAGCGCGCGCCCCAGCCCCGACGACTCGCGTCTGACTCTATAATGACATCCGGACATGAGTTGAAGATCGTTTTGCCGTTCCACTCGACGGCATGTCGAAGCCACCACTGCAATTCGACCTTGGCTTCCGCAGAGAGAGGTACCTTGTCTGCGTATCTGAGACCCTGTCGCCGATGAAGGATCTTGAGCCGCTGGAGGGCCCTGTAGTGAAGGGGGGCCGGAAATATGGCTTGAATGGAGGCCGCAAGCAGGCCTACCAGGCGGGCCAAGACGCGTAATGATAGATAGCTCTTGCGTAGCACCGCTCTGATCTCTTTGCGAATCAGGGCTAATTTTGTCTTGGGCAAACGGAGGACAGCTTGGTTGGTGTCTACCAAGAAGCCCAGGAATTCCATTTCTTGAGCAGGCGCAAGAATCGACTTTTCTTGGTTGATCAAGAAACCTAGATTTTGGAGCAAATTGATCGTCCAAACCATGTGGCGGTGAGCTTGTGATTTGGAGCATGCTATAATAAGGATGTCATCTAGGTAGATAATTAGACGTACACCTCTGCTCCTCAGTGATGCCACTACCGGTTTCAAGATTTTGGTGAAACACCACGGGGCGGACAACAGACCGAACGGAAGGGATGTAAATTGCCAAGTGTGTCCCCACCATCTGAAGCGGAGTAGGTGCTGGGACTCCAGGTGTATGGGGACGGTGAGGTAGGCGTCCTTTAACCACTTGCCCACGGTGTCATAGGAAAAATACGTCATGATTTTAAAGATGGATATCTCGGTAACGGCAGCAGCTGCTGCCACAACCGAGATATCCATCTTTTCCGTGGGCAGTGCTGTACACGATAATGGCGGTCCCAGCGGCAGATTCGCCGCAAGATCGCCGTTCTCCCGCGCCCTCCGCCGCTTACCGGAGCCGTCGGTAGCGGCGGAGGCGATCGGGTCCTCTTGCTGGCTGTGTTGGGATACGAGTGAGGGAAAAATCGCCCCCACCCGTCCCCCATAGCTCTGCTGGGCGGAAGTGACGTCAAAACGTCAGTCCTGCCCAGCGTCTTAACCACTTGTCATCTGCCCGCCGTCAATTGACGGCGGGCAGACGACTCCATTGTTCTGACATCACGTCATATGACGTGATGTCCCTTTAAAGCCACGGGCGGGCGCGCGCGGGGATCCCGGCGTGCGAGTGCCCGGCGGCAACGATCGCCGCCGGGCACACGCGATTGCTCTGTAAGTGAGCTGGGACGTGCAGCTCTGTATGTAAACACAGAGCTGCACGTCCCTGTCAGGGAGAGAGGTGACAGATTGTGTTCCTTGTACATAGGGACACAATCGGTCACCTCCCCCAGCCACCCCCCCTCCCCCTACAGTTAGAACACTCATAGGACACACATTTAACCCCTTCCCCGCCCCCTAGTGGTTAACCCCTTCACTGCCAGTCACATTTATACAGTAATCAATGCATATTTATAGCATTTTTCACTGTATAAATGTAAATGGCCCCAAAAATGTCATAAAAGTTTCCGAAATGTCCGCCATAACGTCGCAGTCCCAATAAAAAAATCGCAGATCGCCGCCATTAATAGTAAAAAAAAAAATAATGCCATAAACTATCCCCTATTTTGTAAACGCTATAAATTTTGCGCAAACCAACCGATAAACGCTTATTGCATTTTTTTTTTACCAAAAATATGTAGAAGAATACGTATCGGCCTAAACTGAGGGAAAAAATTTTTTTTTTATATATTTTTTGGGGTTATTTATTATAGCAAAAAGGAAAAAATATTGCATTTTTTTAAAAATTGACGCTCTATTTTTGTTTATAGCGCAAAAAATAAAAACCGCAGAGGTGATCAAATACCACCAAAAGAAAGCTCTATTTGTGGGAAAAAAAGGACGCCAATTTTGTTTGGGAGCCACGTCGCACGACCGCGCAATTGTCAGTTAAAGCGACGCAGTGCGGGAAGCTTATATTTTGTCTGGGCAGGAAGGGGGTGTAGGTGCACAGTAGGTAAGTGGTTAAAGAAACATTTTTTTTTTTCTGAGATTTGAAAAATTACATTTTTTTTTTCTTTTTTTGCATTTAAGCCTAAATATGAGATCTGAGGTCTTTTTGACCCCAGATCTCATATTTAAGAGGACCTGTCATGCTTTTTTCTATTACAAGGGATGTTTACATTCCTTGTAATAGGAATAAAAGTGATATTTTTTTATTTTTTATTTATTTCGATGTATAAAATTATAAACTAAACTAATTAAAAAAAAATAAGAAAACAAAAAAAAAAATGTAAAACGCCCCGTCCCGACGAGCTCGCGCACAGAAGCGAACGCATACCCGAGTAGCGCCCGCATATGAAAACGGTGTTCAAACCACACAAGTGAGGTATCGCCGCGATCGTTAGAGCGAGAGCAATAATTCTAGCCCTAGACCTCCTCTGTATCTCAAAAAATGCAACCTGTAGAATTTTTTAAATGTTGCCTATCGAGATTTTTAAGGGTAAAAGTTTGACGCCATGCCACGAGCGGGCAAAATTTTTAAGCGTGACATGTTGGGTATCATTTTACTCGGCGTAACATTATCTATCACAATATATAAAAAAATTGGGCCAAATTTATTGTTGTCTTATTTTTTTATTCAAAAAAGTGTTTTTTTTTCAAAAAAAGTGCGCTTGTAAGACCGCTGCGCAAATACGGTGTGACAAAAAGTATTACAATGACTGCCATTTTATTCTCTAGGGTGTTAGAAAAATATATATATATAATGTTTGGGGGGTTTAAGTAATTTTCTAGCAAAAAAAACAGTTTTAGTCTCGTAAACACCGAATCTGAAAAACAGGCCCGGTGGGCAAGTGGTTAAGTCTACCTTCACCAACCAATCCCCGGGTTGGAGGAGATCTTGGAGGCAGTGGATACCCTCCATCTTGAAATGTCGATATGCGACATGTTGGTTCAAGTCCCGAAGGTTTATCACGGGACGGTAGCCTCCCCCTTTTTTTTGACTAGGAAGAGGTTGCTGATAAACCCCGGGGAGGATGGATCGACCTCGACCACTGCCTGTTTGACAATCAGATCTCGGATTTCGTTGTCTATAAGAACAATGTTTCGTTTCGCAAATCGAATAGGGGGTGGTATCACTCCTAAATTTGGTGAGGACAGAGAAGTTCTATGTGGAACCCTGAAATGGTGTTCAGTATCCACGTATCTGCCGTAATCGCAGACCAAGCGTGGGTAAAAAGTTTTAGTCGACCCCCCACAGGTGTGTGAGAAGTTGGAGTGTAGGTAGTACTCACCGGTATATGGACGGGAGCGGGGATATCCTCTGTCACCACTTCCTCTCCACGGTCTACCATGGGGCGGGAAAAAAGGTGCTGGTTGCGCCACCGTGGTGTATGGAGGGGGAGCCTGGGTGTATAGAGAGTGGGCTGCTGCCCTGTGAAAAGGTCTGATATTGCGGCCGGCAGAACGGCCCCTACTTCTGCCGGCCCAGGGGAAAACCTTACTCGTTCCAGATTTCTTGAGTGAAGTTTGAGCCTTATCGAGGCTGTTAAAGAGCCCTACGAATTTATTAATATCCTTAACCAAGGATTCACCGAACAGCATCCCCTCTGCTGTTGGACCTGGTTCAGTTTCTGCCAGGTTAGCTAATTGCGGGTCAAGCCGCATCAATATGGAGCGTCTGCGCTCGATAGAGCAGGCGGTGTTAGTGCTGCCCACTAGACATATGGCCCTTTGGGCCCACCCACGCAGCTGGGTTATGTCGACCGTTTGGTCTGAAGTCGCAGCCTGTTCTGACAGATTTAAGATCTTTGTCAGCGGGCCAAAGAGGTCAAGGATCCGGTCCTGTATGGCTTTAAAGGAGCGGTCTATCCCCTTTTTGGGGAATTTTCCAGTTTTTAACAGATATTTAGATAGAATGGGGTCTATCTCAGGTGTCAGGACCACTTTCTTAGGGATATGTGGTCGAGGGCATTCTGCCCGTAGTTTGTTACAATTGGACCTCTCAAGGGACCTACGTGCCCAGAATTCGACATATTGCGACACATGGGGCAAGGGGGACCAATCCCCAGAACGGGGATGGGAGATGGCATCTGGATGGAACAGCGGTTCGCCTAGCATATCTACAATGATTGCGCCCTGAGTTCCAGGGGTGGCATCTTGTAAGAGCGCCAATGTCCCCGCATCCTCCTCATCTTCATATTCGGACTCTGAGACCTCAGTCCCGCCCGACTCAGCGGACGAGTCCTCGTCTGAATAGACTACATATGAGTCAGGTTTAGTCCGCTTAGCGGAACTATGCCTCTTTGGTGACTCCCTGAGGCCCAGGGGTTGAAAGGAGTCCGAGGAATGCGTGGGGTGGCAGTCCGTGTGGGGAACTGCCTTATGCATATTATTTGCTAGATATGTGCATTCCCGTTCGTATGAATGTTATTTTCCTACGAAAATGTTCATTTTCGTACCCACAGGATAATGTGTACATACGAAAAAATTAAAGCACCAAAATACGAAAACTACGAGATTACGAATGAGCTGCATAACGAACAACCGCAAATACGAACGAATGATCCGACGAAAAAAAACGACAAAACGAAAACTGCAAAAGAACAAAAATGACATCTATAACAAAAGATTTACATGCTGTATTTTGTTTCAATACTTTTTCTGTTTGTTTTCAGTCCTATGTTCATTGTTCATATGACCTCTATAACAAAAGATTTGCATTTTGTATTTTGTTTCAATCCTTCTTCTGTTTGTTTTCAGTCCTATGTTCATTGTTCATATGACATCTATAACAAAAGATTTGCATGCTGTATTTTGTTTCAATCCTTTTTCTGTTTGTTTTCAGTCTTATGTTCATTGTTCATATGACATCTATAACAAAAGATTTGCATTCTGTATTTAGTTTCAATCCTTTTTCTGTTTGTTTTCAGTCCTATGTTCATTGTTCATATGACATCTATAACAAAAGATTTGCATGCTTTATTTTGAATCCAAAATACGAACAGAAAAAAGGAATTTAAAATACAGAATGCAAATCTTTTGTTATAGATGTCATATGAACATACGACTGAAAATAGCAAAAGAAAAGGGTTTCAAGATACTGCAAATCATTGACGAAAATTCACGAAAATTATTGTCTAACAAGTAACGAACATGAATTAAACAGAATAACGAACCATCCCGCATGTACGAAAATAAAACAGTAACGAAAATATGAAACGATTGGAATACGAAAAAATCGCGTCATACGAAAAACGAACGGTAACAAAGAGGAAAACGGGCGTCTTACGAAAAACGAACGAAAACGAAAAAACGGAACGATACGAAACAGAACAAAAAAAAAAGATTTTTTTTTCTGTGCACATGTCTATTATTTGCTTCCCCTGCTGGGGAGTCATGGGCCGCCACAACGTGTTTCCTCTTATGAGAGGACTTGCCTCTTTTTATATGCGGTTCACCGCTGTGTGGTAGCGTAACAGGGGCGAGGGACAGGACCTGTTGCGGTCCAGAGGGAATGGTAGCTGAGGCCAGGGCAGCTTGCACTGACTTGGTGATCAAGTCTTGTATTTGCGCTGTGCTCAAAAACTGCGCTGTGTCCAGCGCCAGCTCATTGTCCAGAAGGGGAACTGAACCTTCCCCAGCCATTCTGTATAGTATATATTATGGATTAGGGAACAGAAGAAGACTGTGCTGTAAATATTGTCCAATAAACAGCGTATTTAGGTTAAGCGCTATAAGCACCAAGGGGCTATGCAATTAGAGAGGAATAAATTCCTTCTAATAATTGCTAGCTAGCTGGCTAATTGATTAGAGAATCTACCTCACTAGTTGACTACCTCAGGCTCCTACCTCCGACACCGCAGGCGTAGAATAGCTTGCGGTGGGAGGAGAGCCGGATGAGAAACTCAACTCCAGAGGCGAAGTCTCGCGAGACTACGGCCCCTGTAGTTCCTATTGGGCAGAAGATGTGAGGGACAGAGCGGTCGAATGAGATCCGCCCCTCTCCTTCCCGCTCTGGTCGGCGATTGGAGGACGCCGCAGCGTCTCCTAGCAATGAGGGAAACACCGTTCACGACGGCGAGCAAGGTGGGGGGGGGGGCGGCCGCGAGACGGAGATTCCGCCCCCCCTTCCGTGCGTGCGAAGGAGAGCGTGTGGAGGAAGGATGGGAGGGAGATAGCTATCCAAGATGGCGCCCGCTGAAGGAGTGAGGGGAAAGGCGCAAACGTAGAAGCGTTGAAAAGTACAGTAACAAAGCCAAAACACAGTCAGAGGTTTCAATACAATGGAAATAAAATCGGAATAGAGGTGAAATACGGGTCAAATAAAATACCTGACAGCGGGACACCCGGTATCAGGGACACAGACATAAAAACGCAAAATCGGGGAAAAAATTAGAGAGAAGCCCCCAATTTCGCACGACAGGAACACAATTATCAAAGAATAAAGATATATGAAATACACTTATCTTGCAGTGCTCTGCCATGAGCAGAAAGAAAGAGGAAGATCCTAGATGGGGCAATCCTTATATAGAGCGACAGGATAGGAGGGGCTACTGCGGCCCCAGGACTGCTGGGAATTGTAGTTCTATACAGTTTTTTCTGTTTTCACTTACAGTTAAACTAAATATTAATTGTTCTGCTATGGGCATTAATAAAGAAAGATTAATGCATAAGATATGAGCCTCCTGTCTGATATATGACTACTTTTAGCTGATCTCCTTGCAGGCCAATTCCCAGTGCAGCTACCAACAACTGGAAAAATGGATAGCAGGATACAAAAAACACACAAAGGCAGCGCTCGATGGGAATCGCATTAAAACTTTTAGGCCGCGTACACACGATCAGTCCAAACTGATGAAAACGGACTGAAGTTCATTTTCATTGGTTCACAGACTGATGATCTGATCGTGTTAGAGCGCGGTGACGTAAAACACAACGACGTGCTGTTCGATGCTTCCAAGCATGCGTCGACTTGATTCTGAGCATGTGCGGGTTTTTGAACCGATGCTTTTGTGTACTGACGATCGGTTTGGACCGATGGTCAGGCGTCCATCAGTCCGATTTTAAAGCAAGTTTTAAAACTTTGGACTGAATGACAACAGACTGATGGGCTGTACACACGGTCGGTTTGGACCGATGAAACTGGACTTCAGTCCGTTTTTTTTCATCAGTTTTAGCACTATCCATTTCGACCAGTTCTGCGATAATGTCCCTTTTCTTACGGTTGCATACACGATCCATATCCATTCCCATAAACAAGACGAGACTCAAGCTCTGCACTTGCTTCAAAGATATGACAATTTATTGGTATTTTCTCAGCTTCTTATACAGTCTCAAGCATAATGCAGTTTACAGGACAATGCAATCTCCACTCCCCTATTCACTCACTGAGGATAATTCTTTAATTGGTAGCTAGACATAACGGCACCGTATCATCAATAGGGTTCAATTAACCTTGAATAATAACACAGACATCTAGTTGAATAAGTTATCTAGACAGCTTTATCACACAATGGCAGAGTCTTGTGAGAGTGGGTGCAATCAACACCTTCAACGGAATGTCTTTACAGTGAATAGCCAACACCTTAAGATATTTCAATAGCATATTATACAAAGGTATGACTCACTCTGGTCTTGTAGACCTGAATTAACACCTTTCAAAAGCATGTGTGCCCAGATTGAATAGCTAACAGCTTTTGATATTTGAAGACATCCTGCAAACATGAATTATTATTAATGTCCCTTATTAATGTCTTCTGTAATATATGAATTATGATTCTTTGTCACCCTATGGCCCTAGTGGACATAAGGTAACCCTAGACATAGGAATATCTCAGTCTGTCAAGGGCCATTCCGTTACAGATCAATTAAAAGTTAATTTGCACAGCCCTAGATGAGACCCTTGCTCGCTCGGTTCTGCTCTCCCGACACTCCTCTGCTTTTATTGGATCAGATTGCCGATTGCAACGTCTGATGGTCCAGTCATTCAAGGTTCCGGGATCCGAACTACAGCTATGTGCCGTTCGGAATACATTAGAACATAACACCAGACAGGCTGTATGTAAGTTCAAACAGGACTCTTTTAATGGAAGCATTCTGCAGGTTTATATACAGTTTACAAGCTTGTCATCAATCAACGAACAATGAAATCTCCACCCCTTTTCCCACACACTGGGGCTTCCATACAGAGAGACATTTTGGCACCGATCTATTTAGCATGACTTAATCACTAATTGTAACAGAATACTTTATCTAGCCAGCTTGGCTCTGCATAGAGAGGAGTTAATTACTACAATGAAGCAATCAGAACAATAATTAACATGAGCCAATTATCTAATCATTTAGCCCGACTAGGTGACTAGGCATCCCGTCTGCAATTCCCCATTATACAATACACAACCTCTTAAGAGTAAACACAGAATTTCTTCACACACACACAATAGATTAAATGAATAAAGTGATACTCCCGCGCTGTCTGTGAAATAGTGGATGAGGGGGAAAGGGAGAGGGTTGGGAGCACTGCTGCAAACACTAGAAGAGTCTACCTCAATAGACACAAGGAAATATATGTGCAAGTGAAAGGAGTCTGCGCTGTGAAAATAGATTGAAAAAGGGCACAAGGCTAGGAAATGGGTGTGGGAAAGGGGCACGGTAAGTGAAAAAGTGTTAGCTAAATAACAATGATACACCTAGACAGCAATAAACATCTCCAATTGGTAAACTGATGGTAACACATAAACGGCAAAGTATCACACTATGAGGTCAATTCACAAAGAGAAACGTTATTGGTTTTCTTCAGGTGTTAAATTAGCACTCCTTATTTAACGCTAGCAAACATGGTATTCACGAAAGCTATAATCGTTATTTAACATAGTCGTTATGGTTTTCAACTGACTCTTTATCCAAACGTTATTCTAACTACTCAGACGTTATTATTAAGATTCGGGACGTTAAAATAACTCTTAAGATCGTTAAATAATGCTGGAGAGATGCATTCTGGGAGCAGAAGGGGAGGAGAACAGCTGCATGTGGAAAAGAGCAGATACAGAGAGAGAGAGAGACACAAGCAATACACATGGAGATTGAGCATGTGATGTGCAAAACTTCTAGTGTGTATTTTTCTAAAGCCATGTGTATTTCCTCATACAGAGAATAAATCATGGGAGATGATAATCAGAATTTAGCTATTACCCGGGTTTCAGAAAAGTCATCCAAAATAGTATGTGAACGGAATACACGTTTATAAATCTGAACAACATTCTAACGTGTTCTTCTTCGCTTCTGGATAATTTTAAGTTCAAATAGAGCACAGTTCTATCTTGCCCAACACTACTAAAAACTTCACTACACTACAAAAATCGCCAAAAGCTTCCTCTAACAACAAAATATCGCCTGGGAAATGTCATAACGCCACCCTGAGGGAGGTGTTAATTTAACGATTGCTTAACGATTGATAACTGTCAAAAAAATCTTTGTGAATTGCACTTCTGTACATATTTAAAGATTTGACTCTTTAAAATAACGATTTGAATCTTTAAAATAACGATTTGACTCTTTAATAAGGATCCACACCTTAAAATATCGGTTCTGTGTAGGGAAACGTTATTTGATGATTTTTCAAAGCGTTAAATCGTTTAGTGAATTGAACTAGCTTCAATAACGTGCAAAATCGTTAAAATAACACCCGCAATCTGAAAATAAAGCTTTGTGAATTGACCCCTATATATTGTTGTGTATCCTCTCCCCGTATGTGGTGCCTGATCCCGGGACTTTAAGAACATTCTACCTTCATTTGGACTCCGCGTGAAAGCAGCTGGCTAGGCTATATCTGGTAGCCATGAGGTGAGCTGCTGGGACCACCTGAGGTGTGCGTGTTGTTCTTGGGTGACGGCTCGACTTCTTTCACAGAATTGGCTGCTGGGTCTCTCCTCATCTGTTCCCTTCCTTGAGGAATTTACTGTTATTTTTATCTTTATCTTCCAGTACTGGACTTCCTAAATTAATTTTGTCTTTCCTGGACTATACTTTGCCGTTTATGTGTTACCATCAGTTTACCAATTGGAGATGTTTATTGCTGTCTAGGTGTATCATTGTTATTTAGCTAACACTTTTTCACTTACCGTGCCCCTTTCCCACACCCATTTCCTAGCCTTGTGCCCTTTTTCAATCTATTTTCACAGCGCAGACTCCTTTCACTTGCACACACAATAGATTAACCTTAGAATAGAGAGCTGGTTGATGGTGGTACATTAGCATCTTAAAGTGGTTGTAAACCCCAAAAAAATTTTTTTGTTTTAATGTCACAATGTAGAGTATAATATTTCCTATCATCTGTGCCCAGTCTTGCCACACAGAGTTAATCCAGCGCTGAGTAATCCTCTTTTAAAGTTCAGTGCAAATTAACCGGACTTCAGATAAAAACCTGCCAAATTAGGTTAAGTCCGTTTCTCTGTTTTTGCTTTCAGTAACAGGTTATTTACAAATATAGCTTGGACATGTTTATCATAACAAGAGGTGATCCAAAGTTCATTGTATATTACTAGGATGTGTTATGATGTTATATCACCTCATGTTATTGTAAACAAAACATAACATATGATAAACGTGTCCTAGCTATATTTGTAAATAACCTCTCACTCAAATAAAGAAGAGAAAAAACTGACTTTTGATTTAGGCAGGGTTTTATCTGGAAGGCTGTTCATTTTCACTGAACATAAAAGAGGATTTCTCAGATCTGGATTAACTCTGTGTGGCAAGACTGGGCACAGATGATAGGAAATCTTGTACTCTACATTGTGACATAAAAAAATAAAAAAACATTTTGGGTTTACATCCACTTTAAAAGCAAGTGTCCTCGCATTGAATAAGCCAACAGCTTGTAATGTCTCAGTATATCCTGTAATACATGAATTAGGATTTCACGTAGAAACACTTCAGTATTTCAAGGTCCATGACAACCCATATTGTCACTGTAAACACCAACTTTACTGCAAAAACTGGTATTTAAAGAAGGTGCTACACATGTTGTTGAATAGAAAACCTTTTACTCTGTGCACATTCACATGAGCGTTTTTAAAAATTGTGGGTAAAAAAACAACATCTTTGTTTAATAAAGTTTTAATTTTTTTTTGCATAATCAGGCATGTTTCAAACCATAACATACACAACTCTGGAACTTACAAGTTCCACATGGAAACGGTGAAGGCAATATCAGACATTATAGTATGTCAAAAATGTGTTGATCTTGCCTTAATCAGATGGGGTGATGTCACCACTGTAAAAGCCAAGTTTTGAAGATGCACACAAATTGTGAGTCAAAATGGAAATTTCCCTCCTGATCCCATGCCTAATCTCAACATGTGCTATCTCTCATCATGGGGGATCAACGGACTTGTTTTGGGGTTGCAACCCCTTTTCTCACCTACTTGAGTTGCGAGGAAGTGGTTGGACCCACAAAAGGTGTACATTGATTTCCCATAATGGCAGATAACACATGTTGTTACACTGTGCGCACCTTCAAAATTTGGCTTTTAAAATGCATAAAAATAATTAAATAAAAGAATTACACAAAAAAAACTGTAGAATTTTTGTGAGATTTAGATTCTGCCTAAAACATCAATCATGTTCTTTTTTTTTTTCAACATCATTGATCCTTAGTTTGATCATGTCTAAACCCCTATTGCACACTATTATGTCCTGGATGAGGATGTGTGCACTGGTGAAACAAGATTTTTCATCCACATCACCTAAAATTTAAAAAAAACACCATTTGTTATAAATATACAGGCATGCATCTATTAGCTGAAGCTGTGGTGTCAGACACTGACCTGTTGTGGTTACTATTTCGCCCACTTCATAAACCTCTCCTCCCTCCACATCCTCAGGTTGTGGTGTCATCAGTTCCCCTTCTTTCTGAGGTGTGGGGTTCCTGGTGTCCTCAGATGTCCCAAGTCTTTTCTCCCCTATGAGAATGAAACAAAAGGTATACTTAGCACACAGATTTTTGAGGCCAGAAATAGGTATATGAAACATTGCTTGGAAGTGTGTTTCGGCTGAATTCCAAGCTGAATACATGATTTTTTTCACTTACCAAAGCTGGAATACTTACATTTTTTGGACAAGTTTCAAACATGGAGACACCCCAAGTATCCCCTGGAGCACCTGTGTGGGACACCCTAAAAAGGTTATTCTGGTGTCCCACACTAGTGCTCCTGAGTCCAGATGGGGAAACAGCTGCTGAGTGTCCTCTCCTTTATACTGAATCAAGTTTGCATTTCATTCTAGTTACAAACACATCTAGACAACTAAACTTCTTTTAATACTAATAGGCATGACCCAATGTAGTTAACCTGTATCTGCCAAAATCATCATATTTAGTGGGCGAACAAACAATGTTTACTACGACCGATTATTGTGCCCACGAACCTGAAAGTTGCCATTTTAAACTGTACAACAGTAAAGAAAAACACATGAAGCAACATGCAAGTAATAATAATAATAATAGGAACACAGGACCAATACTTACTTTTTAGAAGCAGTTTCCTGATCCTTCTGTACTGATCGTACTCCCTCAATTTCAGGTCTGACCAACGTTTCCTCAATTGCTCCTTGGATTGTTGTACCCCAAAATTCCTGTGCAGACTCCTCACAACTTTAGCCATGATCTTGGCCTTTCTCACATTTAGGTTGGGGTACGGTCCATACTTCCCATCATAGTCAGCCCTCTTTAAGATGTCCACCATCTCCACCATCTCTACAAAGGACATATTTGAGGCCTTATATCTCCTCCTGGATTGGGACATTTCTGGCTCTGGGTTTTCCTCCTCGTTAGTGCTATTATCACCCACCTGATGTGTCTCGCTATGTGCTCTCCAACTGCGCCGAAAAAAAAGGGGCGGGGAATATACTAGAAAGAACGCCAGGGGCGGGCAACACGGGCAGAGTTTCACACATGCGCAGTGTATATAAACCTAAAATGCGTGTGTCGTATCTACGATCTGTGAGTGGAGGAAGCGCGGATCGTACGTACAAAGGTAATATTTTAACTTGGGGCATCAGTGGCCTACACTGATTCTAGATTGAGGCCTATATTGGGATAAGATTAGGAGAGTTTAGCCTGACATTAGTGTTTTTGTCTTGTGTTTTGTCGTGTAGAGAAAATTAATAAATTTAAGGACCCAACTTTTATGAGTCAATTTATAGATATGTACAGGGAGTACAGGGAGAATTTGTGAAGCCGCAGGTGCCTACGGCAGATATCACCTTTTTGCAAGCCAAAATTGGTGGCTTGAGAAGCACATATAGGAAGGAGCGGAATAAGGTTCTGTATTCCCTCAAATCAGGAGCAGCAGCAGAAGAGGTTTATGTACCCAGTCTGTGGTACTACAACAGATTGCATTTTCTGGAAGACCAGATTGAAGTCAGGCCATCACTTTCAACACTTCCTTCTCCCCGTCCTTCCACCCCAGCTGATGCTACCATTGACCAACATGGGCCTTCCAACCAGGAAGAAGTGGAGGAGCCCAGTTTGAGCCAGGTACAGTATTTTCTACATATTTATTGTCCTAAAATGAATGATGTTAACTAGATATTATTGATAACAAATTTATGATTTAACAAAAAACTTTTGTGAGCTCAACCATCCTCCTCCAACTCCTATTACAAGTCCACCACCAGAGCCACAGCCTGGAGGGAAGCGTGGAGGGAAGTGTGTAAAGAAGACAAGAAAGTGATGAACTGGGTTCAGTCTGGTCAGACAGAAGACGCAGGCTGTTTAGTACCACAGACTGGGGACATATATGTCATCTGCTGCTGTTCCTGATCTCTCTAAATCCTGGACCAGATTGTGATCCCTATTATATAGACTTCTGAGGCTACAAATTTTGGTTTGCAAATAGTTGATGTCTGCCCTGGGGTCCAAAGGCTTTGCAAATTCCAGTTTCTCCAGCGTTGCCTTCCTCTTTATTTTGTTATGACCCAGAATCAATGGATATTTTTTTCTGCAAATACTTGTATAGCGCCCTGCTCCCAAAATGACTGGGTGCTATGTTAAATTTAGTGGGTGTCTGAGCGATAATGTGGCTCAGACTGTATGATTTATTCTGAATTAGCCTCTGTACTAGCAGTGACTGTGTCTGATAGCATTTTCCCACTGTTGCCTGTAGGTGGCGATAACCACACAGGTCAGTGTTGGAACACGGGCAACCCATAGGTCATTGAGTGTCTTTTGTCAGCAGCAGCCCAATGGGAGTGGTGCCCTGCTGTGCATGCCGGGAGGGGATACTTATAGGTCAGACATATTTTGGGGTCCTTCGCGTCGTGGCCCTCCTGGCACGAAGTATGTGTTGTGTGATTTACAGCCCCGGGACCACGTTGGCCCCAGGCTGCATCTTTGCTAGTAGGCCCAGTTATGCTGGCTGGGGCCTATGAATCAAGAGGGATCCTAAGCTCTCCATCTAAATGATGGAAGCTACACTTAATGAAGGAAACCGGGGGAGGACCTGCCCTGGGGGAGACTAAGCGGAAGGGATATGCCTGGTGATGTTATTAAGAAGGGATCCACAACTCAAGTTGTCCTACAGTGCGCCGGGTCGGCTTAAAGGATCTTTAACTGTATGGCTGGAAGTTCGGGCATTACATCCCGAGGCAGAGGATTCTGAACTGTTCAATTTGTTCTCAGTCTGTGGCAGAAACTGTCATTAAAATTGGTTTGTGAATCATTCCAGCTGCTAGGCCAGGTGAGAGGGGTCTATCTATGAGCAATACCCACTCAAGAGGGAGTGATGAATGACTTTGGAGTTTAGGGGTTTTCCCCAGTGATCTGTACTGTATATCTGAACCTTCCCTTCCCCTTCATCCTTCTACATTCTTTACAAGTTTTGAGCAAAAGAATAAAACCTGACAGTTAGGCCTCGTACACACGATCAAATCTGTCTGCTGGAAACGGTCGGCCCGACCGTCCCAGCAAACAGATTCGACCGTGTGTACGGGCAAACCAACGGATTTGGCCACCCGACAGATTTCAAAGCATGCTTTGAAATCTGTCGGCTGGGAACCTGTCCGCCCGACATGTCTGCTGGTTAGTATGCTAACCAGCAGACATGTCTTCTCGCACACGCGCCGAATGATTTCGACGCATGCGCGGAAGTGTTTTACGTGGCGGCGTCAACGTCACCGACACGTCAGCGCGCTGTCTGCTGGCGGGGATTTTGGTTTGCTCTTGTGTACACGCGAGCAAACCAAAATTCAAGCAGACAGATCTGTTCAAATCGGTCGGTCCGACCGATTTGAACAGATAGATTGCCTCGTGTGTACGAGGCCTTAGAGGTTTTACATTTTGTGTGGACATTGGAATTCTTTCAGACTTTCTTCCTCTAGACCAGTGTATTTCAACTCCAGTCCTCAAGGCACACCAACAGGTCATGTTTTCAGGCTTTCCATTATTTTGCACAGGTGATTTGATCAGTTTCACCACAGCCATTTCATCTGAGGGAAATCCTGAAAACTTGACCTGTTGGTGTGCCTTGAGGACTGGAGTTGAAAAACACTGCACTTGACGACAAATGGTGAGGTAACGTGCAGGCCCAAAACTAACCAACAGCTCCTAAGGGTGTAGTTCTACACGTGGGGGCTTGTCCGGGATTTTTGCCGTTGGAAATGGACTACAAATTTCTTTACTTTATTGGAAGTCTGCCATTAAAAAGATGTTGGACTCTAAAGGAAAACAAGGGGTTAAGGATACAGATCGCTCTGCTGGCTGCGTATGCCGTGGGTGGAGTCAGAAGGGAAAAACCTACGTGAGCTACATGCCAAAAAGAACAAAAAGGGGAGGAGTCCCTGCCCACTGCGTGAGAAGAGTGAGTGTGTTTGGCGCAAAAGACCACAAGCTACTAGATCAAGCAAGGAGATCGGGGAGCAGTATGTCGCTGCTTTTGTGGGCACCATCCATTGCGGGCCTAGAATGCTTTCTATGTCCACCACTATGGGTGCCACTCTGTCCGGAGCCCTGCTAACAGATACAGGGATCCGATTGGGGCCACGTGGACGCTTCGCCTTGTACACAAGCCAAGATGACTTAGCCAATGACACAATAGCCACCTTGGCATCAGAATCATCACCGGATAGACAGTCCACTTCTTTAAGCCGAGCAGATGAGGGTTGCACCTCTGGAAACCCTTGTGGGTCCAATATGAACGCGAAAAAGAAACCCGCCACAAGAAAACACAGAGAGGAGGAAAGAGAAATAAAAACTCAAAGGAATACTCCATACAGGCTGCAGGGCAAGAAGCAATAACTAATGTCATGAACATTTTTGATAGGGGTCTTAGTGTGGAAGAAGAGAAACTACTCTCCAAAGAACTTAATTTTTGTCCCACTAGACATTCTGATTTATTTATGACATTGCTTGATGTTAACAAGTTTTCCCGCAGCCTCACCTTGAAAAAGCACTATTTTGATTCTTCAGTAGCAACAGGTGGGACTCCCTCTGGTGACTTGAACACACGTGAGTCACCTCCCTCTCCCGTTTTCTTTTTTTTAAAAGAAATCTGTGCTTTACAGGACTTTACAGAACTGGCTAGTGAGTCTGTTCCATGTCCCGTTGACCCCACTGATGTTCATAATACTGTTTCATTTAAACTTAGATCTGATTTCTATCCAGTGGGGTTAAGGGGCAGGGATCTAGACCTATTCCAGAAAAGATGAAGAGGGATCTCACTCACCTTGCTCTCAATTGTCGCCAGGGACCTTTTAAACATAACAATTTAGCAGTTATGGAGAGACAAGCTCTCAAAAATCTAGAGTCTGATGACAATATAGTGATCTGGAATGCCGACAAAGGGGGGACTGTGGTCATTTCGAACTCCAAAACTCCAATATGTATAAAAATGAGGCATTGCATCAATTGTCTGACACTGACACTTATTTAAAACTTAGGTCAGACCACACCACCCCCTTTAAAAAAGTTTTGCTTTCTCTTTTGGACAGAGCCACACATGTTGGCATCTTTTCTGAAAAAGAAAAGGAGATGTTCATTCCCGAGTGTCCCATTATGCCTGTATTCCACCACTTACCCAAGGTTCACAAGGGGTTAAATCCCCTTGTTGGGAGACCCATAGTTGCAGGGATTAGTTCCCTCAATGAACGCCTTGGTGAGTGATTGGATGGCCAACTGCAGCCCTTGGTCGTTGATCTCCCTGGCTACTTAAAAGACACTAAACAGCTTCTCATTAAATTAAACAATTTCCAATGAAACGAAAACAATAGATGGATCAGCTCTGATGTCTCTAGCTTGTATTCCAGTATTCCACATTATCATACAAGCAGTAGCCATGTTCCTTCGAGAATCAGGGAGATTCTCATTAATTTTTCAGGACTTCATCTTATAGTCTTTGGAATACTTGTTAACGCATACTTTTTTCATGTTTGACAGGGGCTATTATCTCCAGAGATGCAGACCTCCATGGAAGCAAAATTTTCCCCCTCCCTGGCCAATCTATTTATGGGTTGGTGGGAGAGGTCCTGCATCTTTGGACATGATAGCCCCCCATCATCTTAATACAGTGTTTTACTATCATTACATAGACAACCTCCTATTCGTTACCTCTGATGAGGGGACCAACCTTGAGAGCTGGCTAGCATACCTTGATGACAACTCCCTTGATTTAAGATTTACTGGTGACCTCTGTGTGACCACCATTGAATTTTTGGATGTTAAACTTGCTGGTGTTGGACACACGGTGGTCACTAGCCCACACAGAAAATCCAAGGTAAGGCAATGCCCTCCTGAGAGCCGACTCAGCCCATCCAGGACATACTATCAAAGGGGTACCATATATACAATTCCTTAGACTCCAACATATTTGCAGTACATCAGACAACTATAGAAAAGAATAGTGTTGCTCACGAATATTCGTATTGCGAATATTCGGCTCGAATATGGCATATTCGAGTATTCGCGATATATTCCGAATTTCGCGGTGAATATTCGCTATTTCGAATATTCGTATTTTTTCAATTTTTTTTAGAACAGATCACATCCTAGAGATCCGCATCGACGTGTAAAAGCATTGCTGGTATGATTAGAGACCTTGGGCCGAGTAGCTGCAGCGATCCTTTTATATTGCCGAAAAATCGCAATGCGATTATTCGGCAATAGCGATATCGCGCGATTATTTTCAAGAAATTCGCAATATTGTTTTTAGCTAAAATAACACATATATTCGATTTCAGAGTGTTACTGTCGAAATTCCGCAATCAATTTCTCATTCGCATTTTTGCGAAATTACGATAAAATATTAAGAATATTCTGAGCCAATCAGAGTGCTCCATTCCGCATTTCTCGAAATTTCGCAATTATTTTGTATTATAAAATATCACAAATATTCTGAGCCAATCAGAGTGCTCCTTCCGCATTTGCCGAATATTCGCAATTATTTTGTATTGTAATATATCACGAATATTCTGAGCCAATCAGAGTGCTCCTTCCGCATTTGCCGAATATTCGCAATTATTTTGTATTGTAATATATCACGAATATTCTGAGCCAATCAGAGTGCTCCTTCCGCATTTGCCGAATATTCGCAATTATTTTGTATTGTAATATATCACGAATATTCTGAGCCAATCAGAGTGCTCCATTCCGCATTTCTCGAAATTTCGCATTCGCATTCGCAATTCGCATTCGCATTCGCAATAGCGAAATTTCGCAATCATTTCATTTCCAAAAAATATCACGAATATTCGTATTTAGCGAATATATCTCGAATATTCGACTATATATTCGAGATATATCGCAAAATCGAATATGGCATATTCTGCTCAACACTAGAAAAGAAGCCCAAGAGATGGCACTAAGGTTTAAAGACAGGGGTTACCCTAGCAAGATCATTCATAGAGCCCTTTCAGCTACTAGCATCATTTTCAGGGACAGTTTGTTGGATAACAGAAACAAGAAAATCAATGCCAACGGTACTTGCAAAACTTTTGGGAATATACCTGTTTTCTCTACCCCATATAGTTCTGAATTCACTAAAATCAAAAACACTGTTACTAAGTACCTTCCCATCTTGCTTAATGACCCGATTTATAGTGAGATGCTATCCAAGGGCATTAAGTCAGTATCTCGCAGGGCACCCACACTGGGGAGCTCGCTTTTACCCAGCCTTTTCTTGAGCACTCCGGTGGCCAAGAATTGGTTAAAATTTAAGGGCACCTTTAAATGTGGTGTCAAAAGCTGTGACTATTGCTACTTTATAAAAAAGGGTCAATGCGTGAAGCTTTGAAATCTCACAGTTTATTAATTGTAACACCAAATATGTGGTTCATGTTATCACATGTAAAGAATGCTACGTACAATGCGTAGGTCGAACCATCCGGGACCATTTACATGATCATTTGTATGACATTTAAAAAAATAAAAATAAAATACCAAACACTGGAATTCCATACATCATAAAAATACCTCTAGCCTTTTGATCTAAGGCATAGAAAACATTAATTGTGAAAAAAATATAAATCACGCTACCTCTAAACCATGTGAAACAAATATTTAAATCACAAAACACACAAAACTATGTGATATATATTGATATAAATCATAAACTATGTAGTATATGATGGTATATATAAATCACTAATATACCAAAAAACAAGAGAGAGGTTGATAGCCACTAGAGGGCACTATATAGCACTCTCAAGTCCCTCAATAGCAGTGAAACAGTGATAAATGAACATCAAAAAATGTTTAGATCATATCATTAGATCAATAAATATTAACCAAAAATAAATAAATATATATAGACATATAAATAAAACAAATATTGTAGCAATAAAGTCAATAAATGTTTAACACATGAAATGCCAAATGCCCGTGCTCTGTGCCAAATTCCAAAATCTGTTGAAAACGTGTCCAAAGAAAAGTGGTGTATCCTCCACCAAAATGTAGATTGTCTCCTTACCAAATCGCCATGATCCCTTATGACAGGGGATCATAAACAGCATATAATAGGTAGTCGCTCACAGTCTTGCAGTTCAGACAGATACGATCCTTAACATTGGGTCTCATCCACAAGTGATTAAACTTCACCAACATCAATGCCCACCATGTAAAAAACAATAACAGCTCCACATAGCGCAATAAATGAGTAAAAAAAAAGATTTATTAAAAATTGTGTTGCACTTACAGTAAAAAAATGCCTTGAATCTGATGTGCTGGCATCTAAAAAATTAGATGTTCATTTATCACTGTTTCACTATTATTGAGGGACTTGAGAGTGCTATATAGTGCCCTCTAGTGGCTATCAACCTCTCTTGTTTTTTGGTATATTAGTGATTTATATATGCCATCATATCCCACATTGTTTATGATTTATATCAATATATATAACATAGTTTTGTGTGTTTTGAGATTCAAACATTTGTTTCACATGGTTTAGAGGTAGCGAGATTTATATTTTTTTCACGGTTTGTTTTTTGTATCTATTGTTTACAAGGCAATCGCAGCTCTCGGATTGAATAGACTGATTTCATTGCAGTTTTTCTTTCTTTCTTTCTTTTTTGTCTAGTATTTAGCGCAGTTTCTTTCTAATTTTACTTAGAAAACATTAAGGTCCCCATTAGAGGAGGTAATAGGTTTAGGATGTTGTGCATACAAGAATAGCGTCAGGACTTAATTTTGAATGGGATGTATCCCATTACTATGAATAATGCAAGTATACAATCTGATTGCCTAAGAATCAACCCTTAATTGTTTCCCATACATTCCATTAATCCATCTCATTATATTCACTTAATCACATGACTCAAATTTATTATATATTTTATTTCATTTTCTTACATCTTTTGTGGTCATTGGTATCTACCTGAATCCCCATCCACTCAGTTTTATTCATTTATGGGGTTGGCTGGGGTATAGTAATTGATGCGATTGCAATTGACAAAATTAACTAAATGGCTATTGCCTTTATTGTGTATTTAATTTGTCTAATTATCTGTCTATCATCTCTTTCACAATTCGTATATACAGAAGCGTGTGTTGTTACAGTCCAATATGCATGGTTTACATTTTAACACTCACCATGCAGATGGTCTGTCAGATGGATTTCCGCACCTGCTGAGATGCATTGTTCTATGGCCTTGGCTAGGATCAGATATTCTGGATTTTACTATGAGAGCCTGGGCCACAATGAATACACCTCATATTTGCAAGTGTGCGACATGGTGTCGTATCATGTATAGAGGTTCTGCTTTTTTCAGGTTGCTCACCCTGTCTCTGTAATTATTTGTGCCCCCGTTTCTAGTGGTTATTACAACGTTTACCTTTTGGTTATTCACTGAGATGGGGACAATGAGACATGAGGTGCATATCTGAAGCATGCCTATCATAGTGTGTGTATTTCTTTTAGTGTTCAATGTCTGGTGTAGTATGTGTTAGGGCCCTTTCACACCAGCGGACGAACAGTCCGCTTTTTCTAAGTCCGTTTACAGACTTAGAATGGTGCCCTATGGGATCACGGCTGTTAGCATTAATTGGACTTTTAATTATTATTCCTCTGGCCATGTGACTTGTGGGAAAGAGTATATATTTGATATCCATTTTCATGTGTGTTAGCTATGATTAAGCACTAAAGTTTAGTGTGAAACGCGTCAGTTATACCCTGTTTGCTGTGGCATGTATCCTGTTTTTCTTATTTCATAATAAAAGCAACAAGTTTTGGAGTGTGGCTGTCCAGAAATACTTCCTTCATTTTGCATTATCCTTTGAATTGCCAGCACCCGTGGCTTCGGATTTGGTGAGGAGGTTCCTAATTAGTATCCTTGAGCGGTGACTCCCTTTTCTCTGGAGGCTCTGGGCCTGCTGTGCCCTTGATGCTTAGGACTGGCCATCTGGTCCATTTGACCGATGTCTATCCTGCGGGGAAAATTTGTTCGAGGTGGAACAACCCACCGTGCCACCTAGCGCCTATCGGGTAGACTGTATTGTAAAATGTTGCCTGCGGTTCAACCTGCGCACGCCGCGTCTGTTGCAACAAGTGTATCCGGGAGAGATGTTGCTGTCAGCGGAAGGTGGCACTAGGTGGCAGTGGTCTGTAGATTAGGGAGAGACTTTCTAAGTTTAACCACATAAGACCTGGACCAATATGCAGGTTAAGGACCTTGCCCCTTTTTGTGATACGGCACTGCTTTGCTTTAACTGACAATTGCGAGGTCGTACGAAGTGGCTCCTAAACAAAATTGCTGTCCTTTTTTTTCCCAGAAACAGAGCTTTCTTTTGGTGGTATTTGATCACCTCTGCCGTTTTTATTTTTTGTGCTATAAAAAAAAATAGAGCGACAATTTTGAAAAAAATTCAATATTTTTTACTTTTTGCTATAATAAATATCCCCAAAAAAGTTATAACATTTTTTTCTCAGTTTAGGCCGATACGTATTCTTCTACCTATTTTTGGTAAAAAAAAATCGCAATAAGCGTTTAACGATTGGTTTGCCCAAAATTTATAGCGTTTACAAAATAGGGCATAGTTTTATGGAATTTTTTTTTTTACTACTAATGGCGACGATCAGCGGTTTTTTTCATGACTGCGACATTATGGCGGACACATCGGACAATTTTGACACATTTTTGGAGCCATTGTCATTTTCACAGCAAAAAACACTATAAAAATGCATTGATTACTGTGAAAATGACAATTGCAGTTTAGGAGTTAACAACTAGGGGGCACTGTAGGGGTTATGTGTGACCTCATATGTGTTTCTAACTGTAGGAGGCGGGGCTGGATGTGTGACGTGATTGATCGTCTTTACTTATATCAGGGAACAGACGATCAATGACACTGCCACTGTGAAGAACAGGGAAGGTGTGTTTACACACACCTCTCCCCGTTCTTCAGCTCCTGTGATGGATCGCGGGACACCAGTGGTGATCGGGTCCGCGGGACACCAGTGGTGATCGGGTCCGCGGGTCCCGCGGCTACGGTCATGGAGCTTCGGACCAGGTAGCGTGCATGCAACCCACGGCTGGGCTCTTAAAGTCAACGTACTTGTACATGCCTGTGCTCAGCCATGCCATTCTGCCAACGTATGTATGTGTAGAAGGTGGTCCTTAAGTGGTTAAAAAAAAAAATTTGTCTTTAAAGTCAGGAAGGGAAGTTCCACCTCCTCGGAGTTGCAGCTATGCTTCCATTGAAGTGTTTATTGTTAGATAAGTTATTTTGCTGTGTATGTCTTTGTGCTCCTTTTCAGGTAACCAGATCTTCTGTCAAGACTGCCAGAGAATGGGGAGGGCTAGAAAGTTAGTGAAGGGTGGTAATGTACATATCGCTGTTACATATAGCAGCTCCTATGGGGGTAGGGCTACACTTGCTTATGTTTTTCTTAAAAAGGATAGTTTGTTTGTGAGTAGGCAGGTGCATTTCAAAAATACAATGTCAAATTAACAAGGGACATGAACCAACCTCCTTGAGGTTAATCAATACAAGATAATAATGTTGTTGTGGTAACTTGACACACAAAAATAAAAAATAAAAAAATGGAAACCACTAGAAAATAATTTTCAAATAATAAAAAAAACATGATATCTTGATTCAAATTAAAAAGGCAAAAAGTTGACTATAAAAATAAAAACATTATTATGGAGATCTGGCTTTAAATAAGAAAAATATTATTCAGGAGACCACGAGAAATAATAAATAAATACTTTTATCAGAACTCTTCATTATTCTAGCATTATAAAGAAGAAAAGAAAGCGCTGCATTAAAAGATGCAAAAATTAGCTGGTTGACGAATGTGCTATCTCCATTATGAATGCTAGTTTTACCAGACCGAGCACTTCCATCTTCAGAGCATGCATGGTTTTTGGTGCGTTGGAATTGCATACAGACGATCGGAATTTTCAGCAAGCACTTTTCCTGCCTGAAAATTTGAGAACCAGCTCTCAAGTTTTTGCTGTTTGGAAATTCTGACAGAAAAAGTCCAATGGAGCCTACACACGGTCGGAATTTCCGACCAAAAGCTCACATCAAACTTTTCTTGTCTGAATTTCCGATCATTACACTTAAACGACTTGATTTATTTGGGCAAAAAATACATATTAGACTTGATCACAGAATAGATGATGAAGAGATGTCACCTGATAAAACATTCGATCTGCAAAGCGGAGCATCTCTGCGAAAGCATTCTGCCAGCAGTGCAAGAAGCTGAAGAATGCCATCAGGAGCACAAGGGTACCTGTAAAAACACAACAATTAATCATAGGAAAGTAATTTAAATCTGAACTTAGACCTTTTAATAAATATAAGAAAAAACCTGAACAGAAGGAAATTAGGTAGTTAACATTCTGGCAACCTCCACTTTCTAATCAGACATTACCAAATCAGTGCACAAAGAAGACACATATATACAGTATAGAAGAAAAGCAAGCATCCTCATTCCTTGTCAGTGGGCCCCATCATGGCCATATGGACTGTCATAAGGGCTTCCACCCCCACTAATGTTTACCTGATGGCATTAAACAGTTACAGGGGGGCAGAGATTCTTCTCACCTGGTAGTGTAGCATGGAAGATGGATAACACCAAAGTCTTTACACTGAATGGCTGTTTACCCATGTTGGTGAACACTGGAATACACAGGGTGACCCCGACATAGTAGATGAAAAGCAGGCAGCCTAGGAACTATCAACATCATAAAAAGATTGTTAGATAAAAATAAACCTAACTTTATAATTGTAGGTAATAATAACAACAACAATATAACACACAATTATAAGGCCCCTTTCACACGGGGTGGATCAGTAATGATCCGCCCCATGAGCATCTGTATGCTCAGCGAGGATCGCTCCGTTGATCCCCGCTGAGCTGGCAGATGACAGGGCCCTGTCTTTTCTCCGCTCTCCTCCATGGGGGGATTGGATGAACACAGACCGTCAGTTCGTGTTCATCCGATCCGCAGACGGAAGGAAAAATAGGGTTTTCCTCTGTCTGCACAATCGGAGGAGTGCAGAGGCGGGCGAGATCGGGTGTCAGCGGATATTCATCTGCTGACATCCGCAATCTCATAGGGACCAATGTATGTCCCTTTTTCATCCGCACACGGATGGATGAAAAAGCGGACATAGGGTCCGCAGGTGTGAAAGGGGCCTAATAGTTTTGGATTTCTTGAAACTGTTCTGTTACAAGAAGCTTGGTAGTAAGCATTTCTTTGATAGGTTTATTTGGAAATTTCAATTAAAAATATGATTTCCGTTTTGGGGTAGATGGTGTTCCATTTGAGTTTTTTGGCCAGCCATATTTTCTACATAATCACATATAACATCCAGCAGGAGTGGGAGATGCCAGTTTTTAGCTTGAATACTAGCTAAATCTTTTATAGCCCTAGTGGGTGCATAGCCAGGTATTAGGGGGGGAAATACTTTCTTTGAGATTCCCAAGATGTTAAACTCTACCTATTTTTTTATTAAATGTGCCCCTGCAGCTTGATGCCATAATGTTCTAGTATGCTTTTTCATGACACAGTCCACGCATGCATGGAACACTCAGCGAGCGTCCCTGAATGCAGAGGTACTGTTTATACACTGGTGATGTCATCGGCTGCAACTTATGATCTAAACGATGCAAGTTTAGATGATATTCACAACTCCAAGTTTATATTAACTCACCACCGTAATGCAAGGCTTTCTCCCTGGTGTGGAGAAAGCCTCTTGGGGGGGAGGGGGTGAGCAGGGAAGTCAGGACACCAGCCTTTTTCCACACCAGGGAGAAAGCTTTGCATTACGGTGGTGAGTTACAGACAGAAGAACAGAAAGTGAGCATTTCTCAAAAAAAGCATATGGAGGCTGAACTGTATGAGAAGGCAGGAAACAAAGCTTGCATTCTGAAGAATGTGTAAAACATTCTTTTCAAAGTGTGAAGTACTGGCTAATATTTTACAGACATATAGGTTTTATTAACAAGCTTATTAACAAGTTTTATATACTTATAGAAATAGTGTGAGACGATGGTCAGAAGATATTTTATTTTTGATTGATGAGTAATATCTCTAAGCTAATTTTATATTTTAAGAATTTTTACTTATATGGTATTAAAGTCTTATGTGAACAAACTTGGTATAAAAAATATATACTGTAAGAAATTGTAACCTGATTGGCTGATCCACGAAGAGATACATCCCTGAGGGTGTACCTCAATTTTTTAGTAAAACCAGCTGAAGTCCGTAAATAAATTGTAATCTTGCTAAATGATACTCGTGTTAGTGTCTTGCTGATTACCCGATCGATCGTAGGACTCCTCGTACTCAGAGCAAAAATAGCGGACCTTACAAATGGCACCAGTGGAAGTGGGGTGTGCCGTGTTTCAGCAGGTAAGTGTAAAACCTCTACAATTAATTTTCTCATGAGAGAATATTTGTATGAAGGTTGCACTTGCCTTGCCTGATCTGGTACTCTGAACTAGATAACTAGATAATATACTTGACTGAAGTATTTTTAATATTTATGTCTCGAGGAAGCTAGGTTGGCTTACCTGGGACTGGCTTTTTAGAAAATTATCTCGCGGAAGCTAGGATGGCTTACCGGGGCTAATTAATATTAGGAAAAGATAGGAAATTATCTTGCGGAAGCTAGGCTGGCTTACCGGGGCTAATTGATACTAGAAATGGATAGAAAAGTATCTTGCGGAAGCTAGGTTGGCTTACCGGGGCTAATTAATATTAGGGAAAGATAGAAAATGATCTTGCGGAAGCTAGGCTGGCTTACCAGGGATAATTGATACTAGAAAGGGATAAAAAATGATCTTGCAGAAGCTAGGTTGGCTTACTGGGCTAATTAATATTACGGAAAGATAAAAAAAAAAATTGCGGAAGCTAGGTTGGCTTACTGGGGATAATTAATATTAGAAAGGGTAGGATATTGTCTCGCGGAAGCTAGGCTGGCTTGCCGGGGCAAATAGGAAATTAGGGACCTCCTGTTATGAAGAGGACCATACGGTACCCTCTCTCACTCAGGGGACGAACAAGGGTGCGAGGATATCCAAACCTAAATATATGAAAACCAGTTTATCTGATTACATTGGTTATCTGTGGACAATATGTTTGTATGGTTATCTTGTTAATGGTGTTTAGTGATGAGCGGAATACGCCATATTCGATTTCGCGATATTTCGCGAATATTTAGAAGAATATTCGCGAATATTCGTTAATATCGAATATTCGTGGTATTTTATAAAAAAAAAAAAAAAAATTGCGAATTTTCGCCAATGCGAATTTTCGCTAATGCGAAATTTCGCGTTTTTTTTTTTTTTTTTTATAAAATATCACGAATATTCGATATTTACGAATATTCGGTATATTTTATAAAAAAAAAAAGCGAAATTTCACATATGCGGTCGCGAATATTCGTTAATATCGAATATTCGTGATATTTTATAAAAAAAAAAATTGCGAATTTTCGCCAATGCGAAATTTCGCTAATGCAAAATTTCGCGATTTTTTTTTTTTTATAAAATATCACGAATATTCGATATTTACGAATATTCGCTATATTTTATAAAAAAAAAAAAAATTTGCGAAATTTCGCTATTGCGAAATTCGCGAATGCGAAATTTCGCGATTGCGAATTTTATTGCGAAATTTGAAAAATACGAATATTCGAAATAGCGAATATTCGCCGCGATATTCGAGATATTCGCGAATACTCGAATATGCAATATTCGTAGCGAATATTCGCAATGCGAATATTCGTGAGCAACACTAATGGTGTTGATTGTATTGTTTTAAATCGGTGTTTTGTGTTATAATTATTCTAAGATAGAGAGAAATATCATATTGTGTGAAATACTGTATGATTTTATGTCACAAATTTCTTTATTACAAAACTGTCCGGGTTTGTTATTTGTATGTACTAAAACATCTATCCGTTTGGTGGCCACTGTTCCAGGGGTTATCACGGCAAAACGGGAAGGAGTCTGTATTTGCACAATTGTGGAGAGTTCCCTTTGGGAAGAGATTGTGCAAATTATAAAGACTATGGGCCAGATTCAGGTAGATCAGAGCATCTTTGCTCTGGAGTAACGCATCTCATTTACGTTCCGCTGCTGAAATTTTAGGAGCAAGTGCTGTTATTCATGAAGCACTTGCTCCTAAAGTTGCGGCAGCGCATCGCAAATGAGATAGCGGAATTCAAATTGGGCGGGTACGGGGCGTGTAGTATTCAAACTACACGCGATCCCGCGGCGAACGTACTGCGCATGCGTCGAGTGTCAATGCATCCCAGTGCGCATGCTCCAAGTTCTGTCAGTGAACGTCAATGACGTCACGTCCCCATTCATGAATGTTTTACGCAAACGACGCGATTTGGTTTTTTTCCGACGCGATGACGACGCCTATACCTAACATAGGATACTCCACTAGGGGGCTGCTTTATCTATACGCCGCGTATCGCTTCCGGAAACGTCGTAAAGTCACTGCGTCGCGCCCGAAAAAGATCTTGATTTGCCGATTCCCGCTCATTAACATATTTTTTGAGCGTAAATCGGCGGGAACGCCCCCGGCGCCATTTTTAAGTTGAAGTAACGATGCGATGGCGAAATTCAATTGCGCCGATCGCATCGGAACTCCAACCCGGCGTTTCTTGTTTTCTGGTTACAGAAAACAAAAACGCCGGCTTAAAGTGACAGTTAGGCTGGCGGATCCATTGATCCGCCAGCCTAACTCTACCTGAATCTGGCACTATATATAAAGATATTTGTGTAGTCTGCCCTAAATCTTGGGAATACGTGAAACCCTCCGACGTTGGCCTATAATGGGTAATAAACTGGGGAAGGTGGCTCTTGAAGGTGAGCAAGAACAGCCAACCCCATATGATTTTGTTAAAGGTACCTCTGGTTTAAATTATGTCGAACCATATTGGCAAAATGTTAAAAAACGTGCCCACCAGTTACAATTGTCAGGTATAGGTCCCATGGGACCTTGCTCTGCTGAGCAATGGGAGGAGGTTAAAAAAAAATTGTGGGGCACACCCTCGACATAATTATTCACCGGATAACTGATAAATGTTGTAGGATATGGGAAAAAAGTTTAAAGGAATATAGAAACAAATTTCCCTTGTCAAGCGGCGTACACACGACCGAGGTTCTCGCTGGAAACCAGCGAGTACCTCGCTGGAAGCTGCATTCCAGCGAGGACCTCGGCCGTGTGTACGCTTTTGGCTCGCCCCGCCCGTCGGGAATCCTGTCGAGCGAAAAGAGAGCAGGCTCTCTTTTTGCTCGACGGCCCGTCTGGATGAATGGCTGGTTGCCATTCCCGACGGGCCGGTCGCCGATTTCGACGGCCAGCAGAGACGGGCGGAACGATGTGTTCTGCCCGTCGAAGTTCTCTGCCGTGTGTACGCGGCCTATGATCTTGGTGCTGAAAAATTGCCTAGGGCCTTTGATACTAATAGATTTTATCATGGATCTGTTAGGCTTTGCAGCTAGCCATAATTACTTTTATTTCGACCACCAGTTCTACAGACAGGATAGGGGGGTCGCCATGGGGGCTAAGTATGCCCCCAGTCTGGCCAATTTATTTATGGCCAAGTGGGAGGAGGACGTCGTCGATGCCTGCCGGAGACCTGAAGTAGTGCTCTGGGCTAGGTATATTGACGACGTCCTCCTCCTCTGGGATGGTAGTGAGTCTGATCTAAGAGAATTCATGTCAGAATTGAATAATAACACCAGGGGTATTGTCTTTGGGTTTGAGGCAAGTAGGAATGAGATTAATTTTCTTGATCTCAAGATCTCAATTAGAGACAACAGGTTCATCACCAGTACTTTCTTTAAATCTACGGATCGCAATTCCTATATCCCACTTGATAGCTGTCATCTACCGGCCTGGCTGAAGGCTGTCCCTCAAGGTCAGTTTACACGCCTTAGGCGTAATTGTACGGACCTAGAGTCCTTTGAGAGTCAAGCTACAACACTCTCCAATCGCTTTATTGAAAAAGGCTATGACAGCTCTGTATTGTCTCAACTAATTAAAGATACTAAAGCAATGGACCGAGGACAACTTTTGGGCGACCACACTAGGACCGATAATATGGAGGACTTCACTGCTCCCTTCGTGACCACTTTCTCTGTCCAACACCACCAGATTAAGAGACTGATAGAAAAACATTGGCACATTTTGACTACAGATCTCGTGTTGGCTCCGGCTTTACCCGAGAGAGCCAGGATTATATTTAAGGGAGCTTCTACTTTGGGTAACCAAATAGCTCCCACTGTTTCTGATCCCCCCGAGGGAGCTAGATCCTTTTTTGGGAACCTGACCGGATACTATAAGTGCCGGAATTGTCAGGTCTGTACACTTAACAGCTGTCGGGATAGAAAAATTTGCTCTTTCCGGTCCACCAAAACGGGCCGTTCCTACGATGTGGAGCCTTTCATTACGTGTTCTACTAAAGGAGTTGTCTACCTGATCCAGTGCCCTTGCGGTCTTCAATATGTGGGGAGGACCAAAAGGGCACTGAAGGTTAGACTGAACGAACATATTGCTAAGATAAGGAAAGGCTTTGAAAAACACTCAGTGTCTCGCCATTATGATTTGGTGCATAACAAAGATCCCTCTAACACCTTGTTTATCGGGATAGATAAATATCGGCCCCATTGGAGGGGGAGTGCCATGGTCCGCGAAATTTCAAAACTTGAAATGGCGTGGATATATCGTCTGAAATCTTACATACCACATGGACTGAACATTGATACTGATATCAATGCTTTTATCGGTAATGCTTAGCCAGTTGAATGATGGTCCTAGCCTTCTTAAACAATTTTTAAATAACTTTTATATTTTCCAAAAAAAAAAAAAAAAATGTTTTTCTCCTCATGTGTTGTGTGGAAGTAATGGGTTAATGCTACTCTCTGTCACCTGACTCATCGGCGCTAGGTGGAGCGTTTTCACATTTCACACATTTATAGATGGAGTCTGCCAACTGACCTTTCTTTGGGGTCAGTTTTCAGGCATAGTTGGGGTGACTGTTATGAATAAGAACTCATCAAGTTCCAATCTGTTTCATTCATTTTATATTCAACTGCAATTTTCTGTCTTAATTGCTATATATGTAAATGGTTTTTATATTTAATATTTTCATATTTTATTATATTGTAATGTTAATTTTTTTTTGGATGGGAATGGTAGGTTATGCTTATTTCCTGTGGTATGCCTTTAAATTAGCCATACCGATAGGCAGATTTCTGGTGGGGGTGTTTTTTTCATCACCTACCAGGATTGTTTCCATCCACTCATAGGACAGTCTGCATTGAATGTGGCCTGGTTGGACTCAATACTCTGCAATATCCATTTTGTCCACTGCATATTAGAGCACGCCTTGGTTGGTTATAGTGACACATTAGCTTCCGTCAATCCCAAAGAGAGGCTTGGTTTTCCTCCTTTGCTTGTGCTCTAACTGCATTGGCCAACTCCAGAGTGAGGCTTGGTCTTTAAGACTGCAATGGAGGATTTTAATTGGTTCTGAAGTAGAGGCTTGGTATCTCCAGCTGGGGGCCTGTCAATCCCAAAGAGAGGCTTGGTTTTCCTCCTTTGATTGTGCTCTAACTGCATTGACCAACTCCAGAGTGAGGCTTGGTCTTTAAGACTGGTAATGGAGGATTTTAATTGGTTCTGAAGTGGAGGCTTGGTTTCTCCAGCTGGGGGCCTGTCTGTCTTCAATTTTAGTATAAATACCAGGGTTGTTTAACCACGAAACTAGTCAGGGCGTACCGAGTGGCACACTGTCATCACCCTTGGACTACTCGATACTACATGGGTTTACCTGCATGCTGACCGGCCGGATGCTGCAGGTTTAAGGCCTTTCTTTTACTGCAAAATGTGAGTGTATTTCTTCATTATTTTGTACAATAAATTTTAAGTGATTTTACACTATCGAGGCATTCTTTTCTCCTTTTACATTCATGTGACCATTGTTATTGGAGCCACTGTCGGATGACCCAAGCTGAATTGTTTCACTCTCTCACCGAGCCCAGCTGTTTGATCCTGTCTGCTGTTTTGGTCTCCTCTCAGCCAGGGACCATTTACATTTGGTAAGCAGAATTGCATATGTGTGTGGTGGAGGTCTTCAGCTGCATGTCACATCAGTGTTAACCAATATCCTGCTGACTCATATTGGGATTCGGCTTCACCAGGGTGGATGTTACCTTTTATTTCCTCTGGACTTTTTTAGTTTATAATTTATTATTCACAATTGGTTGTGTATGGAACCTTGCTAGCCCTCTCACTTTGGACTACAAAGGCCTTTTTGTGTTTTATGGACACTCAATAATGTTTGTTTTTGTTTTTTGGATTGTTTTTTCAACCTTGCATATATCACATTAATTCAACGGTGTGGTCCACATATTATTTAATGCATTTTATGTTTATTGGTCATTAGCGCGGTTTATTTTTATTTTTCTCACATTGCTATTCTGTTTATATGACACAGTTTAAACCGCAGCTCCATTTATGTTTAGTTTGCATTTCACGTGCACCTTTTACTTTATTTGATTTGATGCACAGCATCATATATTGATTAGCGCAATTTACCTCACTTTTTTTTCACTAATATATTAGTTCCCTCTTGTCCCTCACCCCCAATCTCAATACCCCTAATACCCTCTCCTACAACAAATATCCCCACACCTTCAACCTTTTTTTTTCTTCAGCCCCCCGCTTCCTACATCATTGCCTGTAAAGCAGTCATTATTATCTCCACCATATGTTACGACTGAAAAAGAAAAAGAGAAACAAGACCAAGCAGCAGTGATATTACAAACAATAAATGTAGAGGGTCAACAAGTTTTAAGATCTCAGGCACTAGCACAACAAGAATCACAGGAAGAATCACCAGAAAGTTCTTCAGTTCCCGATACTAAGATACCTCTCATTAACGTAGGAGGGACAGAAGTACATGTACCCTTACAGATAGGACTATTAAAAGACTTAAAAGCCACATGCCCTAGTCTGAAAAAGGATCCCCGGGGAGCAGCCACATTTCTGCATAGATTTACTTCAGGAGCCTGCATCACGCAGGATGATGCTAATATTATTGTGCCGTCAATAGATTCAGATCCGCCCTTGCCTATTGACGTAGATAAACTTTTCACAGAGGCATCCCCATTCACCACTACAGGTGGATGGGAAACATTTTGGGATACAGTGGGCAATGAATGGTAAAAGATGTATAAGGGGGAAACTACGATTCATATTCATGCAAACAAGCCCCAGGGGAAGATTTTCATACCTTTGTGAGGAGGGTACACAAGGCTTATGTGAGTTCCGGAGTAAACTCTGAGGAACTATTTGTATCCACTTATATGTCCAATAGGGATCCCAGGATTACTCAATTGCTTAAATTAATTAACGTGGAATGGGCCAAAATGTCTGCTAAAGATTTCCTAGCAGATATAAAGCAACGACCAGCCTCTGGAATATTCACCACTAAAAGCGGTGTATTCCCACTTCTTCCCTCTATTACTCCCATTCCAGAACCAAACATAGGTTTAGATAGTTAAATGCTTTATCAAAATAACCTAAATAACAACTGAATAATTCTCCATCAAGGAAGGGAGGCTTAAATAATCGGCAACAGGTAGCAGCCCAGTAAAATTAATATTATCAGCAAGGATGTTTTACTTGTGAAAGTCTGGATCACTGAGAACAGAAACAAGCTGAGAACAGACCAAGACAGGAGAATTTCCCGGACCAACAGACTGTAGGATCTCTTGCAGATGGACTGGCCAGGTAAGCGAACACAAACAAACAATTTCACCATTAATCCCCGTATCCAGCAACAACAAATTTTGTCCGCCTAGGGGTGGACAAGGTGTACAGAATGAACAATAGGAATGCCTGAAGCATATCTCACCCTTGGTATTGCATTTTTTCTCTAGAACTTGGCGTGCCCTTCCCCAAATTTTGTTGAAAGTCGTGGCACAGCTAACTTTTGCAGTATTACAGTGTCCAGTTCCCCTTATGGGAAGGAATCTAATGTCTAAGCTACAGCTCTTTGACAAAGGTAACCTTCGGTCCAGGTCCTCCATTAGCGAACTGACAAACCCAAAGTATCAAGACTGGAAATTACATGTTACTCCCTGCAGACCTTGAAACACATCCCATATGGGCACAATCTAAATACAATGTAGGACTGATTAATTGCACATCATATGTTCCAACACTACACTTGCAGTTCAGACCTTGTTTCCACAATACCCACTTACAAACAAAAAGGAAGGGGATAGAACCCTTAATTTAGGAATACATGAAGGAGGGTATTTTAAGGCCCACAGATAGCCCATGGGACACACCAATTATCCCAGTGAAAGAGGCAAACAGTACCTGGAGATTAGTACAGGATCTCAAGGCAGTTATGCCCCTACCTCCCCTGGTGGCAGATATCACTGCAATTTTTGTAGCAATACCCCTAAACTTCACAGTGTCACACAGTCAGGCACAATTAACATGGACCAGGCATTTTCAAGGCTTTGGGGACAGTCCAACCTCTTTCTTAATGGTTTTGAAAAGGTCAGGATCCACGTTGTTGCAATATGGATGAGATGAGAGGTGACCTACTACTGGTGTGTAGTAAGAGCAAGGGAAATTGTGAGGTAGACTCTAGGCACATGTTAGACCGCCTCACCTCGAAAGGTCACTTGGCGTCTTGAAAAAAGATGCAGTGGTGCAGGATTGAGGTGGAATACTTGGGGTGTATCATTGCACAAGGAGAAAGGCAAAGTATCACCCGCCAGAGTCAGAGCATTAGCCTCCCTCACACCCGACAACAAAGGCAGCACTCCTGTCTTTCCTTGGCTCTATTGTCTACTGTCGACAATGGATCCCCAATTGTTCCCACTTTGACTTCATTTTGGGGCAGGTCACTTTGATGACCTCCCCTAAGACTGTAGAATGGACCGAGTCCATTCGAAGTCGAAGTTTTTATTATTTAATCATGGCCCTAGTCTCTGCTCCAGCACTAGCTTTGCCTCAATAAAAATAAAAAAAATAAACTTTTTGTAGTGTAGTCTCGGGGATGCTTTTGCTGTTTAGCACAAGATCATGGTGGTAGCCAGAGAGGCCAGTGGCATACCTGTCATACCTGGCATACCTGTGCGGGGATGCCCAGTTGTTTGCAAGCCTTGGCAGCTAGTGCCATGGCATTAAAAGAAGCAAACAAAATCACATTAGGAACACCTCTTACTCTGTACACAACACACTCAGTCACCTCCCTTTTACAAAATATATCTACCCAACATATGACAGCACAAAGGATGAGTGAGTATGAGATAGTTTTCATGAACACAGCCAGTTTGACAGTGAAATCTTGTTCAGGTGGATGTTACACTCCCTATTAAGAATGACAGGGAACATGCAAATACTACCCGTACAACACGATTGTAGCCAGACACTGCATGACACCACATCCATCCACATCACCTAGAAACAATCCACCAGAAGTGGATTTATCTCACTGATAAACAATGTTTAAGGTAAAGCACACAGGAGACATGGTTATTTACCCCCACCTAGAACTTACATATCGATTTCATCCATATGCCAAAACAAATATAAAATATATTTTGATAATATCTTTTGATAATAGTGGATGGACAAAGGTAATTGCCACAAAAGGAGAAACAGCAGGAATCACAGCCAGAGCTTTTATAAATCATAGAATTTGTAGGTATGGTCCACAGGTCATATCATCGGACCAAAGTCTAATTTTTACTTCCAATCTTTCTCAAGAATTAACAAAGCTTTTGGGTTTCCAAAGGAAGCTACACATTGCTTATCACCCCCAAAGCTCAAGAAAAGTAGAACGTTGGAACCGTAATATAAAGCATAAATAAAAAAAAAGGCCACCTCAGGCCTCTTATAAAAATTTACCACCCCTAACCCAAAAACAGGCTTATCCCCCTACAAAATTCTTATAAATTCTTATGGGAAGACCTACCCAGAAGTGACAGTGTAAGGAGGGGAAAAAAATAAAAAAATAATAATAACCTTTATTCTCACCAGGAGGAACACATAAGTTAAGTGCACATACAGAAAATTATGATAAGGTTGCTGTCACCTTTCCTCCTCTTTCCACAGATCCCACACATCCCTTCCTACCGGGTGAACACAGACGGACGACAGACGGGACCAATCTTCCAGGGACCCTTTGAAGTACTTGAAGTAACAAAGACAGCTGTACTCACTGACCAGAGCCCATAATGGATCCATGCATCACGATCACCAAAATGACACAGATCGGGAAAAAACTGAACATTACTTTTCCATCAGATGGTCGTTTGAATTTTTATTTTTGTTTGCGTAAGTCGTCCGTAAATAGGGATGTACGTAACTCACGTCTACGTAAAAAAAAATTACGTCGTTGCGACGTCATTTAGCGCAATGCACGGCGGGAAATTTAGAAATGGAGCATGCGCAGTTCATTCCGCGCGGGGACACGCTTCATTTAAATGAATCACGCCCCCTAAACGCCGATTTGAATTCCGCCGCCAGAGATAGATTACGCCGCCGTAACTTTCGGCGTGCAATCTTTCAGGATTCAAAATTACACCAGGTAAGGTACGGCGGCGTAGTGTATCTCTGATACGCCAAATCAATTGTATGTGGATCTGGCCCTTAGGGTATATTCACGTCGGGTAGAAATCTGGGTTTTTGAAAAAGGATAGTGAAGGATTGTGTTGTGATTGGAGATGGTATTTTATTTTCACATTGTCCCAAAGTGACAGGAAATGTTTGATCATGGGGTTTTGTATTTCACGTTGGTTTTTGGCCTAAAGCCAAATTAAGTTAGCTATAGATAATGGGTCACATTCTGAAGCTTCTATATAGGTCCATAATGGTGATTCCTGGTTTGTGTGATATTTGGGAAGGCTGGCTAGATGGGCTGCTTTGTAATAATTGGCAAAGTTAGGGAGACCATGGCCCCCCTGGAATCTGGGGAGATATAGCGTGTGTGCAGGGATGCGTGGTTTGGAAGTGCTCCAGACAAAAGTTGTTCTATTTTGCACCAGTCTCAGAAAATATGATGGAATTGAGATCGGTAGGGTTCCAAATAAGTAGAGTAATTTGGGCAAGATGGTCATTTTAATTGTGTTGATTCTACATATTCATAAGAGGGGGAGTTGCGACCATTGTTTTAATACATTTTTGTGATCTGCTTCAGTAGAGAAGGGTAATTAGCTAAAAATAAATATTTATGCAAGGATGTTAGTTGAATTTCTAAGTATAGAATAGATTTTTTTGCCCAGCCAAAAGGGGAGAGCCCATTTGGCTGAAACCAGTTCTGCTTTGGTTAGCAATATATCTAGAGCAAGACATTTCTTAGGATTAATGGCTAAGCCAATAATGGCTAAGTCAGTCAATCACTGAGATCCAACCACAGCTCCGATGTCCCGAACCAACGTGGTCCCAGAACCCAGAGCTCCGCGAGGCACGTGCACCCCGGCCTGGTAGGCCATAACGCCGGGTGCGTGGTGCAGACACCCTGAAGATGGGTGACACACTTAAGAAGAACCTCAACACACAAAATGTCCGACTCTTAAATACCCTCTCCTGGCATGCCCAGCGAGGCTCAACCCTCCCCATTGGCTGCTAAGAGAGAGCACCATATTCCTTGACTCCACTGCTGCCACCTATATCGTCCTGGGGTGAAAACAGCACCCCAGGAACAACAGAGTAAACCCAACACACAGCTGAGCCAAGGTATAAACCCAATTTAGCAGATCAACATGGATAAGAGCTAATTAACTCTCTTATCCTCCCTTAAATTTAGAGCAGCACTTGGAAGTACATGGGCGCTACACAATGAAGAGTGTTCTCCCGGGAGCTGAGGTGACGATCATGATCAACATGAGGGCCAAGAAAATAGTGTAGATCTCACGTGAGTAAGAATCATCCTACCAAAGCTGGGGTCATGTGGATTAGCCCAGGCGGCTTCTGGAACCAAAAATGTAAGGCCCCTTTCACATTGGGGCTGGAGCCGCGAGATTTGTCACAAGTTGCAGCCGCTAGCGGTGCGGTATTAACCCCTGCTAGCGGCCGTGAAAGGGTTAATACCACCCGCAATGCGCCTCTATAGAGGCGCATTGTGGGCGGTATTGCCGTGGTTTCCCATTGTTTTAAATGGGAAGGAGTGGTAAAGGAGTGGTATATGCGCCGCTCCTCTCACCATTTTAAAGATGCTGCTGACAGGAGACTTTTTTCTCTCCCGCCAACACATCGCCTCAATGTGAAAGCCCTCGGGCTTTTACATTGAGTATGCAGTGAAGGAGTTTTTCAGACGGTATAGCAGCGCTATTTTTAGCGCTGTACAGCCTGAAAAACTCCTCAATGTGAAAGGTACCTAAGACTATTCGAATGATAAGAAAGAATTGTGCTGCTATAGTAGCACAGAACAGGAAATTGGAACCAAACTGGTAGAGAGTGGGGTGAGCCATGTATGACACCCAAGTGTATAAAAAGAGAGAAATAACTAAATAAAGAAATATATAGGAAATAAAAGGGGGATGACAAGAAAGAAGATAAATCAAATCACCAAGGAGTGAACACAAAACAAAAACAATGGGATTACCTTGAGTATCAGGTGAAGCATGAAGAGCGCAATTGGTGTGTAGATGTGCCAAGATAAAAAGGAAGGAGAAAGGCAGAATAAGTAATTGGGAAGATGAATGACGGCCCATCCGCCAACAAGGTCACACCAACGCCACACTGTTAAATGAGAGAGGGGGTGACCATGTCCAATCGGCTAGCGCACGTAAATAGGCGTCCACCCTCCCTTGTGATGCGTTCGGATGGAACAAACGCGCCGACGTGCAATGTCACTAATGACGTCACTCATGCGGCGTGTGGGCATAGCATCAACATGCAGCAATTGCGAGTCCCCCAATTACAACCGGGGGACTGGGGGATAGCCACGGTGCGTGTCGCAACTCCCGGAAATAGACAAAAACGCCCTCCTCAAATAGATTGGTGGTCCCACAACACCGTCTAGCAGATATGACTATACCAATATAGCATGTACCTATGCTGGCTAAACTTGATGCCTGACAACAATCAAAGAATATACAGAAGATATAAGTGTGTGTCTCCATCCCTATTAAATTCTAAAGAAAAATTGTTGGGACTTTATATATACACTCCTTTCTCTTTATTTGTTCTTTTGTTTTTTACATTTATATTACCCTTTATATATGGAAATGTTTTGTTGTTGATTACTATGGTGGGAGTGGTTGAGAGCTAATCTCATCTCTGCCCTAGAAACACCCAATTTTGGGGAATTAGTTTATAACATGGTATACTGTTTCCTTTCCATATATATCTATTTTTCATTTTTTTTAAATAGTGTTTTACACATCTTTATTGTACCTGGTTCCCGCACTCGCCTGGGAGATTGCCTTTATAGGCTTTTTGACTGTTATGACGATTAGGCTGTACTCACGGCCAAATCTCCTGTCTCCAATAAGGACAGATTCCGTCTAATGATATAATGCACCTTACCCATCATTCTATTTCCCATTCATCCCCAGTAAACAGACATGACCATCCTTACGTTCTCAGCTCTGTCAGCATCTCTGCATGAGACTAGCCAGCTCGGCCTTCTATTCGTAAATCACAAAAGCTTTCACAAACAGGAAGTGATGGCTCCAGCAGCCAATCACTTCCTCCATGGGAAGTGACATCACAGGATGTGACCTGCACACAGGAAATTACCAAATAAGGATTTCCCTCCAACAGGATTAGTTAATACAAACAACAACATGAATAATGGCTAAAGTCTTATGAGCATGTCTGGTCAGAGAAAACGTGTATGTTTTTAACAACAGAAGCTGTCTGGCTTTCAAACATGGACGTTCTCTCTGAACCCGACAATTCATAAGCTCCCGTATTATACTACTGTTCCTAGGGATGGGAGGCTATCTGCAGGTGCACGCTGCAAATCCCGACCATGTTGATCAGACATAGAAGAGACAAGAGCGTACAACCCCCTATAACCGATAATGTCCTTGCAGAGTGAACATATCCCCCCCCAGACGATCGTCTGTGCACAGGGGCCCTTCGCCGGCGCACATATACCCACTCTGCATACATCTCTCTCCAACCTCAAGAAGTTTTCCACTACCAGACGGGACTCAACCAGCGTCAGTCTGCGAGAGTACTAACACTGGGTGACACTATTACAATACATATTAAATACATCTTCATAAAATTTCCACAACAGTGACACCTGAGCATTTTGGTGCTGGCCATTTAGGGGGTTTACCATGATCTCCATATACATTTGAGGTCACAGATATATGATGTCTCACTATGTTGGTTGGTGACCCGTTGTATTTCTGGTATCTATTTTCCATCTAATTTTTACATGTTGGTTTATTTTATATGTTTCTCTTGTAGATCATTCTCTGACATTCTCTTTCACTGCAAAACATGTCGCGTTTGCAACTGGAGAATTATTTCCATTGAAAATATTGCGTAATTTGTTTAATCTTTCTGTTCCCAGATTGCATCAGAGAATTGGGTACCGCTAGTGAGTAGCAACCAGTGTTTAGTATACATTTGTCTATGTTTTTAACTACAAATATTTTTTGTATAATAAATTTGTTTTTCTAAATTCATTGTGTGAGTCCATACTGTACCATGAGAGTCCATTTAGCCTCCATTTTCGCAGATTTTTCTATTTAGTTTCAGGATGAAGATACTTAATTTTTTATTAAGTCACATTTCAAATACTAAAGTTTTAAATGGTTTGTCTTAACCCTCTGACTGCCACTTTTGCTGTACAGCTCAGGTCTGTTAAAGAGCATTTAAAAATAAAAGACTTACTGTTACATCAGGTGAAAATGTTGGAATAAAAGCCAAAAAAAAAAAAGCGAATGCGGCTACCACATTCAAGAGTTGGTAAGCTGCAATATAATTGACAAAATACATATTTGCTTTAATACCACTGTAAACAAAAATTAGCCTTTGAACTAGTTTGCTGCCACGAATATATTATTACTATCGAATGAAAATAGCATGCACATGGCTCATAGTTACTGGTTGTGCATTTCTTCCTTAGCAATGTACACAAGTATGGGTTGCATGCACGAATAGTCAGATTAATGTTTATTGAAAGAAGTTATCTTAATTGGATTTGCCAGTTTTAAAAGAGATTTGATATGGACTTTGTTAGCTATAATTCCTACTTATAATTTATTACATAACATTATACAAATAAATACATAAAAAATCTATAATTTGCATTTCCTACCTCTGCAAAATACTTGATTACGTATTTCCACCTGATGTATGGGTTTCTACACAGAGAAATTAATAACAGTGAAGTTTAAGCATTTCTACTACAGTTTAGTCAAAGCATTGCAGCACTCATATTATATCTTATAATATCTTATAACATATTATATATGTATTGGAAACAATATTTTGATGGAGCTCTGACAACTATAGCCATAAAACTAAAACACCCACTGTAGCTGCTAACGTTTACTCTATTAGGGCACGTATCTGTCCAGGGATCGCCTGGAGTCCTCACCCAAGCCGATTCTTGAATTCTTAAGCCCCTCCCAATGTTGGCTCAAATTTTACCACAGTCACAATTCACCACAGGGCTGTTTTTAGAAAAAATTGGGCCCCATAAGCCTACCTGACAGGGCCCCCTACCTGAAAGTGACTGAGGGCCTAGATTTATCAGTCCCTTTCTCTGCAGCCTCAGCAGCACAGATTAATGAATAGGAAACCGTTCTGAGGCTTCCTGCTCATTCACAAACTTTTTTTTTCCCTAATTCACTCATTCACAAACTGAAAACACAGTTTACTATGCTTCAGTGATGAAGGGACACAAGAGTGATTGGTGCCACTTCCCCTGCTCTCTATCCTAAAACATCCCTCTGTATGCCTGCAGCAGCTGCCAGCGGAAGAGAAGAGAAGGGGAGCCGGAAGTGCTGCAGGGATAAAGGGGCACACACGGGGCTCTGGCAGCAGATGGAAGAGGTGTATGTGCTAGGACCAATCGCCCTCAGTGCAGCAGAGGAAACAAAGGAGGAGGAACTGGCAGCACTGCAGGTGGAGGCAGCAGAGAATTGGTGCCTGCAATAAGACAGCCAGTCCTCCTTCTCAGCAAGTGTCCAGCCCCCCCCCCCCTTCTGGGCCCAGGCCCAGTACAGGAAGGGAAAGAAAAATATCTACAGTTGTGCACATAGATGACAGCAGCCTTGTGGGGGTAAATTATTACATATGTCCTAAAGTTAAAGTGGTAGTAAAGTATTTTTTACTTGTACCAACAGGATACCTATAAAAAGGCTTACTTGTAGTTAAAGTGAATATCTCCTAAACTTGCACTGTTTAGGAGATATTCACACTGCATCCAGCCGGCAATTTCACCAGTGCCTGGGGGGAGGTATACCCATGCCGTCCTTCAGAGCTCCGTGCTGTGGGAGTGAAGTAATGGTGACTCAGCCAATCAGACTGCCCGAGCACTCAAACTCTGAAGGAAAATCGAGTACAGATGGAAGCCCGGTCAGCAGTGACAGCACTCCCCTGGAGGGCTTCATTCTAAGGTAAGTACCGTATTTTCGCCATATAAGACGCACTTTTTCTTCCCCAAAACTGGGGGGGGAAGTTGGTGCGTCTTATAAGGCGAATAGACAAGTTTACCTGTCCGATCGGCGATCTGCAATCCGAACGGTGCCGCCGTTCCTTAGGAAAGACCGCGGCTTTGGCCTAGCCCTGGAGCCCGTCCACCATCTTAGTACACCCGGCGGCGGTGCGCGCTAACGTCATCACCCCTCTGGCGCCCGGATCCTAAGGCCTCGTACACACGAGGCAATCTATTTGTTCAAATCGGTCAGACCGACCGATTTGAACAAATCTGTTTGCTAGGATTTTGGTTTGCTCGCGTGTACACACGAGCAAACCAAAATCCCCGCCAGCAGACGGCGCGCTGACGTGTCGGTGACGTGGCGGTGACGTTGACGCCGCCACGTCACCGCACCAGGAAGTAAAACACTTCCGCGCATGCGCCGAATCCATTCGGCGCCGGTGCGAGACGACATGTCTGCTGGTAAGTGTACTAACCAGCAGACATGTTGGGCGGACGGATTCCCACCCGATAGATTTCAAAGCATGCTTTGAAATCTGTCGGGTGGCCAAATCCGTCGGCTCGCCCGTACACAAGATCGAATCTGTCTGCTGGGACGGTCTAGCAGACCGTTTCCAGCAGACAGATTTGATCGTGTGTACGAGGCCTAATAGAGCGCACATCGGCAGCAACAGGTGTGTTGGACTGGCTATTAGGGGGCAGGGCAATGCAATGTTACTGGCTGCTATGTTACTGGCTGCATACTATTACTATGTTGGGGGCAATGTTACTGGCTGTTGCTGGCTATTATTACTATGTTGGGGGCAGTGTTACTGGCTATTATTACTATGTTGGGGGCAATGTTACTGGCTTTTACTGGCTATTATTACTATGTTGGGGGCAATGTTACTGGCTTTAACTGGCTATTATTACTATGTTGGGGGGCAATGTTACTGGCTATTATTACTATGTTGGGGGCAATGTTACTGGCTGGTACTGGCTATTATTACTATGTTGGGGGGCAATGTTACTGGCTATTATTACTATGTTGGGGGCAATGTTACTGGCTTTTACTGGCTATTATTACTATGTTGGGGGGCAATGTTACTGGCTATTATTACTATGTTGGGGCAATGTTACTGGCTGTTACTGGCTATTATTACTATGTTGGGGGGCAATGTTACTGGCTATTATTGCTATGTTGGGGGCAATATTACTGGCTATTATTACTAATGTGGGGGCAATGTTATACAGTTGATATAAAATATTTTACTACAGTATTTGGTTCAGAATCTTTTTTTTCTAGATTTTCCTCCTTTAAAATTGGGTGCGTCTTATATGCCGGAGCGTCTTATACGGCGAAAAATACGGTATATCATGCTTTTTAAAAGGTGTGGTTTACTACCACTTTAAGTATTATGCTTCAAGCTCCAAGGTGCAGTACTTTATCTGTACAAAACAGCACAATGTATACCAAACATATATATGCAGATGTACTGTAAATATTACTAGTCCAGTGCAGACAAGGGTTACACATACACACAATGATTAGGTTATAATAAGGCTTTTTACCTGGGATAGTTGTCTCTATAAATTAGAGTTGGACAGAAGAGGAAATACAGGTAACTGGAAAGTTTTGGCAGTTGAAACTTTTTTTCTGTAAGAAGTACATGGAAGCTATATTAAATTCACATCCATTCGAGCTATGCCCTATACCAAAAACACAGCTTTTGCACCAGTACTTCTCAACCTTTGTTCAGTCAAGGCACCCTTTAAAATTCTGCACAATGTTGAGGCACCCCATTCTAAAATGATAAAAACTAAACTAATAGTTTTACAGATGCAGCAACATCCACACATAGGACACCCAACTGTAAAGGTGATTTATTCTTCCAAAGCAAAACAAGTCTTTGCACACAGGTACTGACTAAGTATTCCAATGTTTCTCTTACTTGCAGAGCTAATGTGACCCCAGTGCTGACAAAAAGGGGCAAGGGAAGGGTAAACAAGGATGCTGTGCAGGCGCCTGATGTCCTCCTTATCAACCAATGTCATTGGTCATTAGGAGGCAAGCAAACAGTGGCGGTCGCTCCATTAGGGGCCAGGGGCTTTGCCCCCCTAATCCATGAGCCAGGCCCCTAATCTACATGCAAGGCACCAGACACATGGATATCAATGTTTTTTTTCTTTTGTGAAGCACATAATTAGAGCCGGAGGCTCTAATTGGCTTAAAAAAAGGGTGGGCTCGGGAGGCAAAGCACTGTGCCCTGAGCCCACCCAGTTGTTTGAATTAATATTTGATAATGTCCTCCTGCTTCTCCTCTCGGCCAATCAGGAAGCAGGTCCTGGAACCCGATTGGCTAGGGAGTCTTAGGATTCTCTGCCAATTGGATCTCAGGGCCCACTTCCTGTGCGGCTGGGAGGAGAAGCAATGCCCGTTTGGCCGGGAGGAAATTTAATGGCCCTGGTTCTTCCATCGGAAAGCTGGAGCAAGGAGCAGCATCCCCCTTCTAAGGTAAGGCCACTGATCACTGCCATCTGCTTTGCTAAGGCACCCCTGAAGAAGTCTAAAGGCACCCCAGAATGCCAGGGCACCCTGGTTGAAAAAAACTGGTTTGCACTGATAAGCACCAAAATGCTTTAAAGTGGTTGTATACCGCTGGACGTTTTTTCCCTGTAAGGTAAAGTCATAATTAGGGATGAGCTTTATGTTTGAGTCAAACATGAGTTTGACTCAAACATTGGCTGTTCACCTGTTTGACGAATAGTGAACAATTTGGGGTGTTCTCAGCATATTCGAAAGCCGCAGAACACCCTTTAAAAGTCTATAGGAGAAATCAAAAGTGGTCATTTTAATAGTTAATATGCAAATTATTGTCATAAAAAGTGTTTGGGGACCTGGGTCCTGCCCCAGGGTACATGTATCAATGCCAAAAAAGTTTTAAAAACATTTCTTTATCGTACACCACGGGACACAGAGCCTTAGTCATTACATAGTGAGTTGTATGGTCACCAGAGGTGATTGGACACTGGCACAACCAATGAGAACAAGTTCCCCTCCATATAACCCCTCCCATACAGGAAGTACCTTAGTTTTTTCTCCAGTGTCTAAGAAGATTGGACGCGATGAGGATAGTGCTAAAGGAAACTCTGCCATAGAGGCCCCTGGGGCAAAAGAGCTATACTTCGGGTCCATCCAAGACACTTAAATTATTACGTCACAATTGGATGGTATCCGGGCCTTGCACACAAGGTGTCGCCTGTAATGTCTCTCTTTGGAGGACTGGGCTCTAGGGTCCAGCACTTTTGCTTTTTTACAAACGCTAAAAGTCCTGGCAGAGTCTTTTACAAGGCACAGAGAAGAGGCATCCTTTATGTAGGAACCCATATCCCTGAAGGTTGGCACACAATACCAGCCGTGATGGGTGAAGATTGTTTTTCGTCCGATTTTTAGCAAACCTGCCGTGAGGATAAGGTAAGCAGGAAAAAAAGTATTAAGCTTTTTAAAAAAAAAAAATCCTTGTGAGTGGGTGTATTCTCTATTCCCGCCACAAGAGGGAGTAAAGAGTCGAGTTTTACTCACCAAGCTCCAGACAGTGTCAGGTCATTTCAGACAGCACACTCTCCGCTGCAGAGCTCTGCCATGGAGCGATCGGTTCCTTTCCTCACTGCCATAGTTACATAGTTAGCCAGGTTGAAAAAAGACACAAGTCCATCCAGCCATGATGCAGGAGAACCCTGCTTCCTCTCAGGAGATGCCATACCCCCTGGGTGGCGCGCTTTATGGGGCAAGGAGGAAGGGGCGGGTCACGAGCATGCGCTGTCATCCACAGCATTTGTAAGCAGGGTGAAGCATATAAAAGCCATTCAAACCTGCAGCTCTCCCCTGATCAGGGATACAGCGACTTGCAAGGGCACGTAAGGTCTCTATGTGGTTGGTTATCTGGGCACCCACTGGGCATGAAACTGTGTGATTAGTTTCATACTGTATGTAAAAGGCTTAACTAGCACAGGCGTATATGCTGTTGATAGTACCTTGGCTTTGTTGCTTGGTAGTATGTCTTCCCAACGAAAAAATACAGGGACAAAAAAAGACACAAAAGCATCGCCACCTGAGATGAGAGCCTCTAGCCGGGCCCGCTTGGTACTTTCCTCTCCAGTAATATATGATGCACCTATGCAGGATGAGCCATTCACTCCATCAGGAGCAACAGCCTCTGCTGTAGTGCCTGGGCCTGCATATGTCACTGAGGACTCTTTGGCAGTAGCCCTTAACAGTTTAGAAGGAAGAATAGCTTTGTCAATAGCAAAGTCCTTGCAAAAGGGCAAAAAACTAAGCAGAGCTCCTTCTGTTACTTCAGATATCCCTTCAGAAAGGTCTGAGGATGATGAGGATGAGGAGAATATAGCACCATCAAAGTATAAAGGCTGAGGAGTCAGAAGGATTTTGGATTTCAGAAGAACCTTTATCTGCTTTCCAGGTTCTAAAAATGCAGGTACAATTTTATACTGAAACAGTACTCTCTGCATTCAAATTACCTTATTCAAAATTAACTGGCTCACATGTCTCCTCCATGGGTTTATTAAAATCCCCATAGGCTGAATATTTCTTTCCGGTTTATCCTTTATTGGAGAATCTGATTTACGCAGACTGGAAGCATCCAGATAGGTACTTTTCTCCTCCTAGGAAGTTTGAAGTTCTTTATCCAATGGAGGAGAAGTTTACCAAGAAGTGGAGTCTGCCTTCAGTGGATGCAGCCATTTCTTGTGTAAATAAAAGCTTAACCTGTCAATGCCCAGGTATTTAAAGATCCTTCTGAGAAAAAGTTGGAATCTTTACTGAAGTCTTCCTTTCTCCTGGCGGGCACAGTGACCCAGCCTGCCGTGGCGGCAGAGGGTATGTGTCAGGTCTTAAAGGATCAGGTGAAACAGGTGCTGAAAGACCTGCCTCCGGAGCAGATCACATTTTGGGAGAATATGCCCAGGGCCTTATGTTTCACAATAGATGCCATCAGGGATTGTATTTAACAAGCATCTCGCCTTACGCTCCAACTGGTGCACATGCGCAGAATCCTTTGGCTGAAGCACTGGTCAGCGGAAGCCCCATGCAAAAAGCTGTTGACCAGCTCTTTGGGGATGATTTGGAAAAGTATATTCAAAAGATATCAAGCGGCAAGACTACTCTGTTGCCGAAGAAGAAGAAAAACCCAGAAAAGCCAAGCTCTGGATTTACCCATGCACCTGTCTCCACAGGTGCACCAAATCTTCAGTTGGTGATTAAAAAACAAAAACTTGCGGAAAGGAAGGTCCTTTCTTCCAGTCACCTGGAAGATAGTGTTAACGGATGCCAGCCTGTTGGGCTGGGGAGCAGTACTAGAAAAAGCTTTAGCCCAGGGTGCCTGGGCCAAAACCGAGGAGAGCCTGCCCATCAATATTCTGGAGATTCGGGCACTATACTTAGCCCTTAGAACCTGGACACACAGGTTACAGGGCCACCCGGTTCGGATTCAATCTGACACTGCTACTGCAGTAGCTTATATCAATCACCAAGGAGGCACCTGGAACCAGGATGCTCAAAAAGAGGTGAATCGAATTTTGAGATGGGCAGAAAAACATGTTCCTTGTCTTTCTGCAATCTTCATTCCAGGGGTAGAAAACTGGCAAGCGGACTATCTAAGTCACCAGCAACTGTCTCCAGGAGAGTGGTCTCTCCACCCTGATGTCTTCCAGGCAATATGCCGGAGATGGGGGACCCCGGATGTAGACCTGCTAGCTTCCAGGCTCAACAGGAATTTGAACAACTTTGTGTCCAGGACAAGAGATCCGCTTGGCTACGGAACAGATGCTCTGACAGTTCCTTGGAATCAGGTTTTCACTGATCTATGCATTACCCCTGATCCCTGTGACAGACTTAGATACTCCTATGTCTAGGGTCACCGTATGTCCAATAGGGCCACCGTATGTCCAATAGGGCGGGATACTGTGGTTCACCGGTTCATCCCCCGCTGTTACCTCTTCCCATTCCTAATTTTGGACGGGTCAATTGTTTGCATGGATCGCTTCCGGCCGGAGTCCCAGCATACTACTGACATGCCTGTTTTTAAAGACTTTATGTAAGTGTGTTTTTGACTTTTTAATAAATCTCTTTTATGACGGTATTACACTATTGTGGCCTCTCTTGTTTTTCCCTGGATACTGTTTCCGAGACTCGAGTCTGAAGGGGATCGACAATTCATCTGGCCTACTACCTCCCTCCTTTGGTTATATATACGCACTCTGGGGTCTTCTTTTCATTAAGAGACCACCGGATTTCTGGTAAGCAGTTAATGTTGCTTGCAAGGTGGAGGATCTTCTATCAGCACTGTACATTGAATGTCACTATGTTTTTTTGTCATCATCACATCTCTGCACTGGTGTCTTCTCAAGATTTTTACCACGCACTGGCCCGCCAGGACCAATTGGACATTTATTTATTTACTTTTGTGCACTATGTTTGGACAATAATTTAGCTTGTCCATCTAGATTTTCACTATTGTTATAACCTTGTATGGTTTGTTTATTTATGTTAGCGCATCCTGTTTTTTTGCCACTTTGTTTTTCTGTATTTGTCACTACAGTCAGGTGCAGCTTCCTTTTGAGTTTGAGTTACTTTAGATCACTAAGCACTTTGTTGCTCCAAATAGTTTTTTTCTTGTGTTTACGTTAGCACAGTTGTTTCCCTCCTTTTTTCAGGGCCATAGGGTGACTAAGAAATTATATCATACATTCTATGTGATGGGACATTACTGATAAATCATGTATGGCAGGATATCTTGACATATTAAAAGTTGTTGGTTTATTCTAAACCACAACCAGTCAATAAGAGGGCTCATTCCTCTGTGTAATAAGCTGTTGATATGCTAAGTGGGACAGGCTTTTGAAAGACCTTATTGTGTGAATTCAATTAGAATGTATTTGTCTAATGTGAATGCTAATGTCCACCACCGGCCAGCTCTCTGTCTTAAAGCTAACTCAACTATCGAGACGGTCCCATTGTTCTGTGGGTGGCTATTGTGTACATTGATTACCCCCCTGGGACTTCTGTCTCTGGGAGATAATTACTAAATGTCTTTTAGATCTGTGATTATGTATTCTAAAGGTTAATTGAATTCAATTGAGAAGAATGTGATGTGTCAAGCTTTGCGGTGCCGAAATGCCTCTGTATGGAAACCCCCAGTGTGTGGAAAAGGGGGTGGAGATTTCATTGTTCTTTGATTGATGACAAGCTGGTAACTGTGTATATAAATCTGCAGAGTTTTGCCATTAAAGTGTGTCCTGTTTACATTCAGCATTAAGCCTTGGCTCATGTATGGATTATTCGGCGATTCCAGGGATATTCCTACTCATGGAATATTGGGTGATTTCTTTTATGGGAGAAGAAGGGAAGGCTTGACGGGGATATGTTCTACCACCGTCACAATCCCTCTTTTACAGAGATTGCTGGGCGGGTTCAAGAAAGAGGGAATACCAGTACTCCTAGTGGCCCCAAATTAGCCCAGGAGGCACTGGTACACTGAGATCATAAAGATGGCGGTAGGAAGACCTTGAGTGCTTCCACTACGTGATGACCTGCTATCACAAGGTCCAGTGTTCCATCCTTCCTTACAGAAGCTAAATTTGACGGTCTGGCTACTGAGACCCACATTTTGAAGAAATGAGGAATCTCTGGTCCGGTTCTTTCTACACTCATTAATGCTAGAAAGCCAGCTTCCAGACTAATCTACTACAGAGTCTGGAAGGAGTATGTTTCCTGGTGTAAATCCAGAGAGTGGAATCCTCGAAAGTATGCCATAAGTAGGATTCTTGCCTTTTGCCAATTAGGAGTGGATATGAAATTGGCCCTGAGTACCATCATGGGTCAAATATTGGCTCTGTAGCGCCCCCTTGCTTTCAGCATGGGCACTACGCTAAAGTTAGTTGGACTGGGAGAGTTACGTTGCTCCCAGTCATCATTTATTTAAATTTATGGTCCACTGGGTCAGTCTGTATTCTAGGGATGTGGCATCATCTCTGGTTGGCAGTTGGCATCGGAGGGGTTTGCGGCAGAGCAAGTCCTCCCCAGCAGCCAATTGGAGGTGACCCGTGCTATAATTTACTGGGAGGATTCGCTCTGTTCATTCACCTAAAGTAATTGGCCTGTGGCAGAGGCTCTAGAGCCAGGTCTGTGTTAAAGACCTGTTCCTCCCAGACATCGAAAGTGACAACTCGGCTGCCAGGTTAGAGAAAGGAAACCTGTCCGTGGGCACTTCACTCAGACAGGAGTGGCGACGATTTTGCAAACTAGTACTGCTAAGGGCAGGGTTGCCTGTTCATATCCAGGCCTGACATCGCAAGTTCTCCTCTTCTTTCATCAACCTGTTCTTCCTTCCTAATTGAAGTTGATGTTGGCTATGTTGGCCTGGAAATAAAGCATTGGAAAAACCCTTTATTGACTGACTGGACCTCCGCTCACTACTTTGTTCCTGCATCACACCCTTAGACAACGTTAAGGTAACTTAATTTGCCGATCCCAACAATCATCCAGCGGCTCCTTCGGGGTAGTAGTACAGCTCTATCAGTCTTTTTTCAGAAACCATTGGTATCTCATTCCCTAGTCCGGGCATTCATTCAGGGAGTACTGCACCTGACTGATTGTTCTGCAAAAGCAACCTTTTGAAACGATTCGCCATATTCCTTTGATTCTTTTAAGCAGGAAATTGGCCTTTCTGATTGCTATCTCTTCTGCTAGAAGGGTATCAGATTTAGTAGCTCTTTCTTGTAAAGAGCCCTATTTAATTTGTCGCAAAGACAATATTGTACTACACCCTCATCCTACCTTTCTAGCAAAGGTGGTGTCAGCATTTCATTTAAATCAAGACATTGGTTTGCCTTAATTTTTTCCTGACCCCCGAACAGCGGAGGAAAAGTTATTGCACTCTCTAGATGTAGTGAGAGCAGTAATGCCGCGTACAAACGAGCAGTCCATCCGATGAGAACGTTCTGATAGACCGTTTTCATCAGTCGTGCCTACACAACATCGGTTAAAAAACCGATCGTGTCAGAACGCGGTGATGTAAAACACAACGACGTGCTGAAAAAAATGAAGTTCAATGCTTCCAAGCATGTGTCGACTTCTGAGCATGCGTGGATTTGTAACCGATGGTCGTGCCTACTAACGATCGGTTTTGTTCTATCGGTTAGGAATCCATCGGTTAAATTTAAAACAAGTTGGCTTTTTTTAATCGATGGTTAAATAACCAATGGAGCCCACACAGGATCGGTTTTGACCGATGAAAACGGTCCATCAGACCATTCACATCGGTTTAAACGATCGTGTGTATGCGGCATTAAACTTTTTCTGCAGGCTACAGCTCAGATACGTAAAACAGATGTTTTGTTCATTGTGCCAGATGGTCCCAAGAAGGGCCAGCTGGCATCAAAATCCACCATTGCTAGGTGGATTCGACAAGTAATTGTTCAAGCTTATGGTTTAAGAAATGAGGTTCCTCCTTTCCCTGTTAAGGCACACTCGACCAGGGCAATCATGGGCAGTGCATCACCAGGCTTCGATGGCTCAGATCTGTAATGCTGCAACTTGGTCTTCAATCCATACATTTATCAAATTCTATCAAATAGATGCAAGAGGACATGAGTATTCTTCCTTCAGGCGTAGTGTGCTACAGGCAGCGGTCTGGGCTTCTTGTCCGTTGGCGGCTTGATTTATCTGTGTCTCCCACCCTTCATATGGAGCATTGCTCTGGAACATCCCACTATGAAATGATTAGGGCTCTCTGTCCTGTGGTGTACGATAAAGAAAGAAGGATTTTTAAATAACAGCTTATCTGTAAAATCCTTTTATTTGAGTACACCATTGGGACACAGAGGTCCCCCCCTTCTATGGTATCCTTACTGCTTTGCTACAAAAACTAAGGGACTTCCTGTATGGGAGGGGTTATATGGAGGGGAACTCTCATTGGTTGTGCCAGTGTCCAATCACCTCTGGTGACCATACAACCCACTATGTAATGACTAAGGCTCTGTGTCCTGTGGTGTACTTAACCACTTAACGACCGGCGCATGTATATGTACGTCCACAGAATGGCACGTACAGGCACATGGGCGTACATGTACGTCCCTGCCTTGTTGCGGGTCGGGGGTCCGATCGGGACCCCCCACTACATGCGGCGGTTGTTTTACCTGTGGGAGCGATCCGTGATGAGAGGACGGCGTTTGGTTTCTGTCTGTCCCCTCGCGATCGCTCCCAGCGAATCAGCAGAGACCCCGCCTTGCACTTCCTCTGCCTGTGTAATGTAAACACTGGCAGAGGAAGTGATGTCAGCTCTCCTCTCCGCGGTATTTTCAATCCGGCGAGAGGAGAGAAGACATCACACAGTAAGTCGCACCAACAGCACACTGACACCATACACATAGGCACATTAACCCCTTCCGATCACCCCCCCAGCCCCCTATCACAGTGTCACTGATTGCAGTGATCATATATTTACTGATCACTGCATTTAGTGTTAGTGTGACAGGGTAGCCCCGTACCCCCCTAATAAAGTTTTAACCCCTTGATCACCGCCCTAGTTAACCCTTTCACCCCCTATTGCCAGCGTCACTAAGCGATCGTTTTTCTGATCGTTGTATTAGTGTCGCTGTTGCCGCTAGGTAGCAATTTTTTTTTTTTTTTTTATTGCAATTTTTTTTTTTTTTACTAAAGACATGTGGCTGAATACATTTTGGTCTAAATGTTTGACTAAAATTTAGTTTATTCGATTTTTCTTATAACAAAAAGTAAAAAATTTAGATTTTTTTCAAAAATGTCGCTATATTTTTGTTTATAGCGCAAAAAATTAAAATCGCAGAGGCAATCAAATACCATCAAAAGAAAGCTCTATTTGTGGGAAGAAAAGGACGCAAATTTTGTTTGGGAACCACGTCGCACGACCGCGCAATTGTCTGTTAAATCGACGCAGTGCCGAATTGTAAAAACACCTTTTGGTCATTTAGCAGCATATTGGTCCGGTCCTTAAGTGGTTAAAGAAAAGGATTTTACAGGTAAGCTGTTATTTAAAAATCCTACTTTTTTGGGAGCAGTGATTTTAATAATGCTTAAAGTGAAACAATAATAATGAAATATTCCTTTAAATTTTGTCTATGGTATGCCTGTAAAGTAGCGCATGTTTCCCGTGTTTATAACAGTCTCTGCACAAAATGACATTTCTAAAGGAAAAAAAGTCACGTAAAACTACTTGCGGCTATAATGAATTGTCGGATCCCAGCAATAGAGATAAAAGTAATTGAAAAAAAAAAACAGCATGGATTCCCCCCTAGTCCATTACCAGGCCCTTTGTGTCTGGTATGAATATTAAGGGGAACCCCGAAACAAAAACAAAACAAAAAAGCTGTCAGGCTGGCGGTGCGTCATTTGTCGGGTGCCTTCCGTGAAGGCAGGATCGTGTGCGTCGTATCCTCGCTGAAGATCGAGAATGGATGACATCGCTGGAGATCGTGAATGGATTAGATCGCTGGAGATCGAGAATGAATTACATGGCTGTAATCTTCTTTTTATTTTTTTACATTTACATTTCAATGGAAATCGCCTCCAAAGTCGGATCAGTGTCAACTGAAGCAACTTTACAGGAAGAGAAAATAGGCAAACCCCTCCCTCCCACAGAGCTGATTATTGTTTGGTTGGCCACTGGCAAAGTCGCCTGTCCTGGAGGCAACTTCAAGTCGCGTTGTAAGTTGCTCCAAGTCGCACTGAAGTCGCCTTGCAAAGTCGCACTGTAAGTCGGGTTGCCCCTGTGTGAACCGGCACTAACATATACAAAATGTGGCATTCTACTTTGGTGGACTGATGAGGTTGGTAGCAGTTTCCACAACAGACTAAAAGAAAGGTAGTTCAGACATCAGAATGGACACACATTTTTTTCCTCAGAATATGGTCTCAGCACTAGTAGATGTCTCTATCGGAACCTTTACGCTCTCAGACCATGCTCCAATTGATTGCATAATAAAATGGGGAGAGGTCAATAAGAAAGAATGGCACTGGAGGATAAATGAGACTTTATTAAAAGATAACGATTATAAAGAGAAGCTAAACGAAGAGCTAGAATTTTTTTTCAGAACGAATGACGTAGGCGAAACAACCCCCTTTTGTTTATGGGAAATGCATAAGTGCGTAATGAGAGGAAACTTTATTGCAATGGGAGCACATAGAAAAAAAAAATTAAATGAACAGATAGATCAGATGTTTAAACATATTGGAGAGCTAGAAACTGTACATAAAAAAAACCCAAGCACAATCAGTAGAAAAAGAACTAGAGGAAATAAGAGAAAAACTGAACCTGCTGCTGATCGATAAAGCCAAAGGTAAATTATTAAGGGGAAGGCGAACATTATATGAGTATGGTAATAAACCAGGTAGAATGCTAGCAAATGCCCTAAAAGAAGCTCAGGCAGTGAAACACATTACGCAAATAAAGACAGTCAAAGATAAAATAGTAAACACCCCGCAGGAGATTGTAAAATGTTTTAAAGAATATTATGAGAAATTATACCAGTTAGATGAGAAAATCCCTGTGGAGAAGGATCAAGAGAAACTAGAAAGAGCTAAAGAATACATTAAAGAAACCCAGATGCCAAAAATACCAGAAGAAATAGCTAGAAAATTAGATGAACCAATAACAACAGGGGAGTTTACGGAAGCAATACAAACATTAAAACTGGGCAAGGCCCCAGGACCAGATGGGTTTACTTTATCATATTATAGGATGTTTTCTGAGAAACTGGCACAAAGATTTACAGCAGCATACAATTCACTACGAGAAGGTGAGAAAATACCAAGTGAATCACTGCTAGCACATATAATAGTTGTTCTAAAAGATGGGAAGGACCCATCACAATGTGCCAGCTATCGCCCTATATCATTACTGAATGTAGACCTAAAAATATTTACCAAAATCTTGGCCTTAAGGCTTGTAGAATATATTTCAGATCTTATACATCCAGATCAAGTGGGATTTACACCAGGGAGAGAGGGAAGAGAGAATACGCAGCGGGTGGTAAATGCGATATACCTGTCACAAAAACAAAAGAAGCCAATGATATTAGTATCTAGTGACGCAGCGAAGACCTTTGACCGAGTAAAGTGGACGTTCTTAAAAGCTATGTTACAATATATACGGTTGGGAGAGGGAATGCTGAGCTGGTTTTCAAATCTATATTCACAACCGAGTGCGAAAGTTAGTATAGCGGGTAAGATATCTGAACCATTTTCTATTCGGAATGGGACAAGGCAAGGCTGCCCACTGTCACCTATTATTTTTATTTTAACAATTGAACCATTCTTAAGGAAGATACGGGCAAATCAAAATATCAGAGGACTAAAAATAGAAAAAGAAGAACAGAAAGTGGCAGCATATGCGGACGACCTAATATTTTTTATAACCTCCCCAGTCATCTCTCTACCAGTGTTACTGGCAGAAATTAGAGAGTACGGAAAACTTTCAAATTTTAAAGTCAACTATGGGAAATCAGAGGCAATAGGGATAGAAACAAATGCGGTATTACTTGAACAGATAAAAACACAATTTAATTTTAGATGGACATATTCCCATAAAAGTTACTTGGGAACAAAAATAACAAGGAACTTAAATAAATTATATGAAGTTAATTATGTAGCACTGGCCAGGCGAATAAAATTAGACCTAGTGAGATGGGATAAGGAAATATTCACCTGGTTTGGGCGGACGAATATATTGAAAATTAATGTGCTACCAAAAGTCTTGTACTTAATTCAGGCCCTGCCAATTAAGATCCCACAAAGTTTCCTAAGGGAACTAAGATCAAGTTTTCTGAAATTTATCTGGGCAGGAAAACCTGCAAGGATACGTAGAGCCATCTTATCACTTCCAAAGGGGGAAGGAGGAATCAGATTCCCAGACCTGGTAAAATACCAGGAAGCAGCCCACTTAGTCAGAGTAACAGAATGGTGTGGGCAAAATAGGAAACCATGGATAAAAATAGAAGAAACTACAGTGGAAATACCACTGGACGGTCTAAGCTGGATTCCAGAAGCAGAATTAACAACAGATGTAAAGAGACATCCAATGGTAGGAGCAACTATTCGAATAACTAAAAAGATTTTTGAAAAAACAAACATGTCAAAATATCCCAGCCCAATGACTCCAATCCTGGGTACTAAGACATTTCAACCAGGTTTGGTAGATCTAAGATTCAAAGCCCTGCGATATAGAGGTATGAGTAGGATCATTCATTTTTCAAAAAATAACCGAATAATGACAAGGGAAGAGCTTGAAAAAGAAGTTACACCAGACTAAGACTGTCTAAGGTTGTTGCAACTAGAAGCATTTCTACGGATATTAGCAAAGACTTATATAGTAGTTAGGGACCCTTCTAAATTCGAACAGATATGTCTAGAAGGGAAGCCTAAGAGACACATGCTATCTTACTTCTATGCAACACTTATTAACTTAGAGATACCACAAGAACTCCCGTTTATGCAAGCATGGGAGAGTGAGCTGGGATTAATATTCTCCCAAGAACAAAAAGTCAGGATTCTACGGTTCACTCACAAAGCCTCTGTGGCAAGTAAATATGAGGAGGGAAGCTATAAAATCTTAACAAGATGGTATAGAACACCAACATTATTACACCGAATATACCCGCAGACCCCAGATAGGTGTTGGAGATGCCACGCAGCAGAAGGGACACTACTGCATATCTTTTGGGAATGTGCAAAAATAAAAGAATTCTGGGAAATGGTGATAGAAACGATCAAAAAAATCACAGGGATTAACCTAGAAGGTAGACCATCAGCCGTGCTATTACTAGATATCCCAATGTCAGTAGAAAAATACAAAAACTCGCTGTTAAGACATCTCATTATAGCCGCGAGAGCATGTATCCCGATCCTGTGGAAACAAGAGATCTCCCCATCTAAAGCTCAGTGGATCGCGAGAGTGGCGGAGATTCAAATAATGGAGAATCTCACAATGACATTGAAAGACGAAGATGAGAGATACCGTATAGGTATACCGTATAGGTATAGGGAGGAGCAGTGGGGATAGATGTGTAAGGGGGGGAGAGACGGCTGATGGGGGGTTGGATAGGGAAGTCCCCCTTTTTCTTTTTTTTTTGGGTAGGGAGGGGGGGAGATATAGGGGGGAATAGACCGGTAAGAAATAAGAGTGTACATTAATCTACAGAAGTTAAGGAGAGGGAGAGAGGAGATGAAAGGAAGGAGTTCCTTTGTTTCCTCCTTTTTGGCTATCTATCAATTATTATTATTTTTTTTCTCTGTCTCTCTCTCTCTTGGTTATAATTGATTCAAATGAATGTTAAGAAATGTGTTAATGTGTAACTTGAAACTTTGGAAAAGAAAAAAGTAAAAAATAAAGAATGGACACATTTGTTTCTTTTTAAAAACAAAAACAAAGCTCATACTTACTTTCTTTATGTAAAACAGTTGGAACTACCTCTCTTAATAACGAATAACTCTTCATAAAGAATCGAAGCTGTATGAAGAAAAAACAAGCTCAGATTTAAGGACATAGAACATGTGTCAAACATTTCATGTGGCCCTCGCACCCAGGTTTTTTTTTTTTTTTCAGCTCTGGCCCTCCGCTCCCCTACTGCCACTTGTAAACACAGAAGCCTTCTCTGTTTACAAGAACTTTCCTCTTGGTGGCTCTCGCAGATCCCTGCCCTCACGGCAGAGACAAGGAAGATGCAGATACAGGTGCAGTGTGCGATGAAACATTACATGGTAAGCTGCACTGTGATCCCTATCTGTGCCAACCAATCTAATGAATATTTGTATCACACTTAGCATGCTCCTTAGTTGTCATTCAGGACGGACACTAGGCTTATGGAGGCTGCTGCATATAAGGGGTTTTCCTTATCATCTTTGTGCGGGCGTAGATATTGGCAAGCTGGAATATGCGCTCACGTAGAGCGTAGGCGCGTAATCAAAGTAGGTTTGTGCGGGCGTAGCTAAATAAATAGTATCTATGTCTAAAAAATTGTATGTGATTTATACGCTATACGCGTCGCCGGCCACACAGCGGCTTTTTTTTACGATCATTGTTCATTACTTATTAAATCTTTAATAGAGGTATCACAAGCATTCTGTATACCTATGAGCATCAGCCCTGGATAAAAGTCCCCCTCCCGGATTAATATGCGTACATCCCTGTCACCGGCAGTTCTATGAGGCTTGATCCACGCTGGATGGCTTATGTGTCCAGCTGTATAGCTGCAGAGTCCACTTGTCTGGTAAGCCTCCATGCGTAGGCAAGAGTGTGCATAGAGGACATCACTTGTTTATATTGAACAATAGCTTTTGGATTTGGACATCATTGCAATTTTTTTGTAGGACATTCCATTTCTTATATTGGACTATTTAATTTTGTTCACTGGTTACTGGCATTATTGTGATAGTGGACCTATTTATTTAGCGTAACATTTCCACAATTTTTTGCTTATTGTTTTCTATTAGCTGGTTTAGCGGCTCACATTATTTACCTAAAGCAGCGCGATATTTCTCCAATCTATCTACAACCATGTAAATGATGGGCTGAGCTTCAAAAAACTAACTGCGCATGCGTCGTCTCTTGGACGCATCCCAGTGCGCATGCTCACAGTTAAGTCAAAATAGCTGCCTAAGATACGTCGAACACTGCCTACGACGTGAACGTAACCTACGCCAAGCCCTATTCACGTAGTACTACGTAAACGGCATACGTGACGTAAAATTTGACGGCGTCCGTTCCCTGGCCTATACCTTTGCATTACTTGCGCCTCCTATATAAGGAATAACTTTACACCGGATGTAGGCCTTATGCAAACCGCGTATATATGAAGCGGCCGGGCGCATCTCAGTTTGTAATTCAGCGTATCTTACTCATTTGCATATTTAAAATGGGAACGTCGAATGCGTCCAGCGTAACTATGCGCCCACGATATGACGGCGTAGGCAAGTTACGTCGGGCGGCTGAAGCCTTGCTTTTCGTCGTATCTAGCTTTGTGAATCGGCGCAGAGATGCGACGGCACACATTTGTACTTACGACGGCGTATCTTTTGATACGTCGGCGTAAGTCCGACGTGAATCCGGGCCATTGCCTCTAGGTTTATCTAGCACAAACGGGCTGCCTGCCTCTATTAGGTCTTTTTTATTGTTATGTTTCTGATATTTTCTATATTATTTGTTAGGCTTTCCATATAGACACCCATCTTTGGACCCACCAACGTTTGATATAATTCTTCATCGGTCCGTTTATGAGTATTCTGGGCTGTATCAAATATATACATCTATTATTCCACTTGGATTATTTTCCTATATTTCATGGTTTATTGTACTATCTACAGTCTTCCTTTTTGGGCCCGCTCTGCTCTCTGTATCGTTTATCTATTATATCTATCTATACTATCTATATCTGTATCTATTTTCTACTAGCCTAGCGAGTTCAAGCAATATGAGTGTGGGAGTTTTATTTTGTTTATTTGACTTATTTAAGCCAAGGAATAAGCGCTATTACTAGCCGATTATTAAATAATTTTATGCTTTGTCTTAGGCAATCTTCATTTGGTTGTGTTTAGCCTTGCTACTGCTATACCACCAATTATAACCCCCCTTATAAAGTACTTTCTACCTTTCCTTTTATTACAATTTGGTTCTTGGTTTTATATTGTATTGTGCCCACACCCCACATCATGCAGTAAGTAGTCACTTTTTTTACGTTAATTGATGGTATAGTTATATACTACAATGTTCATCATTTTAGATATTAAAGGGGTGTTCCAGCCCATTTTTATGTTTATTAAAATCCAGCAGCTACAAAAAGTGTAGCTGCTGGCTTTTAATAAACATACACCTCCCTGCTTCAGGGTTCCTGCGACGCGCCGGTCGGGGCTCCGCTGTGCTCCTCACCCCCCCTCCCTGGCCAGGGTCTTCATGCCAAGTGTGGGCACCCGGCCGTGACAGCTTTCGGCTTCACGGCCGGGCACCCACTGCGCATGCGCGAACGGCACGGCGATCGCCTATAGGGAGGGGCTGAAGATAGGCGATTAAGCTAATCGCCTAACCAGCCCCTCGGCGGAAGGAGGAAGTGGGACAGGAAGTCCCACTCCTTCTGAAGCCCCACTCCCCCCCCCCCCCAAAAAAAATGACATGCCAAATGTGGCATGTAAGGGGGTGAGGAGTGGGTTAAGCGGAATTTCAATTTTTGAGTGGAACTCGGCTTTAATATAAACATTCTAGACATTACTACTTGTGGGCCCTATTTTCTCTCCCTAGCATCCCCCTTTTCTTCTTAGCTCCCTTTTCCCCTTTGCTTTCCCTCTGCTTCTTCTCTCCCCTCCCTCCGTCTGATAATGGCCCTACTATTTTATCTATGTGTTTTTCCGCTTTATGTATGTGGGTGTGTATTTAAACTTTTTACTTACATTATATAATGTCTCATTTTAAATGAGTCAGCATTTTTTTTGTACCATGCAATATCTTTTACTCCTCTTTGTTTTATTATGTTATGTATGCCCCCAAAGTGACTTGAATTGTCTCTTTCTGCCTGTACATCATGTGGTTTGGACCTGGCCATTATGAGTCTAGCTATGGCATCTCGCTATTTTGTACTCTTATTTCAATTGTATTTTTCTATTATTATGCACTATTTTATTGTATGTTCTTTTTCACTTTTTTGATAGTCAATGCTAAATGCTCCTGAAGAAGCGGTATTGAACGTGCAACATGTTGAGCAAAATTTTTCCATTTGTTAAACACCATTATACCGTTTTTCTGTCATCAAACCATACTCCTGGATTCTTGCTACATTATTGAATGACGACACTGCATTTCCTAAATCTCCCTATAGTTGTATATGGTTATGTATAGTAGCGGTATTGTTGGTTATAAATACTTCTATCAAATGTGGGTTTTTAGAGATTATGTGAATTTTTTATATGTTAAAAAAATATATTTTTGTAAAAAATACTTTTTTTTTTGTTATGCCTAAAAAGTCCAAGTCCCATTTTTCTACTCTTATGTGCCAACCAATGATCTCCCTGCAAGTGAGAGAGTGAGGTGGAACCTTCTACATTGTCCAGAGGTACTAGAGCCGAGCCAAGTAGATAAGATGCGAGTAAGCTTCTGGGGGGGGGGGGGGGTGAGGGCTCTGGAGGAAGATGCAAAGGTGGGGGGTGGGGTAAGTGGTGCAGAGGTCAGAGCTGAAGAGGGGTGTAAATATGAATCTGTAACCTGAATGTAGCACACTCCTCAACCCTGCATTCTGTACACGGCACACCCCTGAGGTCTCCACTATGTATGTAGTGCACCCATGAACTTTGCACTCTGTGCATAAGGCACTCCTGAAACTGCACTCTGTACATAGCAAACACCTGAACCTTGCAATCAGTATGTGGCACACCCCTGAACTCTGCACTGTACATAGGGCCATCCTAAAAACTGCACTCTGAAATAATAAAAGTACAGTATGAACTTGTTTGCAATAAAAAAATACAGTATGATTCATAAAGGACGGTGCAAAAATAAAGCTTATTTATCCAAAACTTTATGAAGCTAACACAACTGTATTAACACACATTAACTGTCTAACTTTGACCTCTGCACTACAAATGTTCGATGTGAGTCCCGTTGGCGACACAACAGATGTTGGGACGATACTCCAGTTCTGTGTAGACTTGTGCCAGTATGTCCCTTAGATATCGACTGCACTGCTTCTGAGATGTGTCACCTCAGGTCATTCAGGTTTAATGGCATGGGGGATTGGGGGGACATACATCAAGTCCTTGATGTACCCCCACAGAAAAAAAGTCACAGGGTGTTAGGTCTGGTGATTGTGAAGGTTAGAGCAACATTGGTGAATCGTTCCTTCCTGCATGGCAAAAGCCCCCATCCGTGCATATTCCAACACACACAAAGCCTTCTTTCGATTAAATGTCGCCATCTTGTGTACATAGCACTACACTACGCCTCTGGAAAAGATGACATGAACATGGAAATAAACACAAAATAACTTTGTCACATTTATCATTTTAAACAATGGGCTGTTTACAATTGTTGTCATGCTGCTAAAGTAAAAACTTGTAGCAAGAGTGACAACATTGGGTAAATGACAATCATCTGTTGTGTCACCAACAGGGCTCACATGAAAAATTAATAGTGCAGAGATAGAACTTGGACAGTTATGCCTTGCACACACGACCGGTTTTCACGACGAGAAATCTGCCATTTGTTATATTGGTTGTAAAAACCGGCCGTGTGTATGCTCCCTAGCAAAAAAACTGCCTGCAGAAAAATTGAAACCAGCTCTCTTTTTTCTCGGCGTGTTTCCCATCAGTTTTTTTCTCTTTGCGTGTGTATGCTTTTTTGAGGGGAGCAGAGATCAGTGACATGTCACTCATAGCCATGCCCACACACAGTTAGAATCACTCCCTAGAACAAACTTGACCTCTTTCTAGCCCCCTAGTGGTTACCCCCTTCACTGCCAGTCACATTTACACATTAATAGTGCATTTTTAAAGCACTGATCGCTGAAAAAAGGGGAAGTAGGTGGAAGAATGTTTCCCAACAGTGATTGATAGATACTCACAATCCTGAAATGAAACGTATATAAAAAGAATTGAACAAGAAGGGTTGAGGAAGAGCCTCCTCCCAACTTTGAGGATTTTAATGTGAGATATCAATCCTAGTAATAGGGTAGGCACACCAAACACGTACGTTATTATATCAAAATTAGAAAATTTAATTTACATAAAAACAAGTTTTTATACATATAGAACAAAGTGATTGAAAGACGACCACAATATTTACAGAGAGGCACAGACGGAGTTTTGTACACTATTGCCAAATAGTTTTGCATTAATATGCTTCTTCAGGGCTTTACACCTCGGTCTCTTCTGAGAGATAGTCGTCTGTATGTAACAATAGATGCCATTAATACAAAACAGCAAATATAACAAATTGTATAAAAATATTCATACAAAGTATCCACATTTCAACAAAAAATAATAATAATAGATAATAAATATATAAACATCAAACAATATATATAAGAAAGTGTGCTTACCAATCCTGTTTTCGAATTAGTGTGACTAGACATAGAGTCAGAACGCCCCTCCTATCCCGAAAGCATAAGACCAAATCAAGAACGGGAAAGAAAACCTGTGGAAGCCAGATCCACCTGGTCATGAAATGTGGGTGATAGGGTGTTGAGGTTTGGTACCATTCCCAGACTTGAATTCTGAAAGTTATCAAAGATGGATGTATAGAAAAATGTGTCCTAAATTAATAGTTAAATATTTTGGATTTATATTATTTATATCTAGAGCTGCACAAGCATTTGATTTAATTTCAATTAGTTATATGTTATTATTAATTAATTATATATCAAGGCTAAAGATTACCAAATTTCCTAAAGGAAAACAGTTCATAGAGTTATTTAATTATATAGTGGCCATACTACACTATGATATATATATCTCCAAAGTAGATATCCAACAGCTATATCCTAGTTTGCCACTAGGTGGTGCTTTAAACAATAATATATTGATGTTCCCTGGCAGTGTTATAGATTGCCTCTTAATTACTACTATCCAAAGAAAGTGGTCACAACGAGTAGATATCGATATTGATAATGGGGATAGAATTAACATCAACATTAACTAACAGGTAAAAAAGGTGTCACTCTAGGTACAGTAGTAGAGGAATAGCATATGTTGCAGACTAAATAGTTGCATATATGACCAAAGATATAGAAGTTGTTACCTTATTTTAAGAGATGGAACTAATAAGAGTTGTGGGATATAGAGTCCTCCAATTCAGGTATGCCCCAAGTTCTGAGAATGGTAATACACCTCGCGCATCCAGAGCGGCGTCTGACATGAGGATTGTCAGCGCCGCTTTTAAACGCTCACCCTTACCGGAAGTGAAAGGTCACTAGTGACCTCTGACATCACTTCCGGTCCGTGCGTCCCAGCAGATGCGCACGCAGACCCGGAACTAAGGATAGTCATGCGGGCGTGAAGCGCAAATAAAGGTGCCACACGTCACCATGAATAGCCATTGCTCATTGGCAGACAGCCAATCAAAGACAGGTAGTCAGCGCATTCCCTCCGTCAGACATGACGGAGGGAGGGGGGGCGTTCCCTGGACATCAGGTTAGCCTTCCCCTGGGACGCACAATCAGCCACACAAAAACAATTCCCACTCAGATATCAATCCAAGCCAGCCGGAATCAGTGGGGCGTTTGTCACATAAATCAAAGCAGGATATTAGCAAAACATTAGCATCTAAAATACATTTTTTATATCAAATATATACATCACCATAATATAAGATAGATATTTAATGCGGTATTTCTGATCGATAGACTCAGGTTTGAGTTGATAGTTCTTTTGGATATCAGTATACTGATACAACAGCTGTTCTTTCAAAGATTATTGGGAATTAATAGTACCTCCACACCTATTTACCATAATTACCATATATATCTTTGAAAAAAGCACAGATAAACCGTGACCATTAGGCATATATGCATTGATATTTTGTTTTTGTTATTATTAAAGGAAAGACCGGTATGACAGTGAGGTATTCAAGCCTGGAGGGTAAATTGCTCTCTGGTTGAATATCCAGCGTGCTTCGCGTTGTAGGATCTTTTTATCGAAGTCACCACCCCTTTCTGGCATTGAGATTACCTCTAATGCAAAAAAGGAAAGAAACAAAGGATCATAACTATGATGTAATCCTATATGGTTGCATATTGGAGTGTATAGAATGCCAGCATCCAAATAGTATAAGTGATCCTGGATTCTTTTAGCAAAGGGGCGTTTGGTCTTGCCGATGTAGAAAGCACCACACCGGCAGCTAGCCAAGTATACAATGCCGATAGTGGTGCAGTCCGCAAAGGTTTTAGATTTCAGGAAACCTCCTCTTGGCAATGGACATCCATCACCTTCTTGAATCCAAGGGCAATATTTGCAGTTCCCACATCGGTAGGTTCCAAAACCACCCGAGGCTTCTATACTTACTAGCTCGGGGGTAAGATGACTATGTATCAAGTTATCTTTGATCGATCTGGATTTCCTGTAGACAATCTGTGGCCTTCCAGAGACATACTTAGAGAGCACAGGATCCTCCGCAAGGAAATGCCAGTTGTTATTGATTATTTTGCGAAAAACTTCCTGATTGGTACTAAAAGTCGTGACTAGTTTGGTGGTAGGATTAGATTCTTTTTTCTTATTGTTGAACAGTAGTATTTCACGTGTGCTTAGTTTAGTTTCTGCGTAGGCCCTTTTCAAGACTTTTTTTACTGTAGCCTCTTTTTAAAAGGCGCTCATAAAGAGCATATGCTTCTCGCTCAAAATCCTCCTCTTTCGTACAATTACGTCGTATTCTGAGATATTGACTATAGGGAATACTTTGTATCAGAGGCCGTGGGTGGGAGCTAGAATAATGTAGAATTGTGTTACCAGCTGTCTCCTTCCTATAGAGGTTGCTGTAAACCGTGCCATCCTTGCTGAGAAACAGTCTCAAATCCAGAAATGGGATACTGTTAGTATTCGACTGAATGGTGAATTTCAGATTAAAGTCATTAATGGACAGGTACTGCATAAACTGAGACAGTAATTCTGCCGAGCCTGTCCAGATGACCAGCACATCATCGATATACCTCCGTCATAAAAGGATATGGCGGAGGTAGATCATGGCGGTGTCATCTGAAAAAATGGCCCTCTCCCACCCCCCCAGGTACAGGTTGGCATACGATGGGGCACACGAAGTCCCCATTGCAACCCCCTGTACCTGGAGGTAAGTGGCGCCATTAAATAGAAACATGTTGTTGTTTAAAACATGTTCCAACAAGGTAGTCACAAATCGGCAGAGTTTCCAATTATTGTGATCTTGCTCTCTTAGAAAGCCTGAGATCACTTCTACCCCCTTTGTATGGGGGATACTGGAGTATAGTGCCTCTATATCTATTGCTGCCAAGATTGCACCTGGTGGCACAGCCATGCCCTCAATAACTTTTAGTAATTCAAGGGTGTCCTTAAAGAAGGAGGGTAGGCCCATTACGTGAGGTCTTAATTGTGTGTCTACGTATTTGCTAGCCGTTTCGGTATGACTTCCAATCCCTGATATTATTGGACGGCCTGGAGGGTCTTCAATATTTTTGTGCACTTTTGGTAGTGCGTAGAATGTTGGAGTTATGGGCCATTTTATCTCTAAGTATTCCCGTAGGTCCTTATCAATGAGATTCCCTTGATATGCATCAGTAATAATTGATAGGTACTGGGACCTCGCTTTGGGAACATCCTCCTCAGGTATAACTTTATACCAATCCCTATTACTTAGTAATTTCTCACACATTCTCACATATTGCGCTCTGTCCATCACCACGACATTGCCTCCCTTGTCGGAGGGTTTTATAATTAAATCACTGTTGGCCATCAAAAGGGTTAATGCCTGATGTTGGCCCCAGGATAAGTTTTTCTCCATTTCTAAGGGAAGGATAAGATTCTCAATTTGTTTTTTGGTATGTTTTAGAAAGGCCCAAACTGCAGATGAAGTTTGAAGATTTGGGAATTTCTGAGATTTAGGTTTAAATTTGCACGGTTCTGGAGCTTCCTCATTCTCAGAGTCTCCATTTTCATCTAACGGAGCAGTCTGTTCTCCTGACCCCTCGTTTTCGTCCAGCAACTGAATAAGGATTTGGTAAGCACACTTTCTTATATATATTGTTTGATGTTTATATATTTATTATCTATTATTATTATTTTTTGTTGAAATGTGGATACTTTGTATGAATATTTTTTATACAATTTGTTATATTTGCTGTTTTGTATTAATGGCATCTATTGTTACATACAGACGACTATCTCTCAGAAGAGACCGAGGTGTAAAGCCCTGAAGAAGCATATTAATGCGAAACTAGTTGGCAATAGTGTACAAAACTCCGTCTGTGCCTCTCTGTAAATATTGTGGTCGTCTTTCAATCACTATGTTCTATATGTATAAAAACTTGTTTTTATGTAAATTAAATTTTCTAATTTTGATATATAACGTACGTGTTTGGTGTGCCTACCTTATTACTAGAATTGATATCTCACATTAAAATCCTCAAAGTTGGGAGGAGGCTCTTCCTCAACCCTTCTTGTTCAATTCTTTTTAAAGCACTGATCGCTGTTTAAATGTGAATGGTCCCAAAATAGTGCCAAAAGGGTCCGATGTGTCCACCATAATGCCACATTCATGATAAAAATTGCTGATCGCTGCCATTACTAGAAGAATTTTTTTTTAATAAAAATACCATAAAAATATCCACTATTTTGTAGATGCTATAACTTTTGCGCAAACCAATCAATAAACGCTTATTGTGTTTTTTTTTTTTTACCAAAAATATGTAGAAGAATATGTATCAGCCTAAACTGAGGAAATTTTTGTTTTTCTATCATTTTTTTGGGGAGTAAAAAATATTGCTTTTTTAAAAAAAAATGTTGCTGTATCTTTGTTTATAGCGCAAAAAATAAAAACCGCAGCGGTGATCAAATACCACCAAGAGAAAGCTCTATTTGTGTGAAAAAAGGATGTCAATTTTGTTTGGGAGCCACGCTGCACGACTGCGAAATTGTCAGTTAAAGCGACGCAGTGCCGAATTGCAAAAACTGGTCTTTGGCCAGCCAAATGGTCCGGGGCTGAAGTGGTTATTGTGTCTTTTCATGTTAATAGAGTTGTGTTCATTCCATTATGAATAAGTCAGCTTTACTTTTGCACCATCCTTTTTAAATCACACTGTGAGGCCACGTACACACAATCGGTCCAAACCGTTGAAAACGAACTGAAGTCCAGTTTCGTCGGTCCAAACCGACCGTGTGTACGGCCCATTAGTCTTTTGTCCTTCAGTCCAAAGTTTTAAAACTTGCTTTAAAATCGGACTGATGGACGCCTGACCATCGGTCCAAACCGATGGTTAGTACGCAAAAGCATCGGTTCAAAACCCGCGCATGCTCAGAATCAAGTCGACGCATGCTTGAAAGCATTGAACTTCATTTTTTTCTGCACAGCGTTGTGTTTTACGTCACCGCGTTCTGACACGATCGGTTTTTGAACTGAGGGTGTGTACGCACATCAGACCATCAGTCTGTGAACCGATCAAAATGAACTTCAGTCCGTTTTCATCGGTTTGGACTGATCGTGTGTACGCGGCCTAATACATTCCTCTTTCAGTCCTCCTTCATAAACAGCAGCACCAGTCAAGGCCTATATACTGTATGTGCTCTGTGGAAAGGTACATATAGCTGTGTTACCCAAGTATGTACAGCACTAAAGGACACCTTCCACAGTTCCCAGTTTTCAAGAATAGAGCCTAGACTCTCTGGGATGGATTTACCAAATCAAATAGACTGTGCACTTTTGCAAGTGCAGTTGCTTCAGAGCTTAGGAAATGAAGGGAGAACTCTGCTGACTTCCATCGTCCAAATATGTGCAAGTAAAAATTGCTTTTTTTTTTCTTGCAAGTGATTGGGAATTCTATGTGAAATTAAGCTTTGCCAAATTTACTAAGCTCTGGAAAAACTGCATTTGTAAAATGCACAGCCTATTTGCCTTTAGTAAATCCACTTCTCTGAAATGAAAAAGGAAGCTATCATGAAAGAAATAAGTAGACTGCTACCAGGGCCGGATTTCCCACAAGGCCACCAAGGCCAGGCCTCGGGGCGGCAGGGCACAGAGGGGCGGCAGGGGCATGGAGTCCCCCGACGGCTGGAACATACAGCTAAGGGTGGTAAGTTGCTTTCTAGCAGGACTAAATGTAGTGTGGGGGAATCCCCTCGCTCATTAACTAGTGATTGTGACGATGTCGCCGAAATCACTTGTAAAATGTGTGCCCCCCCCCCACATACCTCTCTCTACTGGCTCTGTCTTCAGGACTCTGTTCTCCCCCTACCCGCCAAATCTGTCTCCTGTGCCTCCCAGTGTGTGGGTTTGGGTGAGCTCTGCTCTTCCCATCTCAGCTGTGACAGGAGTTCTAGCACAGTGCTAGGACTCCTGTTTTGGAGGTGACAGGGTCAATAAAGAGAACCTGTCACCTCCAATTGCTATCACACAGGGAATTGTTTTCTCCTGTGTGATAGCAATAAAGTTAAGTGTTTTTTTTTTTAAATAATAAAAAATAATAATTAAATAAAATAAAAAAATGTAATGAAAAAGTAAAAAAATAAGAAAAATAATATTAAAAATAATAAGAAAATAATACAAAACTTAAAAAAGTAAACGACAGGCTAAAAATAAAAAAAAAGTGATAAAAAAAGTAAAAAAAGAAACAAAAAATATTTGAACTAACCGTGCCGTCCCTGCCATCCGGTTGCCATTCTCCGTTGATTTGGAGGGGTGGTTCGGTTGGCGGGGAGGGGGGTGCATTGCGAAACGTGGCCTTGGGGCGGCAGGGAAAGCAAATCCGGCCCTGAATGACACTTATCCACTCGGATCCGGCCCTGAATGACACTTATCCACTCGGGAGAGCTATAGACAGGAAAGATTGGCACAGCATCAATGTATGGCTGATGCCATTTCAGCTAAATAAACATTTTTAGCCAAAGTCTTTGTGACATACATGGGGGATCACCTTTTGTCACCATTGTTTATGGGCAATTTTGTTACAAAACGTATGACAATCACTCCTATTTACAGAACTCACCTGTTCTAGAGTTACAATAAAACCTGAAGCTGGTGGCAGCTGGTAATGTTTTACCACATAGGCAGGGAAAATACAAAGGACACATATCTGTCCCACAAGTAGGAGTATTCCCACAAAGGCAGACAACATGATTTTGTGATTAGATTTGGGATACAAAGACCCCCAAAATACTAGTGCTTTATAAGGCACTAGCAGTGTATATGTAAACAGACAGATCCAGGTCCATGCAACTATGCCAAGTTGTCCAAAGGCAAAAATGATAAGGCTATGGTCAATCAACCTAGAGAAAAAGAGAGAGAGCAGAGGCTGTAATTACTGGGATCAGTCAGATTTCAGTTGTGATTATATATTGTATACATATACTGTAGATCAGGGGCATCAAACTCAATTTCATCGTTGGCCGCATCAGCATTGTGATTGCCCTCAAAAGGATTGCCGGTTGTGTCTGTAAGATTAGATGTCCAGTGCATCTCCTCACCTTACATTAGATGTCAAGAGCCACCCCACCATCAGAAGTTGAGTCCCCCACTCTCCCTTACATCACAGTGCACCCCCTGGTCTTATGCTGCTGCTGGGAAGAAGATGAATGCATTGCTTGAAAGCAGAAATTACAGGGTCTGGATGAGGACCAGAGGAGGGCTGGAGCTCTCCTGTAGCTGCAGGAGTGGTGCGAGGGCCACATCAAATGGCCTGGAGGGCCCGGATTCGGCCCACAGGCCTTGTGTTTAATACCTGTGCTGTAGATGTACTCTCACAGTTTTTGTGCTAAATTTATAATAAAAAAAGAAACCTTATAAAAAAAAGGTAATATAGACCCCGCCTGGAACATAGTTCACTTCTGTCCAGTGAATTATTTCCTGTGGGTTTGACATAGACTTTTATTATATCAGTGGTGGTCCATAGAGGGCGCAGGGTGCACTGCCACTGAAATACAATACATAGATTTATGCATTGCATGAATCTATGTATTGTCGCTGCCGCCCACTATTCAAATGGCCAGCCCCCTGGTGAGTGCTGGCGATCTTAATAACGGCAGCTGGTTGGCTTTGGAAGTGGCTATCAGAGCCAGCCTGAGGGCTGTAATCGGCTTCCAAATAGTTAACCTGGGAATGCATGGGGTGTGCGTTCCCTGGTTAACACTGACAGGCGTCTCAGCCAATCAGGTTCACCGGTTCTCGTTACCGGTAATCTGATTGGCTGAAGCGACAGGGCGGGACTACTTCGAGGGATCGTTTTGACAATTTTATGGCACAGTGGTGACAATTTTATGGCACAGTGGCTGCGTTTGATGGGCACAGTGGCGGCAATTGATAGGCACAGTGGCAACAATAGCATGGCACAGTGGCTGCATTTGGCATGGCACAGTGGTGACAATTGAAAGCACAGTGGCTGCGTTTGGCATGGCACAGTGGCGAAAATGGCATGGCACAGTGGGGACAATGGCATGGCTCAGTGGCGACAATTGATGGTATGGCACAGTGGCGACAATTGTTGTGCACAGTGGCAACAATTGATGGCACAGTGGCAACAATTGATGGCATGACACAGTGGACTGTTATTTGACCATGCTTATGCCTACCGATTCTGTTTATACCTCTGCCTGATCTGGAACTGACCCTGGACTGTTTGACCATTATTTTTGCCTGCCTCTTGGACTGATCTTTTACCCTGCCAGTGGACTAGTGGGATTCATAGCACAGGGGTCTCACATATGTGAGGGGCTCCAGAATTTGTTTTTCTGGATGAAGAAAACAATTGTTTTTGTTTTCTCATTCTAGATTAGGGTCTGGTTGCCCGGAGGCTTCAAAGAGATTTGGGTGGGAGAAGCCTCCACCCCTGTCCCCATTCTGTCCTGAACGAGGCCCTACTTCTGCCTGTAGGACCTATGCCATCATGCCTCTGCCTGGTGCATGAACTGACCACCTGCACTAACCCTGACGGGACAGTATCCCTGCCTGGACAATTGTGGATGCCGTTGCTGACCAAGTCCCTGCCTGCTGCCTGGACCAGTGCTATCCTGCTGTGTAAAACTGCGCTACTATTACCACAGGTAATCTTTTGTTTACGCTTTGCTCAGCATAATGTATTTTGGGGTGTAACTCTTGGTATGTGCATGCTATGTGTCTCTGGAACACCGGACCGTGTTCCTTGCATGTTTGATCTCTGTATGTGGTCAGGCTGTGTAGAAGTCTCACACATGGGGTATCGTTTTACTCAGGAGGAGTAGCAGAATGTATTTTGGGGTGTCATTTTTGCTATCTAAATGCTATGTGTTGGAAATATCTTAGAAACGCACAACTTTGTGTAAAAAAAAATGCGTTTTCATTTTTTTTCCACGTGTTCCAAAAACTTCTGGAAAACAATGAACCGTTCAAAAGACTCATTGTGCCTCATAGATTATACGTTGGGGTGTTAGCTTTCCAAAATGGGGTCATTTTGTGGGTAATTTCATTATCCTGGTGTTCCAGGGCCTTCAAAAGTGTAATAGGTAGTCAACTAGTTAGATGTGCAATTTATGCTCCTAAAACCCCTGATGGCGCTTCCTGCATGTTGGGCCTCCGTATGTGGCCAGGCAGTGAAAAAGTCTCACACATGGGGTATCGTTTTACTCAGGAGGAGTAGCAGAATGTATTTTGGGGTGTCATTTTTGCTATATAAATGCTATGTGTTGGAAATATCTTAGAAACGGACAACTTTGTGTAAAAAAAATGCGTTTTCATTTTTTTTCCACGTGTTCCAAAAACTTCTGGAAAACAATGAACCGTTCAAAAGACTCATTGTGCCTCATAGATTATACGTTGGGGTGTTAGCTTTCCAAAATGGGGTCATTTTGTGGGTAATTTCATTATCCTGGTGTTCCAGGGCCTTCAAAAGTGTAATAGGTAGTCAACTAGTTAGATGTGCAATTTATGCTCCTAAAACCCCTGATGGCGCTTCCTGCATGTTGGGCCTCCGTATGTGGCCAGGCAGTGAAAAAGTCTCACACATGGGGTATCGTTTTACTCAGGAGGAGTAGCAGAATGTATTTTGGGGTGTCATTTTTGCTATATAAATGCTATGTGTTGGAAATATCTTAGAAACGGACAACTTTGTGTAAAAAAAATGCGTTTTCATTTTTTTTCCACGTGTTCCAAAAACTTCTGGAAAACAATGAACCGTTCAAAAGACTCATTATGCCTCATAGATTATACGTTGGGGTGTTAGCTTTCCAAAATGGGGTCATTTTGTGGGTAATTTCATTATCCTGGTGTTCCAGGGCCTTCAAAAGTGTAATAGGTAGTCAACTAGTTAGATGTGCAATTTATGCTCCTAAAACCCCGGATGGCGCTTCCTGCATGTTGGGCCTCCGTATGTGGCCAGGCAGTGAAAAAGTCTCACACATGGGGTATCGTTTTACTCAGGAGGAGTAGCAGAATGTATTTTGGGGTGTAATTTGTGGTATGCACATGCCATGTGAGAGAAATAAGCTATTACAATGACAATTTTGAGAACATTTTTAAATAAAAAATAAAAATCTTAATTTTGCAAAGTATTGTGGGAAAAAATTACAACTTCAAATACCTCACCATGCCTCTTAATAAATACCTTGGAATGTTTACTTTCCAAAATGGGGTTATTTGGGGGGAATTTGTACTTTCCTGGCTTGTTGGGGTCTCAAGAAATGAGATAGGCCTTCAGTACATCAGGTGTAATCAGATGTGATAATTTTTTATGATTTGCACTATAGCTTGTAGACTCTAAAATTTTCACACAGACCAAATAATTTCGAAAATTTTTGGGTTATTTTTATCAAAGACATGTAGCAGTATAAATTGTGGCCAAAATTTATGAAGAAAAATTAATAATTTGCAAAAATTTGATCAAATACCACCAAAAGAAAGCTCTATTTGTGGGAAGAAAAGGACAAAAAAATCATTTAGGTATAGTGTTGCATGACTGAGTAATTGTCATTCAAAGTGTGAGAGTGCTGAAAGCTGAAAATTGCTCTGGGCAGGAAGGGTGTTTAAGTGCCCAGTAAGCAAGTGGTTAAATGGGTCGTGATTGGCAGATGGTAGCATCCACCAAAGGCAACAGGGGCCTTAATTCCTGCTGTGGAATGGGTACACCTTTGACTGCTGACTCAGCAGCTAAAGGGGGTAGGGATTGGTGGCAATAAAATCAAATGCAAGGTTTTACCACCCCCACCTTTATATGGGAACAAGCCCCAAGGGTGCTGCTGCGGAATGCACAGACTTATTCACAAGTGCAGCAAGAACTGCTGCTCCTTTGAAAAGCAATCAGAGTGTGCTTGACAGGTGGTGAGGAGGTAATATGTTGCCTCCTCACTACCTGATTTAAACCTATGATTGCTGTGAAATGCATGTGATTACGACAAGGATGTATGGCAATTGGAGGTTTAAGGCCCCTTTCACACGTGCGGACCGTTCAGTTCCACCTGTCAGTTCGGACCTGAACAGACACTCCGTGCACCTCTATGGAGTGACGGATGTCAATGGTGACATGTCCACTGACATCCAAGTGTGGCGGATTGGATGAAAAAGGACTCTACGGTCCGTCTTCATCCAATCCCCCATAGAGAAGAGCGGCACTCTGACAGGTTGGTCGCTGCACAGTGTGCAGAGACAGACCTGTCATTTGCCTGCTCAGCGGGGATTGATGGAGCGATCTCTGCTGAGCAAAACAGAGAATGTACATGGACACGTCTAAATACTGCATTTAGAAGTGCCTTCTCTTCCTCGTTTTACTAATATAGAACCTGTAATAACACAGTGATCTTTGACTTCTTCCATGTTGTTCAGGCAGATCTCCATCTCTTTGAAGTATAACTAAAGGCAAAACTTTTTTTTTAGTTTAGGAGTGGAGAGGGATTAGAATGCTTGTCAGTTTGTATTGCTGTCTGTGCCCCCCCCCCCCCCCTTAACCGCTTGCCAACGGACACACGCATTTATACGTCAACAGAATGGCACTCCTGGGCAAAAGGACGTATATATACGACCTCTTTAAGGAAACAGCATTGTGGACGCACGCGCGCCCAACCACGGGTCCCGCAGACTTGATTGCCACGGGGGTACCCACGATGGTCTCACGGTATAGAAAAAAGTTAAAAATATTGCATATTTTTCAAAATTGTCTCTCTAATTTTGTTTATAGTGCAAAAAAAAAAAAACGCAGAGGTGATCAAATACCACCAAAAGAATGCTCTATTTGTGGGGGAAAAAAAGGACATTAATTTTGTTTGGGAGCCACATCGATCGTGCAATTGTCAGTTAAAGCGACGTAGTGCCGAATCGCAATAAGTGGCCCGGTCTTTGACCAGCAAAATGGTCCGGGGCTTAAGTGGTTAATGAGAGTCATCATCTCTATTTGTCCTGTTTACCATTATCATTGAAAGAAAAATCACAAAATTTGGATTGTCCCCAGAAAATATATAAAGAGGAAATATTTCAATGAGGACACTAGTTCTGGTGACCTGGAGGTCACCAAGGTATTCCCTTAATTTACAGGGATTTCCTCTCACTTCCTGTTTGGCTACCAGACAGGAAGTGAAGGGAAATATCCACAATGGGAACCAGATGGTGAACAAAAAATTCTGACAAGGGTTATAACCCCTCTTGCCCTAAAAAAAAAAAAAAGTTTTGCCTATAGTTCTGCTTTAAGGTTAGCTACCACTGCTTTAGGACAATCGCCACCCAGTAATGTCAGAGAACAGAGGAACCTGAAGAACCTTCAGAAGGCCCACTTTCACATGCAATAATCCCATCTTCTGAAAAATCACATTAAAATTTATGGAGATACAGTTGCAATAAAAAATATGTGAACCCTTTTGGAATAATATGGATTTCTGCACAAATTGATCATAAAATGTGATCTGATCTTCATCTAAGTCACAACAATAGACAATCACAGTCTGCTTAAACTAATAACACACAAAGAATTAAATGTTACCATGTTTTTATTGAACACACCATGTAAACATTCACAGTGCAGGTGGAAAAAGTATGTGAACACTTGGATTTAATAACTGGTTGAACCTCCTTTGGCAGCAATATCTTCAACCAAGCGTTTCCTGTAGTTGCAGATCGGTCAGGAGTAATTCTTGACCATTCCTCTTTACAGAACTGTTTCAGGTTCAGCAATATTTTTGGGATGTCTGGTGTGAATCGCTTTCTTGAGGTCATGCCACAACATCTCAATCAGGTTGGCGTATTTTCTTCTGTTTAAGCCATTCTGTTGTGGATTTATTTCTATGCTTTGGGTCATTGTCATGTTCATTTTTCCTTCGATGATAGCAATCTGTCCAGGCCATGACGCAGCAAAGCAGCCCCAAATCATGATCCCCCATACTTCACAGTTGGGATGAGATTTTGATGTTGGTGTGCTGTGCCTCTTTTTCTCCACACATAGTGTTGTGTGTTTCTTCAAAACAACTCAACTTTGGTTTCATCTGTCCACAGAATATTTTTCCAGTACTGCTGTGGAACATCCTGGTGCTTTTGTGCAAACTGTAAACATGCAGCTATGTTTTTTTTGGACAGCAGTGGCTTCCTCTGTGGTATCCTCCCAAGAAATCCATTCTTGTTTAGTGTTTTACGTATCATAGATTCGCTAACAGAGATGTTAGCATACGCCAGAGACTTTTGTAAGTCTCTAGCTGACACTCTTCTTCACCTTATTGAGCAGTCTGTGCTGTGCTCTTGCAGTCATCTTTACAGGACGGCCACTCCTAGGGAGAGTAGCAGCAGTGCTGAACTTTCTCCATTTATAGAAAATTTGACTTACTGTGGACTGATGAACAGCAAGGCTTTTGGAAAAACTTTTATAACCCTTTCCAGCTTTATGCAAGTCAACAATTCTTAATCGTAGGTCTTCTGAGAGCTCTTTTGTGCGAGACATCATTCACATCAGGCAACGCTCCTTGTGAAAGCAAACCCAGAACTGGTGTGTGTTTTTTTATAGGGCAGGGCAGCTGTAACCAATACCTCCAATCTCATCTCATTGATTGGACTCCAGTTGGCTGACACCTCACTCCAATTAGCTCTTTAGTCTAGGGGTTCACATACATTTTCCACATGCACTGTGAATGTTTACATGGTGTGTTCAATAAAAACATGGTAACATTTAATTCTTTGTGTGTTATTAGTTTAAGCAGACTGTGTTTGTCTATTGTTGTGACTTAGATGAAGATCAGATCACATTTTATGCCCAATTTGTGCAGAAATCCATATCATCCAAAAGGGTTCACATACTTTTTATTGCAACTGTTTTGGACATTTGAGGATTTCACTAACCTCCCATGGTCAATGATCTCCACAGCTGTGTTACTAATCATAAAAACACAGAAGGCAGCCACAAATATGTTGTAAATGATCTGGAAATGTCCCGTATCCTTCAAGTCACTGGAGAAAAAGGGAAGAAGATGGAACACAATTAATGGGTTTACTAGACATACTGTAGCAGACTGTACTAATGTCACATCCTATGGACTGAATAAAGTAGTGGATAGAGCACATAGGAATAATCAAAAAAAATAAGATAATTATGTTTCAAAGAGGAACAACCATAGGTGTGCACACAGGGTGTGCCAGTTATGCCTGGGCACACCCTAATCACGGCATGCACATTAGCATTATCGCTCTGTGTGGTGCCTGGATGATGGTAAAGATCTCCCTCTTAACCGCTCTGCCATAAGAGAAGAAGTACTGTTTACACACTTCTCTTTCACTGTGAGATCAATGTGGCGGGGTCAAATCTATGTATACATCTATGTTTGAGCTTAAGGCCTCATGCACACTGGATGTCAAAATAATGTTACAAAAACGCTAGTAGCTTTGCAGTGAGTTTTTCAACTTTTTTCAGCTTTTCTCTAAGTTTTTTCAATGTGCTTCATTTTTAGCGTTTATTAGCGTTTTGAATGGATCACAAACTTTAATAAAACGCTGATGAGTGAAGTTTTTGAGCATTTATCAGTGTTTATCAAAGTTTATCAGCGTTAGAGGGTTTTTACAGCTGAAAAACGTATTTCAGAACCCACTAATTTTTTTTTTTTACTACTCAAAAACGCCACTGCCCAAAACTGCTGATAACAGCCTATGTGTGCATTGACACATAGGATAACATGATGGAGAATTTATTGACTGTAGGAAAAAACACCTACTGCCAAAAACACCTACTGTAAACGTCCAAAAACGTCCAGTGTGCATGAGGCCTTAGGGTGCACACCCTAATGCAATAGGCGGCGCACACCTATAGGGCAACAATGGATTAACTAGTATAGGTTTTAAACCATCTACTACATATAAATGTGTACTGATCTGCAATTATTATTCACAAATCTACAATACCAAGCAATGCAATTTCTACATCTTTACCAATAATTTATATAACCAAGGTTTCACTAAAGCAGTATTAAACCCAAAAGCAAACATTTATTATTTTGCAGCTTAGGTGTGAATGGTTAGAGATGTAAAGAACTGTTCGCCGGCAAATAGTTCCCGGCGAACATTGCTTGTTCTCCGCGGGCAAACATATGCGATGTTCGATCCGCCACTATTCGTCATCATTGAGCAAACTTTGACCCTGTACCTCACAGTCAGCAGACACATTCCAGCCAATCAGCAGCATACCCTCCCTCCCAGACACTCCCACCTCCCGGACAGTGTAGCTGCTGCTGATTTAATAGGGAAATCTATCGCTAGGCCAGTGTATTCAGTGTCCACTCCAGTCCTGAAAGACTAATCTGATCTCTGCTGTAAGGACAGTGTCCTGACAGCACCCTGAAAAGCCCTTTTTAGGGCTAGTATATCAGTCTGCTTTTTTTTCTCTGTAATCTAATTGCAGTTGCCTGCCAGGCAGCGTGTGTGTCTCAGGCTCACAGCGTATACTGTGCCCACTTGCCCAGTGCTACCACTCATATATCTGGTGGTACAGTAGATTATATTAAAAAAAAAAAAAAAAAAATTGACTGCAATAGAATAGCAGTTAGTTGTCTGCAGGTGTGTGTGTCAGGCCTACAGCGTCTACTCTGCCAACTTCTGCCAGTGCACAGTGCCACTCATATCTGGTGTCACAGTAGCTTGCACACATAGTACAATTAAACTAATCTAAAAAAATGACAGGCAAAGGCAGGCCACGCCGCAGGGGCCATTGTGGTCGTGGTGCTGTGATTCCCTTTGGCCCTAGAATAATGCCCAGTGTTCAGAGGCCACGTACCCTGAACTCGAAAAGTTCTAAGGACATAGTTGACTGGCTACCCAATCTTCTACAGCTTCCTCTTGGAACCTTGACGCACGATCCTCCTACAGCTCAGGTTCGGGCACCTCTCAAGTTACCACTCGCCGCCTGCCACCACCACCAACACTAGCATCACAGCTGCTTCACTTGATCTGTCAGAGGAGTTATTTACACATGAGTTGGAAGAAATGAGTGATGCGCAACTATTATTACCAGAGGATGTAGATAAAAGGGATATGTCTCAGTCAGGCAGCATTACACACATGGACGTATGGTGTGATGATGATAATGTTGTACCAGCTGCTGCTTCCTTTGCTGAGTTGTCAGATACAAGTGAAACAGTTGATGATGATGACGATGTGTCCGTAAATGTCATGTGGATGCTCGCTCCCTGAGAAGAAGAACAGGGGGAAAGTTCAGATGGGGAGACAGAGAGGAGGAGGAGACAAGTTGGAAGCAGGGGGAGGTCGTCGCAAGGAGCTAGTGGCACAGTCAGACAGCATATATCGGCACCTGGGGTCAACCAGACAGCACGCCAATCAACGCATGCTGTTGCCACCACCAGAATGCCGCCATTGCAAAGCTCAGCAGTGTGGCATTTTTTGTGTGTGTCTGCCTCTGATAACAGCGATGCCATTTGCAACCTGTGCCAAAAGAAACTGAGTCGTGGGAAATCCAACACCCACCTAGGTACAACTGCTTTGCGAAGGCACAAGATCGCACATCACAAACGCCTATGGGATCAACATGTGGTGACGATGATTACAAGCAGCACACAAGCTTAAAGCCACAATCCTCATCCTGGTACAGCATCTTCAGCCATGTCAACCACTGCTGTCCTCCTTGCCCCTTCTCAACCATCCGCTACTTCGTCTCTCGCCTTGAGCAGTTCCTGCTCATCTGCCTACAGTCAGGTGTCTGTCAAGGACATGTTTGAGCATAAGAAGCCAATGTCACAGAGTCACCCCCTTGCCCGGCGTCTGACAGCTGGCTTGTTGGAACTCTAAGCCCGCCAGCTTTTACCATATAAGCTGGTGGAGTCTGAGGCCTTCAAAAAATTTGTAGCTATTGATACACCACACTGGAAGGTACCCGGCCGAAATTTATTTTCACAAAAGGCAATCCCCAACCTGTACTTTATTGTGCAAAAGGAAGTAATGGCATGTCTGTCACACAGTGTTGGGGTCCATCTGACCACTGATACCTGGTCTGCAAAGCACGGTCAGGGCAGGTATATCACCTACAGTGCACATTGAGTAAACCTGCTGATGGCTGCCAAGCATGTAATGCGTGGCTCTGCAGAGGAGTTGGTGGTGACACCGCCACAACTTGCAGGCAGGCCTGCTGCCACCTCCTCTACTCCTCCTACTCCATCCTCTTCGATAACCTCCTCAGCTGAGTCCTCTTCTGCTGCTGTGTCTTGCTCCACATCACCTGCACCCCCCCCCCCAGCTCCCCACATCCCAGATACAACAGTGTCACAAAGTCTTGGGGTTGACTTGCCTGAAAGCAGAGAGTCACAGCGGACCAGCACTTCTGTCCGCCCAGAACACACAGGTGGATCAGTGGCTGACTCCGCACCAACTGGAGATCAGCAAAGTGGTGTGTGACAACGGAAGCAATTTATCGGCGGCACTGAATTTGGGCAAGTTGACACATGTGCCCAGATTTACAGGACGTCCTCAAGCAGACCAGGAAGGTGTGTAGCCATTTCAGGCGTTCCTATATGGCCATGGCGCACTTTTCAGATATCCAGCGGCGAAACAACATGCCAGTGAGGCGCTTGATTTGCGACAGCTCGACAGCGTTGGAATTCAACACTCCTAATGTTCCACCACCTGCTCCAACAAGAAAAAGCCGTCAACGAGTTTTTGTATGACCGGGGTGCTAGGACAGCCTCTGCGCAGCTGGGAATTTTTTTGCCACGTTACTGGACGCTCATGCACAATGCCTGTGGGCTCATGCGTCCTTTTGAGGAGGTGACAAACCTAGTCAGTCGCACTGAAGGCACCATCAGCGACATCATCCCATTTGTTTTCTTCCTGGAGCGTGCCCTGCGAAGAGTGCTGGATCAGGCCGTAGTTGTGGTCACCATCACCACCAGTAACAGCCTTATCAGCATCGCTTGCTGGACCTGCGGCAACGCTGGATGAAGAGTCTGAGGAAGAGGAGTCAGAGGAGGAATGTGGCTTTAAAGAGGAGGAGGAAGACCAACCACAGCAGGCATCCCAGGGTGCTCGTTGTCACCTATCTGGTACCCATGGTGTTGTACGTGACTGGGGGGAAGAACAGACCTTCGGTGAGATTAGTGAGGACGAGGAATGGGACATGAGTAGCTCAGCATCCAACCTTGTGCAAATGGGGTCTTTCATGCTGTTGTGCCTGTTGAGGGACCCTCGTATAAAAAGGCTGAAGGAATGTTACCGAATTACCGGAAGTCGGAAAGGATGCAGCAGTTCCAAAAAGTATGCTTTACACAACGTATAAGGGTGATGTCACAACGGGAATCTAACAGGGGAAGAGGTGAAAGTAATCCTCCTTCTACCACGACCACGCCGGCAAGGACAGAACACTTTACCGACGTGTTGTTGATGGAGGACATGCAGAGCTTTTTGAGTCCTACGCATCGCCACAGCCCTTCGGGGTCCACCCTCAGACAACAACTCGACCGACAGGTAGCAGACTACCTCGCCTTAACTGCAGATATCGACACTCTGAGGAGCGATGAACCCCTTGACTACTGGGTGTGCAGGCTTGAACTGTGGCCTGAGCTATCCCAATTTGCGATAGAACTTCTGGCCTGCCCCGCTTCAAGTGTGCTTTCAGAAAGGACCTTCAGTGCAGCAGGAGGTATTGTCACTGAGAAGAGAATTCGCCTAGGTCAAAAAAGTTTACCTCACCTTTATTAAGATGAATGAGGCATGGATCCCGAAGGGACTGACAGTGGGTGATACATTTGACTAAAGGCCTGATGAGATGAGATGAGCTGCCTTGGGCTAAAAATGGTCCACACGCTGCTGTATTTTATCTCTGCATGCAGGATGACTTGCGTGACTTATCAGCCATCAACTAGGGTTCAAGCCGCAATGTTTTAGTGCACTTTCTGCCGGAAAACATACATTTTTCTGGCTGTTGCTACAGCAGCGGCTGCAACAGTACCTCATTTTTCAGGCATGTGCACTGTGGCTGCAAAAACAAAACCCCAAAAAATGCACATACATGTGTCAATTCCCCTTCGTGATCGTTACCTTGTTGTGGTGAAGGGGCTTGCATATCACAATGAAGCGACCACCTCTATAAGTATGTTGGCAATGGCAATTTTGGCACACCCCAGACGATAAGGTCGTTGCTTCATTGTGAATAGTGATGAGCGGAATACGCCATATTCGATTTCGCGATATTTCGCGAATATATAGAAGAATATTCGCGAATATTCGTTAATATCGAATATTCGTGATATTTTATCAAAAAAAAAAATTGCGAAATTTCACCAGTGCGAATGCGAAATTGATTGCGAAATTCTCGTCAACACGCGAAAACGGAGATCATTTCCTGGATTACTAAACTAATAGGCACTAAACACTAACTCTACTTACACAAACTTATATGACTAAACTAAAGCTAATTTTTTTTTTTTTTATACACAAAACACAGAAGGGCAGAGAACGCATTCGCGAATATTCGTAATACGAATATTCGCATTGCGAATATTCGGCAACATAAAAGGATCGCCTCAGCTACTCGGCCCAGGGTCTCTAATCATACCAGCAATGCTTTTAGACGTCGATGGAGATCACTAGGATGTGATCTGTTTTAAAAATAAATTTAAAAAAATATGAATATTCGCAATAGCGAATATTCACCGCGATATTCGATTTATTCGCGAATACTCGAATATGCAATATTCGTAACGAATATTCGCAATGCGAATATTCGTGAGCAACACTAATTGTGAACAGACCAAAAGCGATCGGCAGGATAATTTTGCATAGAAAAAACATTAATTTTCTTTGTGATCATCTAAGGTGATCATTAAAGCCTACTAGGCCAACAATGGGCCCACACTGCAGAATCATTGTTTTCTGGGTCACTTAACTGTCACTGAACTACCTCAACACGACCATAGGCTTTGAAAAACCCCCATCGCCTGCAATCTCCCAAACGTGCGCACGAGCACAGTCATCACTACACAAAGATTGACGCATAGAGGAATACAATTTATGTCATGAGTGTGTTAACTATTGACAACTCTTTGCGGTTGTCTAAATTCTATTCCATACACGTCCCCTAATAGGGGACATAACAGGGATTAAACTGATGAGAATAGTACTACTTAACATATCAATCATATTGGGATTGCACAGTACATTACACGGCGCACGCGCAGTGCCCCAAATTGAAAGTAAGAGGACCGACCAAGCATTTTTTTCCATCTCCCGGTTCCTAAAATCTATTCGATACACCGACCCTTATAGGGGACAAAACAGAGATGACTGTTAAGAACAGATTTTGTTTTTATTTAACCACTTCCTTACTGGGCATGTAAACCCCCTTCCTGACCAGGTGAAATTTCAGCTTGCGGCACTGCGTCGCTTTAACTGACAATTGCGCGGTCGTGCGATATGGCTCCCAAACAAAATTGGCGTCCTTTTTTCCCCACAAATAGAGCTTTCTTTTGGTGGTATTTGGTCACCTCTGCGATTTTAATTTTTTGCGCTATAAACAAAAAAGGACGACAATTTTGAAAAAAATATTTTTTACTTGTTGCTATAAAAAATAGCCCAATTTAAAAAAAAAAATCAGTTTAGGCCGATACGTATTCTTCTACATATTTTTGGTTAAAAAAAAAAAAAATCGCATTAAGCGACTGGTTTGCGCAAAAGTTATAGCGCCTACAAAATAAGGGACAGAATTGTTATTTTTTATTATTTCTTTTTTTATAAGTAATGGCGGCGATCTGCGATTTTTATTGCGACTGCGACATCATGGCGGACACATCGGACACTTTTGACACATTTTTGGCACCATTCACATTTATACTGCAATCAGTGCTAAAAATATGCACTAATTACTGTATAAATGTGACTGGCAGGGAAGGGGTTAACACTAGGGGGTGAGGAAGGGGTTAATGTGTTTCCTGAATTGTGTTCTAACTGTGGGGGGAGGGGGGGTGACCGATCTGTGTCCCTATGTACTAGGAACACAGATCGGTATGCTCTCTCTATGACAGGACGCTGTCATTGTGAGAGCCGGCAATGAGAGATGATCTCATATGTTTACATATGAGATCAACTCTCATTGGCCCATCAGATCGCATCGCAAACGGCCACTCTGATTGGCCGTTCACGGCGATCTGTGATTGGCTGTGTCCAAGGGACACGGCCAGTACACAAGTTCCCCGCAGCGTGCTCTGGAGCGCGCGCTGGGAACGAGGAAAGGGGCTGCCGTGAAAACACGGCAGCCTGGAGATTTAAAACCACCCTGCGGCCGCATATAGTCGTACGGCCGTAGGGAAGTGGTTAAAAAAAAAAAGAGCACTGCCTCTGTGGAGGCTATAGGCTCTAGGCTCATGCGTCCTTTTGCGGAGGTGACAAACCTGGTCAGTCAAACCCAAGGCAACATCATCGACCTGATCCCATATGCGTTTTTCCTGGAGCGTGCCCTGCGAAGAGTGCTGGATCAGGCCGTAAATGAGCATGAAGAGGAAGAGGTGTGGTCACCATTACCACCAGAAGCAGCCTTGTCGTCGCCGATTGCTGGACCTGCGGCAACGCAGAGAGAGGAGTCTGAAGAAGAGGAGTCAGAGGAGGAAGGTGGCTTTGAGGAGGTGGAAAACCAAACACAGCAGGCGTCCCAGGGGGCTTGTTGTCACCTTTCAGGGACTCTTGGTGTTGTACGTGGCGGGGTGGAGGAAGAGACATTTAATGACGTCAGTGAGGACAAGGGAGGGACACGGCTAGCTTGGTATCCAACCTTGTGTAAATGGGGAGTTTGCGGTTGTGCAAATGGACTGTTTGCGGTTGTTTGCGGTGCGTTAAATGGGGAGCTTGGTCTGTCAGAGTTTGGTCTGTCACTGTGAACCCTAACCCTGTCTGTAACCCTAACCCTGTCTGTAACCCTAACCCTAACCTTAACCCTAACCTTGTCTGTTACCCTAACCCTATCTGTAACCCTTATCCTATTTGTAAGTTACAGACAGGGTTAGGGTTACAGATAGGGTTAGGGTTATGGTTAGGGTTACAGATAGGGTTAGGGTTACAGATATGGGTTAGGGTTAGGGTTACAGATAGGGTTAGGGTTACAGACAGGGTTAGGGTTAGGGTTACAGATAGGGTTAGGGTTAAAGACAAGGTTAGGGTTAGGGTTACAGACAGGGTTAGGGTTAGGGTTACAGATAGGGTTACTGTTACAGACAGCGTTAGGGTTACAGATAGGGTTAGGGTTACAGACAGGGTTAGGGTTACAGATATGGTTGGGGTTACAGACAGGGTTAGGGTTACAGACAGGGTTAGGGTTACAGATAGGGTTAGGGTAACAGACTGTAACCCTAACCCTATCTGTAACCCTATCTGTAACCCTAACCCTAACACTACCTGATAGATACAACATCATAACTGATGTTTTAAAGCACGTTATTCCAAACAATTTAGGAATGTTAGGTGATTTATGCCCTTTATGAATTAAAAACTAACTCTACTTCAACTACGTAATTTTCCATGGAAGTTTTGCCATGGTTCCCCCTCCGTCATGCCACAGTCCAGGTGTTAGTCCCCTTAAAAAAACTTTTCCATCACTATTGTGGCCAGAAAGAGTCCCTGTCGGTTTTAAAATTCGCCTGCCCATTGAAGTCTATGGCGGTTCGCCCGTTCGCGAATATTTGCGGAAGTTCACGTTTACCAACGGAAATTTTTATGTTCGCGACGTCAATAGAAGATAACAAGCAAATAGTAATCAGACCAGCCAATAAAAGCGGTGTCACGATCCCTATCGTGCCAGGCAGACCGCGAGGCGTGGTCGTGCTCCAGGTGGCTGTGGGTGGGCTTGAACCCAGGACCTCACCCTTGCTATTGCAATACCTTGTCTCTGAGCCACTTCTCAGTTTGGGATTTCTCCTTGCTTTCCAGCTAAGGTGGTGCTGAATGTCCTGATCACCTTAGTTGGATCTCATTGCAATCTGCACCTAAATATTCTGGTCCAGCTGAGGCAATTTACCCAAATTATCCAGGGTATAAAGCCCTGCCTCACTCTGACAGCCTTGTCAGTTCATTGTGATCTGATCTTCCTGTCTATGTGAACAGTTCCTGTATTGTTCTTCAGTTCCAAGACTGACCCCGGCTTCTGACCTCTTGTTTATGTACCTCGGATTGCTGCTGCCTCCTGCCCTTTGACCCCGGCCTGTATTTTCGGATTCTCTCTGCTGTCTGCACCTTCTGACCTACAGAACCGCAAGTATTATGTAACATATTATAGCAACCATAAGCTTGCTGCTATCATAGTGAAATTCTAAGGGAACGTTGTTATATTAGTTATTCCCGTCTGATCACCTTATCCTTCAGTTACTGTCTAAATATTATCTGTATTGACCAGAGACTCATGAATAGGGGTACAGTACTATTCAATGCAACCTGAACCATTTGCTTAGTCAGCTTACCAGCGTAAGCTATCTTTAATCATACTAGCTTTATGTTTGTCTAAGCTCCATGATAACGTTGATTTTCAAGTATGGGGTTGTGATGATTTAAACCCTAAACTCTCTGTTCATACAAGAGAGTGAAGTTGTGGTTTTACCTGAGAAACCTCCATAGCTAAGAATCTATTAAACTAAGATAGAAACGTCAATGTAACATAATAACGGAAACCCCAAAAACTAATAAAATGGACTCCACTCAGGGTATGCTGTTACATATGTTACAAGCGGAGGCCTGGTTAATATTAACTAGGGAATACTATTACTTAGAAATGCAAAGGCTATTTGAAGACACAACCACCTACCAACCAATCAATGGGAACCCTACAGCACAATTAAAAGTACAACTCCACAAATGGGTAAATGAGGGATTATCCAAACAAATTTTAAATAAAAAAGAAGCCGATTAAAGATTCATGCTCCAAAAGGTGCCAGGTATGTATAGAGTACCTAAAATACACAAAAACAAAGAGTGCCCTCCGGGACATCCTTTAATTAGCGAAATTGAATTCCTTTTTTCTCGGTTAGGTGACAGCTATTTTAAAGTACTGGTCCCTCTAAGTCCCTCCTATTTAAAAGATAGCAGAGATCTTAGAGTAGCACTACAGGAAATTTCAGCCACTGAAAATACACTTATGGTAACAGTAGACATCGAGTCTCTGTATACAAATATCAGACATTCAGATGCACTCAAAGCAGTAAAATGGGCCCTTACAAAACAATGTACGATCAAAAAAACTCAGATACAGGGGTAGATTCACATACAGAGGCGTATCTTTGTGCGGGCGTAGTGTATCTTCTTTACGCTACGCCGCCGCAACTTAGAGAGGCAAGTGCTGTATTCACAAAGCACTAGCTCCCTAAGTTACGGCGGCATATCGTAAATGGGCCGGCGTAAGCCTGCGTAATTCAAAGTAGGAAGGAGGTGGGCGTCATGTATTTAAATTAAGCGTGACCCCATGTTAATGAATGGCCGCTCGAACTGGGCATGCGCACGCATGCTCAGAATCACGTCGAAAAAATGCCTACGCCCAGCCCTATTCACGTACTACGTAAACGATGTAATTGACGTAAAATTTGACGGCGTCGTTCCCTGGCCCATACCTTTGCATTAGCTGCGCCTCATATAGCAGGGGTAACTTTACGTCGGACGTAAGCCCTACGCAAATTGTGTATATTAATGCGCCGGGCGCATCTACATTCGTAAATCGGCTTATTTTACTAATTTGCATATTTTTAATGGGAACGTCGAATGCGTCCACGATACGCTGGCGTAGGCAAGTTACGTCGGATGACTGAAGCCATGTTTTTCGGCGTATCTTGCTTCGTGAATCGCCGCAAAGATGTGACGGTGCACATTTGTACTTACGACGGCGAAAAGCCTTTGTGAATCCGGGCCACAATATTTAATTAAAGGCCTTGAATTGGCTATAAGTAACAATTTTTTCTGGGCCAACGACCATTATTATAAATCAAACTGGTGGTGTAGCCATAGGAGCCAGATATGCCCCTAGTGTGGCCAATTTGTTGCTAAACAAATGGGAACAGGAAAGTATTTTCAAAAATAGAAAAAAATCAGTTTGTTTCTATAGAATTAGACATCTAGCGACATCTAGACGTTATCCAACGAAGCGTACGTCGGCGGAGTAGCCTGGTCACATGCTCTATGCTCCACGTCCCATTCGGCTCCCTGGTCAGAGCCAGCAGCTGCTGCTGGAACGCACGCCAACACAGAGGTGGAGGGTCTTGTGCTTATACTGATAACCCTGCAGCCCCAGTGCCGGGATGGGCACTTTTTAATGTAGCGCCACTTGGTCTATGTGTTTTTTAAATTTTATACAATAAAATAGGTTGTACTATGGAAGTTTGTTTCCGTTACATGTCTCATCTTTAAAATTGGAAGAAAGAGGTCTTCGCATTTCACTCCTGTCTATTGATATGCATGTAGACATTATCCTGCACAAGCGGTTTTGCCATCTTTTTCATTAAAGAGGTTTACACAATCTGGTAAGCACATTACTATTACCGGTGCACTTTGGGTGTCGTACCTGTGAGTAATATGGTGAAGGAGTAAAGTTGTACTATCTGGATTGGGGATATCATTGAGCACAGCAAGATTTCTTTGTTGGTGTTTCTTCCATTGGATTTAAAGCATATATTTGGTTTCATCTGACACTAGTTGGGACTTTATCTATCACATGTTTTGGCATTGGTTGCCTCACTGGACATTTAGTAGTTATATTTATTTATTTTCACAAGATCTATTATTTATTAACTAAATATTGGTATCACCATTGTACACACTAGGAATGAGCCGAACAACCCCCTTTCGGTTCGCACCAGAACCTTCGAACGGACATTTAGAACCCCATTGACGTCAATGGGACTCGAGCGTTCGAATTCAAAAAGGCTAATTTTAATGTCCCATATGCAAGTTGTTGTCAGAAAACTTCTTTGAGAACCCGGTTCTTGCCCCAGGGAACATGTATCAATGGAAAAAACAGTTTTAAAACCGGTCGTTTTTTCTGGAGCAGCGATTTTAATGATGCTTAAAGTGAAAAAAAAAATCCTTTAACCACTTGTCTACTGCCTGCCCTCAAATGACGGCGGACGGAAGACTCCATTGTTCTGACAGGACATCATATGACGTCCTGTCTTTTAAAGCCGCTAGGGGGCACGCGAACGCCGCCGGCGGCGCACGCGTGCACCCGTTGCTTTGCTGGGATCACGGTGCGCGTGCCTGGTGGCAATGATCGCCGCTGGGCACCCGCAATTGCCCAGTAACTGAACTGAAAAAGTGATTTCACACAAAACTAGTCAGGGCTTCCCGAGTGGCACACTGTCATCACCCCACTGGACTACTCAAGGCTGTTACTAGATGGGTTTACCTGCATGCAACTGGCCTGGGCTGCAGGTTTAAGGCTGTTTTTTATACTACAAATTGTGAGTGTTTTATTTATATGAATTTGTATTTAATAAATATGTAAAAAGGTTTTACACTATCGAGGCATCCTTGTCTCTTTTCTATTTATGTGACCATTGCCATTGGAGCCATTTGATTAGATGATCCATGACGGACTGAGTTTTCTTCACTGAACCCAGCAGCTTTGCCAGTTTATATACATGTCTTTTTTGGTCTCCTATAATTAAGAGACCATATTGATTTGGTAAGCAGACTTGCATGCGTGTGTGGTGTAGGTCTCCAGCTGTAATGTCGCTTATCAACCCCAGCCATCATCCATTGTTCCAGATTAAGTTATTTTTGCACCAGGGTGGATGACAAGTCTTTTCCCTTTTCAATCACATTATTTGGACATTGTTGCATATATTAAATAATTTATGTTAGCCCCCTTTGCTTGGTGTTAATTTACTATTTAATAATTTTCAACATTTCTTATATATGCAGATATCAGCACGGACTTATATTTATTTATTTATTTATTTATTTTGGGCTTTGTTGGTGTTTCTATTTTTTTCAACATTCACCATGTGAAATTCTTATACAAACAACTTTCTTTACGCATTTTATGCATATTGTTTGTTTTGACTCATTAGCACGTTTTTTTTTTTCTTTTTTCACATTGTTTTCTGTTTATATGACACAGTAAACCGCAGCTTTATTATTGTTTGTATCACTTTGATATAGTTCATGTTTATCAAATTAGTTTTTTTAGTATTAGCGCAGTTTATACAATTTTTTTCCAAGGATTGTGATAAAGCATCAGTGGACAGGAGACACCTTTTACATAAGAGAATTTCCCTTCCTAGGGGTAGATTTCCTCTCACTTCCTGTTGTCTCTTTCCGTTTGCAAGTAGGAGTCGTTTGTAAGTTGGATGTTTAAAGTAGGGGCCTGCCGTATATACGCTGCAGAAATTTGGGCCCTAGGTGTTGGTGTTGCGACAACACTGCAACCCCTCACAGTTAGTCTTGCTGGCTGCTGGAACGCTCGCTGTGAAATATTAGATCAAGAATTGTAATTACATGCCCCTGTTGAACAGGGGCACAAAAATTGGGCCTTAGGCACTGGTGCTGGTGCCACAACACTGCAACCCCCACAGATACTCTAGTTGTAGCGCAGCAAATAGTCTGCTGCAAACTATTGCATCAAAAATTGTAAATTACACGCCCCTGTTAAACAGGGGCAGAAAAATTGGGCCTTAGCCACTAGTGGCGGTGCCCAGAACCGACAATGTTCTTACAAGCTATCAGCAAGATCATTGAGAAGGAGAAGGATATTCAGTCAGCAGAACAGGGTAGTCACTCAGCATCAGCATAGGCAGTCTCCAAGGGATCTGACATTTTGAAAAAATTATTCAGTTACATCAGCATCAGGTGCTTGATAGCTGGTGGTGATCCAAGCCCGATTCATTTTTGTGAAGGTCAGTCGGTTGACGGAGTCGGTGGAGAGGTGCACCCTGTGATCGGCCACAAAGCCTCCAGCAGCACTGAATGTGCGTTCTGAAAGAACACTGGATGCAGGGCAAGCCAGTAGCTCAATTGCGTACTGTTCAAGCTCTGGCCAGTGATCCATCCTCAAGGCCAAGTAAGCCAGAGGATTTTCCGTGGGAAAGGTGTCCAAGTCTGCTCTTGCCCCTAGGTATTCCCGCACCATGTAAAACAGATGCTGGCGATGGTTGCTGGAACCGGTCATACCTTGGGGCTGCGGACTAAAAAAAAATCTGAACGCATCAGTTAGACGGCCACCTTCTCCACGGCTCCTTCTGTGACTCACCAAAGCCTCAGCAACACGTTGTCCAGGACCAGGATTTGGTAACCCCCCAGTCTCTGGAACGCATTGCACAGACCTTTCTGCAAGGCCTTCAGAAGAAGTTTCATCTTCTGCTCCCTCTGCGACAGCAAGATAAGGTCCGCAACCTTACCCTTGTAACATGGATCAAGGAGAATTGCCAGACAGTAATGATCCCTCTCCTTGATAGCACAAATACGAGGATCCTTACGCAGGCTTTGCAGGATCAGGGAGGCCATGCAGCGTAGGTTAGCAGAGGCATTCGAGGCAGAGTCCTCTGGGTCACTGAGGACAACAGGATCCGCAGCCACCTCATCCCAGTCACGTAAAAGTCCATGGGTTCCTTGGGACTGTAATTGATCCCTTGAAGACTGCTGCTGATGCTGAGTCAAAAGCTCCACCTTCATGCTGCTGATACAATCCTCCTCCTCCTCCTCCTCCTCCTCCTGTGTGCTAGGCGGGCAAGCAGGACCACTGTCTGGATAAATGGGGCCTTGAAAGGTAAGGAAGTCCTCCTCTTCCTCCCTCTGTTCTGCCTCAAGGGCCCTGTCCATTATTTCATGTAGCGTGTGCTCCAACATGTGAATAAGAGGGACAGTCTCACTGATGCATGCACTGTCACTGCTCACCATCCTCGTAGCCTCCTCAAATGGTGACAGGACAGTGCATGCATCCCTGATCAAGGCCCACTGGTGTGGGGAAAAAAACCAAGCTCCCTTGACCCGGTTCTGCTGCCATATTGGCACAGGTACTCATTGATGGCCCTCTGCTGCGCGTGCAGCCGCTGCAGCATGGCCAATGTAGAAATCCATCTGGTGGGCATGTCACAGATTAGGCGGTTCTTGGGCAGGTTGTATTCCCTTTGGAGGTCTACCTGCCCAAGAACCGCTGCACCACCAAATTTCAGAACATGAGAAGAACAGGGAACATGGGTCAGTTGTCCCTGTCGCAGGGCAGAGAGGAGGTTGGTGCCATTGTCGCTAACCACCATTCCTGGCTTAAGCTGGCGCGGCGTCAACCACCTCTGCGCCTGCCCCTGCAGAGCTGACAGAACCTCTGCCCCAGTGTGGCTCCTGTCTCCCAAGCACACCAGCTCTAGCACCGCATGGCATCTCTTTGCCTGCATTCCTGCGTAGCCCCTTGTACGCCTACGGAGCACGGCTGGTTCCGAGGACACATCAGCACAGGAAGAGGCCAAAGAAGAAGAAGAGGGGTGGAGTAGACTTCAGAGACTACCACACAGCAGCCATACTAGCCCAAATACCAGGGTGGTTCCAGCCGCTAAAGAACCCGACATGGGCCCAAGTAGAAAACCACTCGCTCACCACACCCACTTAAGAATTGGCTATTAAGCATCCCCTTAGGCACCCAGGTTTCGCCATCCATGTCATCAACGGTTGAAGCAACAGCTCAAGCGTGGGAAAGACTGGTCTCCCTACATGCCTCTAACCCTGACACATTCCACCCTCCAATCCCTTTGGAATCCCTACACTTCCTCTCACCAGATTTACCACTGCTAAGGTGGTCCCTTAAAGGGATCCATCATCTCCATGATCTACTGCACGAAGGCCGTCCCAAATCCTTTGCGCAACTGCAAACCGAGTATAATCTCTCTGAGTTTGACAGTTTCACCTATCTCAGAATACGCCACTCCTTACGAGCCATACCTCACCCTCTTTACGGTATTCCTCACAAAACATGGGACTATCTCACTGACCCCGCCTCTAAAATTAGGGGCATCTCTCACTTCTACAACGCCTTTCACGACAAATCCAATTTATCCAAGCTGACCCCCCACCTCAAATGGGAATCTGACCTCTCAAACACATTCACAGAACAACAATGGCACTATGCCTTTAAATCTACCTACAAGGCCACAAAATCCTCAGCCCTCTGGGAATTAACTCAGAAAATCTCCCTTAGGTGGTATCTCACTCCCACAAAATTGGCATCCTTTAGCACAAATTATTCTGACACTTGTTGGCGATGTAGACTCGCCAAAGGGGACCTACTGCATGTTTTTTGGAATTGCCCAAGTCTCAACAACTATTGGACTGGTGTCTTCCAGTTGATTGCTGACGTGACCAAAATTAGTGTTCCCCCATCACCTGCTCTAGCAGTCCTCAACCTGACCATCGATGACATCCCTTACCCCATGAGACATTCAACTACACACATACTTCTGGCAGCCTGACTAGTTATAGCAAGACAATGGAAGTCAGATGTGATACCTACCGTGACACAAGCAATAGAATTGGTGACATTACACTTTAGTTATGAGACCATCACGGCAGCCAGCTCTGGTCACTCTCTCAAAACTAGACTACTCTGGCAGCCCTGGATCGACTGGACACAGACTGTACCTACCAAGTAACGTTAAGTTTCCGCACTCCTATGTTGTATTTCTTGAACGAGCAGTACCTATGTTGCATATGTTCTTGTCTTCTGTTTTTCTTTTTGAAATGTTATCACCTTTGCTTCGCTAAGATCCAACTATGTGACGTGGTGGATTTCTGTTTGAATCACCCTTCCTCTCTTGCGGCACTAATGTTCCCATGTGGGGTGCTGCATCAGAGGGGGGGGACAAAACACGTGTTCTGAATCCCCGATGTTGCTTCCCTTATGTTGTTATACCTGACACATTTGCGTAGTGATTGTAACTGGCTTATCATTTGTTAATCATTGTTCTTACACAACGTATATCTCATATTGAACTCTGTAATACCTTTAAAACTAAATAAAAAACCTTTTATTAAAAAAAAGAAGAGGGGTGGAGGAGAGAGGTGTATCACAACCAGTAGAAGTGTTTTGGAGGCGTGGTGGCGGCACAACCTCCAACACTACTGTACCTTGCCCTGCATCCTTCCCAGCTGTCAGCAGAGTCACCCAATGCGCCGTGAAAGAGAGGTAACGTCCCTGTCCATGCCTGCTGGACCATGAGTCAGCGGTAATATGAACCTTACCACTGGCCGCCCTGTCCAGAGAGGCATGGACATTGCCTTCCACATGCCGGTAGAGAGCCAGAATCGCCTTCTGTGAGAAAAAGTGGCGTTTGGGAACTTGCCACTGAGGTACCACACATTCCACAAACTCACAGAAGGGGGCAGAATCTACCAACTGAAAAGGCAGCAGTTGAAGTGCTAGCAATTTTGCTAAGCTAGCATTCAACCGCTGGGCATGTGAATGGCTGGGAGAGTACTTCTTTCTGCGTTGCAGCAGCTGCGGCAGGGAAATGTGTCTGGTACAAACTGCCCCCATGTACTACTAGGTTGTGACACGCCTACATTTTCACCTTCAGGCCTATCAGTGCAGGCTTCAGAGAGGACTGATGGTATAGTGGGGTTGGGGATCCCAGCTGATGAGGGGCAAGTGGAGGTCCGCTTTCTTCTTTGGTGTGGGTCTTTCAGGAATGCTTGCCAACGAACTGCATGGTAGGTCAACATATGTCTAGTCAAGCATGTGGTGCCCAAGCGGTTGATGTTTTGGCCACGCGAGATACGCTTGAGACATATGTTGCAAATAGCAACGGTGAGATCGGATGCACATGTCTCAAAAAAGGCCCACACCAAAGAACTTTTGCAGTAACGCTGAGAAACAGCAGCGCCCTGCACAGGCGTAGCTCTGCGATGTAATGCAGTTGGTGTGCTGCCCTTAAGCTGTCCCCTGGAGGGCATCCTCCCTCTTTGAAGATGTGCCTGTGCCTCCTCCTCCTCCCCTCTCCTATCAGGCACCCACCTAGAGTCAGTGACCTCATCATCCCCTCCCTCTTCATCACTGTCGGAAACCTGGCAGTATGCTGCAACTGAGGGAAGATGACTGCCAGATTGCTGTCCTTCTTGGGCACCCCCTCTCTCTGGGCTCACATTACTGCCTTCCTCTATCTGTGTTCCATCATTGGAGCCTTCAAAACGCTGCACATCTTCATGCAGCATGTACCCAACACTTTGTTTAAACAGTTCGTGGGACTCCTCAGGAGCACATGGTGGGACTAGGGAAGGAGTAAGTGATGCCATAGAGCAGAGGGAAGAGGACGCCTTGGCAGCTACTTTGCCAGACAAAGTACCCTGAGCATGGGTGAGAGGATGAGGAGGATGAGGATGGCTTGGTCATCCACTCTACCAATTCTTCGGCATGTTGCAGCTCAACGCAGCCAGCTGCCGAAAACAAGGGCGACTTGCTGATGAGGATGCACCGTGTCCACAATCAGCACTGTTGCCTGTAGACGCAGAAGCTGCTTGCCCTCGTGACTCTCTGCCTCTCCTTCTTGCCCTTCCAGACATTATAATGTCAAAGGCAGTACACACACCTTGTAGCTTTTGGTGCAAACTGTAGAGGACACGTGCAGTACACAACAAGTAGCTTTATGTGCAAAGTAATGAGCACACTTGCACTTTGCACCACCAAGTGGGTTTAGTTGAAAAGTAAGTAAGTTATGAGCACACTTGAACTATGCACCACCAAGTGGGTTTAGTTGCAAAGCAATGAGCACACTTGCACTATGCACCACCAAGTAGGTTTAGTTGAAAAGTAAGTAATGAGCACACTTGCACTATGCACCACCAAGTGGGTTTAGTTGCAAAGTAATGAGCACACTTGCACTATGCACCACCAGGTGGGTTTGGTTGCAAAGCAATGAGCACACTTGCACTACGCACCACCAAGTGGGTTTAGTTGCACAGCAATGAGTACACTTGCACTATGCACCACCAAGTGGGTTTAGTTGAAAAGTATGTAATGAGCACACTTGCACTATGCACCACCAAGTGGGTTTAGTTGCAAAGTAATGAGCACACTTGCACTATGTACCACCAAGTGGGTTTAGTTGAAAAGTAATGAGCACACTTGCACTATGCACCACCAAGTGGGTTTAGTTGCAAAGTAATGAGGACACTTGCACTATGCACCACCAAGTGGGTTTAGTTGCAAAGCAATGAGCACACTTGCACTATGCACCACCAAGTGGGTTTAGTTGCAAAGCAATGAGCACACTTGCACTATGTACCACCAAGTGGGTTTAGTTGCAAAATAATGAGCACACTTGCACTATGCACCAGCAAGTGGATTTAGTTGAAAAGTAAGTAATAAGCACACTTGCACTATGCACCACCAAGTGGGTTTAGTTGCAAAGTAATGAGCACACTTGCACTATGCACCATAATGTGGGTTTAGTTGCAAAGCAATGAGCACACTTGCACTATGCACCACCAAGTGGGTTTAGTTGCAAAGTAATGAGCACGCTTGCAGTATACAGCAAGTGGGTTTAGGTGCACTGAGCACACGGGCAATACAACATGTGAGAACCCTGCAGCTAGCACAATCAACTGCCTGACATATTAGGAAGAAATAATCTAACTAAACTATACAGTGTATAAATATGTACAACTCCTGGGAAGTATAAATATCCTCTACACACTGTAAATTTAACTGACTAGCCTGCCTGCTCTATCTAGCTAGAAAAAGACAATCTCTTGTCCAACAGAGCATCATTCCTAGTTGGGCCTCAATAAACTGGACCATAAATTTGTCCTTTAATAGGTTTATACATTTTTGGCCTTTAACTGTCCCAGCAGGTAGTTTAAATCCCCCATTATTATCACCATCCCAGCCCTTTCCATCTGAGCAAGGAGTCTCTACCTCCTCGTTAACATTGGGTGGTCTATAATAAACTATATGATTAACTTTGTACTATGCACATCTATATGCAGTTCCACCCATAATGCTTCAGACTCATCACACTCTCCATGAACCAGGTCATCTTTCACATTTTCTTTGAGATCACTTCTCACATAGAGACAGATCCCGCCACCTTTCCTTTTTACCCTGTCTCTCTGAAAGAGTGCATAGCCAGGAATATTAATATCCCAGTCATGTGAGGATTGAAGCCAAGTTTCAGCAATACTGATTACATCATAGCTCTCCTCATGCACCAGAGCTTCCAACTCACCTATGTAGCTTGACAGACTTCTGGCATTGGTTAACAAACACTTTAATGCATTATTACATTTTGCTTTGGTGTTTTTCATATAATTTTTAGTAGTACAAATGGCAATATAGTTTATAATGGCTGTTTGCAACATGGGAACTTTGTCACCTGCCATAACCCTCCCCCATCTATCCCTATTGCACCCTCCATTAATGTCTGACCCCCAACTGACCTGTCTTCCCGATGTAATTCTAGTTCACACTCCCCCTCAATCCTAGTTTAAATACTCCTCCCTCCCCCAGCACAGCAGACCCTCTTCTATTCAAGTGCAAATCGTCTTTAGCATATAGGCTGCACCCCGATGAAAAGTCGGCCCAGTGCTCTAGAAACTCAAATCCCTCCTCCCTACACCAGGTCTTTAGCCATGCTTTCAGCTCTATAATTTCCCCCTGCCTTTCCAGTGTTGCGCATGGCACAGGCAATATTTCAGAGAATATCAAGTAACAAAAAATTGCAATATTATACACTATAGCTATTGCATATATGTATCAATTGTATATCCCTATAATTGCTAGACTATCGAGAGTATGCTAGGCCTAATGATATTAAGTTAGCTATGAAGACATACACATATGCTAGTAAACAATATCATATTTATTTCCCAAGAAAATAGGAATATCACACACTAAACAGCAGATATCTATAGAGCCTATAACAACAGTACATATACTTAACACATCCTCTAGGTAGACCCTTGTTGGCTGATTCCATGGGGCTCTCAAGATGGCAGAGAGAGCCAACAAGCTCCAAATTCCTTCAGCGAAAGAGAGAGCTCTCTGTTGAAAACAGCCCTTTTTACAAAACTCAGTCACAGATTCATCCACCCCCCCCCCCCCGCCCATTGCCAGCCCGATTTACTTTTGGACCATAGTGTTCACAGGGCAATCCTCCTCAAAAAATTATATTACTGACTGTCCTGCAGTACTTGGCCTTGGTGTGGCAGTATTGCACATATCATCTCCATGCACCCTGGGGCGTCGTTGTCATCGCTCTCTTTGAAGCTTGTATCACACCAGGGGGGCTGGAGCAAAGCCCTCTTGCTATGCAGATTCTGATATGTTTCAAAGCTTTGAATGTCCTTACAACTTGGGGCCATCTGACTGTATGAACCAGGAAGCAAAATTCCAGATTAACTCATGTTGCCTTCCAACAATCACCTTGCAGCCTAGTTCTTTAAATTGATTCTTAAGGAGCCTCCACCTTCCATGTATACTGTCATTGGTTCCAATGTGGACCAAAACAGCTGGGTCATGTCCAGCCCCTCCCAGTAATTTATCCACCTGGTAGTACCAGGGAGACAGCAAAACATTTGGTTGAGGCAATGTACTCAGTTTTGTTGCCAGCGGTTTAGACATTCATGGCTGTTTGTTGCGTTATTTTGATGGGACAGCAAATTCCCACTGTTATACAAGCTGTACACTCACTACTTAAATCATAGCAAAGTGTAATTTCTTCAGTGTTGTCACATGAAAAGATATAATAAAATATTTACAAAAATGTGAGGGGTGTTCTCACTGTTGTGAGATACTGTATATACACAGATACAGACATACTTTTAAATACATTAAATAAACATTTTGAAAAGTTTAAACCATTTTTTAATGTTTTATATTTTTATTTTATATATATATTCTTTATTTTAGTTAACATTTTAAGCTATACAAAACAGTGGACAGAAAAAAGGGTAAGGGGAAAGTGAAGGCAAAATTCACCTCAAGGACAAATACTGATATCGGCAGTGCCATAGGTCATTACACCATGACTATAACTATTACTATTATGAGCCCATGCCTGTCCTAGATTTTTGATCTAAGTGGACATTCCCCTCAAACTTTGGGGTCTGGTTCACCTGGACAAGTTGTCCAAATGTGGCATCCACCAAAGTTAACAAAGCAATATCTAGACTAGAAGAGACTAGGGCCTGTCCAGGGGTATGACTGCCATGAGGCCCAGATTGAATCTAAGCGCTCACGAGTTCTCTTGCATGTGGCCATCCATTCCTCTGCTTCCATGATCTCTGTCCCCTTCCCAAGCCAGTCCAGCTCACTCTGAGCTTGTGGGCTATTTCAGTGAATTGATATAAGGCGCTTTGTGGCATTGAGGAGGTGAGGGAGAGCACTGCGTTTATAGTGAGAGAGTGGGATGTGGGGTGAAGCAGAAAGTGCTTCGGGGGAAAAAGGTATGTCGATACATAGATTATCCGATATGTGTCTGCAGACAGCAGAGTGATATCAATAAACAGTCACACCAAATATGAAGGAGTGATCCCCTCTGCCCGCATCACCCTCCAGCACAAAAGATTTTCTAATGTTTTAATACATTTTACCAACCCCCTGAGGAAGACCACATGGGTCGAAATGCATCAGGACATCATCACAACAGACATATGATATGTGATGCTGTAATTTTGTGTTTGCATTTCTGTAATGTGGAATGCTTTTGTTATCCCCTAACCAGAGTCTATATTTTAATGGCAACATGCTATTGACCTTTATATTTTTCTAAATAAAGTACTTTTATACAATTCCTTTTGAATCCGGTTGTATTGCTGCTTTAAAGCCCCATTAGGGGAACCTTCCCATATTGTTCGTTTTGGGGTGTGCAGCTCCAATACCTCTCATATGTGTCTTTCCCATGCTACATAATTTTGGGTGGTTGAACACCCCTTCCCTTTTGATACAGGAGAAATGTGCAAGATATATTGGTCCTTAGAATTGAACTAGATATGACCGTAGAGATTAACAATGAAGGATTTAAATATGGTTTAATGTTGGTTCATTCTGTATGTTGCTGCTATTTACAAGTTGTATTTGCATAAATTCATGTATATAAATTTGTCAATCATCCTATCCGTTGCAGAGGCTGGTGTGTTCCTACTTTCCTTGATGTCTCCTCGGGTGGGGGTTCGGCCTCTTATGGCTTCCCTGCAGGGTGGTGGGATGCAGAGTGTTTCTGCGTTCCCCAACTATGCTCTAACAGGCAGCCAGAATTCCTTTTGGCCGCTGGAGGGAGCTACATTCCGGGACACCGAGGCAGTCGCACCATGGCTGCTTCTCTAGCAGCCTAGGATGCCACATCTTGGAGATGGAGGAGGGAATGGCACCTACAGCCTATCATTTGACTTTCCCTAATTTCAGGAAGCCCTATAATTAACACCAGGTTGCATAAAGATCAAGACAGGATCCAATGCATCTCTGAACTGATGGTCATTCCACACATGTAAGTACTCTATACAACTATAATGGATCGCTGAGATTTCAGATTTGGGCTACCATCATGTGAACTTATCTTAGATCTAAAGCCTAGTACACATGATCAGTCCGAAGGACTGTTCTCATCGGTTAACGAATGAAGCTGACTGATGGTCCATCGCGCCCACACACCATTGGTTAAATAACCGATCGTGTCAGAATGCGGTGACGTAAAACATAACAACGTGCTGGAAAAAATGAAGTTCAATGCTTCCGAAGCATGCGTCAACTTGATTCTGAGCATGCATGGATTTTTAACATTTTAAAGCAAGTTGGCTTTTTTTTTTTTTTTAACCGAAAGGTTAAATAACCTATGGGGCCCACACACGATCAGTTTTGACCGATAAAAACGGTCCATCAGACCGTTGTCCTCTAGTTATCCTATCGGTGTACGAGGCCTAACACTGCATTTTGGTCCTCGTTTATGTAGCTTTTGGCTTCTTGCATAGCTGCAGCCAGGTATCCAATTATATGCAACTGGGGGTCTACAGCTCTCACATTTATATTAAAGCACATGATGTTTCAATCAATATACAGTTTGCGTGTTTGCACTCCCTGTCACTATACATTGTTATGATTAAAGCACATTTTAACTGCTTTGTCTCACAGTCATTATTTTTTACACACATTTCCAAACTAGCATTAGATTCCTAGTTGAATTTACCGTACACACCTTTCAAATGAATTAGATTTTACATTAATTTGCATTTTACACATCCTTTCTCATTACCTTTTATTCCCCTGCACTACTCCACCTTGCATAGTGCAATTCACGTCTCACACCTCATATCTCATTTAATTTTTAACCTTTTCATTTACCCACACTTGCCTACCTCTCACAACAAACAACCAATTACTTTACCATTTTTCCTTTCCACACAATAACATATCATTATTACAATAACATATATATACAATAATAATAAATAATATAAAAAAAAAAATAATTACAATAATATATAAATATATTAAATAGTAAATGTAGTAAAAAACTCTCTTAGTGTTCAAAACTAGAATAGAAAAGCAAAAATTATAAATATGGAAAGTACAGCGCTAAATAAAATACAAAGTCAATAATAATAATAATTATTAAATAAATAAACAATTTGTGAAAAAGTGACACAATAAGAGAACAATTATATAGTTCAAATACTGTCAGAAACCATGAATTACACTGAGACAGAAGTACAGTTAAATCACACTTGTTTAATAATAATAATAAAAAGGTAAACAGAGTAAGTGTAGTCAAAACATAGCCAGAGTTCAGTAACCAGATCGGGTAGCCAAGCCAATGTCAGAGAGCCAGAGATAAACCTAGTAGTAGAAAATCAGAGGAGGACAGGGGCATATACATCCGAGGATAAGACCCAAGAGCGTTCCTCCGGACCGTACCCTCTCCACTGCACCAGGTACTGTATGTGCCCACGGAACCTAAGGGAGTCAACAATAGACTGTACTTCATACTCCTCATAGTTCTCAACCTGTATAGGGTGAGAACGTGGCACCAAGGTGGTGAAACAGTTGCAGACCAAAAGGTTTCAATAAGGAGACATGAAACACATTAGAGATACGCACTGGAGAAAGCAAGCTGAATTCCCAACTATGCACAAAAGGCTTGTCAGAACCGGGACACAAACTGACTTCCCCTGTCAGAGACAATGACCGGGTAGGCCATGTAAGCGAAAGATCTCCTAAGCAAAAATGGAAGCCAGTGCCTTAGAAGTAGGCAACTTCTTAAGTGGAATACAGTGAGACATTTTCGGGAACCGGTCAACCACCATAAGGATAACTGTATTGCCCTGGGAGTTGGGTAACTCCACAATGAAATCCATAGACAGGTGGGTTCACGGCCTCTTTCCATTGGGTATGGGTTGTAGGAGGCCCACTGGAAGCTGTCGTGGAGTCTTACTCTGGGCATACACGGAACAAGCAGCTACGAAGGAGGTTACATCATCACGTAGACTAGGCCACCAGAATTGTTCCAAACTGCCCCAAAAGCGTTGATTCCTCCCAGCGTGGCCAGCAGCCTTGGGAGAATTGTAAGTCTGGAGCACGGCAGTATGGACAAAGCAGCAGGCACACGTTTTCTCAGGAGGGGCATCGACCTGAGCAGCAAGAATTTTGTCTCTCAAAGGAGAAGCGAGACTGGTGCAAACCATAGCCAGAATACGATCAGGAGGAATCACAGGAACCGGAACCGACTCCATCTTGGAAGTGGAGGAAAATTGTTGTGACAAGGCATCAGCCCTTACATTCTTAGTACCGGGTAAGAATGAGACAATGTAATTAAAACTCAACAAGAGCCCATCGCGCCCTTCTGGGAGAGAGGCATTTAGCCTCAGACAAGAATGTGAGATTCTTATGGTACAGTGGTACCTTCGAGGAGATGTCTTCATTCTTTCAGGGCTAAAATGATCGCCAACAGCTCTCTGTCACCAATCTCGTAATTTCACTCCGCATGTGACAATTTCTTGGAAAAGTAGCCAGACGAATGCATAGCGCTGTCAGAGCTAGGCCGTTGAAATAGAAGAGAGCCAACTCCAGTCTCAGAAGCATCAACTTCAAGGATAAAAGGCAACATAGGATCAGGATGTGCCAATACTGGAGCAGAAACAAAGGCAGCCTTGAGACTGTCAAAATCTTTAATGGAGTCTGAAGACCAACTCTGTGGGTTACCGTTCTTTCTGGTCATATCAGTCAGGGGCTTGACCAGAGACGAGAAGTTACAAATAAACTTCCGATATCAGTTGGCAAAGCCAAGAAAACGCTGCAGAGGATGTAAACCCATGGGTCGAGGCCACTTTAGGGCAGCAGAAAGTTTCTCTGGGTCCATCAAAAACCCAGCCGTTGAAATGACATAACCCAGGAATTTGTCCTGTTCACGATGGAATTCACACTTCTCCAGTTTACAATAGAGATTGTGTAAAAGGAAGGGAAAAGGGAATGGGAATAATTTGCGCTTAGTGAAGAATGTATGTTAGTGAAACAATTAAGATATGGTCCTGAGAAGGACGTCCTGCTGCTAAACACTACAACTTAGATATAAAGTGTAAAGAAAAATGTGCAAAAACAGTGTAGCGCTGGACAGCATATACCACATAAGTATCTAAAGTACCAGGTGTAAACAGTGATAATCTATAAATAATAACAATCAATATGTGAATACACAAAAGCTATAAGTGCATAGGTTATTATAACACTGTACCAATCAATATGGTACTGAGCATAAAGTACTTATAAATATCAACAGATAAATAAACAGTGTAAAAATAAAGTGACCAATTCAGCATATGAAGTGCAAAACAAATAGAGTCTACAGAAAAAAGCTGGGAGTTATTAGCCCCTTCCAATGCAGGTGATGAAAAGATGCAAACAATGAAAGTCCAATTAGGAGATCCACAGGTGAGAAAGGAGGGAGATTTCAGACATCAGTGGCCCACCACCAGTAGAAATAAAGGCTTACCAGAAAGCCTGTGACTATCCCTTTCAAGAGTAGTCTAAACAGGCATAGCAGGAAATTCTGATCCTTTGGGGTGTCAGGAAGGAATCCGCATCTCTCCACAGATTAGATGGTAGAATCCACAGCTCCTCATGGGGTTAACCACTGCTTCCAAATGGAACTTGCATAGATGTATGTGAGCGTGTGTTTATCAAACACCATGTGGGGAAAAAGAAAGGGACAATCCCATAGTGTAGGTGTAAAAAATGAGAGGGTTTAAACAGCTTAAAACAGCTTAAAATACTCTCATTCATAGAGAGTAATACAAAAGTTCTTGCAAGGATAAAAAGCTCTGTATAAATATCAGACCGCCTAAGGCCGTTAGCGCATTCGCAATGTGAGTGTGTCTGCCCGACGATCGTTTCGTCGTAATGACATCATCAGGGGCACCTATTCGCAATGTGAGTGTGTCTGCCCGACGATCGTTTCGTCGTAATGACATCATCAAAGCCTTTATTTCTACTGGTGTTGGGCCACTGATGTCTGAAATCTCCCTCCTTTCTCACCTGTGGATCTCCTAATTGTACTTTCATTGTTTGCATCTTTTCATCACCTGCATTGGAAGGGGCTAATAACTCCCAGCTTTTTTCTGTGGACTCTATTTGTTTTGCACTTCATATGCTGAATTGGTCACTTTATTTTTACACTGTTTATTTATCTGTTGATATTTGTAAGTACTTTATGCTCAGTACCATATTGATTGGTACAGTGTTATAATAACCTATGCACTTATAGCTTTTGTGTATTCACATATTGATTGTTATTATTTATAGATTATCACTGTTTACACCTGGTACTTTAGATACTTATGTGGTATATGCTGTCCAGCGCTACTGTTTTTGCACATTTTACAATAGAGATTGTTCTCTCTTAGTTTATGAAGCACTTGACAGACATCTGTGTGGTGGCTCTCCAGGGATTTGGAAAATATGAGGATATCGTCCAGCTAAACAACAACACATAAACTGCAACAAATCTCAGAGGACATCGTTAATAAACTCCTGGAAAACTGCTGGAGCCTTACAGAGGCTAAAGGCATGAAATACTCATAATGACCTGTTCTGGTATTAAACACAGTTTTCCACTCTTCACTCTCCTTAGATCTGTCGAGATTGTATGCCCTCAAATCAAGCTGTGTGAAAACTGTTGCTCCCTTGAGGCGGTCAAATAACTCCGTAATCAATGGGATCGGATAGGCATTCTTAATAGTGAGAGTATTAAGACCCCTATAATCAATGCAAGGTCTCAGTTCACCACTCTTTTTTTTAGTTGTTTATTTATAAGTTTTTGCAAGACATACAAAAGAAAATGCATTGGAATCATTAACATTTTGAATCGATGCAGATATACAATGTCTTAAAGAACTACAGAATACAATTAAATTGTACAAGGTAAGGTACAGCGATGTGATTAAACAGTTGCCTTGAGTGGGAGAAAAATAAATAAAAAATTCAGTCCCATGAATAAGAGAAAAAAAAAATGAAAGTAGTAAAATTAGTTTGAAACAGCCTATTATCACAGCCGTACAGGAGTAGTAAAAGTAATGAAAACATACTGTATAACCTTATACAAAGAACTGTACAAGTTCACCACCCTTCTTCACAAAAAAGAAACCAGCACCAGCAGGAGACGAGGATTTGCGGATGAAACCTTGAGGAAATTCATCTGCAACATACTCCTCAATGGCCTTATCCTCCTTAAACCCAGCCACGAGGGCATATGGCACCAGGTTGAAGGTCAATTGCGCAATCATACGACCGATGTGGTGTCAAATTATGTCTTCTGCCGGGCTCCTTCGATATCTTCTGCTCTGTTGCTCTCTCTTTTGCCAGCGGTTGACTGGTCTTCTTTCGATGTTGACACAATGCTCTCTCCCGCTGTAATGCCGTGTGCACGGTGCACAATGACTTATATTGGCATGGGGCGTGGTCACCGGGTGATGTCATCTGGTGATCCCGCCCCTTATGACATCACCACCCGGAGCATGATGAGACAGTTTATTAGGCAGCTCCGGGGTCTTTCCCTACTTCGGGGGTCTCTCCTGACTTCTCCACTCTCTTCGGGCCTCTTTTTCGCGCTCTCCGGTACTTCTCCCACTGTCTGAGTGGGAGAAGAGCAGAGGGAAGAAGACGGCGGAGAAGACTGGGCAACCACTAGCAGAAGAGCAGAAGATAGTGGAGGAGCCTGGCAGAAGACACCGGATAGCATGGAGAAGAGGCCGGAGAGCACAGAGACGTCAGAAGAGACTCCCAAAGTCGGAAGAGACCCCCGAAGCTGCCTAATAAATTACTTTGTGTGTTTTATTTTTGACGCTTTTTTTCCAGGTGAATGGATAAGGGTACGATGTACCCCATACTCATTCACACAGGGTGAGGGGCCAGGATCTGGGGGCCCCTTATTAAAGGGGGCTCTCGGATTCCGATAAGCTCCCCGCCCACAGACCCTGACAACCGACAGCCAGGGTTGTTGGGAAGAGGCTCTTGTCCTCATCAACATGGAGACAAGGTGCTTTGGGGTGCTTGTCCCCACCCCCTTTCCTGACCAGCTGGGCTGCATGCTCAGATAAGGGTCTGGTAGGGATTTTGGGGGGACCCCCACGCAGTTTTTCCGGCATAGGGGTTCCCCTTAAAATCCATACCAGACAGAAGGGACTGGTATGCTCTTGGAGGGGGTACCCATGCCGTTTTCTTTTTATTTGGCATGGAGTTCCCCCTCAAGATTCATACCAGACACAGTGCCTGGTATTGTCAGGGACACAGGGCAAAGTCGGATCCAAAGTAGTATGACTGTCGTGTCGTACCAGTGTGAACCCAGCCTGAAACTGACTGAAAGCTTTGCAGATGATTTGGTAAAATTATGATCTCTTATACAATTTGGCAAAAGCGACAACCATATAAATGTTATAACTGGTACCATGCTTTGCATCTTAGCTTTTATTTTTTTATTAAAATTGTATACTTGCCATAGGTTCTTAGCGCTTTAACTTTCTACCAGGTTGACTTTCTTGTTGTTTTTTTACTATTTGATCCAAAATGAGCACAAAAAAATGCCTCAAGTCTTTATTAAAGCGGAGCTCCACCCTAAATCAAACATAATCTCAATAGCAATAATGCTCATAAACAATGTTCAATCCGATATTTTCATTAAAAAACGTTTTACAGTACCATATAAACACGATTGGCTTCCGGTCTGCAGCCCTCGGGTTTCCGTCGGGTTTTCCATTGTTTCCTGTCCATCGCAATGTCTTCTGGGAGCTTGTGTCATAGCTCCCTTGTTAGCATATTCAGCCCTGTGAGAGGAAACATCGCGCGTGCAGCAGGAAGTGACGCGCGATGTAAACAAAGGAAGGAGGGCGGGCGTTTGAAAAATCTTCATTACAGGACAGATTATTGGAACAGAGACGCTGACGCCACTGCTCCCGGGTGCTAGTGCGCATGTGCAATATCGAGCGGTGGATGCTGTTATTACAGCGTCACCGCAAACAGGAAGTCTCCGCTGGTGGGATTGTAATGCCCACACTGAAGATGGCAACGGCTGACCATCCGAAATATAACTTATTATTACACATAGCAACAGATCGGTACGGACGTTTAAGAAGAGAAACGTGAGTTTACTTAAGCCTGCACATTAACTATTTAACTACCTCCAAAGAAAAAAAACGTTTTAGCATGGGAGATCCGCTTTAAGAATTTTGCATTAATAGTTCTATTAGACATTAACATCTACTTGTAAAAACATAAGTAACATTTCTTCTGCTCACTAGACTAATATAATAAAAAAAGATTGGATATATCCACTTACTCCAGCAGGGAAGCACGATGCACAAATGTTTTCCTTCTTTCAGACATTGATCCTTGGGGTCTAAATCACAAACAGCAATACAATGTATTTTAATATAAAGTATATTATGTACATATGAAAATGTAGTGACCTTGCATAACAACATAGCAAATGGCAAAAAAAAAAAAGCTTGATTTAGTTTTCTCCTAACTGGATGCCAAATGGAAAGAGTGGTTATATCCAGCAGGGAAGGGATTTTGGTCATACAATGTCACAATACACTACTCCCCATTAGTGATTAATTGGGGAAAAAAAACCCAGAAAATACAACAGATAACAGGTACTACTTTAGAAGCATCACCATAAGGCTTAATTCACACATTGAACAATGGCAGACGTTTTGCCGCACTGCAAAACCTCAGGGAGACGCAGAAAACAATGGTTTCCTGTGTGTCCCATTCACAACGTAACGCAGTCTGGGGCTGTACTAAAATTCCATGTTATCGCAGTGCACTGTGCCAAATCGCAAGGCACAGTACAGGAACGCAGTTGCGGAACTTCAGCCCGCAATGTACTGTGGACGGTTGGCCTGTGCAACTCTGCCTGCATTGATGCATGCCCCACCACTGACAGCCTCTGTGATTGTACACAGTAGGAGTCTGTCAGCAGATCCTGGCCAATGATTCATGACTGGGATCTGTTGATCATCTGTGTCCAATAACAGCCCACAGCCCTGTTCTATACAGTATGTTGTTGGTATTATTGACAAAACAGCACACATTACACATTATTAGGCACACATTTAACCCCTTGATTTCCTTAGGTGTTAACCCCTTCCCAGCCAGTGTCATTAATACAGTGACAGTGTATAGTATGATCACTGTATTAGTGCCACTGGTGATGACAGTGCCAGTTAGTCAGTTCCCCCCAGTGTCAGTGTCAGTTTGCCTGCTGCACTTTCGCAGCCCAATTATAAGTGGCTGATCCCCATCAAAAAAATAAATAAATAAAACATCCAATATATTTGTAGCAATACCCTCGAAGGGGCTGCTGAGAATAGATGGGATGGCATGTTATCTTGTGGCTCTGGTGAAATCTCTAGGGTGAATAATTCGTACAGCAACAGTAAAGGAATGTCCGCAAGGGGAATGTCTCTTTTATATGTACTCTTTATTACCCATCCGGGTAAAAACAGTTAACAGGTGATGGAAAGGGATAGACGAAGGTTGAAAGGAGAACAGCAGATTCAGGCGTTCAATATGGAAACAGTCCTTCTTCCGACAACACTTTGATTTCTTCGCCACTCCAGCCTGAGTGGGTATAGCGTACCTGGACAGGTCTCTCTCACCGACCTGGCAGCCAGACTATCACTCAGAACTTAGAAGGATGTCTCTGCCACAGACTCTTCTGAATAAAAGTCAGGGAAGCGCCTCTGCCACAGGCAGATTCTCTGATTGCAGATACGGAGGAGCCCCTCCTAAATAAAGTTTTGCCTGAATCTTCTTCTTAATGTCGCCCAGGTACCGACTGAAAGAGGAGTCAATCCTTCAGTGTGTGGTAACCTCGATCCCCAGTGGTTTGTCAGAATCCCAGCCTCTCATTGGTGCTCCTCAGATGGACTCCCCACCGAACAGCCACACTTGCTTGGGATCTTCAAAAGTGGGAACCCAGTCGATCACTGAGTGCCCATCCTGCTTGAATGTTCCAGGCCCACATGGCCCAGAAACCAGGAACACCCACCAGGTAGGCCATAATGCTAGGGGCGCGGTGAATGTGGCCACCCTAAAGGTGGGTACCACACTTCGAGAAGAAAAATAACCCAGACCAATGGCATCTGTTCAATAAGTACCCTCTCCCAGCATGCCCAGCGAGGAAACTCTCCCCTGATTGGCTGCTGGGAAAAGCACCCAAGTCCTGACTCCACTGCTGCCACCTACCATCCTTGGGTGGAACAACACCCCAGGCATGACAGAATGAGCCCACAGTACAGCCAAGCTAAAACAGAGACCCCACTAAATAATCACAAATTGAGATAAGAGTCACTTACTCTCTGATTATCCCTTAAATTTCAAATAGCACTGGTACTTGGAAATACACAGGCGCTACACATTCAATGCCTTGAAAAAGTATTCTTATTCCTAATTTCCGCATATTACAACCAAAAACGTAAATGTATTTCATTGGGATTTTATGGGATGGATCAACACAAAGCGGCACATCATTATGATGTGGCAGGAAAACTATACATGGTTTTCAACTTTTTCTTACAAATAAATGTAGCAGTACTCCCGAAGGAGCTGCTGATTCGTTTTGGGTCTACTCTCCAATCTATTCACCCCTTTAAGTGGCTCAAACCCTCCCTTGGCACACCAGGCAAATGCAAATGTATTGTGAATCCCACATTGGCTAGGACCACAATACCACACACATAAAATATACAATGACATGCAATATTGTTACCTTTCTCTGAATGCAGTCCTCAGGAGCAAACACACCTCACACAATCAATATAGTAAACCAAGGGGTAACTTTACTTGGTATGTAATAAGAACAGATAAAAGATCAACAATAGATTACAAATATATGCATATATACAGCTGACTCTGCAAGGGCCTTTGCGAAAGTCAGTAAGAACCAACTAAAATACTGTTATATGTTATAAGATCTAAAAATAACTATAAATAGTCTATGCTCGCGAGATTCCCCTAGTGGGCAATTCCTTCAAGTACAGTTGGGAATAACCTTGACCATGCCTGGCCTAGATAACTCCAGAATGTTCCTCAGGGTGAGATCTATTGTACATATGTTGGTGCACTTTAACTTGTTTGTAATCCAAAGGGGTAGTCAAGCTAAGTCTAGGGGTACGATCAATACAGGTGCTTGCGGAATGATCCTTAAGTAAGTACTGGTCAGCTTGGCTAGCGTGGCTTCCAGGCGTTATGTCTCTTGAGTAAATCAACAAATAGTATGCTATTCCGATATGCGAAGCACTAAGAAGTCACAAGGCTAAAGTAGTATTGAAAGCTTTGGGCCACTGCCCTCTCACCCGAGCAGACCTAGTCCGCCTGAGTTCCTCACGACAGACACGCTGATCGGTGACCACTCTGCAACACACAGTCTCCGGTCTCTTGCTTGCCACTTTTACAATCGTCAGCTGGTGGAAGACTCCGGTCTCTTGGAAGCACAAGCTGGATGCACATGATCTTGTCTCTCTCCGGATGGCTGGTCCCGCTACACAAATATCTAAAAAGTGTGGCATGCAATTGTATTCAGCCCCCTTTACTCTGATACTCCTAGCTAAAATCTAGTGGAACCAATTGCTTTCAGAAGTCACCTAATTAGTAAATAGAGTCCACCTGTGTGTAATTTAATCTCAGTGTTAATTCAGCTGTTTCCATCAGTGCTCATCTGCACCACTGCAGTGCCACATCAGTCCCACCTGTGCCCACCAGTCCCACCTGTGCCCACCAGTGCTGCCTGTTCCCACCAGTGCCGCCTGTCCCCACCAGTGCCGCCTGTGTGCTAATCAGTGCCACCAGAGCCACACCAGTGCAACCAGAGCAACACCCGTGCCACTACAGTGCCACCTGTGTCCACCAGTGGAAAAAAAGGGGGGGTGATGTCTGCGCTGTGAGAAGTGGGTGAAATCTAAAGGAGACACAGGAATAAATCCCTAGGCTAGTGACCATGGGTGGAACAGGGGGGGGGGGATGTGTGGGGGCAAGTTCAAAACAGAGTGATAACATACATGAATATTGTGTCAATACGTAAGACGTCTATGTAGCAGATATCAGAAAATGCACTCATATGGAAAAAATAAATAAAAATTATATATATGTACACAATGTGCTAGTACATATAATGTTATAGTACATATATTGTGAAATCAGGAAAAGCTTCCCACTAAGGGCGCCCCTGGGTGTATCGCACAGTGAGCAATGCAAATGATAACAAATATGGATCAAGGTCACAAAAATATATATGTACACAATGTGCTAGTACATATAATGTGATAGTACATATATATATACAATATATGTACTATCACATTATTCGGTAATTCGGTAATTTTAGGGCGTAAATACCCTTCACTGTTAGGCCCTTGGAGCTCCTGCCATGACATTGCACAAAATGCTTAGCCAGTGGTTTTTCGGGGGCTTTTTCTTTATCATTGATCTCTCTCAGGTGTTCACCTATACAGATTTTTAGGGTCCGTTTTGTCTTGCCCACATAAATCTTTGGGCACGGACAAGTGATCATGTAGATGATACGTGAGGAAGAGCAGTTGATTAGGTTTCTGATTTCGAACAAACCAAGTCCATAGGCGTCGGAAAAAGTTGATGTCCTATGTACGTATGGACAGATGGACAGATTTGGCACTTGGTACATGGGGACATGCCTAATGTGTGAGGATAGCTAGAAAGCCACGTAGTGTCTGGCTCCCTAATGAATTTGGACCTAATCAACATGTCGCCAATGCTTCTGGGCCCACGTGCTACCAGCTTTGGTGAGTCACTCACTATCTGGGCCAAGACTGGGGTATTAGTCAAAATACCCCAGGGTTTTTCCAGAACTTGGTGCACAGAGTCCCATTGAGACCCAAAAGGGGTAATGATTCTTATTGGTTCCTGCAAATTTTGAGGGAGTTTTTCCACCGATCTTTTTTTGGCTAATAAATCAAGTCGATCGCGGATTGCTGCTCTCTTTTTAGCATTTTAATTTGACTATGCGAATAGCCGTGTTTTCGCGAAATCGCATGTAAAGTTCTTGACTTTCTCGTCTGTAGTCACAGCTATTTGAGCAGTTCCGCTTGATGCGTAGAAACTGTCCAACAGGAATGCCATTCTTTAGCCAGTGTGGATGGTGGCTGGTGGCATATAGTAGAGTATTTGCAGCAGTATCCTTTCGGTACGTGCAAGTACTTAGTTGGCCCTGCTTGATGGATATCTGCAGGTCAAGGAAGGACAGTTTTTCAAAATCAAAGGTATATGTGAGATGTATATTCCTCTGAGTTTGATTGAGTTTGGACATAAACAGGTGTAGGGAGTCAACAGAACCTCTCCATAGCATTAGGACATCGTCAATGTACCAACACGGTTAAGTACATAGCGGCGGTACATTAAGGACGTGTAAACGTCTTCCTCCTCCCAGCGACTGAGGTGGAGGCACGCATAGGCAGGAGCCCATGCCGCCCCCATCGACGTCCCCCTAATTTGGTGGTAGAAATTATTCATGAATTGGAAGAAGTTGTTATACAGCGCAAACTCGAGGATCTCGAGAATGAATTCATTCTGGGATCCCGACGTAGGATAGGTAGAATCCAAGAAAGTTTCCACTGCTTTAATGCCAACCGGATGGGGTATTAATGTATACAGTGATTCGACATCAATGCCGACCAACAGTTTCCCATCCAGTTGATCACATGTGCCAAGTTTATTGAGCTTAGCTAATACATGCTGAGTATCCTGTACAAATGATTTGAGATCTGTGACCATCTCCTTCAGGAGTAGGTCCAAATACTTCCCTATTCGTTCCAAGGGGCCCTGGCAGGCAGACACAATAGGTCTGCCTGGCGGGTCCTTCAAACTTTTGTGGACTTTAGGGATGATATAAAAGGTGGGGATGTTATAGTCCTGTATCGTGAGGTAGTTATATTCCTTGACTGTTAAAAGACCCTCGTCCTTAGCCAATTTCAATTTAAGGTTGAGTTCATCAATGACCGCGTGTAGGGGGTTGTGGTCAAGTTTCCGATATGTGGAAACATCGCTAAGTAGGCGTTTAGCCTCTCGCTCGTATTGTTGTTGGCATCAAGTAACACCACATTGCCCCCTTTATCGCTGTTCTTGATGACAATGTTCTTATTATTCTGTAAGTCTTTTAGGGCATATCTTTCACCGGACGTAAGGTTGTCTATAGATTTCTTGGTCCAGTAAATTTTTTCTAAGTCGGTCTGGACCATGTCAAGGAATAGGTTGAGCCACCTATTCTTTAACAGTGGAGGCATTTTAAGTGACTTTATTCTTAGATTTCCACGTCATACTAATATAGGGAGTTCCTCTTCAGGGGTAGCGTTCTCATCCAGGAGGGAATTCAAAATATCAAGTGCTTGTTGATCCTCAATTTCTATTGCATCAATATTGACACTGGTTAAGTCGTCCTTAGTATATAAAGATCGAAAAAATACTTTGCGTAAGAATGAATGAATGAAGACTTATATAGCGAAGCACATGCAAACTAAATTGCCTCTGGGCGCTTGATGTTCCTGTCTCCTTTGATATCAAAAGAGATGAGTCTTGATCTTTCTCCTGAACGCTAAGTGGTTCTCCTCCAACCGAAGGCTGGTTGGTAAAGCGTTCCAAAGTCTGGGACCTTGGATCGCAAATCTTCTTTCTCCTTTGGACTTGTAATTGGCTTTCGGTATCTGGAGTAGATTTTGATTGGTGGATCACAGAACGCGATTGGGATTATGAGCTTTTATTTTTTCGCATAGATAATGGAGAGCATTCCCATGGATACATCTATGCGTTAGACAGAGTGCTTTAAAAGTGATTTTGTCTTTTACTGGCAACCAATGAAGGGATCTCAGTGAAGGTGAGATTGATTCCCAGGGTTTTTTCCCAGTCACAAGTCTGGCGGCCCTGTTTTGAACGACTTGCAGACGAGTAATCTGGTACTTGGGGAGTCCGAGGTAGAGGGCATTTGCATAGTCCAGTCTGGAGTTTACAATTGCTCCCACCACGACCGCTATGTCTTCTTTGGGTATAAAAGGAGTAAGTCTGCATAGTAGGCACAGCAGATGGTGAGATCCGCTGACTACTGACCCTATTTGTGCGTCCATTGTCATATAGGAATCAAAGATGACCCCAAGACTTTTGACTCTGGCGCTAGGGGTGATGATTTTGCCCAGAATGGGCGGGGGTGTCCATGTTGTTGCAGGTTGATTCCTACGCTTGGCGTGAAACAGAAGTTCTGTTTTCACTCCGTTGAGTTTAAGATAACTTTGTCATCCAATTCTCTATCAAAGAGAGGCAAGTCTCTAGATTGAGGTGGTGATCCTTTTTATTGCCAATGCGGAAATACAGTTGCGTGTCATCTGCATATGAGTGGTAAAGCAGTTTTTGGCTGCTGATAATTTCAAAAGGAGGATGAAGATAGATGTTGAATAACACCGGCGACAGAGGGGATCCTTGAGGGACTCCGCACGATACTGTGCATTTTTCAGAAGTGAAAGGTCCTAACTTCACTGTTTGCGATCGGTTTTCCAAAAAAGAGGAGAACCATGATAAATCACCTTCTGCAACTCTGGCTACTTCAGCTAGCCGAGTCAGTAATAGTTTGTGGTCGACAGTGTCGAAGGCTGCGCTTAGGTCCAACAGAACCAGAAGACAAGATTCTCCTTAGTCTGCGGCCTCAAAAGCGTCGTCCCATATTTTAAGCAATGCGGTTTCCGTCCCATGTCCAGGACGGAAACCCGATTGAAATGGATCAAGTAGCTTGTGGGTATCTAGATGCTGTTGCAGCTGTTGTACCACTACTTTTTCCATTACCTTTGAGAGTACGTTTAGGCCTGTTATGGGACGGCGGTGGAGTGGGTCCTTGGGGTCTAGGGTGGGTTTCCGGATGGGTTGGATTATGCCCTCTTTCAGCTGGGAGGGCACTATGGCTTCCTTGAAAGACTGGTTGATAAGCTGCGTGATAGGAGGTGCCAGGATGTTGGCGCATTCCTTCAGCAGTTTAGTGGGGATGATATCATTTGGCGCTGTGCTGTTACGCAAAGCACTAATGATATTTTTTGTGGCATAGATGGTGATGGGTTCCAGAGTGAACTTACCTGATGATGGAGAATTACAGTGGGTATTGTGTGAAAAATTGCGGGGGGGGGCTGAGGGGGGAATTGTTTTGCTGAATGCTTTCCCGGATTCCCTCGATTTTATTAATGAAGTAATCCGATAATTCATTGAAAAATTCTTGTGAGTCGTGTTGGGGACTTCAAGACATCCTGGTTTCATGGTCTGAGTGACCAGCTTGAAGAGTTTGCGTGGGCGGTTCAGGGCACTGTTGATAGCCTCGGAAATTTTTTTTTTGAAGATTTCTTGGTGGTATTTTCTTGTTATTGCCTTGTGGGTGGACAGATTCTCCTCTGAAGAGCTTCTTTTCCAGACGGCTTCCGCCCTTCTGCGCTCTCGCTTCAGTAATGACAGCTGGTTGTTAAACCAGCTGGAGTTGGTTTTCCAGATGCGGGTTTTGCGTTTCGGCGCTACTAAGTCCGCTGACTGAAGTAGGGCTGAGTTTATGGCATCTAGTGTTTCTATGGCCGTATGATGCGGTTGGATTGTTTTTATTTTTTCCCTTAACGTGGTTTTGAAGAGTTCCGAATGGAGCTTCTTCTGACATCTAGTCCAGTGTGTTGTCACTGGTTTTGATGTTTTTGTTAAGGGGGGGATATTGGAAATAATGAATTTAATTGCATGGTGATCTGTCCATGGCAACGGTTCATTTTCCAAATTTTTTATTTCCAGATCTTGTCTGAAAATAAGATCAAGCGTGTGACCTGAAGTATGTGTGGGCCCACATACTAGTTGCTGTAGCCCTAATCCTTCCAGGTGGTCAATACAGGCGTCGGCAACGGGGTCTTGTGAGGAGTTGGCCCAGAGGTTGAAATCCCCGAGCAGCAAAAGGTGTTTGCTGTTAAGGGTGTAAGTGGAGATGAACTCTGTCAATGATGGGAGAAGCTGCGATTTTGGGCCAGGTGGCCTATAGCAGAGAAGAATGTGGACGGTCTCCTTTGAATTTCTTTGCAGTTGCAGAGTAAGGGTTTCCATGAATGGAAAAGGGTTTTGAAGGGCTGGTTTAGTGATCGCAAGGTGAGTCTTGTGGATCACCGCCAGGCCTCCTCCTCTTTGCCCTATTCTGTTTTCCGTTATAATACGGTAGTTTTCTGGCACCAATTCTCCTAGAATGGTGTTACAGTCGGCTGTGAGCCAGCTCTCTGTAATGAAGAGGCAGTCTAGATCGCATTGTAGAATGAAGTCACAGATTTCCAGTCGGTGTTTTACTGACGATCTTGTGTTGATCAAAGCACATGATATGTGTTTAGGCTGGGGTAAATGGTTGAAATATCTGACAGTCGATCGTTGATCGAATCTCAGTAGTCGCTCAATTCTTAGTTTTTTTTTGGTAATGGCTGTCAGTATTGCGGCGAATCGCCTCAGACACCAAATGGTTACTGCAGAATATTGCAGGTTTGCCATGGTAGCCAGACACCGGGGGGGGGGTTTCAAGGGCGATGGAGAGAGGAATTAGCTGAATCCTCTCTCCTAGCTTAGTCCAGAGGAAGGCAAAAAAAGACCCTGATCGTGCTGGACCAATAAAAAATTCCTTCCTGACCCCTTGAGAGGCGGTCGGGTGACCCCTGGATCAAGCTCTTCGTGTTGAGATGGAAGGGAAAGGTGGATGAGAGGTGTCCTTATTGCTGGGTACAGTAAGATGGCTGCCGATCAGGCAGCAGGATCCAGCCTAGGGGCTAGCAATTGGGTGGATCAGTGATGCCGGGGGCGCTGTGCTGGTAATCGGGGAGAGTGGCTGTCCTTCTGGGGTAAGGGGGGGGTTCCTGGATTGTTCGGTGGGGTTTCCAGGGTGTGGGGAGCGGCGCAGCATTAGGCCGCAGTTAATGCCACTGACTTTCTTAGATTGCGGCAGCCGTGATTGAGCGCAGGCTGGCGCAGGTGTCCGTGCCCAAAGATTTATGTGGGCAAGACAAAACTGACCCTAAAAATCTGTATAGGTGAACACCTGAGAGAGATCAATGATAAAGAAAAAGCCCCCGAAAAAACGCTGGCTAAGAATTTTGCGCAATGTCATGGCAGGAGCTCCAAGGGCCTAACAGTGAAGGGTATTTACGCCCAAAAAATACCGAATAGATGTGGTGACTATGACCGCATCCTCCAACAAAAGGATGGTGGGTCTAAAATCCCTTGTACCTGTCGGCCTGAATACCGAACTAAATCTTCAGGTCTTTCTGGACCCCTGACCAGACCTGTGCATAAATGCTACTACATTATAACCCCTATCCTTGCCGCTCGCCTACTTACATTAAATGTCACTACTTGTACTATGTACGCACTCATATACCTACACCTTTTTACCATCTCCACCTATTACTAAATAGAATGGGAAAACATAAAGAAGAGATAGATGTATATAAAAAATTTCAGCCTTCAAAACAAATGAATATGTGTTAAGTTTGTTTCCCTTCAATGTATCTACTCTCATGGTATCCCTCTCCCCATATTATAATGTCCTTTCCTCTCTTCAAGTCATGCTAAAACATATGTGCTTTATTCCATTCTGTTCATCCCAATATGACAAGCAACATTTCCTAGTGGTCAGTGTCTTTACATGAAAAAGCAACAAGTGATGGCTACTGACCCAATGTGTGATTTACATCCATTTCCTCCTACATATAGGGCCTTTTTTCTTTCATTATATCTGGATTTATTACCAATTGAAATAGGATGAACTGCCATACCCGTGTATTCTAGCACTTTTTACAAATGGGACTCGATTGACATCTGTTTCAATATTTTTTCCTTCCTCCCTTGTGGTGATAATTACCTGACGTTCCCAGCATATAAATTGAGTACAGGGAAACGCGTTCACGTCATCACCCGGCGCCTGTCACGTGACGCATCCTTCGCGCACAATGGACGGAGGTGCGGTGGGACTGAGGAGCAACGGACGGCTTATGAGCCATAAACAAATCCAGCAGTACCAAGCATCCAGGAGCCCAGCATGAGCAGCGATCAAACACCTGGTACACCTGCCTATTTTTAGGCACCCTCCTGGCGGCCTAAACTATCAACCACCGCCAGCATAGCAAGGTCAGCATCGAATACCAGCACACCAAGGTCTGTACCATCATTTCATCTACCTCATGAACTGAGTCTGAACTGCAAAACGACAGACCGGTAATATATAGACCATATGTCTTCACTATGTATGCCAAGCATCCAGCTATATCTGGGTTATAGCAGTTATAGAGTCTACACAAGAATCTTACAGGGCTATTGATACTTGATATGCACTACTCCAGTGGATTATTTGCCTTCATGCTTTCCTTATCCAAGGGACTGGCTATGTATGCAAAAGCAAACCTCTATCAACTAACACTTACTGCTTCTAACAGACTGCTTGCATAATACTACTTATATCCATGGGACTGACCATACATGCCTAAAGCAATTTAAACCAATTAACTTTCATTGCTTCTGCTGACCCTGATCTATGGATCACCTATGCACCAGTGTACCACGAATGTTTCCATTTCAACATATGCCCGCTGCTTAGCTTCAATTGCTTGAATGATCTTACAGCCATCCTCAATCACAGAATATTACCATCATCCTTTGGCTTAAATTACATTTTGACCAGTCCTGTTGATTATATCTTGCTACTCCCCTTTTCCATTTAATCCCCCCCCCCCTCCCCCCATGCATTGGGTCCAGCCACCAGCATAGACACAATTGGCTGAATATATTTAGGGCCGTCAGACTCCTATGTCTGACCAATACAGGTCCCTTTTTCCTCTACATGAGGAGTCAACATTAAAATTAAGTGCAACTCATGTGGCTGAACTCAGATACGTCTGGACAGTGTCGTCTATTTGTGTTGTTTGTTGTGAGTCCTGTTTGTAATAATTGTTTAAGTCTAGTGCTTCCTTAACAGTGTTGCTTTTTTCATACTATTTATTTATGACTGTACTTTTTTACTTCTATTTTTGATACTATATTAAATTTCCTTTTTGTATCAAATAATTTAGATCAATTATTTGCTGCCAGTAGTAACCGCTTTCCGGGCCTCCCCCTTGGCCATTTCCCCTCCCCCACCCCTTTCTTTTTACTATATAGTTACTTGGTAAAGACTTTTTGCCCTTTTTAAATATGGGCACCACATTGGCCCGGCGCCAATCCAGTGGTACTATTCCTGTCATTAATGAGTCCATAAAAATGAGATACAATGGCTTTAAATTGACAGAGCTCAATTCTTTTAGGATCTGTGGGTGGATGCCATCAGGCCCAGGTGCTTTATCCACCTTTATTCTGTCTAAATATTTCTGGACCATATCACTTTTGAGCCATTGTGTATTGTTTGGGGGTTTGTCACTACCGCCCCCATTATGGACATGAGCTCCCCCATTCTCCATTGTATACACAGAGCTGAAGAAACTATTTAATTAATCAGCCTTCTCTTTGCCCCCAGTCACCCACTCTAGATTATTTTGTAAAGGGCCTACATGCTCATACTTGACCTTTTTACTATTAATATATTTGAAGAATTTCTTGGGGTTTGTCCTACTATCTTTTGCAATCTGTCGTTCATTTTGAATTTTTGCATCTTTGATTTCTTTTTTACATATCCTTTTATATTCTTTGTAACATTTAAACGACATTAGTGTTCCTTCATTTTTATATTTTTTAAAAGCTTTTTTCTTATAGGTTTATAGCTTTTTTAACTTTGGCCGTGAGCCACAAAGGTTTTATTTTTAGCCTTTTAATTTTATTGCCCATGGGAATATACTTTGCAGGGAGTTCACAAACAGTCTTTTTGAGGAATTCCTATTTCTGTTCTGTGCCCATTGATGTCAATATTCTCTCCTAGTCCTGGAGAGCAGCCCTCATCCTTGAAAAATTTGCTCTCTTGAAATTAAAGAGGTTGTAAAGGATTTTTTTTTCCCTAAATAGCTTCATTTACCTTATGCCGCGTACACATGATCACTTTTTGTGATAAAAAAAACGAAGTTTTCCACCACGAAAAAAAAAAGACATTTTTCCAACTTCATCATAAAAAACGATGTTGCCCACACACCATCCTTTTTTCAAAATGCTTTAGCAAAGCGCGGTTACGTACAGCACGTACGACGGCATTCAAGCTCCCGTCTTATAACTTGCTTCTGAGCATGCGCGGGTTTAAAATGTTGTTTAAAACGCCGTTTTAGCCTACACACGATCGTTTTTTACAACACAAAAAACAACATTTTCAAAAACAACATAAAAAATTGAAGCATGTTCGAATTTTTTTTGTCGTTTTTCAGAAGATGCAAAATTTTAAATGACGTTTTTAAAAATGTCATTTTATTTCATCACAAAAAACGACCGTGTGTATGCGGCATAAGTGTAGTCCTCCTTCACTTACCTCATCCTTCGATTTTGCTTTTAAATGTCCTTATTTATTCTGAGAAATGCTGACTTCCTGTTCTTCTGTCTGTAACTCACCACCGTAATGCAAGGCTTTCTTCCTGGTGTGAAGAAAGCCTCTTGAGGGGGGAAGGGGTGAGCAGGAGTGTCAGGACGCCCACTAGCACACAGCTCCTTTCTCTATCTGCAAAGTAGAGAGTGTCCTGACTTACCTGCTCGCCCCTCAGTGTCAGTGTGGACTGTAAATAGTGTCATGTCAGTAGGGCAGTGCACATGGTCAGTAGGGCAGTGGACATGGTCAGTAAGGCAGTGGACATGGTCAGTAGGGCAGTGGACATGGTCAGTAGGGCAGTGGACATGGTCAGTAGGGCAGTGGACATGGTCAGTATGGCAGTAGATGGGATCAGTAGTTTTACATTTTTGTTATATTTTTTATTATTTTTTACCATTACATTTTATTTTACAATTATTTTTGTTAGAGTTGTTTTTGTTACCGTTTTTGGAGGAGTTGGTGGTAGTGGAGGGCAGTAAGATGGGATGGAGGGCAGTATGATGGGAGGGGGTGTCAGTGGATGGCAGTTTGATTGAAGGGGTAGCAATGGAAGGCATTATAATAGGAGGGGAGGCAGTAGAGGGCAGTATGATGGAAGGGGAGGTAGTAGAGGGCAGTATGATGGGAGGGGTGGTAGTGGAGGGCAGTATGATGGGAGGGGGTGGTAGTGGAGGGTGGTAGTGGAGGGCAGTATAATGGGAGGGGGGTTAGTGGAGGGCAATATGATGGGAGGGGTGGTATTGAAGAGCAGTATAATGGGAGGGGTGGTAGTGGAGGGCAGTATGATGGGAGGGGGTTTAGTGGATGGCAGTATGATGGGAGGGGGGTAGTGGAGGGCAGTATAATAGGAGGGGGTAGTGGAGCGCAGTATGATAGGAGTGGGGTTATTGGATGGCAGTATGATGGGAGGGGTGGTAGTGGAGGGCAGTATAATGGGAGGGGTGGCAGTGGAGCGCAGTATAATGGGAGGGGTGGCAGTATGATGGGAGGGGGTGGTAGTGGAGGACAGTATAATGTGGGCTAGTGGAGGGCAGTATAATGGGAGGGGTGGTAGTGGAGGGTAGAATAATGGGGGTAGTGGAGGGAAGTATGGGGGGACTGTACAGCATAACTGGAGGGGGCTGTGTTTTGGAGGGTGTTTTTGCATAGTGACCATGAGCGTACACAGGGCAGTGCAGGGTGCATCTATCCTACTTTTCTTCCAGCGGCAGGAACAGCTTTCAGGGAAGACCCGTAATCGGGGGCAGGCCCGGGGCGGAGCTTAGGCGCAATGAGGTGAAATCCTCCTCCGGCTCGCTCTAAATGCTGGGGCTCCGCCAGGGCCGGTACAAGGCAGGGGCAGGAGGAGCCACTGCCCTGGGCGGAGTTTGGGAGGGGGCGCAAAACACTAGAGCATCATGCTTTGTCTCTGCGCTGCTAATTCTGTCCAAAAGCACCACTGAGAATGTGCCCTTACCTGCTGCAGGCTTCCATGGAAAGAACACTCTCCTGGGCACACGTTTTTCTGACAGGCTGGGTGTTTGGATCGGGACAGTGAGAGCTCCAGACAGGTGGGTAGCGCAGACAGCAGTACACTGCAGCCCCGATCATCACTGCCCAGCCGACATCGGAGATTCTCTCTCTCCTCTCTCCTCGCACAGACTTAAGATAAGGGGTGACAGATAACAGACTGCTTCTCTCCTCCTGTGAGTCCCGACCTGTTCTGCTATTCACACTATGCAAATGCTGTGCTGTAAACCTGTGCTGACCCTTGCAGTGCAGGTTTACTAAAGTGAAAGTAAAATGTTTATGAACAGGTTAGAACTATACTGGGACTTTTCAGGCTGTACATAGATTTATTGCAGACACACACACTGTATCTTAATGAAAATCATGCATTTTAATCAGCCTCAGAGTCATCATATCATGCAGGAACATTAACCCTGTATGGTAGGATGAGGCTGGAGTGTGACCACAGCCACTCACAATTCACCCAGGAGCTCCACAGAACCAATCACAGCACTGGGAGAGCCTACTGGAGCAAGGAATAAGATAAAGCTGGGTACACACGGATCAACATGTTTTGGTTCAGCAGGGACCAGCTTAATTTTGATCTATGTGTGGCCTTGCCTGTTAGAAGCCGCCCCATCAGATCAGCTTCTGTAGAATGGGACTGCTGGAACTTTGTTCGACCAGCGACTTGCAGTCAATCAACTTCAGCACTGACCAGTGAATTCTGACAGAGAAGAGTCTCCACTGTCAAAATACGTCTCGGTAAATGGGATTTATGCATTCACCTCTGTTGTGTGGATGAATGAATCTGTTAGGCTGGGCTCACTCTGCTGTGTGGAGCAGCTCACAACAGGGGTCTAATGCATCCCTATTCTTCGTTTCAGGTCTGATTTTGGTTAGAATTTTTGGCTGAATTCGGACCTGGAATGAACCATAAAACACAAGTTCCAATGTGCTAGAAGAGGTTCTTTGGTTCTTGTTTTGAAACAACCTTCATTCTTTCTTAAAAACTGAGGGGGCGCAGTTTGCCATCTTCGCCCTGGGCACCAAATGGCCTTGTCCCAGCACTGGGCTCCGCTCTCCTCTTCGTCGTCATGTCACTGGTTGTTAGACAAAAGGTGTCAACCTGTTGTTTTGGCAGTGAACCAGGCAATGTCTGGGGGGGAAATAAAGCAGATCTCGACCAGAACTAGTACAGCGGGCAGCAGTGGTGCAGCAGCATTTTTTAGGGGGCATCAGATCGGCCAAGAAGGTAATTCCGGGGCATTGTATTGTCCCAGAATGAAGGTGACCGGGACACGGGACAGACCTCCCACAGCAGGACATTCATGGGCAATCTGGGATGATTGGGAGGTATGTAAATATTGTTGATAGCAATAAAACATAAATACAAAAAGTTCATATGCAGAGTAAGTATGAAAGTAGATGGAATCCAAGGGAGATGGTGAATAAAAGAGACTCTGACCCTCGCACCAGCTTGAGTGTTTGTATCAATACACCACACCACAGTGCTCTCATCTATTACTCTTACCAGAAGTTAGGTCAAAACAGGCATGTAAGCATAAATGCTAAGGATATCCCCAAACTCCAGCATGAACAGCTCTCCCACACTGCAGGCACCACAATTGTTCTCCTTTCCCAGGACCCTATGACAGGTCTCAGTACAGAATCCAACCCGATGCCAAAAAAAAGTGCACACCAAAAAGCGAACACAAAAAGTGCACATAGGGTGTACATATGGTCCTCCAAAATCTAAGGACCTTGCCCTGATCCCCCGGGGAATTAGGCACCAGATGGGGACTGGGATACTTTCACATGTTCCATCTGACCAAAGCCATATGGACCTGCTTTCTAGAAGATCTACTGAAACAGACCACCACCAAGTACTAGGTGGGGCTCGTCCGAAGGGAGACCCCATGAGAGAGGGCTAAGCCAGAAGGCCATGTCCACCCCCTCCCAAAACTTTAAGGGCAGGCCTGATGACCTACACCCTACTCAAAACATGAAACAGTGTACAAACCCAACATCCAAAAAAAATACATGAAGTTAAAACACAAGACAAACAACATAAAGGTGGGGAAAGGGGAAGTGGAGAGACTGGAGGAACTGGTAGAAAAACACATAAGTAACTTGCTCCAATGACAACTATCCAATAGGGGATTTCCTCTAATTTCTCGCAATTTTGTGGTAGTTGGATCCTGTTCTGAGACCTGTCAGAGTCCTGTGAATAGAGAACAATTGCGGTGCCTGCAGTGTGGGAGAGCTGTTTATGTTGGAGTTAGGGCATATCCTTAGCATCTATGTTTACATACCTGTTTTGATCTGCCATCTGGTAAGAGTAATAGATGAGAGCACAGTGGTGTGGTTTGGTGTGTTAATACATACACTAAAGTTGGCGCAAGGGTCTTGTATCTTCATTCACCATCTTCCTTTGGATTCCATCTACTTTCTTAAGTATGTTGGATTGTCAAAAATAACTATTGTTTGTATTGCTGATATAATGGTGATGTTATAAAATGATGTGACCATGATTGCAGATCTCCTTTAATACATTAACATATCCATTGCTCTCACCGTTTCTTTATCACAGATGTTGCAGTTTTATCTCCATTCCTGTGTGATTGCACCTTCTCTGTCATGGCTTCATCAAGAAGGGTCCCTAAATGATTGCTTACATCCTCCACAATGTCTGCCTTCACACCCTAGAAAAGAGAGATTTCTCAGATTCTGTTAAAGGCCAACTCCATGCACCTTTATTTATTTTTTACTTTGTAAACCCTTAAAGTGGATTTGCAGTTAAAATATGAAGACTTGGTAGATTATAGATGTAGTGGTGAACTGCCGCGAGTTCAAAAGATCCACACATCACCCTGCTGCCTGACCCCCATTCATCCATCTTGAGTAAGGTGACCAGATTTTTAAAATGAAATCCGGGGACATATTTTTTTTTTACTAGTAATGGTGGCAATCAGCGACTCTCCGCCCATCGCCGCCGCTGTCTGCCTCCCAGCCTTTCAAGTTTTACTCTCCAGGCCCCAGCTACTGGGTGGGGAGCGGAGGAAGATCACTCCGTCAAGGAAGGCAAGGAGATAAACAGGCAGGTGGCTGGCCGAAACTTGAGCCAAGCAGAAGAACATGTGAGCGGAGCTGAATGGCCATGCACCCAAAACTGAAGAAATATTCACTACGCTTCTGACCAGCACATGATTATCAGAAAGGAGCACAAATAATGAAAAAAAAGAAAAAAGCCCCTAGTAGGAGGGCAGAGCCGGGTTGTGTAATTCAGATTTTTTTTCTTTAATTCTACACTGACTGTCTTTGAAATTGCCCCAGTCCCTGTTCAAATCCAATCTAGGGACAAAACCGAGGACAGACTTGATCCGGGGACAGTGTCCCCAACCCGGGGACTGTCCCTGGAAACCAGGGATGTCTGGTCACCCTAATCTTGAGACAATGCATCCTTTACCTGCAGACATTCCTCTTTTCACTTCCTCATTGTTTGTTTTTGCTCAGAAGTTGCTCTATTTCTTCTCTGTTCTGTTCACTTTCTGCTTGTCTGATTGTTACTCACCACGGTAAAGGGAGGCTTTACTGCGGTGGTCAGTGTCGTGCTCACCCCCTCCTGGGAACTACATCTGTGCGGCAGGATGCTCTCTACGTGTTAGAGACTTCAAGGAGGTGTGAATTACTGGGCGTGCCGCAATGCATACTGAGAAATGTAGTTCCTACATGAACGAGTGCCGCAAACCAGGAAGTGAATGAGAGAATAGAAACTAGAACGCCAGAGGTGATATAGATGAAGGAATTTAATTGGTATTTACTTGTTTTTTAACAGAATCATTACACTATTCTGTCTAAGAAAAAGTATGTGAACCCTTTTGGAATGATATGGATTTCTGCACAAATTGGTCATAAAATGTGATCTGATCTAAGTCACAAAAATAGACAATCACAGTCTGCTTAAACTAATAACACACAAATAATTAAATGTTACCATGTTTTTATTGAACACACCATGTAAACATTCACAGTGCAGGTGGAAAAAGTATTTTCTGTCTGCTGCTTCATTCCTCTACTATCAACATGAATAGCTTCTGTCAAGTTTTCCTGACACCAAGAGAAAAATGATGACCGGGGATTGACAACCTCAACTCTGTTCCTGTGTGCTGTGAGATGAGGGTGTGTGTCTTCTCCCTCCAATAAGCTGTTAGAGCTCTCCTCGCTGAGCTCTGCAGAGTGTAATTTCAGCTCTCCGTTACTTTTTTCTGAACTCTCAGACAAGCTTATAAATTCTGGACTTTGAATGTACATAGAGAAGAGAGATCTGCAGCATAGGCGTGCACACAGAGTGTGCCCAGGCACATCCATCACACCCTAATCACCCCATGTGCATTAGCATTATCCAGGAGCAGCACCAGGTGGGTGGTTGGGGGTGCCAGTGACCAGTGTAAATGCCCCCAATATATTAAAGTCTAGGTTCAACTTTAGGAACACGTTACACCTGTATTTAGGGTGTTCATGGTGTGCCGTAATATGCTCCCAATCAACTGTCGCCCACCACCAGAGCCCCCTTCCTGTGGCAGCAGGTGGTGTACATATGTGCTTGAACTTTGGTGTGCACAACCTAATGCAATAGGCTGCACACACCTATGATCTGCAGATAAAGGTAAAACATATGTAGGAGGATTTGTTTCATCTCTATGTATCACCTGAGGTATCTGGAAAGGTTTATATCCACTTTATATGATACCTACTTAAAGTGGTTGTAAAGGCACAAGGTTTTTGTGACGAGACCCTTGCTCGCTCGGTTCTGCTCTCCCGACACTCCTCTGCTTCTATTGGATCAGATTGCCGATTGCAACATCTGATGGTCCAGTCATCCAAGGTTCCGGGATCCAAACTACAGCTATGTGCTGTTTGGACCCATTATGAACACACACACAGGCAGGCTGTATGTATGTTCAAACAGGACTCTTTTATTGAAAGTACACAGCACACTTTTATACAGAATTTGGAACATCCCACCCCCAACATCCGCTTTCCTATTGGTCCCATAGCTTGAATAGAACAACTATTTAACATGACTTAATTACTACCTCAGAGAGGTCACATTCCTTTAGATATTGACATCAAAACAAAATACTATCACACAATGATTTCCCTTCAATCCACACCTTTAGACAGACGGTCTCTCTCTAAAGGAAAGGTACTTACACCTGAGCATCAATACATTTCTTTACTAAACATTATTAACATGCTAATTCAATACATCTGAAGAGAGATGTGTGATCTTCAATACACAGAGCTTCACACTCACAATAGAGTCCCTTCAATCCACATCTTTAGACAGATTCCTGTCTCTGACAACAAGACATTCACACCTAATCATCAATGGTTTTTAAGCAGTGTTATCACACAATGAAGAGGTCTTTCAGGAGCCAACCTCACTTAGCATTTCAATAGTCTCTTCTAAGCATTGAAACAGTCATTCTTATTGATTGGTTGTGAGTCCACATGAAATTACCTGTATCATTAATGTCCCATCTCATGTAATACAGGAAGTATGATTTTATTAGCCACCCTATCCTGTGTAACAGATGCCAAGTAAAAACACTTTACTATCTCAAGGTCCATGACAGTTTTTTACCTTCATGCATTTTTTGCATGAAGGTATAAAACATTCTGTGTTCAGCACTCAGCAGCTCCCCCAATACTTACCTGAGCCCCCTCTCGATCCAGTGATGTCCATGAGAGCCTTGCCTCTCTGGGGACACACATTCCTGATTGGCTTTTGGCAGCAGCCATAGTCATTGGCTCCCACTGCTGTCAATCACAGCCAGTGAGCCAATCAGGAGACGAAGGGGGCAGGGCTTAGCTGCAGCTCTGCGTGTGAATGGACACACAAAGTCATGGCTTGGGGGTTCATCTGCTTGGGGGCCTCCAGAGCAAGCTTCTTGCTCTGGGGGCACCTGGCAGGAGGGAGGAGCCAGGAGCACAGAAGAGGGACCCAAGGAGGATCAGGGCTTCTCTGAACAGGTAAATATAACAATGTTTGTATTCATTTATTTTTTATTAAAAAAAAAAAAAGGCTTTAATATTGTCTTAAGCAGGTTTATAAAAAGCCTCAAATGCACCAAATAAACAGAACCATTATATAGAAAGATGCTGGATGTATCTTTGTGTGTCTGTTCCCTATTGCAGTAGTTATTCATTAGGAACAACTGATCAATATTAGTGCGCCCTGATGTTTAGGCAGGGTTGTTAGTTAATTTACCTGTCAGATATAGTTGCCTTGGCCAATTGATTGGAGAGCAATTGATTCCACTCTAATTCTGGAATTTCTGCACTTTTCTTTTCTGTCACTAGATGACCGGATATCTGGTGGCATTAGATAAGACAAGGGCATTGCAAGGACAGATTAGGAAGAGATGAGGTAACTCAGCCAATGGGCAGGGATCTTCTTGGGTCTCTTGGCCTGCTGGGAGAGCCTATTTATTTGGGTGAGGTCAGGTGATCAGAGTTCTGTGCCACCTGGATGGCTATTTGGGTGGACGTGTGTTTTATTGCCCTGGGCTGCTAGGCCAGAGCCTGAGGCCTATCCCTGGAACATCTGGCTGGCTGTCTAAGGGCCTATCCAGAATTAAGAGAGCAGCACAGGGTTGGCACTGCAGCTTGCAGTCCAACTAAAAGTAAAGGTTCTACCAGCTGGAGAACCTGCCATGGTCAGAGGTAGGGATGAGCTTTGTGTTCGATACAAATGTATGTTCGACTCGAACATCGTCTGTTCGTACGTTCGACGAAATTCGAACAAAACGGGTCGTTCGCGCCAAGTTCGAGTGACGCGCAACGGCCCATAATTCACTGGGGCGTTGGGCGCTGATGATTGGCCAAGCATGCTGTATGTCCCGCATGCTTGGCCAATCACAGCGCACAAAAAACGAAGAGCCATAATTGGCCAAAGCCTGGGTGGCCGTCTTCCGGGCAGCCTCTTGTAGTGTGTTCCGGCTTGTTACTGAGAGCAGTTAGAGAAACAGAGAGATTGTCTTTTTAGATAGCTAGATAGAGCAGGCTAGTCAGTTTAGCTTTAATTACAGTGTGTAGAGAATATATATACATCCCTAGGAGTTGTAAATATATTTATACACTGTATAGCTTAGCTAGATCTGCTATTCCTATTTGTCAGGCAGGAGATTGTGCACAGCTGCAGTGCTCTAACGTGTTGTATTGCCTGTGTGCTGTTTAGTTTACACCTAAATGTAGTGGGTGTTACTGCACTTGTCCTCTTTATTTGCACCTAAGCGCATTTGCTATAAGTGCAAGTTTGCTCTTTAACAGCACGTAAACGCATTTACTGTAAGTGCAAGTTTGCTCTTTAATAGCACATAAACGCATTTACTGTAAGTGCAAGTTTGCTCTTTAATAGCACGTAAACACATTTACTGTAAGTGCACATTTGCTCTTTAATAGCACATAAACACATTTACTGTAAGTGCAAGTTTGCTCTTTAATAGCACGTAAACACATTTACTGTAAGTGCACATTTGCTCTTTAATAGCACATAAACGCATTTACTGTAAGTGCAAGTTTGCTCTTTAATAGCACGTAAACCCATTTACTGTAAGTGCAAGTTTGCTCTTTAATAGTACGTAAACCCATTTACTGTAAGTGCAAGTTTGCTCTTTAATAGCACGTAAACACATTTACTGTAAGTGCAAGTTTTCTCTTTAATAGCACGTTAACGCATTTACTGTAAGTGCACGTTTGCTGTTTAACCACTTAATACCCGCCCGCCGTCAAATGACGTCGGGTGGGATACTCCATTATCCTGACATCACGTCATATGACGTTGTGTCATTTTAAGCCGCTAGGTGGCGAGCGCGCGCACCCGTCGGGTTACTGACAACACCATGCGCGTGCCCGGCGGTCGCGGTGGCTGCCGGGCACCCGTGATTGCCGAGTAACTGAGCGGGGACGTGGAGCTCTGTGGGTTAACACAGAGTTCCACGTCCTTTAGGGAGAGAGACCGATCTGCATCCCTTGTACATAGGGACACAATCGGTCACCTCCCCCAGTCACCCCCCTCCCCTACAGTTAGAACACAATCTAGGATACACATTTAACCCCTTCCCTGCCCTCTAGTGGTTAACCCCTTACCTGCCAGTCACATTTATACAGTAATCAATGCATATTTATAGCATTGTTCACTGTATAAATGTGAATGGTCCCAAAAATGTGTCAAAAGTGTCCGATGTGTCCGCTATCCCGAAAAAAAATCGCAGATCGCCGCCATTCCTAGTAAAAAAATAAAAATAAAAAAAATCATTATGTCCCCTATTTTGTAGTCAATATAACTTTTGCGCAAACCAGTCACTATACGGTTATTGCGATTTTTTTTTTTTTTTTACCAAAAATATGTAGAAGAATACGTATCGGCCTAAACTGAGATAAAAAATGTATTTTATTTTTTTAAATGGGATATTTATTATAGCAAAAAGCAAAATATATTGTCTTTTTTCAAAATTGTCGCTCTTTTTTTGTTTATAGCGCAAAAAATAAAAACTGCACGGGCGCTCAAATAGCACCAAAAGAAAGCTCTATTTGTGGGGAAAAAAAGAACGTCAATTTTGTTTGGTAGCCACATCGCACGACCACGCAATTTTCAGTTAAAGCAACGCAGTGCAGGAAGCTAAAATTACCCCCAGTCCTCTCTGAAGCCTGCACTGAAGGTGTAGAAATAGGTGTGTCACAACCTAGTAGTAGTAGTACATGCGGGCAATCTACTGATAGTACAAGACAAATTTCCCTGCCCCAGCTGCTGCAGCGCCGAAAGAAGTACTCTCCCAGCCATCCACATGCCCAGCGGTTGAATGCTAGCTTAGCGAAATTGCTAGCACTTCAACTGCTACCTTTTCAGTTGGTAGATTCTGCCCCCTTCCGTGAGTTTGTGGAATGTGCAGTACCTCAGTGGCAAGTACCCAAACACCACGGCTCTCTACCGGCATGTGGAAGGCAATGTCCATGCCTCGCTGGACAAGGCGGTCAGTGGTAAGGTGCATCTTACCGCTGACTCATGGTCCAGCAGGCATGGACAGGTTACCTGTCTTTTACGGCGCATTGTGTGACTCTGCTGGCAGCTGGGAAAGACGCAGGGCAAGGTACAGTAGTTTTGGAGGTTGTTCCGCCACCACGCCTCCAAAACACTACTACTGGTTGTGACACACCTCTCTCCTCCACCCCGTCCTCTTCTTCTTCCTCTGTGGCCTCTTGCCGTGGTGATGTTTCCTCTGAACCAGCAATGCTCCATAGGCGTACGAGGGGCTACGCAGGAATGCAGGCCAAGAGATGCCATGCGGTGCTAGAGCTGGTGTACTTGGGAGACAGGAGCCACACTGGGGAAGAGGTTCTGTCAGCTCTGCAGGGGCAGGCTCAGAGGTGGTTGACGCCACGCCAGCTGAAGCCTGGAATGGTGGTCAGCGATAATGGCACCAACCTCCTCTCTGCCCTGCGACAGGGAAAATTCACCCATGTGCCCTGTTTTGCGCATGTCCTGAATTCGGTGGTGCAGCGGTTCTTGGGCAGGTACCGGGGCTTACAGGATGTCCTGAAGCACGCCAGGAAAGTCTGTGTGCATTTCCGGAGGTCATATAATGCCACTGCTCCGCTGACAGACCTCCAAAGGGAATACAACCTGCCCAAGAACCGCCTAATCTGTGACATGCCCAGCAGATGGAACTCTACGTTGGCCATGCTGCAGCGGCTGCACATGCAGCAGAGGGCCATCAATGAGTACCTGTGCCAATATGGCAGCAGAACTGGGTCAGGGGAGCTTGGTTTTTTTCACCACGCCAGTGGGCCTTGATCAGGGATGCATGCACTGTCCTGTCACCATTTGAGGAGGCCACAAGGATGGTGAGCAGTGACAGTGCATGCATCAGTGAGACTGTCCCTCTTATTCACAAGTTGAAGCACACGCTACGTGAAATAATGGACAGGGCCCATGAGGCAGAACAGAGGGAGGAAGAGGAGAACTTCCTTACCTCTCAAGGCCCCCTTTATCCAGACAGTGGTCCTGCTTGCCCACCTAGCACACAGGAAGAGGAGGAGGAGGAGGAGGAGGAGGAGGAGGATTGTATCAGCAGCATGGAGGTGGAGCCTAGCACTCAGCATCAGCAGCAGCAGTCTTCAAGGGATCATTTACTGTCCCAAGGAACACGTGGACTTTTACGTGGCTGGGATGAGGTGGCTGTGGATCCTGTCGTCCTCAGTGACCCAGAGGACTGTGCCCCGAATGCCTCTGCAAACCTACGCTGCATGGCCTCCCTGATCCTGCAAAGCCTGCGTAAGGATCCTCGTGTATGTGCGGGGATCATTACTGGCTGGCAACTCTCCTAGATCCACGTTACAAGAGTAAGGTTGCGGACATTATGTTGCCATCGCAGAGGAAGCAGAAGATAAAACTTCTGCGGGAGGCCTTGCAGAAGGGTCTGTGCAATGCATTCCCAGAACCGGGGGGATTACCAAAACATGGCCCTGGACAACATCTTGCTGAGGCTTCGGTGAGTCACAGAAGGAGCGGTGGAGAAGGTGGATGTCTGACCGATGCGTTTAGACGATTTTTTAGTCCACAGCCCCAAGGTCTGACCGGTTCCAGCAACCATCGCCAGCGTCTGGTTTACATGGTGCGGGAATACCTAGGGGCAAGATCTGACTTGGACACCTTCCCCACCGAAAATCCTCTGGCTTACTGGGTCTTGAGGATGGATCACTGGCCAGAGCTTGCACAGTACGCAATTGAGCTACTGGTTTGTCCTGCATCCAGTGTTCTTTCAGAACGCACATTCAGTGCTGCTGGAGGCTTTGTGACTGATCACAGGGTGCGCCTCTCCCCCGACTCTGTTGATCGACTGACCTTCATCAAAATGAATCAGACTTGGATCAACACCAGCTACCAAGCACCTGATGCTGATGTTACTGAATAATAATTTTTTGTTGAAATGTCAGATCCCTTTGAGACTGCGTATGCTGATGCTGAGTGACTGTCCTCTTATGCTGCTGATGGAATATCCTTCTCCTCCTCACTTTTCTTGCTGATCGCTAGTAAGAAATGTTGTGTTTCTGGGCTCCGCCACCAGTGCCTAAGGCCTAATAACAATTTTTGATGCAATACTTTGCACATGGCTCTTTATTGCACTCCAATTACAGTTATTGGGAGGGGTTGCAGTGTTGTGTTGTGCCTAAGGCCCATTTTTTCTGCCCCTGTTTAACAGGGGCGTCTAATAACAATTTTTGATGTAATACTTTGCACATGGCTCTTTGTTGCGCTCCAATTACAGTATCTTTGAGGGGTTGCAGTGTTTTAGGCAGCATTGATATAATAAGAAGACAGACATTGTGGAGTATCCAAAAATATTTATTGTATCAAACTGAAAATGTGTGATTTTCATTTTTTTTAAATATCAAAATAGAAATTGTTTATTTATTTTTTATTTTTAAGACCTATATTTTTGCATTTAAATAATTTTCTACATCTATTTTTTTTATTATTATTATTATTAATTTTTAAACTTTCCCCAGAATATCAATGAGATTTTTCAGGTTTTGGACTACCTTCTTGTTGTTGTTTATGGTCTTCAAGAGGGTGAGGTTTGTGTCCTCTATTTCATCCATGCAGCAAATTATCCCCCCAATTAGCAACTGGGCCTACATGCATTACCTAAAGCTGTGCTGTATGACACTGACCTGATGTGGTGGCATTTTGCACTTCCTGCACATCCAGCCAGGGTGGGGCTTGGCACTGTGTGGGGTTGGTCGGCTCCACTGCTGCAGCTTGATTGCGGCCTATGAGATTGTAAAAAAAGGGATAGGTGTATCAAAAAGATTAGAAAAGTGGAATATCACTCATTATTTTTTAAAAGTGTCGTACAATTGTCTTTTTACAATCCTAAGCTTAACACAGGATTTTATCCATTACCAAAGCTGCTGCATTTCTCTATCTTTGGCCAAGTTTCCTACATGGCAAAACAACTAGTTGACACTGGATCACCTCTGTGTGACATGCTAACTAACTAGGTTGTTCTTGTGACCAACACTCAGTGCCGATCCTGACCTCCCTGGGGCCCGAAGCAAAATGACATGGCACATTAAAAATGAGACGCAGGGGGCGCTGACGACAGTGACATGTCACATTAAAGAAAGTTGAGAAGTGGGGGGAGGGGGTGTTCTTCTGTCTGAAATGACATCTTACATTAAATTGAGAAGCAAGGGGTGCTGACTTCTTGCCTCTTCTCCCATGCAGCCAGCGAGTTGAAAAGCGGGGGTTAGGGGGTGAAAATGACTTCTTACCAGGCAGAGTCTCTACTTATTTGGGGGGCCCTTCGCAGCTTTGCGGGGCCCTAAGCGGCTTGCATAGTGAGCCTATATGGGGCGGCCATGCCAACCATTGTGCTACTGAGTCCATATGTGTAATCAACTGCTGTGCTGCTGAGCATACTCTCCTTTTAATGTATATTGACTTAAGTTGGATTATTTAAATCAACTTAATAACACATCTACATTAATTAAAAAATTGGTCTCACATAAAAAGGTCTTAAATAGAATGACCAACCAATTATTATGCCCACACAAACATGAACCTTCAAACATCTATTCTTGAACTGTATATATACACAACCTGCGATAAAAAGCACATGCCACAAAATAATTAAAAAATAATAATTCAGAGTACACATGAAAATTACTTACGTCTTCTGAGGACTCTTCGAATTCTCTCCAACTGCTCTGGCTCTCGGATTTTCAAATCACTCCATCTCTTGTGCAACTGCTCCATGGACCTCTGCACCCCGAATTTTGCATGGATACTCCTCCGTACCTTATCCATGATCTGGGCCTTGAGTTTATTGGGGTTTTTGTAAGGCCCTTGTTTGCCGTCATAGTCCTCCTTTTTTAAAATAGCCACCATCTCAACCATCTCTTCAAAGCTCATGTTGGTGGCTTTGTCCCTCCTGCTCCTCCTGGTGTGTGCCTGGCCTGTCTCCTGCCTGGTTGCAGCTTGTTGTCTCTCCTCCATCATGTCTTCAGACTCCTCTCCACATTGACCGACTAAAAAGGGGCGTGGCAATCACTAGAACGAACGTCATGGGCGTGGAAACATGCGGAGCTTCTCACATGCGCAGTGTATAACGGGATATTGCGTGAATGAGAACGTCGTTCACAGTCGGTAGAAAACGTCGGAAAAACGATCGTGCAATACGACGATACGAAACTTGTTTTTTAGACTTTATGATCAGTGGATGAGTTTGTGGGTTAGATATGGGGAGAAAGCTTAGTAGTAGAGGCTTGACTGACATTAGTTTTTTTTGCAAAATTTTGACTTGCAGAAATAATGGAGGCCTTCAGAGAACAGGAGTTCTTCACAGAATTTGTTCAAAAGGGGCCCCGGATGGCAACCCCCCTTTTTTTCTACAATTTTTCTTTCACAAAAAAATAATTGATTGAGCCAAGATCTGGCATTGTAATGGCCCCCCACCACCCCTAAAATAATCGACATATTGTTGCCACACAGCACGTGCGCTTTGGGGGGGCCAAGCCTGTATGGCCACAGGCTGACGGGCCACCACTGGAACATCAATGGCGTCATCACCAGGCACAAGTGTCATGTAGTTTGTTGAGGGTCTCTTTAGAAAATTGTGCAATATGCAGCAGCAAAGTATGACATGGTTCAGATTCTACGTAACAAACCTACAGTTCTTGTCTTGTTTGCACCGCCTGTATACTGCTGTTTAAAGTATATAGGGCCATAGGGTCTTGTCAGGGCCGATCCTCCCTATGGGCGCACTATGCAAGCCGCTTAGGGCCACGCAAAGCTGCAAAGGGCCCCCAAAATTACTAGATGCCCCGCCTGGTGAGAAGTCATTTTCGCACCCTCACCCGACTTCTAAACTTGCTGGCTGAGTCATTTCCGATAGCAGAAAACCCCCTCCCCCCGCTTCTCAACTTTCTTTAATGTGACATGTCACTGTCGGCAGATTTTGCTTAGGGCCCCAGGGAGGTCAGGTTCGGCACTGGGTCTTGTAAAGACCTGGGGGGAGTGGTGGCGGGGAAACTCATGCTATTTTTTTCCATGATTTTTATCCATATTGCAGGGACCAAACATTACTTTGAAGCCGCAAGCAGTATTAAATTACTTTTTTCTGAGAGTAATCTCATGTTGTGCAGGGACATTTCTAAACACGTGCCACTACTATAGACACACAGCAGGTACAATATTTAAAGGTATTTTTTTTTCACTTTAAGCATCATTAAAATCGCTGCTCCAGAAAAAAATACAGTTTTAAAAAAAAAAAAATTCCATTGATACATGTTCCCTGGGGCAAGACCCGGGTTCTCAAAGACGTTTTCCAACAATAACTTGAATATTGGTCTTTAAAATGAGTGTTTTTGAATTCGAACGTTCGAGTCCCATAGACTTCAATGGGGTTCTAAATGTTTGCGCGAACCCGCGGTCTGTTCGACGGTTCTGGTGCGAACCGAACGCGGGTATGTTCAGCTCATCCCTAGTCAGAGGTAGAAGGGAAGCTGTTGCCACTAAGGGATCATCCACACTGTTACCGGGGCACCATCATGAGTAGCTGAAGCAAGTGCCAGAGCAGTATTCTCACCAACCGGGGACAGTGAAGAATTGGGAAACTTCAGCAGGTGTCAAGCTAGGGACACAGCCAGTGGAGGTGATGCTTGCAAAGCAGCCTTGTGTGCCAAGCCAGGGAAGATCTCAGGAGATCCAGGGCATTCGATCAGTGGGTCTAGGTGATAGACTGGGAGCTCAGTTGAGTGAAGATCTAAAGAGGAGATTGTGGAAGAAGTGAAAGAGTTTGTTGCTAACTTTTCAAGATTGCTGCCATAGGAGACAGCGTGTCTACACATGCAGATGTAGTGTCTGTCTGGGTGTCTATCCCTGCATGGCTGTCTATCTAGAGAAGTCTCAGAGTCTGCTAATTGACATTGCCCTGGCCCTAACCCTCTCTTCCGAAGTTCTGTTTAAATCAGAGTTCCACCCAAAAATGAAACTTCTGCCTTTTGGAACCCTCCCCCCTCTGGGGTCACATTTGACACCTTTCAGGGGAAGGGGGAGGGGGGAGCAGATACCTGTGTAATACAGGTCTCCTGACACTACTTTTGGGCATAGATACCCAAGTCACCTACGGGTATCTACACTACTTCCGGCACCTTTTCCGCCCCCCCCAGCTGTCTTCTGGGAGACACACAGGTCCCAGAAGACAGCAAGGACCAGTGGAAACATGCAGCACGAGTTGCGCGTGCGCAGTGGGGAACCAGGAAGTGAAGCTGCAAGGCTTCACTTCCTGATTCCCTTTACCAAAGATGGAGGTGCATCCACCCGAGAGCCGAGGGATGGATCGGCTTCGGGTGCCGACATTACAGGTGCCCTAGACAATCAAGTATCCTTATTTTAAAAGACAGCAGCTGCAGTATTTGTAGCTGTGGACTTGTAGCTGCTGACTAAAAGCTAGCCACTTTTAAGAGAAAATAAATCTCTTTGCATTCAAGACGTGTCTGGCGCCCATGAATCTACCTTGCACTACACCCACCACATCTTGTAACCCACTCTATATAGAAGGATGTTAGCTGTCCCTAACTCTGGAGGTCACCATTAGGCCCCAGGGACCTCGCTACATTGGGATAGGGGTTGCCTATCTATAACATTTCCAAGATAGTACAAAATGTGTGTTACAGTAGCGGTATGGTATGACCAGGCCCCAAAACTCACTTCCTTCATTCTTATATACTTTTCCTCTCATTATTGAGGATAGTCTGACCAAAATCATACATAACAAAAGTTAATCAAACACTTACCTCAATAAGTCTTTTCAATTCAGTAGGACTGTTAATATCAGATGCACCACCTGCAGTAATAAAAACAGCAGTCAGAGACCCAGAATTGGTGCAGCAACCTGTATTCCTTTTCTGTCCCCTTCCTTCCTAATTCCCCCGTACACACGATCGTTTTTCAGCATGTGCAAAAAATAAGTTTTTCCAACTTCATCATTAAAAACGATGTTGCCACTCAGTAGCGATACATATGGTTAACGCTGCCAGACTATGTGTTCCTGTTCATTGGAAAGCTACAGTGCCACCAACTGTAAAATAATGGATGGAACGCGTTAACCACATTGCAGCGATGGAGGAACTGATATACACTGCTCAAGATGACATTCCAAAGTTCACTTTAGTTTGGAGTGAGTGGTTTGAATTCCGAAACACAGCAGATTACCAAGCGCTTACACAGAATCCGAGCTGATCAAGAATCAGCGAGCATGCCTGACTGATGTCTGGTTTTTAATACCACTGACCTGTGTGTCTTTCAAGGGGATGTGGATGGCAAGGGTAGTGGGCCTCCCCACTTAACCCCCTATATTGTTATAAGTCGATACCCTTCCACCCCCCCCCTTTTTTCCCCTTTCTCTTTTCGGCCTCTTTTTAAATCGATGATGGAGGGCTTGGATGGGCGGGGTGGTCCTGAGACCACTCCTTCACCCATCCTCTTTCGTACGGGAGGACTCATGTGACAGATAAGGGACTTGGTTAGGCTGACAAGGGATCTGGGCTAGCAGGAAGGTATAAAGGCCTTAAAAGTCATCTATGTTGATAGGTCACTCTTAGATCGCTTTGATGTACATCTACCCTGAGAAGTACACCTGAAATATATATATTGCCACTGAATATAAGATTGTTATCTGATTGGGGCTTTACATATGTGATGTCCGCCCCCTCGTGATCACTCCCAGCCAATACCGTGCACCGCTGCCGTGTCACTTCCTCTGCCTGTAAAATGTAAACACAGGCAGAGGAAGTGATGCAGCGCTCATCTCGGCGGTATTTTCAAACCGCCGAGATGAGAGAAGAGACACAGTGAGTCGCACCAACACTACACTGACACCAGTACACGCAGGCACATTTAACCCCTTGCGATCAACCCCCCCCACCCCCTGTCACACTGTCACTGTACTGATCACTGCATTTAGTGTCAGTGTGACAGGCAGTTAGTGTTAGGTCCAGGGTAGCCCCGTACTCCCCCCATATAAAGTTTTAACCCCTTGATCACAGCCCTAGTTAACCCTAGTTAGCAATTTTTTTTTTATTGCAATTTTTTTTTACTAAAGACATGTGGCTGAATACATTTTGGCCTAAATGTTTGACTAAAATTTAGTTTATTCAGTTTTTCTTATAACAAAAATAAAAAAAATTATTGATTTTTTTTCAAAAACGTCGCTCTATTTTTGTTTATAGCGCAAAAAATAAAAATCGCAGATGCGATCAAATACCATCAAAAGAAAGCTCTATTTGTGGAAAGAAAAGGACGCAAATTTTGTTTGGGAGCCACGTTGCACGACCGCGCAATTGTCTGTTAAAGCGACGCAGTGCCGAATTGTAAAAACGCCTCTGGGCATTTAGCAGCATATTGGTCCGGGGCTTAAGTGGAATAAAAAAAATAAAAAAAAATGATGTTGCCCACACACCATCATTTTTTAAAAATGATGAACAAAGCGCGGTGACGTACAACACGTACGACGGCACTCTAAAGGGGAAGTTCTATTCGCCTTTGGGCTGCTTTTAGCTGATTCCTTGTTAGTAAAAGACGATTCACGCTTTTTTGTCTGTTACAGGGTGATGAATGTGCTTACTCCATTATGAATGATAGTTTTACCAGAACGATCGCTCCCATCTCATAACTTGCTTCTGAGCATGCGCGGTTTTAAAACCTCGTTTTAGCCCACACACGATAATTTTTTACAACCCGAAAAACGATTTTTTTTAAAAACAACGTGAAAAAATGCAGCATGTTCGAATTTTTTTTTGTCGTTTTTCAGAAGATGAAAAACTATGTGAAGCCCACACACGATCATTTTAAATGATGTTTTTAAAAACTTTGTTTTTTTCATGCTGAAAAATGATCGTGTGTACGCGGCATTAGTCCTACCCCATCCCTTTCCACAAAACCAGCGGTGGAAACCATTCAGTCTGGTTATCTCCTCTGTTATGTATCCATTGCAAAAATGAACGGATCTTAACAAATTCCTCATTTTATTATGATTTATCAGAGTATGTACATTAGTATTTCTTCCCTGGAACCATAATGTTTTTTGAAAAACCCAATGTGTAATGAGTTTGTGTGTAATGGACACAGAACTATTCATATCAGCTTCTCCCTTATAGGCACGTATAATGTTATTGGAACACACATTATTGCCTGAATTTGGTCTGAAATTCTACTTTGAACAGTTAATTTTAGCAGCATTTTTTACAAAAATAAACACATAATGGAAAGGGTGGATCATGTATAAAAGGCCACATAATTCATAGAAACAGAGAAGAGTGACTGCAAAAAAAGATCCATTGCAAAAAGTGGTCCATTGAGCCTGCCCTTTTTTCTATTTAACATTTTTGTCGGAGAATAGACCTAAGATTATTCCAAGCAAGCATAAATTTACTAATATGGCAATATATGGCAATGAACTTAGAGGTTATGGGATTAGGTCCAAATTTTCACAGCTGGTTAACAAACACTGTACCAGCCCCCAACAGCACAAATTAAACTGGGAGAGAATCTTTCTGAATCAGATCAGGGAACAAGGCAAGGCTGCCCCTTATCCCCATCTTTATTTGTGCTTCTAGACATGGAGCCTATAGCCCAAGCCATACAAGACTCTGTTGAAATTAAAGGTATTCCAGTCGGGTTTCTTTTTCTTTTACTTTTAAATTAACCTGGTCCTTTACTAAAGGTTGCCCTGTGTTTACTTACATTATAAACTGGGAAAAATCCCTTATCCCTCCCATTGATGAGCATGCACAAGTTGCTGCAAATCCCTCTCTACTCCTTAAATGGACCTCCATTGCAAAATATGTGGGCATATTGATATCACCTAAAGTTACTAAATATTGCTCACTTAAAGGAACACCAAAGGTTCGTTTTTTATTAGATCAATTGATTGCTGTAAGCTAGAGCATTTAAATATCACTTACCTCGTTTTTCCTTTTGACTTCCAAAATACAGTAATCCAGGTTTGAAAATGCCATTTCCTGTCTCTCCTCTTCTTGCTTTCCACCAGCATCTGCATGGTGGAAAGCATAATGTGCTCACCCCCTCCCCATGACTACAGCCATGCGTGAAGATGCTCTCTTATCCCTCACAGGCATGGATGCTAAGCCTAATGGGAACTGTAGTTCACATTAGGCCGTGATGTAGCAAGAATGAACATGCACCGCAAACCAGGAAGTCAGTGAGAATAATGATTCAGGAGTGACAGAGGTGAATAAAACAGCTCGATTTCAACAGGTATCAAACTAGTTTTAATGCAAAACATTACTTTTTACTTTATCAGCTACTGCCAGACTTTAATTTTAGAGGAAAATATTTTTGTCTTTACAACCCCTTTAACTTTTCCCTGTTTATTCAATCAGCAAAACAATGGTAGAAAAAATGGCGCAATCTTCCCGTCACTTGTATGGAAAAAATCAATCTTATAAAAAAACTACTTCCTTCCATCTTATATGTCCTATTCCATACCCCGGTGTAAATTTCACAGAAACATTTTAACTAAGTACTGTATTTATTGGCGAATAACACTCACTTTTTTTACCCTGAAAATAGAGGGTAAACTGTGCCTGTGTGTTATACGCAGGGGACTGTGCAAAGTTATTTTCCTGAAACTTCCCTTTTAAAGTTAGGGTGCGTGTTATACACCTGTGTGTGTTATACGCCGATAAATACGGTAATTTGAGTCAGCTATGCTCTCCTTTCTGTGGGGCTCCTCCCAACCTAGATTCAAACTAAAGGTGCTTCAGAGACCCTAAACCCAAGGGGTCTGGCCTGTCCAGACCTTCATTCATAATATATTGATGCCCTACTCACCCACGCCCATAACTGGCTGATTTCAGACAAAACTAATGCTGCTTTAGTACTGTAACCTGCATTTCTAGGGCCTTATTAAGCACATCGAAAACCTATTACACCAGGGAGCCTCAGTAGCACTTTACAGTACTCAATCAATGTAGTCAATTATCAAAGCCTGGCTGCTTCTGAACCCTAGAGCTTCCCCATCAGTGGTCCCCCATATCCCATGGTTTGTACTAGTAAGGGAATCAAACACCTAAATCAGATCTGTGCGAATGGTACTTTTGGAGCTTTGACTTCCTAAAGATTACATTTGCTCTACCCAGCTCCTATCTATTCCACTACCTCCAAATCAAATGCACCACACTTTTCAAATGCAATTTCATGGTCATCCTCTCTTTTGTGGAGTCTGGATTGGAGAGCATGCTGCGGGAGGATGCTTTTGAAAAATCTTTATCCACAATTTACAGTACAAAGCTCTCCTTCCATCTATTCATAATGGCATTCATAAACTGCTGGCCACTTGTTGCGTGGAGGCTCCCTATATGGATTTGGAAGAATGTCCTTATGAGCCTGGGTATGACCAATAGTCTTTGTTTTGTATTGTAAATTTAAAATACTTACTAAAGATTATCTTTAACACCTTCCAGCCTGGCCTAGAGCAGAGTGCTATTGGGGCAGGGGACTTTACCGTTCTGACTGGACATCATATGACGTCTTTCAGAATAATCTGCTTGTGGGCGCCCTCTGGGCAGCACAGCGTGGCACTCTATAGTGCAGTGTGTTTAACTACTTGCCGACTGCCCGCCGTCATATTACTGCGGGACGGTGGCACTGCTGGGCGAGAGCCCGTAGCTATACGTCCGCTGGGGGGGGCGTGCGCGCGCCACCGTAGGCGGCGCTCGCGCATCCCCGCTCGCCCCTGAGTCCCGCGCGCGTGCCTGGCGGGTACAACCGCCGACGGGCACACGCGATCGCTCGTTACAGAGCGGGGATCGGGAGCTATGTGTGTAAACACATAGCTCTCGGGCCTGTCAGCTGGGGAAACGTTAATCTTCTGTTCATACAATGTATGAACGGAAGATCAGTGATTTCCCTTAGTGAGGCCAACCCCCCATACAGTTAGAACACACCCAGGAACACACTTAACCCCTTCCCTGATCCCTAGTGTTAACCCCTTCACTGCCAATGGCATTTTTATAGTAATACAATGCATTTTATAGCATTGATCGCTATAAAAATGCCAATGGCTCCAAAAATGTGTCAAAAGTGTCCGAAGTGCCCGCCATAATGTCGCAGTACTGAAAAAAAATGCTGATCGCCGCCATTACTAGTGAAAAAAATATTAATAAAAATGCCATAAAACAAGCCCCTATTTTGTAAACGCTATAACTTTTGCGCAAACCAATCAATAAACGCATATTGCGATTTCTTTTAACGAAAAATATGTAGAACAATACGTATTGGCCTAAACTGAGGAAAAAAAATGTTTTTTATATATTTTTGGGGGATATTTATTATAGCAAAAAGTAAAAAATATTGATTTTTTTTTTAAATTGTCGCTCTATTTTTGTTTAAAGCGCAAACAATAAAAAACCGCAGAGATGATCAAATACCACCAAAAGAAAGCTCTATTTGTGGGAAAAGAAGGACGCCAATTTTGTTTGGGAGCCACGTCACACGACCGCGCAATTGTCCGTTAAATCGACGAAGTGCCGTATCACAAAAAGTGCTCTGGTCATTGGACAGCAATATGGTACGGGGCTAAAGTGGTTAAGCGATCCTGAGCCTCAACTCCCAACTAGCTGGTTAGCAGAAGGTTTAAACCATTTATTGATAATGAAAAATAAAACCAAAATTGCTCATGACACACATTCATAATCAAGGACATTCAAACTCAGGGGTATGAGGAAGGAGGAGTTGTTATTAACCACTTGGGGGGTGTACCAAATAGAACTTACTAGCAAGAGAGGTAATGTGTTACAAAATCTCACTATTGCTAGGTGATAAATACTGTATAGTCATAACAGATCATAAAAATTATAATGTATCAAAATAATAAAAATCTTAAAGGTGTTGCACAACCCTAGACAATAGACACTAATGCTAACTGCAGGGCTGCCTCCTCATACAGGGCTTGGGGAATCGAACTGTAAGAAAACAAAATGGAAGAGGTGCACCTAACAACCACATAGTGTTGTGTGTCCTTATTCCTTAAGATTGTTAAAATCAATAATCAAATCATGTATACACTCACAAGTAAAGGTAAGAGAAAAGGATATCACTGTGGGAGAGGGAGTCCTTGATATGGATGGACCAGGGAGAATGGCTTAGTCTCGGCAGGTAGATGAAGAACCGCCGCTAGGAGAAAGAAACTGAAGCCACTGGCTTGGGTAAACAGCCTCCACGCAGGATAGCCACTTGGACTCAGATTTGTTTTGTTCTTCAACAATCTTTTACTTCTCCCTTGGTGATAATCACCAGCTGATCTCTGCATATAAACAGGCATATCGGCTGGTGATGAGTAATGTCTGAGATGAAGCTACGCCATTGAGTACGGCGAAACGCGTTGACGTCATCACCCGGTGCTGTCACGTGACGTCTCCTCCGTGTGTGAGGGACGGGAGTGAGTTGTGGTGAAGGAGCCTTGGAAATCTGAGAACTGCAAGCACATAAAGACACCACTTGCTGTGTGGGATACACAATCTGAACCTGCTGGCACTTGTTGCCAACAAGTGACTTCCACGGACATTTACTGTTGCCATTTCACTGAAAAACTCACTTACAACCAACATGATTTGATGCCTTGTTTGGATGACAACAGACAACAAGCTGGTAATGTACAGACAGCAAGTTGGTAATGTACTAATATTCCAGTCATTGATATTGGTGTTTCTGTGACCACCTGCGTTTATACATCATCTTTCAGCGCCATGAATAGCATGTTTATTCAATTCTGATCCGCCAACAATATAATCCTTTAAATCATTATCAATGGGACTGTCCATGCATGGTTGAAATAATCTAAAACTGACTAATCTAATCCACCCCTGCTTGGTGGATACTAATGGATGTAACAGGACTTCTCTTGTTAAGACTGTTTTGGTTTAAATCACTAACCAGTGGTGGCCCGTCCATAGGGACGCACGGGCGCCGCCCCCCTTCCGCAAAAAAAAAAACGGGCCCTTTAAGAACTTTTATTCGGCTAAAATGTCATTTTGACATTTTAGCCAAAGTTCTGGCGGCCGTCTATAGAGGGCGCTGCAGCGCTACCCCCTCTCGCAAATAACACACGTTCAATGCAATGCATTGAACGTGAGTTATTGTTGCCAGCTGCCTGATCTATTCATATAACCGGACATGGGTCGCCGGTTACCCGAATAGCGGCAGCTGGTTGGCTGAGGGGAACTGCCTATCAAAGCCAGCGGTTCTGATAGGCTTTTCCAGTACCGCCCTCCGGCTCTCGGAAGTCTATACTCGGAGCGCAGGCAACCTGCGCTCCTTGCATAAGACTGACGGCCGTTTCAGCCAATCAGGTTCCCGGATTCTGGTTATCAGGAACCTGATTGGCTGAAGCTTCTCCACGGCGGCAGAAGACATCGAGGGAGGACATGGAAGCGTCAGGTAAGTGTTTTTTACAGAGAAAGGGGCATCATGGGGCACAGTGGCATCATGGGGCACAGTGTTGACAAAGGGCACAGAGGCGACAATGAGCACAGTGGCATGGGGCACAGTGGTAACAATTGATGGCACAGTGACTGCATTTGATGGCATGGCACAGTGGTGACAATTGATGGCACAGTGACTGCATTTGATGGCATGGCACATTGGTGACAATTGATGGGCACAGTGACTGCATTTGATGGCATGGCACATTGGTGACAATTGATGGCACAGTGGTGGCGTTTGATGGCATGGCACAGTGGTGACAATTGATGGCACAGTGGTGGCGTTTGATGGCATGGCACAGTGGTGACAATTAATGGCACAGTGACTGCATATGATGGCATGGCACAGTGGTGACAATTGATGGCACAGTGACTGCATTTGATGGCATGGCACAGTGGTGACAATTGATGGCACAGTGGTGGCGTTTGATGGCATGGCATAGTGGTGACAATTGATGGCACAGTGACTGCATATTAAGGCATGGCACAGTGGTGCAAATTGATGATGGCACAGTGGTGACAATTGATGGCACAATGACTGCATATGATGGCATGGCACAGTGGTGACAATTGATGGCACAGTGACTGCATTTGATGGCATGGCACAATGGTGACAATTGATGGCACAGTGGTGGCGTTTGATGGCATGGCACAGTGGTGACAATTGATGGCACAGTGGTGGCGTTTGATGGCATGGCACAGTGGTGACAATTGATGGCACAGTGGTGGTGTTTGATGGCATGGCACAGTGGTGACAATTGATGGCACAGTTACTGTGTTGCATGGCACAGTGGTGACAATTGATGGCACAGTGGCTGCATTTGATGGCATGGCACAGTGGTGACAATTGATGGCACAGTTGCTGTGTTTGATGGCATGGCACAGTGGTGACAATTGATGGCACAGTGGCTGCATTTGGTGGCATGGCACATTGGTGACAATTGATGGCACAGTTTGTGTTTGATGGCATGGCACAGTGGTGACAATTGATGGCACAGTGGCTGCATTTGATGGCATGGCACAGTGGTGACAATTAATGGCACAGTTTCTGGGTTTGATGGCATGGCACAGTGGTGACAATTGATGGCACAGTGGCTGCATTTGGTGGCATGGCACAGTGGCTGCATGTGATGGGCACAGTGAGGCTACAATATTTTTTTTTTTCGTTTGCGCCCCCCAAAAAAATTTGAGCACCAGCCGCCACTGTCACTAACCTACTTCTACTGAATTACTTAACTGACTGAACAAATATCTGCTTATTCCTCAGCTTTGTGCACTTTAGGACCACTAAAACAAAAATCTGGCCCAATTAGAATATTCTCATAGCCTCCATTTTCTATACGTGAAGATGAAGTGATTTATTAGGTCCTTCAGTTAAAATCCCCTTCGCTCCCCACCCCACCTCCCTTTACCCACACACTGGGTTCAGCCACCTGTAAAAGCACTTATTGGCCTAATTAAAAAGGGGCTATCAGGCATCACTTTCCTGATTCATTAATAGCCCTTACTATTTCCTTGATAGCCAAATTAACTAACTGATTGCATGCAGTGCATGTAACTAGTGGCTGAATCAATAAACGTCTGGACTAGTGTTGTGTTTCTGTGTTGTCCATTGTGAGTCTTGTTTGTTATATTTGTTTATGGCAATTCATTTCTTTTAAATGCTGCAATTTTTCCATATAGTTTGTAAATCACTGTACTTTTTATACTTAATTAATACTACAATAAATCTTTTTGTATCATAATATTGTTCAGATCATTACTTGTTGCTATTAGTAACCCCTTTTAGGCCTTCCCTTAGGCCACTCCCTTCCCCTTGTTCCCCTTTTTTTTAGTTATGACTATTTGGTTACAGGTAGGGATGAGCCGAACATACCCGCGTTCGGTTCGCACCAGAACTGTCGAACAGACCGACCGTTTGCGCGAACATTTAGAGCCCCATTGAAGTCTATGGGACTCGAACGTTCAAATAAAAAAATGCTAATTTTAAAGCCCAATATTCAAGTTATTGTTGGAAAACGTCTTTGAGAACCAGGGAACATGTATCAATGGAAAAAAAAAGTTTTAAAAACTGTATTTTTTTCTGGAGCAGCGATTTTAATGATGCTTAAAGTGAAAAAAAAAAAATCAAAAATCCCTTTAAATCCCTTTAAATATCGTACCTGCTGGGTGTCTATAGTAGTGGCACATGTTTAGAAAAAAATAGCATGAGTTTCCTCGCCACCACTCCCCCCAGGTCATTACAAGACCCAGTGCCGATCCTGACCTCCCTGGGGCCCTAGGCAAAATGACATGGCACATTAAAAATGAGTAGCAGGGGGCTCTGACGACAGTGACATGTCACATTACAGAAAGTTGAGAAGCGGGGGGAGGGGGTGTTCTGCTGTCGGAAATGACTCAGCCAGCGAGTTTAGAAGCCTGGTGAGGGTGCGAAAATGACTTCTCACCAGGCGGGGCCTCTAGTAATTTTGGGGGCCCTTTGCAGCTTTGCGTGGCCCTAAGCGGCTTGCATAGTGTGCCTATAGGGAGGATCGGCCCTGACAAGACCCTATGGCCCTATATACTTTAAACAGCAGTATACAGACGGTGCAAACAAGACAAGGACTGTAGGTTTGTTACGTAGAATCTGAACCATGTCATACTTTGCTGCTGCATATTGCACAATTTCCTAAAGAGACCCTCAAGAAACTACATGACACTTGTGCCTGGTGATGAGGCCATTGATGTTCCAGTGGTGGCCCGTGAGCCTGTGGCCATACAGGCTTGGCCCCCCAAAGCGCACGTGCTGTGTGGCAACAATATGTCGATTATTTTAGGGTGGTGGGGGGCCATTACAATGCCAGATCTTGGCTCAATAAATTATTTTTTTGGGAAAGAAAAATTGTAGAAAAAAGGGGGGTTGCCACCCGGGGCCCCCTTTGAACAAATTCTGTGAAGAACTCCTGTTCTCTGAAGGCCTCCATTATTTCTGCAAGTCAAAATTTAGCCAGTCAGTCAGTCTAGCCTTAGCTTTCTCCCCATATCTAACCCACAAACTCATCCACTAATCATAAAGTCCAAAAAACAAGTTTCGTAGCGTCGTATTGCACGATCGTTTTTCTGACGTTTTCTATCGACTGTGAACGACGTTCTCTATCCCTTTATACACTGCGCATGTGAGAAGCTCTGCACGTTTCCACGCCCATGACATTCGTTCTAGTGATTGCTACGCTCCTTTTTTGTCGGTCAATGTGGTGAGGAGTCTGAAGACATGATGGAGGAGAGACAGCAAGCTGCAACCAGGCAGGAGACAGGCCAGGCACACACCAAGAGGAGCAGGAGGTACAAAGCCACCAACATGAGCATCGACGAGATGGTTGAGATGTGGCTATTTAAAAAAAGGAGGACTACGATGGCAAAAAAGGGCCTTACAAAAACCCCAATAAACTCAAGGCCCAGATCATGGATAAGGTACGGAGGGCTATCCATTCAAAATTTGGGCTGCAGAGGTCCAGGGAGCATTTGCGCAAGAGATGGAGTGATTTGAAAATCCGAGAGTCAGAGCAGATGGAGAGAATTCGAAGAGTCCTCAGGAGACGTAAGTAATTTTCATGTGTATATTTGTTTTTATTATTTTGCGGCATGTGCTTTTTATTGCAGGTTGTGTATATATACAGTTCATGTTTGTGTGGGCATAATAATTGGTTGGTCATTTTATTTAAGACCTTTTTATGTGAGACCAATTTATTTTTTAATGTAGATGTGCTATTAACTAGATTTAAATAATCCAAGTTAAGTCAATATACATTAAAAGGAGAGTATGCTCAGCAAAGCAGTTGATTACACATATGGACTCAGTAGCACAATGGTTGGCATGGCCGATCTGGCCTATAGGCTCACTATGCAAGCCGCTTAGGGCCCCGCAAAGCTGCAAAGGGCCCCCCAAATAACTAGAGGCCCCGCCTGGTAAGAAGTAATTTCCGCCCCCTAACCCCCGCTTCTCAACTCGCTGGCTGCATGGGAGAAGAGGCCCCTTGCTTCTCAATTTAATGTAAGATGTAATTTCCGACAGCAGAACACCCCTTCCCCCCACTTCTCAACTTTCTTTAATGTGACATGTCACTGTCGTCAGCGCCCCCTGCTTCTCATTTTTAATGTGCCATGTCATTTTGCTTTGGGCCCCAGGGAGGTCAGGATCAGCACTGAGTGTTGGTCACAAGAACAACCTAGTTAGCATGTCACAAAGAGGTGATCCAGTGTATACTTGTTGATAGAGATAGAGAAATGCAGCAGCTTTGGTAATGGATAAAATCCTGTGTTAAGCTTAGGATTGTAAAAACAGACAATTGTACGACACTTTTTAAAAAGAATGATTGATATTCCTCTTTCGGGCCTTTTAATCTTTTTGATTCATCTATCCCTTTTTTTACAATCTCATAGGCCGCAATCAAGCTGCAGCAGTGGAGCCGACCAACCCCACACAGTGGCAAGTCCCACCATCGCCAGATTTGAAAAATGCCACCACATCAGGTCAGTGTCATACAGCACAGCTTCAGGTAATACATGTAGGCCTGCATAATTTTAATAAAAAATTTTTTTTTCTAAATTTCAGGTGTACGAGCTGTTGGGGGCGGCTTAGACACCGACAGTGCCCAGGTGCTAATTGGGGAGATAATTTCCTGCAGTGAACAAATAGAGGACACAAACCTCGCCCTCGAGAAGATCATAAAGAACAACAAGAAGGTGGTCCAAAACCTGAAAAATCGTATTGATGTTCTGGGGAGGGTTTAAAAAAAAACAAAAAAACAAAACAAATAGATGTAGATAATTATTTAAATGCCAAAATATAGTTCTTAAACATAAAAAATAAACAATTTCTATTTTGATATTTAAAAAAAATGAAAATCACACATTTTAAGTGTGATACAATAAATATTTTTGGATACTCAACAATGTCTGGCTTCTTATTATATCAATGCTGCCTAAAAGAACAAATCTAGATTTGTGGTGTTTACATTGACAATGATGACTGTAAGCTCTAACGAGCAGGGCCCTCTGATCCTTCCTGTATTGATTTGTATTGTGACTGTACTGTCTTCCCTGATGTAAAACGATGCGCAAACTGTTGGTGCTATATAAATCCTGTATAATAATAATAATAATAATAATAATAATAATGAGTAATTAGTACAGGAAAAAAAAACATGACATTATGATAACGTCGGAGAAAGCTAGAATGAAATCAAATTAGAAAAGAATCAAACAAAGGAAATTACTAGAACAGGGGCAGAAAAATTGAGCCTTAGGCACTGGTGGCGGTGTCACAACACTGCAACCCCTCACAGATACTGTAATTGGAGCGCAACAAAGAGCCACGTGCAAAGTATTGCATCAAAAATTGTTATTAGACATCCCTGTTAAACAGGGGCAGAACAATTGGGCTTTAGGCACAACACAACATTGCAACCCCTCACAGATACTGTAATTGGAGTGCAACAAAGAGCCACGTGCAAAGTATTGCATCAAAAATTGTTATTAGACGCCCCTGTTAAACAGGGGCAGAAAAATTGGGCCTTAGGCACAACACTGCAACCCCTCACAGATACTGTAATTGGAGCGCAACAAAGAGCCACGTGCAAAGTATTGCATCAAAAATTGTTATTAGACGCCTCTGTTAATCAGGGGCACAAAAATTTGGCCTTAGGCACTGGTGGCGGAGCCCAGAAACAAAACATTTCTTAATAGCTATCAGCAAGAAAAGTAAGGAGGAGAAGGATATTCCATCAGCAGCATAACAGGACAGTCACTCAGCATCAGTATACGCAGTCTCTAAGGGATCTGACATTAATGGAGAGTGGAATGGTGATAGATGGAGGTGGGGTTATGGCAGGTGACAAGACAGTTACCATGTTCCAAACAGCCATTGGAAATTATAGTGCCATTTGCACTACTAAAAATGATATGAATCATATGAAAAACACCAGCGAAAAATGTAACAATACATTTAAGTGTTTGTTCACCAATGCCAGAAGCCTTCCAAGCAAAACAGGTGAGTTGGAAGCTCTGGTGCATGAGGAGAGCTATGATGTAATCGGTATTGCTGAAACTTGGCTTCAATCCTCACATGACTGGGCTATTAATATTCCTGGCTATGCTCTCTTTCGGAAAGACAGGGTAAAAAGGAAAGGTGGAGGGGTCTTTCTCTATGTGAGAAGTGACCTCAAAGCAAGCGTGAAAGAGGACCTGGTTGATGGAGAGTGTGATGAAGTTGAAGCATTATGGGTGGAACTGCATACAGATGTGCGTAGTTCAAAGTTAATCATTGGAGTTTGTTATAGACCACCCAATGTTAATGAGGAGGTGGAGACTCGGCTCCTTGCACAGATGGAAAGGGCTGCAAGGGCTGGGACGGTGATAATAATGGGGGATTTTAACTACCCAGAAATTGACTGGAATAATGGAATTTATGGGACAGTTAAAGGACAAAAATTTAAAAACCTATTGCAGGACAATTTTATGGTCCAGTTTATTGAGGCCCCAACTAGGAATGATGCTCTGTTGGACCTGGTAATCTCAAACCATGCAGAGCTTATTACTAATGTTCAGATAAAGGAACACCTGGGTAGCAGTGATCATAACATGATTTTGTTTAATGTAAACTATAAGCAAGAAATACATACAGGAAAGATAAAAACACTTAATTTCAAGAGAGCAAATTTTCAAAGCATGAGGACTGCTCTCCAGGGCTTGGACTGGTAGGGAATATTGGCACCGATGAACACAGAACAGAAATGGGAATTCTTCAAAAAGACTCTTTGGAACCTCACTGCAAAGTATATTCCCATGGGCAATAAATTTAAAAGGCTAAAGATAAAACCTATGTGGCTCACGGTCAAAGTTAAAAAAGCTATAAACAATAAGAAAATAGCTTTTAAAAAATATAAAAATGAAGGAATACTAATGTAATTTAAATGTTACAAAGAATATAATAGAATATGTAAAAAAGGAAATCAAGGATGCAAAAATTCAAAATGAACGACAAAATCCTTGCAAAAGATAGGACAAACCCCCAAAAATTATTTAAATATATTAATAGTAAAAAGGTCAAGTCTGAGCATGTAGGCCCTTTACAAAATAACCTAGAGTGGGTGACTGAGGACATAGAGAAGGCAAATTTATTAAATGCTTTCTTCAGCTCTGTGTATACAATGGAGAATGGGGGAGCTCATGTCCATAATGGGGGTGGGAGTGACACAGCCCCAAATCCACAATGGCTCAAAAGTGATATGGTCCAGAAATATTTAGACAGAATAAAGGTGGATAAGAATTGAGCTCTGAAATTTCAAAACGACTGTATCTAATATTTAGGGACTCATTAATGACAGGAATAGTACCACTGGATTGGCGTAGAGCCAATGTGGTGCCCATATTTAAAAAGGGAACAAAGTCTTTACCAAGTAACTATAGACCTGTTAGTTTAACTTCTATAGTTGGGAAGCTACTGGAACGTTTAATAAAAGACCACATGGATGAGTTCTTGCTGGAAACAAACTATTTAAGCAGCAGACAGCATGGATTCATGAAAGACAGAAGTTGTCAGACAAACCTGATTTCCTTTTATGAAGAGGTAAGTAAAACCCTGGACAGAGGCGTGGCAGTGGACGTGGTATACTTGGATTTTGCAAAAGCGTTCGATACAGTTCCACACACACGGCTCATGTGTAAGGTAAGGTCTACAGGATTGGATATATCAGTTTGTAAATGGATAGAAAACTGTCTGAAAGACAGAATTCAGACAGAGTTGTGGTTAATGATTCTTACTCGGAATGGTCCAAGGTTATCAGCGGTGTACCCCAAGGTTCGGTGTTGGGTCCCTTACTTTTCAATATATTTATAAATGATATTGGGTCTGAGATCGAAAGTAACATTTCTGTCTTTGCAGATGACACCAAGCTATGCAGTGGAATAACGTCCTTGCAGGATGTCTCCAATTTACAAGCCGACCTCAATGCTCTGTCTAATTGGGCGACTATGTGGCAGATGAGGTTTAATGTTGATAAATGTAAAGTTATGCACTTGGGGGCTAAGAATATGCATGCATCATACATGCTAGGGGGAGTTCAGCTGGGGGGGTCTGTAGTGGAGAAGGATATGGGGGTTTTAGTTGATAATAAGCTCAATAATGGCATGCAGTGCCAAGCTGCGGTTTCCAAAGCGAGCAAAGTCCTTTCTTGTATTAAGAGAGGTATGGACTCCAGAGATAGAGATATAATTTTGCCCCTGTACAAATCATTAGTAAGACCTCATCTAGAATATGCAGTCCAGTTTTGGGCACCAGTTCTCAAAAAGGATATCGGAGAACTGGAGAAAGTGCAGAGAAGGGCAACTAAACTGATAAGAGGCATGGAGGAGCTCAGCTATGAGGAAAGATTAGAAAAACTGAATTTATTCACTCTTGAGAAGAGGAGAATAAGGGGGATATGATCAACATGTACAAATATATAAGAGGTCCATATAGTGAACTTGGTGTTGAGTTATTCACTTTAAGGTCAACACTGAGGACAAGGGGGCACTCTTTATGTCTGGAGGAAAAGAGATTTCACCTCCAAATATGGAATGGTTTCTTTACAGCAAGAGCTGTGAAAATGTGGAACAGACTCCCTCCAGAGGTGGTTCTGGCCAGCTCAGTAGATTGCTTTAAGAAGGGCCTGGATTCTTTCCTAAATGCACATAATATAACTGAGTACTAAGTTTTGTAGGTAAAGTTGATTTGGGGTAAATCCGATTGCCTCTCGGGGGATCAGGAAGGAATTTTTCCCCCTCCGGTAGCAAATTGGATCATGCTCTGCTGGGGTTTTTTGCCTTCCTCTGGATCAACTGTGGGTATGGAGCTGGGTGTATGGGATGTACTGTGTTTTATTTTGTTTGTTTATTTTTTTTATGGTTGAACTGGATGGACTTGTGTCTTTTTTCAACCTGACTAACTATGTAACTATGTAACTATGACATTTAAAAAAATATATATTATTCAGTTACATCAGCATCAGGTGCTTGGTAGCTGGTGTTGAACCAAGCATGATTCATTTTGTTGAAGGTCAGACGATCAACAGAGTCGGTGGAGAGGCGCACCCTGTGATTGGTCACAAAGCCTCCAGCAGCACTGAATGTGCATTCTGAAAGAATCGGCTATTCAAAAAATGGCACCGTGTGGCGCCATTTCGTATCTGTGCATGCGCCACCCAGCCGAGCGGATATGAGCTTTCCCGAGCCCGAAGCCGGCCGGGCTCGGGAAAGCTTGTATCCGCTTGGCCGGGCGGCGCATGCACAGATACGTAATGGAGCCACGCGGCGCAATTTCTGAATAGCTGATCGAGTCAGGAGGACTCAGGAGGGACACTTTGGCAGTGACACTCGTTGGCTCGTGCAGTGCACTCGCCATAGGCAGAGGCAGAGGACGGAGCTGTGACAGCCCAGCGACCATCTTTTTTACGGGAACCCGATATCGCCCATATCGGCAATTTTTAAGCTGTTTTGGCATGTCGCCAAAACAGGCGTTTTCAACCAATATGTATCGGCCACCGATATATCGGTGCATCCCTACTGATTACCTATACATTAGTGGTTAACTTGCGTTTCCCCCTTCCCCAGTCCCCTGTATATTTGACCTCCAAGGGAAAATGGGCAGACTCTTTCTATTTGTTCTGCTCCTTCAGCAGTTCTGGGCAGTAGGAATCCGATCCCGCTGGGGACCTTGGTCCCTTGATGTTATCCCATAAATCCCAGAAAAAAAGGAAGTCTCATCCCAGGACAGTGTTATAGATGAGGTTTGGGACTACTCCAACCTCATGGTACATAGTGCCACAGGGAGACTCGATAGATACAACAGCCGAGGGGTAGCACTAGGTATCCCCATGAATACAAACCACACCCATCACTGCAACATTTGGGGTTTCACAAGACTGGCATGCACTAAAGTTACTAAACTGCCAGAATACAGCAAGGCAGTCATCTGGCAACCGTCCACTTTAATGGCACAAATCAGTTTCTTAGTGCCAATGGGCTGTCATGGGATGTCTCCTGGTGTAGCAACAAAAGAGCTTTTCTGGGTCACGTTGTAATCCATAGATTATTGGGTTAGCGGACAACTGGCGGCCAGGTGCATTGGTTCTTGGCAATGCCAGCACACTACAGGACCCCGGTCCTGGCAGGTCTCCCTTTGGTGATTGAGTCTTTTCACTCCTTGCGCCTCAAGAACCTCAATTGCATTTACTTCCTTCTTCCCCCACTTTACGGCGGGATTGCTTTTTCCCGGGTTGGTGGGCTTCTGTCTCTTGGAGAAGGATTCTGTGGGTACTACACCCCTAAGAAAATCCTCAGTACACAAGTACCGTTCCACGAGGGCAACCAACTCATTTTTAGGATCAGCTCTCCCAGAAAACCCCTGTATGGGGGTTGGAAGGGCTCTGGCTGTAACCACATTCGTGTGAGGTGGATGAGATCGTACAACTGGGATCTTGCAGGTTGGTCCACCTGAAATTGCCAAGCATGGACGCGCTGGGCTCTTACAGCCATCGTTACGCCAAGGCGGGCCAGAATCTCAATTTTCAGGCCGCGTACACACGGCAGGGAATCTCGACGGGCAGAACACATCGTTCCGCCCGTCGAGGTTCCCTGCCGGCCGTCGAAATCGGTGACCCGCCCGTCGGGAATGGCAACCAGCCATTCTTCCGGGCGGGCCGTCGAGCAAATAGAGAGCGTGCTCTCTATTTCGGCTCGACGGGCTTCCCGACGGGAAGCTCGCCGAGACCGTACACACGGCCGAGGTCCTCGCTGGAATGTGCATTCCAGCGAGGTTCTCGCTGGTTTTCAGCGAGAACCTCGGCCGTGTGTACGGCGGCTCAGAGTTTCATGTTCCTGGGCCTCAGCAGCATTTAGATCAAAGTAGGCCTTCTGTGGGTCCCTGGTCAAAAGGGGAGCAAGGACCTCAGACCATTGGTCCTGGGGTAGCCCTTAACGCTCTGCCACCCTCTCAAAAAATGTGAGGAAAGCCTCCACATCATCCTCGGCCGTCATTTTCTGTAATGCAGCCTGCACCCGCTTGCGTAGATCTGCAACATTATCCGCATGTAGGAGCTTGTCAGTCAGAGTCTGTACCCAAGTCTGTATGAGCTTATTGAACTCCTTCTGCTCCTGCATGGCCAATTGGGTAGCCGTTATCAACAAGTGGTTAGTTTCTTGTTGGTCTGTGCGTGCATGCTTGCACCAGCTGTTTGAGTATTTCCTCCATTATCTTAACAGGTTACTGGTACTAGTGAAAAATAAAATAAAATCTGAAGCCCCGTACACACGGCCGAGGTTCTTGGCAGAAACCAGCGAGAACCTCGCTGGCATCCTGATTCTGCCGAGAACCTCGGCCGTGTGTACGGATTCGGCGAGCATCCCGTCGGGAATGCCGTCGAGCCGAAATAGAGAGCAGGTTCTCTATTTGCTCGACGGCCCGTCGGGATGAATGGCTGGTCGCCTTTCCCGACGGGCTGGTCGCCGAATCTGACGGCCGGCCGAGAACCTCGATGGGCGGGAACAATGTGTTCCGCCCGTCGAGGTTCTCGGCCGTGTGTACGGGGCCTTAGTGTAGCGCTACCCTATTCAGGAGCCACTGATTAGATTGGGATTGGTGGATTAAGTTACCTCTGTGTGTTGTCTAGGGTTGGATGTAGTGAGCAAAGCAGTAACGAATGTCCAACCTGTAGCTGAAGTATTCTGAATGCTTTATTTTCCTGGTCCAACACATCAACTTGAGGTAGATAGGAAAAGGTTGATGAAAATAGAGTAACTTCGCAGAGTCAGGCTTGGATAGAGAAAGCAGTCCTGCCTTCTGTAATTAAGTCAATCACGTCGCCACTCCAGCCGGAGTGGGTGCAGTGCATCTGGACAGGCCTCTCACACAGACCTGGCAGCCAGAGTGTCACTGAGAGAACTGAGAAGGAACAAGTCACTGCCACCGACTTGGCTCTAGAAAATTCAGTAGAGGCCTCTGCCACAGGTTAGGTACTTAAGAGCAATAGAGCAAATCCCCTCAATTCCTTTCTCTTGAGAGACGGAACCCCAGTAAGTCACTAAGGTCCCTCAGCCACTTCAGTGTCTCTAAGCCATGATGGCCCAGAGTCGGGAACTACGCGTAGCACGGGCCCCGGCCAGGTAGGCCACCCTGAAGGTGGGTGCCGCACCCGGAACCAGGAACCTGCGAAGAATCACGAAAAATGGTGTCTGCCACAGATATACCCCTCCCAGTAAGCCCCGCAAGGGAAACACTCCTCCAATTGGCTGTTGGGGAAAAGCAGCTCTGCCAGAATCCCTCTGGTGCCACCTGCCGCCCAGAGATGGGACCACATCTCTGGAGCGCATAATGACCCACTGGATAATTCAGGGCTGACAGCTGCCCAATTTAAACAAATCGTATAGGTTCTATAAAACAATATTTATTGCCAAAATTCTCGGATACCCACATGAGTTAGAGAAAATTGGAACATTTGTATAAATAAAAGGTCAACATTCCTGGATACAGTGTACAGTTTCTAGAAAATAATAATATTATGGTATAAGTTCAAAATAAGTACATAACAGCATATAAAACAATAAGATGCCATAATGGTATAGTTACCACTGAATCAGGAAATGGATAACATAAAAAGCCGCTGTGAGGTCCGGAGGGGCCTGGACTGCCCCCGCCCACCCAAAGTGGCGGGGGGCCCACCCCAGGGAACCTGCAAGGAGCCACACAAGGAGCACCCCCCAGGAGCAACGGAGGGGCAGCCACCTGCAAAGGAACACCCATAAAGCCCATGGTTAGTAGAAAGAATTGTTTCGGGTAGGTTGGTTAAAAAGTTAATTGCTGAAATAACAGCCAATTAATTGTATGGGTACATATATTAAGGTAATATAATGGTACAAGGGCTAAGGGCAAGTGCCAATTGCCAACATATATAGGGAGAGTAAAGGCATACTTGAGGGTCCAATACAAGTAAAATGATAGGGAGTATAAATTAGATGAAAAGATACTGTAATGAAAGTAGTGAATGCAAGTGAATGAGGTAGTGAGTGTGAACTAATAAGATGAGTGATTGCCAAAATAGGACAAACTAATGGTGAGGTAAGGTGTGTAAAATAAGAGTGAGGCCGTGTACACACGATCAAATCTGTCTGCTGGAAACGGTCTGCTAGACCGTCCCAGCAGACAGATTCGATCGTGTGTACGGGCGAGCCGACGGATTTGGCCACCCGACAGATTTCAATGCATTCTTTCAAATCTATCGGGTGGGAACCCGTCCGCCCGACATGTCTGCTGGTTAGTACACTTACCAGCAGACATGTCGTCTCGCACCGCCGCCGAATGGATTCGGCGCATGCGCGGAAGTGTTTTACTTCCTGGTGCGGTGACGTGGCGGCGTCTAAGTCACCGCCACGTCACCGACACGTCAGCGCGCCGTCTGTTGGCGGGGATTTTGGTTTGCTCATGTGTACACGCGAGAAAACCAAAATCCAAACAGACAGATTTATTCAAATCGGTCGGACAGACCGTTTTGAACAAATCTATTGCCTCGTGTATACGAGGCCTGAAAGTTCAAGTGAAAAACAATGTGGTGAGAGTGAAATAAAAAGTAAGATAGTGGATGGTAGGTCCCCCAATGGAATGGGGGATAGTGTGAATGGGTCTAGTGAAAAGTGAAGGGATGTTGAAATGCATGAATAAGTGGGATATTTACCTGATAAAATCAAGAGTTGAGGTTGGATGAAATATAGTTATAGAAACCAGACTGCAGTTATGCATTCTAGGAGAGGACACAGTGCCAGAAAATAGGGACAGAGATGCATTAGCATCCAATCTGGCCTAACGTGGAACCTAATGGTGGTTCCCTGATGAGCTGCTCCTTATATATGCCCCTTTGTGGGTGTGGTGATCAAATGATCACATGCAGGTGGACTGCCTCCCTCCACTAAACCATGGGGAGGCTCAAGGCCGCCGGAATGGCAGCCCACGTGTGGCTCCCTCGGCGTCCCCGGAGAGCTAAACAGCCCCGACAAAGTCGTCATCCCCGACACAGTGGCGCGGCGTCCAGACACCGCGTGCACGCCCGAGAGCGTGCACGCCCAAGAGCGCGCACACGCGCTGCGCCACGGCTGGAACGGGGAGGATCCAAGGAGCACCACCGGCTGGGTGAAGCTCGATAGGGCATCCGGGGGCTGGCTCCAGCACCCCACAGAGCAATGGGAAGGGGGACAGGGACTGTCCCCCCTCCCCCCAGCCGGGAGGTGACACAAGCGGCCATAATGCATTAAGAAAACCATATGTGACAGTTGACATCCATGTACTGAAACTCAGAAATTAAGGGAGGGGGTATTGTTATACAAGCATATTATATAGATAGTGTATAGACATAAATTACGTGCTAGTGCCATGGCTGTAAACCCCAGACTTATGGGATATGATTTATTTAGGACAAATATTCGGTAGGAATATTTGAACATGCTAGAATGCAGAAGTCTGTCTTGCAGTTACTTCCGAAGCAAAAAAGGGGGGATTTAGGGGTACAGTCCCCCCCAAAAAACAGAAGGTGGAATAAACCTTCTGAAGGCCTAAACACAAAGCTGATGTATGATACACCAGAGATGTGAGTCATAAGTTGGACATGCAGGGGTTAAAGCTAGACATGGAAAATCACGCAATTAATGTCAATCTCAGTATGTCAGGGGAGAAGGGGGGTTTGAGCCCCCAAATGTTTATGCGAAAGAGAAAGGACACATATTGCACACATAATTAAGCTGCTCGCCCTGAAATTGCAAAAAAGAGAGAGAGAGAGGTTCCACAAATGGGCTTTTAGGCAGCAATGTAAAAAAATAGGAGTATTGTATAGGTTCTATAAAACAATATTTATTGCCAAAATTCCTGGATATCCACATTAGTTAGAGAAAATTGGAACATTTGTATAAATAAAAGGTCAACATTCCTGGATACAGTGTACATAGATAATACATATACAGTTTTGTATTGTTGAGCCCAGACTCGTTTCGACCAATTCGGTCTCTTCAGGGGGCAAAGTTTCTAGAAAATAATAATATTATGGTATAAGTTCAAAATAAGTACATAACAGCATATAAAACAATAAGATGCCATAATGGTATAGTTACCACTGAATCAGGAAATGGATAACATAAAAAGCCGCTGTGAGGTCCGGAGGGGCCTGGACTGCCCCCGCCCACCCAAAGTGGCGGGGGGCCCACCCCAGGGAACCTGCAAGGAGCCACACAAGGAGCACCCCCCAGGAGCAACGGATGTCAACTGTCACATATGGTTTTCTTAATGCATTATGGCCGCTTGTGTTCTCCGGCGGGGCGTGGCTAAGCCCTTCCACCCTCTTGGGGGTGGGGCCGGGCCCTTGGTCACCTCCCGGCTGGGGGAGGGGGGACAGTCCCTGTCCCCCTTCCCATTGCTCTGTGGGGTGCTGGAGCCAGCCCCCGGACGCCCTATCGAGCTTCACCCAGCAGTGCTCCTTGGATGCTCCCCATTCCAGCCGTGGCACAGCTCGTGTGCGTGCTCTCGGGCGTGCACGCGGTGTCTGGACGCCCCGCCACTGTGTCGGGGATGACGACTTTGTCGGGGCTGTTTAGCTGTCTGGGGATGCCGAGGGAGCCACACGTGGCCTGCCATTCCGACAGCCTTGAGCCTCCCCATGGTTTAGTGGAGGGAGGCAGTCCACCTGCATGTGATCATTTGATCACCACACCCACAAAGGGGCATATATAAGGAGCAGCTCATCAGGGAACCACCATTAGGTTCCACGTTAGGCCAGATTGGATGCTAATGCATCTCTGTCCCTATTTTCTGGCACTGTGTCCTCTCCTAGAATGCATAACTGCAGTCTGGTTTCTATAACTATATTTCATCCAACCTCAACTCTTGATTTTATCAGGTAAATATCCCACATATTCATGCATTTCAACATCCCTTCACTTTTCACTAGACCCATTCAAACTATCCCCCATTCCATTGGGGGACCTACCATCCACTATCTTACTTTTTATTTCACTCTCACCACATTGTTTTTCACTTGAACTTTCACTCTTATTTTACACACCTTACCTCACCATTGGTTTGTCCTATTTTGGCAATCACTCATCTTATTAGTTCACACTCACTACCTCATTCACTTGCATTCACTACTTTCATTACAGTATCTTTTCATCTAATTTATACTCCCTATCATTTTACTCGTATTGGACCCTCAAGTATGCCTTTACTCTCCCTATATATGTTGGCAATTGGCACTTGCCCTTAGCCCTTGTACCATTATATTATCTTAATATATGTACCCATACAATTAATTGGCTGTTATTTCAGCAATTAACTTTTTAACCAACCTACCCGAAACAAAACAAAATTCTACTAACCATGGGCTTTATGGGTGTTCCTTTGCAGGTGGCTGCCCCTCCGTTGCTCCTGGGGGGTGCTCCTTGTGTGGCTCCTTGCAGGTTCCCTGAGGTGGGCCCCCCGCCACTTTGGGTGGGCGGGGGCAGTCCAGGCCCCTCCGGACCTCACAGCGGCTTTTTATGTTATCCATTTCCTGATTCAGTGGTAACTATACCATTATGGCATCTTATTGTTTTATATGCTGTTATGTACTTATTTTGAACTTATACCATAATATTATTATTTTCTAGAAACTTTGCCCCCTGAAGAGACCGAATTGGTCGAAACGCGTCGGGGCTCAACAATACAAAACTGTATATGTATTATCTATGTACACTGTATCCAGGAATGTTGACCTTTTATTTATTCAAATGTTCCAATTTCCTCTAACTCATGTGGGTATCCGGGAATTTTGGCAATAAATATTGTTTTATAGAACCTATACAATACTCCTATTTTTTTACATTGCTGCCTAAAAGCCCATTTGGGGAACCTCTCTCTCTTTTTTGCAATTTCAGGGCGAGCAGCTTAATTACGTTCTCAATATGTGTCCTTTCTCTTTAATTTAAACAAATCAACCTAGATGAGAGCAAGTAAGTCTCTCACCCTACTAACTTTAGCGTAGCGCCCTTTCTGAAAGTAAGGGGGCGCTACATTAGCGTACTGTCCCTTTAAGAGTGCTGGTTCTTATTTATTTTTTCAACAAAAATGCCGCTGCAAGAGGTACAGTCTCTGGGTCTTGTGCTGGCATTCTCCACCAATTTGTAGGGGGATCAGACCCAATGGAGGGAAAAACACACAATCTCTTTAGAAAAACACCATATTTAATACACAGGATATTTCCAAACAAAAGAAAAAAGGGCATTATTCCATCAAACAAAATATTCACAGTCCTTGCAGATAAAGTTCCCCAGTTGCAGGCTTTCTGGCAGGACACAGCCAAGTCCTTTTAAAGCTCTTCCCAGCTTCTCATAGCTTTTGCAGCATTCACCTGTCTAGCATTGCCATGCATTACATAAACTCTGCTACCATGCATAAACTCTCCACCTGCAACTTCCTGTCCTGACTTAACAGGTGCATTAACCCTTTTTGTCCTCTTAAAAGAACCATAGCCCAAATAGAGGGGAAACATAACGTCCTTCCAGGACGCAGCCACGGCGACCTGTACACCGCGTACACACGATCGTTTTTTGGCATGAAAAACAAAAGACGTTTTAAAAAAATGTAATTTAAAATGATCGTGTGTGGGCTTCACATCATTTTTTGTGTTCTGAAAAATGTTTTTTTTCCCCCAAACATGCTGCATATTTTAACAACGTTTTAAACAATGTAGTTTTTTGGGTTGTAAAAAATGATCGTGTGTGTGGGCTAAAACATTGTTAAAAACCTGCACATGCTCAGAAGCAAGTTATGAGATGGGAGCGCTCGTTCTGGTAAAACTACCATTTATAATGGAGTAAGCACATTCATCACGCTGTACAGTAACAGACTGAAAAGCGCGTATCGAATTTTACTAACACTAAATCGGCTAAAGCAGCCCAAAGGGTGGTGCCATTCGCATGAAACTTCCCCTTTGTAGTGCCGTCGTACGTGTTGTATGTCACCAAGCTTTCTTAGAGCATTTTTTTAAAAAGCATCGTGTGTGGGCAACGTCGTTTTAATGATGAAGTTGGAAAAAACGTTGTTTTTTCTACATGCTGAAAAACGTTTTTTTTTTTTTCATGCCGAAAATTGTGAGTGTGTACGCGGCATTACTGTGTCCGTAGTCTGACCAGTCCTTTAGTTTGGAATGAAGTGTCCTTACAATCACAAATGCTTGTATCCAAAATCAGGGATAAGAAGCCATGCTCCAATATGCCTCCTCACATGGAGACCCACACTCTCACTAAGAGGTAGGACCAGCTGCCTTAATCAAGACCTGAAAGGAAAACATTAAACTGTAGTCCATGGACTTGGGAGTCTGTCCCACCCAGAGCTCTATCAGACTCCCAATAAAACCAGCCCCAGAACGGACTTTACCAACACAGGGTAAAGAACTATCCTTTACCCTGAAGTCTCTGCTGGTATTATCTTAGATTAAGAATCCATGGATGAACATACAGTATATCCCATCAATTACTTCTCCTGTCATTTTATCTTGTTTCACAGGCACCCCGCTACAATACATATATATCCAGGAAGTGAAGCGATTTTCCAGCAAGAAAACATGCATTTATATAGTATGAATGCACTTCAGTGCTTCAAGACAGACATTGTTGTAACTAACACAGGTACAACAGCAAAGAGCTATGTCCCTGGGGAATATTTTGACATGTTGGCAACCATGTATTATTTTGGAGCACACTATACTGTAAATACAAGTCTGCAATTTCTCCTGCATCTGCTGTCATGCTTACGGTGACCACATTTCCAAACTGCTATTCAGGGACACCCCCCCAAAAAAAGGTTTTTGGGGACAGGGGCGTATCATGAATTCAGTGTGCCCGTGTGCAAGATCAAAAGTGGGCCTAGGCCCCATCAAATGCAGCCACTGTGCCCCATTAAATACAGCCACTGTGCATAATCTAATGCCACCACTCTATTGTCCTGGATTGAAGGCTCCCGGGACATGGGACACAAATTAAAATTACGGGACAATCCTGGGCTAACCGGGACACGTGGTCACCCTAGTCATGCTGCAATGCACAACAATGAAAATCCCATTATTTTCTATGGTTAGGTGACCAGATTTTTTAAATGAAATCCGGGGACATATTTTTTCTTACTAGTAATGGCAACAATCAGCGACTCTCTGCCCCTGGCCTCCGCCGCTAGTCTTACAGCCTGTCAAGTCTTACTCTCCGGGCCCTGGCTACTACTGGGTGGGGAGCAAAGGAAGAGCACCCGAAACTGAATAAATATTACTTCCGCTTCGACCAGCACATGATCATCAGAAAGGGGCACAGATAATGGAAAAAAATCCACCTACCTAAGCTAGTAGGAGCGGCAGAGCGGGGGTGTGCAATTCAGAATTTTTTTTTTATTCTGTCTTTGAAATTGCCCCAGCCCTGTTCAAATCCAATCTGGGAACAAAACCGGGGACAGACTTGTTCCAGGGACAGTGTCCTCAATCTGAGGACTGTCCCTGGAAACCAGGGATGTCTGGTCACCCTATTCTACGGTGCCTTTTCACATCAATGCAACATGGTGTAGTGCAATTTTCAGAAAGGTGCAGGCGCTTCCTTTGGTACTGCATAGTGTGTTTTTTGCACTATAGACTTTAAAGCGGTATTTCACCCTAAACATAATATCTCCCATGCGATCCAGCATACTGGCGTCAGCGCCAGTATGCTGGGTTTTTTTTTTTTTAATAGCACACTTACTGTATTATTGTAGAATTCCTTTTCTGTCCCCCGTGGTGGACGGCGCCAGTATAGCGCGTCACATCTTCCTAAAATACCCGATATGGACTCGGGTAATCTCGGCGAAAATGCGGCGCCTGCGCACAGACCTAGGAGCTGACTGCGCAGGCGCCGTATTTCTCCGAGTCCTACGGCTATGGCGCGTCACGCCCTCCGAAATAGGACTCGGAGAAATACGGCGCCTGCGCAGTCAGCTCCTAGGTCTGTGCGCAGGCGCCGCATTTTAGCCGAGATTACCCGAGTCCATATCGGGTATTTTAGGAAGATGTGACGCGCTATACTACAGCCGTCCACCGCGGGGGACAGAAAAGGAATTCTACAATAATACAGTAAGTGTGCTATTAAAAAAAAAAAAACCCAGCATACTGGCGCTGACGCCAGTATGCTGGATCGCATGGGAGATATTATATTTAGGGTGAACCTCCGCTTTAACTGGACCACATAAAAAATGTATTTACATGCATATTTGGCAGGGTTTTGTGTTTAACTATTAAACCGAGTACACACGATCGAAGTTTCAGCAAACAAAGTGTAGGACTTTTGTCCAAAGGGTGTTGGCCAGGAATTTGTCTTGCATACAAATGGCACACAATTGTCGAGCAACAAACACAAAACTATATGGGTTTTCAGCTCTTCAACGCCACCCTTTGGGCACCTTCTGCTAATGTTGTGTTTGGTGAGCATTGATTCCGAGGATGCATGTTTATACTTGGGACTTTTATCCGATGGACTTGTGTACAAATGCTCGGAAAATCCAACAACAGACCGTTCTTAGGCGAAAACTTTTAAAGCATGCCATCCAACATTTGTCTGCAGAAAATCCAACAACAATTGTCCAATGGAGCGTACAACAGCCTGTCATCACACAATTCCCATCAGAAAATCTGATCGCGTGTATGAGGCTTATGTATTAGATATGTGCATTCCCGTTCGTATGAATGTTATTTTCGTACGAAAATGTTCATTTTCGTACCCGCGGGATAATGTGTACATACGAAAACTGTAAAGCACCAAAATACGAAAACGACGGGATAACGGATGAGCCGCATAACGAACGACCGCAAATACGAACGAACGATCCGACGGGAAAAAACGACAAAACGAAAACGGCAAAATAACGAAAATGAAATCTGTATCAAGAGGTTTGCATTGTGTATTTTGTTTGAATCCGTTTTGTGTTCGTTTTCAGTTGTATGTTCATTGCTCAATGACATCTATAACAAAAGAATTTCATTATGTATATTGAATGAATTCCCTTTTCTGTTTGTATTGTGTATTCAAAATACTGAAGGCAAATCTTTTGTTATAGGTGTCATATCAACATACGAAAATAACAAAAGAAACAGGTTCAAATGCAAATCTTTTGTTTATGGTTTTTTTGAATGGCCAGAGATTTAGGCTGGCCATACATGATACAATTTTCTGTGCAATTTTCTTTAGATTTACCTTCAACTATGTAGTGCAAGGGCCTGCCTGATTGCATACAATTGAAAGTGTTGTTTAGTTTGACCTCATAATATATGTTTTTTTTGTAAATCTAAAAGAAAATTGTACAAGAAAATTGAACATGTATGGCCAGCCTCAGTGACTGAAAGCAGCTTCTCTTTTGTGCTGAGTAGTGACTAGTGAGTACACTTGTACAGTAAAGACAAATAAACTTTTCTGTGGATTTTCATCTGAAGGGACATCAGTTGGCCAGACTTTTGAACCCAAAATGGTTTTTTGATGCAGTTTAAAAACGAACGATCGGAAAACGATCGTTTTTATGTTTGTTGTTAAAACAGTCTGACCAAGTGTATGGGGCTTAACCACTTGACCACTGGGCACTTAAACACCCTTAATAACCAGACCAATTTTCAGCTTTCGGTGCTCTCACATTTTGAATGACAATAACTCAGTCATACAACACTATAACCAAATGAAATTTTTGTCCTTTTTTTCCCACAAATAGAGCTTTCTTTTGGTGGTGTTTCATCACCTCTGCGGTTTTTATTTTTTTTGCTATAAATGAAAAAAGAACAAAATTTTGCAAAAAATAATAATTTTTCTTCATTTCTATTATAAAATTTTGCAAAAAAGTAATTTTTCTTCATAAATTTGGCCTAAAATGTATACTGCTACATATCTTTGGTAAAAAAAATAAAAAATGTTGGATATTATTTAGTCTGGGTGAAAGTTATGGGGTCTACAAGCTATGGTACCAAATGCTGAAAATTGATCAATTTCATCACACCTGAAGTACTGACAGCCTCTCTCATTTCTTGAGACCCTAACATGCCAGAAAAGTACAAATACCCCCCAAATGACCCCTTTTTGGAAAGAAGACATTTCAAGGTATTTAGAAAGAGGCCTGGTGAGTTTTTTAAAGTTGTAATTTTTTCCCACAATTCTTTGCAAAATCAAGATTTATTTTTTTTTCATCAAATTTTCATATTATTAGGTTATTTTTCACACACAGCATATGCATACCACAAATTACACCCCAAAACACATTCTGCTATTCCTCCCGAGTATGGCGATACCCCATGTGTGAGACTTTTACACAGTGCGGCCACATACAGAGGCCCAACATGCAGGGAGCACCCAGGCCAATTCTGACATTTCTCTCCTACATGTAAAAATCATCATTTATTTGCTAGAAAAATACATAAAACCCCAAAACATGATATAAAGATACCTCACATGTGGTTTGAACACCGTTTTTATATGTGGGCGGGACTTGCGTATGCGTTCGCTTCTGCATGCGAGCTCGCGGGGACAGGGGCTGCTGTATGCCCAGAGTATTGCTAAGTATGCCCAGAGTATTGCGGAGTATGCCCAGAGTATTGCCCAGAGTATTGCCCAGAGTATTGCCCAGAGTATTGCCCAGAGTATTGCGGAGTATGCCCAGAGTATTGCGGAGTATGCCCAGAGTATTGCGGAGTATGCCCAGAGTATTGCAGAGTATGCCCAGAGTATTGCCAGAGTATTGCGGAGTATGCAGAGTATGCCCAGGGTATTGCAGAGTATGCCCAGGGTATTGCAGAGTATGCCCAGGGTATTGCGGAGTATGCCCAGAGTATTGCAGAGTATTGCGGAGTATGCCCAGAGTATTGCAGAGTATTGCGGAGTATGCCCAGAGTATTGCCAGAGTATGCCCAGAGTATTGCAGAGTATGCCCAGAGTATTGCTAGAGTATGCCTGAGTATTGCAGAGTATGCCCAGAGTATTGCCCAGAGTATTGCCAGAGTATGCCTGAGTATTGCAGAGTATTGCCCAGAGTATTGCCCAGAGTATTGCCAGAGTATGCCTGAGTATTGCAGAGTATGCCCAGAGTATTGCCCAGAGTATTGCCAGAGTATGCCTGAGTATTGCAGAGTATGCCCAGAGTATTGCCAGAGTATGCCTGAGTATGCCTGAGTATTGCAGAGTATGCCCAGGTGAGTATTGCAGAGTATATGCAGCAGGGATGGCTGAGCAGGGAGGGAGGGATGGATGGATCTGTGACTGCATTTGTCACAGATCCAGCCCGCAGCACTGGCGCTGCCATCCGCTCCCTCCCCTCTCCTCTCACACTGTACCGATCGGTACAGAGAGAGGAGGGAGGAACCGGCGTCATCAAATGACGCCGGTCTGTTTACATCTGATCGCGCCGTCATTGGACGGCGCGATCACGTGGTAAACCGCCGCTATCAGCGGCGATTTACCGTGATCCGTGATGCGCCGGGTCCTCTGGACCCGGCGGTCACGGATGTTCCCGTGTGCGCGCCTCAGGAGGCGCGCGGGAGCGCGATTCTGACAGGCCGTTAATTAACGGCCAGTTAGAATACAGCAACCGCCCTAGAGCCGTACTTTCGGCATAGGGCGGTTGCAAAGTGGTTAACAATAGTATTGTTAAGCCCCATACACTTGGTCAGACTGTTTTAACAACAAACATAAAAACGATTGTTTTCCAATCGTTCTCAGAAAATTTGTTTGTTTTTAAACTGCATCAGAAAACCATTTTTGGGTTCAAAAGTCTGGCCAACTGATGTCCCTTCAGATGAAAATCCACAGAAAAGTTTATTTGTCTTTACTGTACAAGTGTACTCACTACTCAGCACAAAAGAGAAGCTGCTTTCAGTTACTGAGGCTGGCCATACATGTTCAATTTTCTTGTACAATTTTCTTTTAGATTTACTAAAAACCATATAATATGAGGTCAAACTAAACAACACTTTCAATTGTATGCAATCAGGCAGGCCCTTGCACTACATAGTTGAAGGTAAATCTAAAGAAAATTGCACAGAAAATTGTATCATGTATGGCCAGCCTAACTCTCTGGCCATTCAAAAAAAACATAAACAAAAGATTTGCATTTGAGCCCGTTTCTTTTGTTATTTTCGTATGTTGATATGACACCTATAACAAAAGATTTGCCCTCAGTATTTTGAATACACAGAAAACAGAAAAAGGAATTCATTCAATATACATAATGAAATTCTTTTGTTATAGATGTCATTGAACAATGAACATACAACTGACACTAACAAAAGAAAAGCATTCAAGATACACAGAATGCAAATTGACGAAAATTCACGATAATTATTGTCTAACAAGAAACGAACATGAATTAAACAGAATAACGAATCATCCCGCATGTACGAAAATAAAACGGTAACGGAAATACGGTACGATCGGAATACGAAAAAATCGCGGCAAACGACAAACGAACGGGAACGAACGGGAAAACAGGCGTCTTACGAAGAACGAATGGAAACGAACAGACGGGAACGTACGAAACGGAACATAAAAAAACGAAAAAAAATTCTGTGCACATGTCTATTATGTATCCATCTCCTGATGCATGAAAATGCACTACACAAACACAATGAAAAACATACGATTATGCATCAGCGCTAGTGTGTACTAAGCTGAAATTTGCCCCCAGTGTGCAGGTAATTTAGTAAACTATTATATGTATACGAAGCACTGTTGACAGCATAGAATTCATAAATGATATATATATATATCTCAAACAAACCAAAACACGAGAAGAAATTACCATTTTGTTCTGCGCAGGTTTGGTCCTTGGTGTGGTCACTATTCCTGTTACATACTGTGGAGTCTGGTGAGTCCTCAGTAGTCGCCATGGTGTTTTACTACAAAGATTTATAGTTACAAAGTAGAAGAGGTCCTCTGAGCTCTGTTTTACTCAGTGAAAGGCTATCAAGCCTCTTATTTCCTTTATCTATTCTCCTTTCTCCCTTCCCCCAAATGGCCAAGAGTTCTGGCAAGCTTAATCCTGCTGTCGATACAAAATCCAATAACCTTTGGAATTAAAGGGAACTTTGAGCATCTATGCAAATGATCTGATGCCAAGGAAAACTAGCACTTATCTGTGCTTCTTGCCTTCCAATCCCAATCTAATCTGATATTTCACTTTCCAAGCTGTAACCTAGTAAACAAACGTAACCACTTTAGCCTCGGACGGTTTTACCCACTTAATGACCAGGCCATTTATGCAATAAGGCACTGCCTTATTTTAACTGACAATTGCGCGGTACCCAAACAACATTTTTTTCCCCACACATAGAGCTTTCTTTTGGTGCTATTTGACTACCTCTGTGATTTTAATTTTAGTTCTATAAACAAAAAAAGACAGACAATTGAAAAAAATATTAATATTTTTTACCTTCTGCTAAAACACATCAAATATAAAAATGGTGAAATCTAATTTCTTCATCAATTTAGGCCAATTTGTATTCTGCTACATCTTTTTGGTAAAAAACAAAAACAAAAAAACAATCAGAATTCAGGGTTTCTGCTCTCAAAAGTGCATGTGCCTTTAAAAATGTGAACAAGATAAGAGTGCTACCATATACTATACTAATACATCACCAAACCCAAATCAAATATAAATAACAATATATAAAGTCTATAAAATCCAGTGAACAAATACATTTATGTATAAAATTTCATGTTAAGTTTTTCCAGCGCAACTTCAACTTAAAGCGGATCTCCACCCTAAAGTGAAGATCCACTGATCCGAACACTCCCCCCCTCCGGTGTCACAATTGACACCTTTCAGGGGGGAGGGGGGTGCAGATAGACATGTATCTGCACCCACTTCCGGCCCAGCATTCACGGGCAAAAGACGGGCATTGCATCACATCCCGTCTCCCGCCCGTTGTGTGCTGGGAACACTCAGCTCCCAGCACACAGCTGGAGCCAATTTGCGGGCGCAGCGCGACTCGCGCATGCGCCGTAGGGAACCGGGCAGTGAAGCCGCAGCGCTTCACTTCCTGGTTCCCTCACCGTGGATGGAGGGGGGAGCAGCAGGGTGACGAGCGATCGCTCATCCTCTGCTGCGGACGGCGCTGGTCTCCAGGACAGGTAAGTGTCCTAATATTAAAAGTCAGCAGCTGCAGTATTTGTTGCTGCTGGCTTTTAATATTTTTTTATTTGTGAACCATCCGCTTTAATCAGATGTGCAGTATAAAGAGGCAAACATCAGTGCCCTCTCACTCACCAGAGATTCTGGACTGCCATAACAGAAGTCAGATATGTTTTTAAGGGTGGCTGGGATTAGAAGTCCCACAGGCTGTGTCACTGCTGCTTGCATTGTCCTCCCTGAGCCATCAGAAATCCTGGAATCCAGTTGGGAAGTGTGCAAACGTTATGAGGACTACTGGGCTCTGTGTGTGGCAGGCGCAGCACTATGAAGTGCCTCATGCACTGTGGCATTAGAAGAAATGTGATATCTCTGAAATTTCAGTCCAACAAGACTGTCTATTACTCTGAAATTCCTCTATTGCCGTTCTATGGAAGCAGTAGGTTTAAAGAGCACACCAAATGCTTAAAATAACTTCTTTAATAACTTCACTTTTCTTCATATAAAATACTGCTGCTTTGCAGCAGACAGTCCATGTACAAAACACGTGATGAATAAAGTATAACAGAAAATGGTGGTTCAAATATTCAATCTTGTCATTTAACATAAGATGGTGGATATAGTTCTTTCTTCAGTATTTACTCTCTCTCCTATACCCTAGTTGATGTCTTGTTAGACGAAACCGGTCGGGTTATCACTGGAATTTACCTGAATTTCTTTGCGCTTCCTGGACTTTTTATTCATTTGTTGTTCCTAGATGTGGAATATTGCTGTGGTGTGTTGGGACATTTAAGCCTTGATTTTGTATACACTTTTACAAGTTTTTCCTTCTTGTAAAAAGGAAGTCTTTTTTTTATTTGTTTTTAAATGTGTACCTATTTTTTAATAAATTTTTTTACACTATGAGGAGACGATTTTCTCCCTTTTTTTCTTATCTCCCATTTCCTGTTTGGATCAACCTTGCATGAGGATTCAACTTTATTGAAAACCCTGGCTGTTTCCTTGCGAGATCAACCTTGCATGAGGATTCATCTTCATTGAATAACCTGGCTGTTTCCTTGCGAGGACCTCTGGATCATCCACAGTAAGATCTGCACTGGGATAGTGACCGGGTATTCAGCCCATCCAAGCTCAAGGGACCCCCCACCGTATGGTGAGCTGCGGCTCTACAGCAGTCGGTAAGCGTAGCAATTCCAACTTTACCTTACGCCTACTATACAGGAATGTGGAGTTTTACAGGAATGTGGAGTTTTAGAAGAATTGTATGACACTGACCAGTACTAAGAGTCCCCTTCTGGTTCCAATTGGAACAGGTTACATACAATCCCTAGATGCTGGAAAGTTATCTAACAGAGGACATTATTATTTATATATATCCATTATTGTATTTGGACTGCTTAGAAGATTGTTTATGGTTATTCACAATCTAATACTGGAGTAGTTTATTTCACTATTAGGATTGCACACTGTTTGTAATATTGGCAGTATTGTTAGTTTGACATATATCACTAATTGTGAATAGTTTTTTCCGGTGGGGACTGACACTCTCACATAACCGGTTTTTTACCTTATTTGGAGTTATCACTTATTTTTGTTGGGCATTCCTATTGTGGGACACCTCGGTTCAATTGGCGCTGCACTTTTTTTCACATACTCTCTCTCTCTCTCTCTCTCTCTCTCTCTCTGTAAGTTATTAAAGCATTCTCTGATTTATCTGAAAGGTATAACTGTGGTTTGCAGGGTTAGCTTAGTTTGGTTTGAAGGTATGGTATGATGAGTGATGAGTGATTCAGGTTTGATATGGTTCGGGTTTGCAGGGTTAGCTTAGTTTGGTTTGATATGGTTCGGGTTTGATATGGTTCGGGTTTGAAGGTTTGGGTTTGATATGGTTCGGGTTTGAAGGTTTGGGTTTGATATGGTTCGGGTTTGAAGGTTTGGGTTTGATATGGTTCGGGTTTGATATGGTTTGGGTTTGGTGGAACTACAAGTGAACACACAGCTAAATCAGTATACAGTTCTAATCGCACTATTTACAATAAGAACATATATATATATATAACTGTATAATTACCTAATTTTTCCCTCTGGCTTCCATAAAACTAATCTCTGTATGTCTGCTTGCTCTGCTGTCTGCATGTGGCTCTGTGTCTCTGTGTGGAATAATCTAGCACATGGAGTATTAGGAACCTCCCAGACAGAGTGATTGTAAAGCTGGCTGTGACTGGTCTAGACTCTGCTCAATGTGAGATTGGCTGTGATTGGGCCAAGGCTTCTGATGAGTCACAAAAGCTTAACTCTATGCTTTTCGATATGAATTAACTGTGAATAACTTTGCTTACCTCCTGCCCCATACAAACAAATGACTCTTAAAGGCATATTTTTTCTTTTGCTTCTGTGAACACAACATACAACTATTATACAACATCCAAGCATAAAATCACAGTGAATAACTCTGCCTTTGTCTCTCACATATAAACATGTGCACTACATTAGGTTCTTAGCAGGTTTAGCTGTATATACATGTAAGTTATATTAGCTACCTAGGACAGGTTCTAGCTGGCCAGCTACACTCCCACCAAAATTACCTATAATTCTTGTTCCCTATAGTAGGATGTGAACATGAATTTGGGGAATTTTCTATCAGGTTCTCAACTTTCCAAGTGTCTTTTATCACTCTCAAGTAGAACAACTAACTTCTGTATAGGACGTTCCAACCTGAGTGGAGTAGTGAGACGTTTTCCCTTTTGAACATCTGGCTAGTCTTTCAATTATGTCATCTTGACATTTGGCAGCAGTGCTTAATGTTTGTACAACCTTTACTTCTGGATCACCCATAGACAATTCTGTGTAACCTTCACTGAGTATGATCTCCTTTTCCCAAAGAAACTCTGGACCGGTGAACCAATTAGAATTTTTCAATACTGTTTCAATCAGACCTCTTGAAGCATGATCTGCCGGGTTATGCTTTGTATCAATGTGGTGCCAATGTTCCGGATTTGTCATGTCTCGAATTTTCTGAACTCTGTTGGCGACAAAGACTTCGAGCTTCGTGGTTTGTGTATCCTAGGACAACTTGTGAGTCTGTCCAAAAATATTCTTCATCTATTCTTAACTCTAATTCTTCTCTTAGAAACTTGCTTACTGATGCTGAAACAACAGCTGCTGCCAGTTCAAGTCTTGGTATTGTCTGAATACTGGTAGGTGCAACTCTGGTCTTTCCCATAACCAGGGCACAATGTATTTTTCCTTCTCCTATCACTCTGATGTAGGAGCACTGACCATAGCCATAACTACTGGCATCTGAAAAGTGATGATGTTCTATTTTCTTGTACTCTCCGAAATCATGAGGTACAAAACATGTGGGTATCCGAACTTCTTTCAAATTTTGCAAGTCTCTTATCCAAGTCTCCCACCTTGGATAAGAGACTTTCAAAATCTCAAATCTCCCTCCTGTGATTACCTCTCGTGGTACCAAGGCTACGATTGTCCCGAAGCTTATCAACAGTCCGACACCAAATTCCTTCAGCGGGGACATCTCATGAGATATGATAGATAGGTGCTCCCATTTATTGGCTGTTTCACAGGTAGGTATACGATCTGCATCTAGAGGTATGTCGTCTTTCGTATAAGATGGAGGTAGATTTAATGTGAGGTTTGAATGAAGTCCTCTAACTCTCAGTCCTTTAACCTTTTGACTGTCCATTAATGTGTCTCTCCCCATCATTGTGGTGAGCTTGAGCTTTACTGGTTCTGTAGCCACTTGTAATTTCTTGCAGATTTCTTGATCAATGAAGGTGACATCACTTTGGGCATCCAGTAGTACATAGGCATATACCTTCTTGTTCCTCCTTTTAGGATTTGAAATGCAAACTGGTACAACCATTGATGTGCCATTGCTTTCTCCTTCCCTTATTCTGCAAGAGAATACTGATAATTTATTTTCTTCCTCAGCATCTTTAGGTATTGAGAATTCATCCTTCTTTGGACGTTCTTCATGTAGTGGTGTAGGATGGCGTCCTTTGCAGACGCTGCATGTAGCCTTTTTCTTACACTACTTTGTAACATGGCCTTTTCTTAACCTCCCTGGCGGTGTTCCCGAGTCTGACTCGGGGTAAGATTTCTGTGCTACGATCGGTAACCCCGAGTCAGACTCGGGCTCGCCTCGCAGCATCCACAGAGACTTTTTACTTACCTTCTCCGTGGATCCAGCGATGCATCCGCGCTGTGTGAGCGAGCGAGGGGTTTGGTTTAATCACACAGCGTCCCCGCGCGCCGCCGATCTCCGTTCCCTGCGACGTTACGACGCACGGGGACGGAGAACGGCGCCAAATTCAAAAATGTCAACAAACACTATACATACAGTACACTGTAATCTTATAGATTACAGTACTGTATGTAAAAAATACACACCACCCATGTCCCTAGTGGTCTGCCCTGTGCACTATATGTCCTTTTATATAATAAAAACTGTTCTTTCTCCCTGCAAACTGTAGATTGCCCATAGCAACCAAAAGTGTCCCTTTATGGCAAAAATTGTTTTAGAGCAGCTAAAAAACAGCGATAATAAATCAGAATCACTTGCAGAATTTAGCGATAGCGATTTGTGGGGAAATACGTCATAAAAAAAAAAAAAATTATGACAGCAAAAATTCTGCAACTGAGCAAATTTCAGTGATTTTGATTTGATTACACTATTGAATCATTTTTACTATAATTATATTATTATTTGTTATAATTTGTTATAATTATTTATTATATTATAATTTTTAATAAAAAAAAAAAATCATACCCGGGATGCCTATTAGACTCTTGTTTGGATAGATTTAAGTGAGTTATTCCTAAGAATTACAGGCTTACAGTATAAAACGCCAAATTTCCTTGCAAATAATGGTACCGCTTTCAGCACCTAAAATCTGAAAGAATCATACCCCCAGGGAGGTTAAGCATCCAAAACACAGTTGGTTCTCAAGTACAATTTTTTTCTTTTCATTTGAGGACTTCTCTTTCAATTGTTGGCACTTGTGTATGGAGTGGTTCTTTCCACAGAACATGCACTTAAAGGTAGTCTGAGGATTTGTCGGTTCTGTCTCTTTACTGAACCCAGTAGTGACTTTAAGCTTGCTTTCAGGTATCTAGACCTCAAACTACGGCCCTCCAGCTGTTCAGGAACTACAATTCCCATCATGCTTAGTCATGTCTGTGAATGTCAGAGTTTTGCAATGCCTCATGGGATGTGTAGTTCCACAACAGCTGGAGGGCCGTAGTTTGAGGATCCCTGATCTAGACCTTTAGCTGCTGTGTTGATTGCAAAACTAATCTCTGTATGTCTGTTTGCTCTGCTGTCTGCATGTGGCTCTGTGTCTCTGTGTGGAATAATCTAGCACATGGAGTATTAGGAACCTCCCAGACAGAGTGATTGTAAAGCTGGGTGTGACTGGTCTAGACTCTGCTTAATGTGAGATTGGCTGTGATTGGGCCAAGGCTTCTGATGAGTCACAAAAGCTTAACTCTATGCTTTTCGGTATGAATTAACTGTGAATAACTTTGTTTACCTCCTGCCCCATACAAACAAATGACTCTTAACCACTTAAGACCCGGACCAATACGCTGGTAAATGACCCAAGGTGTTTTTGCGATTCGGCACTGCGTCGCTTTAACAGAAAATTGCGCGGTCGTGCGACGTGGCTCCCAAACAAAATTTGCGTCCTTTTCTTCCCACAAATAGAGCTTTCTTTTGGTGGTATTTGATCACCTCTGCGATTTTTATTTTTTGCGCTATATACAAAAATAGAGCGACATTTTTGAAAAAAAACCACTATTTTTTACTTTTTGTTAAAAAAAAATCAAATAAACTAAATTTTAGTCAAACATTTAGGCCAAAATTTATTTAGCCACATGTCTTTAGTAAAAAAAAAAATCGCAATAAAAAAAAATAGCTACCTAGCGGGAACAGCGACACTAATACAGCGATCAGAAAAATGATCGCTTAGTGACGCTGGCAATAGGGAGTGAAAGGGTTAACTAGGGCGGTGATCAGGGGGTTAAAACTTTATTAGGGGGGGTGGGGGGGCTATCCTGAACCTAACACTAACTGTTTTTTACACTGCCTGTCACACTGACACTAAATGCAGTGATTAGATCACTGCATTTAGTGACACTGTGACAGGGGGGTGGGGGGGGGCGATCACAAGGGGTTAATATGCCTATGTGAGTGTGTGTCAGTGTTGTGTTGGTGCACACTTACTTGTGATGTCTTCTCTCATCAGCAGCGCTGGGAAACAGCGCTGCGATGAGAGATTACATCATTTCCTCCTTCCTGTGTAAACACAGGAGGAGGAACTGACAGGATGGGAGCGCGCTCCCATTGGCTGGGAGCGATCGCGGGGGGGCGGGTATTCGCCGACATCCGCCCGCTGATCCCGGATCGCTCCCGGAGCCAGGGGGACCCCCGCACGCCGCGGAGGGGGTCCCGATGGGACCCCCCAACCGCACTTAGGCGGGGACGTAAATTTACGCCCTTGTGCCTGTACGTGCCATTCTGTGGCCGTATATGTGCGTGCGGGGGTCCTTAAGTGGTTAAAGGCATATTTTTTCTTTTGCTTCTGTGAACACAACATACAACTATTATACAACATCCAAGCATAAAATCACAGTGAATAAGTCTGTCTCGGTTCTTAGCAGGTTTAGCTGTATATACATGTAAGTTATATTAGCTACCTAGGACAGGTTCTAGCTGGCCAGCTACACTGTGGTTCCACAAGCTGTATCTCCAGCTACAAAAGGTGTTATCCACAACGAACCTCCAGGGATGGGAACAAGTGGCAAAAGTGTGTTTATTGTATAAAATCAAAAATTCCAGGTATTCCACTCACATTAAAACATTAAAATAATGTAAAACCCCGTGCGCATGCGCGGCGCTCTGAAATGGCAGCTTAGCCACGGAGCTCTGTATCGCCCCGGCCCCTCGCTCCAATAGGCGAGCTCAACGCCTCATCTGCAGCCCCAGCTCCTGTGCCCCCTGCACTGGGACTAAGTTGGGCACCCTCTCAGATGGCTGGACCGGCCGCTCGCCGCGATCTAGGACCGCAATTCGAGATTTCCGACGAGGACTGGAGCTCCAAGATGGCCGTGGCGCCGACCTCTGCACAGTCAAATGCGGCTGCAGGAGAGAAGTCGTCGTATGCATTCAGGCAAGTCATAGCCCCGACCACCCTGACATATTCCCAAGTGACACAGGGTTCCCACTCTCAACCCCAAGCTCCGTCACCAGCGTCCACAAAGTCACTTTTGGGGAGGATGGAGGATTATACTCTCTCCAGCGGGGCCTACTGTCCCTCTCCAGCTTTCCATCATTATGCCTGCATAACCAGGATCAGTGTACATTTTTCAGTGTACATTTTTCTCCTTGTTTCCTTGAGATATGCTCTGGACTTTCCCGGAATCCAAGCTATTTGTCTACCTGAAGTTCAGAAGTAACAGCAGAGGAACTTTGTTATTTTTTTTATTTTATTTTTTCCCCTTTTCCTTTTTTTTTTAAATTGCTTCCTTCCTTGCTGACAGAGACTCTGAGTTGCTGTTTGAAGTCTCCACTGCTGGACTCCCTCTCACCCCCCTGAGGTTCTTGCCTTATGGATTTCGGACTTGTCTAATTACCCGGGTCCCCCGTCATTCCCCCCCCTCCTCCCTTTTTGTGCTTTTTTTTAATTTTTTTATTTTTTTTTTATTTTTTTTCCCCTGGGGACTTCTTAGTCCTGCTTCGTATTGTATTCTTGCCCCGTATTACATCTTTATTGTGACCTACTCAATCTTACTCACAGGTTGCTGAGCCGATGATTTAAGTTTGTAGTTCCACATTATGGTTAAGAGTTTAGGGCTGGGGCGACACCCTTGCGCCTCCACCCCTCCCGCTCAGGCGACTTTCCGCTTTAGCGGGATGGGTTGCCGGTCCCCTTATAGGGGTTTCCGGCCTTATAGTTTTTGGTTACTGGTTGGATATCTCCTTCTCAGTCACCTTGGCTCTTCTAGGAAGAGTGTGTTTATTTGTTTGTTTTGGTCTTTTCTTCACCTGTCTTCTTCTTTCTCTCCACTTTTTTTTCCTCTAGCCAGTCCACGGTCCAGTCCGGTCCACCACCGATATTCCAGGTGTGCGATCTCCAGCCCTTCCCTACCACATTTTTCGGCGAGAAGACTTTTTCAGGTAAGTGATGTATGTTACAGCAGCTTTCCACCCCTCTGTCTCAATGTCTGACCCACTTGGTTCGTGCAGGGAGCTTAGGATTGCCACTCACAACACACAGGGGTTGAACTCACCCAGAAAGAGGAGAATAGCGTTGGATCACTATCGCTCCTCTAAATTTGACGTTGTCATGCTTCAGGAGACACACTTTCCTGTCCGGTACAGTCCCAGCTTCCTTCACTCCCATTTTCCTACCTTCTTTTTAGCGAATGCTGAAAATAAGACTAGGGGGGTAGCCATTATTTTTCTAAAAGTTGTAGTTTCCACCATACAGCCACTCATGGGGACGACACCCACTCATGGGGACCCTGAGGGTAGGTACATTCTGGTTAAGGGCTCAATTGAGGGAATCACATATTCATTTATCTCGTATTATGCCCCCAACAAGGGTCAAGCCACTTTTTTTCAGTCTCTACTGAAGACGCTGCTCCCTCTACTTGAGGCCAGAGTTGTCTTTAGCGGTGACTCGAATGTTGCCTTTGATCAGGGCCTTGATAAATCTAACCCTTCTAAGCCTCGATTGACACGCCCTACCAGAGCCAGCCTGAATATAGCCCGCAATCTTTATGCCCACGGCTTAGTCGATATTTGGAGGGAGTTGAATCCGTTAAAGAGAGACTACACCCATTTTTCTGCCCCCCATCAATCTTACTCTAGGATTGACCATATTCTGGTTCCCCCGGACCTTATCTCCTCTGTGTCCAAAGCCTCCATTGCGGACACTTCCTGGTCAGATCACTCTATTGTTTGTCTATCCTTGGAGAACTCCCATACCAGACCTGCAGGCTTTCATTGGCGTCTTAATGAATCTCTCCTCAGTGATCCCATTGTTGCCAAAGACATAGAGAATGCTCTGAAGGAGTACTTCCTTCTGAATAATGTGGGCAATGTTTCCCCTGAAGTACTATGGGCTGCCCATAAAGTAGCAATTAGGGGTACTATAATAAGTATCGCGACACGTCTCAAAAAAGAACGACGGCTGGATGTCCAAAAATTAGAAGGTAATTTTGCCACACTAAAAGCTCTGCACAAGCAATCCCCCTCCAGAGACCTGGTTGCTCAGTTAGACGCTGCTAGGCTGGAACTCAATCTAGCTTTAACCGCTAGGGCGGAAAAAGACATCCGACGGAGTGGAGTTAAATATTATCGCCAAAAAGACAGAATTGGTTCTATGTTAGCCTCTAAGTTAACCCCGAGATTCCGGACTCGTGCTGCTCCTAAAATTAGAGTCGAGGGCCAAACTTTATCAGCAGATCCCAGGAAGATAATGCAGACCTTTCAGGGGTTTTATTCCAAACTCTACAGTTCGTCAACTCAAGATGGGGGTCTGGGGATCTCTGATTTCCTCAAGGACCTCCCTATTCCAGTCCTTTCATCCCACCATAGGGATATTATGGAATCAGACTTTTCGGTAGGGGAGATAGAGGAGGTCATTAAGGGCCTGAAATTGGGTTCAGCACCCGGACCGGATGGTCTATCAGCACCTTATTATAAGGCATTTTCTGAACTTTTAGCGCCCCATATGGCTAAATTTTTTAATGACAAAATTAAAGGAGCTCCTCTAGATCCTCACCTTAACACCGCTTATATTACAGTGATCCCTAAACCCAATAAGAACCCGGAAGAGGTGGAGAATTACAGGCCTATATCCCTGATTAATAACGATCTAAAGATTTTAACAAAAATTTTGGCCAACCGCTTGGCTTCCTTTATAGGTAAATACGTTCACAAGGACCATGTGGGATTTATTCTGGGCCGTCAGGGACCAGATCAAATAAGGAGGGCCATTGATATTGTCTCACTTTTGCAGTCAAACTGGGAGGGTGGTCCCAAACAACGTGGTATGCTCTTGTCTCTTGACTTGCACAAGGCGTTTGACTCAATAGAATGGCCCTACTTATTCTCCCTGCTGGAACACTGGGGATTTGGCAATAAATTTCTAGGTACCCTTTACGCCCTCTACTCTACTCCAAAGGCAATGATCTGACTCCAGGGCCATTACTCCTCTCCATTCCCTATTGCAAGGGGGACTAGACAGGGGTGCCCCCTCTCCCCTTTAATATTTGCCATTGCCATTGAAACAATGGCAATAGCCATACGCACGAATCCCAACATCCTAGGTGTCTCATGTGGGGCCCAGACGCATAAGTGTGGTTTATTCGCTGATGACATGCTGCTCTTCATAACATCCCCCATTACTTCCCTTCCAGCCCTATGCCAAACACTCAAAGATTGTTCTCATGTCTCTGGCCTTAGAGTTAATTATGCAAAGTCCCACGCTCTTAATGTCTCTCTGCATCCTAACATAGTGTCAGCTTTGAAGGATAACTTTGCCTTCACTTGGAAAGACTCCTATTTAGAATACCTGGGTATTAACCTCCCCCCTAAAATAGAACAGTTGTACTCGGTAAACTTCCCCCCCATTTATAAGAAGCTTGAGTTGGATCTTAAGAATTGGGCGAAAGGCGACTTATCATGGCTAGGTAGAATCCACTCGGTTAAAATTACCCTTTTCCCGCGCCTTTTATATTTGTTCAGAGCGATCCCAATTAATATTAGGAAAGATCACCTCCAATCCCTACAAAGGAAGATTGTTCAATTTGTTTGGGGAAGATCAGGCCACAGGCTGCCTCGTGATTCACTTTTTAGACACAAAAAGACAGGGGGACTTGGCTTGCCCAGATTATTTTGGTATTTCCAGGCTGCACGCCTTGCTCAGCTTTCAACGGTCTACTCTAAATTTGAGAAACCGGACTGTATACAAATAGAAAGACAGGCAGTCCCATCATATACTCTAGATTTCTTATTATGGATCCCGACTAGGGATAGACCTCCAATTCTTTCCCCTATCCTTTCACATTCGCTATCCCTCTGGGACAGATTGAAATCCCTCCCATCCTTGACTTCGGATTGTAGACCCCTTGCTCACATATTCAATAACCCTGACTTTATCCCAGGAAAAGATATTAAAGCTTTTAAGTGGTGGCTGGATAAGGGGCTGTACCGGATAGGACACTTTTTCCTCGCTTCAGGTCCTGTGACATTGAAACATTGTGAAAAACATCTTAAGCTCCCAACTTCAGAACTCTTCAGACTTGGTCAGATACAACATTTTCTTCTCAAAATCTGGAAAGGGAAACCCTTCCCTCCGCGCTTCACAGCCTACGAGCTGTGGTGTGGGGGGTTGGAAGACCAAAGGGGTGGAATCTCTGTCATATATCATTCTCTCGCACAACAAGACGGTAAGGCCACCTTTATGTCAGCCTGGGAAACTGACTTCCAAATTCAATGGGATCTGCAATCTTGGTCTTCTGCAGTTTCCAGAGCTTATAGGGGCGTCCAAAATATTGCCCTGATAGAAGCAAACCTTAAAGTACTCACGAGGTGGTACCTGACTCCCTCTAAACTGTCTGTCATGTATCCCTCGGCAAGCCCTCTTTGTTTTAGGGGGTGTGAATTGAGGGGTTCCATGGCGCACATTTGGTGGGAATGCCCCAGAATTAGGTCCTACTGGAAGAAAATATTTAACTTAATTTATGTTGTTACTGGGCTGCGAGTCCCAAGGTCCCCGGAGGTCGCCCTTTTAAATGCTCTTGTTCCCAAAGCTAGCAAATCCGCACAAAATTTGATTCATTTTATTTTACTGGGAGCCAAATCAACACTTGCCAAATCTTGGAAGAGACCTAAAGTCTCGCTTATGGCTGTCAAATGAAAAATTTCCTGGATAATGTAACAAGAAAAATTGTCTAGCGTCTTGAATGACTCCTTGGACAAATTTGAGAACACTTGGGAACCATGGGCTCAACATATGGGCATTGCATTCCGATCGGGCGTACCTCCCTGATTTAGCAATCCTACACCTAGTTTTCATTACATCAACTGAATCGGACTGTTGGACTGGCTTTTCCTTATTTTTTCCCTCCCTTTTTCTGTCTCCTCCTCTTTTTTCTTCTATCTAATCTTGAGCTCTTTCCTCCTTCCTCCCTTTTTACTTTTGAATGGCTTTTGTATTTTTTGTTTTTTTTTAGTATTACAGTGCAAGTTAGGTTTACCCCAAAGTAAATAGGATTTGGTCTTTAAATATCAGCCTGAGTTAAACCTACCCAGGTATCTATGGTACCATATTACACCTTTGCTTACTATGATTTTTTATTTCGGATACCTAGTTATGCTGATAAATAACCTCCGGGTTTAGAGGCGGTCTTTGTTGATATCCTTTTATTTGGTCGTGGAGGGAGTGCTCCGGCACAGTGTGTACCCAGATGGGGTGCCGGTGCACACCCACCCAACGTACCTATGCTTTTTGTACAGGATGCGATAGCCATCGCCAGTGTATCTAAGCCGCTTAGCGAATCGTCATGGTATCCAAGTGATGCACATGTCTTTGATGTTCAACTTGTAAGAATGTTGGCTTGTGTAATTTTTGAATTTGTTGTCTAAGTTGCACTTAATGTGATATTATTGTTGTTCCAATGCCTTTGAAATTTATTAAAAAATTTTGAAAGAAAAAAATAATGTAAAACCCGAACTGGCCGAACTACCAGCCTCTCACAGGCACCAGCCTCTCACTCACCACCTGTGATCACCTGACCGGTTTCATTTTACCTTTGAGTCATTTTCATAGGAAAACTATGGGATAGATTTAGGGACTTTTTATTTTTTACTAGTAATGGTGGAGATCAGCGATTGTTAGTGGGACTGTGACATTGCGGTGGATAAATTGGACACTAAGTGGCACTTTTTTGGGACCAGTGACACCAATACAGTGATCAGTGTTAAAAAAAAATACACTGTCACAGTATAAATGAAACTGACAGGGAAGGGGTTAACATTAGGGGTGATCAAAGGGTTAAAGTGGTCCCTATGTGTAAAACATCTGTGTTCCTGATTAGTAGAAATCACAGATCTCTCTCTTGCTCTGTGACAGAGCATTATGAGCCTGCAGATCTTTGCACCACTGATCAGCAGGTGCAATGTCAGGCTCCTGCAGATGCTCAGTACCAGGGGTGGACTGACAACTCATGGGGCCCCCAGGCAATAGAAGATTATGGGGCCCCTGGGCTTACAGATGGCCACCACACCAGGAGGCAGTGCAGAGGCAGAGCAGCTAAAATCTCAGGATTTTCACATCAAAAGCATGTCAGTTTCGGAAATATCAGGGACAAATGTAAAAAAAACACAGATTTTTACATACTGTCCCTAGTTTTTTTGAGCCTGGCAACCCTGATGGGGCCCCCTAGTGTCAATGGTCAGTCTGCCCCTGCTCAGTACAGCTGTCTGCCCATACCTCTCGTACAGGCAGACAGTTACGGAAGTCCAGAAAGAATCAATGAACTATCAGAGCGCTCACCAGCACCCTCTCAGTTCACTGAGAATTACAACTCATCTGCTGCAGTGGAAAATAGGACTTGTAGTTCATGCATTCACAGAACTCTGTGAATGAATGATGCAGCTGTGTAATATATATATAGCAGCCTTTCTTAACCTTTTTTCCGCTGGGGAACCCTAAAAATTATGTTTAGGTCTCGGGGAACCCCTGATAAAACCCATTCATTGGGGGTCAGTGGGAACAATGCCCCTTACTTTGGTGGTCAGTGAGAATACCCTGTTTTACAGTAGTGGTAAGAATGCCCCCCTTAGAGAACTATGAATATCATTGGTGTAATACCACTGGCTCCCCCAAGTGGAATTGGCTCAGAACTATGTAGGCACCATCAAACATAAGGTAAATCAGCCACAGAGCCACAGCTCATGGAACCCCTAGCCACCTCTGGAGGAACCCTGGTTGAGGATGGCTGATATATAGTATAGTATATTCAATATATATACCATAGTTTGTAGATGCTTTGTTTATAATAACTTTTGCACAAACAAATTAATACACACTTGTAGCTCCCCCTTTACTTTCAGTGCGGGCGCTAGTCTAAATTTAGCAAGAATGGGAGAGTTACTTTGCTCCCTGTTGTTTCAGAAGTGTTCTCTGGGCCAGTCTGCACTCTAGGGATGTGTCGTCATCCCTGGTCGGCAGTTGCTGACAGAGGGGGTTCTGACAGGACAAGCTTTCCCTCGCGGGGCATGCTGGGAGAGATATATCTGTGACAGTAGTCATGTGCTTAAGGCAGTTCTGCGGGGTCCCGGTTCCAGGTGCGCCATCCACCTTCAGAGTGCGCGCATCCATGGACCCCGCCAGCGTGGCCCACCTGGCCAATTCTACAGGCTATGCTGCACCTCAACCGGAGGTCAAAGGGGACCCCAGTACTCTACTGGGTTCCTAGTTCTTTTGAGGAGATCCCAGGCTGGGTGCCGTACGATTGGGGGATCGGCTTGAGGAGAACCCGGAGGCAGGTTGTCCAACAAGGCTTGAATGAACCAATTGGGGATCTGGTGACAGGGATGCTGACAGGTATACTTTGCTGTCTCCCGGTGCTAAAGGAAATTTACTGGGAGGATTCGCTCTGTTCACCCATCCAACTTACTGAAGAAATTGGCCATTAACAAGGGCCTTAGAGCCAGGTCTGGGATAGAGAGACCTGTTCCTCCCAGCGATCCGAAGTGACACCTCGGCCGCCAGGTTAGTGTGGGGAACCTGCCCATGGGCACTTTACACAATCCACTCGGGAGTGGGGACAAGTTCAACTATTGCTACTGTCAAGGGCAGGCCTGCCCTGTTCACATCCAGGCCTGATACCACAAGGTTCTCTTATCCTTCTTTCATCAACTTTCCTTTCCTTAAACTGAAGATGATGTTTGCCTTGTTGGCTGCAAAATAAAAGAAGGCATTGAAGGAAACTTTATTGACTGTCTGGACATTCGCTCATTGCTCCGCCACTGGCATTTCACCCCTAGACACCACCAGGGTAACTTGGTGTGCCAATCCCAGTATTTAACCAGCGGCACAGATGCTGGTATCACATTGAGCTTAGCAGAGTCCTCTCTAGCAGCAGCCAGCTCTCTTTATTTATGTCAATTTGAGTAACAAAAGAAGATGGTGGCTTTACAAAACAGCCAATCAAACATGTTTGTATAGTTTCAAAAGAACCAATCACAGACATGTGATTCAAATAATGCTAGTAGTAAGGTGTGCGAACAGCTGGGTGCCGAGCCATGCTCTCTGTTAAACAAAGGAATCAGAAAGCATGGCTCGGCACAAAGCCATGTGCAAACCAAACCGCCGCCATCATTGCAAACCATACTAAATCATGGATCAGATAACCATAATGTTCGTATAGTTATGCTACAGTTTCCATGTGCGCAGATCTGTCCACTCAGAGTCATTTAATGCAGTCGACAAGAAGAGGCCAGTCCCTTGCTGAGGCATAAATGAACATCCCTAAAAGGAGCTCGCAAATCTTTGTCCATGAAAAGGTGTTTGCGCCAATGGCCTTCCACCACGTCTGTATACGTGACTACGCTCAGCTGAGCACAATACAGCAAACCGACACTGGGGGACATGTGACAACATACATTTATAGAATTTTTCACAACAGTAGCGCTACACACTTATTGGGATTACTTTTCATTTTGGCCTAAATTTATGAAGAAATTATTTTTTTTAACAATTTACAGTATGTATGAGGTAACAAACACTAGCAGGTGGAGATGTCAATTGGTAAACCAGTTGAAATGCCCTCTGAGCACAGTTGATGTAGACTGACCCCTGGAAGATATGTTTCCCAACAGTGTAGTATGAGACTTATAAAAAATGTGAGCATTGTATTACTTAGATTATATTTCATTATATTGTGTTCGCTAAGAAACCGATCTAAAAGTGTTTTTTAACCACTTCAGATGTCCCCGTGATCGCGCATCGGCGAAAAACTGTGTTGACCGTGTCCTCTGGACACAGCCAATCACAGATCGTGCTGAATGGCCAATCACAGAGGCCATCCAGCACTCGATCTCGCCGTCCAATTAGAGATGATCTTAAATGTAAACAAATGAGATCATCTCTCATCGCCGGCTTTCTCTCCTCACACACAGACAGCGTGTGAGGAGAGAAAGAGATTAGTGATACAGTGAGTTGAAAGAAAACGTTAAAGCGTTAAAACAGTGCCCACAGTCCCTGCCAGTGCCACCTTGCCAGTGCAATCAGCCAGTGCCACCTGCCAGTGCATTCTCATCAGTGCCACCTGCCCCTGCCATCAGTGTCACCTGCCCCTGCCATCAGTGCCACCTGCCCCCTGCTTGTGCCATCTGCCAACAGTGTAATCTGCCATCAGTGCCATCAGTGCCATCTGCCCGTGCCATCTGCCCGTGCCACCTGCCATCAGTGCTACCTGCCATCAGTGCCATCTGCCCGTGCCATCTGCCTGTGCCATCTGCCCATGCCAGCTGCCGTCAGTGCCACCTGTCAGTGTCATCAGTGCCAACAATGGCTAAAAGATAATTTTCAGCTGAGGAGGCGTACGAAATTATTGCGGCCGACGGGAGCAACGGGGAGCTCTGCGATTCGGATTCCCCTGGAAATTCAGGCAACGAATCTGACGTTAACTACGAGCCGATAGTTAGCAGTGGAACAGAGACATCTGAGGAGGAAGGGGAAGGGGAAGAGGAAGAAGAAGAGGAAGAAGAAGAGGAGGAGGAGGGTCCACCCGCCAGACAAAGGCGTATTGCTAAGGAGGCAGTGCCATCCACCAGCACCGCGGTGCCATCCACCAGAACCGCTTTGCCATCCACCAGAACCGATGTGCCATCCACCAGCACCGCTGTGCCATCCACCAGAACTGCAAGGTCACGTACCAGTGGGGTGTCACCTCAGTCCCAAAGGGTTAGGTCCCATGCCAGCCTTCCCTATTCCCTTCAGAACCCCTTGTGGCTTCCTCCTAATTCAGGAGAAGCCAACATTCCCCCTTTCACTGCCCAGCCAGGAGTCCAGGTGGACACAGAAAATGTTGCCCCAATTGACTTGTTCAATTTAATTTTTACTGACAACATGCTTGCCCAGTGCAATCTTTATGCCGAACAATTTATATCCAGTAACCCCACGTCCTATTATGCCCGTCCCTTCGAGAGCCATACAGTGGCAGAGCTGAAAAAAAAATTGGGCCTCGTATGGGACTAAACCATAAAAACCAACTACGTTCATATTGGTCAAACCGCCCCATCTACCACATGCCCATCTTTTCCTCAAAAATGCCCAGGTCCAGATATCAAATTATCATGAGATTCCTACACTACAATGACAATACCCAGTGCCCTCCCCGAAATGACCCAAATTTTGATAAACTTTATTAAATTCGGCCACTACTTAATTATTTTTTCAAAATTTTCCCCCAGTTGTTTACCCCGGACCAACATATATGTGTGGATGAGTCCCTTATACATTTTTCTGGCAGGCTCGGCATAAAACAATTTATTCCCACCAAAAGGGCCCGCTATGGGGTGAAGCTCTATAAATTGTGTGACCGAGCCACGGGTTATACTTATGCCTTCAAGGTATACGAAGGAAAGGACAGCCAGCTACACCCCCATAATTGTCCAGACTACATTGGAACCAGCGGGAAAATTGTTTGGGAACTCCTAAACCCACTCATGGAGAAAGGATACCACTTGAATGTGGACAATTTTTATACAAGTTTGCCCCTGTTCCGAAACCTTTTCAAAAAGAACACCCCAGCATGCGGCACCATACGGACGAACCGGAAGGGCTTTCCTCAAAGCCTTGTCACCAAGAAATTAAAAAAAGGGGAGACGGAGAGTTTACGCAATGAGGAAGTTCTGGCTGTGAAATGGAGGGACAAAAGGGATGTGTACGTGCTTTCTACCATACACAACAACACATTCGATGAGACCAGAAGGAGGAATGGGCGAACCCAGAAACCAAAATGTATTCAAGATTACAATAAGTTCATGGGGGGTGTCGATTTGAACGACCAGATGCTGGAACCCTACCTTTCCACAAGAAGATCATACCAGTGGTATAAGAAAGTTTTGATTTATTTGTTTAATTTGGCCACGTACAATACTTATGTGATATATCGGAAATCCACTCGAAGACCCAAATCCTACCTTTTCTACCAGGAGGAAATCACCACTGCCCTTTTATACCCCAGCAACCCACCAGTAAACATTTGATCCGATGTGGTTAGCCAACTCTATGAGCGCCACTTTCCAGATAAAATCCCTCTCAGACCAACAGGCCAAAAACGCCAAAAAAAGGCCCGGGTGTGCTCCAAAGGAGGAGTGAGAAGAGACACCACTTTTTATTGTTCCCAATACCCTTCCAAACCAGGCCTCTGCGTAGTTGGTTGTTTCGCCCGTTACCATACCTCACTAAATTATTAGTCACTTCCTGCCATTTTCCTTCACACATCTTATGCCTCTGCTTATGACCCTGGCTTGTTATTTGACCACGCTTATGCCTACCGATTCTGTTTATACCTCTGCCTGATCTGGAACTGACCCTGGACTGTTTGACCATTCTTTTTGCCTGCCTCTTGGACTGATCTTTTACCCTGCCAGTGGACTAGTGGGATTCATAGCACAGGGGTCTCACATATGTGAGGGGTTCCAGAATTGTTTTTCTGGATGAAGAAAACAATTGTTTTTGTTTTCTCATTCTAGATTAGGGTCTGGTTGCCCGGAGGCTTCAAAGGGATTTGGGTGGGAGAAGCCTCTACCCCTGTCCCCATTCTGTCCTGAACGAGGCCCTACTTCTGCCTGCTGCCTGTAGGACCTATGCCATCATGCCTGCTGACCAAGTCTCTGCCTGCTGCCTGGACCAGTGCTATCGTCCTGTGGACAACTGCGCTACTAAAACCACAGGTACATTTTTTGTTTACCCTTTGCTTAGCATAATGTATTTTGGGGTGTAATTCTTGGCATGTGCATGCTATGTGTCCCTAGAACACCTCTTGGTGTTCCTTGCATGTTGGGCCTCTGTATGTGGCCAGGCTGTGAAAAAGTCCCACACATGTGGTATCGCCATACTCAGGAGGAGTAGCAGAATGTATTTTGGGGTGTTATTATTTTTTGCTATGTACATGTGGTGTGTTCGCAATATCTTATAAATGGACAACTTTACATAAAAAAAATTGCGTTTTCATTTTTTCCCACATTTTCCAAAAACTTCTGGGAAAAAATGAATCGTTCAAAAGACTCATTATGCCTCATAGATTATACGTTGGGGCGTTAGCTTTCCAAAATGGGGTCACTTTGTGGGCTTTTCCATTGTCCTGGTGCTCCAGGGCCTTCACAAGTGTAATAGGTAGTCAACAAGTTAGATGTGTAATTTATGCTCCTAGAACACCTGATGGTGCTCCCTGCATATTGGGCCTCTGTATGTGGCCAGACTGTGAAAAAGTCCCACACATGTGGTATCGCCATACTTTGGAGGAATAGCAGAATGTATTTTCGTGTGTCATTTGTGGTATACACATGCCATGTGAGAGAAATAACCTATTACAATGACAATTTTGTGAGGGGGAAAAAAATATTAAAAAAAATATTTATTTTGCAAAGAATTGTGGGAAAAAATTACAACATCAAAAACCTCATCATGCATCTTACTAAATACCTTGGAATGTCTACTTTCTAAAAATGGGTCATTTGGGGGGTATTTGTACTTTCGTGGCTTGTTCGTGTCGCAAGAAATTAGATCAGTACAACAGGTGTGATCATTTTTTTATGATTTGCACCATAGCTTGTAGACTCTCGAACTTTCACATTCACTGTGCCATGCCATCAAATGCAGTCACTGTGCAATGCCATCAAACGCAGCCACTGTGCCATCAATTTGCACCACTGTGCCATGCCATCAAACACAGCCACTGTGCCATACCATTTAACGCAGTCACTGTGCCATGCCATCAAACGCAGTCACTGTGCAATGCCATCAAACGCAGACACTGTGCCATGCCATCAAACGCAGTCACTGTGCCATGCCATCAAACGCAGTCACTGTGCCATCAATTTGCACCACTGTGCCATGCCATCAAACACAGCCACTGTGCCATACCATTTAACGCAGTCACTGTGCCATGCCATCAAACGCAGTCACTGTGCAATACCATCAAACGCAGCCACTGTGCCATGCCATCAAACGCAGCCACTATGCCCCTCAACTGTCGCCACTGTGTCAATTGTCACCATTGTGCCCTTTACTTGTCACCACTGTCTGTGCCCATTGTTGCCGCTGTGCCCTGTAAAATGCACTTACCTTACTCCTTCGTCCCTCGATGTCTTCTCCCGCCCTCGATGGCGCTTCAGCCAATCAGGTTACCGATAACCAGAACCGGTGACCTGATTGGCTGAGACGGCCGTCAGTCCTATTTAAGGAACGCACCCCGTACGTTCCCTGGATAAAGCATCTGGGACCATAGGGCTGTACTCGGAAAGCCTATCAGAGCCGATGGCTCTGATAGGCAGTTCCGCACAGCCAACCAGCGGCCGTTATTCAGGTGGTCGGCGCTCAATGTCCGGCTACCTGAATAGACCAGCGGCAGCTGGTGGAAACAATAACATCCATTCATGCAAGCATGAATGGATGTTATAACAGTGGCATGCGAGAGCCAGAGGGGGCAGCGCCCTCTATGGACGAATAGTAGAAACAACATTTTAAGGAAAAGTAAAAATCTTAAAGGGTCCTTTTTTTTTCCTTTTTTTTTTTGTGACTACAAGAGGGGGGGGGGCGGCGCCCGGGTGCCCCCTATGGACGGGCCACCACTCTTCAATAGTAAAGAACCCCTTATGCAGTTTAAGGTTGAAACGATTCTTGCTCAACTTTGTGTGGCCGCATGTCTTCTTTAGATACACAAGATGAAATAGTTCCCCCCAATGCTACAGTCACCATTTAAAAATGTGTATATTGTGATCATATCTCCACTCTTCTCCAAGGGTAATACGTTTAAAGGGTTTGTAAAGGAAGTTTTTTTTTTTAATAACAAACATGTTATACTTACCCTCCACTGTGCAGCTCGTTTTGCACAGTGTGGCCCCGATCCACGTCTTCTGGGTCCCTCGGCAGCTGTCTCTGGTTCTCCCCGCAAGAACTCCACACATTTATGTGAGAGAGCTAGCATGGTGTGAAGTCCTTGTGGGCGCGCTCCCGTGATACAACCGACGGCCACTGTATCACTAGGCCCCTCCCCCGCCCCAGGTGCACCGCGTCATTGTGATTGACAGCAGCACAAGCCAATGGCTGCGCTGCTTCAATCGACCAATGAATGAGCCGGGAAGCCGCCAAGATGCCAGTGCGTTCACAGCGCGGGACTTTTCAACTTAATGCATAGAATGCATTAAGGTTAATAAACTTTTACCTTTACAACCTCTTTAATATTTGTAGTCATTTCTCATAACTAACCCGTTATTAGCTTTGTTGTCCTTCTCAGGCCTGTCTCCAGTTCAAGCACATGTTTCCTGAGGATCGGTGACCAGAACTGGACTGCATACTTAAGATTTGGCAAAACCAGTGTTTTGTAAAGTAGAATTGTAGTTTTATCTCTTGAGTCAATACTGCTTTTCCTGACAGACTCCATGGCAGACTACATGTGGATTAACCCCGCCTCCTCTCCACTGCTATAGGACCCCCCTACCCATAAATTTGAGCTCACCTCCATGGACTGTTTTCCTTTTTTGTCCTCCTCACATGGACCCTTCATCTTGCGATTCTGTGCGATGTCCAGCTAAGGATGTTTGTTTGCTCGGTACCAAGTTTCTGCGGTGCACCCAAGGCCCAGCTATGAGCGGATGAGCGGTTTCCAGGGCTTATTGTACCCCTATGGTGGAAGAGATGTGTCCCTGAGTACCGGAATGGACGTCCGGCAGAAGTGCAGTCGGCAAACAAGGTCTGAAGACTCTTTTGGCTTTTAATGGCAGACAGTTTTTATGTGTTGTACTGTGTTAAATGTCTTATGTGCCTATGTCTTCCTTTCCTTAAATATTACAAGCTTAGTTTATTCCGCTCTCTACCGGGTCCTCGGCCATTGCTCATCCGCACATGCACGAGCCATGGTGAACCCGAGGCTTGGTTTTTTGCACATGCGCGGTACGGCAGATGGATCCAAGGCCGCACTAGCATGGTTAGAGCGGCTCCACGGCGCAGGCACGTGACGCGGCCGGCCGTGACGTCATCACCAGCGGGATATTCAAACTGCAGAGAGCCCGGTACAGGTGGGATACCTGTGGGCAGTGAGCTGCAGCATCCCGGAGTCTGGCACCACTTCTGGCAAGGTAAGCTTGGGGTAAAGGTATGGATATATATATGTGTGTGTGTGTGTGTGTATGTTAAAAAAAAAGAAGAGAGGGGGATAGATGTGTTATATATATATATATATATTGTAAGGGATTAACTAGGTAGCGGGTGTGTGTGACCCCCTCTAGGGGTTCACTGCACGCTGGACTGTACAAAAAGGCAGTTGAGGAGGATTGAAAACAAATGATATGGTTTATTTTTCCATCTTGCGGGATACACGTGCAAGCATCAAAACAGCATAAACAAAACAAAACATAAAGTAAACCCTTGCCACTTGGGGCGTCTACCTTCCCAACACAGGAACCTACCTATGGAGTCTGGCACAGCCTACTGCTGGGAAAACACTGTTGGTCCTACAGCAGAAAACAACAAAAACGTCTCTTTGATATTTCTCACACAGAAATATCCATCAGCACCTCACCTCTTCAGAAGTGCTTCTGACTGCTCCTTCACACCCAAAGCTCCAGGATGCAGCAATCAGTCGTTATCCTTAGGCTTTATTTATAGGGGGCTTTAATTGCTTCATTTTGAACAGCTGAAGGCTTCTAACTCCCCAAACCTCTCTGGCCATTTCTACAGCCAGCGCCCAATAGTAATTGGTGTATTGTCTACACAAGGCAGGAAAGTATCTTCCATCTGGGACAACACACACAGATTTACCTGACTTCCTGTCACATACCCCCCCCCTCTTTTTTTTTAACCCTAGGGTTGAAACACAGGTTGCCAGGAATGCATGCACTCGGGACAAACCATCTGCATTCCCCATTTTAACACCGGGGCGATGCGTTACGACAAGACTAAATTCCTAAAGGCCCAGGAACCACCTATTTATTCTCCTATTGGTCTTCAAATTTCGGCTGAGGTACATAAGAGGGTGTTTCTTGCTCTGTAATATACTCATTTTCAGTTGTAAACCATGCAAAACCTTAATTGGTTTTTCAATGGACACAAAGGTTTGCCTCGATAGCTCAATCCCTGAAGAACTCAGCGAGTCATAACCAACACCAAGAGCTGACAACACTGTGCTCTGCAATGGATCATCCATTTGGATGCCCTCTTCAGATGCAAACACACCAAGACTGGAATCCTCCAAAGCAAGGTGACACCCAAAAAAATCTGTTCTTCTATGAACTAGACTAAAGTCTGATGCAGAAGACCTCTGATAAACCGATGTACTAGGCGGTTTTTCTTCCCTTTGGTGCGCTAGACGGAAATCATTACTTGTCAATTCTACATTTCCAAGTTTCTTACTTTGTGTTAGTTCAGACTCACAAGTATGGTGAAAATCTACCAAACCCAATGTAAGGTTTTCAGAAACTGAATCCTCTTCACTTTCTTGAAGCAACTGCTTACTCTGTGCATCACTTGTTCGCACACCCCTATTCTCACCAAGAACTTGACAACTGCTATCGGACACATCATTAACTGAGCTAGACAAAATTTCTTGTCTAGCAGATACAATCACTTTTGAAATTATGTTTATGGCTAGTTGTTCAACTATATTTGCCTCCCAAAAATGTTTTAGTATTTGTTTCTTTGAAACCATCGACTATTGGACACAAATTCTCATATTCTTCATTCTTTTCAAGACATTTGGAAAAAGCATCCAATAAATTAGTACATTTAGCCTCTCTGACCACTTCAGTGATGGAGGTTTCACAACGTTCAGAGGGCTCACCTGCCTTTACAGATTCTACACTTTGAAAAATAGATTTTACTTCCCGAGGACTCTTGGTAGTCAAGTCCAAAGTATTATCCTGCATTACTTGCTCTGACAGAACCCTTTTTAAAGACTGGGTTTCACAGGATGTGACATTACCTTTATATTCAAATCCGATTTCATTAACATAAAACTTAACACACTGCTCTTCAACATGCAAATAATTCACAGAGGCAAAAATAGCTTCAGTCTGGGTGCATATTTCTTGCAATTCAGATTCCTCAATGACCCTGCTCTGCTGATCATCAATTATGGGAAAGTCATGAATATTACCTGCCTTACTACATTCACAAGGCTCAGTGGATATTGGACACACTTTTTCTACATCATTTAGTGCAGTGTCAGAATTAAGTTTTTCAGCTGTATTTCCATCAAGAAACTGACTGAGAACTGAAGATGTGCAAACCCCTACTTCCTGCACTTCAGCCACTTCATTTGCCCTGAAGCGGTGAGGGATTTCACTTTCAACATCACTTCCAGAAAGTTCAGCTTCATTTTCCATAAAGTCCTTCAGATTTAGCTTTCTAAGAATTGCCTCCCCCTCATCGTCGTTATCTTCCACACATTCTTCATTATTTATTGTTAGTCCATTCTGAGGGTTGGCTGTTTCCGTAGGACAATCATCAACTTTAACATCTTCATGTTCCGTTTCTGCTTTGGTAATCTTGGTGACACCAGGAACTCCTAACTTGGCAGAGTAGTCCCAAAGAAATGAACAGTGATCCATACAGCTCTGGCACACCATCTCATCTGGGGTCTCATCCTCAGGATCGGGGTACGGTCTCTTACATGTGCAGTAGATGCCAAAGAAATTGTCCTTGTAATTATTAGCCAGGTTTTTCTTCTCTTTATCCGGATATAACTTGCACTCCTGCTGTTTAAATTTGGCATTTCCACAATCACAGCAAAATTTCCTCTTGGTGTAGAGCTCAAACAGGTCGTGGCCTTCATGACATTTGTATGTACAGGCCAGACATATCCCGGTAGGCTCCTCTTTATCCAGGGTGCAGGTACTGCAGACATACAGCGCTTGTCTCTTCACATAACCCAGGGGGTAGGAGCACCCTTCGGAATCGCTCCCCACCAGCACAGCAGACGCCTCATCCTGCAGGGCGTCATCCTTCTCCAGGAAATCCAGCAGTGACATGATCGGCTCTTTCTTTACTGTCACCTTCACTTCCTGCTCTTCATCTTCTGTACCACTTTCAACTTCTGCAAACTCTTCGCTGTCAGAATCATCACATGGTAGAAGATGGAAATCCTCAAACCCGGCCTCATTTCCTTCATTTTCTCTGTTGGTGAAAGAACCGGCACAGAGAGCAACTGCTTCATTCATTAGGTCACTTTTCTCATTTTCAGCATGAGCCTTTGTACAACTAAAAGATTCTTGATTTGGACTATCATCTTGACAGACAAATTTTCCAGAGCAGAGTCCTAGCAACTCATCCATAATGTCCATCATAAGTCTTTGCTTGGCAGAGCTGTACTTGCTCCTGTTTGACCAAAAATTATTTTTGGTACGGTAGAAATTTCTATTTGCAAGTAATGGGCGTCTCGATGGGGGCAAAATTTGCCCCCAGCGTCGTCAACTTGTTTATGGCACTATGGGAGGAAGAGGCCATTTACAAAGATCCTCCTATACAGCTTAAATGCTATAAAAGATACATTGATGATTTACTTATGATTTGGGATGGTGATTTACCTAGTCTGGAACACTTTATGTTGAATTTGAATAACAACTGTCATAATATCACCCTGACTTGGAACATGGATGTAGAAAAGATTTCCTTTTTAGATCTCGAGATCTATAAGGATGGAGAATCTTTCAGTACCCGCAATCACTTTAAGCCTTCCGATAGGAATGGTTTTATACCTCTGGATAGTTGCCACCATAAAAATTGGTTGTGCAACATCCCAAGGGGCCAATTCATTTGCCTCAGACGAAATTGTACGTCTGATACTGATTTTTTCTCACAATTTAAGACTTTAGTTGGTAAATTTCGTCAAAAAGGATATGATCAAGATAACATTTCCAACGAACTAGCACGAGTAATCTTAATAGAGCTGATTTAGTAGCTGATTCGAAAAAACAAAATAACGGAGAGAGTTTTGAATTTAAAATCATCTTGGACTACAATGTTCAATACCGAAAATTTGAGAAAATTGTTAATAAACATTGGGAGGTGCTGAAAAAGGATAGAATCCTGGGGCCTCTTCTCCCCCCACGTCCACGTTTCATGTACAAAAAAGCTCCTACTTTAAGGGATGTAGTAGCCCCTGGAGCCATCGACCCACCTGCTTTTAAGGAAAACAGAATTTTTTCTTTTCTTTCAGGCTTTTATGCCTGCGGAAGATGCCAGGCCTGTAAACAATGCAGATTTAATGTGAAGAAGCGAAAAAACTTTACCTCCTTCTCTACTGGCAAAAGCTACACTATAAAAAATCTTATCACTTGCCAAACAGTTGGTGTGATCTACATGCTGGAATGTGATTGCGGGCTCCAGTATGTTGGCCGCACATCACGTGCCCTCTCTGTTCGTGTGGGAGAGCATGTAAGCAACATCAAGTTGGGTAAGCGGTCCCATAGTGTCTCCAAGCATTTTCGCCAACACCATGGTAAAAATCCTAAATGTTTGAAATTCTGGGGTCTTGAGAGGGTGGATAAACACTGGAGGGGTGGGAACTACATTCGCCAAATTAGCCAAAGAGAGTCCTTCTGGATATATGAGACCAAGGTGCTCACTCCAGAAGGCCTCAATGTAGAATTTGATTTAAATTGTTTTATATCCAACAAATAATGTTTTTTAGTTATTTTAAATTTAATTTTAAATTCTGTATAATTTTAATTTTAATTTTGGAATGTTGAATGGATTGTATGGTTATTATCATATGGGTTTCATGCTTCCATATGTTTCCCATATGTTTTTATGATTGGTAGTTATCTTATTATCAGAATGTATGAATTTGTAATAAGATATGTTTATTTTAATTTGTAATGCATTTATTGTTGTATCAGAGAGGTTCCGATCGTATTGAGCACTGTTATTTATCTCATATGAGATTATGTTTTTTATCCACTAGATGGCGACATCCAATTAATATTCTCTACGTCGCTTTGACCGTCCTTTCCGCGGAACAATAAAGTTATTGTAATGTGTAATGACGCGGAGACGTGCCGTACCGCGTCATCACGTCCGAGGGATGGCATATGATTTTGCCTTCAGCCGCAAGTACCCCACATGACGGTGGACGCAATTGTGTGCGTCATCACGTCCCATGTGAGGATCCCTTCCGGGACAAGCGGCATATTTAAACAGCGTGCAACTGTTTGGATTCCTGCCCTGCTGAAGAAGTAGTTTTTTTACGCAACGCGTCCGGGGACAGGAATCACCTTTACAGTCGCTCGTTCATGGTCTGAACCTCATCCTGATGTGATCTTTGTCTGGTCCTATGGTTTTCCTTGATGCCCATGATTTTCTCACCAAATGTGAGTAAGCTGTGTGTTATATGCTGCAATACATCCTTTATCTTATGGAAGCTCTTAGATGTTTGTTTTTCTTCCCTTCATTTTCGTTTTGATATATACATCATGACTGATGCGTGAGGACCTATTACAACATCTCTTCCCTGGGCTACCTGGTGGATTCTATGCGCAGTTTGACCATCTGGTGAAACAGTGGTCTAAGTTGGAGGTAATAGTAGAATACCCTTGTGGTGGTGGGATCACTTTACACCTTTACCAACATTTTTCACCTGGTGGATTCTGATTAATCAGACCAATTGGAATATTGGACAAATCGCACTTAATATTATATGGACATTTGTCAAGATATTTATGCATATATGATTTATTGTTGTTTTTTTATCACCCTTCATTTTTTTCCTGTAAACACAGGTCCTTTTGATTAATAGTGCAAGAGAAGTACTATTAATACACATATTATATTTATTGTTTGCGCTGCACTGTTTTCTATGTTGTATGTATTTTGGGAATTTTGTGAAAGTTCTTTTGTGTTCAGCTGGCATTCATGTGAAATTTTAACTTTGGAGTTATTTTCACTATAATTTTGATTAATTTTCAAGTTTACCTCATCTTTTTTGCGCTGATTGCACCCCCTCCCTATTTTCTTATCTATTGCTCCTGTTGCGGCCAACATTTAGAAAACCATGAGCATGCGTGACAACGATCTCTTCGTTGTAATCCTCATCACTCCAAAGTAAGCTTTCCATGCAAGAATCGCTGAGCGTCTCCTCATCACTTAGTCTTGTATATGGACGGCATCCATGATCGCTGCTTTTACCGGAACACGGGGCCTTATAATCACTGTTGAGCTTTGAAGGTTGTAATTTTTTTTGGTGAGAGCTCCTTAGAAACCTCTATGTTCTCTTCACTACCAGACAGCTCTGACTTTGCTTTCTTTTTCTTCTTTTTTTTCTTTGACTTCAGACTCAAGAAATCTTTGAACTTTACTTTTTCACTTTCAGACAGCTTGTCTGGTTTGGGATGAGACTTCTGGATTAAGTTCTCCTTGCTTTTGTCTTTTAGGGACGGTCGGTGGGAATTTAAACTGTTTGTGGTGCGTCTTCTCTTTGAGCTTTGCTGACTGGCCTTTTTGTGAGCTAAAGAGCCTCTTGTCTGCATATGCCTCGTGACAGGACTCTGATCCTGCTCTGACTTGTCAACGCCAGGGAAATACTTCATATGGTAAAAGATCTGGAGAAATCCAAAATCTTGCCTTTAAACTTGTTGGGTTCCAGTTCCAAGGTAACAGCTTTGGTAGCTGGATAATCAAATTTCTTCAAAGTATTTGCTAACGGTTCTCTACTGTATTTAGCAGAACTGTCAGACCGTTGATTCAGCTTCATAGGAACTGCTACTGCGGGGACAGCCGGGACCTCCTCAGCACCTTCTTGTACATAAGGGTCTTTCTCTTCTGGTTTGATCTCGTCTGGTTTGACCTCTGGAACGCCATTCACAACATTTGTTTCCACAGGCTCTACAGACTCTTCTACTACTAATGGTGGCTCCATTACTTCGGGAGTTTCAGGCTCTGCCAGGGCACACTCCTCTGGCTCCACTTCTTGTTCCTCTGGTGAAGATTTCGTCTCAACAACAGACGTGGTAACCTCTATAGCATTATGATCCTCTGGATTCTCAAATAGTTTCGCGATGGCCTCCATTTGCTGCTGGTGTTTTCTTTCCCAACCTGCCCTTCTCTCTGGGTGAACCCGTTGTTGAGCTGCAAGGCTCTCTCGGTGAGCTGCCATGTTCTCTTGGTGAACCCGTTGTTGAGCTGCAAGGCTCTCTTGGTGAACCCATTGTTGAGCTGCAAGGCTCTCTCGGTGAGCCTGTTGTTGAGCTGCATTTGCTATAATCAGCTGTTTCAGCATCTCCTCCATTTTGGGTTTACTTTAACTGGCCGCGGCACTCTACCATGTGTGAGGGATTAACTAGGTAGCGGGTGTGTGTGACCCCCTCTAGGGGTTCACTACACGCTGGACTGTACAAAAAGGCAGTTGAGGAGGATTGAAAACAAATGATATGGTTTATTTTTCCATCTTGCGGGATACACGTGCAAGCATCAAAACAGCATAAACAAAACAAAACATAAAGTAAACCCTTGCCACTTGGGGCGTCTACCTTCCCAACACAGGAACCTACCTATGAAGTCTGGCACAGCCTACTGCTGGGAAGACACTGTTGGTCCTACAGCAGAAAACAACAAAAAAGTCTCTTTGATATTTCTCACACAGAAATATCCTTCAGCACCTCACCTCTTCAGAAGTGCTTCTGACTGCTCCTTCACACCCAAAGCTCCAGGATGCAGCAATCAGTCGTTATCCTTAGGCTTTATTTATAGGGGGCTTTAATTGCTTCATTTTGAACAGCTGAAGGCTTCGAACTCCCCAAACCTCTCTGGCCATTTCTACAGCCGACGCCCAATAGTAATTGGTGTATTGTCTACACAAGGCAGGAAAGTATCTTCCATCTGGGACAACACACACAGATTTACCTGACTTCCTGTCACAATATATATATACAGTATATATATATATATATATAGATGTGTATTTTTTCTTTTGCCGTTACTCGCCTGTTCCTAGCTGTAGTAGTGTCCAACTTCCGGAATCGGTTGTCAATCTTTTTTCATTATGGACATATCTTCTCCGCTGTGTGGCCAGCCCTTCTCGCACAAGGTTCGTGCAGATGAGGGAAAGGGGATAGTGTTTTAACGCTGTTCTTTTGGAGATACTAACGGTATCCGGGTCGCTAGGGATGAGCTTTGTGTTCGTTGCGAACACATGTTCGCATCGAACATTGGGCGTTCGATCGTTCGTCGAAAACGAACAAATCGGGTCGTTCGCGCCAAATTCGAATGACCCATAATTCACTGCGGCGTTGCGCGCTGATGATTGGCCAAGCATGCACCATGACCCCGCATGCTTGGCCAATCACAGCGCCCAAAAAACGAAGAGACCTAATTGCCCAAAGCCTGGGTGCTTTGGCCAATTAGGGCTCAGGGCTTTAGCACACGCCCCACACTATAAAAGGCCGCCTCTCGGGCGGCCTCGTGTAGTGTGTTCCGGCTTGCTTAGAGAAGTGAGACAGACAGACAGAGAGAGAGAGAGAGATAGATAGAGACACAGGGGTAGATTCATGTAGCAATTACTCCGGCGTTTTTAGAGATGTGCGGCGTAACTGCTATTTTGCGCCGTCGGATCCATGCGTCGTACCTACTATACCAGATCCGCCTTAAAATGGGGTAATTTTTTCCGGTGTAACTTTTCCACGCCGGCGTGTCTTTGGCGCATCTTTACGCGCGACAGATCAACCGTTCCCATGGATTATCTATTCAAATATGCAAATGAGGGAGATCCTCCGATTCAGAAACGCACGTTTCTCTTGCGCCGGCGTAAGCCGGTGCGCGTAACTGGAATTTTCTGCGGAAAGTCACCCCTCATAAAGCAGGGGTAACTTTGCACAGGAGTTGAACAGATCAGCTGGAGAGCAGCTAAAGCAACACTGTGACAGACGAATTTAGCAAAAACACTTGCTGGACAACACATCTGTCTGCCAACATGCCAGGGGCAGCCTTGCTCATAGCCCTACAGCGTCGACGTGCACGTAGGAGGGCACGGGAGAGGATATTCCGCACGCGCATTGACGTCTTTGGCATGAGTGATTTGGAGGTGTTTCGCCTATTCAGATTCAGCCCTGAAGCCATCATGGAACTAACCACAACCCTGCAGGAGGACATCACCAGCCAGACACAACGCTCACAAGCAGTGCAGCCACTGGTGAAGGTCCTGGCAACACTCCATGTCCTTGCCAGTGGATCATTCCAGCGTACAAGTGGAGTGGTGGCTGGGATGTCACAATCCACCATGAGCAGATGTGTGCACCAGGTTGTCCCTGCAATCCTCAGACGCATGGCCAACCACATCATCAAACCCACCACTGAGGAGCTGCGGAGGAAGGCAATGACAGATTTCTACAACCTTGCCAGATTCCCACGCACTGTGGGGGCCATTGATTGCACACATGTGGCACTACGGCCCCCCCGGGACACAGAGCACATATACTGCAATCGGAAGCATTGGCATTCCATCAATGTACAGGTGATAGTCGATGCCCAAGGCCTCATATGGCACGTCCGTGCCAAGGACCCCGGGGCCAGCCACGACAGCTACATATACCGTCAAAGCACCATCTCCACAGAATTTGAACAGAACGTGTATGGGGACAGCTGGCTGGTTGGTGAGTGACATGGGTGGCAGGCATAACTATCCCCTCCCGTGATGCACACCTCACAACGGGCACATGCACTATTAACATCCTCCTGTCTTTTCATTACCAGGTGACGCGGCATATGCATTGGGACCCCATCTCATGACTCCATTCCGGGATCCACAAACCAGAGGAGAGCAAAGATACAATGAAGCACACATCAAAACCCGTGCAGTGGTGGAGCGCACATTTGGCCTCCTGAAGTCACGTTTCCGATGCCTGGATAAGTCTGGGGGTACCCTCTTGTATTCCCCAAACTTCGTGTGCCAGATCATTGGGGCATGTTGCATGCTGCACAACTTTGCCGTGAGAAAGGGCCTGGAGATTGAGCTACGTGATGACCTGACCCCCGACCCACACAGTCCCCCCTTGCCCGAGGGTCCCCCGTCTGCTGAGGGAAGAGCAGTCAGGAGGGTCCTTGTGGTAGGCTACTTTTCACGTTAAACACACACATTAATCATGGCACAATTAGCATGCATGCATGCACACCACTGTGATCCCTAGCACACACACACCACATCCACATCAAATTGGATTAGACCCAAGTACACCACATGGGACTTGGGAGCAGCAACGCCACGCCACGGCTCCAATTATGTTGCTGTACATTCATACACCATTCACACGTGTCGTGGTGATAACTTCTCACCTATGACTGAGGGTGACACCCCTTAATGGCAGGAGTGGCACCCCCACACATTCACACCTCATTCACACTGTAGCCTGCACTCCTCACCGTGTGCAGGGAGATAAACAAAAATATAAATCAGAATCTGAGTATAAAACATAATTAGACAAACATCAACGGCCCTGTCGTGGGCTTCTTCTTGTCCCTAGGCTCCTGGGGCGCAGTTGCCTGGGGCGAGCCACAGGTGGGGGGGCTGGGGGGGCAGGTGGTTGAACCTCAACCAGTCTCTCCCTGGCTGCCTGGCTGCCCTCCATTGCCACGGCTAGCCGGTGGAGGTAAGTATTGGTGGCAGCCTGCATCCGCAGCCGGCGGGTAGTATTGCTGCGCTGCTGTCGCCGTGTCTGCCTCCCCTCCTCACGGACAGCAGCTGCCAGGCTCCGGACCTCGGTGACCAGGTCAGATGTGGTGGTCTGCAGGTCCACCAGGCATGACAGAAGGGCTGCCCCGTTCCCCACAACGTCCTGCAGGCTATCATTTATTGCAGTATTCTGCCCAGCCTGCTGGGTGATGGCTTCCTGCACTGCCACAGTGCAAGCAGCCTGGCTCTCGGCCGAGGACGCCAGGCTATCTGCCACCCGATGAAGATCACCCGCAAGAGAACCAATATGGCGGGTCTGTCTTGTCTGGTCCCTTGCCAGATGGTCCTCAAATTCATCAGGGACTCCTCTGGTTTTCCTCGTTGCCTTCCTAGAGGCCTGAGAGGCTGGAGGACGGCTGTAGGGAAGGTCCCTTGAAGGGGAATCCCTGGAGGGGATGGTGTCCCTTGAAGGGGAATCCCTGGAGGGGATGGTGTCCCTTGAAGGGGAATCCCTGGAGGGGATGGTGTCCCTTGAAGGGGAATCCTGCATGGGGGGGATGGTTTGGGAGTGGCCAGGTATGGGGGTCTCCTCCAGAATATAGACAGCAGCCTCTTCTACCCCGACGTGCTCCTCCTCAACCTCCTCAAGCACTGCTGTAGGGGCAATCTCCACCATGGATGGGGTGGGTCGCCCTGCTTCAACTGACGGGCCAGCTCCATCATGCACATCTGTGGATGACACAAAACAAACACATGTTGGAGGAGCCACACACTTGTCACATGTTTCCCCCCCCCCCACCCATGCAAGTCACCACAAAACAGATAAAACAGACTTACCTGACCTCAAAGGCTGCTCCCCTGATTCAAAGCCAGGAAGACCCTCCACCAGCTCCCTATCCAGCAAACTGGCCACCACCATGTCCTCTGCAGTCAGGGTCATTTTTGTGGCTGGTCCTCCTCCTGTGCCACTGGCATGCTTTCTGATGGCCACAAGTTTGTCTTTGACCACTCTCCGCATATCATTAATTTTTTTTCGGATATGCTTGGGCTCCCTCTCTGCCACACCAACAACATTCACCTGCCTGGTGATTTCCGCATAAATGCGTGTCTTCTCCGCTTTGCCAGTGTGGGCACTCTGTGGCCCATAGAGGCGGGACCCATGTTGGGAGAGCGCATCAGTGATCACAGCCTTCTCCTGAGGGCTGAAATTAAACATTCTGCGGTCACCGGCAGTGTCTTGTGCAGCCATCCTAAAAGCAAAAGCCCTGGCAATTCCAAAAAAATGCTGGTCACGCTTTGCAAGGGAGTGGCGCTTCTGTGTGTGTATTTATGCACTAGTAGGAAGTGGTGCGGCGGATCTTGGTGGTGACGTCGCACCGTACTGCGCATGTGCAAAGGAGCCAGCCAGGCAGGTAACATCAGTGCGCATGCGCCGTTTAAGATACACCGTGCGGATCTCGCCGCGCCACCGTCAGACCATCATTTGCATGTGTTGACGCCCACTTACAGTTCCGCCGCCTTACGCCGTCGAAAAACCGCTACGCAGGTGAGTGGAAAAATGATGAATACAGTACATGCCTCTCACCGCTGGTACGGCGTAGCGGAAAAAAGATGCGCCACGCCGGAGCAACGATGCGCCATTTTACATGAATCTACCCCACAGTGTCTTTTCACATAGATAGATAGATAGATAGATAGATAGATAGATAGATAGATAGATAGATAGATAGATAGATAGATAGATAGATAGATAGATAGATAGATAGATAGATAGATAGATCAGGGAGGCTACTAGTTAGTATAGTTAAATGTACAGTTTGTAGAGAATATATTGACATCCCTAGGAGTTGTCAATATATTTATAAACTGTATAGCTTAGCTAGTTCTGCTATTAGTATCTGTCAGGCAGGAGATTGGGCTTGATGCTCTAACGTGTTAGTGTACACGTGTTAGTTAATTGCACATAGACGCATTAACTGTTACTGCACGTGTGCTATTTATTTGCACAGAAAGGCAGTTGCTGTTAATGCAAGTGGGCTATTGAATTGCACAGAAACGCAGTCGCTCTGACTGTGCGTGTGCTGTTTAATACCACCTTAGCGCATTTGGTGTCACCGCACGTGTGCTGTTACATACCACCTTAGCGCATTTGGTGTCACCGCACGTGTGCTGTTACATATTGTAACGGTCAGTACCGCTTACAACCTTCCATCCATCCCCGACAAGCTTATCTGACACACTCTGACAATATTGCATACACGATCCATATCCTTTCCCAGAATAAACGAGACAGAGCTCCGTTCTTGCTTCCAAAGATATGACCATTTATTAGTATTTTCTCAGCTTCTTATATCCAGTACAGCATAATACAGTTAATCACAGGACAATGTAATCTCCACCCCCCTATTCACTCACTGAGGATAATTCTTTAATTGGTAGCTAGACATGACGGCACCGTATTATCAATAGGGTTCAATTAACCTTGAATAGGAACACAGACATCTTTATCACACAATGGCAGTGAGAGTGGGTGCAATCCACACCTTCAGATATTTCAATAGCCTATTATACAAAGGTATGACTCACTGGCTGGCTGACCTGAATTAACACCTTTCAAAAGCATGTGTGCCCAGATTGCATAGCTAACAGCTTTTGATATTTGAAGACATCCTGCAAACCTGGATTATTATTAATGTCCCTTATTAATGTCTTCTGTAACATATGAATTATGATTCTTTGTCACCCTATGGCCCTAGTGGACATAAGGTGACCCTAGACATAGGAATATCTCAGACTGTCACGGTGCATTCCGTTACATCTCTCCCCTTTCGGTGGGAGACGGACACAGGTGGTAACCCCAAACGGGTTGACTCCGAAGTCCGTCAGTAGTTCCCGTCCTCCAATGCTGGTATCCATACTGTACCCCAAATAAATGGCTCCAAACTGAGCATTACTCACCCCGCCAACCTCTGCCTCTCTCAGAGAACACGCCTGCCGATGGGGAGAAGGCAGGGTAGCTGGGCTCAGTCCATCATGCTGCTGGGGGTCTGGGCCAACTGCCCCCCCTTCCTGGGGTATACCAGTGGAGACTGAAGTCCCATCCACTGGTGCTTGGTGAAAACCCCCCGGTGCTTGAAAAGCAAAGCAGACATCCTCCTGTCCCAGTCCTGTACCATTTTCTGGGGTTGTGCCAGTGGAGACTGAAGACCCATCCACTACCCCAGGAACCCCCTCTTCTGTTAGTTGGGAGCAGAGGCCTGGGGCACCCTGCTCTGTTGCCAATGATTCAGCTGGGGGTAACAGCTTTACCACCTCAGCTTGTTGTTGGAGAGAGGGGCCAACCGCCCCGGCTCTCTGGAACTCCACACCATCCGCTTCGGCTTTAGGGATGAAAATCTTAAAAGCAGCAAAATGTATTTGTCTCCTTTCAGTTGGTGCTGCTGCTGCAGAACCTCTTTGCTGTAGCAAATGTGTGTAGCCCTGTTGTTGATTTTAGCTCCTTTAAGAGAAAAGATATTGCAGCTGCAGGTGGAGCCGGAGAGCACAGCTTTGTGGGGATTGTAGACACAGCCACTGAGGAATTACAAATGAAAATGGATACTTAGACTACAGTTCCCAGAGTGCTACAGGAGAAAGAAGGAAGTGAACTCTGGGGCAAGAGGTTGCTGGCGTCAGTCTGGTGTGAGGAGACAGGGAGAACAGACTGCTGTTGCTTGGGTGTGCCGCCTGTTTGTGGAGAGACTGTGCTGACTTGTCACACGTGCCTTCCTGAAGTGACATCTGCTACACAGGGTAAACGGCTGTTTTGTTCCTGGCTGGAAGAGGATCCTCTGGGGCTGTGAGTAAGGTGCCACCCTGCTGAGAGGACACTGCGGGCGGCGACTCGGCCCGGACGGACGCCAAATTTGATGACCAGAACCCCTGATGACATCAGACTTCAGCTCCTATATACAGCTCTTCATCGCAGAAGATAATTGCTGACATCCCTGCCGGCTACAGACGGACATCTCCCTCCGTGGATGGGTGAGAGGCCTCCGGCCCGTTGTCATTAACCATACACACAGATTTTCACCGTTCATATTGGGCCCCAACGTTGGCTAGCTGAAGAAACTACCACTGGCCAGTGGGTTAGGTACCCGGGTACATTGGGACTAAGTTTATATATAAGTTCACAGTTAGAATAACCGCATTTATCGTTCATCACTGTTATGCTGGTGTCTCATATGCAGTCTCTGTGTTATGCTGTGTAGAGATAAATGTTGATGTTGTATATTGCTATTCAGATTATTCTATATACAGTAAATAGTTATTTAAACTCTCACAAGGTGTGCTGGTGTGCTGTGGATTCATTGTTTGTGGTGTGTCACAGAGGTAAAACAGAAGACCCGATCATCCAGCGGCTCCTTCGGGGGTGAGCGCTACACGTGCATCAACAGCTGCTATAACCCGGTCTATGATCTCCGGTGGAGGGTTAGGACCATAATGTGCCAGTCTTAGTTCAACAGCCCGATAAAAACTTGCTTCCTCGCGTGTCCTGTCCGTTACGGCGGGCCTTTTAGCTCTATCCATTTCGACCAGTTCTGCGATAATGTCCCTTTTCTTACGGTTGCTGGCCGGTCTGCCCCGGCTCTCCAGTAAGTCCATGAGGGAAGAGAGCTTCATCCGTTCATACACCGTCTCCATTGTCCTGTGTCCTTGTAGCCGTCCTTCTGGTGATGGAATCATCCCACTGCTGCCACCAATGTAACGGTCAGTACCGCTTACAACCTTCCATCCATCCCCGACAAGCTTATCTGACACACTCTGACAATATTGCATACACGATCCATATCCTTTCCCAGAATAAACGAGACAGAGCTCCGTTCTTGCTTCCAAAGATATGACCATTTATTAGTTTTTTCTCAGCTTCTTATATCCAGTACAGCATAATACAGTTAATCACAGGACAATGTAATCTCCACCCCCCTATTCACTCACTGAGGATAATTCTTTAATTGGTAGCTAGACATGACGGCACCGTATTATCAATAGGGTTCAATTAACCTTGAATAGGAACACAGACATCTTTATCACACAATGGCAGTGAGAGTGGGTGCAATCCACACCTTCAGATATTTCAATAGCCTATTATACAAAGGTATGACTCACTGGCTGGCTGACCTGAATTAACACCTTTCAAAAGCATGTGTGCCCAGATTGCATAGCTAACAGCTTTTGATATTTGAAGACATCCTGCAAACCTGGATTATTATTAATGTCCCTTATTAATGTCTTCTGTAACATATGAATTATGATTCTTTGTCACCCTATGGCCCTAGTGGACATAAGGTGACCCTAGACATAGGAATATCTCAGACTGTCACGGTGCATTCCGTTACACATATCACCTGAGCGCATTTGGTGTCACCGCACGTGTGCTGTTACATATCACCTGAGCGGATTTGGGGTCACCGCACGTGTGCTGTTACATACCACCTTAGCGCATTTGGTGTCACCGCACGTGTGCTGTTACATACCACCTGAGCGCATTTGGGGTCACCGCACGTGTGCTGTTACATACCACCTTAGCGCATTTGGTGTCACCGCACGTGTGCTGTTAAATCTCACCTGAGCGCATTTGGTGTCACCGCACGTGTGCTGTTACATACCACCTTAGCGCATTTGGTGTCACCGCACGTGTGCTGTTACATACCACCTTAGCGCATTTGGTGTCACCGCACGTGTGCTGTTACATATAACCTGAGCGCATTTGGTGTCACCGCACGTGTGCTGTTACATACCACCTTAGCGCATTTGGTGTCACCGCACGTGTGCTGTTACATACCACCTTAGCGCATTTGGTGTCACCGCACGTGTGCTGTTACATATAACCTGAGCGCATTTGGTGTCACCGCACGTGTGCTGTTACATACCACCTGAGCGCATTTGGTGTCACCGCACGTGTGCTGTTACATACCACCTGAGCGCATTTGGTGTCACCGCACGTGTGCTGTTACATACCACCTTAGCGCATTTGGTGTCACCGCACGTGTGCTGTTACATACCACCTGAGCGCATTTGGTGTCACCGCACGTGTGCTGTTACATACCACCTGAGCGCATTTGGTGTCACCGCACGTGTGCTGTTACATACCACCTGAGCGCATTTGGTGTCACCGCACGTGTGCTGTTACATACCACCTTAGCGCATTTGGTGTCACCGCACGTGTGCTGTTACATACCACCTGAGCGCATTTGGTGTCACCGCACGTGTGCTGTTATATACCACCTGAGCGCATTTGGTGTCACCGCACCTGTGCTGTTATATACCACCTGAGCGCAGTTAGTGTCACTGTATGTGTGCTGTTATATACCACCTGAGCGCAGTTAGTGTCACTGGACGTGTGCTGTTATATACCACCTGAGCGCAGTTAGTGTCACTGGACGTGTGCTGTTATATACCACCTGAGCGCAGCTAGTGTCACTGTACGTGTGCTGTTATATACCACCTGAGCGCATTTAGTGTCACCACACCTGTGCTGTTATATACCATCTGAACGCAGTTAGTGTCACCGCGCCTGTGCTGTTATATACCACCTGAGCGCAGTTAGTGTCACTGTACGTGTGCTGTTATATACCACCTGAGCGCAGTTAGTGTCACTGTACGTGTGCTGTTATATACCACCTGAGCGCAGTTAGTGTCAGTGTACGTGTGCTGTTACATACCACCTGAGCGCATTTGGTGTCACTGCACGTGTGCTGTTACATAACACCTGAGCGCATTTGGTGTCACCGCACGTGTGCTGTTACATACCACCTTAGCGCATTTGGTGTCACCGCACGTGTGCTGTTACATACCACCTTAGCGCATTTGGTGTCACCGCACGTGTGCTGTTACATACCACCTTAGCGCATTTGGTGTCACCGCACGTGTGCTGTTACATACCACCTTAGCGCATTTGGTGTCACCGCACCTGTGCTGTTATATACCACCTGAGCGCAGTTAGTGTCACTGGCCGTGTGTTGTTATATATCACCTGAGCGCAGTTAGTGTCACTGTACGTGTGCTGTTATATACCACCTGAGCGCATTTAGTGTCACGCACCTGTGCTGTTATATACCACCTAAGCGCAGTTAGTGTCACCGCACCTGTGCTGTTATATACCACCTGAGCGCAGTTAGTGTCACTGGACGTGTGCTGTTATATACCACCTGAGCGCAGTTAGTGTCACTGTACGTGTGCTGTTATATACCAACTGAGCGCAGTTAGTGTCACTGTACGTGTGCTGTTACATACCACCTGAGCGCAGTTAGTGTCACTGTACGTGTGCTGTTATATACCACCTGAGCGCAGTTAGTGTCACCGCACCTGTGCTGTTATATACCACCTGAGCGCAGTTAGTGTCACTGTACGTGTGCTTTTATATACCACCTGAGCGCAGTTAGTGTCACTGTACGTGTGCTGTTACATACCACCTGAGCGCAGTTAGTGTCACTGTACGTGTGCTTTTTTATACCACCTGAGCGCAGTTAGTGTCACTGTACGTGTGCTGTTACATACCACCTGAGCGCAGTTAGTGTCACTGTACGTGTGCTGTTACATACCACCTGAGCGCAGTTAGTGTCACTGTACGTGTGCTTTTATATACCACCTGAGCGCAGTTAGTGTCACTGTACGTGTGCTGTTACATACCACCTGAGCGCAGTTAGTGTCACTGTACATGTGCATGTGCTGGTACATACCACCTGAGCGCAGTTAGTGTCACCGCACCTGTGCTGTTATATACCACCTGAGCGCAGTTAGTGTCACTGTACGTGTGCTGTTATATACCACCTGAACGCATAAATATGTCTGGAAGGACAACAAAGAGAGGCAGAGAGTCACGAGGGCAAGCAGGCTCTGCATGTAGAGGTAACGCTGGTAGTGTAGGTGGTGCATCTTCTTCAGCACGTGGCCGTGGCCGTGGCTGCTCGTCTTTCTTTTCGGGAGCTGGCCGTGTTGAGCCTCAACATGCAGAGAAATTAGTAGAGATCACACAGACTGATCAAAGTTTATCTGGCAAAGCAGCTGCCAAGGCGTCCTCTTCCCTCTGCACAATGGCTTCACACAATACTTCCCTAGTACCACCATGTCCTCCTGAGGAGTCCCCCGAACTGTTTCAACACAGTGTTGGGTACATGCTGCAGGAAGATGTGCAGCGTTTTGAAGACTCCGATGATGGAACACTGAAAGAGGAAGGCATTGATGTGAGCCCAGGGAGAGGGGGTGTCCGAGAGTGACAGCAATTTGTCAGTGATGATGTTCCCCCAGCTGGAGCATACTGCCAGGTTGTTGACAGTAATGAGGAGGGAGGGGATGATGAGGTCACTGACTCTACCTGGGTGCCTGATAGGAGAGAGGAGGAGGAGGAGGAGGCACAGGCACATCTCCAAAGAGACAGGATGCCCTCCAGGGGTCAGCTTAAGGTCACACCCACTGTATTACAGCGCACATCTACGGCGCTTGTGCATGGCGCTGCTGTGTCTGACCGGTACAGCAAAAGTTCTTTGGTGTGGGCCTTTTTTGAAACATGTCCACAAGATCGTGTAGAGGTAAACAGGTACTGCCACCCAGGTGTATTTCAGTTAATGAAAGAAGAGCTTCAATGACCCACGGATCCGGAGAGACCAATGACAGAGATTGATGTGCTGTTCATAAGATCTCTAAAACTGTATTCTCTCAACAGACTTATATACAGATGAAAGATAGGAGGGGCTGCATATTATTGCATATGTCTGTAAGTTTTACACAAAACTCAGTATATTCTTATCAAGATTTAAACCAGCTGAATTTAGTTTTAACAATGGCTAAAAGATGACTTTGCTATACAATCAGGCTGCTTCATGCTTAATCACAATGACTTAACAGTAGCAGGGTGTGACTCTATGCAAACTGTTAGCTAAGCTAATTATGTCAAAACATATAGAAAAGCTAATTTCTACTTAAAATGGAGTCAGTTATTTGATACATTCTATTAGAATCCCCTCTTTTATCACGAAGGTGATAATCACAAACCCTGAAACCCCCTACATTCACCTGGGCTACTTTCCCATAAATGTATCATTATCCTAAGCATATAAAACTATAGAACAATAAGCAGGTAATATCAGCTTCATAGCAATTGTCCATGGAATACAAAGGGGGAGGGGCAGTGACAGATTTTTCCACAACAAATATAAATACTGTTTCCTAGAGCTAAGGATCGTTATTTGAATATTGTCATCATTTCATCAGAAAGACTGGAAAAGGTTAAACTTGACAATAATTTTCCTACTGTGGAAGTGGAACTGGAGATGAGAAAGTTTATTAGAGTAGTATTTAGGGCAGGTTCTGAAGTGTGGAAGAAAGGGTTTTCAATTGAAGTCATTGAAAAGTTAATTTTAGATTGTTGACACACTTCAGCTCCCTTTGTGAAGTTTCCCAAACTAAAACACCAGTCTGGGGAATGACTTCTACCAATATTTTGGAAAATAAGGGTATTATTTGAAAGCGTTTTTGTGACATTTGTAAGGACGACAGAAGGTGTACCATTTAGGAGGGGGGTGAAGTTTAGAGGTAATGCCATTAGGGGGATCCTAGCAGTGCTAGGATGGAGTTTACTACATATCCAACATTTTTCATATCCAGACTTCTGGGCATAGCTATATTTAAATTTCAGTAGCAACATGTTTGTAAAACTATCTGTTTTAACTCCTTCATTATGTGATTGTGTATCTCTCTTGTGTCTGATATGTGTATTATTGATGGTGTTATTGCGTGACCCACATATGACTTTAAGGGCTCCCATGTCCTCAGGATGATAAATACAGTGAGTTACAATCCATGTAGGTAGGAACACTATCAGAGAGATTAGGAACAGGAGGCAAAATGCCTCCCCAGAAGTCTGTGGTGAAATAAGCGAGGTCATCTTTTTCAGAGACTTGACCACTTTCTTCACTCAGTATTCGAGGATTTTCGCTACTTTCTTCACCTCCTTTGTCTTTATCTTTGCCTTGCCTCTTAGGGTCCTGGTTGACCTTCTTTACCCGACTGGCATGGATCCAAGACTGTTGTCCTTCCACGAGGATGGCTGTCCTGGTTACTGCGATCATGGTGGTTGGAGGTCCAAAAGGATATTCCTGCTTTTTTTGTTCAGTTCAGCTGCTGGACCACTACGAGGTCACCGACCTTAAAGGGGTGTGTTGGTTCCTGTGAAGAAAAAGGAGAGGTGCGAGCGACATTTCTTTCAACTTTGTCCAACGTTTCAATTAATTTTCTTACATATTCTTCCTGAATAAGATCAAGATCCCCTCTTTCTAACATTAAGGGTTATCTGGCCCAGGGAGTGGGAAATGGTCTGCCCATAAGAATTTTAAAGGGAGAATAACCTGTCTTGTTATTTGGGGTCATTCTTACCTCTGCTAGAATTGTCGGCAGCACAGTTTTTCCAGTTGGTAAAAGTTCCACCTGTAGCCTTCCTGATCTTATTCTTTCTACAATCCCTGAACTTTGAGGATGGTAAAGAATGTGAAACTTCCAGTCAATTTTAAGTGCTTTCACTAAACCTGCTCTATGGACGGTGAGACTTAGGAGTTTTCACCCGGCAGCACGATCAGCAATACATCTAGCCCGGAAAGACGCCACATCTCCCCCCATTCAAGAACTTCCCGATCGAATCTACATGTTGTATTCCACTTGTTTTTAATGTAAGTCTACACTGTCATCTGTATTGTAATAAAGCTTTGCAACGCTTAACCTGGAGGCGCCCTCTGTTTTTTTTCTTTTTCTTCACTAAATCTTGGCACACTTTTGAAATAAAGGCAGGACCATTGTCAGAATTTATTTGGAGCGGGCATCCCCATCTAGGGATGATTTCTTGCGTGAGGATTTTTACCACTGTTTGAGCATCTTCTCTTGTAGTTACGAATGTTTCTACCCATCTTGAGAACATGTCTACTATTACAAGTAGATATTCCTGTCGTTTGCCTAATTTGGGCATGTGGGTGAAATCAATCTGTAAATGAGTGAATGGTGAGGATGGATATATCAAGTGTTCGTGTTTTGCTTTGTGTGGATTTATTTGGTTAGTTCCAGATGCATGTGATGCATCTAGAGACATATGATTTCACAAGAGAGGGAAGACCTGCGATGAAAATATCCCTATCCAGTAATTCATATGTCATCTGCCAGCCTCTATGTCCCACCCCATGGTACTGAGAGATAAACAATGGGGCACTAGCTATAGGTATACATGGTTCCCCCTCTTTGCAGATAAGCCCAGACTCTGGACTTTTCTGCACACCTGCAATGTTCCATTGTTTTATGTCAGTTTCAGTGGCATATGTTTGTAAATCTAAGAGTGTTTGATCAAGTAAAGGTATTTCAGGGGCTAGAGAAGGCATCTAAATAGTGGTCTTTTGTTTGGAAGCTGCTTGTGCAGATTAAAATGGGACTGGATTTGCCTCAAATACAATGTCAGGGAGCTGGACCATAGCATATCCAGCATACATCAAGTATGGTCATCTGGTCATCTGGTCTTGAGAAAGTCTTGAGCAAGACCCATCTCAAACACATTTTGAGCTCCCGAGATTGAACTTGAGCACATATCCTCCTTGAGTGAGGTGTCCTTCTGTATAGCTTAAATACATTAATGTTACTCATTTATTTTATTTTTTATTTATTTTAATCCCAAGAAAGCATTTAGGAATAGGGCTGGGCCTGAGGTGAGGAGGCATATTTTATTTCCAAATTAGGATTTGAGAGCAAAAATTACATCACACCCACTATGTCGCTATGCGGACATATGTTGGGTGACCTAAAGTGAAAGATGTGGCCATTTCCACAACCATAGCACAGGATGCAAGAGCTATTAGACACACCGACATACCCTGAACCGGCATAGGCACTACTCTTGAGAAAAAAACGATAGGCCGCAGTTTGCCCCCATGTTCTTGCGCTAGGACTCCCACCATGGTTTTACAGTTGTCCCTAGCAAATAGGTGAAACCCTTTGCTATACTCGTATAGGCCAAGACCAGGATCTGTTACCATAGAAGCTTTAAGGTATACAAAAGCATTGTACATTTCATTTTATACAATCTGACATGTCGGTACCTGTGGTTTGTCTCAAAATGTTATCATAGTAGGAACAGTCAGGTATTCATTGGCGACAGTAACCAATCATGCCAAGGAAGGACAGCAGATCCTTCTTGGTCTGTGGGGGGGCTAGACCCACGAGAGCCGCAGCTCTCTTGTGACTGACTTTCCTTTCACCTTTTGTGAGTGTAAAATCAAGGTATTTAACAGTTTCTTGACACCACTGAAGTTTATTTTTGTAAACTTTATGACCATTATCTGCCAACCAATGTAGCAGACCTAAACCATTCTCTTTGCAGGCTACCTGGCTTGGGATACATATTGGAGTAGGACAGAACCATGATGGAGAGTCCAGGACCGCAAAGTGGCCTGGAGCACAACTGAGTAGACTACAGGGAAGTCCACATAGCCCTGAGGCATTCTACACCATGTAATTTGGCGGTTTTGAAAACAGAATGCAAGAATAGGCTGTGTCTCTTCGTCCACAGGGACGGAAAAAATTTGTAAGGTCAATAACAGAAAAATATTCTGCATCGGATGGTATAGAAGTAAGAAGGCATGGCACATCAGACACTATAGGAGCTATAGGGACAAATAAATTATTTGCAGCTCTAAGATCTTGCACAAATCTATAAGAACCATCAGGCCTCTTTACAGGGTTAATTGGTGCATTCCATTTGTTTCCAGTGATTTTTCCCGCTATGCCATGTTTCAGGAAATGTTCAATCATAGGCACAATCCCCGCTTCCTTTTCTTTAGAAAGAGGATATTGTTTGATAAATAGGTTGGGCTCCGGGTTTCAGTGTGGCTTTTTAATCGAGGAAAAATGGTACTTCCATTCCATTCACATGCAACATAATAATTGGTTGCTCTGAATAAGAGGATGAAACCAGGGGAAATGCTGGGATATTATCTTCAGGGTATCCTCATTGGGGATGGGGTATTTTGGCCCTTGATGTTGTTGGGTTTGTGGGGGTTGTGTAACTTGTGTGCTATTTTGTTAGGGTATGCCATATGGACATTGGTTTCTCCAATGACCCAAGTCCCCACAGTTAAAATAACCTCTTTTTGGGGGCTGTGTCCTGGGGAAACCACGGACTCTACCTCTTCCTCTCCCTCTGCTCCTACCCCTATTCTGCTGTGTGCCATTCCCCGGGTGGGACTGCTGCTGTTGTGGCAGTCCTCCCTGGAAATGTGTACCTGAACTTTTCGGTATCTCCAAACATCCTGCTGAATCCTTCTCTGTGAATTCCGGTATGGTCTTTGTAGGCCAATCAGAAATTATTTGCTTAACCGTTAAACCATGTTGTGGTTTTAGGTTACTAATGAAAATCTGAATCATCAGACTATTCATATCCGGTAGTATTGATAATCCAGCTTCCTGTGTCCACACAGCCATAAATCTCTTCCAAAATTCTAAAACACTTTCTCCTGACTTTTGTTTACAGGCTATGGCAGTAGGAAGGGAAGTTCTGTTTTTAAAGGCATTATTTAATTCCGCTTCTAATTGATCCCACATGGTGTTTTTTTTCCTTTCAGTATTTAATTTATGTGCATCAGCCTTTACTATTTTTGGACCTTCAATATCATTTATGGATGCTACTTTAGTCCAATCAAATGCGGATGTGTGTCCAATGACACCATCTACAATCAATCGCATATCTTCCTGTGTATAATTTCTCCCTTTACAAGCCTTTTTCAAATAGGACAAGGTTGCAGAGGCAGACTCAGTTGGTTTTGGACAATTTTTAACAATGCGGTTGATATTTTTAATATCAATCACCTTGTTTAACATGTCGTTTCCTGTCAGTAAAGGATAGTTTTGCGTTCCCTCTATCTCATCATCATCTAGTCTCCTCTGTCTATTTGGTAAATTTCTTAATTCCATTTGGCTACCCTGTGGGCGTACCAGTGGGGTATTCATGGTATCAGATCCTACAATTGTTAATCCTCTGAGAAACATTTCTCTTACGGAACTATCTACTTGTTCCTCCTGACCAGAACCTTGTTCGTTCCCAGGTGGAGACGTTTTTGATGGAGAAACAGGGGAATCAGGATCTCCTGAAACCCCACCTTGAGGTGAGCCTCCAGGAGTTCTCAAAACAGGATTTTGTGATACAAGATCTACTTGGGTGACCACAGAAGCTCTATGAGGCAGTGCACCTGATGTGGGCGCTCCGCCTACAGATACTCCTCCTACCTGTGCAGGTGGGGATGGGGTTCTTTGTTGTACAGCATAATGTCCTGCCTGGAAGTGTATTTCCTCCTTAGGTAAATTGGTGTATACTTTACAAACCCAAGGATTTATAAATTCATAATCTGTACTACAAACCCTGGCTACATAATCTTTACAATTTTCTCTGGGATTAGGATATGAGGGAGGTTTTTTACTATGATTTAGACCCATATTAAAATAGTGACAGTGAGAGTCTGTCTGTCTTACCTTACAGACTTCATTCTCCCACACAAACAAATTATCTTATACTTTATGCGAAAGAAAGAAAAGCGAAAGTAGGTTGGGTCACCGAAGCATAATCCTCATTAACTATTTCAGCTCCTTCCCCAAAAAGGACTGTACAGTACTGTATTATTCAATTAAGACCTTCTCAAAGGTACTTTCAAAGGCGGATTTCCCCAAAAAATCCCCTATACACCAAGGCGTGGCTCATACACCTCTTCTACATAAATTTAGTTTAAGATGAAATTTAAATCAGAGCTAAGGCAAGAGAAAACAGTCTGTCTAAAAGACAAATAAGTTTTTACTTACCAAAGATGATTATCTCATCCCACCGCTGCCACCATTCTGTAGAGGTAAACAGGTACTGCCACCCAGGTGTATTTCAGTTAATGAAAGAAGAGCTTCAATGACCCACGGATCCGGAGAGACCAATGACAGAGATTGATGTGCTGTTCATAAGATCTCTAAAACTGTATTCTCTCAACAGACTTATATACAGATGAAAGATAGGAGGGGCTGCATATTATTGCATATGTCTGTAAGTTTTACACAAAACTCAGTATATTCTTATCAAGATTTAAACCAGCTGAATTTAGTTTTAACAATGGCTAAAAGATGACTTTGCTATACAATCAGGCTGCTTCATGCTTAATCACAATGACTTAACAGTAGCAGGGTGTGACTCTATGCAAACTGTTAGCTAAGCTAATTATGTCAAAACATATAGAAAAGCTAATTTCTACTTAAAATGGAGTCAGTTATTTGATACATTCTATTAGAGATCGTACCTTTGCTATTTGCAACTTATGTCGCAAGCGTATCTCGCATGGCCAAAACATCAACCGCCTGGGTACCACATGCTTGTCCAGACATATGTCGACCTGCCATGCAGCTCGTTGGCAAGCACAGCAGAAAGACCCACACCAAAGACAAAAGCGTACCCCCCCTTGCCCTTCTGGGACCTCCAACCCCAGTAGACCCCCAGTCCTCTCTGAAGCCTGCAGTGAGGGTGTAGAAATAGGTGTGTCACAAGCTAGTAGTAGCGGTCAATCTACTGATAGTACCAGGCAAATTTCCCTGCAGCGCCGAAAGAAGTACAATCCCAGCCATCCACATGCCCAGCAGTTGAATGCTAGCTTAGCGAAATTGCTAGCACTTCAACTGCTACCTTTTCAGTTGGTAGATTCTGCCCCTTTCCGTGAGTTTGTGCAATGTGCAGTACCTCAGTGGCAAGTACCAAAACGCCACTTTTTCTCACGGAAGGCTATTCCGGCTCTCTACCGGCATGTGGAAGGCAATGTCCATGCCTCGCTGGACAGGGCGGTTAGTGGTAAGGTGCATATTACCGCTGACTCATGGTCCAGCAGGCATGGACAGGGACGTTACCTGTCTTTTACGGCGCATTGAGTGACTCTGCTGGCAGCTGGCAAGGACGCAGGGCAAGGTCCAGTAGTTTTGGAGGTTGTTCCGCCACCACGCCTCCAAAACACTACTACTGGTTGTGACACACCTCTTTCCTCCACCCCCTCCTCTTCTTCTTCCTCTGTGGCCTCTTCCTGTGGGGATGTTTTCTCCGAACCAGCCGTGCTCCATAGGCGTATGAGGGGATACGCAGGGGATACGCAGGAATGCAGGCCAAGAGATGCCATGCGGTGCTAGAGCTGGTGTGCTTGGGAGACAGGAGCCACACTGGGGAAGAGGTTTTGTCAGCTCTGCAGGGTCAGGCTGAGAGGTGGTTGATGCCACGCCAGCTGAAGCCTGGAATGGTGGTCAGCGATAATGGCACCAACCTCTTCTCTGCCCTGCAACAGGGAAAACTCACCCACATGCCCAGTTTTGCGCATGTCCTCAATTTGGTAGTGCAGCGGTTCTTGGGCAGGTACCTGGGCTTGCAGGATGTCCTGAAGCAGGCCAGGAAAGTCTGTGTGCATTTTCGGAGGTCATATAATGCCACTGCTCGGCTGACTGACCTCCAAAGGGAATACAACCTGCCCAAGAACCGCCTAATTTGTGACATGCCCACCAGATGGAACTCAACGTTGGCCATGCTGCAGCGGCTGCACACGCAGCAGCGGGCCATCAATGAGTACCTGTGCCAATATGGCAGCAGAACTGGGTCAGGGCAGCTAGGTTTTTTTTCCCCATGCCAGTGGGCCTTGATCAGGGATGCATGCACTGTCCTGTCACCATTTGAGGAGGCCACAAGGATGGTGAGCAGTGACAGTGCATGCATCAGTGAGACTGTCCCTCTTATTCACATGTTGGAGCACACGCTACGTGGAATAATGGACAGGGCCCTTGAGGCAGAACAGAGGGAGGAAGAGGAGGACGTCCTTCCCTCTCAAGGCCCCCTTTACCCAGACAGTGGTCCTGCTTGCCCACCTAGCACACAGGAAGAGGAGGAGGAGGAGGAGGAGGAGGATTGTATCAGCAGCATGGAGGTGGAGCCTAGCACTTAGCAGCAGCAGTCTTCAAGGGATCATTTACAGTCCCAAGGAGCACGTGGAGTTTTACGTGGCTGGGATGAGGTGCCTGTGGATCCTGTCATCCTCAGTGACCCATAATGCCTCTGCAAACCTACGCTGCATGGCCTCCCTGATCCTGCAAAGCCTGCGTAAGGATCCTCGTGTACGTGCTATTAAGGAGAGGGATCATTACTGGCTGGCGACTCTCCTTGATCCACGTTACAAGAGTAAGGTTGCGGACCTTATGTTGCCATCGCAGAAGATGAAACTTCTGCGGGAGGCCTTGCAGAAGGGTCTGTGCAATGCGTTCCCAGAACCGGGGGGATTACAAAAACCTGGCTCTGGACAACGTCTTGCTGAGACTTCGGTGAGTCACAGAAGGGGCGGTGGAGAAGGTGGTCGTCTGACCGATGCCTTCAGGCAGTTTTTTAGTCCGCAGGCCCAAGGTCTGACCGGTTCCAGCAACCATCGCCAGCGTCTAGTTTACATGGTCCGGGAATACCTAGGGGCAAGATCCGACTTGGACACCTTCCCCACCGAAAATCCTCGGGCTTACTGGGTCTTGAGGATGGATCACTGGCCAGAGCTTGCCCAGTACGCAATTGAGCTACTGGCTTGCCCTGCATCCAGTGTTCTTTCAGAATGGACATTCAGTGCTGCTGGAGGCTTTGTGACTGATCACAGGGTGCGCCTCTCCACCGGCTCTGTTGATCGACTGACCTTCATCAAAATGAATCAGGCTTGGATCAACACCAGCTACCAAGCACCTGATGCTGATATTAATGAATAATATCTTTTTGTTGAAATGTCGGATCCCTTTTAGACTGCTGATGCTGAGTGACTGTCCTCTTATGCTGCTGATGGAATATCCTTCTCCTCCTCACTTTTCTTGCTGATAGCTAGTAAGAAATGTTGTGTTTCTGGGCTCCGCCACCAGTGCCTAAGGCCCAATTTTTCTGCCCCTGTTTTAACAGGGGCGCCTAATAACAATCTTTGATGCAATACTTTGCACGTGGCTCCTTGTTGCGCTCCAATTGGAGTTATTGTGAAGGGTTGCAGTGTTGTGTTGTGCCCAAGGCCCAATTTTTCTGCCCCTGTTTTAACAGGGGCGCCTAATAACAATTTTTGATGCAATACTTTGCACGTGGCTCCTTGTTGCGCTCCAATTGGAGTTATTGGGAGGGGTTGCAAGTGTTGTGTTGTGCCCAAGGCACCATTTTTCAGCCCCTGTTTAACAGGGGCACCTAGTAACAATTTTTGATGCAATCATTTGCACGTGGCTCCTTGTCGTGCTCCAATTGGAGTTATTGGGAGGTGTTGCAAATGTTGTGTTGTGCCCAAGGCCCAATTTTTCTGCCCCTGTTTAACAGGGGCGCCTAATACAATTTTTGATGCAATAATTTGCACGTGGCTCCTTGTTGCGCTCCAATTGGAGTTATTGGGAGGGGTTGCAAGTGTTGAGTCGTGCCCAAGGCACAATTTTTCAGCCCCTGTTTAACAGGGGCGCCTAATAACAATTTTTGATGCAATACTTTGCACGTGGCTCCTTGTTGTGCTCAAATTACAGTATGTTTGAGGGGTGCCCTTTTTTCTAAAAATTTTCTTTCACAAAACAATAATTGCCCCCCACCACCGCTAAAATATTTGACATAATGTTGCCACACAGAACTTGCGCAAGTAGCATTAATTACTTTTTTTTATAGTCCTCTCATGTTGTGCAGGGACATTTCTAAACACGTGCCACTACTATAGACACCCAGCAGGTGTGATATTTAAAGGAATTTTTTTTTCACTTTAAGCATCATTAAAATGGCTGCTCCGCAAAAAACGGCCGTTTAAAAAAAAAAAATTCCATTGATACATGTTCCCTGGGGCAAGACCCGGGTTCTGAACGACGTTTTCCAACATTTAATTGAATTCTGGTATTTAAAACGACCGTTTTTGAATTTGAACGTTCGGGTCCCATAGACTTCAATGGGGTTCGAAATATTCGTGCAAACCCGCGGTCTGTTCGAACGTTCTGGTGCGAACCGAACCCGGGGGTGTTCGGCTCATCCCTACTGGTCGCGTGTCTCTTTCCGTACTGTGTATATTTTTCTTTACAGCCCTGCTAAGTCGGATCATCATTCACAGGACAGGGACCTTGCCAGACCGCAACACCATCATTCTTCCTCGAGATCCAGACGCAATACACCATCTGAGACTCATCATCTCAGGGGACGTTCACATTCCCCCTCTAAGCATAGGAGACGTTCCCATTCCTCCTCTATTCACCGCTACCACCACCACGATAGTCGCTCGGATCACAGAGCCTGTTGGGGATGTAAGACCAGTCCCGGAGGGAAAATCGCTATGCGACCCATGTTATGCCCGAGCGTTTGGTGAGAAAGAGACGGAAAAACAAAATCTTGAGTCTCTTGTTAAACGTGGGGTTCCACAGTCCTTGAAGGAACTAGAAACCTCCCACACGAGGAGCCAGTCCACCACCTTTTCTGGCTCCCTGGCTGACGAGGCCCAGGAGGATCCCGGCCAATTCCAGCCTTGTGATACTTCCCATGATTCCTTGCATAGCGAGATGGAGGGAGATGAATATACCGTGGGCTTTGATTATGCCTTAGTCTCTCCACTAATCAAGGTGTTCAAAGAGACCCTAAAATTGGATGATACTGCTGCCCCCCCCAGAGGGAAGAACGTTCCAACTTTCTACTTCCCTCTGAACTTAAGGACCTTTTTGAAGAAGAATGGAGCAAAGGGTATAAAAAGGTTTCTATGCTAAGCAAAACCTCAAAACTATATCCCTTTAAAACCGAGGATGTAAAGCATTTGGAAAATGCTCCCCTCGTTGATGTGGCAGTAATGCACCTAGCGAAGCAGGTTACCCTTTCCGCTAGATGATACGGTATATTTTAAGGACGGTCTGGAACGTAATATTGACCAAGACCTCAAAAGGATCTAAAGCCTCTATGGCCTGCAAACCAGCCTTAGCCCTTGCAGTTACTTCCAAAGCTATGGAGGTATGGGTAGAAAATGTGGATTCCGTCCTGAAAGGAGTTTCAGAAGAGCTAGCACAAGGTTCGGCAGTGCAAGAACTTAAATTGGCAGTTGCCTTTTTTTGGGGGAGGCATCGATTGACCTCATCCACCTGCTGGCTAGATCAATGTTATCTTCAGTCACGGCCAAATGGGCATTATAGCTGCGCCCCTGACTTGCTGACCCAGCCGCTAAGCATGGCATGGTGTAAAATTTCCTTTGAGGGGTCATCCTTGTTTGGTATCAAACTGGATAGCGCTTTTTCAAAAGCCACAGGCAGGAAGTCTCAGTTCCTTCCCCAGGACAGGCGCCTGTTTAACCAAAGAAGACCTCAGTGTAGACGCAGTACAGAACACTCGAGGAAAACATGCTCCTAAAAACCCGGACGGGATTCCAGGAGAGGCTGGATTTGGAATAAAGGACAGTCATCCTTTCAAAAGTCCGCCAAGAAACAGACACCCAGTGGGCACGAGCCAACCAAATCTATTTGAAGTAGGAGCTCGCTTACGTCTTTTCCGGCACGTCTGGGTGGCCTCGATATCAGATTATTGGACCATCAAAATGGTCTCCACAGGCCACACATGGTCCTTCACCAAGATTCCTCCCCTCAGAAAAAATGTCCACGTCACTACCGGGATCAGAAGAAAAACGACTAGTCCTGCTGTCATACATAAACGCTCTGAAAGATCAGGGAGCAGTGGTGCCCGTACCTAAGAACGAGGAATTCCACTGAGTATTCTCCTCTCTTTCTAGTGCAGAAAAAGAATGGCTCCAGGCACCCAGTGATAGACCTTACCTTTATCAAACAAATTCATAAAGCACGAGAAAATTCAAGATGGAATCACTTTCGACCATCCAAAAAATAGTTTAACCATGCGACTGGTTAATTTTAATAGATCTAAAGGATGTGTACTTTCATGTCCAGTGGCAGAAGCATTCCATAAATATCTTTGGTTACAGGTCGGACAAGAGCACTTGCAATTTATTTGTCTTCCGTTCGGATTGACGACTTCTCCAAGAATATTTTTAAAGTTCTGTTGGCAGTAGTGTCTCTTATCCAAACAAAAAGGGTACGACTGTATCACTACCTGGACGACCTGTAAGTACTATATCTCAAGACAGGCAGTAGCTTCTAGTTCACAAGCAACAAGTGATTTTCACACTAATGGAGTTGGGATGGCCAGCTAGAGCCCACCCAGTGCCTAATTTATCTGGGAGCCCAGTTCAACACCATAGAGAACACTATCTCTCTTCCAGAAGAACAATTCCAGTCATTCGGGAAAGAATCTCCTTAGCCCTAGACTCCTCACACCTGAGGGCTTCACAGTGCCTAAAAATAATCAGCACATTGGTGGCCACAGCACCTATGGTCAAATTGGCATTGTGGAGGCTTCGCCCCTTCCAAGCGGGCTTCCTTGAGCAATGGAGGTCATAAGACATCAGTCAGTTGTTTTGGATCACTCGGCTAATAAGGAACAGTCTCCTTTGGTGGCCTCAACGCAAAAAGCTATTGATAGAAAGAAATATGCTGCGCTGCATTAATTGATGAGTTCAATAGAATAACTGTGCTATGCAAATGAATTGTGATAATTAAATAAAGTGACACAAGTATCAACATTGATCAATCAGTATAAGATAAATGACAAACTTATATCAGTGAGCATGCAAAAAATATAGACCATGTGAATCCAGAATGAAGTAATCAACAGGGCAATCATATGTTCATTGGTAATAAAGTCCCATGTGAATCACTGATGCATTCAAGGTGTCAGGAAAGATCCAAGAGCCGTTACTGATAGCAGAAAAAAGAAAAACCTCCACCTCTAATATCTTATCTGCTTACCAGCTAACATAGATCTCTAGCATTTGAGATCACAACCGCTTGTGGCTCAATAGCCCGGCTGGTTAGTGTGGATTCCTGTATGAACTCTCCTCCTTCGTTTTCAAGTGGGTCTCACGCCGGTCACCCCGCTCAGATTCCGCCCAAAGAAAAAAACAAGGATGCCGATATAGGGCCAGATTCAGGTAGAGTTAGGCTGGAGTATCAGTGATACGCCAGCATAACTCTCACTTTGAACTGGCATTTCTGTTTTCTGTAAGCAGAAAACAAGAAACGCCGAGTTTGAGTTCCTATACGAGCGGCGTAATTGTATTTCGCCGTCGTATCGGAACTGCAATTTTAAAAATGGCGCTCGGGGCGTTCCCACTGATTAACGCCCGACGCAGGGCCCGACGCAGTGACTTTCCGACGTTTCCGTAAGCGATACGCGGCGTAAAGAAAAACATGCCCCCTAGGTGGAGTATCCTATGTTAAGTATGGCCGTTGTCATCGCGTTGAATGAAAAAAGTTTAGCGTCGTTTGCGTAAAACGTACGTGAATGGGGATTGACGTCATTGACGTTCACTAACGGAATTTGGAGCATGCGCACTGACAGTCGACGCATGCGCAGTACGTTCGCCGCAGGATCGCGCCTAGTTTAAATAATACACGCCCCCTACCCGCCCAATTTGAATTCCGCCTGCTCATTTTCGCTACGACGCCGCAACTTTAGGAGCAAGTGCTATGTGAATAACAGTACTTGCTCCTAAAGTTTGGGCGGAGTAACGTAAATGAGAAACGTTACTCCAAAATAAAGATTCGCTCTCCTACCTGAATCTGGCCCAACGAGTAGTATTGTATGTAAAACAAATTTATTAAAATAAAAATTGCACTCACATGCCGTAGTAAAATTCAAGCGCATAAAAGTTAAGTGTGTAGCCGGCCGGCTCTCACGTTCCCCCCGTCCTTCCGGATGGTCATTAAGGAAACAGTTGTGACGTCAGCATGCTCACTGATATAAGTTTGTCATTTATCTTATACTGATTGACCAATGTTGATACTTGTGTCACTTTATTTAATTATCATAATTGATTTGCATAGCACAGTTATTCTATTGACCTCATCAATTAATGCAGCGCAGCATATTTCTTTCTATCTTGTTTTTATGTTTTATCTGACATAATTGCTGCAGCAGCTATTTCATATTGTTTTCACTTTTAATTTAAATTTTCATTAATCGTCTTTATTTATCACTTCGACCGGCGCTGTACATTTCCCACTATATATACACCGCAAAAAGCTATTAACCTGCCACTCTCTTGCCCCCATCCATTGGGTGACTGTTACATCCGATGCCAGCAATGCGGGCTGGGGGGGCCCATTGTCGATCAGAACTGGCACATGGCAAGTGGGAATGCCGTCTCCACATCCCAGGTTCAAACATTTTGGAACTTTGTGCGACATGGTGTGTCCTTCAATCTTTTTCCCATCTCCTGAAAAGGAAATCAGTCCTACTCAATATGGACAACACCACAGCCGTTGCATATGTGAAGAGACAAGGGGGCACTCAGAGCTCCGCCCCTCTCCAGGAGGTCGAGCCCATCATGACCTGGGCTCAGAGGAACGTGCTCAATCTGTCAGCAGTCTTCATTACAGGGGAACAGAACACTCAAGCAGACTTCCTGTCTCGCAGCAAACTAGACAACAATGATTGGTCACTGCATCCATAGACCTTCAAGTGGATCCTATGGTTGGGAATTGATCCCGAGGTGGATCTGTTTGCATCCCCCTGCAACCACAAAATCAACAATACTTCACTCGAGTCTGTTGCACTCAAGCTTTCAGGGGAGATGCATTAACGAGTCAGTGGAACTTCAACAGGGCGTATGCCTTCCCTCCACCTCCGATCATTATAAAATTCCTTCAGAGGCTTCAGTTAGAGACAGTCGAAGTGGTAACAATAGCGCCCTACTGGCCGAGCAGGCCATGGTTTCCCCTCCTGAATCATATGAGCTTCCGGGACCAGTTTACTCTCACTCTCAGGCCGGACCTTCTTTCTCAGGAGGCGACCCTGCACCCCTGTCCAACGATACTGGGACTGATGGTCTGGTTCTTAAGAGGGAGAGGCTAGAGTCTCTTGTGTGTGCTTGAAGAGTCATCTCCACCCTCATGAGTTGCAGAAAGCCTAATACAAACGGAGTCTACAGTAGAATATGGGCCAAGTTTGTTAACTTCTCTACTTCTGCAGGAAAATCATGTAGAGACCCTGGGGTCCAAGACATCCTCAGTTTTCTCCAGTCTGGCCTGGATCTTCCTTTATCTGTAAGTTCCCTTAGGGTGCAAGTTTCAGCCCTGTCAGCATTCTGGGGAACATGGGCAACGCACCTACTGATACGATGGTTCTTTCGTGGGGCATCGAGACTCATGCCTCAGAGGAAACCTAGATTCCCCAAATGGGATCTTCCGCTCGTTATTGATGCATTGTCAGCTCTCGACAACAAAGATCTTTCGGTTAAGGACTTGTCAAATAAACTGGCCTTTCTGGTGGCCATCACTTTGGCTAAAGAGTGTCAGAGATAGGCTTTTGGGATGTCAGGAACCCTTTCTGACTTGCTTTCCGGACCGGGTGGTCCTTATTCCCATGCTTGGTCTAAGCCAAAAGTTACTTCCGCGTTTCAGGAAAACCAGGAGATAGTGCTTCCTACATTCAAATCTCCAGAATCCAGAGAAGTCCATCCCTTGGATGTGGGGGAAACTCTGAGAGAATACTTACGAGTCACTTCGTCTTTTCAGATGTTCCAATCATCTTCTCTTATTACACTCTGGCAGCAACAGAAGAAAACGTGCTTCTTCAAGAACAAATAGTGGCCTGGATTGTTCAATCCATTCAACAAGCTTACAGGGCTAAGGGCTTGGCTCCCCCCAGAGGCGGTGACGGCTCATTCCACCAGAGGCATGGCGACCTCATGGGCAGCCGCTCGACATGTGGCTCCTGATGTGATATACAAGGTAGCCTCGTGGTCTTCGATCAACACTTTCATGTCTCATTATTGTATGGAGCCTGCTTCCCTTTCTTCTGTCAATTTTGTTCTGAGAATCCTATCAGTTGATGGGAAAGATTAAATATTTTTGTTCAGCATACCCTCCCATGTGGATTGGCTAGTTATTTCCCACACGTAGTCTGCCATGGAGTCTGTCAGGAAAACGGAAAATTTATTACCAAATACTTATCGTAATTTTCCTTTCCTGATAGACTCCATGGCAGACGGAGTTTCCACCCATGAATGAGAATATGAGAATTGGACTAAGAGTCGGCTTGTTACGGAACACAGTCCATGGAGGTGAGCTCAAATTTATGGGTAGGGGGTCCTATAGCAGTGGAGAGGAGGCGTGGTTAACCCACACGTAGTCTGCCATGGAGTCTATCAGGAAAGGAAAATTACGGTAAGTATTTGGTAATAAATTGTCAGTTTTAATGCATGCTAGTAATCTGCTGGTCTTGCTTGCTGCAGCTTGGCATTGCATATTGCCAAGTCTATAATCTAAAAAGACCCCGAAATCCATTTTTAGCCTCGATTCCCGCAGAGGTTCTCCTCCTCCTCCTCCTTGCATTCATATATATTATTTTTTTGGTTCAATACATTTTTATTAAAAGCGGGTAATAATAATAAAGCAATAAATATTGCAAAGTGATATACATACATCCATTAGAATTAACATAAAAAGTGATTGCAGATGTCTAAGCAATTCTTGACAATTCTGCAAGTCATCAACCAGTCAGGATGTATGAAATATACCATTAATAACAGGTATAAAAACATGTCTCCAAGTGGAGAAAGGGAAAGGACAGACAGCATTCATATTTGTTATCTCTCAAGTGCATTACTTTACATTTTTCTACACTGAACCTCATTTGTCATTTAGCTACCCACCCCTCTATTCTAAGTTGGTCTTCTTTTAAAGTTTCTATATCCTGTTGTGAAGTTAGTGCCCTGCTTGTATTTGCATCATCAGCAAACACTGAGATAGAACTACAGTGTATGTATCCAACCTCTAAATCATCCAACCTTTAAATCATCTATGAACAAGTTAAACAGAACTGGTCCCAGAACTGGGACAGGGTCCCACCCCACTTTCAACTCTAGACCATTCAGAGAATATGCCATTAATTCACTTTGGACCCACTCCTGTAACCAATTTTCTATCCGGATACATATGATTTTATCAATGCCAAAAAACCTTAATTAGTAAATTAAGTGTTTGTGGGGTACTGTATTAAATGCCCTAGAAAAATTCAGATACACTATGTCAACAGGCCTTTGTATCAATTAATTTAATCATTTTCATTAAAGTTGTTTTTTAAGTCCAGAGTTTTCCATAATAAGGTTTCTTGGTGATCTTTAATTCCCATTTTTTTCACACTATCATGTCAACAGGCTTTTCTATATGCAAATTACAGCTTAAACTGTTATTATAAAACCATGTTGGTTAGTAACAATGATACTATTTTCCACAGCAAATTCTTGGATATGGTCCGTTATTCTTTTCAATAGTTTACTATTGAAAACTATTGATAAGCTGACTGGTCTGTAGTTTTCAGCTATTTATCTCTTTTTAATATTGGTAACAAATTTGCTGTTTGACAATCAGCTTGTATTATTCCAGTCAGTAAGCTTTCCTGAAAAATTAGGAACAATTATCTGGCTATAACATGACCACATTATTTAAAGGGTCACTAAAGGAAACATTTTCTTTTGCTGAAATGACTGTTTACAGGGTATAGAGACATAAAAGTTAACAGATTCCTTTTAAAAATCATTAAAAATAGATACAAATCAATTATATAATGTGCCTGCAGTTTAGTTTCACTTTTAAAATGGTTTCATGTTTCTGAGAAGTAGAGAGACACACAGAACAAAAACAAACAAATCCAGGGCAGTGTTATGTTTTTAAAATAATCTGAGGAGTTTTAGACACACAGTAATGACAGCTTGGACCACAGTGAAAAGCTGCAATGAGATTTTTCATAAGGAGCCAGACAAGCAGGAAGTGTGGAGATCAGAGCAGAATTACAGCAACTTTAAATCAAAAAACAAACAATGAGGACATGAAACCAGGACTGCAGTAAGGTAAAGAAAAAAATTCCTTTAGTGATCCTTTAAGGACTCTCATGTTTAAACCATCCAGTCCAGGGGATTTGTTCACTTTAAGTTACTTACAATGTTAGTAACATTACTGTCTTGTTCATTAGACCCTCTTCTGAGGAGAAGAATGTATCGCTTTTTTCCCTGATCATCTATTTTTTGGGGCCAATATGGTCCAACATCACCCTTTTACTATATATATATATATATATATATATATATATATATATATATATAGTATTTAGCATTTTTTTTTCTGTGTTTCTTTGGCTATTTTAGCTGCCCTGATAACACTCTTGCATTTCTTATTGCACTCTTTGAAGTTTTGAAATGCCTATGATGACCCTTTGGTCTTATATTTATTACAGGACTGTTTTTTCTCATTAATATGCCAATTTGCTGTGTTTTTGCATATGCATTTAGCTGCATCATCATTTTAGAAGCTTTTTTAAGCTTCCCTCTGCTATTTTTGACTCCAACCTTCCGCAAGGCATCCATGAATAGTAAAATCATCATTGGGTAGTCACCATTTTGACAGCACTGTATTGTTCAGGATCTTTCTTTCCTCGTTGCGTCCATTATGGATCCTGAAATCCAGAAAATTGATGAAGCCATGCATCTGATGCTGTTGATGAGGATGAGGAGACAGAGACAGCAGGAGGAGAGAAGCAGTCATCTAGGATTCTGGACCCATCATTTGATATCCCTGCGTCTATCCTACGGATATTTTGCCAGCATGTACATGGAGCTGTGTAAATTTCTAGAGAAATTCTTTAACTTTATGAGCATCTATTTACAATCTTCAGGAGAGGCTCCGACCAAGACTAACAAGAATGGACACCAGATGAGGGGGAGCGTGTAACGTCTCCTCGTGACATTTAGGTATGTTGTTATTATTTTGTTGCTTATTTTTTTTCTACATATCCATAATTTTTTTATTGATTCTTTTTCAGCATGTATTTTTTTATGTATTCACTTATATTTTTTCAAATTTTTATTTTTTTACCAAATTCTTTGTTTAAATTTTACTTATTTTGTATCCTTGTTTATATGAATATTTTATTTCTCATGGAATATCATTTTTATAATATTTTTAATTATACTGTAGGTTTCTAGCGATAGGGCAAACCTTTACTTCATTGCAACACAACTTTCTCATGGGTGTCTCTACGCTGGCCAAAGTGATGTGAGAAACACGTTTGGCACTGAGGGAGGAGATGTATGAAGTGGTGATGCCACTTCCCGCCCCTCCAATAGCAGATTTACGGCCGGGAAGTGGTTATGAAATCGTGACTAGACGTTCTCAAACGTCTAGCACGATTTCAATGCCGCGCGCGCCCGTGGGGGCGCGCAGCGCGGCGATCGTTGATGCGGGGTGTCAGTCTGACACCCTGCATCACCGATCCCAGTAACAAGTCTCCGGCGGAGGCTCGCTACCACGTGATCAGCCGTGTCAATTCACGGCTGATCACGATGTAAACAGGAAGAGCTGTTGATGGCTCTTCCTCACTCGCGTCTGACAGACGCGAGTAGAGGAGAGCCGATCGGCGGCTCTCCTGACAGGGGGGGTTCACGCTGATTGTTTATCAGCACAGCCCCCCCTCGTATGCCCATACTAGACCACCAGGGATGCCCACACTGGCAGGGCAAAAAAAAAACGTAAAAGAAAAAAAAAATACAGGTAAAAAAAAAAAAAGATGCCAGTCAGTGCCCACACATGGGCACTGACTGGCAACATATAAATCAGTGCCACCCCTCAAAGTCCATCAGTGCCACCCCACAGTGTGCTTCAGTGCAACCCCTCCGTGCCAATACATGCCCAGTGCCCACCTATCAGTGCCCATCTGTGCCACCCATAAGTACCCATCAGTGCCACCCATAAGTGCCACCCATGAGTGCCATTCTGTGCCGCCTATGAGTTCCCAGTGCCGACTATGAGTGCCCATCAGTGCTGCCTATGAGTGCCCATCAGTGCCGCCTATGAGTGCCCATCAGTGCCGCATACCAGCGCCGCCTATCAGTGCCCATCAATGCCACCTCATCGGTGCCCATCAGTACTACCTCATCAGTGTCCATCAGTGCCGCCATATAAGTGCCCGTAATTGAAGGAGAAAACATACTTATTTACAAAAAAGTTAACAGAAAAAAATAAAAATGTATTTTTTTTTCTAAATTTTCAGTCTTTTATTAGTTGTTGCGCAAAAAATAAAAACCGCAGAGGTGATCAAATACCACCAAAAGAAAGCTCTATTTGTGGGGAAAAAAGGACGCCAATTTTGTTTGGGTACAGTGTAGCATGACCGCGCAATTGTCATTCAAAGTGCGACAGTGCTGAAAGCTGAAAATTGGCTTGGGCGGGAAGGTACGTAAGTGCCTGGTATGGAAGTGGTTAAAAATACTTCTACTAAGTACCTGCTGCTGAACCCCCCCTCAGAACAAAAAATTATCTACGGCCAAAAAGGACCTGTGATATGAAACGATCTTCTACAACCTCAACTTAATAGCAGAGTTTGGCTGCTCCTTACCAAGTTGTAAGCCTACACAGCTGTTTTTGTTTCAGTAATGACTTTGTTTCAGCCTGCATATAAAATTGATGATCATTTTCACCTGCTTGGTATAATTGGATAATAATATACCTGATTCTAATCCTACAAAATCCCTGACTTTGTGCAAGTGTAAGTTTTTATGCTGGTTTGAAGCCAAAGGGTAGTCACATAAAATATTGATTTGATTTAGATTTGTCTTCTGTTCACTCAATTAGCATTTTGTAAATTGATGAATGTAAATAATTAAATATATATATTTTAAAGCAATCTTAATTTACAGCATTTCTTTAAAACTGCCTAAAACTTTTGCACAGTACTGTTTATCTCCATAATTTTGTATAACATAAGTAGCGTTTTTCCTTAAGTGACCACCCCCACCCCCCCCCCCACACACACACACATCCTTCCTTTAGTGAAGTATAGAATCTAATAAACTGCCATGAGGACTACTCTGCTAATACCCTGTGTGCAGCATGTTTAAGAATCTAAGCATTAGAGCAGTGCTAGGGAGTCTTTGGTAAGTTGAGCATGTATGCATATGCAAAGATTTTTCATAGTGTGCCCCCTGATTTTGAGGTGGTACATTAAATATTACTTGGGCTTCTTAACTGACTCACATCTATGCATGTTTTCCAATGCATTTTCCACTTAAAGTACATTCATCAAATCATGAAAACGCATGTTATGTATGCTATTGTGTACTTTCAGCATGCATTGCAATCCTTTGTATTAAATATCAACGCACGTCATGATAACACAGAGAGGAAAGTTCCCAGCCCTCCAGAAATGCATTTTCAAACACACACATGACCATAGGTGTGTGCAGCCTATTGCAATAGGGCACACCCGTCCACATGTGTGTGTGTGTGTGTATGTAGAGTACAGACCAAAAGTTTGGACACACCTTCTCATTCCAAGAGCTTTCTTTATTTTCATGACTATGAAAATTGTAGAGTCACACTGAAGGCATCAAAACTATGAATTAACACATGTGGAATTATATACATAACAAAAAAGTATGAAACAACTGAAAATATATGTCATATTCTAAGTTCTTCAAAGTAGCCACCTTTTGCAGCAGACACATCTCTAGAACAACTGTTAAGAGGAGACTGTGTGAATCAGGCCTTCATGGTAGAATATCTGCTAGGAAACCACTGCTAAAGAAAGGCAACAGCAGAAGAGACTTGTTTGGGCTAAAGAACACAAGGAATGGACATTAGACCAGTGGAAATCTGTGCTTTGGTCTGATGAGTCCAAATTTGAGATCTTTGGTTCAAACCACCGTGTCTATGTGTGACGCAGAAAAGGTGAACGGATGGACTCTACATGCCTGGTTCCCACCGTGAAGCATGAAGGAGGTGTGATGGTGTGGGGGTGCTTTGCTGGTGACACTGTTGGGGATTTATTCAAAACTGAAGGCATACTGAACCAGCATGGCTACCACAGCATCTTGAAGCGGCATGCTATTCCATCCGATTTGCGTTTAGTTGGACCATAATTTATTTTTCAACAGGACAATGACCCCAAACACACCTCCAGGCTGTGTAAGGGCTATTTGACCAAGAAGGAGAGTGATGGGGTGCTGCACCAGATGACCTGGCCTCCACAGTCACCGGACCTGAACCCAATCGAGATGGTTTGGGTGAGCTGGACTGCAGAGTGAAGACAAAAGGGCCAACAAGTGCTAAGCATCTCTGGGAACTCCTTCAAGACTGTTGGAAGACCATTTCAGGTGACTACCTCTTGAAGCTCATCAAGAGAATGCCAAGAGTGTGCAAAGCAGTAATCAAAGCAAAAGGTGGCTACTTTAAAGAACCTAGAATATGACACATTTTCAGTTGTTTCACACTTTTTTGTTATGTATATAATTCCACATGTGTTAATTCATAGTTTTGATGCCTTCAGTGTGAATCTACAATTTTCATAGTCATGAAAATAAAGAAAACTCTTTGAATGAGAAGGTGTGTCCAAACTTTTCGTCTGTACTGTATATATAAATATATATATATACACACACACACACATTTGTGACAGAGCTGGTCAGTGGGAGAACTTTCCCATCTCCCTGCTGGCAAACAAAGCAATAATTCTAATGTGCACAGAGTTATTAGGGTGTGCCCAGGCACATCCGACACCCCCTGCACACGCCTATGCACATGACATCACCTAGGTCAAAGCAGCCAACATTTCGGGGACTCGCAATGAATCACTCTGAAGAATGAAGGGGACAATATGAGGCCCTAAAATACTGGCTGCTTTTGCCTATGTGTCATTACATGTTTAAACAAATTGTGAAAATGCATTTCTAAAGTGCTGAGACTTTTTTCTCTGCTTTTTCTTTTGTTCAGCGCCATCAGTTGCACTCACTACAATCATCCCTCTAAATCACATTAGGTGTGGGACTGTGAGAATTGTGCAGCTCTACGCACATTTATGCATAATGATGTTTTGATGTGCATCCACACATGCACTGAGGTGCGTTTTGACACATTTTCATTGATTTTAATGGAAAACACATTAAGCAAAAATGCAATGTTGGGAATCCAGATATAACATTTGTGTAGTCGGCCACATATCAGTTAATGTCACCAAAGAAGAGTAGGTAAAGAGCCATCTGCGCCTTATCTGTGGATGTAACAACCAGAAAAGAAAACATGCATTTATATGGTATGAATGCACTTCAGTGCTTTGTAACTAACACAAGTACAACAGCGGAGAGCTATGTCCCTGGGGAATATTTTGACATGTTGGAAACCATGTATTATTTTGTAGCACACTATACTGTAAATGCAAGTCTGCAATTTCTCCTGCATTTGCTGTCCTTCTGCAATGCGCAACAATGGAAATCCCATTATTTTCTATGGTGCCTGTTCACATCAATGCAACATGTAATAAGTGGAGGAGTTTTTGGACTTTATATGAGGCAGGAACCAAAGGGGAAACTACCTCCATCCATATCATAATTTTAAAAACAGAAGGAGTGAGAAGTGGGACTTTGTATGAAGCAAACAGCAGCAAAATGCGAAGTCAAGCGACTTGAAAAATTATGTGTATTTATATTGTACAATCTCATATAACACATTATGGGCATAAAACCTCCAAAAAAATTATAATTTTCAACACATAGTACATAGTGATCCACAATCTGGTAAACATTCACATATTAAATACAGTAGCAGCTGATATATTTACATACATAGCCAAGGTAAAATTGAAGCCTAAATGGTCTGAATGAACTTTCTATATAAAATAGGGGAAGGGAAAAGGAAAAGGGGGTAACACTGTATTATATAATTGATTATTAAGAACATCAATTGGGTCATAGGGAATAATAATGGCCAAGGTAGAATGATGGTGATAATGGGTGGCTTTACGCATTTTGCGGCCTTGTCAGAGCATGGAGCATAAACCATGGAATTTGTATAGAAAGGGAGAATAAACATCTCTAAATAGTCTCAAATAGTTTTAGTTGAAAAATATGGAAAAATGAAAGAAGGGGGAAACAAAATAATTTTAGACATATACGGAAAGAGTTTTGTAAGGTTGTGTGTCCAACTTACATCTGCATCCGCCCAACTGCAGTGCGCCATCGAGAATCACCAGTACATAGCAGGGCCTCGTCTCTGGGTGCCGTGGTGGCCCGAAAGGGCAGCAACACCCAGTACAGACAGATCCAAGGTCAGTAGGTGTTGATAAATACTCTAACAAGGGTGGAAGTGATGACCCCCTGAAGGGGGACCTAAGTGAGAAGAATGTAAATGGTGTAAACCTAATTGTGTTAATTAAGTTTACACCATTTACATTCTTCTCACTTAGGTCCCTCCTTCGGGTCATCGCTTCAACCCTTGTTAGGGTATTCATCAACTTCTACCGGCCTTGTATCTGTCTGTGCTGGGAGTTGTTGCCCTTTCAGGCCACCACGGCGCCCAGAGATGAGGCCCTGCTATGTACTGGCGATTCTCGATGGCGCGTTGCGTGGATATTTACAATTATTTTGTTTCCCCCTTTTTTCATTTTTTTTTTTTTTAATATTTTCCAACTAAAACTATTTGAGAATATTTAGGTAGGCGTATTCTCCCTTTTTAGACAAATTCCATGGTTTATTCTCCTGATGAGCGGCAACAAGGCAGCGAAACCCATTAGCACCATCATTCTACCATGGACCATTATTATTCCATATGACCCAAATTATGTTCTTAATAATCAATTATATAATACAGTGTTACTCCCTTTTCCTTTTCCCTTCCCCTATTTTATATAGAAAGTTCATTCAGACCATTTAGGCTTCAATTTTACCTTGGCTATGTATGCAAATATATCAGCTGTTACTTCTGTTTTTAATATGTGAATGTTTACCAGATTGTGGATCACCGTGTACTTTGTGTTGAAAATGGTCAATGTATTGTTTGGAGGTTTTATGCCCATAATGTGTTATATGAAATTGTACAATATAAATAAACATAATTTTCCCAGTCGCTTGACTTTGCATTTTGCTGCTATTTGCTTCATATAAAGTCCCACTTCTCGCACCTTCTGTTTTTAAAATCAATGCAACATGGTGCAGTGCAATTTTCGGAAAGGTGCAGGTGCTTCTTTTGGTACCTCATAGGGCCAGATTCAGGTAGTCTTCTCATTTGCGTTGCGCTGCAGAAATTTTAGGAGCAAGTGCTGTCATTCACGAAGCACTTGCTCCTAAAGTTGCGGCAGCGCATCGCAAATGAGCCGGCGGAATTCAAATTGGGCGGGTACGGGGCGTGTAGTATGCTAACTAAGCGCGCTCCCGCCGCCAACGTACTGCGCATGCGTCGAGTGTCAAAACATCCCCGTGCGCATGCTCCAAAATCTGTGAATGAACGTCAATGACGTCACATTCCCATTCATGACCGTTTTACGCAAGCGTAAAAACCGTTTTTTCGACGCGATGACGACGCCTATACCTAACATAGGATACTCCAACCCCATGTAGGTATATCTATGCGCCGCGTATCCCGTCCGGAAACGTCGTATCGTCATTGCGTCGCGCCGGAATTCGATCGTGAATTGCCGATTTCCGCTCATTAACATATTTTTTGAGCGTAAATCGGCGGGAACGCCCCCGGCGCCATTTTTAAGTTGAAGTAACGATGCGATGGCGAAACTCAGTTACGCTGCTCGCATCGGAACTTCAACCCGGCGTTTCTTGTTTTCTGGTTACAGAAAACAGAAACGCCGGCTCAAAGTCACAGTTAGGCTGGCGGATCACTCGATCCGCCAGCCTAACTGTTCGTGAATCTGGCCCATAGTGTGTTTTTGCACTTTAGATTCCTGAAGTCTCCTGAAGCATAAAAAATGCACTACACAAACAAACCTGAAATTTGTCCCCAGTGTGCAGGTAATTTAGTAAACTATATTATGTATAAGAAGCACTGTTGACTACATAGCATTCATAAATTTGAGAGACTGATATATCAAACAGACCTAAACAAGAGAAGTAATTACCATTTTGTTCTGCGCAGGTTTGGTTCTTGGTGTGGTCACTATTCCTGTTCCGTACTGTGGAGTCTGGTGAGTCCTCAGTAGCCGCCATGGTGTTTTACTACAAAGATTTATAGTTACAAAGTAGAAGAGGTCCTCTGAGCTTAGTTTTATTCAGTGAAAGGCCATCAAGCCTCCTATTTCCTTTATTTATTCTCTTTCCTCCCTTCCCCCAAATGGCCAAGAGTTCTGGCAAACTTAATCCTGCTGTCGATACAAAATCCAATAACCTTTGGAATTAAAGGGAACTTTGAGCATCTATGCAAATGATCTGATGCCAAGAAAAATTAGCACATACAGTATGTGTTGTCATTCTGACCTTCTGATACCAAGCTAATATGATATTTTATTTTCTACCCTGTAACCTGGTAGACAAACGTAACCCCCTCAGCCCCGGAAGGTTTTACCCCCTTAGACCGCCTACACACGATCAGTCCAAACCGATGAAAACGGACTGAAGTCCAGTTTCGTCGGTCCAAACCGACCGTGTGTATGGCCCATCAGTCTTTTGTCCTTCAGTCCAAAGTTTTAAAACTTGCTTTAAAATCGGACTGATGGACGCCTGACCATCGGTCAAAACCCGCGCATGCTCAGAATCAAGTTGACGCATGCTTGGAAGCATTGAACTTCGTTTTTTTCAGCACGTCGTTGTGTTTTACGTCACCGCGTTCTGACACGATCGGTTTTTGAACTGATGGTGTGTACGCACATCAGACCATCAGACCATCAGTCTGTGAACCAATGAAAATTAACTTCAGTCCGTTTTCATCGGTTTGGACTGATCATGTGTACGTGGCCTTAAAGACCAGGACATTTTTTGCGATACGGCAAGACTTCATTGTAACTGACAATTGCGCGGTAGTGCGACGTTATTCCAAACATAAATGTCCTTTTTTTCCCACAACTAGAGCTTTCTTTTGGTGGTATTTGATTACCTCTGCGATTTTAATTTTTGCGGTATAAATAAAAAAAGACAGACAATTGAAAAAAAAAGATATTTTTGATGATGAAAAATACGTGATTACTAGAATTCAGGGTTGCTGCTTTCAAAAGTGCATGTTCCTTTAAAAATGTGAACAAGATAAGAGCGCTACCATAAAGGAAACTAATACATCACCAAATGAACCTATAAAATCGCATATCAAATATAAATATCAATATATAAAATCCATCAAATCCAGGGAACAAATAAATTAATGTATAAAGTTCATGTGAATCCAAAGAAGTTTTTCCAGTGCAACTTCAACTTACTGTAATCAGTGCCAAAAACAAACATCAGTGCAAAATTTGTGCTTCCCTCTGTGTGCCTTTTCACTCACCAGAGATCCTGGACTCACATAACAAGTCATATATGCTTTGAGATGGTGGCTGGGCTTAATAGTACCACTACTCCGTGAAGGACTGAAATTCTGCAGCGTGCGCAATGTCCCCCTGCTCAAGAAAGGTCCTGTCCCAGGGGACATGTATCAATGCAAAAAAAGTTTTAAAAACTGCAGTTTTTTTGGGAGCAGTGATTTTAATAATGCTAAAAGTGAAACAATAAAAGTGAAATATTCCTTTAAATTTCATACCTGGGGGGGGGGGGGTGTAAAGTCAGCATGTGATAAAGCGCATGTTTTTCGTACATAGAACTGTCCCTGCACAAAGTGTCATTTCTGAAAGAAAAAAAGTCATTTAAAATCGGCTTTGCGGCTATAATGAATTGTCGGCTCTGGCAATTCAGAGAGGATTCATTCATAAAAAATAAAAATAAATCGTGGGGATCCCCCCAATTTCTATTACAAGGCCCTTCAGGTCTGCTATGGATATTAAGGGAAACCCCGCCGTCAATTTAAAAAAAAAAATGACGTGGGGTTCCCCCCAAATATCCGTTCCAGACCCTTCAGGTCTGGTGTGGATTTTAAGGGGAACTCCACCCCAAATAAAAAAAATTGCGTGGAGTTCCCCCAAAAACCCACACCAGACCCTTATCCGAGCACGTTAACCTGGCCGGCCGCAGAAAAGAGGGGGGGACAGAGTGCGCCCCCCCTCTCCTGAACCGCACCAGGCCATATGCCCTCAACATGGGGAGTAGGGATGAGCTTCGCGTTCGATGCGAACACATGTTCGCATTGAACATTGCCCGTTCGATCGTTCATTGAAAACAAATTCGAATGACGCGCAACGGCCCATAATGCACTGCGGCGTTGCGCGCTGATGATTGGCCAAGCATGCACCATGACCCCGCATGCTTGGCCAATCACAGCGCCCAAAAAACGAAGAGACCTAATTGGCCAAAGCCTGGGTGCTTTGGCCAATTAGGGCTCAGGGCTTTAGCACACGCCCCACACTATAAAAGGCCACCTCCCAGGCGGCCTCTTGTAGTGTGTTCCGGCTTGCTTTCAGAGAGAGAAGTCAGACAGACAGTGAGTTAGAGAGAGATAGATAGATAGAGACACAGTGGGGCTGATTTACCAAGCCTGTGCACCATGACTCTTGGTGCACAAGCAGGGGTAAAAGTGTTTTTGACATTTACAAAAGAGATACGCTGCCAGTGCAGTATATTTCTCCATTTACTAAAATGCCTAATGCGCCCAGAAGAGGGCGCATGGCACGCCAGTACAGACCTGGCGTACGGCATTTAGTAATGTAAATATCGGGGATTCGGGCGGGAGTTAATTAGGGGAGGGAGGGGGGTGATGGAGGGGAAGTGTAGTGACATGTATTTGAATGTGTGTGGCGGGCCGACTCAAAAGTAAAGTGACTTTTGAGAACCGATCCCCGTGCGCTTGCAAAGTGCGCTTTGCATACTGGGCATGCGCAGAGGGAAACTTCGGGGCTTCCCGTGCGCCACATCAGTACGCTGAGAAATTTTTAGTAAATTTCTTGCGGCGTAGCTGAAATTCCTGTACGTGACACGTCGCACGGGAATCTCCGAACAGTTTTCAGCCTGCGCTGACACTGAAGGGGAACTTGAAACCGGCGCGGGTCCCCCTCCAGGGGTACAGTAGGCTCTTCGGCTTGGTCTGGAACGTGAGGGGTTAAACCCATGCCAAAAACGGCGTGGGGTTCCCCCCCAGATCCATACCAAGCCCTCATTCCAGGCACGCAGTCGGGCCGGACAGGAATGGGGGTGGGGACGAGCGAGCGCCCCCCCCCTCCTGAGCCGTACCAGACCGCATGCCCTCGACATGGGGGAGTGTGTGCTTTGAGGGAGGGGGGCACTGTCCCCCCACCCCAAAGCACTCTTGTCCCCATGTCGATAGGGACAAGAGCCTCTTCCCGACAACCCTGGCCATTGGTTGTCGGGGTATGCGGGCGGAAGCCAATCGGAATCTGGGAGCCCCCTTTAATAAGGCGGCCCGCAGATTCCGGACCCCCACCCTATGTGAATGAGTATGGGGTACATCGTACCCCTACCCATTCACCTGGTGGAAAAAGTGTAAAAATAAGACACCACACAGAATAAAATAATTTATTAGTCAGCTCCGGGGGTCTTCCGCCAACCCACCCCGGTCTTCGCCGCTGCTGTCTTCCGCCGCAGCCCTCTATACCACGAAGCTCCAAGCCTATGGGGGAGGGCCGCGGGCTTCGTAGTTTTCTGCCGGGGTGGGGGTCGAACATCCCACCCCGGTCTTCGCCGCCATCTTCCGCCGCGGCCCCCTTCACCACGAAGCTTCCTGCTTCGCCGTTTTCTGCCGGGGGGGCTCTCGATGGCCTCTTCTGCCTGGCTCCTCCACTGGGGCCAGGGCTTCTCTCCGCTGTCTTCCGCCGCGGGGTGACACTCGCGGGCTTCTCCTGTGCCCTCCGCTTCTGCCTGGCTCCTCCGCTGGGGCCAGGGCTTCTTCTTCCATTCGATGTTGCTGAAATGCCGACAGAGCGGTGAGCACTGACTTATATTGGCATAGGGCGTGGGCGTGGTGATGCCACCATGTGACCTTAACCCATGTGACATCACATTCCCATCATGCCCAGTGATGTCACATGGGTTGAGGTCACATGGTGGCATCACCACGCCCATGCCCTATGCCAATATAAGTCGTTGCCCACCGCTCTGTCGGCATTTCAGCGCCGGACCTCGTCGTGTCAACATCGAATGGAAGAAGACAGCGGAGAGAAGCCCCTGGCCCCAGCGGAGGAGCCAGGCAGAAGCGGAGGGCACCGGAGAAGCCCGCAAGGGGCCCCCCTGCGGCGGAAGACAGCGGAGAGAAGCCCTGGCCCCAGCGGAGGAGCCAGGCAGAAGCAGACGAAGCCCGCGACGTGGTGAAGGGGGCCGTGGCGGAGAAGACCGGGATGGGTTGTCGCCCCTCCCCGGCAGAAAACGACAAAGCCCAGTGGGGGGCTGGAGCCCCCCCGGCAGAAGACGGCTAGAAGGCCGAGGAGGGGGCGACACCCCTGGGGTGTCTTCTCCTGTACATAGTGCCCAATGTTAGACCCTCCACATTCCTCTCACTCACCTGCACATACTCCCCACTTATATACCATCCGTACTCCTCCCCTATGTCGTTTACCCGCAAAAACAGTTCTTTAAAATGATACTGAATACCCTCAATGTTACCAGCTCTAGAATGGACACACTTTTGTTAGTTCAACTAAAGGAAATCTCAGTCCTCATATTTGTTCTGTTCCATTATTAAAACGTATTTAATTTTGTGATTACTACTGTGATGTACAGAGGAACATCGGGGATCTCAGCTACTCTAAGTATAGCACTTGTGAAAAAAAGTGTCCCTGAAAATATTTTTTAAATGTTGGCAACTATGCACTTATGCACTGGGTCAGTAGGGGGCCCCATGAGAGGTTTCTGGGATCCTATGATATTAAAGCGGTAGTAAACTTTCCTGACATTACTACTTTTTTAGAGCCCCTGGGGTAGGTTATGCCACTTTGTACAAGTTTGCACAGCATATTAGCACATTAGGGTACAGTTACATTTTCAGACTGGGCCCTCCATTGCTGCGCTGTGATTCTCACACATTTATTTATTATTTATAAAAGGCTCCACCAAAATCCTCAGCACCAGGCCCATGATGTTCTTAATCTGGCCCTGCCAATACCTCATATGGCATGTCCGTGCCAAACACCCAGGGTCCAGCCGCGACAGCTACATATACCGTCAAATCAACATCCCAGCAGAATTTGAACAGAACGTGTATGGGGACAGCTGGCTGGTTGGTGAGTGACATGGGAGTCAGGCATGGCTGTCCGACCCCATGATGCAGACATCACGAGGGGCACATGCACGACTAACATCCTCCTGTCTTTTCCCTTCCAGGTGACTCGGCATATGCACTTGGGCCCCATCTCATGACTCCATTCCGGAATCCCCAAACCAGAGGAGAGATAAACTACAATGCTGCACACATACGTACCCGTGCAGTGGTGGAACAAACATTTGGCCTCCTGAAGTCCCGTTTCCGATGCCTGTATAAGTCTGGGGGGATCCTGTTGTATTCCCCAAACTTTGTGTGCCAGATAATCGGTGCATGTTGCATGCTGCACAACTACGCTATGAGAAAGGGCCTGCAGATTGACATATGTAATGACCTGACCCCCGAGCCACACAGACCCCCCTGCCCGAGGCTACCCCGTCTGCTAAGGGAAGAGCAGTCAGGAGGGTCCTCGTGGTAGGCATCTTTGAACGTTAAACTCACACACATTCATCATGGCACACGGACAATGCACGCATACACACCACTGTGGTCCCTAGATCACACACACCACATCCACCTCACATTGGATTAGCCCAAGTCCACCATGTAGGACTTGGGAGCAGCAACGCCGCGTCAAGGCCCCAATTATGTCGCTGTCCATTCATACCACATTCACAGGGCCGTGGGGATAACTTCTCCACCACGACCCAGGGTGACACCCCTTACTGGCAGGAGTGCCACCCACACATTCACACACCAGTCACACTGTAGCCTGCACTACTGACCGTGTGCAGTCATAAATAAAATAAAAGGCTCATGACCTGAGCATAAATCAAATCCAAAAACTCATATCCTGAGCAGAAAAAGAAAAAAAATCATATTCTGAGCACAAGAAAAAATAAACGGCACTCATTTGGCCTGACGGGGGCTAAGCCTGGTGCCACCTCTCTGGCTCCTCAGCTGCCTGGAGGGAGCCTCGGGTGGGGGGGGTGGGGCATCTGGAGGTGGCTCATCCCCAGGTGGGCCACTCCTGGCAGGTGATGGCTGCCTGCCCTTTAAGGCCACGGCAATGCGGCTGAGGAATCAATTGGTCTGGGCATGCATCCTCAGCTGGCGGTTGATATTGTGTCGCTGGTTGTGCTGCCTCCCCTCATCCCGGATGGCAGCCGTGTTGGCCTGGGCCACCCCAGCAAGGGTGTGAACCTCTGCCTGCAGCTCCCCCAGGCTGGTGACCACTGCAGCACAGTTGCAGCTGACATCCTGCACTGCATCAGTAATCTGTGCCGCGGAGGCCAGGCTGTCAACCACCCGGTGCAGGTGCCTGGCTAGTTCCCCCATATGCCGGGTCTGCCTGGCCTGGTCCCTTGCCATTTGGTCATGCACAGAATCAGGAACACCCCTGGTCTTCTGTGTCGCCTTCCTGGGGGCAGAAGATGGTTGGGACTGGCTGTGTGGTGTCGCCCTTGAGGGGCTTCCCCTGATGGGGGGAGGTGTGAGAGGGCCCAGCCAAAGAGGAGGAATCATCAAAATAAAGGCAACCCTGATCAAAGATCACCGTCTCCTCCTCAATTACCTCCAGAGGAGAGGTGTGGCCACTCCCCTCCACCACTGGATCTTGGCTTCCTAGGGGGTCAGCCAGAGGATGTTCCAGGGATGATGGTGTGGGATGTCCACCGGCAGCAGATGGCCCAGATCCCTCCTGCACATCTGTGGATTACACAAAGCATTCACATGTTGGTGGACCCTCACACTTGTCACATGTCCCCTTCCACCCCCTCACATGCTATACACCGGATGGGGGGTAAACAACACTTACCTGTCCTCGAGGCATCATCAAGGGAATCAAAGCCCTCCACTCCCTCCAACTGCTCCCTCTCCAGACACCGGGCGATCACCTTCTCCTCTGGGGTTAAGCTCACCGCACATGGTGGTCCACCCCCCTTGCCCCTCTGGTGCCTCTTGATGGCGGCCACCTTCTCCCGAACCTGCCGCCTCAGGTCATTAATCTTTTTATTTATGTCCTTGGCTGTCAGGGTCTCATTGCCAAGGATATTCACTTCTGTGGTGATGGTCTCCAGGATGACCTGTTTCCTGGCCCGGCTGGTATCACGACTTTGGGCACCATGGAGAAAGGCGTCATACCTCTCCATGGCAGAGATGAGGATAGCCTTCTCCTGTGGCGAGAAATTCTTCTTCCTCTTGTCCTTCTGTGAAATGCTAGCAGACATAGCAGAACAAAAGTACCTTGCTCAGGGGGGGGGGGGGAAGCAGGGTGTACTTTTGCGTCGGGCGCATGTCTGGGCGTATTAATGTGCTCAGAGTAAGCCGGTGCGCAGACGTATCCCAGGAAGTTGTGCCGGCGTAGTTGTGAGCATGCGCACAGGGAAGCGATCATACGTTTATACACCGGGAGTAAGTCTCTGCTCCAGGCTCAGGCCATCATTTGCATAAGGTCACACCCACTTCCACTTACACCGCCTTGCGTCTTCACATTTACGTTACGCCGGCGCAACGTTGGGAGCAAGTGCTTTGTGAATACTGTACTTGCCTCTCTAGGTTGCGTCGGCGTAGCACATATGTGCTGCGCTACGCAAAAAAAAGATGCGCCCATCTACCTGAATCTGGCCAACAGAGTTGTCTGATTATTACTCTACAGTGATACAAGGATGCCTGAACCCAGAGTTTCGGGTGGGTTGGAGGGTTTACCAGGTCATGGCCGTGCAGATGAGCAGGTAATTCTAAGCAGTCCTCTAGGGGGTCGTGCTACACATACATGACCATCTGATGGATAACGGAAAATTGTATACTCATCTTTCCGTAATTTTCCTTTCCTGACGCATCTTCATGGCAGCATACACCTTTGGGTTGTGGCTCCGCCCCCACAACCTGATAGGACCGTTTAACTATTAAGTCTAGAGAGGGCTACCGCCCAGATATTCTCAGTATATATATACCTCACCTCAGATGGGTGGGCATCTGTATGCTGCCATGAAGATGCGACAGGAAAGAAAAATTACGGAAAGGTGAGTATACATTTTTCCGTTTTCCTGTCGCATCATGGCAGCATACACCTTTCGGTGAATAACTCGCAAACTGGGTGGGTCTGAGCATAAAGATAATGTTTTATTTACAAGGAATAGAGGTGTTGGACTGACTAACTGTTCGTCCAAACTCTGCCATAGACAATCTGGCAGAGTCCACCTTATAATGAGAAATAAAGGTGTTTCTGAATGACCAAGTCGCTGCTTGGCAAATCGTTTCCAAGGACACTCTGCAGTAGGCCACCCAGGAGGTTGCCATTGCCCTTGTGGAATGTGCCTTCAAGGCCTCAGGTGTTTGTGCTTGGCTCAGCGAGTAGGCCTTTTTGATGTTTTTTACCAACCAAGAGGTTGCTGCTTGCCCTCTTCTAAATCCATGTGGGATGACCAGGAGGTTTTCCGATTTCCTAAGATCATTGGTTGCCGAGAGGTAGGCTAGAATGTTGGTTCTTACATCCAATGGATGTGGATCCCCTTGATTGGTGGAGAGAGTAGGAAGTTTGATCTCCTGGTTAAAGTGGAAGAAGGATGATACCTTTGGGATTAACCGATCGGATGGTCTTAAGACTACTGTCTGGATAGATGATCAAGTATGGTTCTTTTGCCAGTAAGGCTTGCATTTCTGAGGCTCTCTTTGCAGATGTTATTGCGATCAAGAAGGTAACTTTGAGCGTTCGGTCCCACAGGGATATGTTGTCCAATGGAGAAAATGGTTCATGCGATAGAGCTTCCAGTATGACCTAAAGATCCCAGGTCGGGAAGGAAGGTTTTCTGGGAGGCCTTATCTTTAAGCAGGCCCTGTGGAATTGGATGACGAGAGGTTCTTTTGCCCATTTGACTCCGGTCATGGCCGATAAAGCTGATACGTGGACTTTTAGAGTTCTTGACCCAAGGCCTTTATCTAGGCCTAACTGGAGAAATTCAAGGATTTGAGCAGCTGTTGGAGATGACGGGTTCCAGTCTTGTTGTTGTGCGACTGAGAGAAACTTCTCCCAGATCTTCTTGTAGGTATTGTTGGTGGTGCATTTTCTGGCTTGAAGAAGCGTCTCTACAACTTTCTGGGAGCAACCTTGGTTTAGGAACCTAGTCCTTTTAATCTCCAGGCTGTCAGATGCATCCTTTCTGGGGATGGATGCAATGGTTGCCCCTGTGAGAGTAGGTCTGCTGCTGATGGAAGCGGTAACGGTCTCGTTGTGTTGAGCTGAAGGAGAGTGGTGAACCATGGCCGTCTCGGCCAAAAGGGAAGGACTGCTATTATCGTGGATGATGACCTCTTGAGTCTGAGAAGAAATCTCGGTATGAGTGGTGTCGGGGGGAAGATGTACAACAGATGGAACTTCCACTTGTGCTGCAGGCAATCCGTCCCCTCTGCTAACAGGCAGGGGAATCTCGTCAAGTACCTCTGGCACTTCGCATTGTCTGGAGTTGCTGCTAGGTCTACATCCGGCATGCCCCAAGTCTTTGTTATGAGGGAGAAAGCTTGGTAACTCAGAGCCCACTCGTTGTGGGAAACGAGGCTCCTGCTTAGGGTGTCGGCCAGCTGATTCTGGGGTCCCAGTACATACATCGCTCTTAGCCCCGACATATTCACTTGCGCCCATTCGAGAACTGGGTGGACTTCCTGCATCATGGAACGACTTCTGGTGCCTCCTTGCCTGTTGATATAGGCAACTACCACCCTGTTGTACATCTTCAGCAGGACTTCTTTTCCTTTCAGGAGAGGACTGAAAGCCAAGAGAGCTTGGAACGCTGCTTTCATCTCCAGGACGTTCGATACTACGTCCAGTGTCTCGAAAGACCAACGGCCTTGGACTGCAAGTTGCTGGTAGTGTGCTCCCCAGCCCTCCTTGCTGGCGTCCGAAGTGATCATCTCCTGAGGGGGGATGACTATACGTTTGTACCTCTTTAGATTGTACAACCGGGTCCACCACCATAGAGACTGTTTGACCTCCTTTTGGATGATGATTCGTTGAGACATCGATTCGCCATTCCTTTGATTCAAGATTGATATCTGGAGAGGCCTTGTGTTCCACTTAGCGACTTGATCTTGGTTCCGGCAGGAATAACCTGCCTTGGGCTGTGTCTATAATCATGCCCAAATACTCTACCTTTTTTGGGCTTGTAGAGAGGATTTTTGTAGATTTACAATCCATCCTGTTTCAGGTATTTTATTGTGGTAAGCACAGCGTGATCTAATCCTGCCACTGACTGATCTATCACAAGTAGATCGTTTAGATAGAGCGTTACTGCTATGCCCTGTACCCTCAGATTTGCCAAAAGAGGGGCTAGTACCTTTGTAAATACCCGGGGGCGTTAGCCACCCCAAATGGCAGAGCCACAAATTGGAAGTGGCGATGTTCTACCGCAACCTTGAAAATCTTTGGTGCGCGGGACGGATGGGCACATGTAAATATGCGTCCTTGATGTCTATTCTCCACTTTGTAGGGAGGCGACCACTGATTGAATAGTTTCCATTCGGAAATGGCGAATGTTCAGAAACTGATCTAGAGATCTTAGATCCAGGATGGGTCTGACATCTCCATTTGGTTTTTGAATCACAAAGAGGTTTGAATAAAAACCTGAACCTTGCTCCTTTAGGGGTACTTCTGTGATCACCCCTTGGGACAGCAAGTGATCCAATCCTTTGAAGGGCACTCTTTTTAGTGGATCTTTGGAGAGTCTTGAGCTTCGGAATTGAGAAGATTGGATTTCTCTAAATTCCAGTTTGTATCTTAGGGATACTGTGGATAAAACCCACTTGTCCTGGATTTCTGTCTGCCATGCCGCTGAAAACTGCTGAAGTCCCCCCCCCCCCCACTCAGGGCGCCTCTTCATTAAGACTTTTTTTGGGTTTTGCTTGTTAGCCTTTGAACCCCACAGCTTCTTGTTTTTATGGGTTTGGTCTTCCTTACCTTTTGTGGCTGCCTGAAAATGCTGTTGCCACTGGCTGGAGCTAGATCTACCAGGAGACGGGGAGAGAGAGCGCTTAAAACAAGGATGCCTGTTTTTCTTCTTCTCTGGTAAAAGGGTAGTTTTACCGCTCAATATCTTTTGGATATAGTTCTCCAAATCTTCCCAAAAAGGTGTTTGCCATGGAAAGGGAAGCTAGCCAAAAGCTTCTTGCATGGAGCTTTTGCTGACCAATGCTTTAGCCAAAGAATTCTGCGCATAAGCACTGGCTGCAGCGTGAGGTGGAATGCCTGTTGGATAGAATCTCTAATGGCATCCACTGTAAAAACATAAGGCCCTGGGCATATTCTCCCAAAATTTGATCTGTTTAGCAGTCAGATCTTTCATCCCCTGTTTCACCTGCTCCTTTAAGACCTGACACATAACCACTGCTGCTACAGCAGGTTGGGTTACTGTGCCTGCCAGGAGGAAGGATGATTTTAGTAAAGATTCCAACCTTTTTTTTAGAAGGTTTTGGCCGCTGGGGGCGCTTCCGTTGATTTACGCGGCGAATATGTAAATTAGCAAGATACGCCGATTCACAAACGTACGTACGCTCAACGCAGTAATCTACGACGTTTACGTAAGGCATTTTTCGGCGTAAAGATAAACCACCAAAAAGGTGGCGCATCCCATGCAAGGTATGGATGTCGGAACAGCCGTCGTTTTTACGTCGTTTACGTAAGTCGTACGTGAATGGGGCTGTGACGTTCACGTCGTAGGCAGTGTTCGACGTGTATCTTAGGCATTCTATTCGACGTGATTCTAAGCATGCGCACGCATGCGCCGTTCGCTCGGCCGCTCATTTACATGGGGTCACGGTTAATTTAAATGAAGCACGCCCACTACCTGCCTACTTTAAATTAGGCGGGGCTTAAGCCGGCCTATTTACACTACGCCGGCGCAACGTACGGCGCGACTGCTTTGAGAATACTGTACTGGGCTCCCTGTCTTACGTTGGCGTAGCGCATATGAGATGTGCTACGCCGGCCAAAAAATACGCCGCTGTACCTGAATCTGGCCCACTAAGTTTAAAACCTAGGACTTTTTTCTAACTCACCTTATCCCGCCACAGGTTCTCTGCCAGGCAGATACCAATCTTCCCCCATCTCGTCGGGGTCTGCGTGCCAACCTTTAGGGGTATGGGTTCCTACTTAATGGAGACCTCTTCCCTGGACCTTGTAAAAGACTCTTACAAGGACTTTTAGCATATAGAGCGAAAGTGCTGGACCCCAGAGCCCAGTCCTCCGGAGAAAGACATTACAGGCGACACCTCATCCATGAGGTCTGGATACCATCCAGTTTTGGCGTAATATAATTAAGCGTCTTAGATGGACCTGCAGTGTAGCTTTCTATCCTCATAGGGCTTCTTAGGCAGAGCTTTCTTCAGCACATTTTCCTTGCGTCCAACACCTTAGACACTGGCGAAAAAACAAAGGTACTTTCCTGATCGGAGGGGTTATATGGAGGGAAAATGTATTTGATTGGTTGTGCCAGTGTCCAATCACCTCTGGTGAACATATAACCCATTATGTAATGATTTAAGGCTCTGTGTTCCATGGTGTACGATAAAGAAATTTATATTTATGTTGATGACACATCTGCATGTTCAGTAGAAGCGGTTGACATGTCTAGGGCATAGTAGAACTTTGATCTGAATGCTTTATATTTTAATAATGGCATACCATACAGTAGGTGACTGGGATATTGTGTCAATCTCGCTCCCTTTCTCGGCGAGATTGACCACCTACGAGCCCCATCGCGGGAGCCAGCGCCGAGCTGGCTTGCCGCGATGGAGACAAAGCCGTCATAGAAGCGACGGGAATCCGACGCGGATTCCCGCCAATTCTACACGTGGGCGGAGTTTGTTATGAATCCTGAACGAGAAATCCCCGCCGGATTTTTAAAGAAAAATCCGGCATGGGTTCCCCCCTCAGGAGCATAACGGGCCCTTAGGTCGGTTATGGGTTGTAAGGAGACCCCCCTACGCCGAAAAAACGGCGTGGGGGTCCCCCCACAATCCATAACAGACCCGTATCCAAAGCACGCCGGCCGGCCGGTCAGGAAGGGAGTGGGGGCGAGCGAGCGCCCCCCCCCTCCTGAGCCGTACCGGGCAGCATGCCCTCAACATGGGGGGGTCAGGTGCTCTGGGGCAGGGGGCGCACTGCGGCCCCCCACCCCAGAGCACCCTGTCCCCATGTTGATGAGGACAGGGCCCCTTCCCGACAACCCTGGCCGTTGGTTGTCGGGGTATGCGGGCGGGAGGCTTATCGGAATCTGGAAGCCCCCTTTAATAAGGGGGCCCCCAGATACCGGCCCCCCACCCTAAGTGAATGAGTATGGGGTACATTGTACCCCTACCCATTCACCTGCAAATACAAAGTGTAAACACAAATAAAACACACAGGGTATTGAAATATTTTATTAGTTGGCCGCCGGGGGGGGGGGTGTGTATGATCGCTTTTATAAAAGCGCCCCCTTCCGGCGGGCTTCTGTGGGGGGTGGGTGCCGCCGTCTGGTTCTCTTCCGCCGCCGGGGGGCGCTTTGATAAAAGCGCCCACCACCCGGCGGGCTTCTGTCGACGTCTTCGGCGGCGGGGGGGTCTTCTCCCACTCTCCGGGGTCTTCTCCCGCTCTCCGGGGGTCTTCTCCCACTCTCCGGGGTCTTCTCCCGCTCTCCGGGGGTCTTCTCCGCTCTCCGGGGGTCTTCTTCTTCTTCAGGACTCGCCGCCGCTATCTTCGTGTGTTAGCTCAATTACTAGCGGCGGCGGCCCCCTCTTCTGCGACGTCGGCGTCTTCTTCTTCTGCTGTCCAGATGTTGACGCGACGCATCCTTCCGCTGTTATGCCGGGCGCGCGGCTCGCAGCCAAATATATAGGCCTGTCTTGTGACGTCGCAGTCCCATCATGCTCCGGTAGGTACCACGTGCTACCTACCCACGTGATACCTACCGGAGCATGATGGGACTGCGACGTCACAGGACAGGCCTATATATTTGGCTGCGAGCCGCGCGCCCGGCATAACAGCGGAAGGATGCGTCGCGTCAACATCTGGACAGCAGAAGAAGAAGAAGAAGAAGACGCCGACGTCGCAGAAGAGGGGGCCGCCGCCGCTAGTAATTGAGCTAACACACGAAGATAGCGGCGGCGAGTCCTGAAGAAGAAGAAGACCCCCGGAGAGCGGAGAAGACCCCGGAGAGTGGGAGAAGACCCCCGGAGAGCGGGAGAAGACCCCGGAGAGTGGGAGAAGACCCCCCCGCCGCCGAAGACGTCGAAAGAAGCCCGCCGGGTGGTGGGCGCTTTTATCAAAGCGCCCCCCGGCGGCGGAAGAGAACCAGACGGCGGCACCCACCCCCCACAGAAGCCCGCCGGAGGGGGGCGCTTTTATAAAAGCGATCATACACCCCCCCCCCCCCCCGGCGGCCAACTAATAAAATATTTCAATACCCTGTGTGTTTTATTTGTGTTTACACTTTGTATTTGCAGGTGAATGGGTAGGGGTACAATGTACCCCATACTCATTCACTTAGGGTGGGGGGCCGGTATCTGGGGGCCCCCTTATTAAAGGGGGCTTCCAGATTCCGATAAGCCTCCCGCCCGCATACCCCGACAACCAACGGCCAGGGTTGTCGGGAAGGGGCCCTGTCCTCATCAACATGGGGACAGGGTGCTCTGGGGTGGGGGGCCGCAGTGCGCCCCCTGCCCCAGAGCACCTGACCCCCCCATGTTGAGGGCATGCTGCCCGGTACGGCTCAGGAGGGGGGGGGGGGGCGCTCGCTCGCCCCCACTCCCTTCCTGACCGGCCGGCCGGCGTGCTTTGGATACGGGTCTGTTATGGATTGTGGGGGGACCCCCACGCCGTTTTTTCGGCGTAGGGGGGTCTCCTTACAACCCATAACCGACCTAAGGGCCCGTTATGCTCCTGAGGGGGGAACCCATGCCGGATTTTTCTTTAAAAATCCGGCGGGGATTTCTCGTTCAGGATTCATAACAAACTCCGCCCACGTGTAGAATTGGCGGGAATCCGCGTCGGATCCCCGTCGCTTCTATGACGCGCTCGCTGGAATGTGCTTTTACTATTCCAGCGAGTGCGAGATATCGGCAGCCTGTCGCCGAAATTCAGCGCGATGCTGGCGTGCTGAAAACACATTCTCGGCGGCAGGCACTGTAGGTCAGGGGTGGCCTTGTAATGTGGCCCGCCACCTCCTTTTATCTGGCAAGTTGGGATCCCAGCAAGAGAAAACACCCCCCTTCAGTCCCGCGAACAGCACGGAAAATTAGCGCATTCGCGGCCAGTCTCTGAGCACAGGAATAAACATCTTCCCCATACTGTGCTTACTGTGCTGCTCTGTCTTCACCTCCACCCCCGCCCTGTCTCCGCCTCCTCTGCTCTGTCTCCACCCATCTCAGCTTACGATGCCGCTCTAGTCTCGGCCTCCTCCTCCGCCCTTTCTCTGCCTCCACCACTGCCCTGTCTCCGCCTCCACCCCGCCTCTCCAGTCCTTCCAGCCAGCGGTGCTGGCTTTTTTGCATGCATTGACTGTTCATGGTGGCAGAGATTGCTGGCAGCTTTTTTGGCATTTTTTTCCCCCATCCAGCAGGCTGCGTCCTGAGGCTTGTGTTAATGAAGTGTGTGCTGCTATACAGGGAGGTACCAAAGCTGGGCCAGGTAGGAAGGTAGGAGAAAGTACACATGTGAGGAATTTTTAGGAGCAATCCTGACCCCTGCACTGTGTACATAGCACAATCCTGACCCCCATCCACTCTGTATGTAGCACAATCCTGACCCCTCCACTCTGTATGTAGCGCAATCCTGACCCCTCCACTCTGTATGTAGCGCAATCCTGATCCCTCCACTCTGTACGTAGCGCAATCCTGACCCCTGCACTCTGTACATAGCGTAATCCTGACCCATGCACTCTGTCCGTGGCACAATCATGGCCCCTGCACTCTGTACGTAGCGCAATCCTGACCCCTGCACTCTGTACGTAGCGCAATCCTGACACCTGCACTGTGTACGAAGCGCAATCCTGACCCATGCACTGTGTACGTAGCACAATCCTGACCCCTGCACTCTGTCATTATTATTAAAACCAGTAGCAATTGAATGCAGAGGCAATTATTTATGATAATAAAGAGTAGATGCATAGTCCTATACAACCGGCCCTTTGAGGGCAACCATACTGCTGATGCGACCCCCGATGAATTTGAGTTTGCCACCCCTGCCATAGATGATTATAGGTTCAACTTTGTGTCTGTAGATATCTGGTTCATTTTATGTGCAGCCTTTTCTGAGACCTAACAATTATAGTATTGACCAAGATATACAAATAATTTAGCACATTTTCACATACAGTATATATTTCTATATTACAGTCAAAACTAAGTACAAGCAATCAGTTTCTAGTTTCAGGCCATTGATTGATTACGTTTTTAGTCATAAAATTGTAGTATATTTCATAGTCTACGTCAGCTCTAAAAGACACGTATATACCTCCATCATTAAGGCTCCTTTCACACAGGGCTGTCTGTTTTGACGGACTCTGCTTGCTTAGCAGATATTGATCTGTTAATCTCCGCTGAGCAGGCGGATGACAGGTCTGTCTCCGCTCACTGTGCAGAGACAGACCTGTTAGAGCCCTTCTCTCCTCTATGGAAGATCAGATGAAAACGTCCGCCTTTGCGTTTTCATCGGATTCCATCTGATCCACCAGACAGATGTAAAAGAGGATTTCCATCAGTCTGGATTTGATGGATAGCGCCGGATGTCAGCAGACATGTGACCGCTGACATCTGTCCATCGATAGGGGTGAATGGAGCATCTGATCAGGTCAGGACCTGATTGGACAGCATGTGTGAAAGGAGTCCTTTTCCACAGAATAAAAAAATAATTTATGATACAAGTTACTTTACTGTAACAATAAGGCATTATTTTATTTAACCAGAAGAAGGCAGCTCCAGTTTAACAGATCATTAGTACAGAGACAAGTAACGGTACAAGAATCTAAATTATATAGACAAATAAACTGTAAATACAAGTTAGACATGTAAAAAAATGTGTATAAAGTCAGGAGATCAATCAATTGAACTTTATCAATGAGAAGTGTATCGAATTCCCATCTAGCCCAAACGGTCACTTGGTATGGACCATTTGGGGAATCACTCTACCCATTCCATTTTTTCTTTTTTATACATATGATGCTGTACACACAATAATTTTTCGGGTAGTAAAAACCATTTTTTTAAAAATGTCATTGCATGTATAAGCTGCAAGCCCCGTCGAGGCTCTCTGTATACTGCAGTCCTAGCTATAAGGGTCAGATTCTCTAAGAATTCCGGCGGCGTAGCGTAAGCCATTTACACTACGCCGCCGCATCGTACTAGAGCAAGTGCTTTATTCTCAAAGCACTTGCTCCGTAGTTTTCGCCGGCGTTGCGTAAATCGCCCAGCGTAAACCCGCGCAATTCAAATGGGGCGGAACTTCGTAAGGTTACTCCACATAGAAGCTGGGGTAACCTTACGTGGACGAAAACGACGTACGCGACGACGGGGGGCGGCGTAAAAGCGATCGGGAATCGGCGTACTACCTCATTTGCATATGCAAATGCGAAAACAACGTAAAGGCCACCTAGTGGCCGGAGTTGTCATTACAACTACGATCCGCGAGTGTAGTGGTTTTACACTTGCCGGATGTAGAAGCGTATCTATGCAAAAGTGATGCTAAGCATCACACGCATAGATACGAGACAAGAAAAACGGCGATACGACGGGGTATCTGAGATACTCCGTCGTAACGCCGCTGAGAATCTGGCCCATACATTGCATTTTAAGTCTCCTCAGTAGGAGCACATGAGTGCTGATGGATAGATAAGGGGCAGGTGATTGGAGGTAGCCCAGCCCTCATTAAAGAGGCAGGAGCACACTACACACTCGGCACATGGAATCAAAGGTGCCAGTGCGCTGCCTGACCACAATGACATAATTACAACAAACACATGCATTTGCAAATGCGTGCAACTAAACCTCTGCTTTTAATGCACACTGTTAGACAGGTGAATTTGGTTGGTTGCTGATTAGTCAGTAAGTTTGAGCCTGGATATTCCATGTTTTTGTATGTTTTTTTCCAGCGCTCCATCATAGCTAGGGGCTGTGACCTTTGTTTGTTGTATTTATGTCATTGTGGTCAGGCAGTGCACTGGCACCTTTGCTTCCATGTGCTGAGTGTGCAGGTGGCAGGGGGTGATTGGAGGCAGGGGGTGTTAATGGCAGGGGGTGATTGGAGGCAGGGAGTGTTAGTGGCAGGGGGTGATTGGAGGCAGGGGGTGTTGGTGGCACCGCAGAGGGGGATGGTGGCACAGCGGAGGGTGGGGGATGGAGACAGGGGTTGTTGGTGAAACCGCAGAGGGGGATGGAGGCAGGGGACGATGGAGGCAGGGGGTAATTGGAGGCAGGGGGCCTGGGGGAGATTGGATGCAGGATGAGATTGGAGGCAGGGGGAGATTGTGGCACCGCAGAGGGTGGTGAAGGCAGGGGGTGTTGGTAGCAGAGGGGAATGGATGCATGGGGTGATGTGACCAAATAATTTGCCATTATTATATCGAAAATAACAAAAATATGTTGTTTTACCTAAATATCTACCTTAACCACTTGCTTACTGGGCACATACACCCCCCTCCTGCCCAGGTGAAATTTCAGCTTCCAGCACTGCGTCGCTTTAACTGACAATTGCGCGGACGTGCGACGTGGCTCCCAAACAAAATTTACGTCCTTTTTTCCCCACAAGTAGAGCTTTCTTTTGGTGGTATTTGATCGCCTGTGCGATTTTTATTTTTTGCGCTATAAACAAAAAAGAGCGACAATTTTGAAGAAAAATACAATATTTTTTACTGGTTGCTATAATAAATATCCCAATTAAAAAAAAAAACACATTTTTTTTCTCAGTTTAGGGCGATACATATTCTTCTACATATTTTTGGTAAAAAAAAAATCGCAATAAGCGACTGGTTTGCGCAAAAGTTATAGCGCTTACAAAATAGGGGAGAGAATTATTATTTTTTATTATTTTTTTTTTACTAGAAATGGCGGCGATCTGCGATTTTTATTGGTACTGCGACGTTATGGCAGACACATCGGACACTTTTGACACATTTTTGGCGCCATTCACATTCATACTGCAATCAGTGCTATAAATATGCACTAATTACAGTATAAATGTGACTGGCATTGAAGGGGTTAACACTAGGGGGTGAGGAAGGGGTTAAATGTGTATCCTATATAGTGTTCTAACTGTGGGGGGAGGGGGGGTGACTGGGGGGGTGACCGATCTGTGTCCCTATGTAGGAAGGAACACAGATCGGGCTCCTCCTCTCCAGAGACAGGACGCTGTCTCTGTGTAAAACGGCAATGAGAGATGATCTATGAGATCATCTCTCATTCGCCTACAGATCGCATCGCAAACGGCCACTCTGATTGGCCGTTCGCCGCAAACTGTGATTGGCCGTGTCCAAGGGACACGGACAACACAGGGCTTCCCCGCAGCGCGCTCTACAGCGCGCGCTGGGAATGCCCAAAGGAGATGCCGTCAAATGACGGCATGTTGGATATTCAGACCCGCGCTGTTGTCGTCATTCGACGGTAGCGCGGGTCTGAAGTGGTTAGTAACTTTTGTGAAATGCCAGTAAAAACATGGCTGCGCCAGTAAATTCGGGTGTCGTGCCAGTAAATTTCAATCTGGTAGGTTGGCAACACTGACTGTTAGACAGGTGAATTTGGTTGGTTGCTGATTGGTCGGTAAGTTTGAGCCTGGATATTCCGTTTTTGTATGTATATGCATCTTTTCCAGTGCTCCTTATTGTATAGACCAGTCATAGGAAGGGGCAGTGACTTTTGTTTGTTGTATTTATGTCATTGTGGTCAGGCAGGGCACTGGCACCTTTGCTTCCATGTGCTGAGTGTGCAGTGTGCTCCTGCCCCTTTAATGAGGGCTGGGCTACCTTCAGTCACCTTCCCCTTATCTATCCATCAGCAGTCATGTGCTCCTACTGAGGAGACTTAAAATGCAATGTTATAGTTAGGACTGCAGTATACACACAGAGAGCCTTGACGGGGGCCTGCAGCCTACACATGCATTTGCAAATGCGTGCAACTAAATCTCTGTTTTTAACACACACTGTTATGCCGCGTACACACGATCACTTTTTGTGATGAAAAAAAAACGATGTTTTATGTGACGAAACAAAACGACATTTTTCAAACTTCATTTTCCAAAACGACGTTGCATACACACCATCGTTTTTCCAAAATGCTCTAGAGAAGCGTGGTGACGTACACCACGTTCGACGGCACCACGCTGTTTTAAAAACGTCGTTTTGCCCACACACGATCACTTTTTATGACACAAAAAAACTACATTTTGAAAAACGACACAAAAAATTCAAGCATGTTCAAAAAAAATTTGGGTCGTTTTTTTGAAGACATAAAACACCTTTTTGACCACACACGATCATTTAAAAAAAATGTCATCACAGAAAGTGATCGTGTGTACGCGGCATTAGACAGGTGAATTTGGTTGGTTGCTGATTGGTTGGTAAGTTTGAGCCTGGATATTCCATTTTTATGTATGTATATGCGCCCTTTCCAGCGCTCCTTATTGTATAGACCAGTCATAGGTAGAGGCAGTGACTTTTTTTTGTTGTAAGGTAGGGAAGCTCAACGAACATAAAAATATAGGAGTAAAAGCATCCCAGAGCGGTTACCTGACAAATGAGTTCATATTTAAAGGAGAGCTGCCCCTTCCTCAAAACAGATAAACATATTCCACAACCTCCACGTTTTAGAATATTTTTCGCATTTTTGTGTTGCGCTGTAAGGATTAAGTCTTCCGTTTTATTTATTTATTCCATTTTGTGGAGCCAAAAGACTTACGGTTGGTGGTTTTGTACTCTTCCAGTTGGAGGGAGTACAGAGGATTTGGGAGCATTCAGAAGATGACAATAAGGCATTTTATTGACACTAAGCCCTCAATGATACATGAGGCTTTGTTTTAGGTTACTTTTTAGTACTTTATATAGGGTACATAGACTAGAAAAAAAAAAAACATTTGCTTGCAGAAATACAACTGATTGTTGTGATGTAAGGGATTTTTAGTGATCTGTACAATAAAGGTCCATACATCCAGTCACTGACAAATGCTTTGGACTTTTCTGTGCATAGGGCGTAAAATTTACGTATGGAAAGTTTCTAGAAATGTATTTGGTTCTGTGGTCATAAGTGGCAGGATCATGAGCGAGGTGTCACAAGTCCCCAGAATGTTTTCTGCAAAAAAGAAAATCCATGGATAAATTGATTTGTCAAAGTTATTTGCATTAAAGTGACAGTAACAAATATTCTTAAACTTTAAAAATAAAATCTATAATTAATAATCTATACGAATCCACTTTAATTGCCCTGTAACCTATTTTTATGAAATTGTCTCTTTCTGTGTTTTTCTGCCTCCTCGTAATACCCTCCTGGAATTCCCAAACCTCTTTTCCCACCCCTCACTTTCATTTGTTTGGAACAAGTAATGCATGTTAATTGTGGTCACGTGCATTGCTATGCACATCAATAGTCCATCTCGGGAGTGAGGAAGAGAAGGTGGCAATGTTCCTACAGACAGTAAGTTTATGGAGAACAAACATAGCCACCTCCTAACAGAAGGTCAAGTCACAGCAGCAAAAAAAAAAAAAAAAAAAATACATATTTGAGAACTTGTTACAACATTTCTGCAAGAGACTCTGGCCCGGATTCACATACATCGGCGCATATTTATACTGCCGTAGCGTATCTCTTTTACGCTACGCCGGCGCATCACGGAGAAGTAAGCATGGAATTCACAAAGCAAATGCTCCCAACGTTGCGCCAACGTAACCTAATTTTGTCGGCGTAAGCCAGCGTAAGTGTAAGTGGGTGTGACCTTATGCAAATGATGGTCCGAGCGTGGTGCAATGCTTTACGCCCAGCGTATCTTAAACGGCGCATGCGCATTGACATGGACGTACGCTCACAACTACGCCGGCGCAACTTCCTGAGATACATATAAAACATTTTTGGTGAAAGCAATGCGCACTTCCGCTGCAATCGTGATGCATTGTGATGCATCGCGGAATCAAATCGAATCGAATCGTGAACTTGATAATCGTAATCGCATCGAATCGTGAGACCGGTGAAAATGCACAGCCCTTTGGGTCTTGTATGGCTATTAGGGATGAGCCGAACACCCCCGCGTTCGCACCAGAACCGTCGAACAGACCGACCGTTCGCGCAAACATTTATAACCACATTGATGTCTATGGGACTTGAACGTTCGAATTCAAAAACGCTCATTTTAATATTCAATATTCAAGTTATTGTTGGAAAACGTCTTTGAGAACCCGGGTCTTGTCCCAGGGAACATGCAGGGGCGGACTGATCATTGAGGAACGTGGGCACTGCCCGAGGGCCCCATGCCACTAGGGGGCCCCATCAGGGTTGCCAAGCTCATTAAAACCAGGGACAGTATGTAAAATTTTGTGTTTTTTTACATCTGTCCCTGATATATCCAAAACCTACATGCTTTTGATGTGAAAATCCTGAGATTTTAGCTGCCCCGCCTCTGTACTGCCACCTGGCTTGGTGGCCATCTGTAAGCCCGGGGGCCCCATAATCTTCTATTGCCCGGGGGCCCAATGAGTTGTCAGTCCACCCCTGGGAACATGTATCAATGGAAAAAAGTTTAAAAACCTGTCGTTTTTTCAGGAGCAGGACTCCTGAAAAAATAAACCGTTTTTAAAACTTTTTTTCCATTGATACATGTTCCCTCGGGCAAGACCCGGGTTCTCAAAGACGTTTTCACAGGCAAACTATAGACACTCAGCAGGTACAATATTTAAAGGAATTTTTCATTTTTTTTTAAGTTAAGCATCATTACAATCACTGCTCCAGGATTTTATTAATGCTTAAATAAAAGAAAAAAATATTGTACCTGCTGGGTGTCTATACCTGTGATAACGTCTTTAAATAGCACAATCACCTGCCTGCCAGTAAATTAGGAAGAACTGATCTATCTAAGCTATACAGTATAAATATATGTACAACTCCTAGGGATGTATATACTGTATATTCTCTACACACTGTAAATTAAGCTTAACTGACTTGCCTGCCTGCTCTATCTAGCTATCTAAAAAGACAATCTCTCCGTCTCTCTGACTGCTTTCATTAACAAGCCGGAACACACTACACGAGGCCGCCCAGCAGGCGGCCTTATATAGTGTGGGGCGTGTGCTAAAGCCCTGAGCCATAATTGGCCAAAACCACCCAGCGCGCTGTGATTGGCCAAGCATGCGGGACATACAGCATGCTTGGCCAATCATCAGCACGCAATGCCGCAGTGAATTATGGGCCTTTTGCGTCACTCAAATTTGTTCGAATTTCGTCGAACGTACGAACAGACAATGTTCGAGTCGAACATACGTTCGTATCGTACGCCCAAGCTCATCCCTAATGGCTATTAAGGGGAACACCACACCCAAATTAAAAAAATAAAAGAAGTAGGGCCCACAGGCCCTATATACTCATAACAGCAGTATACAGGCCGTCCCAAGAAAGACAGGGAATGTGGGTTTGTTCTTAAGTTTAATCTGTTTGTAATTTGGAACAGGTACATTTTGTAAGTATAGCTCCAGCCAAAAAAATCTATTTTTAAGCTTTTTGGATATCCTAGGGAAGGGTTATCACCCCTGTAAAATTTGTTTTGCTGTCTGCCCCTCTTCAGAAGATTTCACCTCACTTTCTGTCCCAATGACAATTGGATTTCAATTTTTTTTTTTTTTGGGGAAACAAGGATTGGTGATAACGCATCAGTGGAGAGGAAACACCCTTTTCCCATATTAACTCTTACAGGAGAGAATTTCCCTTCCTAGGGGTAGATTTTCTCTCACTTCCTGTTGTCTCCCTCAGTTTTTAAGTAGGAGTCGTTTGTAAGTCGGATGTTTGAAAGTAGGGGCCTGCCCTATATATTCGGCAGAAATTTGGGCCTTAGGTGTTGGTGTTGCCACAACACTGTTAGCCCTCACAGTTACTCTTGGTGGGCACAGCAATGGGCCCTGCTGTGAACTATTACATCAAGAATTGCAATTATATGCCCCTGTTGAACAGGGGCAGAAAAATTGGGCCTTTGGTAGTGGTGGTGGTGGTGCCACAACACTCTAAGCCCTCATAACTCTTGGTGGGAGCAGGAACGGGCCTTGCTGTGAAACATTATATCGAAAATTATAATTACATGCCCCTGTTAAACAGTGACAGAAAAAATGGGTTTTAGGCAGTGGTGCTGGTGCCACAACACTGCAACCCCTCACAGATACTTTAGTTGGAACACAGGAATGAGCCTTGCTGCAAAGTATTACAGCAAAAATTGTAATTACACACCCCTGTTAAACAGGGGAAGAAAAATGGGGCCTTTTGCCGCGTGCACACGATCATTTTTCGGCATTAAAAAAAAAGACGTTTTTAAAAACGTCATTTAAAATAGTCGTGTTTGGGCTTCAAAAAATAAATTTGAACATGCTGCATTTTTTAACGTTGTTTTAAAAAAAAAATGTGTGTTGTAAAAAATCATTGTGTGTGGGCTAAAATGACATTTTAAACACGCGCATGCTCAGAAGCAAGTTATGAGACGGGAGCTTGAATGGAACTTTCCCTTTAGAGTGCCGTCGTACGTGTTGTACGTCACCGCGCTTTGCTCATCATTTTTTTAAAAACGATGGTGTGTGGGCAACATCGTTTTTAATGATGAAGTTGGAAAAACTTAACTGTTTTTTTTCATGCCGAAAAACGATTGTGCGTACGCTGCATTTGGCCCTTTTGCTGGTGCCCAGAACCAAAAATTTTATTACAAGCTATCGACATGAACATTGAGGAGGAAGAGGATAGTCACTCAGCATCAGCATAGGCAGTCTCGAAGGGATCTCACATTCATATTTTTTTTTTCGGTTACATCAGCATCAGGTGCTTAGTAGCTGGTGATCCAAGACAGATTCATTTTTATGAAGGTGAGCCAATCAACCGAGTTGGTGGACAGGCGCACCCTGTGATTGGTTAAAAAGCCTCCAGCAGCACTAAATGTGCGTTCCGAAAGAACGTTGGATGCAGAACAGGCCAGTAGCTCAAATGCATACTGTGCAAGCTCTGGCCAGTGATCCATCCTCAAGAACCAGTATACCCAGAGGATTGTCGGTTGGAAAGGTCTCCAAGTCTATTCCTGCGCCATGTAAATCAGATGGTGGCAATGGTTGCTGGAACCGATCAGACCTTAGGGCTGCCGGTTAAAAAAATTGTCTGAACACATCGGTCAGACGGCCACCTTCTCCACTGCTTCTTCTGTGACTGACTAAAGCCTCAGCAACATGTTGTCCAGGACCAGGAATTTGTAACCTCCCAGGCTCTGGAAACACGTTGCACAGACCTTTCTGCAAGGCCTCCTGAAGATGTTTCATTCTCTGCTCCCTTTGAGACTGCTGGATAAGTTCCAGAACCTTTCCCTTTTAACGTGGATCAAGAAGGATTGTCAGCGAGTAATGATCCATCTCCTTGATACCACAAATCCAAGGGTCCTTTTGCAGGCTTTGCAGGGTCAGGGAGCCCATGCAGCATAGGTTTACTGAGGCATTCGGTCTGGAGTCCTCTGGGTCACTGAGGACGACATGATCTGCAGCCATCTCCTCCCAGCCACGTACAAGTCCATGGGTTTCTGGGGACTGTAAACGATCCCTTGAAGACTGCTGCTGATGCTAAGTGCTAGGCTCCACCTCCATGCTGACACAATCCTCCTCTTCCTCCTCCTCCTCCTTCTCCTCTTCCTGTGTGATCGCTAGGCCCGCAGGAACACTGCCTGGATAAAGGGGGCCGTGAGAGGTAAGGAAGTCCTCCTCTTCCTCCCTCTGTTCTGCCTCAAGTGCCCTGTCCATTATTCCATGCAGCGTGTGCTCCAACAGGTAGACAAGAGGGACAGTATCACTGAAGCATGCACTGTCACTGCTCACCATCCTCGTGGCCTCCTCAAATGGTGACAGGACAGTGCATGCATGCCTGATCATGAGCCACTGGCATGGTGAAAAAAAACAAGCTCCCTGACCCTGTCCTGGTGCCATAGTCGCACAGGTACTCATTGATGGCCCTCTGCTACGTGTGCAGCCGCTGCAGCATGGCCAACGTTGAGTTTCACCCGGTGGGCATGTCACAGATTAGGCGGTTCTTGGGCAGGTTGTATTCCTTTTGGAGGTCAGCCAGCCGAGCAGCTGTCATTATATGACCAGCGGAATTGCACACAGACTTTCCCGGCTTGCCTCAGGAGATCCTGTACAAGAGCCGCTGCACCACCAAGTTAAGGACATGAGCCAAACAGAGCACATGAGTCAGGTGTCCCTGTCGCAGGGCGGAAAGGTGGTTGGTGCCATTGACGCAAACCACCATTCCTGGCTGAAAATGGCGTGGCATCAACAACCTCTGAGCCTGCCCCTGCAGAGCTGACAGAATCTCTGCCCCAGTGTGGCTCCTGTCCCCTAAGCACACCAGCTTAAGCACCGCATGGCATCTCTTTGCCTGAGTGCTTGCGTAGCCCCTTGAACAGCTACGGAGAACCGCTGGTTCCGAGGACAAATCCGCAGAGGAAGAGGCCATGGAGGAAGAAGAAGAGGAGGGGGTGGAGGAGAGAGCTGTGGCAAAATCACCACTAGTAGCATTTTGGAGGTGTGGTGGCGGAACAAGCTCCAACAAGACTGCACCCTGTCCTGCATCCTTCCCAGCTGCCAGCAGAGTCAACCAGTGCGCCGTGAAAAATAGGTAACTTTCCTGTCCATGCCTGCTGGACCATGAGTCAGCGGTAATATGCACCTTACCACTGACCTCCCTGTCCAGCGAGGCCAAAACATTGCCTTCCACATGCCGGCAGAGAGCTGGAATTGAAAAAGTGGCGTTTGGGAACCTGCCACTGAGGTACTGCACATTCAGACGTTGGTGTAGCGATAGCAGATTGTCGCAAGTACTTGCCACACCTAATTCTACACCTTTATACCTCTCATTATAGGTTTCTGAGAGAAATTAATGCATAGTGGGGTTGGAGATCCCAGCTGATGAGGAGCAAGGAGAGGTCTACCTTTTTCTTTGGTGTGGGTCTTTTAAGTACACTTGCCAACAGACTGCATGGGAGTTTGACATATATCTGGTCAAGCATGTGGTGCCCAAGCGACTGGTGTTTTGGCCATGCTTGATACGCTTTAGGTGAAACAAAACGTATCCACCGCCCCCATCTATGGCTGGCAATCACAGCAAGTAGCAATGGAAGGCTAAAGCAGAAGCGTTTGCAAATGCGTGCGGACAAAACCCCTGTTTTTAACGCACATTGTTAGACAGGTTAATTGGTTGTTCTGCTAGCTGGTCGGTAAGTAGGCTTGGTTATTCCCTGGGCATTCCCCAGGTTCTTGTTGTTATTTGATACGCTTTAGGCCTCGTACACACGAGGCAATCTATTTGTTCAAATCGGTCGGACCGACCGATTTGAACAAATCTGTCTGATAGGATTTTGGTTTGCTCGCGTGTACACACGAGCAAACCAAAATCCCCGCCAGCAGACGGCGCGCTGACGTGTCGGTGACGTGGCGGTGACGTTGATGCCGCCACGTCACCGCACCAGGAAGTAAAACACTTCCGCGCATGCGCCGAATCCATTTGGCGGCGGTGTGGGACGACATGTCTGCTGGTAAGTGTACTAACCAGCAGACATGTCGGGCGGACGGATTCCCACCCGATAGATTTCAAAGCATGCTTTGAAATCTGTCGGGTGGCCAAATCCGTCGGCTCGGCCGTACACACGATCGAATCTGTCTGCTGGGACGGTCTAGCAGACCGTTTCCAGCAGACAGATTTGATCGTGTGTACGAGGCCTGAGACATACAGTATGTTGCAAATAGCAACGGTGCGATCTGCTGTACACGTCTCAAAAACTTTACTGCCTTCATCCTCAACCTGGGTACCATCATCAGAACCTTAATGAATGTGCAGCTAACTAAATCAACTGCCTGCCTGTAGTACAGTATATTATGAAGAGAAAACCAGGAATGCTCTGCAGTGAGATCTAGCTACATACTGTGAACACAGTATGCAGTACACTAACTGAATATACTACAGCTAACTGAATTAACTGCCTGCCTGTAGTATATTAGGAAGAGAACAACAGGAACGCTGTGCAGTGATCTAGCTGCATAGGATACAGTATACTGACTGAATATACTGCAGCTACCTGAATCAACTGCCTGCCTGTAGTATATTAGCAACAGTACACTAGGAACGCTCTGCACTGATCTAACTGCACAGGATACAGTATACTGACTGAATATACTGCAGCTACCTAAATCAACTGTCTGCCTGTAGTATATTAGGAACAGTACACCAGAAATGCTCTGCAGTGAGATCTAGCTAAACTGTATACTATGGCACGGATTCACAAAGCACTTACGCCAACGTATCTCCAGATACGCCGCATAAGTACAAATATGTGCCGTCGTATCTGTGCCCCGAACCCACAAACTAAGATACGCCTAAAAACAGACTTCATCCCACCGACGTAACTTGCCTACGCCGGCTCAGAGTGGGCGCATATTTACGCTGGACGCATGTGGCGCTCCCAATGATTTTCTATTTAAATATGCAAACGAGGGAGATACTCGGATTCACGAACGTACTTGTGCCCGACGCATGATTTACGCGGTTTGCGTAAGTTTTACATTCGTCGTAAAGTTATTCCCCACAGATGAGGCACAACCCATGCAAAGGTATGGACCAGGGAACACAAGCCTACGTATTGTACATTGGACGTCTGTGAATATGGGCCGACGTGGGTCTGGCTGGACGTAGGTTACGTTCACGGCGTACACACAGTGATCCGACGTGAAATGACACCGTCTTTCTCTATCTCTCAGCGCTGCAACACACTACACAAGGTCGACGTGCAGACGGCCTTTTACAGTGTGGGTCGTGTACTTTATCCCCTTGAGCCATGATTGGCTAAAGACACCCTTTGGCCAATCATGGCTCTCTGTGCTGACGGCGCTGTGATTGGCCAAAGCATGGGGGTCATAGTGCATGCTTGGTCAATCATCAGCCAGCGATGGATGACGCAGTGAATTATGGGCTGTGACGCGCCAATCTAATTTTGCGCGAGCGGCCAATAAAGTTCGATCTTCATCGAACGATCGAACAGCCGATTTTCGAGTCGTACTCATGTTCGACTCAAACTCGAAGCCCATCCCTAATCGCAACCATTCCTCATAACTAATTTCCTCCAGACCCTTTATTATCTTGCCCTTCTTTGTACTTTCTCCATTTCCAGTACATCCGTCCTGAACACTGGTGCCCAGAACTGGACAGCATACTTTTTTTTTTTTTTTTTTATTAATTCTCTTTATTTCATTATCTTTCATATAAAAACAGATTACATACAAAATTATATTTATACAAAACATTTTTCATTCCCTGCATACCATAACCTTGGATTTAACCCCTGCTGAATGCTCATTTTCCCCTTCTCTCCCTACCCCCCCCCCTCCCACCCTAAATTTCCTATTAGCTCCTTGGCCTTTTATACCAGATATCCTATTTCAAGTAACCACGGTTTCCATATTTTATCGAATTCCTTGATGTTTCCCCTTTTGATATAGACAGTTTTCTCTTTCCATATTGTTTCTGTCACACTATTAGTCCACTCTCTTATTGATGGGGGGTTTACTGCTTGCCATCTTTGGGCAATTAATTTTCTTGCCTGGAATAGGCACCTTGCTACAGCTCTTGTCGTGCTCGCCATCCCTCCCCTTTCTTCCCATATTCCCAATATGCACGTTCTAGGGTCCATCTCCAACCTAGTCCCATATGTTTTGTTAATAATTCTAATGATCTCTAGCCAATACCTGAATAATTTAGGGCATCTCCATAACATATGTAATAAGTCCCCCGTGTCCTGGCATCTGGGACACCCTGCGTCCGTTCTCCAACCAAAACTGAATAGTCTTTTTGGGGTATAGTATGCCCTGTGTATCATCTTTAAAAAGGATATCTTTTGGGCTGGTGAAACTGTGACCATTTGCCCTCTCTCCAGCACCGTCTTCCATTGGTCTTCCGTTATAATTCCCAGGTCTTCCTCCCATTTCTTTTTACTTTTAAGCTGCATTGGTCCCTCTATGTTCTCCTCACATATATATGGGTAGATTACGGATATAAACCCTTTCTTCTCTATCCCTCCTCTCATTCTTTGAGATATTCGTGCCTTTATCCAGTTTGGTCCTGCTCCATTAAACTGAGTATTTAATGCATGCCTAACTTGTAGATACCTATAGAACGTGCAATTGGGAATTTCGTATTCCTCTCTCAGGGAGGCAAATGTTTTTAAGGTCCTACCCTCATATAACTGAGCCAGTCTTGTTATCCCTTTTACTGCCCATTCTTTGATCACTCCCACTGTTTCGAGCTCTTGAAGGTTCCTGTTATTCCATAATGGCGCGTACTCTGTCACTCCCACCTGTCCTCCCTCTATCGTTATGGCTTTCCACACTTTAGTTATCATCTTGACCGTAGGGGTCAGGTTGATAAATGAGTTGGCCTCCATTACCTCCATGATTGTTTCATGGGGGGCCCCATGGATCATTAAACTTCCATTCATATCCTCTCCTGGTTCCATTTTAACTCCTATGTGCTGCAGCTGTGCGGCCAAAAAGTAGCAACGCGGATGGGGTACTGCCATTCCCCCCTCTCTCGTTGACAGCTGCAGAGTCTGCAGTCCTATTCTAGCGAGTCCTCCTTTCCATATTAATTCCCTAAACAGGGCGTCTATCTTCTTAAACCATTTTTTGTGTATCCATATAGGTGTGTTATGTAATACATAGAGTAATTGTGGCATCCATACCATTTTAATCAGGTTGCACCTACCAGCCACCGATAGTGGGAGATGCCGCCAGATTCCTATTTTCTTTTTAAATTTGAGCATCAATGGTTCCAAATTATTCTCTATGTATTTATTGAGATCCGGTGTAATTGTTATACCCAAATACTGCATTTTCCCCACTGTGTCCAACTGTGGAATCTCCTCCTGGATCCGGTTCCTCATTGGGTCGATCGGCATCAAGGCTGATTTCTCCCAATTTATCACCAGTCAAGATATATTACCGAACTCTCTGAAGATTGTCATTACCCTTCTAATGGAGTGACCAGTGTCCCCTAGGAATAGCAGAACATCGTCCGCATACAGAGCAATTTTTTCCTCTCTAATCGGTCTTATAAATCCCTTCATTATCCTGTCCGTTCTTATAGTCATGGCAAGTGGTTCCATTGCTAATGCAAAGAGCAGGGGTGACAATGGACACCCCTGCCTCGAGCCCCTCTCCAGCTTAACCTTTCCTGAATATTCATTGTTGACTCTAAAGCCATGACTGCCCTATTGCCGGTGTTTTCTGTCGGGATTTGTAGGTTAAGGAATACCCTCCTAATGTTTATACTGGTTGATCTACCTGGAATAAATCCTGTTTGATCCTGATGTATGAGTCTTGAGATTATTTTATTTAACCTGCTGGCCATGATTTTGGCCAGGATTTTAGCGTCTGCACATAGGAGGGAGATGGGGCGATATGATGATGCTTCCAGTGGGTCCTTCCCCTCCTTGTGCAGTACTATTATCGTGGCCTCTGTCATTGAGGTGGGCAATTTACCCTCTACCATGGCCTCATTAAATACTTTCAAAAGTTCTGGGAGCAACACTTTCCCATAGTATCTGTATGTCTCTGCTGGTAGTCCATCGGGCCCCGGGGACTAATGATTGGCCATTTCTCTGACTGCTATCTGAACTTCTTCTAATGTTATTGATTTCTCCATTTGTTCCATCTCCGTTCCTGTGAGGGACGGTAGTTCTAGATTTCTAAAAAAGCATTGCAATTCCTCTCCTCCCGCTGTTTTTTGGGACTTATATCGTTTTTCGTAGTATTCTCTAAATGTATCCGTTATCTCTGCCACATTTGTGGATATATTACCGTTGCTACTTTTAATAGCTGGAACAGCAGAAGGAGTGGAATTTGTTCTTATTAAGTGGGCCAACATTCTTCCTACCCCCTCCCCCTCCCCATATGCCGCTTGTCTTTGGAACATTCTCTTGTTTTCTGATTTCTTTGTCAGCTCTATTTTGTATTCTTGCTGCTTATCTAGCCATGTTTTTTTCTTCTCCTCTGTTGGGTTTACTATATATTCCTTTTCAGTGTTCGCTACTTCATTTCTAATTCTATTTTCTCGTTCTTTGGAGATCCTTTTTACTTTCGCCACTTGTTGGATACATATACAGTACCTCTGAGGAAGGCTTTCAGCGTATCCCACATTACCCCCCGTGTTGCCGTCCCCTCATTAAAATCTATAAACTCTTTTATTTTGGTCATTATCTCCTCAGGGTTTCCCATTAATTCGAACCATAGGGGGCTTATTTTCCATACCGTAGCTGATCTTCTTCCCTCAAGATTTACCGTTGTTATCACCGGGGAGTGATCTGATATTCCCCGTGGTACATATTCTATTTCCCCAATTATTTGGGAGGCTTCCACATTGCCCACGACTAGATCAATCCTGGACAATGTGCCATGAGTGCTAGAGCAGCAAGAGAACTGTACCCCCTCTGGGTTTCTCTTCCTCCATACATCAAACAACCCTGACTCTTGTAAGAACCGATAAAGGAGAGTCTCCCGTACATTTGCCGTTGGGAACCTATCCATTTTTTTATTTAATACCTCGTTAAAATCCCCCATTGCAATGACTGGTATCCCGGGTTTATCCAGGATAAAGTCCAAAAGTTTGTACATAACCTCTAGTTTGAATGGAGGGGGGATATATATATTAGCGAGTATATATTCTCTGCTCTCTATTACACAATGTAGGAAAACATAGCGCCCCTCTTCATCAGTGCTGGCCATCCTGCAAGTAAACCCCACTCCCCCTTTTACCAGGATTGTCACCCCTCTTGAATACGATGTGTGAACTGAGTTGAATTGATGTTGAAATTTCCTATATGGAATCTGTGTTTTACTGTCATTTGTAAAATGGGTTTCCTGTAAGCAAATTAATCCTACCTTGTACCCTTCTAATGCGTCAAAAACAACTGCTCTTTTAGCTGGTGTCCCTATCCCACGGACATTCCAAGATCCTATTTTCAATGTTCTACTCATTTATACATACATTTATATATTTATACATTTCGTGATCCGAGATCTCTCTGTGGTAGTGTTATTTATAGATTCAGTGCACATAACAAACTGGTCATCTAGTGAATTATCTTTTATATTCCATACCATTTTGCTCAACCCCTTGTGATATAGTATCCGTGTTTTTCTGTTTATTGCCACCCTTTGTGCTAATTGTGTGTATCTTTCGCTTATCTACTTTATACTGAATCCCGTCTCTTGCCCCAAGTGTGTCTCACCATTATAAATCTCCCTTCGCCCCTCCCCCCACCCCTCTTCCCCCACCTTCCTAGGTATCCCCTGAGGGCTAAGTTGGTGACCGGTTCCACTACTACCATTCTTTCATTCATTCTCCCCTCCTCCCCCCTCCTACCACCCCCTTTTCCAATCATACCGTTCCTCCATTCGTGTGACCTATTCCTCTCATTGAGTAGGTGCTCCCCTCCCACTCCCCCCTTCATAGTGTGTTTAATTTAATTTTAAATTGAACCCATAATCCCCCCCTTCACTACTTGAAATTTATGTGTTCCCTGCTTCCCCTATTGGTAATTGATCTTTTTTATCCTCCAGCCATATCGCCGCTGCCTCCGGCGTGTCAAAGAAAAAAGATCTACCCATCGCTGACACCCGTAGGCGCGCCGGGTACAATAAACCATAAGAAAGATTAATCTTTTGCATTTTACGTTTAACCTCGATAAAGCCAGCCCTCTGCTTCTGAAGCTGAGGGGAGAAATCAGGATAGAATGAAACCCTAGAGCCTTCAAAAAAAATATTTCCCATCTCTCTGCTCTTTCTCAATAAAGTCTCTTTATCCCGGTGGTTCAAAAATTTTAAGAGCATCGATCTCGGGCGACCTCCTGAGGGAGGTGGTTTAAAGGGGACTCTATGTGCTCGTTCTATAATAAACGCCTGTGAAAAAGTCTCTTTTCCAAATACTTTTATAAACCAGTTTTCTAGAAATTCTATCGGCTGGGACCCCTCACTTTTTTCTGGGAGCCCCAACAGCCTAATATTGTCCCTCCGGAGTCTGTTCTCAATTTCATCCACTTTTTCCTCTATTTTGTCCGTTTGTGCCTTCAGATCCTTAGCATCTTGTTTGATGGGGTGCAATTCGTCCTCTATTTGGGATATCCTCCCCTCCGCCTCCAGTATCCTTTCGTTAGTTTTCTGAAGTTCCTGTCTCACCGAGACCAACTCTTCTTTTATACCTTTCATTTGATTACATACCTCCCCCAGTGTTCTTTTGCATTCGTTCACCACCAGGAATACATCTTTAATTGTTGGAACTTCTTCTGGTGGAATATTTACTGTTGAGTCCGTCTCTACTGCAGCTGGATTCTTATTAATGGTGGTTTTGGTTGCCGCCCCCCCTCCTGGCCCTTGGCTTCTTCTATCTGCGTTTGTTTTCCCTGAGGCTTGGGATGCCTGAGAGGGGCCGCTTTTACTGGGGGTTTGCTCTGCTGCGTGGGCATATTTTTCCAATTTAGCTGCTGCCGCTGCCGCTATCCCCCCCCTTGTCCTTTGCTGATCTTAATGATTGTGGACCCAACATTGCTTTTGAGAAAGGGGTCACAAAAAAAAAAAATGAACGTTTCGGTTTTAAAAATGGGGGGTGTGGCTGTACAAAGAGCTCCAGAATATACCGTCCGTCCAAACAAAAAGAAAAAGGAAAAAGGAGGCAGTCAGGGGATTGATACGCAAAGAGTTTTGTGATACCCTTCATCTGAGTTGTATTGCAGTTGTGTTGGATTAAATTACTCTCAATACCTGTGTATTGTTCTTCAGTTTCTTACTCAGGGGGGCTAAGATACAACAGTACTGCTTAGTGTGACTTTAAATATCAATCAGTTCATCCATTAGAAATTAGCCATTAGCCATCCATTAGCCAACTATTAGCCATTAGCAATTGATTACTGAGTTCTATATAGAGTATGTCAATGTTACTATATCTACAATTGATTTGGCTTTAAGTACTGTTCCACAGGTATCGTTTTAGATGTAGGGTTCCATGTACATTATGTCAGTATCACAGTATCACAGTCTTTATAAATGGTTACTCACTCTGTTCCATACTGCCGTCCCCGGGTTCTCATATGTTGCAGAAACTGTAAGCTGTGGGTTGTAGGCTGCCCCCTGTGTTGAAACCCTTCCCTGCTCACGCTGCTGGAACGCTGCTGGAACTTGGGAGCGCGTCCTGTCCTTCCTTGCAACAATACTTCGGCAGGATATCGGGTAGGAAGAATGCTCGGATGACCAGGATATCGGGGTACTGGGGGTGGAGGAGGGAAGCCTCCAGGGGACCCCCCGTGTTTCCACGTCACCGTCACTGTCACCACCTTCACCTCTCTTTCCCCACTCTCCGAGCAAAGCACTCCGGCGTTTGCTTGGCCGGTCACGTGATTTGGTCAGCTGACCGCCGTCCCCCTGTCGGATCCTAAGGCTGCAGCTGAGATTCCTCTGTTAGCCTTCCTCCATCCAAGAATCGTGAGGAGGGCTCTGGAAGCTCCAGGGGGCTCGGGGATGACCCCGTTCAAACACTGTTCCCGTGTGCACTCCCGCACACCGCGGCTCTCGCTGGGGGGTAAATCCGCGCAATTGTCATCCGCGATTGGCAACGACTCAGGCAGGGTTAGCTGGTTTAGCACGGGCTTCAAGCAAGTGGGGGATTGCTAGGGGTTTCATCCGTCTATAGGAGAGGTAGGGCCGTGGAAGGCGCGGCACACCTCATCTCACATACCCTCCTCTCTCCGCTCACTCCACGCTCCACACACCTGCATCCGGCCCCGCCCTCTGGCATCTGCATGAGTATGAGTGACAGCATACTTTAGGTGTGGCCGGACCAGAGTATTGTAGAGCTGGAGAATTATCTTTTTGTCTCAGGAGTTAATCATCTTTTTAATGCATGCCAATATTCTGTTTGCTTTGTTAGCAGCAGCTTGGCATTGCAAGCCATTGCTGAGCCTATCATCTACTAGGACCCACAGGTCATTTTCCATCCTAGATTACTCCAAAGGTTCTCCTGCCAGTATATAGATTGCATTCATATTTTTGCCACCCAAATGCATTATTTTACATTTTTATATATTAATTTGTTCATATCTTTTTGCAAGGTTTCCATATCCTGCAGTTATTGCAATGCTTAGTTTAGTATCATCCGCAAATGCAGAGATTGAACTGTTTACCCCATCCTCCAGGTCATTTATAAACAAATTTAATTAGGATTGGTTCCAGCACAGAACCCTGGGGGACCCCACTACCCACCCCGGACCATTTTGAGTATTCCCCATTTATCACCACCCCCTGAACTCACCCTTAAGCCAGTTTTCAATCCTTATACTCACCCACTGGCACATGCCAACAAACCTTATTTTGTTCAGTAAGAGTTTATGGGGAACTGCGTGAAATGCTTTTGCAAAATCCAGATACACTATGTTTACGGGCCTTCCTTTATCTAGATGGCAACTCACCTCCTCATAGAAGGTTAATAAATAGGTTTGGCAAGAACGATTTTTCATGAATCCATGCTGATTACTGCTAATGATACCGTTCTCCGTACTAAAATCTTGTATATAGTCATGTTAGGCTAACTGGTCTGTAATTCCCGGGGATGTATTTTGGGCCCTTTTTAAATATTGGTGCTACATTGGCCTTTCTCCAATCAGCTGGTACCATTCCAGTCAGTAGACTCTCAGATAGGCGGCGTACACACGACCGAGGTTCTCGCTGGAAACCAGCGAGAACCTCGCTGGAAGCTGCATTCCAGCGAGGACCACGGCCGTGTGTACGCTCTCGGCTCTCTATTTGCTCGACGGCCCGCCTGGATGAATGGCTGGTTGCCATTCCCGACGGGCGGGTCGCCGATTTCGACGGCCGGCAGGGAACCTTGACGGGCAGAACGATGTGTTCTGCCCGTCGAGGTTCTCTGCCGTGTGTACACGGCCTAAGAATTAGGAACAATGGTCTGGCAATTACTTGACTGTGTTCCCTAAGTACCCTCGGGTGCAAGCCATCTGGTCCTGGTGTTTTATTAATTTTAATTCTGTCCTCTGTTAACCAATAGAATATCCTGGCAGAGAAAATTTGTCTGTTCACACTTTTAGCATGTATGGAGGAACCTTTTCAGCTGGATATGCAATAATAGAATTTTGTTCACAATCATTTTAACCACTTCCCCACCGCGCCAGAAGCATTTTACTGCTACGGCGTGGTGGAGTTGCTTTGACACGACGTCCCTGGGACGTCCTCGTGCACTTCCGCGATTGCGCGTCCCCTGGGACGCGCTCGCGAAAGTGTCCATGCTCGCCGGGTCTAGAAGACCCGGCCCATCACGGATCACGGTAAATTGCCGCTGATATCGGCCGTTTACCACGTGATCGCGCCGTCGAATGACGGCGCGATCACTTGTAAACAAACCAGCGTCATTTGATGACGCCGGTTCCTCCCTCTCCTCGCTCTCCTCTCTGTACAGTGTGCGAGGAGAGGGGGGGGGAGCGGGGTGTCAGCAGCTGAGCTGTGGCTGGATCTGTGACAAATGCAGTCACAGATCCAGCCATCCCTCAAAACATCCCAGCTCTGCAATCCCCTAGTACCCTGCAATCCCCAGTACCCAGCAATCCCCCAGTACCCAACAATACCCCACAATACCCCAGTACCCAACAATACCCCACAATACCCCAGTACCCAACAATACCCCACAATACCCCAGTACCCAACAATACCCCAGTACCCAACAATACCCCAGTACCCAACAATACCCCACAATACCCCAGTACCCAACAATACCCCAGTACCCCACAATACCCCAGTACCCCACAATACCCCAGTACCCGGCAATACCCCAGTACCCGGCAATACCCCAGTACCCGGCAATGCCCCAGTACTCGGCAATGCCCCAGTACCCAACAATACCCCAGTACCCAACAATACCCCAATACTCAGCAATGCCCCAGTACTCAACAATACCCCAATACTCAACAATACCCCAATACTCAACAATACTCAACAATACCCCAATACTCAACAATACCCCAGTACTCAACAATACCCCAATACTCGGCAATACCCCAATACTCTGCAATACCCCAATACTCGGCAATTCCCCTAATACTCGGCAATACCCCAATACTCTGCATGATACTTTGCAATACCCCAATACTCGGCAATACCCCAATACTCGGCAATACCCCAATACTCAACAATACCCCAGTACTCAACAATACCCCAGTACTCAACAATACCCCAATACTCGGCAATACCCCAATACTCGGCAATACCCCAATACTCGGCAATACCCCAATACTCTGCATGATACTTTGCAATACTCCAATACTCGGCAATACCCCAATACTCGACAATACCCCAATACCCTGCATGATACTTTGCAATACCCCAATACTCTGCAATACCCTGCGCGATACTCTGCAATACCGCCTATGGGGATTTTTAAGTAGCGAGGTTTGGCGCCATTCCACGAGTGTGCGCAATTTTGAAGGGTGACATGTTGGGTATCTATTTACTCGGCGTAACTTCATCTTTCACATTATGAAAAAAAAATGGGCTAACTTTACTGTTTTGTTTTGTTTTAAGCACAAAACAGTTTTTTAAAAAACACGCGTTCAATAAATTTCTGCGAAAATACCGTGCGAGATAAAACGTTGTAACGGCCGCCATTGTATTCTCTAGGGTCTTTGCTAAAAAAGAATATATAATGTTTTGGGGTTCTATGTAATTTTCTAGCAAATAAATGATGATTTTTCCATGTAGGAGAAATGTCAGGAGAAATGTCAGAATTGGCCTGGGTGTTCCAGAACGCCTGATGGCGCTCCCTGCATGTTGGGCCTCTGTATGTGGCCACGCTGTGTAAAAGTCTCACACATGGGGTATCGCCATACTCGGGAGGAATAGCAGAATGTGTTTTGGGGTGTAATTTGTGGTATGCATATGCTGTGTGTGAGAAATAACCCACTAATATGACAGAAACAAGTTTTTTTTGTTTTTTTACAGAATTTTCAGTCGTTTTTCTTTTATAGCGCAAAAAATAAAAAACCCAGAAGTGATCAAATACCACCAAAAGAAGGCTCTATTTGTGTGAAAAAAAGGACAAAAATTTCAAATGGGTAGAATGTTGTATGACTGAGTAATTGTCATTCAAATTGTGAGAGCACCGAAAGCTGAAAATTGGTCTGGTTAGGAAGGGGGTTTAAGTGCCCAGTGGTCAAGTGGTTAAGAATGTTTGTTTGATTTTCTAATCGTTAATGGGGTCAAATAGATTTTAAAGGAAGATGATGGGACTTTAAAAAAGGTCAAAAATAATAATTAAGCAAAATATGAAAAATTACAAATTTTATTGATCAACATTTTTTCTTTAAAACAACATACTGTATACATAAAAAACATATTGGCCAACTTCCGGTTCCGGCGCCGCATGGAGTAGCTGTGTGCTCACTCAGCTCCCGCACACAGGCTCCTAATTTCGTCTATAAAACCCTGCAGACCCGCCACCGACCCCTGGGAGAACCATCTGCCATCCCCCCAGACCAGGATGGACAGATTCCTGGAAAAAAACGGCGGCACGATCGTGCGCCACCGCTGCGGCGCGGACTGGGCAGCCGCAAATCGAGGCTCCGGCTTCGGCCTACACGGACCCGGTCGTGGATCCGATCGTAGAAACAGCGCCTGCTATGGAGGTGAGCGTAACACCAGCCCCTCCAACCACCCCTCAGACTGTCCACAACTCCTCACGCCCCACGCCCATACCAGAGATTCGAGTCCTTGGCATTCATTTCGGCCCGGGTGATTATCCCAAGCTAAACAAGGAGCGCAGGCTGGTGAGTGCCACTCAGAAGGTAAAGGCCTGGAAAGGTTGGAATTTTTCCCTGAGGGAAAGGGTAAGCTTGGTCAAGACGTACTTATTGCCTGAGTTTCTCTTTGTAAGCTACGTGTGTCTTTTGCCAGCATCTCTCTATGCTCGGGTCTATGGTCTGTTCTTCCTGCTGTTGTGGGGAAACAGACTGAACCTGATCAAGAGGGAGGTCACATACCGCCAGCGAAGGCAAGGTGGGTTGGACATGGTCAACCCGGTGGTGTTCTTCATCATCTTTTTTGTAAAGTACAACTTGCAGTCCATCTTTGTGGACGCGCCTTCCTGGTGGGAATGTTCATGCAAGGACTGGCTCTTGCTGTTCTTGAGGGAGTGGGGGAGGGGGGAGGCCTGGCAATCTGAGAAGATCGCATGGGTATCTCCCATCCTACGTCCCCTAGGCATTGAAGGTACTGAGGCAGTGGCGGATAACTGCCCTTGAGGTGGGCTCTCTGGGTCGGCGTGAGCTGTACCTGAGGGTCATGGCCTCGGACATTTTGAAACCCCTGTCTTTAAGGGACTGTCCTGAGAGGGTCCTCACGGAGGGGTTAGCCCTCTTGAGTTCTTCCAGAATTCCGAATAAATTTTGGGATCTTGCATGGAGGTCGAAAAAGACACAAAGAAGGGTTCCCCAAATGGGCTTTTAGGCAGCAATATAAAGAATATAGAAGTATTGTATAGGTTATATAAAGCAGTATTTATTGCCAAAATCCCCGGTAACCACATGAGTTAGAACAAGTTGGAACATTTGTATAAATAAAATAAAATAAAGGTCAACATTCCTGAATACAGTGTGCATAGAAAATACATATACAGTTTTGTATCGTTGAGCCCCGACGCGTTTCGACCAATCCGGTCTCTTCAGGGGGCAAAAATGTTTCTAGAAAATAATAATATTAAGGTATGAATTCAAAGTAAGTACATAACATCATATAAAACAATAAAATATGCATGGAGGTCGTTCCACGGACGACTATACGTCCGTGCAAATCTCAAGTATCTGAACCTAGGGGACAGGGGCTGTGCCCGGCGGGAATGTGGAGGGACATTGGAGACCATGGACCATTTTCTGGTCCAATGTCCCTTCAACATGGAGGTTCTCACGGGGGTAGGGGGTGCCATTGGCTACCCCCGCTTTCCGGCCCTGACCTATGCTGAGCGAGTGTACGGTGACTTTGGGGTGAGGTGTGCCCATTTATGGAGGGGGTTCCTCTTCCAGCCCCCTTAGGTCACGACTCTGCCCCTCTCCATAGGTAGGGGCAACTATTCTTTTCACCCCCTTAGATTTTGTTTGCAGAGTACTTTTTGAAATAAGGCTACAGACATGTCTGACTATCATGTTCTCGCTCATACGTGGGTTGTAGGTATTTGTTGTTATGGTGGTGGGGTGTGTTGTGGGTTGGCGATGATCTGGACAGTAGTGGTTTCTATGGACTTTAATATCTCCCTACTGTACCAGTGAGCCGTTTTAAGTTGATTTTGTTCTTTTGTTGGCAATGATCTGGACAAGCCTTTCTGATGGACTATAAAGACTTTCTCTTGTACCAGTGAGCCTGTTGTAAATACCCGTTCTGATGTTTGTTTTTTTTTGTTTTTTTTTGCAGTTATTTTCTTGGGGGGGTGGAGGTTGGTGGTATGATGATTTGTGATTGTTGTTTGTTTTGTGTTATTTTGTATATAACACTTGTATAGCACTCTGGTGTCCACTAGGGACAAAATCCTGTCTGTGCATGAGGTGGTGGGCGATATCTTTCGGGAGTTGGTGAAGGTGCGGGATCTGGAAAGGAGCAGGGTCAGGCCTGAGAGGTGTGCCCATTTATGGAGGGGGTTCCTCTTCCAGCCCCCTTAGGTCACGACTCTGCCCCTCTCCATAGGTAGGGGCAACTATTCTTTTCACCCACTTAGATTTTGTTTGCAGAGTACTTTTTGAAATAAGGCTACAGACATGTCTGACTATCATGTTCTCGCTCATACGTGGGTTGTAGGTATTTGTTGTTATGGTGGCGGGGTGGGTTGGCGATGATCTGGACAGTAGTGGTTTCTATGGACTTTAACATCTCCCTACTGTACCAGTGAGCCGTTTTAAGTTGATTTTGTTCTTTTGTCGGCAATGATCTGGACAAGCCTTTCTGATGGACTATAAAGACTTTCTCTTGTACCAGTGAGCCTGTTGTAAATACCCGTTCTGAGGTTTGTTTTTTTGCAGTTATTTTCTTGTGGGGTGGAGGTTGGTGGTATGATGATTTGTGTTTGTTGTTTGTTTTGTGTTATTTTGTTTATTTTGTATATTTGTTAACTTTTTTTTTGTCGTAGTTATAAATAAAACATTTCCAGACCCATTGTGTAGCTCCTCCCACTGGCAGTAGTTCCAGCTCCTCCCACTCAGCTCATCCAGCTTCCTGCTGGAGAGGAGAGAAGACCTGTCTTCCTGAGACCAGCCACCAGGACCAGCCCCCAGCCCCTGGCCCCGGAAGAGGGGAGGGATGGCCTCCCTCAGCCCGGGAGATGGACCAGCATCTGGCCTCCGGAGGAGGAGCCAGCAGCACCTGCCCTCCAGCCAGACCACCACCACCATCAGCAGCAGGGAGGACCGTCTCTTCCTAGGGACCCAGGAAGGACTTTCTGATTGGACCGCTCCCCAACCAGGTGAGACAGAGGCGAAAGCTAGGAAGAGGCGGGATAAGATCAAATCCCTGCTGGTGAGGATATCCCAGGCCGGCATGGAAAAAATGGCAACTCTCGCAGGCCTGAGGGACAAGAGGGACAGGTGCTCTAGCAGCAAGAGGTCAGAGTTTAGGGAGGCCATCAAGACCTTGCAACTTGAAGTGAAGGAGATTTGGGATTATTTGGGGGGCTTTTTTCAACGTGGGACTGGAGAGGTAAGCTTCCTTAAGGAGCTCCGGAAGACCCTCCAGCAGGCCGACGAGGAAGGAAGCCAGGCGGTGAGGAGGAGTGGGCGGTCAAAAAAGGGGTCCCAACCCTCCAAGCAGCCAGGGAAGTCAGGAGAGCCTGGGTGCAGTGGGGGGGGGTGTGAGTGCCGGTTGCGCAGGGCCCAGTAAGGCCATAAAACCAGGGGAGGGTTCCCAGGAGCCGATCCAGGAGGCCGCCGGGCCCAAGTGCCGCCGGAGGTACCCCCCCCCCCCCGGCGTCTTCAGGTCAGCGTGCCCAGGCTCCCTCAGGATGGCCACGCTGCTGCTGCTGCTGTGGAAGCCCGCTGTGTGCCTGTCTCAAGGACCCCCCAGCCTGCAGTAGAGCGGGAGGACCTGGCAAGTGCAGCGCCAGTGACTGCTCCTGCGGCTAGTGAGCCATCGGGTGAGAGGCAGGTGCATGGCGGTGAAGTAAGAGTTCAGACAGCAGCAGGAAAAATACTTGTTTGCAGTGTGGCCAAGATGGCGCCGGCTGCTGGGGGAGGAGCAGCTGAGGCCACATTCCCCAGTGCGAACCAGCCCCTTTTTAGGGAAGGGGGATGTGGCCAGCTCCCATCCACCATCAGGGACCCAGAGGTGACCGCCCGCGAACCGGAAGTGATCCCCGCGACCTGAAGTGCACCCCCGCGAACCGGAAGTGACCCTCCCGCGGCCGAAAGTGACCCCCCCGCGAATTTGCGGCTGGTGTCACCGGCTTGGAGGACCTGGGGGATGGGGGTGCGGGGGTGCCCAGTCCCGGATGCTGCAGCAGGCACCCCCGGCAGGCTATGGACGGTATGGACGTTATAGTCAAGGACGGGTTTATGGACAGTATGCTGCCTACCCCCCAGGTCCACATGGACACTACCACAGGCCCCGAGGGGCTCCCTGCAGCACAGGCGGGGTGGGGGGAATGTCAGGTGGGACCCCTCCCGGTGGACTGTGCAGCCTATGACTTTATCCGGCAGTTGGAGGGGTCCCAGGGGGGCATCCCCCAATACGGGTTGAGTCCCAAGGGGCTGGTGAGGTCGCAGAGGGGTCTGGGTGGAGGAGTTTGGTGGGAGAGGTACCACCCTCTGCTGCGGCCCTGGGGGAGGAGCCTGGAGTCAGGCCAAGGGTGGTGGGTCAGGGTAGGTCAGCGGGGGTGGGCGTAACACCACCGGCAGGCATGGGGGCCCCCCCGTCCCCCCCCACTTCTGGGGGTGCTAGGGGGGTGCCCCACTTCCGGAGAACATATTTTGGGGGTCTCCGGAGGCCAACCTGTTGTCTGCCCTTAAGGGGGGCCGCTCTTTTGCCCAGGTGGTTGGCTCTCGTACCTCTCTGGACCATCTGTAGAGCCGGTTTGGCGCCCAGAATTTCCGCGCCCCCCCCCTGCTGACCAGGAGAGGACGCAGGGGTCGGCGTGGACGAGGGGTACAGGTGGTCCAGAGAGGAGACGCAGGAATGTTGTCCAGCTCCGGTACGAGGGTCCAGACCCCTGCCCCGCCCAAGGTGAGGTAGTGGGCCTGGTACTCTCCTTGGGTTTTGGGGTGGGTGACCTTTTTGCTGTCATCCACCCCACCAACACACGGGAGTTTGATATACGTTTTTTGTCACTCCCGTGTTAATGGAACGCTTCATCACCAACTTTGGGTTGGTGAGGGGCGTTGACCCTTGGAGGAGGTACAGGCTCATTCCCATCTCCAGGCAGGAGGAGGTTAAGAACATCACCATCCTGGTGAGGAATGAGTCGCTCCCTCCGGAGGACATTGCCACCTGGCTCGGGAGGTACGGTGGTCTGGTCAGATGTGGCCGGTGCCACGAGTTTGGCCACCTGTTCGAGTCATGTGGGAAGATATGCTGCAACTTGTGTGGTGAGATGGGGCACCCATTTAGCAGGTGCCCTAAAGCATATCGGGGTTCTTCCTCTGGGTGGGGACCTCCCAGGCCAGGAGCGGCCGAAGCCCCCCGGCAAATGATGGCCGGGGGGTGGGGATCCTGGATCCCCTAGTACTGCTCCGGAGGGACCAACAGGCCCATTGCCTCAAAGAAGGCGGAGCAGGCGTGGGCGAGGGGCTCCCCCCGGGGGACACAGGCTCGGTTGGTCAGGAGGCTTCCGATCCTCCGGAAGGCGGAGCCGGTGGGGAGGAGTCGGAGGCCTGGGGGTTCCGGGCCTGAGGGTTCGGGGCCCTGGCCTTCCCCTCCTTTTGTTGCAGGGCCGATCCCCATCCCCCTTCCCCCTCCACCTCCTTGCCCTTTCCCCCCCCATCACCTGGCCCTCCATCTGTCTCCCCATGCCCTCCCCCTCCCAAGTCCCGTTCCCCCCCCTCCCCCTTCTTCTTCTCCCCGTCCAGCTAAGTCTGGTCCCCCCCCCCCTGTCTCTGGCCCCCCTCCTGCCTCTTCCATTGCCCCCCTTCTGGACCCTGTGGCCATGGAGACGGAAGCTGCTCGAGCCTTATCCAAGAGGGAAATCTTGAGCAGCGGGTCCGAGGAGGGGGGTGGCGTAGTCACCTCGGAGAGGTGGGAGCAGGTAAGACACAAAAAGAAGGGGAAGGCTGCTAGATCTGGGGGCGGGAAGGCCCCTGTGAAGGGTGGGGTTCCCCCAGGGGCACGAAGTTGGGTTTCCCTGGGGAACCCGTTTGGTATCCTCTCCTCCGAGGAGGAGGGAGTGTAAATATGTAAATATGTTTTGGTGTTTGTAGTATGAAGGAGAACGCGACCACTTTCAATCATTCTGATGGCGGTACCCTCTCCAATACGGCTTGCGACCATTAATGTCGCAAGTATTCGTTCTGTAGGAGCTCGTTTTATGGCCTTTGATTTTCTCAGCCGTGTTGAAGCTGACATTTTGTTTTTGCAGGAGACCTGGCTGGCATCTGTGGCAGAGATGCATCTAGCAAAGAGGGAGTAGAGATGTGGGCCCTCCCTCTGGTCTCTTGCGGCCGAGCCCTGCAGTGGGGTTGCGGTCCTTTTTAAGACTGGTCCGGTGGCTTGCCGTGGAGTGATTGAAGTGGAGATTGGTAGATGTCTGGTGGTGGACGCCGTCGTTAGGGGGCAATTTCTCCGGCTCATTAATTTTTATGGGCCTCAAACTAAGAGGGAGAGGAAGAGCCTCCTTACGGCGGTTAAGCCTTATCTTTTTACGTCCCAGCAGGTGATCTTTGGTGGTGACTTCAATATGATCACTAGGCCCAAAGACCGGGCAGGTGCCACCAACCCTCTGGGATATGATAGTACTTTTTTGAATAGCGTAGTGAGGGAGGCCGGGTTGGTGGATGTGCACGTTCGTCACCTCCCCAACCTCACTGGTTTCACATTTGCCCGAGGTAGTAGTAAGAGTAGATTAGATAGATTTTTTTTTTTTAGGAGAACTCTGCCTGCTCGGCTCCTGAGCTGCAGTCGGTAGAGTTCTCCGATCACTGTATGGTATCTGTGGCCCTGAATGTCGCTGACACTCCTCAGAAAGGGAGGGGTTTGTGGCGCCTGAATGGGTCGCTACTGGAGGATCCTGAGGTTAGGGAAGCCTATGAGATTTTCTACCTGGACCAGACCTCGCTCCTTGAGGGCAACTGCTCCCGCCTTGAGTGGTGGGAAGTAGTTAAAAAGAGGTCTGACGACTTTTTCCGGGAAATCTCTGGGTACAGGGCAGCTTCCAAGTACCAAGCCTACCAGAGGCTATGCAGGCAGCTTGACCGCCTGGTGTCCTCTGGGGGCTCTCGGGAACAGATATCCGGTCTGAAGGCGCAGATGGAGTGTCAGTACGACCGTCTCGCCTCCTTGGTTTTTGAGAGGGATTACGGGAAGTTTATCTCTCCTGATCCCTACAAGAGCTGTGGTGAGGCGGCGAATTCGAAGGTCGTACACGGCCTGAAGGATGCCTCGGGGTCTCTGGTCCGGTCCAGATCGGGGATCCTGGGTGTCGTCAGAGACCACTTTTCGGACCTCCTGAAGAAGCGGCCTCTAGACATGGAGAAAGTCAGGGAATTCCTTGATGAGACCCCGCTGGAAGTGGGGTCTGACCTTCCTGACTCTCTGACAGAAGAGATCTCGGTAGCTGAAGTCGAGCAGGCTATCAGCTCTTTAGCATCTAAAAAGTCGCCTGGGCCGGATGGGCTCACGGCAGAGTTTTACAAAACCTTTAGGAGCTTCTTGGCTCCTCATTTGAGGGATGTGTACCGTGAATGTTTGGCCTATGGCCTGCTGCCTCCCTCAATGAGAAGGTCAGCTCTGATCCTTCTGTCAAAGGGGAAAGATCCGTCTGTGGTGGAGAATTGGCGTCCGATCGCCCTTCTTACCACAGATAGGAAGATACTGGCAAATATCTTGTTTACACGTCTGTCTGCTTTGGCGGGCAGGATGCTGTCTCCCTCTCAGCACTGCACAATTCCTGGCCGGGGCACTTTTAGTGCCGTCCTGAGCGTCCGGGAGGCTGTGGAAAGGTGCAGGGCTGATGGCAGCGAGCGGTATCTGCGTGCACTGGATCAGGCTAAGGCGTTTGATCGGGTGAACCACGAGTACCTTTCGCTGCTTCTGAGGAGATACGGTCTGCCTGATCAATTCGTTTATTGGCTACAGGTATTGTATAGGGGAGCTGAGAGCTTCCCTCTTGTCAACGGTTGGGTGGGTCGGGCCTTTGCTGTGGACACTGGCGTCCGGCAGGGGTGCCCGCTGAGCCCCCTTCTGTACATCTTTGCGGTCGACCCCTTCGTAAGGAGGCTAGACTGCGGGCGTTCCGGTGGGACCTGTCGGGGGTACGGTTTCGGCAGTGAGGGTCGTGGCCTATGCGGTTGATGTCTCGGTGGTGGTATCTGGTCGTGAGGAGGCCCATTATGTGGAATCCCAGATCGGGTGCTACTCTGAGGTGTCGGGCTCGCTGGTCAATTGGGACAAGAGTGAAGTTTTCTGGAGGGGGAGCAGTTCCCCCTTCCGGACGTGTTCCCCACGCCCGTACCAGAGATTCGAGTCCTTGGCATTCATTTTGGCCCGGGTGATTATCCCAAGCTAAATTGGGAGCGCAGGCTGGTGAGTGCCACTCGGAAGGTGAAGGCCTGGAAGGGTTGGAAACTTTCCCTGAGGGAAAGGGTAAGCTTGGTCAAGACGTACTTATTGCCTGAGTTTCTCTTTGTAAGCTACGTGTGTCTTTTGCCAGCATCTCTCTATGCTCGGGTCTATGGTCTGTTCTTCCTGCTGTTGTGGGGAAACAGACTGAACCTGATCAAGAGGGAGGTCACATACCACCAGCGAAGGCAAGGTGGGTTGGACTTGGTCAACCCGGTGGTGTTCTTCATCATCATTTTTGTAAAGCACAACTTGCAGTCCATCTTTGTGGACGCGCCTTCCTGGTGGGAATGATCATGCAAGGACTGGCTCTTGCTGTTCTTGAGGGATTGGGGGGAGGGGGGGAGGCCCGGCAATCTGAGGAGATCGCATGGGTATCTCCCACCCTACGTCCCCCTGGCATTGAAGGTACTGAGGCAGGGTCATGACCTCGGACATTTTGAAGCCCCTGTCTTTAAGGGACTGTCCTGAGAGGATCCTCACCGAGGGGTTACCCCTCTTGAATTCTTCCAGAATTCCGAATAAATTTTGGGATCTTGCATGGAGGTCGTTCCATGGACGACTGTACGTCCGTGCAAATCTCAAGTATCTGAACCTAGGGGACAGGGGCTGTCCCCGACGGGAATGTGGAGGGACATTGGAGACCATGGACCATTTTCTGGTCCAATGTCCCTTCAACATGGAGGTTCTTACGGGGTTAGGGGGTGCCATTGGCTACCCCCGCCTTCCGGCCCTGACCTATGCTGAGCGAGTGTACGGTGACTTTGGGGTCCGCAGGGGTTTTGAGTTATCGTCACTTTATTTAGTCAGCATAGTTGTGCTTTATTACACTTGGCACGCTCGGTGTTTGGTGTCCACTAGGGACCAAATCCTGTCTGTGCATGAGGTGGTGGGCGATATCTTTCGGGAGTTGGTGAAGGTGCGGGACCTGGAAAGGAGCAGGGTCGGGCCTGAGAGGTGTGCCCATTTATGGAGGGGGTTCCTCTTCCAGCCCCCTTGGGTCACGACTCTGCCCCTCTCCATAGGTAGGGGCAACTGTTCTTTTCACCCCCTTAGATTTTGTTTACAGAGTACTTTTTGAAATAAGGCTACAGACATGTCTAACTATCATGTTCTCGCTCATACGTGTGTTGTAGGTATGTGTTGTTATGGTGGTGGGATGTGTTGTGGGTTGGTGATGATCTGGACAGTAGTGGTTTCTATGGACTTTAATATCTCCCTACTGTACCAGTAAACCGTTTTAAGTTGGTTTTGTTCTTTTGTTGGCAATGATCTGGACAAGCTTTTCTGATGGACTATAAAGACTTTCTCTTGTACCAGTAAGCCTGTTGTAAATACCCTTTCTGATGTGTTTTTTTTTTTCGCAGTTATTTTCTTGGGGGGTGGAGGTTGGTGGTATGATGATTTGTGTTTGTTGTTTGTTTTGTGTTATTTTGTTTATTTTGTATATTAACTTTTTTTTTGTCGTAGTTACTAATAAAAAAAATTCCAGACCCATTGTGTAGCTCCTCCCAGTGGCAGTAGTTCCAGCTCCTCCCACAGTATTCAGTTTGCTTCCTGCTGGAGAGGAGAGAAGACCTGTCTTCCAGAGACCAGCCACCGGGACCAGCCTCCAGCCCCTGGCCCCGGAAGAGGGGAGTGATGGCCTCCCTCAGCCCGGGAGGTGGACCAGCATCCGGCCTCCGGAGGAGCCAGCAGCACCTGCCCTCCAGCCAGACCACCACCACCATCAGCAGGGAGGACCGTCTCTTCCTAGGGACCTAGGAAGGACTTTCTGATTGGACCGCTCCCCAACCAGGTGAGACAGAGGCGAATACTAGGAAGAGGCGGGATAAGATCAAATCCCTGCTGGTGGGGATATCCCAGGCCTGCGTGGAAAAAATGGCAACTCTCGCAGGCCTGAGGGACAAGAGGGACAGGTGCTCTAGCAGCAAGAGGTCGGAGTTTAGGGAGGCCATCAAGACCTTGCAACTTGAAGTGAAGGAGATCTGGGATTATTTGGGGGCTTTTTTCAACGTGGGGCTGGAGAGGTGAGCTTCCTTGAGGAGCTCCGGAAGACCCTCCAGCAGGCCGACGAGGAAGGAAGCCAGGCGGTGAGGAGGAGTGGGTGGTCAAAAAAGGGGTCCCAACCCACCAAGCAGCCAGGGAAGTCAGGAGAGACTGGGTGCAGTGGGGGGGGGGGTGTGAGTGCCGGTTGCGCAGGGCCCATGTAAGGACATAAAACCTGGGGGGGGTTCCCAGGAGTCGATCCCTCGGTCCGTGAAAGGGGCTGGGGGGTTGGCCAAGTCTGGGGACCCCAATGATCCAGGAGGCCGCCGGGCCCAAGTGCTGCCGGAGGTACCCCCCCCGGCGTCTTCAGGGAAGCGTGCCCAGGCTCCCACAGGATAGTCACACTGCCACTGCTGAGGCCCACCATGTGTCAGCCTCCATGACTCCTCAGCTTGCGGAAGAGCGGGAGGATCTGGCAGTGAAAGGGCCAGGGACTGCTCCTGCAGCTGCTATGCCACCAGGAGAGAGGCAGGTACATGGTGGAAGCATTTTGTTAAAGTCATCATCAGGCAAACAGCTTGTGTGCAGTGTGGCCAAGATGGCGGTGGCTGCTGGGGGAGGAGCATCTGAGAGCTCTCGGGACCCGGAAGTGACCATGCCGCGACCGGAAGTGACCATGCCGCGACCGGAAGTGACCATGCCGCGACTGGAAGTGACCATGCCGCGACCGAAAGTGACCATGCCGCGACCGGAAGTGACCCCCCCCCGCAAATTTGCGGCTGTTGGCAGCGGCTTGGAGGACCTGGGGGATGAGAGGCCGGGGGTGTGGGGGTGCCCAGTCCCGGATACTACAGCGGGTTCCTCCAGGCATCCTCGGCCCATAAAGGACGGCATAGTGGACGGTATAGTGGACGGTATGTCATCTGCTCCCCAGGTCCCCATGGAAATCAGCATGAGCCCCGATGGGCTTCCAGCAGCACAGGCGGGGTGGGGGGATTGTCAGGTTGGGCCCCTCCCGGAGGGCAGTGCTGCGTATGATTATATTCGCCAGCTGGAGGGGTCCCAGGGAGGCATACCCCCAAGTGTGCGGGTAAAGTCCCAGGGGGCAGGGGAGGTTGTTGAGGGGTCTGGGTGGCCGGCGGAATGGGGGAGTTTGATAGGGGATGTACCTCCCTCTGCTGTGGCCCCCGGGGGGAGGGGCCTATTGTGAGGCCAAAGGTAGTGGGTCAGGGTACTCGGGGTGGGTCAGCAGGGGTAGGTGCAACACCACCGGCAGGGATGGGGGGCCCCCCGTCCCCCCCCACTTCTGGGGGTGCTGAGGGGGTTCCCCGCTTCCGAAGAACATCTTTCGGTGGTCTCCAGAGGCCAACCTGTTGTCTGCCCTGAAGGGGGGCCGCTCCTCGTGCCTCTCTGGACCATCTGTACAGCCGGTTTGGCGCCCAGAATTTCCACGCCCCCCCTGCTGACCATGAGAGGACGCAGGGTTCGGCGTGGACGAGGGGTACAGGTGGTCCAGAGAGGAGACGCAGGAATGTTGTCCAGTTCTGGTACGAGGGTCCAGACCCCTGCCCCGCCCGAGGTGAGGTGGTGGGCCTGGTACTCTCCTTGGGTTTTGGGGTGGGTGACCTTTTTGCTGTCATCCACCCCACCAACACGCGGGAGTTCGATATAAGTTTTGTCACTCCTGTGTGTATGGAATGCTTCATCACCAACTTTGGGTTTGTGAGGGGCGTTGACCCTTGGAAGAGGTACAGGCTTATTCCCATCTCCAGGCAGGAGGAGGTTAAGAACATCACCATCCTGGTGAGGAATGAGTCGCTCCCTCCGGAGGGCATTGCCACCTGGCTCGGGAGGTACGGGCAGTTGCAGACCCCCCTGAGAAAGAACCTTGATGAGCGCAGGGTCTGGACCGGAGCTTGGTTGACCAGGATCCGGCTCAAGAGGGAGGGCAGTGTTGCCCACCTCCCTGGCAGCGCCTTCTTAGGCAGAGACCGGATCCTGGCCTTCTACCCGGGACAGCCCCGTTGTTGCTTCAAGTGCGGCAGCCCGACCCACATGAGCTCGGACTGCACGGTGGTCAGATGTGGCCGGTGTCACAAATTTGGCCACCTGTCCGAGTCATGTGGGGAGATATGCTGCAACTTGTGTGGTGAGATGGGGAACCCGTTTAGCAGGTGCCCCAAAGCATATCGGGGTTCTTCCTCAGGGGGGGACCTCCCGGGCCGGGAGCGGCCGAAGCTCCCCCGGTGAGTGATGGCCAGGGGGGTGGGGATCCTGGAGCCCCTAGTGACCAACAGGCCCATTGCCTCAAAGAAGGCGGAGCAGGCGTGGGCGAGGGCCCCCCCCCCCAGGGGACACAGGCTCGGTTGGTCAGGAGGCTCCCGATCCTCCGGAAGGTGGAGCCGGTGGGGAGGAGTCGGGGAGGCCTGGGGGTCCCGGGCCTGAGGGTCCGGGGCCCTGGCCTTCCCCTCCTTTTGTTTCAGGGCCGATCCCGATCCCCATTCCCCCTCCTCGCCATTGCCCCCCTCCTCCATCTGTTCCATCTGCCTCCCCATGCACCCCCCCTCATCTTCCCACTCCCCCCTCGATACCCGTTTGGTATCCTCTCCTCCTCCTCGGACTCCGAGGAGGAGGGAGTGTAAATATGTAAATATGTTTTGGTGTTTGTAGTATGAAGGAGAACGTGACCACTTTCAATCATTCTGATGGCGGTACCCTCTCCAATACGGCTTGCGACCATTAATGTCGCAAGTATTCGTTCTGTAGGAGCTTGTTTTATGGCCTTTGATTTTCTCAGCCGTGTTGAAGCTGACATTTTGTTTTTGCAGGAGACCAGAATGGTATCTGTGGCAGAGATGCATCTAGCAAAGAGGGAGTGGAGATGTGGGCCCTCCCTCTGGTCTCTTGCGGCCGAGCCCTGCAGTGGGGTTGCGGTCCTTTTTAAGACTGGTTCGGTGGCTTGCCGGCGAGTGATTGAAGTGGAGATTGGTAGATGTCTGGTGGTGGACGCCGTCGTGAGGGGGCAATTCCTCCGGCTCATTAATTTTTATGGGCCTCAAACCAAGAGGGAGAGGAAGAGCCTCCTTACGGCAGTTAAGCCTTATCTTTTTACGTCCCAGCAGGTGATCTTTGGTGATTTCAATATGATCACTAGGCCCAAAGACCGGGCAGGTGCCGCCAACCCTCTGGGAAATGATTGTACTTTTTTGAATAGCGTAGTGAGGGAGGCCGGGTTGGTGGATGTGCACGTTCGTCACCTCCCCAACCTCACTGGTTTCACATTTGCCCGAGGTAGTAGTAAGAGTAGATAGGTTTTTTTGTTTTAAAGGAGGACTCTGCCTGCTCGGCTCCTGAGCTGCAGTCGGTAGAGTTCTCCGATTACTGTATGGTATCTGTGGCCCTGAATGTCGCCAACACTCCTCAGAAAGGGAGGGGTTTGTGGCGCCTGAATGGGTCGCTACTGGAGGATCCTGAGGTTAGGGAAGCCTATGAGGTTTTCTTCCTGGACCAGACCTCGCTCCTTGAGGGCAACTGCTCCCGCCTCGAGTGGTGGGAAGTAGTTAAAAAGAGGTCTGGCGACTTTTTCCGGGAAATCTCTGGGCACATGGCAGCTTCCAAGTACCAAGCCTACCAGAGGCTACGCAGGCAGCTTGACCGCCTGGTGTCCTCTGGGGGCTCTCGGGAACAGATATCCGGTCTGAAAGCGCAGATGAAGGAGTGTCAGTACGACCGTCTCCCTGAACTATGTACTGGACATACACAGTAGATCACAGGTAACAGGTGGAGTGCTGGTGAAATAGGCAGAGTCACCTTTATATTGCTGTCCCTATAGAAGATAGCTGGAACCTCTCCCTGAACTATGTACTGGACACACACAGTAAATCACAGGTAACAGGTGGAGTGCTGTAACAGGTGGAGTGCTGGTGAAATAGGCAGAGTCACCTATATATTGCTGTCCCTATAGAAAATAGCTGGAACCTCTCCCTGAACTATAACATGCAGATCTCACAGAAATAAACAGTGCTGGTGAAGATTTCTGAAGCAGCATACACCTATCTTACACTGTCCCTCAATCAACAGCAGCCTCTCCCTACACTAGCTAATGCAGAGTGATGAGCCCTAAACGATGTAATGCACAGTCCCTAAACGAAAAGATGCAGATCTCACAGAAATAAATAGTGCAGTTGTAGATTGCTGAAGCAGGATAAACCTCTGTCCTCTGGGGGCTCTCGGGAACAGATATCCGGTCTGAAAGCGCAGATGAAGGAGTGTCAGTACGACCGTCTCCCTGAACTATGTACTGGACACACACAGTAGATCACAGGTAACAGGTGCAGTGCTGGTGAAATAGGCAGAGTCACCTATATATTTCTGTCCCTATAGAAAATAGCTGGAACCTCTCCCTGAACTATGTACTGGATACACACAGTCGATCACAGGTAACAGGTGGAGTGCTGGTGAAATAGGCAGAGTCACCTATATATTGCTGTCCCTATAGAAGATAGCTGGAACCTCTCCCTGGACTATGTACTGGATACACACAGTAGATCATAGGTAACAGGTGGAGTGCTGGTGAAATAGGCTGAGTCACCTATATATTGCTGTCCCTATAGAAAATAGCTGGAACCTCTCCCTAAACTATAATATGCAGATCTCACAGAAATAAACAGTGCTGGTGAAGATTTCTGAAGCAGCATACACCTATCTTACACTGTCCCTCAATCAACAGCAGCCTCTCCCTACACTAGCTAATGCAGAGTGATGAGCCCTAAACGATGTAATGCACAGTCCCTAAAAGAAAAGATGCAGATCTCACAGAAATAAATAGTGCAGTTGTAGATTGCTGAAGCAGGATAAACCTATCTGACACTGTCCCTCAATCAGCAGCAGCAGCCTCTCCCTACACTAGCTAAAGCAAAGTGACGAGCTGTGCTGTGTGCCTCTATCTGATATAGAGGCCAGTCACATTCTGGGTCACATGCTGCACTGGCCAATCACAGCTATGTCATTAGTAGGCATGGCTGTGATCACTTCCTAGTCACTGCTGTAAAACGAATGGCGATTGGCTGCTGTGCAGCGCGCCATAACATAGCCGAACTCCGAACCCGAACTTTTTCCAATTATTCGGGTTCGGGTACAAAAAAAAAAACAGTCAGTACCAAACCCGAACTTTACAGTTCGGGTTCGCTCAGCCCTACTTTAGACAAAAATAAGCTGTGAAGCATTGACCAACATTAAATAATCCCTTGCTGTAGGTGTAAGCCATGTATGTACCTCATGAAACCTGGACCTGAAAGTGCCCAGAATGTTGCTAAGAGAGGCCAAGCTATTACCACTTACCTCGTAAATTACGACGGCAAATGTCCAATGGAGCCTACACATGGTCGGAATTTCCAAAAACAAGCTCCCATCGAACATTTGTTGTCGGAAATTCCGATCATGTGTACGCGGCATAAGAGTTGAATTTATATTTATGATAATGGCACATCTGTATGTTCAGTGGAAGCCGTTGACATAACTAATGCACAGTAGAACTTAGAACTGAAGGCTTCATACTTTAATATTGGTATTGCATGGATGATCATTGGTTCAACTTTTTGTCTGCAGGTAACATTTTATGTACAGCCTCCTCTCAGACCCAGCAACAAATTCTTGTACCGACTATAACAGATAAATAGTTTAACTGCTTGCCGACCAGCCGCCGTCATTTTACAGCGGCAGGTCGGCTCTCCTGGGCGAGAGCCCGTGGCTATACGTCGGCTCCTTTTGCGGCCACTAGGGGGTAAGCGCGCCGCGCGTGGCCCCCGCGCGTGCCCGACGGGCACGATCGCCGCCGGTCACGCGCGATTGCTCGTTACAGAGCGTGGACCAGGAGCTTTGTGTGTAAACACAAAGCTCCCGGTCCTGTCAGCGGGGGAAATGCTGATCTTCCGTTCATACAATGTATGAACGGAAGATCAGTGATTTCCCCTGGTGAGTTTACCCCCGATACACTTAGAACACACCCAGGAACATACTTAACCCCTTCCCCGCCCCCTAGTGTTAACCCCTTCACTGCCAATGGCATTTTTATAGTAATCCAATGCATTTTTATAGCACTGATCGCTATAAAAATGCCAATGGTCTCAAAAATGTGTCAAAAGTGTCCGAAGTGTCCGCCATAATGTCAAAGTACTGAAAAAAAATGCTGATCGCCGCCATTACTAGTAAAAAAAATAAAATAATAAAAATGCCATAAAACTACCCCCTATTTTGTAAACCCTATAACTTTTGTGCAAACCAATCAATAAACGCTAATTGTGATTATTTTTTTAATGAAAAATATGTAGAAGAATACGTATCGGCCTAAACTAAGAAAAAAATATTATATTTTTTGGGGATATTTATAATAGCAAAATGTAAAAAATATTGACTTTTTTTCAAAATAGTCGCTTTATTTTTGTTTATAGCGCAAAAAATAAAAACCGCAAAGATGATCAAATACCACCAAAAGAAAGCTCTATGTGTGGGGAAAAAGGACGCCAATTTTGTTTGGGAGCCACGTCGTACGACCGCGCAATTGTCAGTTAAAGCGACGCAGTGCCGAATCACAAAAAGTGCTCTGGTCATTGAGCAGCAATATGGTCTGGGGGTTAAATGGTAAACACATATTTTCACATATTTATCTCTATATTACAGTTAGAGCTAAAAAAAAAAAAGTAATCGGTTTACAGTTTCAGGCCATTGATTGTTCATGTTTTTAGTCAAACTGTAGTAAATTTCAGTGTCTGCGTCATTTAAAAATAATAATAATAATAATAATAAGATGTTATATGTATGTTAGTCTGATAATAAGGCATTTCATTGCTAATAAGCCCTCAATGACACATGAGGCTTTGTATTCGGTTACTTTTTAATGCTTTAGGTCGCGCTTCTTGACTAAAAAATATATTTGCATTAGTACAAGTGATTGTTCTGATCTTGGAGATTTTAAATGCACTGTAGAACAAGGTCCATACATCCAGTCACTGACAAATATTTTGTACTTTCCTGTGCATAGGTAATAAAATGTACATATAGAAAGTTTGTAGAGTTTTACTTGGTTCTTCGATCATAAGCGGCAGGACCATGAGCGAGGTGTTACTAGTCCCCAGAATGTTTTCTGCAGGAAGAAAATCAATGGATAAATAGTTTCGTCCAAAATTATTTGCATTAAAGTAACACTAAACAATATTCTTATTCTCCTAAAATATTCTACACACATCCACAACTTAATGTGACCTGTAACCTTTTTTTCATTACATTTTCTTCTTTTTTTTTTCTTTTTTTTAACTGCCTCTTTATAAATGTCCTTCATGGCCTCCCAAACCTCTCCCTTTCCCCCACTCACTTCCACTTGTTTGGAAAGAGCAGTGCTCTAGGCATACTACAAATCACATGGAGGATCATGGAGAAGGAACATAGCCACCCTCTAACAGAAAGTCATAGCATATCTAAAAAATAAAAAAAATGAATACATATTTGTGAACTTGATAGGTATGATACAACCTTTCTCCAGGAGACACATTTATGGCAATTGCTAAAAGGGTAGTAGACATTAATGCTAATATTCCATATAAAATGTCTTTACATTCATACGGGTTGTCCAGCTAAACTCTATAAAATGTGGTTTGATTCGATTTGACAGATGCTTAGATTGAGGTTTTACATGTGTGTGTGTGTATATGGGAACCAGGAATTACAATACCATATGTAAGATGAAGTTACCATTCACCTACAATGAGTGTAGAAAAGAATATACCCCCATTTAAAATCACATTTTGTTGCTCTGCTGCCTGAAATAGACACATTTTTTATCTCATCCAGCTGTACTTACTCAGTGAAACTTATAACATCCAAGTGAAACATAGAATGCCAAAATGTCAGATTAAAAAAAAAAAAATTCAAAAACAGAATCTCTGAGTTGGGGGAAAAAGGATCACCCCCTTGTGTCAATAATATTTTGAACCATCTTTTGCTTAAAATTACAGCCTTTAGTCTGTTGGGATATGTATCTACTAACTTAGCATATCTATACTTTGCAATATTGGCCCACTCTTTACAGAACTGCTCAAGTTCAGTTAATTTTGATGGTGACTGTTTGTGGACTGCAATGGGGTTGAAGTCTGAGATCTGACTAGGCCATGCAAGGACCTTCACCTTTTTTCTCCTTCAACCAATGTGTGGTCATTCTTCTTGTGTGCTTTGGGTCATTGTCATTTTGGAAAGTTAAACCACCTTCATATTGACAGCTTTCTGGCAGAGGGTAGCAGATTTTCCTAAAAAAATGTCAACATTTGGCCTAACCATTCTTCCTTCTATCCTGACAAGTGCTCCAGTCCCTGCTGCAGAGAAACCCCCCTCCCCCAATAACATGATATTACCACCTCCATGCTTTACTGTAGGAATGGTGATATTTGGATGGTGAGCTGTATTGGATTTCCACCAGACATATCATTTGGTGTTGAGGTCAAAAAATTCAATTTTAGTCTCATCTAACCAGAACACCCTTTTCCATATGGCCTCAGAATCTTCAAGCCACATTTGTGGAGAATTTGTGATATTGTTTTCACATGCACACAATTATCACTCCGTCAAATTCCTGCAACTACATTAGAGTTGCTGTAGGCCTTGTGGTAGCCACTCGTACCAGTTTCCTCCTGGCTCTTTCATCTAGTTTGGAGTGAAGTCCTGATCCAGGGAGGGTCTATGTTGCACCAAATACCTTCCCCTTCTTAACAGATTTCAATGTGCCTCTAGGCCAGTGTTTTTCAACTCCAGTTCTTAAGGCACACCAACAGGTCATGTTTTCAGGCTTTCCATTATTTTGCACAGGTGATTTGATCAGTTGCACTGCCTTAGTAATCACCACAGCCATTTCATCTGAGGGAAATCCTGAAAACTTGACCTGTTGGTGTGCCTTAAGGACTGGAGTTGAAAAACACTGCTCTAGGCATTGATAAAGCCTTTTGTATCCATCTCCTGACATGTGCCTGTCCACAACTTTATCCCAGAGATATTTTGATAGTGCCTTGCCACCATAGGTGTGCGCAGCCTATAGCATTAGGGTGTGCACCTCAAATGTATTAAAACATGAACGGTGTTAGTAGGCAGTGGACTTTTCTGTAGGGCCGAGGTTGGTGTCAGTAGCGCAGTGGACAATGCAAGTAGTTGTTTATTTCTTAATTTTTTTTTTACAATTCTTTGGGAGCCCCATTGGGGGGCACTTTGGTGAAATAGCAGGGGGAATCTGCACCGCACAGGGTGATTAAGGTGTGCCCAGACACACCCCCTGCTCACACCTATGCTTGCCACCCATAGTTGATATTTTGCTTCAGTTGCACTACCGGGACTAAAATGCTCCAGAAAAGCACTTTTCATGCTGAGCTAATTAAAATGACAACAGCTAATCACAGTTGACAGTCAAATGGCTTTGTGTGGCAGGGAGAATGTGATTAGCTACACCAGAAGTAATTTTAAGAAGGGGGTTTTCCAACTCCGTGATTCTGTTTTATAAAAAAAAAAAAGTCTGATATGTTTGTGTTATATCTTTCACTTTGATGTTATAAGTAGGGATTAGCTGAACATCCCCCCCCCCCCCCCCCCAGTTTGGTTTGCAGCAGAACAGGCAAAATATTAGTTCAAACACGCGAACACTGTTAAAGTGTTTTATTTCCTTGACCCGATAAGTTCTAGTTTAACACTTATTTTTATTGTTGGTTTTAATATGTGCATCTCAGGCCCAGGCTGGTAACTTGGGATGAATTTAACATCATATAATTATGCCTTACAGCCAAGCTTTGTATGGAGGATATATTCACAACATGGTGCCATGATATGATATGATACTGCGATCTTCTGTATCTACCATTGCAATCATACTTTTATCTTTTATACTTTATCTTTTTGTACTTTCATACTTTTATCTGTGCTTATACAACCACAATAAACAGTTTGTTTCAATGAAAAAAAATCATATTTGAATAGCACTTTTTAAAACCAGGGTTTAGTATCACTTTAACCCTTTCGTTGCCAGGTCCGTACATTGTACGGCTGTATCCACCAGAATTGTGTGTGAAACCGACAGGCAGAATCCTGCCTGTCAGGTGAAAGCATTTGGGTGGCTGTGTTGGCCCCCAATTACTCACCTCCCCAGGTACCGGCGCCCGCTCCATGTGCCCTGCAATGGTTTCCGGGCTCCGCTTGTCAAACTGCGGGCCCAGGCAGATGGGGAGGGGGGGTGATGTCTATGATTCCACTTCCAGGTCAAGCTTTTGGTTTTCCCGGCTACCATGGCCAAGAAGGAATGTTTTGCAATGCAATCTGCATTGTAAATCATCCAGTGGAGTCCAGAGGAGACATGCAGGCACCTCCACATATAAGCACGTATTAAAAGTAAACAAATGCACACCAGAGTGAGAGAAATCATTCTAGCACCAGGCCTTCTCTGTCTGTAACACTAAACCGATACCTGATGCCTATAGAAAATATAGGGTACTGAAGTTTGTCACCATTTCAGAGGTGCACACAAATTTAAGGTTTCGCATGTTGGGTATTCTATTCACTCGGCACAACCTTGTCTTTTATATTTTACCAAAAATGTAGGTAATTTTTGGCTCTTATTTGCCCTACAATTGTAGTAATAACGTGTGGCATTAAAAATTGGAACTACAGCCATTTTATTCTCTAGGGTGTCTGGTCTCGGAAATATATGTTTGGGGGTTTTTATATCATCTTCGTGGCTAAAATGATTTTTTAAATGTGTGCAAAGACAGAAAAAAATTCTCTGGGAGTCAAAAGGTTAAAATTATGAATATTTGTTAAAAATCCATCAGTAAAATCCTATAATCTGGCCATTTACCCCAGTCCTGTGATTCTAACACAAAGGGGGTGATTAATCATGGTGCAAAGGCAGGAGTAACAGCGTTTTTACATTTACTAAAGAAATACGCCAGCAGTGCAGCGCCCCACCCCCTCCTGAGCCATACCAGACCGCATGCCCTGAGGGAGTGTGCTTTGGGGTGGGGGGGGGGAGTGCCCACCTGCCCTGAAGCACACTCTTGTCCCCATGTCGATAGGGACAAGAGCCTCTTCCCGACAACATCGTACCCCTACCCATTCACCTGGGGGAAGAATGTAAAGTAAAAAAAACACCACACACATTTTTAAAATAATGTATTAGTCAGCTGTGGGGGTTTTCTGCTGGGGGCCCCCCCTTTCTTCTTTAAGTTTTTTTACAAGGGGGAGTGTAGGCCCGGTCTTCTCTCTTCCGCCGGGATGCCCCGGGCTCCGCCATTTTCTGCCAGGGGGGCGCCACACCCCCTGGTCTTCTCCGATGCCTTCCACCGGGGCCCCCCACCGCTTTAAGCTCTTTTACATTCGGGGGGCGCGGGCTTCGCCGTTTTCTGCCAGGGGCGCCACCCCCGGTCTTCTCCTGTCGATCAGGGTGGCATCAGCTGGTGACCACACCCTATGCCTAAATAAGTCGATGCGCACCGCTCAGATGGCATTACAGCGGGAGACCTTGTCGTGTCAATATCAAATGGAAGAGAAGGAAGTGGACAGCGGAGAGAAGCCCTGGCCCGCATGGAGGAGTCACGCAGAAGAGGCAATGACAAGACAGTGGAGAAAAGACCAGGGGGTTGGCGCACCCCCGGCAGAAAACGAGGAAGACAGGGGCCCCGGCGGAAGGCACCGGAGAAGACTGGGGGGTGGCGCCCCCCCGGCAGAAAACATTGTAGAAGAATACATATCGGTCTAAACTGAGGGGGAAAAAAAATTATATCTTTTTGGGGATATTTATTATAGCAAAAAGTAAAAAATATTTTTTTTTTAAATTGTCGCTCTATTTTTGTTTATAGCGCCAAAAAAAAAACGCAGAGGTGATCAAATACCACCAAAAGAAAGCTCTCTTTGTGGGAAAAAAAAGGTCGCCAATTTTGTTTGGGAACCACATCGCACGACCGCGCAATTGTCAGTTAAAACGACGCAGTGCCGAATCGCAAAAACTGGCCCGGTCATTGACCAGCAATATGGTTCGGGGGTCAAGTGGATAAAAAATAACAAAACAATAAAGTTGGCCCAATTTGTTGTGATAATGTGAAAGAAGATGTTACACCGAGTAAATAGAAACCTAACTTGTCACGCTTTAATATTGCACACACTGATGGAATGGCGCCAAACTTTAGGTCTTTAACCACTACCTGATGGTCGTTTGACTTTGTACGGCGGAAGGGATGTTCTGAATTTCTGACTGGCCGTGCTTGGTTTTCGGGGTCCCGTACGCGGCTAAGCTCCCAAAAAGTCCCAAACATGTGGTATCCCCGTACTCAGGAGAAGCAGGGGTATTTTGGGGTGCAATTCCACATATAACCATGGCATGTGTGAGCAATATATCATTTAGTGACAATGTTTTGTAAATTATTTTTTTTGCTCATTATTCAATCACTTGGGGCAAAAAATGTAATATTCCATGGACTCAACATGCCTCTCAGGAAAGAGCTTGGGGTGTCTTCTTTCCAAAATGGGGTCATTTGGGGGGGTTGTGTGCCATATTGGCATTTTATGGACTTCAAAACTGTAATAGGTAGTGAGGAGTGAAATCAAAAATGTATGCCCTTAGAAATCTTGAAGGCGGTGCTTGGTTTTCGGGGGCCCGTACGCGGCTAGGCTCCCAAAAAGTCTCACACGTGGTATCCCCGTACTCAGGAGAAGCAGCAGAATGTATTTTGGGGTGCAATTCCACATATAACCATGGCATATGTGAGCAATATATCATTTAGTGACAACTTTGTGCAAAAAAAAATCAGTTTGTCATATTCCCGCAACTTGTGTCAAAATATAAAATATTCCATGGACTCGACATGCCTCTCAGCAAATAGCTTGGGGTGTCTACTTTCCAAAATGGGGTCATTTGGGGGGGTTTTGTGCTATTTTGGCATTTTATGGCCTTCGAAACTGTGATAGGTAGTGAGGAGTGAAATCAAAAATTTGCGCCCTTAGAAATGCTGAAGGCGGTGCTTGGTTTTTGGGGCCCCATACGTGGCTAGGCTCCCAAAAAGTCCCAAACATGTTGTATCCCCATACTCAGAAGAAGCAGCAGAATGTATTTTAGGGTGCAACTCCACATATAACCATGGCATGTGTGAGCAATATATCATTTAGTGACAACTTTTTGTAATTTTTTTTTGTCATTATTTAATCACTTTGGACAAAAAAAAAAATTCAATGGACTCAACATGCCTCTCAGCAGTTTCCTTGGGGTGTCTACTTTCCAAAATTGGGTCATTTTGGGGTTTTTTGTGCTATTTTGGCATTTTATGGCCTTCGAAACTGTGATAGGTAGTGAGGAGTGAAATCAAAAATTTACACCCTTAGAAAGCCTGAAGGCGGTGATTGGTTTTCGGGGTCCCGTACGCGGCTAAGCTCCCAAAAAGTCTCACACATGTGGTATCCCCGTACTCAGGAGAAGCAGCAGAATGTATTTTGGGGTGTAATTCCACATATGGATTGATCGGTGGGTATGCCCACTATTAGAATACCTCCCTTCATCCACCCACTTCTATTGATGGGCATATGTGCACCATTTATATATGCTGAAGCATGGGGGCATCCTCCCGCAAAAAAGTTATGCCGCGTACACACGGTCGGACTTTTCTATGCCGCGTACACATGGTCGGACTTTTCTATGCCGTGTACACATGGTCAGACTTTTCCACGGGAAAGCCTTCGTAGGAATGTCAACTGTATGTAAGCGGCATTAGGAGCAAAATCGCTCCTCCGCCCCTAATGCCCCCATGCTTTGGCATATATGCTCTTTTTTTAACTGTGGTGGTGAAATCACCTCCTACAGCACTGGAGTCACGGCTTTATATATTGTGGGAGCAAACACTGTTGCTGTCAAGATAAATAAGTCCGCGCAACAGCTGAATGGCGTACCTGAAAACAGTAAAGTAAATTACATACCTGAAAAGCAAGCATGAAAAAACATAACAATAAAACTTTGCAGTAAAAAAGAGCAGAACAATAGAGAGAGAATAGAGAGGGAGAGAACAATAAAATGACAACTATTTTTTTTTTTTGTTTTTTATATTTTTTTTTTACACTTTTTTTGTAACCGTAACTATTCAACTTTTCGGTTCCAGGTTTGGGTCTCAAAATGTGATGGCATCTTGGGAGACCCTGTGTACGTGTGCCTAGCCTGTGAAATGTTTTACCCTACGCTAATACTTCACTCGTGTGTGGAAGCGTTCAAAACATTCACCAATACAAAGACCAGGATCTGCAGGACATTGGGGACAACAATAACGGGTGTCACGCCTAAATCCACGCTTGGTACATACACAACATTTTCTTTGGGGGGCTCGTTGGGTAGGGGTACTCTCGAGGGCATACAAAAAATGCCTCTCAATCAGTCGCAGACACTTTTTTGTACCAGCGTCTCGCCTTACGGGCAATATGATACGGCGCCATCATCTGGTCGTTGAGGTCCACCCCTCCCATATTTTGGTTATATTCGTGGACACAGAGGGGTTTTTCCACAACGCCAGTCGCCGTACCAATTTGTACTGTCGTGTCTGTGTGAAGGGTGGTAAGAACGAAAACATTCTTATTGTCCCGCCACTTTACAGCGAGCAAATTATTACATCTGCAGCAGGCTCTCGCCCCAAGCCTAATACGGGCATCTACAAGCCACTGGGGAAAGCCCACGGCGATTAGGTAGCACGGTGCCACATGCTCCAATCTGACAATCAAACAAGTGACTAAAAAGTGGCACGCTGCTGTAATAATTGTCCACATACAAGTTGTACCCCTTTCCGAATAAGGGTGACACCAAGTCCCAAACAATCTTGCCAGCGCTCCCCATGTAATCTGGGCATCCTTCCGGCTCTACCTCACTATCTTTTCCCTCATAAAGCCTAAAGCTCCATGTGTAGCCTGTTGCCTTGTCACAAAGCTTATAGAGCTTGACCCTGTATCTGGCACGCTTGCTGGGAAGGAACTGCTTAAAAAACAAGCGGCCAGAAAATTTAATCAGGGACTCATCAACGCATACAACTTGCTGGGGATTAAACAAGGCTGCATAACGTTCGTTGAAATGGTTTGAGGGGCCGAATTTTGTAGAGCCGGTCAAATTCAGGGTCTCCAAGTGGATGACAAAGTGCATTGTCACTGAAATGCAGGAACCGCAGGATCGCCTCGTATCGATTCCTGGCCATGTAAGCAGAGAATATAGGCATATTGTGAATGGGATGTATGGACCAATACATCTGCAAATTCGGAAATTTGTGTATGCCCATGTTGAGGGTAAGGCCCAGAAAGGTCTTAAATTCAGGAAACCATAAGTGGTTTCTATTCTTTGGCAAGGAAGGACTGGGGATAAGCGGCAATGTAGGTACCAGCATATAAATTAGTCTGGTCCACAATATATCTATAGAGATCTTCAGTGAAATACAGTGAATAAAAATCAAGTGGCATAAAATTCGCTGTATCCACCTGAATTCCAGGTTGGCCAGTGAATGCTGCAGAAGTGGTGGGGACTCAATCAGGATAGACAAATTTTGCAGGAAGGGCACTATGGGCACGACGGGCCTGTCTTTGTCTTCTTCTTGGTGGCAGTGGGACACTACTTGTGCTTGCCACCTCGCCAGCTTGAACTGCATTTATGGGACTTGCCATGTCACCAAGGGTTACTGCAGTGCTGGATGAACGACCAGGGTGTACTAGGCCGCTGATGCTTGCCAATCCACCAAAAGGAATAGCGGCGCTAGTACTGGCTCTCTGCTCCATACAAGGGTCCTGCGGTTCTTGCTGCTCTACAACATCAGAATGGGATCGGGTATGCCTGGCCTTAGCAGGGACCACAACTCCGTCGTCAGAGCTATCTGACATGGAGCCGCTGTTGTAAATAGGATCGTATTCTGAGCCCGAATCTGACAGATGCGTGACCTCCTCTTCACTATCTGACATGCTCAGGATCCTAAAAGCCTCTTCACCAGTGTACATTCGCTTTGCCATTTTGGGCTCTAAATTTAGTCGTAGACTGGTGATGATTCACAGGTAAAAAAAGCACCTGACTAGAAAGGCAAATGTAGAAAACACTTCAAAAAAACTGTTAGCGATCGCAGGGATCAGGCCTGTCTCTGCGAACGCTGCAATTATGTGTGTTGTGTTTTTGAAGTGACAGTGATCGATCGATACTGCACTTTGGTGGGTTGGGCTGGGCGGAGGGGCAAAACGCAGGTGCTAGCGGGTATCTGGGCTGATTCCGCTAACAATGCGTTTTTGGGTACACTAAACTGCTGGGTACGCTAGTATAGATCTGATCAGATCAGGTATCCATCTGTTCAGATACAATACCACTAAGGGAGGTGTATGCTTTGCCAGTGGGTGTAAGCGTTACTGGCACTAACCTAACGCTGCCTGAGGCGACGCAGACCCTGACTGATGCTAAAATGTAATTGATATCACCTGCCGGGCGATCAGGGGGTTAAACCTTTATTGAATTATATACGGCGGGTGCCCTGATGCTATAAACAGCAAACTAACTAACCAGCATCAACCGTAACACTTATACGGTGATCACTGGTGAAAGGGTTAACTAGGGGGCAATCAGGGGTTAAAACCTTTATTAGGTAATATATGGGGGTATCTGACGCTTTCTAAAAACCTAAATAACTAACTGGCTAACCTGTGTCACCAGTGACACTTATACGGGGATCACTGGTGAAAGGGTTAACTCTAGGGGCAATCAGGGGTTAAAACCTTTATTTATGGGGGTACCTAACGCTAAATAAACCTGGCGGCGAACCTCAAAAAAACTAGCTACCCAGCGGCAAAAGTGACACTAATACAGCGATCAGAAAAACGATCGCTTAGTGACACTGGCAATAGGGGGTGAAAGGGTTAATTAGGGTGGTGATCAAGGGGTTAAACCTTTATTAGGGGGGGTAGGGGGCCTAAAGCTAATGTCCCTAATACTTTTTTCTGTCACAAATTACACTAATGGCAGTAATCAGAAAATAAATGATCACTGCAATAGTGACACTGTGACAGCTGCGGGGGGGGGGATGATCGGCGGTGACTGGGGGGGGGGGTTGTGTGCCTATGTGTAACGTGTCAGTGTGCGTTTTGGTGCAACTCACATTTACAGATGTCCTCTCTCCTCTGGGTTCAGACGAAAAGACCCCACGAGGAGAGATGACATCAAATCCCCCTTCCTGTGTTTACACTTAACACAGGAAGGGGCTGACCAGGACGCCCATTGGCTGGGAGCGATCGCGAGGGGGTGGCTGGAAACGATTAGCCACCCCCTCATCCGGGATCGCTCACGACCACTTGCCGACCGCCACACGGTGCGGGGGGGTCCCGATCGGACCCCCGACCCACGGAAAGGCAGGGACGTATATATACGCCCATCTGCCTGTACGTGCCATTTTGTGGACGTAAATAGTCGGTGCGGCGGGCGTAACCAGTTACAACCAGTTCACCCAAACTAGAGACTGAACTTTGTCCATGTGTTTTCAATTGCTTCATTAGCACACATTTTATATAAAGCGTGTATAGAGCAGTTGTCGGCTGCCCTGAGAGAGGGCAGGCTGGCAAGAATGTCTGTGCTAAACAGATATGTTTTTGAGCAAGTTTTTTTTGGCAGTGTATGTTTTTTTTTTTTTTTTTAAAGATGTTCACTTTCATTTATTTGTCTCTGCTGCATTATTTTGCTAAATATTTCTCAAGACTAATGTTTCAATGCTGTCTGTGGGTCTATCCTGTTATTTCCAAAGCATAAACCATATGCGGTTTACTGTCTCAAATGTATATTTTTATTTTTTATATTTATGTTTGTGTTTTTATGTTTATTTTTTTGCTTTCCTTGTTTTGTTGACCAATAAAATTACTTTCAAATTTTGAAGTTTGTTTTTCATTACTTTTTCATGCTACAGATTTTGACAGCTGCAGCTGAAATAGTTTTGGCCCAAACAAGCAGGTGTGATTTTTGTCTGTAAGCTCCTTTCCTGGTATGTATGCATGAAATGTTTGCTGCCATGTTTAATCACCAGGAAAGGAAAAAAAAAAGCGGTAAATATTGGTTCCTTTTTTACTGCAGTGGTCCTTAAGTACCCCCAACAGGACATGTTTTGTGGATTTATCTTATCAAGAATTGCTGTCCAGACTGTCTTTTAAAGCATATGTGCAAGATGAATGAAAACCTGCAAACATGGCCTGTTGGGGGGGGGCAGGTACTGGTGGACTTGAAGTGCTGATTTACAGCACTGTGCTTAAATCTAGTGCAAGACAATCCTATTCTAATTGTGGGTGTTTGAGGGAAGCCAAGTGAGTGTTAGAACCCCTGCTTGTGTTTTTTGGGTTGGGCTTTGTGTCCCTTTTCTTAAAATTGGCTTCACTTCCTGTCACACAGCTGAACAGGAAGTGAGGTTAAAACCCTACCAATGTCTTTTCTTGGGGACACACAGGTCAATCTACTGTAACTAGTGTCCCAATTAAGCAAATTGCACTGCTGTGTACACCCCAAATGATTAGTTAGCTTGGGGTTTAGTAACGGCAAAGCCACTCTGCAGTAGAAGCGTAGTCGCTGAAAATCAGAAGGGAAGCACTGATGGTTTTAATATCCAATCTTGTAGAAGCAAAGTTTTTTTTTTTTTTTTTTTTCTTCCTTGCTTGTCCACTTGTAGTGCAAAGTGGATTTGTCTTTAGTAAATTGACCCCAAAGTCCAAGATCCCTAATAATTTGGGGTGTACACAGCAAAATGCTAGAGTGCAATTTACATAATGGGAAACTATTTAGATTGATCTGTGTGTCCCCAAGAAAAGACATTAGTAAGGTTTTACCCTCACTTCCTGTTTGACTATGTGACAGGAAGTGAATGAATTTGAAGTAGAAAGTGACAACATTTGTGAGGTGTCTTCCCCCTATCAGGGGTGCAGACATTCCCAAAAAATGAGCAGATAATGCTTATTTGCAAATCAAGAAAATTGTTTAACATTGGGTGGTGTTTGTGGGGGTCCCTAACACATTCATACATATTAGCAACGCTGCATCCTGGCCTATTGGTATGGTTATATTTTCTTAGGCCTCTCAATAAAATTCTCAGAAATGTGTGCTTAAACTAGAACTATAATCAAATTTCTTTCATTTTTGATAGAGTGAGGGAGGGTTATAGGCCCTGTCAGTTTATTTTGTATTATCACTGTGCAATTGGTGAGATTTGCCTTCACTTCCTGTCCCATAGCCAAACAGGAAGTGAGAGAAAAACTATGCAAATTAAGGGAATCCAGTGCCCCCCTCCCCCCCAGAACTAGTGTGTGACCCTGAAAATGTCTGGGCAAGTCATAAAAAGACAGGGTGTGGCCTTGACAGGAAGGGTGGGTCATTTTTCTATTAGGAGGTGCAGACATTTAGTCAGGCCTAGGGCAGCACAAAACCTAAATATACTACTGCATATTAGGGCTTATTTAGAGAGGATCCGATTTAAAGCATGTTTTTATGATGTGGGAGGAAACCCACGCAGGCACAGGGAGAACCTGCAGACTCCAAGAAGATGGTGTCACGGGCGGGATTCGAACCAGCGACCCTTTTTACTGCTAGGTGAAAGTGCTATACACTACACCACTGTGCTGAATGAACATTTTTGCGGCTGAAAGCATTAGATCAGTTTTTTTTCCAATCCCATGCTTTCCAGCCTGGAGGACAGATGTGGGGTCTTGTTGACCCCGCCTCTGTCCATAAAGAGGACCTGTTACACACTAGTCCTATTACAATGGATGTTTACACAGCTTTTATTTTATGACTGCCTATCAATTCTTGAGGTGCTAAAATGGCAGGGCAGTACAAAACCCCCCCAAATGACCCCATTTTGGAAAGTAGACACCCCAAGTAAACTGCTGAGAGGCATGTTGAGTCCATTGAATATTTTTTTTTTTGTCCCAAGTGATTGAATAATGACAAAAAAAAATACAAAAAGTTGTCACTAAATGATATATTGCTCACACATGCCAAGGTTATATGTGGAATTGCACCCCAAAATACATTCTGCTGCTTCTGCTGCTTCTTCTGAGTACGGGGATACCACATGTTTGGGACTTTTTGAGAGCCTAGCCATGTACGGGACCCCGAAAACCAAGCACCGCCTTCAGCATTTCTAAGGGTGCAAATTTTTGATTTCACTCCTCACTACCTATCACAGTTTTGAAGGCCATAAAATGCCAAAATAGCACAAAAAAAACCCAAATGACCCCATTTTGAAAAGTAGACACCCCAAGCTATTTGCTGAGAGGCATGTCGAGTCCATTGAATATTTTATATTTTGACACAAGTTGTGGGAATATGACAAACTGATTTTTTTTTTTTTGCACAAAGTTGTCACTAAATTATATATTTCTCATACATGCCATGGTTATATGTGGAATTGCACCACAAAATACAAATCCGTACGTGGCTAGGCTCCCAAAAAGTCCCACGTACTCAGGAGAAGCAGCAGAATGTATTTTGGGGTGTAATTCCACATATGGGGGTGTATGCTTTGCGCGTGGGTGTAAGCGTTACTGGCACTAACTAGCTACCTAGCGGCACTAGCGACACTAATACAGCGATCAGAAAAACGATCGCTTAGTGACGCTGGCAATAGGGGGTGAAAGGGTTAACTCTAGGGGCAATCAGGGGTTAAAAACTTTATTTAAAAAATTTAAGGGGGTACCTAACGCTATAAAAACCTGGCGGGCGAACCTCAAAAAATAACTAACTAACTAGCGGCACTAGCGACACTAATACAGCATTCACAAAAACGATTGCTTAGTGAAGCTGGCAATAGGGGTTGAAAGGGTTAACTCTAGGGGTAATCAGGGGTTAAAACCTTTATTAGAAAATTTATGGGGGTACCTAACGCTATAAAAACTTGGCGAGCAAACCTCAAACAATAACTAGGTACCTAGCGCCACTAGCGACACTAATACAACGATCAGAAAAACGATCGCTTAGTGACGCTGGCAATAGGGGTTGAAAGGGTTAACTCTAGGGGTAATCAGGGGTTAAAAACTTTATTAGAAAATGTATGGGGGTACCTAATAAAGGTTTTAACCCCTGATTGCCCCTAGAGTTAACCCTTTCACCCCCTATTTCCAGCGTCACTAAGCAATCGTTTTTCTGGTCGCTGTATTAGTGTCGCTGGTGCCGCTAGGGGGCTAGTTATTTTTTGAGGTTCACCGCCATGTTTTTATAGCGTTAGGTACCCCCATACATTTTCTAACGCTATAAAAACATGGCGGTGAACCTCAAAAAATAACTAGCTACCTAGCGGCACCAGCGACACTAATACAGCGATCATAAAAACGATCGCTTAGTGAAGCTGGCAAAAGGGGGGTGATCAAGGGGTCAAAACCTTTATTGGGGGAGGTAGGGGGCTACCCTGGACCTAACACTAACTGCCTGTCACACTGACACTAAATGCAGTGATCAGTAAATAAATGATCACTGCTATTTAGTGACACTGTGACAGGGGGCTGGGGGGGTGATCGGGGGGTGACTGGGGGGGATTTGTGTGCCTATGTGTACTGGTGTCAGTGTAGTGCTTGTGCTACTCACTGTTGTGATGTCTCCTCTCCTCCACCGGACGAAAATACCGGCGGGAGGAGAGGTGACATCACTTCCTCCTCTGCCTGTGTTTACAGTTCAGGCAGAGGAGGAAGCGGATTGGCTGGGAGCGATCGCCAGGGGGCGGCCAATTACGAACAGCCACCCCCTCGTCCCGAATCGCTCCCAGACACTTAGCGACCGCCGCATGCAGCGGAGGGGGTCCCGATCGGACCCCCGACCCGCTAGAAGGCAGGGACATACATGTACGCCCATCTACCTGTACCTGCCATTCTGTGGACGTACATAGTCGTGCGGCCGTCCTTAAGTGGTTAAGGAACACATATCAACAGACACCCTCACAGAGTCGACAAGAAAGCCAGGAAGAAAAAATGGCACACCAAGACAAGAGGGGGAAAAAAGCATAAAACCAAGAAAAACCCCATACACCCTGCAAGGGAGAAATCTAATGTTTTAAATATCTCCAGCAGGACTCTTAATGTGGAAGAAAATACGTTGCAAAGGGATTACATTTTTGTCCAACAAAGCATTTCAACCTCTTTGGAACACTATTAGATGTCAATACGTTTTCTCGAGGACTCGCGCTCAAGAAACATCATTTAACCCCCATGGCTAATGCCAAGGATGCTCCTACTGACAGTTTGGGGACAGGTGAGTCTGTTTCCTCTCCCATACTGTTTATAGAGACCTGCGCATTGCAAGACCTCACAGATTTAGCATTGGAGTCTAATCCATGTCCCCTGGATCCAATTGATTTAGGAAATAGCATTTCCTTTAAATTACAATCAGATTTTTATCTGTTGGGATCCAGGGGTAAGGATCTTGACTCTTTTCAAAAAATGGTAGAGAGGGACCTCACCCGCCTGGCCCACAACTGTCGTGGTGGTTCTTTTTCTTGTTGAGAAACATGTTATTAAAGCTTTAGAATCAGACAATAGTATTACCATTAGAAATGCAGACAAAGGTGGTACAGTTGTAGTTTTAGACTCCACAACATATAAAAACGAGGCACTTCGCCAACTATCAGACATCAAAACATCAACAACTGAGATCAGATCCCACTGTTCCATTTAAGAGAGAGCTGATTGCCCTATTAGACAGAGCGGTACAGACAGGTATTTTTTCCAGCAAGGAGAGGGACCTATTTGTTCCAGCCAATCCAATCATGTCGATATTTCATCATTTACCAAAAGGACTAGATCTATTGGTTGGAAGATCCATAGTAGCAGGGATCGGCTCTTTGAATGAGCGACTGGGTGAATGGCTTGATGGCCAGTTGCAACCGCTAGTGACCCATCTTCCCAGTTTTCTTCAGGATACCAAACAGTTACTTAACCACTTTAGCCCCGGACCATATTGCTGTCCAAAGACCAGAGCACTTTTTGTGATTCGGCACTACGTCGTTTTAACTGACAATTGTGCGGTCGTGCGACGTGGCTCCCAAACAAAATTGGCGTCCTTTTTTTCTCACAAATAGAGCTTTCATTTAGTGGTATTTGATCATCTCTGCGGTTTTTATTTTTTGTGCTATAAACAAAAATAGAGCGACTATTTTATAAAAAATGCAATATTTTTTACATTTTGCTATAATAAATATCCCAAAAAAAGATATAAAAAAAACAGTTTTTTTTCCTCAGTTTAGGCCGATACGTATTCTTCTACATATTTTTCGTAAAAAAAAAAAAAATCGCAATTAGCGTTTATTGATTGGTTAGCGCAAAATTTATAGCGTTTACAAAAAAGGGGTAGTTTTATGGCATTTTTATTAATATTTTTTTTTCGGTACTGCGATATTATGGTGGACACATCGGACACTTTTGACACATTTTTTGGAGCATTTTATATAGTGATTAATGCTATAAAAATGCATTGGATTACTATAAAAATGCCATTGGCAGTGAAGGGGTTAACACTAGGGGGCAGGGAAGGGGTTAAGTGTGTTCCTATTTGTGTTCTAACTGTATGGGGGGGTGGACTCACTAGGGGAAATCACTGATCTTCTGTTCATACATTGTATGAACAGAAAATCAGTGTTTTCCCCGCTCACAGGAACGAGAGGTATGTGTTTACACACATACCTCCCGTTCCCCGCTCTGCAACGAGCAATCGCGGGTGCCCGGCGGCGATCGTACCCGCCGGGCACGCACGCGGGACTCGGGGGCGTGCGCGCCGGCCACCGGCGGCGCGCGCCCCCTAGTGGCCGAAAAAGAGAGGACGTAGAGCTACGTGCTCCCGCGAGACAGAGCCACTGTCCCGCAGTAATATGAAGGTGGGCAGTCGGGAAGCAGTTAACAAATCTGTCAAACTCTAGCATCCCACACCATCTTGGCATCCAAGCCATGGCCAGTTTTTTTGAGAGAGTCAGGCAGTTTTTCTTTAATCTTACAGGAATTTATTTTACAAGTATTGGAAAATCTTTTAACACACAACTTTTTCATGTTCGACGGGGTCTACTATCTTCAGAGATGCGGGGCCTCGATGGGAGCTAAATTTTCCCCCTCCCTAGCCAATCTCTACATGGGGTGGTGGGAGAGGTCCAGCATCTTTGGACACTGTATTTTTCTGACGCTATATCGACGCTCTCCTGTTCGTTACTTCTGACAAGTCAGCCAGTCTTGACACTTGGCTTTCCTTATTAAATGACAATGACTTGAATCTAAAATTTACTGGTAACCTGCAGACTACAACCATTGACTTTCTGGATGTCAAACTCACTGGAATCAATGGGCATGTGTTTACAGGTCTACATCGGAAAAGTACAGCAGGGAATGTACGTCTCAGGGCCGACTCAGCACATCCGAATCACACTATCAGGGGCATACCTTTTGGCCAATTTTTATGGCTCAAACGTCTCTGCAGTGCACCAGATGAATTTGCTGAAGAAGCCATAAAGATGTCACAAAGATTCAGGATAGAGGCTATCCAAGGAACATCATTAATAGGACCCTATCCAAAGTAGACACCATTCCCAGGTCTTCGTTGTTACAGGATGGAAAAAAAGGTGGCACCATGGGTGATCAAGCAGATGTACCTTTCGGTAGTATACCTTTTTTTTTTTTTTTTTCCACACCGTATAGCCTGGAATTTTATAATATCAAAAAAATTGTCACCAAATATCTCCCCATCCTGTACAATGATGTGGCTTATCAGGAAATACTGTCCAAGGGCATTAAAACAGTGTCGCGTAGGGCACCTACATTGGGGGGTACCCTTTCACCAAACCTATTTCAAACCAAATCAATGGAGGCCAATTGGCTACATTTTAAGGGTACTTTCAGATGTGGGGTGAAGGGGTGTAACTATTGTCGTCATATCAAGCTGGGGCAATTTGTACATTCACATGCCAGTGATAAGAGCTTTGAAATACAACAGTTCATAAACTGTAATACTAGATACATAGTATATGTCATCAACTGTGATCTATGTAAGATACAGTATGTGGGTCGTACTATAGGAAGAGTCAGGGATAGATTATATGATCACATATACGATATAGAAAAGAACCACAATACCAATGTGGCAAATCATTGGAACACTGTACACTCAAAGGATATGTCCAGTCTGTCTATCCAGGGCATGGAAAAAATTACTGTCCCAATAAGAGGGGGGGAAAGTTCAGAAGGTTGTGCAAGCGTGAGGTCTATTGGAAGTTTTTTTCTAGATACCCGTATACCGAAGGGGTTAAACTTTGATTGGGATGTTTCCCACTACTATGATTGATGATTCAGTGGACCCTGCGATTGTATCGCCTTTGAGAACTCTCTCCTCCTCTGAGTTTTTCTTTTCTTTTCCTGTTCCTTAGCATTTTTTCACGTTCTTGCACTCCTTTGATAATCTTTTTCCCAACATAGATACAAGTGTCATTAGTTCATTGACATATACCAACCATTTTGCGCATATTTATTCTTTTTTTTTTTATATTCTTGGAGTTCTTCCATCCAAGTTCATTGAATCGGCGCTGATCTTTGCGTAAACATATTGCCCCATATACAGTAGATAGTAAGACACATACATATGTAGTATATATAAACGTTGGGTTATTTTTTTTGCACACTTTCATTGCCTGACTCAATGATCTTGTAAACAGGAATCTACCAACATTTAGGTTCCTGTCTTTAGAATAAAAACAAATTCATGTGTAATCATGTCCTTCTTCTCTTTTTTCTATTTTATTATAGTTTTAATACTCTTCGTAGTGAAATAGAAAAGGACTAGCCACGTTGCACAGTGCATGCATATGTCAGGATGTCCACATTGCATAGCTAGGTCACAAATTATCTTGATCTCTGTTTATATGATTACAAGGCTGTTATACTAAACACAACATGTTGTTTCTTTATGCACTTTTATCCATTTGTGCAGGAATATGTATTATGTTATATGTATAGGAGCAATGAGTATTTTCATTATATTTATTTATTTTCTATATATGATGGGATAGATTTGGATTTACTCTTGGTATTTGGCAATATCTCCACATGCGATTCCGATTCTGGGCACAGATGGAGGCTTCTTATGGTTTTAATGAGATTATATTACGAGTACTGATTATCCATCTCAATGTTGTGTATATATAAGTATAGAGATGTACACATGTACACCTCTTTCTTCTCTACACATTCATTCAATTACATAGAGATGGTTTTTAAGAACGAGCACACTTTTGAAATCATAATTTATATTATGCGGACACTATAGTCGTATCATATATCGTATTTAGCAAGCTTTCATAGTGAGAGAATAGCCATCTAGCCAACCTTCAACCAATCCCTCACATAATCCATTTATTTATTTACTATTAAATTCATTTCATATCTACAAATCGGCACATTCACTGTATTTGCACATCTTCACATGTTTTATATATACAAAGATTACAATTGTTTTATATATACAAAGATTACAATTGTATCTTTGTTCATTGCTATATTTGGATACACACCCTTATATTTACAGTCTTGGATAATAACAATAACATATATTTTTTATAGGTATCACTTTTCAGATATCCGCATGCTTATACTGTTTAAGTGGGATATATTCCCAGCTTAAATATATCATTTTTTTTATTTTATACCAACAGACAGTTAGGCATATTTTGATTCACATTGTTATCATAACACTTACACAGACAATTTATTTATACATTTTTTTTACACATTATTTTTCACTTTTATTATATAAGGATTTTCTTCTTATTTTCACATTTAAGCTTCCAATCTTTTTACAATTTTTGTGAAGGGTTAATGGTCTAAAGTGTGCTCACACCCTTAAGTGTTACTCAATCAGTGGACATCTGTGATTGATTCCCATTTGATTGGGAACAATCTACCATTGGTTGATGTTGACCATATGGTTTTTGTCCGATACTATATATTTTTTGTGCTTTTTCTTATATGTTAGCTATGACTAAACACTAAGCAATAGTGTGAAACGCGTCAGCCGCATCCCCCAATCTTTTGCTGTGATGTGTGGTGTTTTAAAAGTTTTTTTTTACCAATAAAAGGCAACCGAGAGGTTTTTGAGGAGTGTGGCTGTCCAAACATTCTTTTCTACTTTGCTTTGTACATTTCCGGCACCTGGGTTTTTCTAAAAAGATACGGACTGTTTCATACACCCATCTGGAGCGGTGACTTCATTCTCTCTATTTCGTTTTGGACAAAGGACTGTGGGGGTTGGAGATAAAAAGCCAGAGGAACTAGGCCAGAGCCTCTTTTTGCCTGCACCCCATCAGGAAAGCATCTCCTGCACTCTGTGTGTGTAGAATCGCGGCCTACCAACTCTTCATGCAGCTCCAGCCCAGAGGAACAGATTGTTCATGCAGCTCCAGCCCAGAGGAACAGACTGTCCATGCTAAAGAAGGACACCCTGCAACAGCTCAAGGACTGAATGCCACTGCGACACACCTGCATCTAAGATCGATTAATCACTCAGGAGAGAACCGCTGACTGTGTACAGGATTTGGTGAGGGGGGTTTGCCCAGGAACCTTTAATGCTTTTCATAGAATACCACATCCAAATATTGTCCACAGAGCTCCTACATTGCCGGTGAAGATAATAAAAATGCAAAGCTTTGCCTCCAGGACATTACCGCAGTTGCTCTTAAAGGGGGGGCACCACGGATATTGAGATCATTTAACTGGGTGTGTACTAGAAGCATCGTAGGCTGGCCTGGGGTTCCCCTTTAGCCACAGCATCTCACACACACCAAAAGTTATTGGGGAGTCGATTTAATCTGTACATATTGTTACCTATTGCTTTCGTTGTTTGCATAGTGTTCCTGACTGTTTTCTTTAAACTGTTTCAACCAAGTCCTGGGTACTTACACAGGTCCTGGCTGACTAATGTTAACCTGAATTTTCTTCAAGTAAACTACAAGAAGAACTGTGTTGTGTATTCCTGCTGAGTTATTACATTGCTAGGTGTGCCAGAGGGGCTGGCATTGGGGTTTAAAGGCAGAGTAACGGACTGAACACACAAAAGTAGCTCCCTCTGGGCTTGAGATTTTATATATATATATATATATATATATATATATATATATATTCAAAAAATGGGCTCATGCACACAGGACATTTTAAAAAGGCCATTGCTACAGGTGGCGCTGTGTCATAGTGTGTATTCTATGGTAATGTAATCAGAGTATTGTCTTTCCTTTGTTCAGTGCGCTTGTTTTTTGTTCTCTACTGCATATGGGAAGCTTCCAGTGCATAATTTCAATACTCAGCTAACAGGTTATGGGCCCAGCAGCACTCAGGCATTGGAGCAAAGAATTCTACAACTCTGAGTACTGTATATAAGCTTATGAAAGATGGAAAGTGGTTCAGATGTGAAGTTTGCAACTGCAAAGCTGAACAATGCCAATTACCAGCTGCGGAAATTCAAACTAGGAATGTTTCTCAGCAAGGATGACTTGTGGTAAGTGTTGAAAACAGACAAACCCACAAACGGAGAGATGGAGGAATGGAACAGGAAAGATAGACAAGAAAAAGCAACTATAAGCTTACTAGTGGAAGATGACCAGCTTAAAGGGGTTGTAAAGGATTTTTTTTTCATAATAGGCATCCTTTACCTGCAGACATTCCTCTTTTCACTTCCTCAGTGTTAGTTTTTGCTCAGAAGTTGCTCTATTTCTTCTCTGTTCTGTTCACTTCCTGCTTTTCTGACCACCGTGAAGGGAGACTTTACTGTGGTGGTCATTAACGTGCTCTCCCCCTCCTGGGAACTACATCTGTGTGACAGGATGCTCTCTACATGTTGGAGACTTCAAGGAGGTGTGAATTACTGGACGTGCCGCAATTCATACTGGGAAATGTAGTTCTTACATGAACAGGTAATGCAAACCAGGAAGTGAAAGAGAACAGAAACTAGACCGCCAGAGGTGATCTAGACGAAGGAATTTAATAGGTATTTACTCGTTTTTTAACAGAATCATTACAATATTCTGTCTGTCTACCTTGCAGACATTATTTTAGGCAAAAAAAATAAATTTCCTTTACAACTCCTTTAACCACATAAGAACAGAGAAAATGGCCAAAGATATGTGGACCTCATTAAAAAAACCTACATGAGCATTCAAACCTCAACAGTAAGTTGCTTCTACTACGAAAGCTGTATAAAATGAGACTAAAAGGCAGCCAGCAAATGTGTAACCGTGTAAAAGCTTTGCTAGAGATCATAGAGCAGCTACGTGCCATCGGAAAGGACAACAAAGATGACCATATTGTTTCACTGCTCTTCTGCAGCCTTCCAGAGACATATACTGCTCTTATTAATGCTTTAGAAACCAGACCCAAGCAGGAACGGACGTTGGAATATGTCAAAGGCAAATTAATTGATGAATGAAAAAATATGCACCATGACGACAAGGCTCTTAAGATGTACAAAGGCACAAAGTACAACAAAGAAAGTAGAGCCTGTTTTCTCTGTAAAAGGATAGGTCACTTAAAATAGGATTGTTCTATCTGGAAAGCCGAGCAGCGAAAGCTAGAGCTATCCACAAAAAAAAGAGTCAAAACAGTCACAAAAGAATCTGCAGAAACATCATGGAGCGGTACCTTTAAAGTGACACAGAGCAGCAAGTGCATAGACTCATTTGGGACAAGCCACATGACTAGCGATGAGACCTTCTTCACAAACATGGATTACAGTGTAAAAGACAACATTTTCTTAGCAAATGGGAAAAGCATCACTGCTGAAGGTAAAGGCCAGGATTTCCTGAACTGCATTACAGCAGAGTATCCTCGTAAAGAAAGTACAAAGAAAGTGCTGTATGTTTCAGAACTAGAAGGCAGCCTTCTATAAGTGAAAAGTCTTGCAAACAATGGTCTCACAGTTAAGTTTCAGGGGGATGAATGCATAATTCACAATAATAAGCGATTCCTCTCAAAAGAAAAACTGGATGATCACCTATACAGGCTCATCACCACAGACCAACAAATCAATATAGTCTCTAATGGCCAACGCAGCAAATGTATTCATTTATGGCACAGGTGGCTGGGGCACAGAAATGCAGAAGCTATACAGAGAGGCTTATCAGAATATTTGACAATAGCACCTTGCAAAGTGCTCATGAAATGCAAGTGCTGTATTAAAGAAAAAGCCACACATGCTCCCCTTCCACAGGCATCTTATAGAAAACCTGCCTACTGCCTGCATCTCATACACAGTGACTTATGTGGTCCAATGAAAACTGCTATGTCAGGCGGGAACAGATATCTACTGACTTTCATTGATGATTATTTCAGGTACACAACTACTTAGTCCAGAAAGAGTATAGCACCACTCGGACTGAAAAAAAAAATCCTCATGGGTGCTACCCCTGGCTCACCACCGTCAACAGAAATTGAAGAAAAGGAAAAAAATGGTCGCACACCATGAAAGGACCAGCTTCTGTAGAACGATTTCTTTATTGACTAAGTGGCAAAAGGACATTACAGGAATATTTGTAGACGTGTTTCACACAAATAACTTGTGCTTGTTCACTACAAAAGTATAGCCCCAAACCTGAGCCATTTAAATGCTCCACCTGAAAGTGATGCAAAAAAAAGAGCCTTGATTGGCTGACCAACATGCAGTGGTGACTGGTGCTCAAATATTTTTTGGTGTGGGGGGTGCAAACAAACTGAAAAATTTAGAAAAATACTTGTAGCACCTATGTACTTTATAGTACTGGTGCTAGTTAAATTTAAGGGTAGATCAGAGTATAGTTAAACTGATCCAGTTGGTTGCAAAATGCGGTCTCTCTCTCAGGTTCTCTGTGCTGTAGGCCCATTCTGCTGTACTGGGGTGTTCTTCCAGCCCCGGTGCTACACATGGCAGCAGTGGAGTCAAGGTTTGGGTGCTCTTTCCCAGCAGCCAATCACGCGGGTTTGTCCTTGAGGTGCATGCTGGGAGGGGTATTTATGGGGCAGACGCCATTGGTTCTGTTTTTTTTTTTTTTTTTTTATCCAGTGTGGCGCCCACCTGTCAGTCGGTACATGGGCGACAAGTTGAAGGAGATCCAGACGTAACTCTATCAAGGAGGCATATCTCCAGGAATTCAATCCAGAGGGGACCTGTGACAGAGGTACTTTTCTGAGGCTCATTGAGAGGGGTCTGTGGCAGAGACTTTCTCCCAAGTTCACTTTCACCAATGAGGGTCTGTGGCAGAGACTTTATCCTACAATTGTCCAAGTGATACTCCGGCTGCCAGGTCAGTGAGAGAGGCCTGTCCGGGTAGACTAAACCCACTCCAGCGGGAGTGGTGCAAAGAAGTGTTACGTTTGGGAGTAGGACTGTTTCCTATCATGTCGCCTGAATCTACTATTCTCCTATCTTCTTCAACTTTACTTTCCTCACCACAAGTTTACTGTTTTTACCCGGCTGGATAATGAAGAGCACAGGAAAGAGCACCTGTTGTGGACATTCCTTTACTTCTCCTATATGCAATATGCATCATTCACCCCTAGGAATTTCGGAGGAGCCAAGAGGTAACACACCACCCAAAAATCCAGCAGCTCTACTGGCGGTAATTTTAGATACTTAAACATCAAACAGCAAATGCAGCCACTGTGCCATCAAATGCAGCCTCACTGTGCCCACCATATGCAGCAAATGTGCCCAATTGCAGCCTAACTGTGCCCATCTGATGCAGCCACTGTGCCCATCAAATGCAGCCTCACTGTGCAGTGCCCCATGATATGCAGCCACTGTGTACCTCAATTGCAGCCTCACTGTGGAGACACAAAAAGCAAACAATAAATTAAAAAATTAGATCAAATATATCAATTGCAGGATAGCGATCAAAAAAAGATACACGTAAGGACAAAAAAAAATCATGTAACAAAATAAACCATATATATACAATCAGTTCGCAAATCCATCAACGGAAAGTCCTCTTTTAAACTTTCATAAGCATATTTCTAAATATGTACAAAAAAAGTACACACACACACTTTATATATATATATATATATATATATATATATATATATATATATATATATATATATATATATAATATCTAGAAAACACGGGGCCACTCAACCATACAACAGTTGCAGGGAGTTCACCAGCGGTTTAAGATCCGTTAATTTGCAATGCACGCGAGCCATGCTGATCCTCCACCAATCCGTCCTCAGCTTCCATAAGCCGACCTCTGATTTTGTCCAGATCATGGAGGATCAATGTACATTCAGAGGCTAGATGGTCAATGCGTACAATTAGAACTGCCTTACACCCCTCTATGGCCTTGAATACTGTATAGGCTTAGTAATAGCCACGGGGCTGCCTCTGATGGTGGAGGGGGGACGAGGGGGACTAGAAGCTAATGCATTAGGGAGAGAAGACGCCATCAAGGCAGGAGTCACTGCCATACTCAGCCCTACAATCTGGCCATGCTGTGCTCCAAATGGGGAAGGTAAGATGGTGCCAGGAGTGCATGTGACCCACCCCTTTACTAGAGCACCGGGGCTTCACCCGGCCACGTCCCCATCTGCATTCATTCTTGAATTTAAAGTGTACTAAACCCAGAACCATGCATTCACTAAATTTGGTCTCCCACAGTACACATGTAGCACTGTCCCCATAGGGCTTTCTGTGTGTTAACTCCTTAGGTCTCCCTCTGATTATCTGCAGACAGTTGCCAGGGGTTTTGCACACATCCCCCCCTTACTCCAGTTATCTCAACAAACAGTCAAGGGTATTTGTTTTTTTATATTTATTGTGGAACTTGGATGGGAGAAGGGAATAGTGGAATACTCCAACCGAACTATTCACATAGATAGGGATAACTCTCTCTTACCCTGACCAGATTACTTGTTGAGGCAGATACACTGCTTTTACCATACTGCCACTTGTATGGAAGAATTATGTCTTCTTTCTCTCTCTAGCAGCAGACTTGATGCAACTACTTTTAAATAGTATTAATGTATTAAAAACACCTGTGGATGTCAGGGAGCAGCAATAAAGCCTAATGAGCACCAATTAGGCAGCTTTAAAATGACTGTGATACTCTGCTCCTTCTAGACATTTACTGGTGTGGTTACAAACATGGTGAAGTCAAGAGAATGGTCTAAGAAGACAATAGAAGAGCAGATTACTCTTCACAGGAAGGGCAATGGCTATAAGAAGATTGAAAAGATGTTAAACATACCAAGAGACACCATAGGAAGCATCATTCGCAAATTCAAAGCAAAGGGCACTGTTGAAACGCTACCTGGTCGTGGCAGAAAGAAGATGCTGACTTCGACTGCTGTGCGCTACCTGAAGAGTAGAGTGGAGAAAAGTCCCTGTGTGACTGCTGAGGAACTGAGAAAAGATTTGTCAGATGTGGGTACTGAAGTTTCTGCTCAGACAATACGGCGCACACTGCGTAATGAAGGCCTCCATGCCAGAACTCCCAGGCGCACCCCCTTGCTGTCTCCAAAGAATAAGAAGAGTCGACTGCAGTATGCCAAAAGTCATGTGGACAAACCACAGAAGTTTTGGGATTGTGTTCTGTGGACTGATGAAACAAAATTAGAACTGTTTGGGCCCATGGATCAATGCTATGTTTGGAGGAGGAAGAACAAGGCCTATGAAGAAAAGAACACCTTGCCTACTGTGAAGCATGGCAGGGGGCCAATCATGCTTTGGGGCTGTTTTGCTTCTGCAGGTACAGGGAAGCTTCAGCGTGTGCAAGGTACCATGAATTCTCTTCAGTACCAGGAGATATTGGATGACAATGTGATGCAGTCCGTCACAAACCTGAGGCTTGGGAGACGTTGGACCTTTCAACAGGACGATGATCCCAAGCATACCTCCAAGTCCACTAGAGCATGGTTGCAGATTAAAGGTTGGAACATTTTGGAGTGGTCATCGCAGTCACCAGACTTAAATCCGATTGAGAACCTCTGGTGGGACTTAAAGAAAGCAGTTGCAGTGTGCAAGTCTAAGAATGTGACTGAACTGGAGGCTTTTGCCCATGACGAATGGGCGAAGATACCCGTAGATCGCTGCAAGACACTTGTGTCAAGCTATGATTCACGTTTAAAAGCTGTTATAATTGTAAAAAGGTGTTGTACTAAGTACTAAAATTGAATGTCACTTGGGGGTTGAATAAAACTGATGATGTGAGCACAGAAAAGACATTTGTGGTTATTTCATTATAAATGTTATGCAATCGCAATCGCGGCCGCCGCATCCAGGAAAGTCCGCAGCTTCAGTCGCGGCCTAGCAGGACTTTCCGAACTCCGGTGCTGAGACCCCTCCCCGATTGCACAAGACCACTCAGGCCCCCCCCAGGAGTCTCCCCACAGTGCCCTAGTAGGTTTACTTCTCCCACCCACGCTGCCCCAGTACCCCAGCCCCCAGCTCGGGCCTAGTCTCGGTCGGCGGCCATCTTGGTACTCCCAATTTCCACAATAAAAACACCACCCTTACTCACCCTCATCTTTTACCCTCTCACAGGCTGTTTCAGCCTGATACCTGGTCCCTTTAGTTAACCCTGGGATACGCATCCCCTACGCCCCTATCCATAAAGCAATTGATCCAGGGTTTTAACCGATTGCCAGTAGGGACCAGGATGAAATTTTTTCCCAATTCGTTGCAGATTGGCACAGCACGCCTGGGGTTTTTCGCCTTCCTCTGGACCAATTTCAGAGAGGGAAGAGTTAAACTAGTGACAGTTTCACTGGGATATTCTTCCTCCCAGCGCCGCCTAAATCCCCATAATCATCGTCACTTCCCTACGTCTTTCTGCAACTATGGGTTATCTGAAATACTCTGCATAAACCATTTGGGAACTAAAACCATTTGCCTCTACTCTTCCAACTGTCACCGAAAAAGCGAGCAACTGTTAAGAATCAATTGACGATTAACAGTAAAAAAACACATCCAGGTACACCAGCCCAGATGCATATCCTGCGTTTTGGTCAACACAAGATCGGCAGTAAAACACCGGCAAGAAATCCATGATTTCATCCTTCAACATGATCTAGATTTCCTCTTCATCGCAGAAAGATGGCTAACAGCCGATTGCAACATCATTCTGGAAGAATTGGTGCCAGAAAATGATCACATAAAAATGCAGAACAGAGTGGGGCAAAGAGGGGGAGGTCTGGCAGTGATCCACAAGATTTACCTCTCGTCCACCAAACCAGTCCTTCAAAACTCACTTCCATTCATGGAAACCCTCACTCTTCAGCTGCAAACAAACCCCCAGACATGGTCCATATTCTACTTTGCTATAGACCACCAGGCCCAAAAACGCACCTTCTCACGTCATTAACAGAATTCATCTCCTCCTACACCCTAAGCATCAAACACCTTTTGGTGCTTGGGGATTACAACCTCTGGGCCAACTTCTCATTGGACCCCGTTGCTTACGCCTGCATCGACCATCTGGAATGACTAGGTCTGCAGCAATTAATACGAGGCCCCAATCATGCCTCAGGCCATACCCTTGATCTCATTTTCAAACAGGATTTGGAAATTGAGGTCGGGGAAAATGAGCCACTACCATGGACCGATTACCATGCCATTAAATTTATTATCGCCAACCACCTCAGCCCAAATAAAAGAAAAAAAATGGTGACAAGTCACTGGACTAGATCTCAGAAGAAGCTCCATTCGGAACTCTTCAAAACGACCCTAGGAAATAAAATAAACACAATACAACATAAACACTAGAAACACTTGACGCCATCAACAAGGCACTACTTCAGTCCGCCGACTGGGTGGCACCAAAAAGCAAAACTTGCATCCGGAAAAACAACGCCGGCTGGTTTAATGACCAGCTGGCGTTGCTAAAGCAAGAGCGTAGAAGAGCAGAAGCTGCGTGGAAAAGGAGCTCTTCAGATAGAAACCACATAATTTATAAGACAATAACAAAGAAATATCAAAGAAACCTTTATGGCAAAAAAAAATCATTTCGCCAACATCATCACCAAGGCCCTAAACCGCCCCCGCGAACTCTTCAAGCTGGTTTCACAGTCGATTAATCCAGCCTGCTTAGAGCCCCCAATGCTGATTCACAAGAATTTTGCAACGAACTATCGGATTATTTCATTAATAAAATTGAAAGAATCCGCGCTAGCATTGAGCAAAATGGAATCTGCATGAATCCCGCCCCTAATCCCAACCCAATTACCATTACATACCCGCCTCAAGCACCGAAATTCACCTTAAAATCCATCTCCATCGTGGCCACTAAAAATATCATTCGGTCTCTGCACAACAGCACAGCACCCAATGACATCATTCCCACTAAATTGCTGAAAGTAAGTGCCCAAATATTGGCACCAGCTATCAAGCAGGTTATAAATCAATCATTCAAGGAGGGCATGGTGCCCACCTTGTTGAAACAAGGTGCAATAAAACCGATCCTAAAAAACACACCCTTGACCCTAAAGATCCAAACAATAGGAGGCCCATAACAGGTCTAAATGTTTTCTCCAAGATAATGGAAAAATAAGTTGTACAACAGTTACAACTGCATTTAGAAACCCAAAAATTACTCGATACGTTTCAATCAGGCTTCCGTCCAGGTCACGGAACTGAAACTGCTCTGGTAAAAATATGGGATGACGTTCTAGAGGCCGCAGATGAAGGAGAATCCTCTCTCCTAATCCTGTTGGACCTTTCACACGGTAGACCATGGACTACTACTCGCTAGGCTAGCTGAAGTGGCCAAAGTCGCGGAAGCAGATCTACCATGGTTCTCCTCCTTCTTGGAAAACCGATCACAAACAGTGAAATTGGGATCTTTCGTGTCAGGAAAGCGTACGGTATCATGCGGAGTCCCTCAGGGATCTCCCTTGTCACCAGTACTGTTCAATATCTATCTCCGTCCCCTCTTTGAAATCATCAGCAACCAGAAGCTACTTTACCTTTCCTATGCAGACGACACTCAACTATATCTCCGCGTCAGTAATGAAAAGGATCATTCTCTTGGATTAGAGAGATCCCTTACCCTAATAGATGACTGGATGACATCCAGTTATCTTAAACTCAATGGTTCAAAAACAGAGCTTCTCTTGTTTCACGCAAACCAGAAAAGTCACTCCATCACAACTTGGACCCCACCGCCCATTATGGGTAAAAATATCACCCCTAGCACCAAAGTCAAAAGTCTCTGAGTCATTTTCGACTCTTACATGACAATGGATGCACAAATAGGGTCTGTAGTCAGCGGATCCCATCATCTGCTGCTCCTACTACGCCGACTCACCCCTTTATCCCTAAAAAGGACATTGTAGTCATGGTGGGAACAATCATTAATTCCAGACTTGACTATGCAAATGCCCTCTATTTAGGACTTCCCAAATACCAAATCACTCGTCTGCAAGTCGTTCAAAATACAGCTGCTCGATTAGTGACTGGCAAAAAACCATGGGAGTCAATCTCCCTTCCGCTTAGATCTCTTCACTGGCTACCAGTGAAAGACAGAATCACTTTTAAGGCACTCTGCCTAACACATAAGTGTATTCAAGGAAACGCTCCCCAATATCTGTGCGAAAAAAATAAAAGCCCATAACCCAAATCGCATTCTGCGATCCACAAATTCTGCGATCCACAATGTTCTGTCCTGTCATTGCCAAAGGTTTCTGTGTTCCTGTATTCCTGTGTTTTGTTTCAGCTACAAGACTGACTCCGGCTTCTGACTCTGGCTATGTTTATTGTTTATTCTGAAGTCTGGAATCCCTGACCACGGCTTAACTTGGACTATCCTTTGGCAAATCGCTGTCAGGCCTCCGTGCATACAAGTCTGCATTATGGACTCCAACCAAGGTAAGCCCTTACAGTATTGCTTCCTTTGTTTTAAATCCCTGATGTTCCTGCCAGTCCCTCTGCTTTGCTAATAAAAACTGACCACACTGAGCATGACAGCACTCTGTGGGCAGTTCTCTAGCTATGCTGGGAACTCAGTGTAATCATCTCCAATGATCAAACTTTTCCTTTTCCTCCTACCCAGCTAGTCACTGGGAAGTGCAGTGTACTACTGCTTCTCCTCCCCCAGCTCTTATGCAACTGAGAAAAGAGGGAATGTGATCACTTATAAAAAGGGGGAGGGGGAGGTATTTAGACATAATTTTCTATATCTATACAAAAATGTTTTGCCTTTCATTTCCATTTTAAATTGAATGTGGTGTTTTACAAGGTGATCGTTTACAATCACTTTAACAATAAAAACAGTTTCCATATGCCCTACATAAGAGATATTAGAGTTTTGCACCCAATATCAGATACCAATATCTGCAGAAGATCAAACCAGATCACAGATGAGTCTATAGTATAATAGAGCTATACATGTAAATGAATACTGTGAGAGATTCATGGCTGCTTTGTTTTGATATGATCTTACATAAATCGATACTAAACGCACAATATTGCTTGAATGATCAAAGGTCAATTTACCTCTGTGAGTGGACAATGGATCTGTGCATACCATTCCTGAGAGTATAGACAAATCTGGATACCCTGACCAATGAACAGGCTGGTCCATACCATGACATTAAACACTGGACTTGCTCGTTTATCATTGATTGCGAAATTTAACAAGGCTGAAAAACACAAGAATATACACATATACAGAGAGAGATTAGATATTCACAGTACAAATATTTCAATACATGACATACTAAATGCAAACCAGAGCAAAAAGTAAAATAAAAAAATAAAATTCTAGTCTGATACAACAATCAGTTTATATCAAGATTATTCATCAAATTTGGTAACCAAATTAAAATTAATATTATAGAGACCTAAAGTAGGACTGAAAAATCACTTGATGAGGAAATCCCTACTGAGGAGCTATTGTGTTCTTCCAGTGGGAGGGGGGTGGTGTGGGAGCTGTCCCTGTCGGGAGAACACAGTACTTACTACTAATGACTGTCAGCTGAAAACGAGTCGCAGGAGTGCACAATGTGATCCATAGAAGTAGGGCCAAAAGAGATTTGGCCCTACCTCTCCTTTACGTTTCTCCAAACTCTGATTGTTTGCTTTGGACAATAATGGTTTATTTCTATATTTCACAATACCAGCCAAATCCTTTCCTTGCTGTAGGTTGGCTCCAGGGGGAGGATACTCAGCCCAGGATATATAATTATTGAAATTATCAAACAACTTGCAGTGATGTCCTTGTGTGTGTGAGCCTTGCACTTGTTCGAATGTGTACGCAGGTGCAGTTAGCCAGTCTCCTATTTTTCCAAAATAGTGTGTGGTAACAGGGAACAGTGTTATGTCCCTTTTTAAACTCTATGTCCCTTGTAAACTATTGTGATGTCACATGTGTAGGCATTTTCCATATAAAAAGGAAGGATTGGATAAACTCTAGTCAGTGGGGGCATGGGAGCTAAACACCCCACCAGCATGCAGATGTAGTGAGCTAACGCAGAGGTCCTGGACAGGGCAGAAGAACTGGGTGTGATAGTCCTACACCTAGAAGAGTCAGCTGTAGTCATCTTGACTCTTTAAGGTTGGTGGAAGCTAAGAGCGGGATGCAAAATGACTTTTAGGCCAGGCCAAGTGTTCTGTGATAGCTTTTCCCCTGGAGGTCCTGGGAGATATGTACAGAAACTATAGGAGCAGCTGCAGCAGTCCTGTCTGTGGAACAACATGCACTGGGTACTGAGCTGGATGCATAAAGCCTAATGGGCATTTTGGAGCCCTCTGAGTAAGTACGAATGACCCTGGGAATGAGAATAACTAGACATGGGCACTGCCAAAAAAAATGTCTCAGTTTTCATGCGTTTTTTTTTTTTTGGCATTTTTCGGGTCATGCATTATGTTCGAAATTCGTTATTTCGAATAAATTCATAAAAATTCTAAATTCGATATGTTCCATTCGTATAGATATGGCTATATTTTGGAGTGACCCTGAATGATCTCCATCCAACCTAATTGAATTTCATACTTTAGGATGATGGCAACTACCTCTGCCTAAACCATGAGGCAACCCATTTCTAGATATGGTATTCGTTATTTTAATCTTTTGTAAAAATACGAAATTTGAAAATTTGAAAATAAGAACAAGAATCCGAAAATTAGAAAATGTGGAAATCCAAAAATAAGAACGAAAATCCAAAAATTCAAAACATATTAATAACAACTATTAAATTATAGGTATTGGAATTTCCTTTTAAATTTATCCGAAGTTCCAAATTATCCAAAATAATGAATGCCGCATCTAAACAAATGAAACGTAACCAAGTAATCATAATAAAAAAAAAAAAAAACATTTTCATTATTATTTATTTTTATTTTGTTATGTTCCATTCCAATGCAGCATTTGTTATTTTGGATAACTTGTAACTTCTGGTAAATTTGTATACGTCATTAACAGCCAAATTTGAAAGGAAGGTCCAATACCTATAATTGAATAGATAGTAATTGTCATGCCTTCATTTATAAGGTTTTCATCGACTTTAGTTTGTTTGAATTAAATCAATGCTGCCATCTAATGGCCATTCTGTTTAACTGCACTAGTTCTATCTTAATACAGTCAGTTAGAATAGCTTATTAGTTTGGTCCATGCAAGCCTCCGTATTTCAATCCCATGAGGCCTTGCAGCATCTCCAGGCCTTTCTTTTCCATTTTCTTCCTGGAAGCAAGCACATGTCTGCTGAGTTCTATGCCACGTCAATGAAAAAAAGGGGGGGTGGTGTCTGCGCTGTGAAAGTAGGGTACATAGGATGAGAAGTATCCCAGGTGACTGAGTGAGTGGATGTGATAGGGGAAGGTGAACTTAGAACAACATGATAACCAACATGATATGATAAACAGTAAGGAAGTCACGTGGTGTGACGAGACGCGTAGGGATCGAGGAGCCTCAGAGTCCACACGCCTGACGCAGAGAGACCCACCTGACGTCCGTTCTATTTATGTCCCATATTGGATCGTTTTAAACTGTGAGTGTAACCCTATGTTTATTAAATATGTTTTTATCTTGCGGGATTGTGCTATGGTCTGTCTTTTTTCCACCATGCACGCTGTCTGAGGCTTATGTGTCCCGAGCGATCATCTGGCCCATCCACAGAAGAGTGAAAGCCAGACACAATCTCTGGACCAAGAACGAACTCGCTGTTCGTGGGAGATAGGCCCACCATCCATCACCTCCTGGTGAGTGGATGTATGTGTGATACATGCTGTCTGAATAGACGTTCCCTGTACTGTACTTTAACCCGCTACAAATCTGCTTTATGTTTCACTGCTGAGGAGTGTTACTGCTGCTCGTCCTACTGAGGTACCATCCCCCCCCCCCCCCCTTGGAGGTGGTGTTTTAGGCTATCCGTGCAATAGCCTTGAGGTGAGGAGCTAGGGACCACCTGAGGTGTCTATCGCTAACACCCTTTCCTGGCATCACATTTTCATCCTTGGACTTTCTTGGACATATGGGATTTTTTTATGAGAGACTTTATTTTTGTGTATCCAGAGGCATTCTTTATGGGATGCTTTCTCTGGTCTAACAGCATTTTTTTGGTTTAGCACTGTGTGTAATATTTTCTCTATTGCATGGACTTCCTTTATATTGGTCTTACACTGCACGGGATAGTGTATTGAATGAATGAATGAATGAATGAATGAATGTCACCTCCACTGTGATTTATTGTGATTTATTACTGTTTATCATATCATGTTGGTTATCATGTTGTTCTAAGTTCACCTTCCCCTATCACATCCACTCACTCAGTCACCTGGGATACTTCTCATCCTATGTACCCTACTTTCACAGTGCAGACACCACCCCCTCTTTTTTTTCATTTGCATTTTCTCTCTGCCTAGGACAGACTGGGGGTACTGCGTCTGCTGCAGTACCCCCAGTCCACCTCCCAGTCCACCCCCCTCGGTAGCGCAGGAGCCTTTCTATTTATTTGTGTTTTCCTATCCCACGTCAGCCATACCGACCCATCTCTGGTACGTTATCTTTGTCTCTCTAGATAGATAGATAGGGAGGCTCTAATTGTAATTGTATTATTGTTTATTAATTGTAATCTGTTGTATTTATTACAGTTTTACTCTGTCTTATACCAATAAAAGTTCAAAAGGATTCTGTTTCTACTGGAATGCCTTGGTATGAGAGGAGTTAAAGGGTCACTAAAGGAAAAATAATTTTTTCCTGAAATTACTGTTTACAGGGTATAGAGACATACAAGTTAACTGATTCCTTTTCAAAATGATTACAAATAGATAAAAAAAAATCATATAATGTGCCTGCAGGTTAGTTTCACTTTTGAACTGGCTTCATGTTTCTGTGAAGTAGAAATAGACACAGAACAAAAACAAACAAATTCAGGGCAATGTTTTGTTTTTAAAATGAATCTGATTGGTTCTGGGAAATTTTAGACACACAGTAATGACAGCTTAGACCACCGTGAGAAAGCTCCCAGTACTGTGGTTATAAGAAAACAGACAAGCAGGAAGTGTGGAGAACAGAGCAGGATTACAGCAACTTTAAAGCAAAAACGAACAATAAGGACATGAAACCAGTACTGCAGTAAGGTAAAGGAAGCTATTTAGCTAAAATAAATGTTTTCCTTTAGTGATCCTTTAACAGTGTGCCCGAATACACATCAGTCACGTGTAGTGAGGGGCATAACAGTAAAACTGAGGCTTCTAAACATGGCTATCATACAGAACTTCCAGCAAATCTAAGGCTTCTAAACACGGCTAGCATACAGAACGCCATAGAAACCAAAGGCTTCTAACCACGGCTACCATATAGAACGCCAAAGAGACAACAGTGTTATCAGCTTCCATATACAGCGAGACGCAATGTCGCAGACAGACAAAGTCAGAGCACCTTGTGACAAGATCAGAAGTCTACTCCACGAGCACAGAAGGTTTGTCTAACAAATCCTGCTCTAAGATTTGTCTTGTTACAGTTTACCCCACAGGCCACAGAGAAAAAGCAGTGAAGCTATACTTGATCCTGGACGATCAAAGCAACAGATCACTCGCCAGCTCAACCTTCTTCGACACCTTCAAAATCAAAGAAGCAAATTCTTCATACTTACTCAAGACTTGTACATGGGTAAGTGAAGAAACTGGAAGAAGAGCCGTTGGTTACCAAATCGAATCCTTTGATGGTCAGACAATCCTATCTCTGCCAACTCTAATCGAGTGCAATCAGTTCCCAACTGAAAGAGAGGAGATCCCTACACCAGAGGTGGCACTTCATCACAGTCATCTGAAGGGCATAGCACACCTCATCCCTGAACTGGATGCCCAGGTTGAGATAGCATTTCTCCTTGGAGGGGACATCATCAGAGTTCACAAGGTGAGAAAACAAATCAATGCTCCCCACAACTCACCCTATGCCCAGAAGCTAGATCTTGGATGGGTCATCATAGGAAACGTATGCCTAGGGAGTGTTCACAAACCAACCTGTGTGAACTCTCTCTTTACAAAGATATTAAAGGGCGGGCGTCCATCCTTATTTCAGCCTTGCACCAACAGATTCCACGTAAGAGAGAAGCCTGCCAGTGTAATTCATTCCAACCTTTACACTGCTAATCTTCTTTGTGATGAAGACAGATACCATTTAGGATGCTCAGTTTTCCAAAAGAAGATCACAAAATTGCCCCATCTATTGAAGATCATATCTTCTTGGAAATAATGAGACAGGGATTCTACAAAAACAACGAAAACAGCTGGTAGCACCCCTGCCTTTCAAAGCACAGAGACCCTGTCTTGCTAACGACAGAGAACAAGCTTTAAAGCGCCTTTCTTTCCTTAAACGCAATCTTCACAGGAAGCCAGAAATGAAAGGGCATTTCTTCTCATTCATGAGTAAGATGTTTGAGGATGACCATGCTGAGATAGCCCCACCTCTAAAAAACAATGAAGATTGCTGGTACCTACCAATCTTCAGTGTCTACCACCCCAAGAAGCCAGGTAAAATCCAAGTAGTGTTCGACTCCAGCTCTCAGCACGAAGGGGTCTCACTAAATGATGTCCTCCTAAAGGGACCAGATCTCAACAACACACTTCTTTGTGTTCTCATCAGGTTCCGCAAGGAAGCAGTTGCCATAGTTGCAGACATAAAGCAGATGTTTCACAGCTTCCAAGTCAAGGAAGAACACAGAAACTTCTTGAGATTCCTATGGTTCAAAGACAATGACCCTACCAAAGACATTACAGAATACCGCATGAAAGTGCACATTTTTGGTAACAGTCCATCCCCTGCTTTTGCCATCTATGGACTTAAGGTATCTGCCCAAGAAGGTGAGAAAGACGTTACACAGTTTTTTGAAAGAGACTTTTATATAGATGATGGTCTGAAATCACTTTCTTCACCCGAAGCTGCAATACGTCTACTCAAGAGGACCCAAAGCACGCTTGCCTCTTCAAATCTTAGACTGCATAAGATAGCATTAAACAGCAAGGTCGTCATGGAGGCCTTCCCTTCTCAAGACTATGCCAGTGTCTTCAAAGATCTGGACTTGGCTACAGACTCCCTTCCTATGCAATGCAGCCTAGGATTCAACTGGGACCTCAAGACTGACACCCTTATCTTTCAGGTTGACCAAGAGCCAAAACCCTTCACTCGGCGAGGTGTCTTATCCACCATCAACAGCCTGTATGATCCACTCGGGTTTGCAGTACCGGAGACCATCCAAGGTAAGATTCTGCTTAGAGAGCTACTGCTGACACACATGATTGGGATTCTCCACTACCTCCCGAGAAAGAGACATTATGGGTAACATGGAGAGACTCTTTAACCACTTCCCGCCCGGTCAATAGGAGATTGACGCCCCGGGAAGTGGTTGTGAAATCCTGACTGGACGTCTATTGACATCCTGCAGGATTTCACAGCGCGGCGATCAGTGATGCGGGGTGTCAGTCTGACACCCCGCATCTCCGATCTCGGTAATGAGCCTCCAGAGGAGGCTCGTTCCCACGTGATCAGCCGTGTCCAATCCCGGCTGATCACGATGTAAATAGGAAGAGCCGTTGACCGGCTCTTCCTCACTCGCGTCTGATAGACGCGAGTAGAGGAGAACGGATCGGCGGCTCTCCTGACGGGGGGGGGTTCGCGCTGATTGTTTATCAGCGCAGCCCCCCCTCGTATCCACACACTGGACCACCAGGGAGTGCTCAATAGAGCACAAGTAGTAAAAAAAATACATTTTTAATGCAATTAATGCCAATCAGTGCCCACAAATGGGCACTGATTGGCAATATGGGCACTGACTGTGCCTAGCATATCCATCAGTATCACCCCTCAGTGCCACCCAGTGTCCATCAGTGCCACCCAGTGTCCATCAGTGCCACCTCTTAGTGCCCATCTATGCCCAGTGCCTACCTATCAGTGCCGCCCATAAGTGCCCATCAGTGCCGTCTATGAGTGCCCATCAGTGCAGCATACCATCGCCGCCTATCTGTGCCCATCAGTGCCACCTCACTGGTGCCCACCAGTGCCGCCATATCAGTGCCCATAATTGAAGAAGAAAACTTACTTATTTACAAAAAAATTAACAGAAAAAAAATAAAAAATGATTTTTTTTCAAAAATGTCAGTCTTTTTTTAGTTGTTGCGCAAAAAATAAAAACCGCAGAGGTGATCAAATACCACCAAAAGAAAGCTCTATTTGTGAGTAAAAAAGGATGCCAATTTTGTTTGGGTAACCTACCTCAAGTCAGTAGACATCGAGGGCCAAATTCATATTGGGTTTGTTATGGGCAAGGGCAAGCTAGCACCATGTCCTGAAACCACCATTCCAAGTTTGGAACTGTGTGCTGCTGTACTAGCAGTAGAACTAGCAGAACTTATTACATCTGAGATGGATATACAACTCGAGGATACAGAATTTTACACAGACAGCAAGGTAGTGTTGGGTTACATTTACAATGAAAGTAGGAGATTCTATGTCTACGTACACAACAGAGTCCTAAGGATCAGGAAGTCTACATAGCCCACCCAGTGGCGTTATGTCTCAACTGATCATAACCCAGCAGATCATGCCACAAGGTCTGTGCCAGCATTCCGTCTCAAAGACACTACATGGCTCACAGGACCACCCTTCCCGTCAGTGCCTACCACTCCAGAAAGGGAGACATATGAACTGTTAGAACCTGAATCTGACTCAGATATCCGTCCTCAGGTTTCCACATTACATACAACAATTTCTAATCAACTGTTGGGATCCAAGCGCTTTAATAAGTTCTCAACTTGGAAGTCCTTACAAAGAGCTACAGCTTGCTTGGTTCACATAGCCAGATCCTTTAAAGTCACCCCTACAAGACCATGTTGTTGCAAAGGTTGGCATTATTGTCACAAGCCATATACAGTAGATGAGCTCACAGAAGCTAAAAATGTAATCATCCGCTGTATCCAACAAGAGACTTATGCACTAACACTAGAATGTCTTCAAAATTACAAGAGCATTCCAAAGAACTGTCCTCTAAGGAAACTCAACACCTTTTAGACCATGAAGGACTGTTAAGATTTGGAGGGCGCGTCTCAAATGCAGGACTTGATAGTGGTGAAAGAACTTCAAAAGTCACACAAGAGACTCTGACAACCTTCATGGCTAGAGCCCAACAGCAAGCCCAACCTAGAGCCTGGTGCCATTGTTCTCATTAAAGACTCTCAATCAAGGAGAAATAAGTGGCCTTTGGGTCTGATAACCCAAGTGTTTCAAATTGAAGATGGACACGTCAGGAAAGTTGAACTCAAAGTCATTAGGCAAGGCCAGCCTAAACTTTTCCTCAGACCTTTTTCCAAACTTGTTTTGTTACTCTCCTCCGGAGTGCCATGATGTGTGGTATCCATAGGAAACCAGGCGGGAGTGTCATGCCTTCATTTATAAGGCTCATCGTTTTCATAGTTTTCATTGACTTTAGTTTGTTTGAATTAAATCAATGCTGCCATCAAAGGGCCATTCTGTTTAACTGCACTAGTTCTATCTTAATACAGTCAGTTAGAATAGCTTATTAGTTTGGTCCATGCAAGCCTCCGTATTTCAATCCCATGAGGCCTTGCAGCATCTCCAGGCCTTTCTTTTCCATTTTCTTCCTGGAAGCAAGCACATGTCTGCGGAGTTCTATCCCACGTCAGCCATACCGACCCATCTCCGGTACGTTATCTTTGGATAGATAGACAGACAGACAGACAGAGACTCTAATTGTATTATTGTTTATTAATTGTAATCTGTTTGTATCAATTACAGTTTTACTCTGTCTTATATCAATAAAAGTTCAAAAGGATTCTGAGCCTACTGGAATGCATTGGTATGAGAGGAGTTAACAGTGTGCCCAAATACACATCAGTCACGTGTAGTGAGGGGCATAACAGTAATAGTTATTATTATTAGTTAGTTATTTCAGATTTTCAAATTTTTAGGTTTTCAAATACTTAAACTTTTGTTCTTTTTTATTTTTGCATTTTTGTTCTTTTGAATTTTCATTCTTTTTTTTGGAATTCAAATTTTCACAATTACCGAATTCTCGTTTTCGGAAACATTTGTTAAAACGGGTTTTCGTTATTTAGAATATTTCTGAATTGATAAATCTGTCGAATTTAGTTGAAAAACAGATTCGGAATTAAACAAATTGCACATGTCTAAGGGTAACGGCCACCGAGGGAAGATGGCTTAAAAGCGATGTGCAATGTGTGCAGCTTTCACATAATGATTGCTACAGCACATGCACTATATGGGATTGGCCCTGGATAGTATGTCTGTGTGATGTCATGTGAAATGTCACTGCCATCTTTAGCGAACATCGGTAAAGTGCAGAAACTATAATATTTGTGTGGACATTCCTTTCTTTTAAATATAAAGTCTAATGACCAGGGATGTTGTGGAAAGGCATCTGGCAAAGAAGTTGAGCATAATATGGAGAAGGATAACAACTACCAGCAGGTGGGTCCCTGTCCCATCCGGGAAGAAGTGGGACAGGAACTTGTGTATTTGGTGCCAACTGTTAGCCAATCACAAGCTCCCTTTTGTTTGATATTCCAATACAACCTACTTAGAGAAGAGTCACCTAACCATCACAAGCACAGGAATAATGTGCAGAAGACATCAAGACTCCAGGCAGGGCAAGGGACCTTCATAACCCAAACTTTAACCTAAAACCCACATCCCTGCTACACGATACTAAGAATTCTAGTAATAAAAAGGTAAAAATGACATCAATCTGTACCTCCAAAAATAGCAAAGAGGCAAAACAGGACCGGGTAAAAAAATCCAAATGACAGCGTGAAGACATATTCATGCACAAAAGCAGATATGAGAAACACGGCCATCATCGCTCCTGACCGAAACTTCTGGTTCAGCAGCTGAAAGCAAAAAATGAAAAAGAAAAATCACCTATTTTAAAAATGAAACTCAAGGTGCCTATTTTTTTTTTCCTTTCTATTTCTATCAGGCCCTTACCCACAGAAGATCTTGGTATACATAATAAAAGAGCCAATCATGGACCACCACATTCCACGTCCGGTAATAGTTTGCGAATGAAGTGGAATTCCACCAGTCCTGTAAACAAAACAGTAATACAAAGGGTGAATTTAGGACTGGGGCAGATTATGTCTGTCATTTGTAAAGTAAAAGTGCAGGTTACCTTAAATATAGAATTTTTTTTGTATGCGTGTTTAACGTATATTTTATAAATCATAGTCAATATACTTTTCATGTACTGTATTTGCGGGCCTATGAGGCGACTGGACGTATAAGACAACCCCCTAATTTTCAAGCTAAAAGGTTGGTTTTGAGATATACTCACCTTATAAGACGACCCCCTTCCAACTAGTCTGTCTAGAAGCTGAGGGGGTAGTCGCACTGTGCCCATTGTTAGCCTCACATCACCTCAATGTGCCCATTGCATACCTCATCTCACTGTGCCCATTGCATACCTCACTGTGCCGATCTCCATACCTTATCCCTGTATGCAGAGTCAGAATGCAGGCGTCCATTGTTCAGAAGCCACGCCTCCTCCTTGTCCTGTTCCGAGGATGAGAGGACGTCTGTGATAGGAGGAACAGAACAGAACAGGACGAGGAAGAGGCGTGGCTTTTAAACAATGGACACCCGCAGTCTGACTCTGCATACAGGGGCGTATTACGGTACCTGACTCTACATACCCGATGTATAAGACTACCCCTGATTTTTGGGGGATATTTTTAAGTACAAAAGGTTGTCTTATATGCCGAAAAATACGGTAATTCTTTCATCTTAAAGTGGAACTTTAGTCAGAAAATTAAGTCCTGCTATATCACTTCAGGCTGCCCCCCTTTTGCAGGTATAGCAAACATTAAAAACAGGTGCCTATGCTGTTTAAAATCCAGTAATACACTGTTTCACCCTGCTCTGCAAATGCTCAGTTGCTCTCCATTTTTGGGCACTGAAGAATTTGTAGAGGCCGATCTGCTGACAGCCTTAAAGTGGAAATAAACCATCCTATCCATTACCGCTAAAGAAGCTGCTTCACTTTGATCTGCAGCTGCAATGGTGCTGCACATGTGATCAGTTATGACACCAGCCATTTGATGACCTGACAGTTTGGTTGAGGACACAAGCAAATGTGACAGTTCACAATCCTGGCATTCCAGGCACGTAACTATTTTTTTGAAACCATTAAATCGATGAGGAGTTTAGTTTCGCTTTATGATTTGCTACTGTTTAGGGGCTCTGGGCTTCAGCAAAATGGCAGCCTCCAGCAAGAACACACTAATGTTGGTAACATAATTATTCATGTAGAATGTATGTTGCTTGTTAAGAACATTATTTTTATCAAGTTTTTTATGTGTTAAAGTCCTGCTTTAAATACCTGGTTGATCCTGCCAGTCACCTTTCTTCCTTGTTCTGAACTGAACACACAAAGCAAAGAAGTTGTGTTAGCGTGTTCAGTTTGTATCCTTTGGCTGGCCATTGTAAGAAAGTCTTGATAAATGTGAAAAGGACACCAATATTATTCTCTTGGGTGATTGCAATAAGGAAAAAAAAAAGGCCAGCTAAGATAAAATAAGTGTGGTTTTATTTACCACACAAAAGGTTACAAAACTAAGTACAGAAGTTGCAGGTTCAAATACAAAAATAAATGTAGCTTCAAATAAAATAAAAAGAAGGTTAAATAAGAAATGTTTGCTTCTTAACCACTTAAGACCCGGACCAAAATGCAGGTAAAAGGACCAGGCCCCTTTTTGCGATTCAGCACTGCGTTGCTTTAACTGACAATTGTGCGGTCGTGCGACGTGGCTTCCAAACAAAATTGGCGTCCTTTTTTTCCCACAAATAGAGCTTTCTTTTGGTGGTATTTGATCACCCCCGGCGGTTTTTATTTTTTGCGCTATAAACAAAAGTATGGTGGACAATTTAAAAAAAAATGCAATATACATATCCCCCAAAAATATATAAAGTTTTTTTTCCTCAGTTTAGGCCGATACGTATTCTTCTACCTATTTTTGGTAAAAAAAAAAAAAAAAACGCAATAAGAGTTTATCAGTTGGTTTGCGCAAAATTTATAGCGTTTACAAAATAGGGGATAGTTTTATTGCATCTTTATTATTTATTTTTTACTACTAATGGCAGCGATCAGCGTTTTTTTTTGTGACTGCGACATTATTGTGGACACTTCGGACAATTTTGACACATTTTTGGGACCATTGTCATTTTCACAGCAAAAAAATGCATTTAAAATGCATTGTTTACTGTGAAAATGACAATTGCAGTTTGGGAGTTAACCACAAGGGGGCGCTGAAGGGGTTATGTATGACCTCATCTGTGTTTTTAACTGTAGGGGGGTGTGGCTGTATGTGTGATGTCATCGATTGTATTTCCCAATAAAAGGGATCACACGATCGATGACAGCGCCACAGTGAAGAACGGGGAAGTTGTGTTTACACACAGCTCTCCCCGTTCTTCAGCTCTGGACCCACGGCTTATATGCCACCGTATATCGCGTTAGGCGGTCCTTAAGTGGTTAAAATATGAGGATTTAGCCTAGGTTCAGACAAGTGCGATACAGGAACCAGTGCGATTCCAGTGCCGGTTCATGTATCGCTCCTCTCCCACAGGCAGTTCACACTGCCCTTTGCTAAATCACTGAGGGTGTCAATACATTGTTAACCACTTGCCACCCATCCACCGTCAAATGACGAAAGGCCAGTGCGGCTCTTGTTCTGGGTGGACGCAGCCCGACGATCGCGGTCGTGCCATGTTGCTAGGACATGGCGTGACTCCCAACTCTGTATGGCGCGGCTGGTGCGGCTCTTTAAAATCATGTGATCAACTGTGTCCAATCACAGCCAATAACATGTAAACAAGAAAGTGCCGGTAATCGGCGCTCCTCACCTCAGACTGACAGTGTGTGGCGAGGAGAGCCCATCAGCGGCATCTCCTCACAGTCGTAAGAGATGTAATCAGGGCACTGATGATCAGTGCCCACCAGTGCCAACAATCAGTGCCCATTAGCAATGCCAGTCGGTGCTGGCTTTTAGTGGCCATCAGTACCGCCTATCAGTGCTGCCCATAAATGCCCATCAGTGCCGCCCATAAATGCCCATCAGCGCTGACCATCAGTGCTGCCCATATATGCCCATCAGTGCCAGCCATCAGTGCACACCAATGCCAGCCATCAGTACCGCCTATCAGTGCCACCTAATCAGTGCCCATAAGTGCAGCTTCATCAGTGCCACCTCATTAGCGCACATTAATGAAGGAGAAAACGTACTTATTTACAAAATTTACTGACAAACTCAAAAAAATAAAAAAAAATCCCAATTTTCTGTCTTTTTTTCCACACTCACAAGTCCCAGCAGTGATTAAGATAAATCTCTATTTGTGTGATGAAGAAAAAAACATTTCACATAGTTACAGTGTAGCATGACTGCGCAATTTTCAAAGTGCAACAGGGCTGAATCCTGAAAAATTACCTGGGCAGGAAGGGGTTGAAAGTGTCCTGTAGCCAAGTGTTTAATGACACCCCAGAATGGTTCACAGATCGCAGTGCAAACTCACACAGGAATCGGATCGCATAGGTGAGGACATGCATGCGATCTGATTTCAGCTCGGGGGGAAAATGTTTCTGCACTTCCTGTGAACGCAAGAGCTGGTTCTGGCTAGCTCAGCAGCTTGCTTTAAAAAGGGCCTGGATTATTTCCTAAATGTACATAATATACCTGGATACTAACATTAATAGGTAAAGTTGATCCAGGGAAAATCTAATTGCCTCTCGGAGGATCAGGAAGGAATTTTCCCCCCTGCTGGAGCAAATTGGATCATTCTTTGCTGTTTTTTTTGCCTTCCTCTGGATCAACTGCGTATAGAGGACTGTAAGTCCCCCCCCCTTTTATTTATTGAACTAGATGGACCTGTGTATTTTTTTCAACCTGACTAACTAACCTTTACCAATTATGTAAATGTTCATACTCTTAGGCCGCGTACACACGAGGGGATATGTCCGCTGAAAACGGTCCGATGGACCGTTTCAGCAGACATCTCCGCTCGTGTGTATGGGCTAGCGGACAGATTTCTCCACCCGACAGATTTCAAAGCATGCTTTGAAATCTATCCGGTGGGAATCTGTCCGCCCGACATGTCTGCTGGTTAGTACACTTACCAGCAGACATGTCGGCCCCCACCGCCGCCGCGCCGCTGCCGAATGGATTCAGCGCATGCGCGGAAGTGTTTTACTTCCTGGTGCGGTGACGTGGCGGTGACGCGGCGGCGTCAACGTCACCGCCGCGTCACCGCCACGTCACCGCGCCGTCCGGCGGCGGGGAATTTGATCCGATGGTGTGTACACGCCATCGGATCAAACTCCCGATCGGACATATCCGATGGAAATGGTCCGCGGACCGTTTTCATCGGATATGTCCGATCGTGTGTACGCCGCCTTATGCTCATATACTCTTTGGCCTCGTACACACGAGGGGATATGTCCGCTGAAAACGGTCCGTTTCAGCAGACATCTCCGATCGTGTGTATGGGCTAGCGGACAGATTTGTCCACCCGACAGATTTCAAAGCATGCTTTGAAATCTATCGGGTGGGAATGTGTCCGCCCGACATGTCTGCTGGTTAGTACACTTACCAGCAGACATGTCGTCCCGCACCGCCGCCGCGCCGCCGCCGAATGGATTCGGCGCATGCGCGGAAGTGTTTTATTTCCTGGTGCGGTGACGTGGCGGCGTCAACGTCACCGCCACGTCACCGCGCCGTCCGCCGGCGGGGAATTTGATCCGATGGTGTGTACACGCCATCGGACCAAACTCCAGATTGGACATATCCGATGGAAATGGTCCGCGGACCGTTTTCATCGGATATGTCCAATCGTGTGTACGAGGCCTTAGGGCCCTTTCACACGTCCGTTCAGTTCGTCCGTTTTTTGGACGTCCGTTAACGGACCTCAATGCTTCCCTATGGGTTAGCGTCCGTTAGCGGATGAGCATCTGCTAACGTCCGTTAACATCCGTCTGCGGTAAGCTCCGTTTTTTTGGACGGAAGAAAACCCTATTTTTCTTCCGTCAAAAAAACGGAACGGACGAAAAACGGACGTTAGCGGATGATCCGTTTACCATCCGATCCGCTAACGTCAGTTTTTCATCAAAATATGTAAAAAAAAAAAAAAAGTTCTAAAAAAAAAAAAAACGGATGAAAAAACGGATGAAAAAAACTGATGAAAAACGGACGGAAAACGGAAGGGAAACGGATGTAAACGGACGGAAAACTGACGAAAAACTGATGAAAAAACGGATCAACTGAAGGGGGAAAAAACTGATCTAAAAAACTGAACGGACGTGTGAAAGAGCCCTTACTCTCATGCCCACCAGGATCTCATGTGATACCTTTGCGTGAACATTAACGTTGCCTAGAACTTCGTCACTTTGTCTCCAGTCTCATTTGCTCCTGATTCACTCCATATAGCTTGACATCCATTGAAAGTCGTGCCCCCACTCACCAGGTCTCATTTCCCTGATCTACTCCAAAATCATTTCTGCTAAACAGCCTCCTGTGTGACAGTATAGGCAACCATGGGTATGGGAACTGGGGACGGAGTTAGATCCTCTGGACTGGCAGATCATGACTTTGGCTGTATTCCATTGATCAAAAAATGTCCTAATTTTTGAGAATGCGACCCGGTTCTACACTTTACATGATATAATATTACACTCCAACCTTTCGAGGCTCTTCTTCTTAAGCCCATAAAGCAACTTGCTACTCACATATTTATTATGTCCAAGCTCACTATCGCCAGGGTATGGAAATCTTTGATCCTTAGCTGTGAGGTGGTGAAACACTGTATGAATGATGTTAGTGTTGACTACTTCAGCTCCGGAAGGTTTACCCCCCCTTTCATGACCAGGCCATTTTTTGCGATACGGCACTGCGTTAATTTAACTGACAATTACTTGCACATGGTCATGCTTTTCTTTGGATGCATGTAGTATCTTTTTTTTCCTGCTATACGTTAAAGAGGTTGTAAAGGTTTTTTCCTTCGATTTCCCTTCTAAATGTTTTTTTTTCCTTTGTCTGAATTTCTCACTTCCTGTCCCTCCTCAGTAAGCTTGCCCCATCATTCGAGCCGTTCTGGCTGGGGGTTAGTCAGTGTGCTTGCCCCCTCCCTTGGGACTACATCCCTGCGGGGAGACGCTGTGTTTAGGTAAGTGAACCAACAATGCACTAGCTTAAAGGAACCTATTTAGAAAATAAAAAAAATAACCTTTACAACCCCCTTTGATAAAACCTTTTGTAAAAGAAAATTGATATAGATTAATCATTTTACCAAAGAATTAGCAATTCTGCTCAGCCATTCTTGTAATTCACAAATGCTTCTTGTAACAACATAGCTGATCTATCTTAGGCCCCATTTACACTTGTGCATAAGTCCATTAGCAACTTGGACTGTCTGCATCCAGGGCTGATCATTTACAGAAAATTACTGCTTGAGCAAATACATGCAAGAGGCTGCAAAGAGCTAAAGGCGCCCTATTATTTTCAATGGAGCTCCCCCCTGCTTTTAATAACTGGAAACCCTCACTGGGTCTCCATCTAATCGCTTACAGCACCATTTTCAAGTGCAAGTGTGGCCTAAAGCTGGCCATACACTGTGGGATGAGCAATACCCTAAACAGTGCTGTCAAGATATCCAAACAGCAGCTGCATCTGATTACGCAACATTTTTCTGCCTTGCTCCTTTCATTTTTACGTCAAGGGTTGTTGGGTTGAAGGTGACCGACAGGGCCACCCACTGAACAAATTCTGGCCAGTTCATCAGAAACCGGACAAAATTTGATCCATGTATGGCCAGCTTTAATTTCTTAGATCATTTGCTTGTGGACAGACGTGATGCTATGGAATAATTGTCTACAAGCTGGAGATGGAGAGATGGAAATCAGCACTGTGCAGCCGAGCCATAAAACCACGGTCCTTAAAATGAAATTTGAGGCATGTATATTCTAAGTTTGGTCTTTGCGTATTTCTTCCAGATATTTGCAGTCATTTATCATGAAACAACTCCTGCTTATTGTAATTGCCGCGTACACACGATCACTTTTTGTGATGAAAAAAAAAAAAGACGTTTTATGTGACGAAACAAAACGACGTTTTTCAAACTTCATTTTCCAAAACGACGTTGCATACACACCATAGTTTTTCCAAAATGCTCTAGCAAAGCGTGGTGACGTACACCACGTTCGACGACACTCTGTTCCATTGAAGCTCCGTCAAAAAATTCAAGCATGTTCGAAAAAAATAATTTTGGTAGTTTTTTTGAAGACATAAAACGACGTTTTGCCCACACACGATCATTTTAAATGACGTTTTTGAAAACGTCGTTTTTTTTTTTTCATCACAAAAAGTGATCGTGCGTACGCGGCATAAGACTATCTAATTCTGCACTTTCTTATTGTGCTGGGTGACTGGTCTAACTGCACCCTTCTCTAGTTTCTCTAGTTTTCTACAGACAGTCTCTGGATGAACGTCCACTTGGTGGACTTGCTTGGTCACTTCAACAGCTCTGCTTTTTGCACAGGCTATGTATAGCACACTGAAGAGGTCACCACTACTTTCCCAAAGTAAGACATGGGTTTAAAAAGCATTTAGTACACACAAAATGAATTTATATCCTTTGAAACTATTGTGGTATATATGCAAATTGCGTTTTTGTACCTGGAGTTCAAATTATCTAAAAGCTTGGGGAAAAAAACAACATCCCTTTAACATTGCCACCATCATAAAACCATAAATGACACCTTTTTAACATGACAACAATCAGCCACAAAAATAAACCTCAAAAAGGTTAGAAAATGTATATACAGCATTACCCCCAAAGTTGCGGCTAGTTAAGATAGGCCCTCTGTTGCTGGCCTTGAACTTCCCAGTCCCTCTGACACACCAAGCTAAGTACTTTAACACACAATTTCACAGAGAAATCACTGAGGCGGCGTACACACGACCGAGGTTCTCGCTAGAAACCAGCGAGGACCTCGCTGGGAGCTGCATTCCAGCGAGAACCTCGGCCGTGTGTACGCTCCTGGCTCGCCCCGCCCATCGGGAATCCCGTCGAGCGAATAGAGAGCAGGCTCTCTATTTGCTCGACGGCCCACCTGGATGAATGGCTGGTTGCCATTCCCGACGGGCGGGTCGCCGATTTCGACGGCCGGCCGAGAGCCTCGACGGGCGGAACGATGTGTTCCGCCCGTCGAGGTTGTCGTACGTGTGTACGCCGCCTGACAGTGACATTAGTACTATAATGCTTTTTTAAAGAACCATTTAGTAAAACAAACGAAATAGATTCATAAAATAACACCCATGCGATCAGATTCCAGTGTGGGGGAAAAAAAGTCTCTGCACCTTTTTTATGCAAATCCAATGCGAGTTCAGCCTTTCAACTGTATGGCTAAACTCGCATTGCACAGGCATCACGTGCCATCGACACCACAGTGCGGGTGTGAATCACACGCGATGTCTGTGTTCCCTATAGTGTGAACCCAGGCTAAATGTCACAGTTTCATGCTGGTTGTCGGAAGCTGGCATCCACTTGCTTACTAACAACCAGTGACTAATCCCTGCCCTGCTAATTTAGCTGTCAGTCGGGGATATATACATATCATGGTAACTAAGAAATTTGTACTAGGAGATTTAGGGTTCAGGAACACTACATTGTAGCGTCATCTACCTAGTTATGTGGTTTAGCAGAAGCATTTTAAACACTAGAGTGACAAACATCATGGCATTTATTTATTTTTGGATAGGCAATTAACAAATACAGTATGATTTTAAACCTTGCACTGCCCTAAGTTCTACACTGTAAGTTAGCCATATTCATTCAGATATTATTCCTATTTTGTTGCAGAATGCTGGAACTGCATTTGAAGTGTTTGCCACACTCTTTTAGAAAACTCATGCGTCAATACACTTACCCATTATACTACCCAATAGATATATTAAGCGCAAATCACATGTTAGACTTGTGTAGCGGGGGTCATATTGTTGGAGACTTTTTGTGATCTTCTATATCTAAATCCCCCCCCCCCCCCGGGAGTTCCAGTTACACTGCATATGTGGGTTTGTTTACTTTTTCTCTTAAAACAATGCATTGTGGGATTAGAAGTAACAGGAGAAACGGACTCCATAGACACTAGTAGGGATAGACTACAGTTCCCACAATGCCTTGTCTTCCTGGAACACGTGACACCCTTGCATAGTCTGATGGGGGAGTTTACTTAAAGACTGGGAGTAGTCGGGTTCACTCTCTTGGGACCTGCGCTTCTCCCCGGGGGAGAACATCACCGCCAAGTACCTGGGCCTGAATCCTGGGCATTCTGAACATCAGGAGGCCATCCATCCGGATACAGACAAGGCCAAGAATGTCCAGTGTGTGTCTTCAAAAGGCTGGAGACCTCCACCAGCTGTTGGCTGCAACAGTGGTGAATGAGAGATCCGAGACTCTGTGTGTTTCAGAGTGATCACCGATTGATGTGTTTATTGTGGAGAGCGCAGGTGGACTAGGCTTGTTTGGGTGAGAGGGCAGTTGTCCACACATTTTAATTGCTGCTCTAACCTTGTGACTTTAGTGCTTCGCTGTTGGAATACTAGACTATGATTTGGCTTGCCTGAGGGACATAACGTTTAGTAGTCACACTAGCCAAGGTGACCGGAACTGCTGCAAGGATCATTCCGCAAGCATCCGCGTTGGTTGTTAACTGTTCCTGTAGACTCAGTTCTATTTCCTGTTTGGATTACAAATAAATTGAAAGTGCACCAACGATTCATCGTTACTCTCACCCCCAAGGAACACTCTGGAATTGACTAAACCAGGCCTAGTCAGATTTATTTGCACTTGAATTAGAAGGAATTGCCCACTAGGGGAAGCTCGTGAGCATAGACAATTAAGAGTTACTTTAAAATCTATGTTATTAGTATTTCAGTAGTTATTTATTATTGAAAAGATTAGATAATTAAGACACAGCCCCCCTCTTAATTATCACCCACTGTGCTTGATGGAGAGAATCCTAACGTACTAGCAGCTGCTATAAAGTGCATAAATTGAATTAAAACCAGACTTTGTAACTCACTCCCTACCCTATTAAAAAAATTGAGCCATTCAACCATGTATTTAGTGTCAGTGAGACCATCCTGAGGAGTGACTTCCCACCTCAAGCTTCTAAAAATGAAGCCTTCTTTATTGTAATGTTCAAAGGTGAACACATCCCACCAGGCTTTCACCTGCTTCTCCAGTAAATGTTCTAATGCTTTTAAAACCCCTGGATAATCTTCTTCACATTCAGCCATATCTTGGTTAGTGGAGAAGATGGAATCAGCATTGATTTGTCTACTAGCTAAAAAGTTAATAGCATCCATAGCTGCAAGTGGTATGACAGTAAAATTGAAAAGATTAGATAATTAAGACACAGCCCCCCGCTTAATTATCACCCACTGCGCTTGATGGAGAGAATCCTAACGTACTAGCAGCTGCTATACAGTGCATAAATTGAATAAAAGATTATATGTGTATACCAAAACACAACAGTGAATAAATGTTCAGTAAATATAAAAAGCAGCGCTTAACCAGTGAAATGTGACTTTCACATATATAAATAAAGCAATAATGATATATAATCATCCTTAAAAAACGTGATTATATGACAATCAAAAATTATGTGATAATAACAAAGAGCGGATAAACAATGAATGTCCCGTGGTAGTGAGTAGTGAAATAAATGAAAAGTTCATAAATAAAGGAAAATCCAAAATCTTCAGACTCTTCCAACACACCGCTTGTGTACAGTGAATCCTCCACCCTTAGGGAATGCGCACTCACCACAATTCAATGCCTGACACTCTCGTGTTTAGACATGTAAGCAAGAAAATCAAATCACTCAAAGGTGTAGATAAAAAACTCTGGGGCAGATTCACGTAGATCGGCGCATTATCATTCCGGCGTAGCGCACCACTTTTCCGTTAGACTTGCGCAATCTAGCCGCGTAATCCGGCGATTCACGTAGCTTTTACGCAAGAGCTTGCGCAAACGTAAGGTTTTTTCCGTAGGCGTAAGGAGGAGTAATACAAATTGGGAGGGACGTGGGCGTGTTACATTGAAATGAGCCGTGACCCCATGCAAATGAAGGGCCGGCCGACTCGCGCATGCGCGCGTGAAGGAAACCATGTCAGCTCCGTTGTGCGCATGCTCACAACTCGGGAGCGGCGCAATCATTGAAATTGGAAATGGACTAGGGCAATGTTGTGAACTACGCAGACAGCATAAATAGACACACACAAACGCCCTTCCATTGCAAAAGTACATCCCTTTGTGTCCCTTCCCATTGAATCAAGTGCTTTTGCTCTGTTGTTCGTTAGAGTGTGTTTTGTAGTTGTGAGATTAGTGTTCTGTGTGATCTTGTGCTTGTTGGTAGTTTTGTGAAAGTGTATTTTGATAAGTGTTTGAGACTGTTTGTTTGATTGATATATTTCTGAGCGTTTGTTTTCTTGCTTTATTTTTTCATCTGATTTTTTTGTGTCTGTTTCTTGCTGAGTGCTAGTGTGATTTTTGGCTGTTCTTTTTCTCTTTGTGTGTGTTCTTGTCTGATTGGTTGTGCTTGTATTTGTGACAGATTTTTGGTGACTGCTAGTGAGTTTGTTTGGAAGTATGACTGAGAGAAAAAGAAAGCTCAATTTTACTGTGGGGGAAAAAAGAATTCTTGCCCGGGCCATTACCGACTATGGGCGTTTTCTCCACGGCCCGCAGAGTGCCACCACCACCCCGGCCAGGAGGAGGGAGATATTGGATATAATCACGGAGCAGGTCAATTCATCGGGGGAGGGGGAGACACGGACCCGCTCTGGGATAGAAAAGAAAATAAATGACCTCCGGCGTGAGGTGAAAAAAAAACTGGCCGCAATAAATGCCCATGCCAGGGGCACAGGAGGGGGCCCACCATGCCGGGTTAGATTTTCAGAGACGGAGCGTGTGGTGGCCCTGACCTTTCACCGGCATGAAGTGGAGGGCCTGCCAGGCTTTGACACAAGTCCGGTCCCCGCGGTGCCAGGTAAGGTTTTTATTTCTCTCAGGTGTGTAGCATGTGTGGGGGAGGGGGTGAAAGGGAATATGTGGCAAGTGTGTGGATCCTCCAACCTGTGAATGTTTTGTGTCATCCACAGCTGTGCAGGAGGGTGCAGGGCCATCTGGACTGACCGCTCCAACCCCAGGACAGCAGCCTAATGAGGCCCCCCCAACAAGGCCAGAGTCCGCAGAGGAGGAACAAGAGGAGGGGGAGGATCATGCGGAGGACGATCATGAGGAGGAGCAGAATCATGAGGAGGAGGAGTCCATGGAAGGCACTGGCCCTTTGGTTTCTGCGGACTCTTCCCCTCTGGCTGCAAGAAGCCTGCCCTCCCTAAGGGTCAGCCCCCCCCCCCTCCTCCCCCAACATGGCTCCCCTCACAAGGGCCTCCCCTTCTCCCCGGCCACAACCATCAGCAAGAGCCAGGAGGTCATCCCCAAGCACCAGGGGGGCGCCCAATCTCATGCCCGCCTGTCTGAGAAGGAACCTGGCCACCCAGACCCGCCTTCTGAGACAGCTCTGCCAGACTATGGGGCGGGTGGATCAGAGCCTGTCCTCCATTAATGATAGCCTGGGTAACCTGGACTCCCACTCCCGGGCCTCCACAACCTGCCTAAATGACCTGCAAACTACAGCAGCAGGCGTTGGGCAGGATGTGAGGGCCCTTACCCAGGCTATCCAGGGCAACACGGCAACACTTGGTGCTGCCCTGGACAGAATAGCCGTGGCCTTGGAGGGCAGGCCGCCAGGTGGGCAGATCTCAGGGGCTGCTCCTCCTTCCCCGGCTTTTCCCCTCCCCCATGCGTCTCCCCTGAGGGTCCGGGGCCGTGGCCGGGGGCGCCCCAGGCGTGGCTCAGGCAGAGGGCAATAATTTTTTTTTCCCCCTTTTGTTTGTTTTGAAAGCTTTTTTATTTTTGTTCTCTGCTTTTTTTTGTTTTTTCTAAGCATTTTTTTTTTCAATGCATTTTTGTTTGTTTGACTTTTTTGGCATATTTTGGGTTGTGAATGATGTTTGAATGTGGGGGTGACATTCCTGCTGGAAAAGGGGTGTCACCCTCAATTTTGGTGGAGAAGGGTTCCCCAGGACCAGGGAGAAGTGATTCCCAGGTCCGTGTGAATGGTGTATGAATGTACAGTGACATAATTGGAGCCTTGACGTGGCGTTACTGCTCACCAGTCTTGCATGGTGGACTGGTGCCAATCCAATTTGATGAGGATGTGGGGTGTGTGTGCTAGGGACCATAGTGGTGTGCATGCATGCATTCTCATTGTGCCATGATTAATGTGTGTGTTTAACGTGCAAAGATGCCCAATATGAGCTGCCTCCTGACTGCTCTTCCCTCAGAAGACGGGGTATCCTCGGTTAGGGGTTGATTTTCTGGTTGGGGGGTCAGATCATCACGTAGCTCAACCTGCAGGCCCTTCCTCACTGCGAGATTGTGTAGCATGCAACATGCAGCGATGATATGGCACACGAAGTTTGGGGAATACAACAGTGTACCCCCAGACTTATCCAGGCATCGGAAACGTGACTTCAGGAGGCCAAAGGTGCGCTCCACCACTGCACGGGTTTTGATGTGTGCTTCATTGTATCGTTCCTCTCCTGGGGTTTGGGGGTTCCGGATAGGAGTCATGAGATGGGGTCCCAGTGCATATGCAGAGTCACCTGTAAAGGAAAAGACAGGAGAATGTTAGTCATGCATGTGCCACTTCTGTTGTGCATCACGGGAGGGGATAGTCATGCCTGACTCCCATGTCACTCACCAACCAGCCAGGTGTTCCCATACACGTTCTGTTCGAATTCTGTTCGGATGTGGCTTTGATTGTAGATGTAGCTGTCATGGCTGGACCCTGGGTGTTTGGCACGGACGTGCCATATGAGGCCTTGGGCATCAACTATCACCTGTACGTTGATGGAGTGCCAATTCTTCCGATTGCGGTACATGTGCTCGGTCTCATGGGGGGGCTGGAGTGCCACATGTGTGCAATCTATGGCCCCGATGGTGCGTGGGAATCTGGCAATTCGGTAGAAATCTGCCATTGCCTTGATTCGAAGCTCCTCAGTGGTGGGTTTGATGATTTGGTTGGCCAAGCGTGTGAGGATTGCAGGGACAACCTGGTGCACACATCTGCTCATGGAGGATTGTGACATCCCAGCCACCACTCCACTTGTACGCTGAAAAGAGCCACTGGCAAGGACATGGAGTGTTGCCAGGACCTTGACCAGTGGCTGCACTGCATGTGAGCGTTGTGTTGGGCTGGTGATGTCCTCCTGCAAGGTTGTGGTTAATTCCAGGATGGCATGAGGGGGGAATCTGAAGATGCGAAAGACCTCTGAATCATTCATGCCAAACAGGTGTATGCGGGTGCGGTATACCCTCTCCCGTGCCATCCTCCGTGCCATCCTCTGTGCCCTCCTCCTTCTTTGGTCATCTATATTCACTAGTGCAGCTATGAGCGACGATGCCCCTAGCATGTTGGCAGTCAAATTGTAGTGCAACACGTGTGTGTGGTCTGCTCCTCAATAACGGTGTTGCTTTATCTGACAATTAGACTTTTTTTCAAAAGTTAGATCAGCTTTTATGTGCTCTAACTTTAGACAGGACATTTTGCAGTTGCGCACATCGCGTAGCCTGCGCAGCAACTGCGTTTTTTTGTGGATCCCCGTAACTCCCTCATTAGCATATTTGACTAGCAAATCAATGGTGTGTCTAGCGCAGTTTTGCGCGAAGGGAAGCGAATGTCTAACTCAATTACGCCGGACCCAAAAACGTAGATTTCTGGCGTATATTGTTTTGTGAATCGCGTCCAACTATACGCACGCGCACATTTAGACTTACGCACGCGCAACAGCAGTTGCGCACGCGTAATCGCTCTGTGAATCTGGGCCTCTGTTTCCAGTGATAAGTTCCAATGTGTTCCACATGAATAAAGAAAAAAGTATACAATAGTGTGATATTGTAAAACCAGTTTAATAACACACTAAAACAATCTCCAAAAATTGCACTCACAAACATAATCTTTCACCAAACTTTGAATTAACCATCAGCACTAGACATAAGCTTCTATCCAAAATGAACCAATGGTCACGGCGGACTCTCGATTGACCTGAGTGTACTCACAGCCCTTTGGAGTCAGCTAGGTGAAGCAATGATCTTTTTCTGTAGCCTGAATCAGCTAGGTGTGTACCGCACGTCCGTACTATTCTCACAGGATCAGACAGTGATTAGTGACCACGCCCCGACATGTTTCGTCATTGAGACTTAGTCATGGGGTTGGTCACACATTCTTAGATCCGCCCTTTTATTCCGTTCATGCATCGTAAACCGTGGATGTCGTGTCCCCCAACAGGTGCGTTGAAAAGTGACGGAATCACGCAGCGTTCATCCGCACATGTGACCAACGTGTCTTCAGCAAGCACCATGGAGACGCAGATGGGACGGTCATCCCGTACGGGCGGAAGTGACGTTCGATACTAGTTGAAGAGTACTCGTAACCGGAAACAGTTAATCGAGTGTCCCCGTGACCACACATCATCTTATTCAGTCTTTCCGTTCCCTTCTATCTAATCACAAACATTATGCTTAATAGACACTAACTGAAATACCAGTATATAACATAATTATTTCAGTACCATTGGTTGAATGACCCCATATGATCGTATAATGCTTATACGTCACTAAAAACAATTAATGTAAAATCACATTCCAAAGAAAACAGGGTTTTAAGTTTGGTGAATGCCTCTTGTGCTTCTTGAGACCAGTGGAAACGGCACCCCTGCTGGGTTAGTTTGGTAATAGGGGACACAATGGACGAAAAGCCGGCAATGAATCTTCAGTAGAAGTTGGCAAAGCTAATAAACCGCTGTACCCCCTTTTTGTCGGCCGGTGCCGGCCAGTCCTGGACTGCCTTGACCTTTTGCGGGTCCATGGATATCCCATTGGTAGAGATGATAAAGCCCAAAAACTGAATTGTGGTCTCTTCAAATTCGCATTTCTCAGCTTTAAAGGTATAATATATGTTTTCTGAGGATGGCCAAGACTTGTTTAACGTGGACCCGGTGCACTTCAAGGGACAATGAGAAGATGAGGATGTCATCTAAATAGACGACTAGGAAGTCATCCAGGAATTGGCGGAAGATGTCGTTCACCAGGTGCTGGAACGTGGCAGGGGCATTACAGAGCCCGAAGGGCATCACCAAGTATTCAAAATGGCCAAACCTTGACCTGAAGGCCGTCTTCCACTCATCCCCGGGCCTGATTCGGACGAGGTTGTAGTCCCCCCGGAGGTCAAGTTTGGAGAAGACATGGGCTGAACGGAATCGCTGAAAAAGTTCTGGGATAAGGGGTAATGGATACCAGTTTTTGATGGTAATTTTATTCAACTCTCGATAGTCGATGCAAGGCCTGAGGGAGCCATCCTTTTTTTCGACGAAAAAGATTCCTGCCCCGGCTGGGGAAGAAGAAGGGCGAATAAACTTTTTTTCTAAGGTTTCATCGATATAAGCCTTGAGGGATACTAATTCAGTCTCTGATAAAGGAAAGATCCTCCCGAAAGGGATCTTAGAACCCAGCAGCAGGTCGATGGGACAATCGTATGACCGGTGTGGTGGGAGACGGTCTGCCTGCTGTTTGTCAAAAACATCCCGGAAATCTGCGTAAACTGAGGGGACGTGTTGAAGGTCTTCTGACGCCGGCATCAAGGTAGAACAGGCGGATTTAGTAGGTATGAGACAATGTTGAGCACAATAAGCTGAAGGGAATTTACATTTCTTTCTCGCACAAGTCTATACTGGGTTGGTGTGCTTGTAGCCATAGAAGCCCCAGAATGATGGGGGACAATGGAGACGGGATAAGGTCTAGGCTGGGCTCAAGATCTTGAAGCGAGGAGGCGGGCGGAACCGGGAGAGGTGGAAGAGCTGGAGGGAACCTTGGTGGGGTTCAGTTGGGCCGAGTTACTTGAGAACGTTCTGATCGTCGTTCCCATAGGCGTCTGTCAAGTTGGGTAGCTGATTAAATCAATGCTTCCAATGTGGCAGGCGGATCAATTCTAGCTAGTTCTTCCTTGAGGGACTCTGATAGACCTTGACGGTATTGATATTTCAGGGCGGCCTCGTTCCACCCTGTGTCTGCAGACCACTTTCGGAATTCCGCAATGAAGTCCTCCACCGGTCTCCTCCCCTGATTAAGCTGGTGGAGAGTAGCTTCGGCCGTGGCCGAGCGCAGGGGGTCATCGTAAAGTTCAGACATGTTTTTAAAGAATGTGTCTATAGTGTCTTATATTGGGCTCCTCCGTTCCATTAGGCTGTGTGCCCAAGCTTGTGGTTCGTCCGCGAGCAGAGAAATCATGAAGCATACTTTCACGGCTTCCGAACAGAAAGTTCTGGGTTGCAGGGCCAGGTACAGTGAGCAGGCATTTTTGAACGCCCGGAATTTCTTGCGAAGGCCAAGATGCTGAGGGCGGCTACCTTTGCGACCTAGCGCGGACCGCCCCCTGGAGTGGCGACAGGGGGACGGACGCACCAGGAGGCACCGGTACCGACAGGCAGATGCAGGCTGGTTCCGTAGAGCAGAGACTGGTATGGAAGCGGGTCACTGGGGTCAGCCTAGGAAGCACACAGAGGTGGTCCGGAAGTCCGGGTAGCTGAAACAGGGAACAGGCAGAAGATTATCCAGGAAACAGGCCATGGTCAGGAGGGTCGGAGAGAGCAGGAAGTCCAAGGGTTCAGAGCCAGAGGTCAAGGGCGGGAGAAGACAGCAGTCCGGTAAACGATAGCCAAGGTCAGAGGAATCAGGATCAAAGGTCGTAGGTAGCAAATACACTCAAAAGCTGTGACAAGCCAGCAACCAGACAGGGGGAAGAGGATGGCTTAAATAGCCCGCCTAAGCCGCTGATTGGCCTGATGGGGGAGCGTGCCTGTGTGCGTCCGTGCGCGCGCCACGAGCATATACCGCGCACGCGCACCTATGCCGCGTACGCGCGCGCCTGAAGTAAACGGCCGCGATAGCGCGGCTCTAAAGGATCGGGCAGCGCTGGTGCCCTGACAGTCAGGCATTGAATTGTGTTGAGTGCGCATTCCCTAAGGGTGGAGGATTCACTGTACACAAGCGGTGTGGTGGAAGAGTCTGAAGATTTTGGATTTTCCTTTATTTATGAACTTTTCATTTATTTCACTACTCGCTACCACCGGACATTCATTGTTTATCCGCTCTTTGTTATAAACACATAATTTTTGATTGTCATATAATCACGTTTTTTTAGGATGATTATATATCATTATTGCTTTATTTAGATATGTGAAAGTCACATTTCACTGGTTAAGCGCTGCTTTTTATATTTACTAAACATTTATTCACTGTTGTGTTTCGGTATACACATATAATCTTTTATTCAGTTCTTTATTATTGACTTCTGCAAGGGCTCTTGTAGAATCAGCTGTGTATATATATATATATATATATATATATATATATATATACACACACAGTACAGACCAAAAGTTTGGACACACCTTCTCATTCTTTATTTTCATGACTATGAAAATTGTAGATTCACACTGAAGGCATCAAAACTATGAGTTAACACATGTGGAATTATATACATAACAAAAAAGTGTGAAAAAGTGTGAAAAATATGACATATTCTAGGTTCTTCAAAGTAGCCACCTTTTACTTTGATTACTGCTTTGCACACTCTTGGCATTCTCTTGATGAGCTTCCAGGCATGGACTGGCCATAGGGACTACAGGGAGTTTCCCGGTGGGCCGATGGCTCAGTGGGCCGGTTTCAGTGACAGCCTGTCAAAGTAATGGCTGCACAGCTTGCCCTCCACTTCATGTAGTGATGTGAGAATAATGAGTAAAATACAGAGGAGAATAAGTGAAATCATAAAAGAGGTGAGTGAGGACTCTTTATGTTATGCTACTTATGTTTTTTTGCACAATTGCGTATAGTTTATATACTGTTTTTGTTATTGTTTGCAAACATAAATTGGGCCGGTCTGGATAAAGTCCAGGGCCAAATTTTGGTCTCAGTCCATCCCTGTGAGCTTCAAGAGGTAGTCATCTGAAATGGTCTTCCAACAGTCTTGAAGGAGTTCCCAGAGATGCTTAGCACTTGTTGGCCCATTTGCCTTCACTCTGCGGTCCAGCTCACCCCAAACCATCTCGATTGGGTTCAGGTCCGGTGACTGTGGAGGCCAGGACATCTGGCGCAGCACCCCATCACTCTCCTTCTTGGTCAAATAGCCCTTACACAGCCTGGAGGTGCGTTTGAGGTCATTGTCCTGTTGAAAAATAAATGATGATCCAACTAAATGCAAACCGGATAGAATAGCATGCCGCTGCAAGATGCTGTGGTAGCCATGCTGGTTCAGTATGCCCTAAATTTTGAATAAATCCCTGACAGTGTCACCAGCAAAGCACCCCCACACTATCACACCTCCTCCTCCATGCTTTACAGTGGGAACCAGGCATGTAGAGTACATCCGTTCACCTTTTCTGCGTCGCACAAAGACACGGTGGTTGGAACCAAAGAACTCAAATCTGGACTCATCAGACCAAAGCACAGATTTCCACTGGTCTAATGTCCATTCCTTGTGTTCTTTAGCCCAAACAAGTCTCTTCTGCTTGTTGCCTTTCTTTAGCAGTGGTTTCCTAGCAGATATTCTACCTTGAAGGCCTGAATCATACAGTCTCCTCTTAACAGTTGTTCTAGAGATGTGTCTGCTGCAAAAGGTGTCTACTTTGAAGAACCTAGACTATTACATATATTTTCAGTTGTTTCACACTTTTTTGTTATGTGTATAATTCCACATGTGTTAATTCATAGTTTTGATACCTCCAGTGTGACTCTACAATTTTCATAGTCATGAAAATAAAGAAAACTCTTTGAACGAGAAGGTGTGTCCAAACTTCTGGTCTGTACTGTATATCTGTATTGTGTAATCTTTTGCCAAACTGTTGTCTCTTTTATTCTTTTATGCCAAGTAAAGTTACTCTTAGGCCTCGTACACACGAGGGGATATGTCCACTGAAAACGGTCCGATGGACCGTTTCAGCAGACATCTCCGCTCGTGTGTATGGGCTAGCGGACAGATTTGTCCACCCGACAGATTTCAAAGCATGCTTTGAAATCTATCCGGTGGGAATCTGTCCGCCCGACATGTCTGATGGTTAGTACACTTACCAGCAGACATGTCGTCCCGCACCGCCGCCACGCCGCCGCGGAATGGATTCGGCGCATGCGCGGAAGTGTTTTACTTCCTGGTGCGGTGACGTGGCGGCGTCAACGTCACCGCCGCGTCACCGCCACGTCACCGCGCCGTCCGCCGGCGGGGAATTTGATCCGATGGTGTGTACACGCCATCGGATCAAACTCCAGATCGGACATATCGGACCGTTTTCATCGGATATGTCCGATCATGTGTACGAGGCCTTAGTTTTTACTACAATAATTGTGTGAGGTGTGTTTGCTCCTGAGGACTGCAATCCAAGAAAGGTAACAATCTTGCATGTTGATATTGTGAGGGATTAGCTCGGTAGCCGGTGTGTGTGACCCCCTGGATGGGTTCACTACACGCTGAATTATACAAAAGGGCAGTTGAGGATGGTTAAAAACAAAGGATATGGTTTATTCTTCCATATTGCTGGATACAAGTGCAAGCATCAAAACAGCAAAAACAAAAAAAAAACATAACATAAACCCTTGCCACTTGGGACATCTACCTTCACAACACAGGAACCTACCTATGGAGTCTGGCACAGCCTACTGCTGGGCAGACACTGCTGGTCATACAGCAGAAAAACAATAGTGTTTTTGATTTTAATTACACAGAAAAATCAACAACCACCTCACCTCTTCAGAAGACTTTCTGACTGCTCCTTAACTCAAAAAGCCTCAGGATGCAGCAATCAGTAGTCATCCTTTGAACGACTTATAGAGGCCTTAATTTGCTTCATTCTGAACAGCTGAAGTTTTCCAATGCCTTAAACCTTTCTGGCTTTTTCTGCAGCCAACACCTAATTGTAATTGATGAATTGTCTAAACAAGGCAGAAATGTATCTCCCGTCTGTGACAGCACCCACAGATTTACCTGACTTCCTGTCACAATATCTACTCATATAATTGTTATGTGTGCAATATTGTGGTCTTAGCCAATTTGGGACTTACAATATATTTGTATTTTTCTTGGTGTGCCAAGGGAGGGTTCGAGACATTGAGAGGGGTGAGTAGTTTAGAGTAGACCCAAAACTAACCAGCAGCTCTTTCGGGGGTGTGCTACATTTGAATACGGAATAAATGAAGGAGATGTCACCTTGTAAAACATGCGATCTGCAAAGCGGAGCATCTCCGCGAAAGCATTCAGCCAGCAGTGCAAGAATGCAAAGAATGACAGCAGCAGCACAAAGGTACCTGTATAAAAAAAGTACACTATATTATAGAAAAGAGTAAACATTTTGATAAATCTAACACATTTAGATCTAAAAAAAAAAAAGGAAAAACCTGAACAGAAGGGAATGAGGTACTTTATTTAAGTTTCTGCCAACCTGCACCTTCTAATCAGATAGCACTGTGTGCTTAGTCGCAGTACTTTTGGCACTGCCAAATCAGTGCACAAAGAAGGCAAGACATTTTCATTCTTTGCCAGTAGGCCCCATCATATCACAAGGGCTTCCACCCCCACTAACCAATATTCACCTGATTCAAGGCACTAAACAATTGAAAGGGAGCAAATATTCTTCTCACCTGGTAGTGTAGCATGGAAGATGGCCAACACCAAATTCTTTACACTGAATGGCTGTTTGCTCATGTTGGTAAACACTGGAATACACAGGGTGGCAAAGACGTAGTATCCGAAAAATAGGCAGCCTAGAAACTGTCAATGGCATTAAAAGATAATTAGATAAATAAAACAAAAAACTTAATTGTAGATAAAAACGATAACAACATAAAACACACATTTATAACAGTTTTGGATTTCTTGATACTGTCCTGGTATAGAAACTTGGTAATATACATTTTTTTGATGAATGGCAATTAAAATTTTAAACATTTGTGACCTCAAGTTTTTGGGTAGATGATGTGAAACCTGCAGGCCTCGGAAACATTTGAGATATGACCTAGAAAATCTCCTAATGCTCTTCTGATTACAACTCAATGTTGTGGCATTACAGCTTGGTGACATTGCCCAGGCAAAATACAGTGTTTTGAAGTATTTATACCCCTTGAAATTTTCCAACTGCTGTCCATATTACAAGAAACCAAAAATTATTTTATTGTGATTTTTGTGATAGATCAACAGAAAGTGAAACATAATGGTGAAGTGGAAGGAAAATATGTGAAAAGTGTGACGTGCATTTGTATTCATCCCACATGAGTCAATACTTAGTAGAACCACCTTTTTCGCTGCAATTACAGCTGCAAGTATTTTTGTGTATGTCTCTACCAGCTTTGCACATCTAGAGTGGAATTTTTTCACATTCTTCTTTGCAAAATAGCTCAAGCTCTATCAGATTGGAGGAGGAGCATCTGTGAACAGCAATTTTCAAGTCTTGCCACAGATTCTCAACTGGATTTAGGTCTGGACTTTGACTGGGCCAGTCTAACACATGAATATGCTTTGATCTAAACCATTGTATTGTAGCTCTGGTTGAAAGTTTAAGGTCATTGTCCTGTTGGAAGGTGAACCTCCACCCCGGTCTCAAGTCTTTTGTAGACTAACAGAGTTCTTCTAAGATTGCCCTGTATTTGGCTCCATCCATCTTTTCATCAACTCTGACTAGCTTCCCTGCTGAAGAAAATCATTTCAACAACATGATGCTGCCACCATCGTGTTTCACATTGGGGATGGTCTGTTAAATTTGATGCAAATGCTGGTGTAGGGTTAGTTTTCCGCCACACATAGCGTTTTGCTTTTAGGCCAAAAAGTAAAATTTTGGTCTCACCTGACCAGAGCACCTTCTTCCACATGTTTGCTGTGTCCCCCACATGGCTTCTCGCAGACTGCAAACAAAACTTATTTTTGCTTTTTTCTTGCCACTCTTCCATAAAGGGCAGTGCATGACTAATAGTTGTCCTGTGGACAGATTCTGCCATCTGAGCTGTGGACCTCTGCAGCTTCTCCAGAGTTACCATGGGCCTCTTGGCTGCCTCTCTGAATAATGCTCTCCTTGCCCAAACTGTCAGTTTAGGAGGGCGACCATGTCTTGGTTGCAGATGTGCCATACTCTACATTTTCTGATCATGAATTGAACAGTGCTCTGTGAGATGTTGAATGCTTGGGATATTTTTTTTTTTATAACCTAACCCAGTTTTAAACTTCTCCACAAATGTATTCCTGACCTGTCTAGTGAGTTCCTTGGCCTTCATGATGCAGTTTGTTCACTAAGGTACTCTAACAAACCTCTGAAGGCTCATAGAACAGCTATATTTATAGTGGTATTAAATTACCCACAGGTGGACTATTTGCTAATTAGGTGACTTCTGAAGGCAATTGGTTTCACTAGATTTTATTTAGGTGTATCAGAGTAATGGCGGCTGAATACAAATGCACACCACACTTTTTAGATATCCGTTTGTAAACAATTTTGAAAACCATTTATCGTCTTCCTTCCACTTCACAATAATGTGCCACTTTGTGTCAGCCTATCACATAAAATCCCAATAAAATACATTTATTGTAACATGACAAAATGTGGAAAATTTCAAGGGGTGTGAATACTTTTTCAAGGCACTGTATCTCATAAGCCTATATAACATCTAGGAAGGGTTAATGATAATCTCTGGTGACTTTAAACTGCCTGGTTTTGTTTTCATTAGAACCACTTCTCTTAATATAAATGTCTATTGAAATACAAAAACGGCTTTAAGCCAGTCAAATGCAGGACAGGAGGAGGTCAATGTACTTATAATTCTGTATCATCTCAGAATCAACTGATGTCAAAAGCAAACTATTTGCGGCCCAATGGCCATCAACATCAAAAATGCACATGTGCCCACAGTATGGGCATTAATGCATTAACATATTCTTAGCAAGCATCAAAAGAACTTCAACCACTTGCCTACTGTGCACCTACACCCCCTTCCTGCCTAGACAAAATTTTAGCTTCCGACACTGCGTCGCTTTAACTGACAATTTCGCAGTCGTGTGACGCGGCTCCCAAACAAAATTGACGTCCTTTTTTTCCCATAAATAGAGCTTTCTTTTGGTGGTATTTGATCGCATGTGCGTTTTTTTTTAAAAAAAACAAAAAAAAGAGTGTAAATTTTGAAAAAAAAAACCACAATATTTTTTGCTATAATAATATAATATCCCATTAATCAAAAAAAAATGTATCTCAGTTTAGGCCGATACATATTTTTCTACATATATTTGGTAAAAAAATAGCAATAACCGTATAGTGACTGGTTTGCGCAAAAGTTATTTTGCCTACAAATTAGGGGAAATAATTATGATTTTTTTTTATTTATTTTTTTACTAGGAATGGCGGCAATCTGATTTTTTCGGGACTGCGACATTATAGCGGACACTTTTGACACATTTTTGGGACCATTCACATTTATACAGTAAACAGTGCTATAAATATGCATTCATTACTGTATAAATGTGACTGGCAGGGAAGGGGTTAACCACTAGGGGGCGGGGAAGGGGTTAAATGTGTAGCCTAGTGAGTGTTCTAACTGTAGGGGGGGGGTGACTGGGGGAGGTGACCGATCTGTGTCCCTATGTACAAGGGACACAGCATCGGTCTCCTCTCCCTGACAGGACGTGGAGCTCTGTGTTTACACCCAGAGCTCCACGTCCCTTCTCAGTTACTGGGTAATCGCGGCCGCCGGACACGCGCATTATGTTCCCAGTAACGCGACGGGTGCGCACGCACGCGTCTCCTAGAGGCTTTAAATGACCGGACATCATATGACGTCAGAACCATAGGGTATTCTGCCCGCCATCATTTGACCTTAAAACAAGCAATCCTTGACCCCTCTAGCTGCTTATACACTGGAATAAAAAAAGCGATAGGTCCCCTTCTCCTTCGCCTGACCTTCCAGTGTTAGAACAGGAATGGGCTGATGATGTTGAGATGCCATTGGTTGAATAGGAAAAGGGGCATGCAGATGACTTCCCCTCTGAGGATTCTCAGAAGTGCCCTTCTCAGCCTCGCAATCTCAGAAATTGCTACTGCAATCCCTTACAGAATTTGTCCGCTGCAAACACAATCTATTCTAGCTGGAGAAAAAAACGCTTGAGAGGAGAAATTATAGCGATCTACAAATATCTCAATGAGGATCCCAGTGTAGGAAATAAACTTTCCAGTCATAGGGAGTGTAAAAAGGCACGGGGCTATACAATGAAACTGGAGAAGAAATGGTTTAACCTTAAACTGCGTAGTGGTTTCTTCACGGTTAGGGCAATAAGGATATGGAGTTTTCCCACAATTGGTGGTGGCTGCAGGAAGAGTGGATATCTTTAAAAGACTTTTGGATGTACATCTTAAAAGGACACAAAATACAGGGATATGGGAAAGCATCATAGACACTGATACACACACACATACACATACACAGGCTGAACTGGATGGACTATTGTTTTCTGCCTTACCTACTATGTCACTATTTGTTTTTTCCTATTCAACGCAGTGGGTTGAACAGGAAAAAAAATAGTCTCCACCATTGGCTGAGAGCTCTTAACAGGAGTCGGTCGGCTGCTGGTTTTCAAGCATGCTCGTCGACAGCAGTTTGGCCAGCTTCTGCTGGACAGAATGCCATACACAGATTTCAGGACTGAGGTTTACAACCACTTTAAAGTTTATTAGATCAAGCTATACAAAGAATAAACAATTCATAATTAAAATGTACTACCTGGGAAAAGTTCTTGATTACATATTTCCACCTGATGTATGGGGTTCTGTACAAAAAAAGAAGAACAGTGAAGTTCACATATTTCTACTACACGTTGGGGTATAATCAGCTTCTAACTTCAGCTTGTTCAATAAAGCTTTGACAATAAAAACTCGAAAAAATTTTATTGGCACATATAGGAAAACAAGAAAGTAGACACGTTTAGGCTGTTACACCTTATTTGCGTAGCGGTCTTACAAGCACACTTTTTTAGGAAAAAATTGTTTTCACTGCTGTGGTAAGTTTTTATCACTAATTCTATCACTATGGTGGAGTTTCTCCCCCCTCTCCCCTTCCATTTTCCCCCCTCCCCCCTTTCTTTCACCCCCCTTTTCCTTCCACCACCCCTCCCCTACCTGACCCTAGTTCCATATATGGGCTTTAATCAATCAATTATATATCCGTCACTTAGAGAATTACGCACTATCCCCCATGTCCGCCGCGGGGGGAACTATTTGGGGGGCCCGCCTTCGCATTTGTTTTTACTACCCATCGGGTAAGTTACCAATACTTTTGTTTATCTATTTTTTGACTGAACTGTATTTTATATGCTTTTATACTGTTATGTATTTTATAGATTGGCTCTCCTGAAGAAGCGGTACACCTGCGAAACTAGTCAAGACTTTGCCAAATCTTTGATCTGTATGATTGTTCTGTATTGTTTATATGCAATAAATCTTTTTAATTTAACAACTTTTATTGTTCTCTATCAGTCCTAAGATAGTCCACAAACATTTGGGTGGGCATGTCCTCAAGTGTAGCTTCAGCAACTATTCTTTTGCCCTTACCCTTCCTTTTTTTCATAATAACCTGGATGATGGTACGTTTTTAATATGATTACTTATTTCTTATCTGAGGCTATACTCCCATTTTGTACACTTTTTTAATTAAAAAAAATAAGACAACAGTAAAGTTAGGCCAATTTTCTACTGTGAAAGATAATGTTATGCCGAGTAAATTGATACCCAACATGTCACGCTTCAAAATTGCACTCGCTCGTGGAATGACGACAAACTTTTCCCCTAAAAATCTCCATAGGTGCGATTTAAAAATAAAAATTCAACAGGTTGCACCTTTTGAGTTATAGAGGAGGTCTAGGTCTAGAATTATTGCTCTCGCTCTAACAATCACTGAAATACCTCACATGTGTAGTTTGAACACCATTTTCATATGCAGGCGCTGTGTTTTACATTTTTTTTTTTTCTTGTTTGACCTTTATGTTTGCACTGTCCTTTAAAAAAAAAAAAAAATGGTGACACTTTTGTGAGGTCTTTTTGACCCCAGATCTCATATTTAAGAGGTTCTGTCTTGCTTTATTCCTATTACAAGGAATGTAAACATCCCTTGTAAATATAAATAAAGCAAGATAGCAACTCTTAAATATGAGATCTGGGGTCAAAAATCACAGATCTCATATTTACACTAAAAAGCAAACAAAATAAAAATAAGTTGCTTAAAACATTTTGATGTTGCTTCCGCAACTCCTTACTTAAGAGGAGACAGGATGCGATCGCCTCCGCTACTGCTGGCGGCTCTAGTTAACGGGGGCACCGTAGCGCAGCAGGAGGGGGGCCCCTCTTCTGCCGCCGATAAATGCAGATCTGCCATAGAGACCACTTTTATGTGAAAGCGGATTGCTCGCTGAAGAGGATACCGGGGTTATGGTAGCTAGCTGCTGTAATAACGATATCCCTCTTCAAAGTACTGATGTATAACTGATGTATAACGACGGTGGGAAGGCGGTCTGTATGTGGTTAAAGGGAAGTGCCAATCAAAAATGGAACTTGCGCTTTAAGTGACCGGGGACCCCCGACATGCCAGATTTGGCATGTAATTTTTTTTGGGGGGGGATACCCTCTTTTTAGAGGCATCCAGCTCCCACTTCCTTCCAGGGCTCGACATCTCCCCACTTCCTCCCTGCAACTTCTGGGACACGTCACATTACTCGCACATTTACAGGGCGTGCCCAGCTTTGTTCGCATCGCTGGACTGTGGAATGGGTGAGTGTCCGATTATTAGAGGGCAGCAGCTACACTTTTTGTAGCTTCTGACATTTAAATGGGTGGAACTCCACTTTAAGGGAGATATCTGAACTGGGGGCAGATCTGTACTGGGCTAAAGCTGGGCAGTTTTGCAGGGGCTGGCCAAATTTTGTTACATCGATGGCCATTCCTAATCGCAAGAACTTTTTGTTCCATCAGTGCTGCAGCCAATCTGCATACAATAACACAGTGGGAGGATTCTCCCATCCATCTCCCTTATGTGGATGGGGGAACCCAGTCAATATTTTTCAATCAGCCCAGCAATTGAAACAATTCAAGTATAGCCACCTTTAGGGTTTGTTTGTATAGGTCTTAAGACACACAGTAATTAAAACTTATTTTTTGGGGGTATGAGGACTGTGGCATGTGTTACTAGGTACACACACACACAGTAGACACAACTTTTAAGCCCCTCCTCCTGTGCAATTTTGCCACACCTACAGTTCGCCACAGTGTGCTGGCCAATTATTCTACCCCCTCCCCCACAAAGATAAAAAAAAAAGAGTATCCACAGCTGACAGCATTATGATAGCAATTTCTTTTATTTAAAATGCTTCAAGCTCCAAGATTGTAGAGTACTTTCTGCAGTAGAAAACAGCACAAAGTATTCCAAACAGATATATGCAGATATAAATATTACTAATCCAGTGCAGGTGTTTCGTCAGATGTGGCGACCCATCAGAAAGTGTAACGGAAGTGACGTTTTGTCGCCGCCATCTTGCTACACCTCACATTCTGCATACTAAGGATACACTGAGAAGGGGGTAAGCGGACATCTTGTTACAGCCACCAGAGTTTTGCATTTTACAAACAGTAAACTGAGTATATATTGTTAAATACAGTACTTGGAACTCCGTCTTACTATTTACATGTTGAAGTTACGGCAAGCATGCTGATCTTACAGGTTTGACAATCTCACAGACGTTTGCTGCTTTTAAAATTCAATGTGTAAACATTCCCAGAGTTCTAAGTACTGTATTTCACTATACAAACTCAGTTTACTATTAAAAAAAATGTGTAACGGGTCACCTGATGAAACACAGACACACACACACACAACGATTAGGTCATATAAAGCTTTTTACCTGGGATAGCTGTCTCTATAGATTAGAGTTGGACAGAAGAGAAAATACAGGTAACTGGAAAGTTTTGGCAGGTGAACCTCTTTGTCTGTAAGAAGAAGTACACAGGAGATATATTAAATCTACATTTATGAGAGCCATCCCGTATACCAAAGGCATGACTTTTGTGTCTGCATCGATAAGCACCAACAAGCCTTAAAAATCAATACTATAGATACAGTAGTTCTTCATGCACATTTCACCAAATAAGCAGAACGTAAAGTGTTACTAAACCCAGTAATATGAAAATAGTTAATCTGCCCACCCACAGTGCCCACAGCTTATAAATCTTCTTTTTACATTAAAATATTGCCATTATATATGGCTGATCCACAGGCACAAACTGCAGAGTTTGTCCAAAGCTGTGTGTTCAGATAAGAGGAGATTTCCACTATAGACTATGTGACATGGCTAGCTCTGAGAACAAAGAAATGTTCTCTCCAGCATACAAGACACAACTGATCATGTGCAGGTTGACTACCTGTGTGTTAGCTGGCCTTCCCCAGATAGACAGTGCAGGAGGAGGAGGATCTGTACATACAGGATCAAAGAGCCTTTTTATACAATGCAGAAGATTAACCCCTTAAGTTCCACAGTGAGTATAAAAAGCATGCTATTCTGCATATACAGACTGATTTTACTGTTGTGGGCTCAGTAACACTTTAAAGGAGTTGTAAAGGAAAACAATGTTTGCCTAAAATTAATGTCTGTAAGTTAGACTGATTCTGTGAAAAAAAAATAGTAAATACCTATTAAATTCCTTCATCTATATCACCTCCGGCATTCTAGTTTCTGTTCTCTCATTCACTTCCTGGTTTGCCGTGCTCGTTCATGTAAGAACTACATTTCCAAGTATGAATTGCGGCACGCCCAGTTATTCACACCCCCTTGAAGTCTCTAACACGTAGAGAGCGTCCTGCCACACAAATGTAGTTCCCAGGAGGGGGCGAGCACATCACTGACCACCGCAGTAAAGCCTCCCTTCATGGTGTGGAGTAACAATCGGACAAGCAGGAAGTTAACAGAATGAATAGGGTGATACTCCCGCGCTGTCTGTAAATGTGAAAGAGAGGGAAAGGGAGAGGGTTGGGAGCACTGTTGCAAACGCTGGAAGGGTCTACCTTAATAGACACAAAAATTGGTAATGTGCAAGTGGAAAGAGTCTGTGCTGTGCAAAAAAGTGAAAATAAACAGTGAAGTGAATGGGGGAAGGCACTAGGCTAAGGATGTGTATGGGGGAGGGCACGGATATAATAGCAAAATAAGTGACTACAAAATACAGTGTTACAACATGGTAGCAATGAACAATCTCAATGAGTCTAATGGTAGCACACATATAATAGGCATAAATAGTCCAGAAAACCAAGCTCACAACGTGGAAAGTCCGGTTCCAAATATTGAAAAATTAGGGAAAAAAGAAAAGTCAAATGGTAGGAGACCCAGCAGCCAAAAACTGTGAAAGAGTCAAGCCGTACATCTCAAGCCCCGTACACACGGCAGAGAACCTCGACGGGCGGAACACATCGTTCCGCCCGTCGAGGTTCTCGGCCGGCCGTCAGATTCGGCGACCTGCCCATCGGGAAAGGCGACCAGCCATTCATCCCGACGGGCTGTCGAGCAAATAGAGAACCTTTCCCGACGGGATGCTCGCCGAATCCGTACACACGGCCGAGGTTCTCGGCAGAATCAGGATGCCAGCGAGGTTCTCGCTGGTTTCTGCCGAGAACCTCAGCCGTGTGTACGGGGCTTCAGAGTAGCACGCACACCTCTAGTGGTCCCAGCAGCTCACCTCACAGCTAACGTTCTGAGCAAAAACGAACAATAAGGAAGTGAAAAGAGGAACGTGTCTGCAGGTAAAGGATGCTTATTAAGAAAAAAAAAAATTTTCCTTTACAATCCTTTTAAGAGAGAGTGTGAACATGCATTGCGCCTGTGGGGACATTCATTGGAAATGGCACGTCACCCCAAAAGCAGCAAGCAAGACAGACAATATTGCATACAAATAAACATGCAATTCTCAAATAGACACTGAAGCATCAGCTTCTTTGCCTTGTTGTGTGTAGGGCAGCCTGTCATGGACCATGAAATACTGAAGTGTTTCTACGTGAAATCCTAATTCATGTATTACAGAAGATGGGACATTACGTATAGTTCATATTCCAGGATGTCTTACAGGAGATTTTATTCTGAACCCCAACCAGGTCAATAGACTCAGAAGAGATACTCATTGTCCATTGTGTGATAACCCTATCTAAAGCCGTTTGATTATCAGGTGTAAATGTCTTCTGCCCTGTCTCAACTCTCCAGATGGTTCCATTGTTCTGTGGCTGGCTATTGTGTACATTGATTGCCCCCCTGGGGCTTTTGTCTGAATACACATAGCAGTCTTTCTGTTCATACCTTTCTGACCAATCTCTGCTGTGTCATTTTCAAGTCCTCATTTGCATGGTTAGGGAGGATCTGATGGGAGACTGCCTGGACTTTGAAAGGGACCAATAGGAAAGTGGTTGTTGGGGGCGGGATGTTCCAAATCCTGTATAAAAGTGGGCTGTGTACTCTCAATAAAGTGTGTCCTGTTAACATCCAGCATTAAGCTTTGGCTCATGTATGGATTATTCGGCGATTCCAGGAATATTCCTACTCGTGGAATATTGGGTGATTTTCTTTTAATTCAGAAGAAGGGAATGGATGACGGGGATATGTTCTACTACCGTCACACAGCCCATTAAAAATAAGCTGTCCTATGTGCAAAGACATGCATATGCTTAAACTTCCACATAGTGTGAATGGGGCTAGAGATTTTTAATATCTCATGTGACTACCTTAACCACTTTGCGTTCGCACTATAGCCGTATGACGGCTACATAATAGTCCCGAATTGTCCTCCCCTTTGCACGCTCCCCTTTGCACCCCCTGCAGGATGCATGGCACGCACTGTGATCACTGAGTCACTGAGACTCGGGTGATCCCAGATCCGAGTAAGAGGCCAGTTCCGGTCCTTACCACCTGATGCAAACAAAGGCTCTGTAATCTTTTGTTTTTTTTTCTCATCACGCTGACAGTGTGAGGAGAAAAAAAAAGCAGATCACCGGCTTTTGTGTAAGGGACATCGGTCCTGAGTGGAAGAGGCACATCCACCTCATCAGTGCCCAGCAGTGCCGCCTGCAGGTGTCACCTACCAGTACCCACAGAGACCACCAGTGCAAAACAGTGCCACCTCTCAATGCCTACGAGTGCCACCTATCAATGCCCACCAGTGGTGCCAATCAGTGCCTCCTCAGTGCCACCTAGCAGTGCTGCCTATCAGTCTCTCCTACCAGTGCTGATCAGTGCCCATCATTGCCACCCATCAGTGCCCATCACTGCCAGCTATCAGTGCCACCTATTAGTGCCACCTATCAGTGCCCACCAGTGTTGCCTCTCAATGCCCTTAAGTGCCACCCATTAGTGGCACCTCTCAGTGTCACCTCTCAGTGCCCACCAGTGCCGCCTATCAGTGCCGCCTTATCGGTGCCCATCAGTGCAGCCCATTGGTGCCCATTAGTGCAGTCTCATCAGCGTACATCAATGAAGGAGAAAAATCACCCGTTTGCAAAATTTTAGAACAAAATATAAAACTGTTTTGTATTTTTATTTTATTTTTATTCACTTTTTTTTTTTATTCTTTTAACAAAAACTAAACTGCAGAGGTAATCAAATACCACCAAAAGAAAGCTCTATTTGTGGGAATTTTTTTTATAAAAATGTCATTTGGGTACAGTGTTGTATGACCGCGCAATTGTCATTTAAAGAGTGAGAGCGCTGAAAGCTACCAAATTGGTCTGGGCAGGAGGGGGTTTAATTGCCCAGTAAGCAAGTAGTTAGAAGAAGGAGTAAAGCTCGCTCTTGTATAATAGGGCTTCATGCACACTGGGCATTTAAGCGTGGTGAATGAGGCTACAGCATTTAGGTGTGGGAGGAAGGTATATGCACACCATCCAGACCTGCTGCTCATAGTCTGCAAATGTCTACAAAAGACTGACAGCTGTTGCAGCTGGATGGTGCATGCTTAGAGCAGTACGTGTCCACAAACCAATGCTCAGAACACAGACTTCTTACAGAATAAGGCATTCGAAAAGTTCGGCTGCAGGGAGACCACAGGCATATACAGGTGACGAGTGCAAAAAAAATTTGGGGGGAGCAAACAAACTAAAATGTTTTTTTTTTTTTTAAACCCTATCAATTGCAGCCACTGTGCCATCAAATGCCGCCACTGTGCCATCAAACGATGCCACTGTGCCATCAAATGCCGCCACTGTGCCATCAAACGCTGCCACTGTGCCAAATGCTGCCAGTGTGAGTGTGCCCCCCGCCAGCTCGCTGTCTGCCTGGCACTTACCCTGTCTTGTAGGGCAGTGGGTGACGGTGACGGTCCTTCATGTCTCCTGCACTTCTCCCGTCAGGCGTCCAATAGCAGCACCTGTTGTTTCAGACAATCAGGTGACAGAAAACCATACCTGAGCAACCTGATCGGCTGAGAGGCGGGTCAGTGTTAGGGAAGCGAATATATCGCTACCCTAACACACCACTGAGTAATCAGCAAACGCACAGCAGTGTGCCCGCTGTTTACCCTTTTGGAAGCATATTAGAGCCCACGGGCTTTAATCAGGAAGCCTATTAGAGCTTATGGCTCTAATCAGGTGCTTCCAAAACACACCCGCTGCTGTAATTTATATGCCCAGCGCCCCTGACAAGGGGTCAGGCACATGAATAGGGGGCGGTAGCGGTGACCATGAATCTATCTATGCCTGATAGTCTGTTTATACAATGTATGAACAGCGATCTGTCATTTACCCTAGTCAGTCCCAACCCCCTTCAGTTAGAACACACCAAAGGAACCTAATTACCCCCTTTCCTCACCCCCTAGTGTTAACCCCTTCCCTGCCAGTGGCATTTTTATAGTAAGCAATGCATTTTTATAACATTGGTCGCTATAAAAATGCCAATGGTCCCAAAAACGTGTCAAAAGTGTCCGATGTGTCCGCCATAATGTCGCAGTACCGATAAAAATCGCTGATCGCCGCCATTACTAGTAGTTAGGGGTGCAGACATCCCCAAAAAATGAGCAGATGATACTTATTTGAAAATTAAGAAAATTGTTTATTTAACATTGGGCGGTGTTTGTGGGGGTCCCTAACACACATTCCACATGCATATTGTGAGGGATTAGCTCAGTAGCGGGTGTGTGTGACCCCCTGGAAGGGTTCACTACACGCTGAACTGCACAAAAAGGCAGTTGAGGATGGTTGAAAACAAATAATATGATTTATTTTTCCATATTGCTGGATACAAGTGCAAGCATCAAAACAGCATAAACAAAACAAAACCTAAAATAAACCCTTGCCACTTGGGGCGTCTACCTTCCCAACACAGGAACCTACCTATTGAGTCTGGCACAGCCTACTGCTGGGCAGACACTGCTGGTCCTGTAGCAGAAAACAACAACAAAGTCTCTTTGATATTTCTCACACAGAAATATCCATCAGCACCTCACCTCTTCAGAAGTGCTTGTGACTGCTTCTTCACTCGCAAAGCCTCAGGATCCAGCAATCAGTCGTTATCCTTAGGCTTTATTTATAGGGGCTTTAATTGCTTCATTTTGAACAGCTGAAGGCTTTTAACTCTCCAAACCTCTCTGGCCATTTCTACAGCCGACGCCTAATAGTAATTGGTGTATTGTCTAAACAAGGCAGAAATATATTTCCCGTCTATGACAACACACACAGATTTACCTGACTTCCTGTCACAATGCATATTAGCAACGCTGGATCCTGGCCTATTGACATGGTTATATTTTCTTAGGCCTCTCAATAAAATTATCAGAAATTTGTGCTTGAACTAGAACTATAATCAACACTTTTTTTTTCTTACATTTTGGATAGAGTGAGGGAGGGAGGGTTATAGGCCCTGTCAGTTTATTTTGTATTATCCATGTCCAATTGGTGAGATTTGCTTTCACTTCCTGCCCCATAGCCAAACAGGAAGTAAGAGAAAAACTATGCAAATTAAGGGAATCCAGTGCCCCCCTCCCCCCCAGAACTAGTGTGTGTGTGTCCCCTGAAAATTTCTGGGCGGGTCATAAAAAATAGGGTGTGGCCTTGACAGGAAGAGTGGGTAATTTTTCTATTAGGAGGTGCAGAAGTTTAGTCAGGCCTAGGGCAGCACAAAACCTAAATATACTACTGCATATTAGGGCTTATTTAGACAGGATCCGATTTACAGCATGTTTTTATATTGTGGGAGGAAACCCACGCAGGCACAGGGAGAACATGCAAACTCCAGACAGATGGTGTCGGGGGCGGAATTCGAACCAACGACCCTTTTTGCTGCTAGGTGAAAGGGTTATCCACTACACCACTGTGCTGAACGAACATGATCGTGGCTGAAAGCATGAGATCAGTGTTTTTTTCCAATCACATGCTTTCTAGCCTGAAGCTAGACCCCGCCTCTCTCCATAAAGAGGACCTGTCACAGACTAGTCGTATTACAAGGGATGTTTACATTCCTTGTAATAGGAATAAAAGTGATAAAAAAAATAAAAAAGGGACAAAAAAGTGCAAAAAGAAAAATATTACATAAAAAAAAAGGAACAAAAAAAATAAAAAAATTAAAACGCCCCTGTTCCTAGTAGCTCGCACTCAGAAGTCCCACCCACATATGTAAACGCTGTTCAAACCACACATGTGAGTTATTGACGCGTGCGTTAGAGCGAGAGCAATAATTTTAGCACTAGACCTCCTCTGTAACTCTAAACTGGTAACCTGAAAAAAATTCAAGCGTCGCCTATGGAGATTTTTAAGTCCCGAAGTTTGGCGCCATTCCAGGAGTGTGCGCAATATTTAAGCGCGACAAGTTAGGTATCTATTTACTCGGTGTAACATCATCTTTCACATTATCCCTAAAAATTGGGCTAACTTAACTGCTTTGTTATTTTTTAATTCATGAAAAAAAAGGCGTTTAAAAAAATTATTGCGCAAATACCGTTGGAAATAAAAAAAAATAATGACCGCCACTTTATTCCCTAGGGTGTCTGCTAATAAAATATATATCATTTTTGAGGGTCCTGAGTAAGGAATAAAATATAATTTTTACATGAAGGAGAGAAGTGCCAGAATAGGCGTGGTATGGAAGTGGTTAAAGTGAAACAATAAAAGTGAAATATTCCTTTTAATTTCATTTGGGGGGGGGGGGGGGTAGTGCATGTTTCCCGTGATTATAACTGTCCCTGTACAAGATGTAATTTCTGAAGTGAAAAAAAAAGTAATTTAAAAAATAATGATGGCTATAAAGAATACAGTCATTGCTCATTAAAAAGAAAAAACTTGGGGGTCCCCCCAAATTAAATTACCAGGCCCTTCAGGTCTGGTATGGATATTAAGGGGAACCCCGCCGTAAAAAAAAAATGATGTGGGGTTCCCTCCAAATATCCATACCAGGCCCTTCAGGTCTGGTATGGATTTTAAGGGGAACTCCACCCCAAAATTAAAAAAAAATGGCGTGGAGTCCCCCCAAGAATCCACACCAGACCCTTATCCGAGCATGTTAACCTGGCCGGCCGCAGAAAAGAGGGGGAAAGATTGCGCCCCCCTCTCCTGAACCGCGCCAGATCACATGCCCTCAACATGGGGAGGGTGCTTTGGGATCCCCCCAAAGCACCTTGTCCCCATATTGATGGGGACAAGGGCCTCATCCCCACAACCCTGGCCAGTGGTTGTGGGTGTCTGCAGGCGGGGGGGTATTGAAATCTGGAAGACCCCTTTAACAAAGGGGACCCCCAGATCCCGCCCCCCCTGTGTGAAATGGTAATGGGGTACATTGTACCTCTACCATTTCACCAAAAAAAAGTGTCAAAAGTGTAAAAAATGACAATAGCCGGTTTTTGGCAATCCTTTATTATCTTCTTTCCGCGCTTCTTCTTCTTCTTCCATCTTCTTCTTTCTTGGGTCTTCTCGTCCGCATCTTGACCGGCGTATTCTTCCATCTTCTTCTCCTTCCGTCGGCCTTCTCGTCCAGCTTCTTCTTCCCCGAACGCTGTGCTTGAAATTGAATTCCCCGCCGTGTGATGCTCCTGTGACCCCGCCCCCTTCTGACGCCACGGGTAAACTCCTGAAACAGTCCCTGTGTGTTACATGTGCGTCAGAGGGGGGCGGGGTCACAGGAGCGTCACACGGCAGGGAATTCAATTGAAAGCTCGTCCGCATCTTGCGCGGCTTCTTCCCCGGACGGTGCACTTGAAATTGAATTCCCTGCCGTTTGACGCTCCTGTGACCCCGCCCCCCTCTGACACTTTTGGTGAAATGGTAGGCACTCTCTCCCCCCCCTCTTTTCTGCGGCCGGCCAGGTTAATGTGCTCTGATAAGGGTCTGGTGTGGATTTTTGGGGGGACTCCACGCCATTTTTTTTTAATTTGGGGTGGAATTGACCTTAAAATCCATACCAGACCTGAAGGGCCTGGTATGGATATTTAGGGGGAACCCCACATCATTTTTTTTTCTTTACGGCGGGGTTCCCCTTAATATCCATACCAGACCTGAAGGGCCTGGTTATTAAATTTGGGGTGACCTCCACACTTTTTTTTTATTTTTTATGAATGAATTTGCTCAGGATTTCCGGGAGCCGACAATTCATTATTGCCGCAAGGTGAATTTTAAATGCCTTTTTTTCCTTCAGAATGACATTTTGTGCAGGGACAGTTCTAACCACGGGAAACATGCACTTTTTCACATGCTTACTTTACACACCCCCCCCCCCCCCCCCGGTATGAAATTTAAAGGAATATTTTACTTTTATTGTTGCACTTTAAGCAGTATTAAATTCACTGCTCCCGATACATGTCCCCTGGGGCAGGACTCAGGTCCCCAAACACTTTTTGGGACAAAACATGCATATTAACCTTGAAAATTAACACTTTTGATTTCTCCCATAGACTTCTAAAAGGGAGTTCGGCGGTGGCTTTACATATTAATTGCATTGCGCCCTGTGCTACGCTGGTTCATGCGCCTAATTAAGGATTCATCTGGAGTATTAATCAGGCCATGAACCGGCGCAGCGCATTGATAATAGTAAATCAGCCCTACTGTATCGTACAACAGTCTTATGATTTACCCCAATTCTGTCACAATTTTTACCATTTGTGCCAACTTTTGCTAAGACAGTCCCTTTTCTTTTTTAGAGCAGAAATACTGTATATGGAGAATTCACTATTGGCAGTAATATGACTAGAGCTTGGAGCACTTTAAAGTCTCTTACCAACCATGCTGAATGTTCTCAGGTGAAAAGACACTGGTTGGAAAGGATGAACCCAGTCAATTGTTCTAGTATTTCCGATTAGAAAAAGCAAATAGCAGGCGATCTCTCCTTCCTCCTCCATCGTTACAAACAAGGCTTTTTGTTCGAAAGGATGATTTGGTGGCCAAACTTTGATAACTTTCATCTAAAGTTTGTAGGTGCCTTTACCAAAAAAAAAGCTAAAGCTATTCCACAATAAGAAATTTAGGCCCGGATTCATGACGGACTTATGCCGACGTATCTAAAGATACGCCGTCGTAAGTACAAATGTGCGCCGTCGTATCTCTGCACCGATTCCCCAAGCTAGATACGTTGGAAAAATAGGCTTCAGCCGCCCAGCGTAGGCAACTGCCCCATGTTGGCCCGGAGCATCTAAACAGCGACGGGAACCCAGTGAGCAACTGGGTTCCCACCTTTGAGGATCCCAAGCTGTATTGCTGTTCAGTGGGGAGTCCGTCTGAGGAGCGCCATTGAGAGGCTGGCGATCCAAAAGGGCCTTGACAAACCATCGGGGATCAAGGTAGCCGGACACTGAAGGATTGATCACCTGTCAGTCGGTACCTGGGCGACACGATGAAGGAGATCCAGACGTAATTAATTTAAGGAGGATCATCTCCGTAACTACAAATCAGAGAGGGCCTGTGGCAGAGGTGTCTCCCTGATGTTCACCAAGGAGGGTCTGTGGCAGAGACTTTATCCTACAAATGTTCGAGTGATACTCCGGCTGCCAGGTCAGTGAGAGAGGCCTGTCTGGGTATGCCAAATCCCACTCATGCAGGAGTGGCGCAGAAAAGTACTACGCTTGGGAGCAGGACTGTTTCCCTATCATCACACCTGAATCTGCAATTCTCCTTTCTTCAACTTTACTTTCCTCACCACAAGTTTATTGTTTTTACCCAGCTAGGTACTAAAGAGCACAGCAAAGAACATCTGTTGCGGACATTTCTTTACTTCTACTAAATGCAATACGCATCATTCACCCCTAGGAATTCAGGGAAGCCACAAGGTAAATGTGCCACCCAAAATAACCAGCAGCTCCTCCAGGGGGGTAGTGCTACAATGTCAATTCAGATGTCGGAGTGAACACATTTGTTTCTTGTTTTAAACGAAATTAGGACACTAACTCATACTTACTTTCCTTCTGTAGGATAGCTGAAGCTGCCTCTCTTAAAAACGAGTGACTCTTCATGAGTAATCGAACCTGCATGAAGAAAACATAGGCTCAAATTCATGGACCTGGGTTGCAGAGTTGCAGTAGACAGCAATAGTGCAGGGCTCGCTACTGTTGGCCTGGGTGGAAAATTAGAGCTCATAAGCCAAAAGGAAGCACAAGATCAGCTCCATAATTTCAATAATTGGAAATCATAAAAATAATACATTCTTCTCAGCTTTGATTCAACACCTCTACCCCCTTTATAAATTCTCACGATTGTGGCTGTTCCTTAAAAACGGAAGTGGAATCTGTTTACATGGCTAGTAACATTAGTCAAGACCTACAGTATACACTGTAGGCTCTTTGTGGAAAGGGACATTTTGGATATGTGCAGCCTAAAGGAGAACTTCTACAGTTCTCATTTGTCAAACAAAAAGTGTTCTAGGTGACATTTGTTTGCTAGCTCTATTCGATCAGCAATGTAAATGTTGTTTGATGCAAGGTCACAGAGGCTGCACAAGGTATTAAACCAGCCTAGACAATCTGAAGTATAATGTAAAGGAAACCTATAATTAAAGTAATATGGTAGCTGCCACAACAGCAATGCACTGCCGATACATTTTCAGCTCAATAGATACATTTAGCCAAAATCTATGTGACACACATGGGACATCACCTCCGGTCACCATTCTTTACAAGCAGTGTTTATAAAATAACTGTGATGATCACTGCTATTTACAGAACTCACCTGTTCCAGGATAACAATGAAACTTGATGCTGGAGGCAACTGATAATATTTTACCACATAGACAGGGAAAATACAAAGGACACATGTCTGAGCCACAAGTAGGAATATGCCTACAAAGGCAGACAACATGATTTTGTGATTGGATTTGGGATATAAAGACCCCCAAAAGACAATAGTTTTATAAGGGACCAGCAGTGTATATGTAAACAGACAGATCCAGGACCAAGCAACAGTGCCAAGTTGTCCAAAAGTAAACATGAGAAGGTCAAACTCAAAAACCACCCTAGAAAGAGAGAGAAAGCAGAGACTAGAATTACTGGGATGGATCACATTTCAATTGTGATTTGAAATTTTACACAAATAGATGCACTTACATAGTTTGTGATAAATACATAATAAAACACTCTGAACCCTTACAAAAGGATAATATAGACCCTGTAATGTTCTGATAATCATAAGTAGCAACTTCTGCATCTGATGCCTTTATTGCGGCTATTTCACATGCTATAATCATCAGGGATTAAGAGATATTGGACATTTGGAGATTCCACTAACCTCCCTTGGTCAATGATATCCACAGCTACTGTACTAATCATAAACACACAGAGGGCAGCCACAAACATGTGGTAAATGGTTCGGAAATGTTCCACTTCCATCAAGTCACTGAGAAAAAGAAAAAGGGGAGAAGATGCAACAAAATTAACTTTTTTTTACAACATTCTGTAGAAGACAATTTGACATTCCCCGGATGGATCCACTGCATAAAATTGAAGTTGGATCACATGGGGGAAAAAATAATTAAGTTACAAAAGGGACCAACAAAGGATTAACTAATATACGAGTTAAACCAGGGTCCAACCTTTTGACCTTCATGGGCCACATTGGAAGAAGAGAACTTGTCTTGGGCCACGCAGTAACAAAAAGGATAGCTGATGAGCAGAAAAAGTCAGGGAGATGACAAGTTAACATTCACGGATATAAGTAATGAAATGTTGTATTTTTAAAAATATATTTTAATATTAGTAGAAGAGGGTGGAATTAAACTAGTGTGATATTTGACACAGTTTTTGATAAACAAATGCATTAATTTCTATTAATATCAATGGATGTAGTAGCAATTCTCAATGAATGCTCCAGGGGCTCTTCAGATATTCTGCGAAAACCGATGACGTGGATAAGGCGTGATTTTGAAGAGTGGGATATTTAACTCAAAGTCCAGTAAAGAGACACTATCAATTTTTCCTTTGGTCGCATGTGCAATTTATTTTTACTTTCCATAGGGCTTTACAGAGTACATTGAATTATGTGTCAGTGATATTTGTATAATATCAGTTGTAATGAGGAAGAGACAATACAGTGAGAATTTAAACAAAAGTATCAAGATGGTGGTATTGGATGAGCCCCGTTATCCTAATTGTCGTCCTAGAGGGTAGGCCAACATAAGATCATTGAGGAGACTAAAGCTGGCTATACACAAGTAGAATTTCTTTATAAATTCTATTGTTTAATCTTATTTTATTAAGATTGTACAGATGGAACAAAAGGACTGCGTTTACAGTAAGCCTATAAAAAAAAAAAGAAAAAAAGGGAGGAGAAGAACCATTGGAGGATTGCACGATGGAAAAAAGATTACAGGCTCAGTAATGGCATGCAACGCCAAGCTGAAGCAAGCAAAGCTAGCAGGATATTAGTGTGCAGTAACCATTTTCCCTCTAGAAGACTTACCCCCTTCATGACCCGGCCATTTTCTGCAATATGGCACCTATCTGATGATTGCAGTCATGCAATGCTGACTGTACCCAAATGAAAATTTGTGTCATTTTTTTTGGCACAAATAGAGCTTTCTTTTGGTGGTATATGATCACCTCCATGTTTTTTTGCGCTATAAACAAAAAAAAAAAACATTTCTTTTTTTTTTACTTTCTGCTATAAAAAAAACATATCCAATAAAAAAAAAAACAACACAGTTAGGCCCCTTTCACACAGGCGGTCAGTTTTTAACATATTGTAATAATATTTAAACATATTGTCCCCCCTTATTACCAGCATGGTGTTTCAATTCCAAAAAAAATCCTCGTGTTTTTATTTGCTTTGTTTTATAATGAAAATAAATAGAACATAGGCTTTTTAGGCTTCATTTCCATGGACGTTTTTACAGCCACTTTTCTGAGCGTTTTTTGCAGCTTAAAAACTGCTCTCCATGTTAGTCTATGGCCTCATGCCCACAATGACGTTTTTGAGCTGTAGATGGCTGAGCTGTTTTTAAGCTGCAAAAAAAAAGCTCCAGAAGCTCCAGTTTTAGAGCTGTAAAAACGCCAGACATTAAAAAAAAACGTTAAAAAAAACTCAAAAACGCAAAAAAAAATGCAAAAAAAACACAAAAAAAAACACATGGACAGGCATTTTTTTAAGCTGTAAAAAAGGCTAAAAAAAAAGTGGCTGTAAAAACGTCCATGGAAATTAAGCCTAAAAACAGTTTTAACATTGCTTTCCTTCATACAGTAAAAAAACGAATATCTCAGTAATCATTAAATACTGCCAAAAGAAAGCTCCATAATAAAATAAATTTAGGTAGAGTTTCGCATGACCGAGTAAAGAGCAGCCAGTGCTGAAAACGTGAGTGATCTCCTCCACTGGAAAAGCACTTCCTCTCCATCCCTTAAAGAAGTTGTAAAGGAAAAAAAATGTTTTGCTGAAATTACTGTTTACAGGGTATAGAGACATAATAGTTAACTTATTCCTTTTAAAAATGATAAAAAATAGTGTGACAGGAAGTCAGGTAAATCTGTGTGTGGGTTGTCCCAGACGGGAGATATTTTTCTGCCTTGTTTAGACAATACACCAATTACTATTGGGCGTCGGCTGCAAAGATGGCCAGAGAGGTTTGGGGCGTTAAAAGGTTTCAGCTGTTCAGAATTAAGCAATTAAAGCCCCTATAAAGACAGCCTAGGAATGACGACTGATTGCTGCATCCTGAGGCTGTGTGAGTGAAGGAGCAGTCACAACCAGTACTGAAGAGGTGAGGCGCTGATGGATATTTCTGTGTGAGAAATATCAAAGAGACTTTTTGTTTTCTGCTGTAGGACCAGCAGTGTCTGCCCAGCAGTAGGCTGTGCCAGACTCCATAGGTAGGTTCCTGTGTTGGGAAGGTAGACACCCCAAGTGGCAAGGGTTTATTTTATGTTTTGTTTTGTTTATGCTGTTTTGATGCTTGCACGTGTATCCAGCAATATGGAAAAATAAACAATATCATTTGTTTTCAATCATCCTCAACTGCCTTTTTTGTACAGTTCAGCGTGTAGTGAACCCATCCAGGAGGTCACACACACCCATTACCGAGTTAATCCCTCACACATGGTGGAGTGCCGCGGGCAGTTAAAGTAAACCCAAAATTGAGGAGATGCTAAAACAGATGGTTATAGCAAATGCAAATCAACAGCAGATGAATGCAGATTTGCAGCGGAGCCTTGCAGCTCAACACCAAACTCGCGCAGCTCAACAACGGGCTCACCAAGAGAGCCTTGCAGCTCAACAACGGGCTCACCAAGAGAGCCTTGCAGCTCATCGACAGAGCATTGCAGCTCAACAACAGGCTCACCAAGAGAGCCTTGCAGCTCAAAGACAGGCTCACCGAGAGAGCATGGCAGGTTGGGAGGCCATCATGAAACAATTTGAGAGAACAGAGGAAAAGCATAGCAAGCCCTCTCTGATTGAGAATCCAGAGGACCATAATGCTATGGAGGTTACCACGTCTGTTGTTGAGATGGAAACATCACCAGAGTGTAGTACTTCACCAGAGGAACAAGAAGTGGAGCCAGAGGAGTGTGCCCTGGCAGAGCCTGAAACTCCCGAAGTAAAGGAGCCGCCATTAGTAGTAGAAGAGTCTGTAGAGCCTGTTAAATCCAATGTTGTGAATAGGGTACCAGAGGTCAAACCAGACGAGACCAAACCAGAAGAGAAAGACCCTCATGTACAAGAAGATGCTGAGGAGGTCCCGGCTGTCCCTGCAGTAGCAGCTCCTATGAAGCTGAATCGACGGTCTGACAGTTCTGCTAAATACAGTAGAGAACCTTTAGCAAATACTTTTAAGAAACTTAATGATCCAGCTACCAAAGCTGTTACCTTGGAACTGGAACCCAACAAGTTTAAGGGCAAGATTTTGGATTGCTCCAGATCTTTTCGCAAAGCCAAATTGCTGCATTACCATATGAAGTATTTCCATGGCGTTGACAGGTCAGACCAGGATCAGAGTCCTGTCACGAGGCATATGCAGACAAGAGGCTCTTTAGCTCAGCAAAGCTCAAAGAGAAGATGCACCACAAACAGTTCAAATTCCCACCGACCGTCCCTAAAAGACAAAAGCAAGGAGAACTTAATCCAGAAGTCTCATCGCAAGCCAGACAAGCTGTCTGAAAGTGTTAAAGAAAAAGTAAGAGAAAAGTTCAAAGATTTCTTGAGTCTGAAGTCAAAGAAAAAGAAGAAGAAAAAGAAAGCAAAGTCAGAGCTGTCTGGTAGTGAAGAAAACATAGAGGTTTCTAAGGAGCTCTCACCAAAAAAATTACAACCTTCAAAGTTCAACAGTGAATATAAGGCCCCGTGTTCCGGTAAAAGCAGCGATCATGGATGCCGTCCATATACAAGACTAAGTGATGAGGAGACGCTCAGCGATTCTTGCACGGAAAGCTTACTTTGGAGTGATGAGGATTACAACAAAGAGATCGTTGTCAAACATGCTGATGGTTTTCTAAATGTTGGCCGCAACAGAAGCAAGTACAGCTCTGCCAAGCAAAGACTTGTGATGGACAGTATGGATGAGAATGCTATGGATGCAAATATGGGCAAACTGTTAGATCTCTGCTCAGGAAAGTTTAAGGAATCACAATCCAACACCAGCCAGCCTGATGCAAATGGCTCCAAGATAGGGGTTATGGATGAGTTTTTGGGACTCTGCTCTGGAAAATTTGTCTGTCATGATGATCGTTCAAATCAAGAATCTTTTAGCTGTGCAAAGGCTCATGCTGAAAATGAGAAAGGTGACCTAATGTCTGAAGCAGTTGCTCTCTGTTCCGGTTCTTTCACCAACAGAGAAAATTAAGAAAATGAGGCCGGGCTTGAGAATTTCCATCTTCTACCATGTGATAATTCTGACAGCGAAGAGCTTTCAGAAATTGAAAGTGGTGCAAAAGATGAAGAGGAGGAAGTGAAGGAGGTGGCAAAGGTGGAAATGGCCGTGAAGGAGGAGGATGACGCCCTGCAGGATGAGGCGTCTGCTGTACTGGTGGGGAGAGATTCCGAAGAGTGCTCCTACCCCCTGGGTTATGTGAAGAGACAAGCGATGTATGCCTGCAGTATCTGCACCCCGGATAAAGAGGAGCCTGCTGGGATATGTCTGGCCTGTGCATACAAGTGTCATGAAGGCCACGACCTGTTTGAGCTCTACACCAAGAGGAACTTTCGCTGCGATTGTGGAAATGCCAAATTTAAACAATTGGATTGCAAGTTATATCCGGATAAAGAGAAGAAAAACTTGGCTAATAATTACAATGACCATTTCTTTGGCATGTACTGCACATGTAAGAGACCGTACCCCGATCCTGAGGATGAGACCCCAGATGAGATGATCCAGTGTGTGGAGTGTGAGGACTGGTTTCATGGTCGACACCTAGGGGCAGTTCCATCGGAGCACGTTGAGTTTCATGAGATGGTGTGCCAGGGCTGTATGGATCACTGTTCATTTCTTTGGGCCTACTCTGCCAAGTTAGGAGTTCCTGGTGTCACCAAGATTACCAAAGCAGAAACGGAACATGAAGATGTTAAAGTTGATTATTGTCCTACGGAAACAGCCAACACTCAGAATGGACTAACGATAAATAATGAAGAATGTGTGGAAGATAACGACGATGAGGAGGAGGCAATTCTTAGAAAGCTAAATCTGAAAGACTTTATGGAAAATGAAGCTGAACTTTCTGGAAGTGATGTTGAAAGTGAAATCCCTGACCGCTTCAGGGCAAATGAAGTGGCTGAAGTGCAGGAAGTAGGGGTTTGCACATCTTCAGTTCTCAGTGAGTTGCTTGATGGAAATAAAGCTGAAAAACTTAATTCTGACACTGCACTTAATGATGTAGAAAAAGTGTGTCCAATATCCACTGAGCCTTGTGAATGTAGTAAGGCAGGTAATATTCATGACTTTCCCATCATTGATGATCAGCAGAGCAGGGTCATTGAGGAATCTGAATTGCAAGAAATATGCACCCAGAATGAGGCTATTTTTGCCTCTGTGAATTATTTGCATGTTGAAGAGCAGTGTGTTAATTTTTATGTTAATGAAATCGGATTTGAATATAAAGGTAAGGTCACATCCTGTGAAACCCAGTCTTTAGAAAGTGTTCTGTCAGAGCAAGTAACGCAGGATAATACTTTGGACTTGACTACCAAGATTCCTCGGGAAGTAAAATCAATTTTTCAAAGTGTAGAATCTGTAATGGCAGGTGAGCCCTCTGAACGTTGTGAAACCTCCATCACTGAAGTGGTCAGAGAGGCTAAATGTACTAATTTAATGGATGCTTTTTCTAAATGTCTTGAAAGGAATGAACAATATGAGAATTTGTGTCCAATAGTCGATGGTTTCAAAGAAACAAATACTAAAACATTTTTGGGAGACTATGAGGCAAATATAGCTGAACAACTAGCCATAAACATGAGTTCAAAAGTGACTGTAGCTGCTAGACAAGAAAGGTTGTCTAGCTCAGTTAATGATGTGCCCGATAGCAGTTGTCAAGTTCTTGGTGAGAATAGGGATGTGCGAACAAGTGATGCACAGAGTAAGCAGTTGGTTCAAGAAAGTGACGAGGATTCGGTTTCTGAAAACCTTACATTGGGTTTGGTAGATTTTCTTCATACTTGTGAGTCTGAACTATCACAAAGTAATGATTTCCGTCTAGAGCACCAAAAGGGAAAAAAAAAAAAACGCCCAATACATCGGTTTATCAGAGGTCATATGCGTCAGTCCAGGTCATAGAAGAACAGATTTTTTTGAGTGTCACCATGCCTTGGAGGATTGCAGTCTTAGTGTGTTTATATCTGAAGGCGGCATCCACATGGATGATCCATTGCAGAGCACAGTGTTATCAGCTCTTGGTATTGGTTATGACTCGCTGAGTTCTTCAGGGATTGAGCTATCAAGGGAAACCTTTGTGTCCATTGAAAAACCAATTAAGGTTTTGCATGGTTTACAACTGAAAATGAGTATATTACAGAGCAAGGAACACCCTCTTATGTACCTCAGCCGAAATTTGAAGACCAATAGGAGAATAAATAGGTGGTTCCTGGCCCTTCAGGAATTTAGTTTTGTCGTAACGCATCGCCCCGGTGTTAAAATGGGGAATGCAGATGGTTTGTCCCGAGTGCATGCGTACCTGGCAACCTGTGTCCCAACCCTAGGGTTGAAACAAGAGGGGGGGTATGTGACAGGAAGTCAGGTAAATCTGTGTGTGTTGTTCCAGACGGGAGATATTTTTCTGCCTTGTTTAGACAATACACCAATTACTATTGGGCGTCGGCTGCAGAGATGGCCAGAGAGGTTTGGGGCGTTAAAAGGTTTCAGCTGTTCAGAATTAAGCAATTAAAGCCCCTATAAAGACAGCCTAGGGATGACGACTGATTGCTGCATCCTAAAGCTGTGTGAGTGAAGGAGCAGTCACAACCAGTACTGAAGAGGTGAGGTGCTGATGGAAATTTCTGTGTGAGAAATATCAAAGAGACTTTTTGTTTTCTGCTGTAGGATGTAGGCTGTGCCAGACTCCATAGGTAGGTTCCTGTGTTGGGAAGGTAGACGCCCTAAGTGGCAAGGGTTTATTTTATGTTTTGTTTTGTTTATGCTGTTTTGATGCTAGCACGTGTATCCAGCAATATGGAAAAATAAACCATATCATTTGTTTTCAATCATCCTCAACTGCCTTTTTTGTACAGTTCAGCGTGTAGTGAACCCATCCAGGGGGTCACACACACCCGCTACCGAGTTAATCCCTCACAATAGATAAAAATCAATCATATAATGTGCCTGCAGTTGCAGTTTTGTTTTTCATCTAGTTTCATGCTTCTGTGAAGGACAGAGACACAGAGCCAATGCAGGGCAGTGTTTGTTTTTAAAATGAAACTGATTGGTTCTGAGGGGTTTTAGACACACGGTAATCACACCTTCTTGATTAGAGACCACAGAGAGAAGCTCCCAGTACTTTTTTCATAAGGAAACAGACAACCAGGAAGTGTGCAGAACAGAGAAGGATTACAGCAAAACCGAACAATGAGGACATGAAACCAGGACTGCATTAGGGTAAAGGAAGCTATTCAGCTAAAAAAAAAAATCTTTAGTGACCCTTTTAGGCATGGGTGCCCAACCAGTGGCCTGTGGAGCCCTCTGATGTGGCCAGTGACCTTCTGCTCTGAGATGGCGGTTTGGCAAGCCCAGATCGCAGCCACAGTGTGGGTAAATCGCAGCGCATCAGTGTGAAAGTAGTCTTAGTCCTTTTTCACACGATCGGCCCAAAACAATCAGATCGTACATTTACCTCTACAGAGCGGCAGATGTAAACAGACTTTATTCTGTTCACGCCCGCCTACCTACAATCCGATCCACAAAAAACAAAACAAAGGGGGATTCGTCCCCTTCCATCTGGGCGGACTGGAGTGCCTATAGAGTAGCTGTTACCTTTCATCCAACCGCTCATTGTGGCCCGTGACCGGTTACCAAGTTGCTTAAGTGGCCCTCACTCTTCAAAATGTTGGGCAACCCTACATAAAGAATTGGCTAAACCATACGAGTACTACTTTAAGATATGAAAAGGTTATTTACCAGCACAGTGAATGCCCTGCTAAATTTGAAATGATTTGGGGAGGTTGGGTTGATGCACCAGGCCTGGCCCCAGTAGACCTGATTATAGATAGGATATTGTAGAAGAATGCTGTTGGTTAGTTAAAGCGGAGTTCCACCCAAAAGTTGAAATTCCGCTCATCTTATTCCCCCCCCCCCTCCGGTGCCACAATTGGCACCTTTCTGGGGTAGGGGGGACAGGATACCTGTCTATGACAAGTTATCCTTTCCCACTTCCTGGAGTCCCTGCCGCAGAGCTGTGACATCACCGCAGGGCTCCCTCCTTCTCCCCTGGCCGGCGGGCCAATAGGAGAGAGGAGCAGGGCCTCGCGCATGCGCAGTAGGGTTTCTGGCGTGAAGCCGAAAAGGCTACACTGCCGGGTTCCCCTACCCGCAATGTAAACATCAGCTACGGGTGCCGATATCGCTGGACTACAGGACAGGTAAGTGTCCATTTATTAAAAGCCAGCAGCTGCAGTATGTGTAGCTGCTGGCTTTCAATTTTTTTTTCAAGGCCGAAACACCACTTTAATGCTGGTTATTACTAGGGATGAACCGAACACCCCGGTTCGCACCAGAACATGCGAACAGGCAAAAAATTTGTTCGAACGCGCAAACATTGTTAAAGTCTAAGGGACACGAACATGAAAAATCTAATGCTCATTTTAAAGGTTAATATGCAAGTTATTGTCAAAAAAATGTTTGGGGACCTGGGTCCTGCCCCAGGGGACATGTATCAATGCAACAAAACGTTTTTAAAAATGGCCGTTTTTTCTGTGGCAGTGATTTTAATAATGCTTAAAGTGAAACAATAAAAATGAAATATTCCTTTAACCACTTAAGGACCCCTTCACGCCGATATACGTCGGCAGAATGGCACGGCTGGGGACAGGCACGTCACCTTTAAGAGCCCAACCGTGGGTCCTGTTCTCTGTGATCGCACCCGCGGACCCGATCACCGCCGGTGTCCCGCGATCGGGTCACATAGAGGAAGAACAGGGAGAGGTGAATGTAAACAAACCTTCCCCGTTCTTCCTAGTGTGGCTGCCAGTGATCGTCTGTTCCCTGTGTTAGGGAAGGACGATCAGTGATGTCACACGCACAGCCACTCCCCCCCACAGAAAGAACACTACCTCAGAACACAACCCCTACAGCGACCCCTTCTGGTTAACCCCTTCACTGCCAGTGTCATTTTCACAGTAATCAGTGCATTTTTATAGCACTTTTCGCTGTGAAAATGACAATGGTCAAAAAATCGTCAAAAGTGTCCACCATAATGTCGCAGTCACGCCGCCATTATTAGTAAAAAAAAATATTAATAAAAATGCCATAAAACAATCCACTATTTTGCAAACGCTTTATATTTTGCGCAAACCAATCAATAAATGCTTATTGCGATTTTTTTACCAAAAATATGTAAAAGAATACGTATCGACCTAAACTGAGGGAAAAAAAATATTTTATATATTTGTTGGGGATATTTATTATAGAAAAAAGTAAAAAATATTGGATTTTTTTTAAAATTGTCACTCTATTTTTGTTTATAGCGCAAAAAATTAAAACCGCAGAGGTGATCAAATACCACTAAAAGAAAGCTCTATTTGTGGGAAACAAAAGACGCCAAATTTTGTTTGGGAGCCACGTCGCACGACCGCGCAATTGTCAGTTAAAGAGACGCAGTGCCGAATCGCAAAAAGGGACCAGGTCCTTTATCTGCATATTGGTCCAGGTCTTAAGTGGTTACATTTCCTTCCCGGGGGGAGGGTGTGTATAGTATGCCTGTAAAGTAGCGCATATTTCCCGTGTTTAGAACTGTCCCTGCACAAAATGTAATTTCTAAAAAAGAAGAAAAGTAATTTAACCACTTAAGGACCCCCGCACGCACATATACGGCCACAGAATGGCACGTACAGGCACAAGGGCGTAAATTTACGTCCCCGCCTGAGTGCGGTTCGGGGGTCCCATCGGGACCCCCTCCGCGGCGTGCGGGGGTCCCCCTGGCTCCGGGAGCGATCCGGGATCAGCGGGCGGATGTCGGCGAATACCCGCCCCCCCGCGATCGCTCCCAGCCAATGGGAGCGCGCTCCCATCCTGTCAGTTCCTCCTCCTGTGTTTACACAGGAAGGAGGAAATGATGTAATCTCTCATCGCAGCGCTGTTTCCCAGCGCTGCTGATGAGAGAAGACATCACAAGTAAGTGTGCACCAACACAACACTGACACACACTCACATAGGCATATTAACCCCTTGTGATCGCCCCCACCCCCCTGTCACAGTGTCACTGAATGCAGTGATCTAATCAAGTTATGCAAAAAAAGTTTGGGGACCTGGGTCCTGCCCCAGGGGACATGTATAATGCAACAAGTTTTTAAAAATGGCCGTTTTTTCTGTGGCAGTGATTTTAATAATCTTAAAGTGAAACAAAAAAATGAAATATTCCGGGAGCTGTAGTGGCTCAACGTGATTGGCACTGCGCTGACAAGCCATTCACCTCTGCAGCCAAGGGTTCGGATCCCGGTCTCGGCTACATGTGAATTGAGTTTGGTGGTCTCAGCCCGGCTCCCGGTGGTGTGCTGTATGCAGTATGCCCACCCCCCCCCCCACAAAAAAAACCACCACACTTGCACAACACGTTGGTTTAAAAAACATGCACTTTGGCATGCGTCTTAAAATAAAGAGAGGCGAAGGACCTACGGGGCTGGCTGGGTGGGCTAGGCCCCCTCACTCCCTAATAGGGGAGTCCCTCTGCCCCATTGGGGTCCCGTTGGGCTCCCAAGAGGAGCAGGTAGGGCGGGGTGAGTGGAGGCCCCCCTTCACACCCGCCATTGCCACCAGGGGCATGGAGAAGGATGGCGATTGCCTCCGGGGGGAGGGTCTGCCTACTCCCAACTCCTGCAGTCCGGCTCCTCTCTCTCGAGTTCACGCACAAAAATACACTTAAAAAAAAAAAAAAAAAAAAAAAAAAAAATGAAATATTCCTTTAACCACTTAAGGACCCCTTCACGCCGATATACGTTGGCAGAATGGCACGGCTGGGGACAGGCACGTCACCTTTAAGAGCCCAACCGTGGGTCCTGTTCTCTGTGATCGCACCCGCGGACCCGATCACCGCCGGTGTCCCGCGATCGGGTCACATAGAGGAAGAACAGGGAGAGGTGAATGTAAACAAACCTTCCCCGTTCTTCCTAGTGTGGCTGCCAGTGATCGTCTGTTCCCTGTGTTAGGGAAGGACGATCAGTGATGTCACACGCACAGCCACTCCCCCCCACAGAAAGAACACTACCTCAGAACACAACCCCTACAGCGACCCCTTCTGGTTAACCCCTTCACTGCCAGTGTCATTTTCACAGTAATCAGTGCATTTTTATAGCACTTTTCGCTGTGAAAATGACAATGGTCAAAAAATCGTCAAAAGTGTCCACCATAATGTCGCAGTCACGCCGCCATTATTAGTAAAAAAAAATATTAATAAAAATGCCATAAAACAATCCACTATTTTGCAAACGCTTTATATTTTGCGCAAACCAATCAATAAATGCTTATTGCGATTTTTTTACCAAAAATATGTAAAAGAATACGTATCGACCTAAACTGAGGGAAAAAAAATATTTTATATATTTGTTGGGGATATTTATTATAGAAAAAAGTAAAAAATATTGGATTTTTTTTAAAATTGTCACTCTATTTTTGTTTATAGCGCAAAAAATTAAAACCGCAGAGGTGATCAAATACCACTAAAAGAAAGCTCTATTTGTGGGAAACAAAAGACGCCAAATTTGTTTGGGAGCCACGTCGCACGACCGCGCAATTGTCAGTTAAAGAGACGCAGTGCCGAATCGCAAAAAGGGACCAGGTCCTTTATCTGCATATTGGTCCAGGTCTTAAGTGGTTACATTTCCTTCCCGGGGGGAGGGTGTGTATAGTATGCCTGTAAAGTAGCGCATATTTCCCGTGTTTAGAACTGTCCCTGCACAAAATGTAATTTCTAAAAAAGAAGAAAAGTAATTTAACCACTTAAGGACCCCCGCACGCACATATACGGCCACAGAATGGCACGTACAGGCACAAGGGCGTAAATTTACGTCCCCGCCTGAGTGCGGTTCGGGGGTCCCATCGGGACCCCCTCCGCGGCGTGCGGGGGTCCCCCTGGCTCCGGGAGCGATCCGGGATCAGCGGGCGGATGTCGGCGAATACCCGCCCCCCCGCGATCGCTCCCAGCCAATGGGAGCGCGCTCCCATCCTGTCAGTTCCTCCTCCTGTGTTTACACAGGAAGGAGGAAATGATGTAATCTCTCATCGCAGCGCTGTTTCCCAGCGCTGCTGATGAGAGAAGACATCACAAGTAAGTGTGCACCAACACAACACTGACACACACTCACATAGGCATATTAACCCCTTGTGATCGCCCCCACCCCCCTGTCACAGTGTCACTGAATGCAGTGATCTAATCAAGTTATTGTCAAAAAAATGTTTGGGGACCTGGGTCCTGCCCCAGGGGACATGTATCAATGCAACAAAACGTTTTTAAAAATGGCCGTTTTTTCTGTGGCAGTGATTTTAATAATGCTTAAAGTGAAACAATAAAAATGAAATATTCCGGGAGCTGTAGTGGCTCAACGTGATTGGCACTGCGCTGACAAGCCATTCACCTCTGCAGCCAAGGGTTCGGATCCCGGTCTCGGCTACATGTGAATTGAGTTTGGTGGTCTCAGCCCGGCTCCCGGTGGGTGTGCTATGCAAGGTACGCCTGTGCTTAGTATGCCCACCCCCCCCCCCACAAAAAAAACCACCACACTTGCACACACACAAAATTGGTTTAAAAACACATGCACTTTGGCCATGCGGTCTCTTAAAATAAAGAGAGGCGAAGGACCTACGGGGCTGGCTGGGTGGGCTAGGCCCCCTCACTCCCTAATAGGGGGAGTCCCTCTGCCCCATTGGGGTCCCGTTGGGCTCCCAAGAGGAGCAGGTAGGGCGGGGTGAGTGGGAGGCCCCCCTTCACACCCGCCATTGCCACCAGGGGCATGGAGAAGGATGGCGATTGCCTCCGGGGGGAGGGTCTGCCTACTCCCAACTCCTGCAGTCCGGCTCCTCTCTCTCGAGTTCACGCACAAAAATACACTTAAAAAAAAAAAAAAAAAAAAAAAAAAAAAATGAAATATTCCTTTAACCACTTAAGGACCCCTTCACGCCGATATACGTTGGCAGAATGGCACGGCTGGGGACAGGCACGTCACCTTTAAGAGCCCAACCGTGGGTCCTGTTCTCTGTGATCGCACCCGCGGACCCGATCACCGCCGGTGTCCCGCGATCGGGTCACATAGAGGAAGAACAGGGAGAGGTGAATGTAAACAAACCTTCCCCGTTCTTCCTAGTGTGGCTGCCAGTGATCGTCTGTTCCCTGTGTTAGGGAAGGACGATCAGTGATGTCACACGCACAGCCACTCCCCCCCACAGAAAGAACACTACCTCAGAACACAACCCCTACAGCGACCCCTTCTGGTTAACCCCTTCACTGCCAGTGTCATTTTCACAGTAATCAGTGCATTTTTATAGCACTTTTCGCTGTGAAAATGACAATGGTCAAAAAAACGTCAAAAGTGTCCACCATAATGTCGCAGTCACGCCGCCATTATTAGTAAAAAAAAATATTAATAAAAATGCCATAAAACAATCCACTATTTTGCAAACGCTTTATATTTTGCGCAAACCAATCAATAAATGCTTATTGCGATTTTTTTACCAAAAATATGTAAAAGAATACGTATCGACCTAAACTGAGGGAAAAAAAATATTTTATATATTTGTTGGGGATATTTATTATAGAAAAAAGTAAAAAATATTGGATTTTTTTTTAAATTGTCACTCTATTTTTGTTTATAGCGCAAAAAATTAAAACCGCAGAGGTGATCAAATACCACTAAAAGAAAGCTCTATTTGTGGGAAACAAAAGACGCCAATTTTGTTTGGGAGCCACGTCGCACGACCGCGCAATTGTCAGTTAAAGAGACGCAGTGCCGAATCGCAAAAAGGGACCAGGTCCTTTATCTGCATATTGGTCCAGGTCTTAAGTGGTTACATTTCCTTCCCGGGGGGAGGGTGTGTATAGTATGCCTGTAAAGTAGCGCATATTTCCCGTGTTTAGAACTGTCCCTGCACAAAATGTAATTTCTAAAAAAGAAGAAAAGTAATTTAACCACTTAAGGACCCCCGCACGCACATATACGGCCACAGAATGGCACGTACAGGCACAAGGGCGTAAATTTACGTCTCCGCCTGAGTGCGGTTCGGGGGTCCCATCGGGACCCCCTCCGCGGCGTGCGGGGGTCCCCCTGGCTCCGGGAGCGATCCGGGATCAGCGGGCGGATGTCGGCGAATACCCGCCCCCCCGCGATCGCTCCCAGCCAATGGGAGCGCGCTCCCATCCTGTCAGTTCCTCCTCCTGTGTTTACACAGGAAGGAGGAAATGATGTAATCTCTCATCGCAGCGCTGTTTCCCAGCGCTGCTGATGAGAGAAGACATCACAAGTAAGTGTGCACCAACACAACACTGACACACACTCACATAGGCATATTAACCCCTTGTGATCGCCCCCCCCCCCACCCCCCTGTCACAGTGTCACTGAATGCAGTGATCTAATCACTGCATTTAGTGTCAGTGTGACAGGCAGTGTAAAAAACAGTTAGTGTTAGGTTCAGGATAGCCCCCCCACCCCCCCTAATAAAGTTTTAACCCCCTGATCACCGCCCTAGTTAACCCTTTCACTCCCTATTGCCAGCGTCACTAAGCGATCATTTTTCTGATCGCTGTATTAGTGTCGCTGTTCCCGCTAGGTAGCTATTTTTTTTATTGCGATTTTTTTTTTTTACTAAAGACATGTGGCTAAATAAATTTTGGCCTAAATGTTTGACTAAAATTTAGTTTATTTGATTTTTTTTTAACAAAAAGTAAAAAATAGTGTTTTTTTTTCAAAAATGTCGCTCTATTTTTGTATATAGCGCAAAAAATAAAAATCGCAGAGGTGATCAAATACCACCAAAAGAAAGCTCTATTCGTGGGAAGAAAAGGACGCTAATTTTGTTTGGGAGCCACGTCGCACGACCGCGCAATTGTCTGTTAAAGCGACGCAGTGCCGAATCGCAAAAACACCTTGGGTCATTTACCAGCGTATTGGTCCGGGTCTTAAGTGGTTAAAGGCTGGATTCACACTTGTGTGGTGCGAATTTCAGCTCTCTTATCTCTGCTGGGAGATAAGAGAACTGTTCAGCAGATCATCTCTGTTTTAGCTGCGAATTTGAAGACCTGGGAGAGGGGAGGGGGAGAAGGGGACGTGTATTGAGGTGAATAAGAGAAATCCTGAAGAGAAATGAACACATCTGCGAATCAGATGCATGCTCATAGAAGATAATGGGCCTGAATTTGCACCTGAGCCGCATCGCAATGCTTAGAAAAGGCACACGTTTTTTTTCGGCAATGCGCAGTGCGAATGCTTCGCACATATGTGAACCAGCCTCATTAAAATCAATGTATTTTATAATGTTATGCGAATTTAATGAGGTTTAAGCTGCAACCAATTTGCATAGGTGTGAACCCGTCCTAAAAATAGCTTGCGACTATTCATGAATTATAGGGTCCCGGCAATACAGATCAAAGTCATTGAGAAAAACGGCTCTTTAGGTATTCCCTGCAAAAATCCATACCAGACCCTTATCCGAGCACGCAACCTAGCAGGCTACAGGAAAAGAGAGGGGACGAGAGAGCGCCCCCTCCCTCCTGAACCGTACCAGGCCACATGCCCTCAACATGGGGAGGATGGGGACAAGAGCCTCATCCCCACAACCCTTGCCCAGTGATTGTGGGTGGGTCTGTGGGTGGGGGGCTTATTGAAATCTGGAAGCCCTCTTTAACAAAAGGGACCCCCAGATTCTGTCCCCCCCCCATGTGAATTGGCAAGGGGTACCATTTCACAAAAGAAAGTGTCAAAAATGTTAAAAACCACACAGACACAGTTGGGAGTAGGGATGAGCTTCGCGTTCGATACGAACGTATGTTCGACTCGAACATTGTCTGTTTGTAAGTTAGACGAAATTCGAACAAAAGCGGTCGTTCGCACCAAATTAGAGTGACGCAAAACGGCCCATAATTCACTGCGGCATTGCGCGCTGATGATTGGCCAAGCATGCTGTATGTCCCGCATGCTTGGCCAATCACAGCGCGCAAAAAACGAAGAGCCATAATTAGCCAAAGCCTGGGTGGCTTTGGCCAATTATGGCTCAGGGCTTTAGCACACACCCCACACTATATAAGGCCGCCTGCTGGGCGGCCTCGTGTAGTGTGTTCCGGCTTGTTAATGAAAGCAGTCAGAGAGACAGAGAGATTGTCTTTTTAGATAGCTAGATAGAGCAGGCAGGCCGGCTAGTCAGTTTAGCTTAATTTACAGTGTGTAGAGAATATATATACATCCCTAGGAGTTGTACATATATTTATACATCTTTGCGAACCCGGGTCTTGCCCGAGGGAACATGTATTAATGGAAAAAAAAGTTTTAAAAACTGTCATTTTTTCAGGAGTCCTGCTGTTGAAAAAACAACCTCCATCCACTACATTTATGTGTGTGGAAGGGGTAATAAGTTAATTTACTTTTTTCTTCTCTGCTGATTTTTTTACATACATTCTATTATATATGTTGTATAATTACTATAGGTTCCATCCCCTTATTCTACCCAGTGCTTTTTATATAATTGCCATCAAACAGCCACAAACCTTGCCTGAATACTTTAATATTACTTACATTAGTAGTTATAAAAATTGGACATTAAAGTGATTATAAATGATAAAACATTTTTTTATAGGTATAACAAAAACACATTTTTTTCCATTTGTTCTCAGCTGCATAAGAGCTGAGGGAGGAGAAAAAGCAGTACACTGATTTTCCCAGTGAATGACTGTGCAGGGGCGTGTGTGTCAGGACAAGGCAGTGGAAAAACCTTTCTGTGGAAGGGAGTTTAAAAAGAAACGGGCCACTCATTAAGGTTAGAAGAAAATACGTTTAACTTTAGACTGCGTAGAGGGTTATTTACTGTAAGCGGCAAGGATGTGAAATTTACTTCCACAGGCGATGGTTTCAGCAGGGAGCATTGATAGTTTAAAAAAACTATTAGATAAGCACCTGAACAACCACAACATACAGGGGTATACAAAGTAATACCAACATAAAATCACACACATAGGTTGTACTTGATGGACTTGTGTATTTTTTTAACCTCACCTACTATGTAACCAACACAGTAAACTAATACAATAATAAAATGGTTGGAGATTTCCACTTACTCTAGCAGGGATGCACGATGCACAAATGTTTTCCTTCTTTCAGACACTGGTCCTTGGGGTCTAAATCACAAACCACAATACAGTGTATGTAAACATAAAATGTATATTATGCATGTATAAAAATGCAGTTAATCATTGAGTAATGCAAGAAAACCTGACACAAGATTGATTTAATCTCCTTCATATAATAATCATATTGGAACATACATAAAGATGGCAAATTAAAATTGGCCAGCCATACGTTATTTAAATTGTGATAACATTTTATATTCTTAAACTGGACATGCACTGTTAGATTATCATTCAATGGCCTTAAAAATGTTATCGCGTATATGTGTCTTAGAAATGTGGACCTGGCTCTTTTAAATGCAAATGTGTTACATTAAACCCAAATTAAAGCATATCTATGGTCAAAAGATAAGATCATATATTATTTTCCATATATTCTGTATTTCAGTTACTTCAGACATTTTCTAATGCCCCGTACACACAACCAGATTTTCCGTCAGAATAACCTTGAATGTTTTTTCTGACGGAATTCCGCTCAAGCTTGGCTTGCATACACACGGTCATACAAAAGTTCTCTGAACTTTCGTCCATCAAGAACACAGTGACGTACAACACTACGACGAGCCTAGAAAATTAAAGTGGCTGTAAAGCCAAAATTTTTTTTATTTTTTTATGTCACAATGTAGAGTATGGCCCTGTACACACGAGGACACATGTCCGATGAAACCGGTCCACGGACCGGTTTCATCGGACATGTCTCCAGGGATATTTTGGTCTGACGTATGTACACACCATCAGACCAAAATCCCCGCGGACAGAGAACGCGGTGACGTAGATGACACCGACGTGCTCAAACAAGGAAGTTCTATGCTTCCACGCATGCGTCGAATCAATTTGACGCATGCGGGGGATTTCTGTCCGATGGTTGGGCGTACTAACCATCGGACATGTCCGACGGACAGGTTTCCAGCGGACAAGTTTCTAAGCATGCTTAGAAACTCTCGTCTGCTGGAAACTTGTCCGCTAGGCCGTACACACGATCGAACATGTCCACGAAAACTGGTCTGCGGACCAGTTTCAGCGGACATGTCTCCTCGTGTGTACGCGGCCTATAAGATTTCCTATCATCTGTGCCCAGTCTTGCCACACAGAGTTAATCCAGCGCTGGGTAATCCTCTTTTAATGTCCAGTGAGAATTAACAGAATTCCAGATAAAAACTTGCCAAATTATAAAGTCCGTTTTCTCTCTTCTTGCTTTGAGTGACAGGTTATTTACATATCTAGCTTGGACATGTTTATCATATGTTATGTTATGTTTATCATAACATGAGGTGATCCAAAGTTCATTGTATATTACCAAGATGTGTTATGTGGGGGAGGGGTGGATTTCTCACTTTTTATACTGTGAATCACCTCATGTTATGATAAACATAACATAACATATGATATACATGTCCAAGCTAGATATGTAAATAACCTGTCATTCAAAGCAAGAAGACAGGAAATTACTTTTTATTTAGGCAGGTTTTTATCTGGAATTCTGTTCATTTTCACTTAACATTAAAATAGGATTTCTCCGATCTGGATTAATTCTGTGTGGCAAGCCTGGGCACAGATCATAGGAAATCTTATACTCTACATTGTGACATAAAAAAAAATGGGGGGTTTACATCCACTTTAAGTTCAATGCTTCCGAGCGTGTGTCGAAGTGTTTCCAAGCGTGCGTAGGAATTTCCCTCGTCGAAATTGTTACAGACGATCGAATTTTCCGAAAATTGACAAAAAAAGAATAGTAAAGGACTTTATTGGTTGTCACTTATAACCCATTAAAAATCTTGTAAAACAATATAAAGTTTATAACAACAATTCAGCTAAAAAAAAAAAAAAAAGAAAAAAAAAAAAACATGTCCAATAGACTACATTATAAAAATATAAGCATAGATAAATACCCTATAGTACCAAAAGTATTGGGACACATGCCTTTACATGCACATGAACTTAACCACTTAAGACCCGGACCAAAATGCTGCTAAAGGACCTTGCCCCTTTTTGCGATTCGACACTGCGTTGTTTTAACTGACAATTGCGCGGTCATGCGACGTGGCTCCCAAACAAAATTGGCATCCTTTTTTCCCTACAAATAGAGATTTCTTTTGGTGGTATTTGATCACCTCTGCGTTTTTTTTTTGTTTTTTTTTGCGCTATAAACAAAAATAGAGCCACAATTTTGAAAAAAATGCAATATTTTTTACTTTTTGCTATAATAAATATCCCCAAAAATATATATACATTTTTTTTCCTCAGTTTAGGCCGATACGTATTCTTCTACCTATTTTTGGTAAAAAAAAAATCGCAATAAGCATTTATCGGTTGGTTTTCGCAAAATTTATAGCGTTTACAAAATAAGGGATAGTTTTATTCCATTTTTATTAATTATTATTTTTTTTACTACTTATAGCGGCGATCAGCGATTTTTTTCATGACTGCGACATTATGGCGGACACTTCGGACAATTTTGACACATTTTTGGGACAGTTGTCATTTTCACAGCAAAAAATGCATTTAAATTGCATTGTTTACTGTGAAAATGACAGTTGCAGTTTGGGAGTTAACCACAAGGGGGTGCTGTAGGATTTGAGTGTTCCCTGTGTGTGTTTACAACTGTAGGGGGGTGTGGCTGTAGGTGTGACGTCATCGATCACGTCCCCCTATAACAGAGATGATGCGATTTATGCTGCGGCCACAGTGAAGCACAGGGAAGCCGTGTTTACACACGGCTCTCCCCGTTCTTCAGCTCCGCGCCCGTGACACACGGCTAGGTACTAGAAACCAATGTATATATACGTTGATGTGCCCAGCCAAGCCATTCTGCCGACGTAAATGTGCAGTAGGCGGTCCTTAAGTGGTTAAATGGCATCCCAGCAGTCCTAGTCTGTAGGGTTCGATATTGAATTGGCCCACTCTTTGCAGCTATAACAGCTTCAACTCTTCTGGGAAGGCTGTCCACAAGGTTTAGGAGTGTGTCTATGGAAATGTTTGACCATTCTTCCAGAAGCGTATTTGTGAGGTCAGGCACTCATGTTGGAGGAGAAGGTCTGACTCACAGTCTCTGCTCTGATTTATCCCACAGGCGTTCTATCGTGTTAAGGTAAGAACTCTGTGCAGACCAGTCAAGTTTCTCCACCACAGACTCACACATCCATGTTTTATGGACTTTGTGGAGTTGTGGGGAGAAGGGTTACACACAGAATGTAAAGAGTGCAGAGGTGCACTACATAAAGTGCAGAGTACAGGGGTGCGCTACACACAGAATGCAGAGTTGGGGGAGGGGGTTACACGCAGAATGCAGAGTTCAGAGGGTGCGCTACATAAAGACTGCAGAGTTCAGAGAGTGCATTACATAAAGGGTGCAGAGTTCAGGGGTGCACTACATACAGAGTACAGAGTTCAGGGGTGTTCTATACACAAAATGCAGAGGTGGGGAGGGGTTTTCACACAGAATGCAGAGTTCGGGGGTACACTGTACGCATGTAAAGAGTGCAGATTTCAGGGGTGTGCGCTGCATACAGAGTGCAAAGTTAAGGGGTGTGCGCTGCATACAGAGTGCAAAGTTAAGGGGTGTGCTCTGCATACAGAGTGCAGAGTTAAGGGGTGCGCTGCATACAGTGTGCAGAGTTTAGCCCTCTTTCCCACCTGTTTACCTCTGCATCCCCTACCCACATCTTACTTTCACCCCTCTTTAGCTCTGACCTCTGCATGCAGTACCCCCCCCCCCCCCCCCCATTAAAAGCTTCACCATCTTCCGCATATCTTATTTTTGTTGCTGTGTTAAGCTGAAGCACCCAGTTGGGGTGTCAGATCTGCACTGCACCCTGGGCTCCTGTATCTCTCTTGTCCCTATCCTGCACTCAGTAGGAGCCACTTAGGAGATCAGATCTGTGCGAGCCATTGGGAGACAAGCTGTCACTTGTAAACACATAAACCGGACTTCTGTGTTTAAAAGTGATAGTGGTGAGCAAAGAGCAGAGGGCCTGAGCCAAAGGTGGTGGAACTGAGTTCCACCAAGTTCCAGCTGAAAAGAAGCCCTGGCCAACTCAATATTGAACCCTACGGACCAAAACTGGGATGCTATTAAAGTTCATGTGCGTGTAAAGGCAGGTGTCCCAATACTTTTGGGTAATATAGTGTACATCAAAGCCTGTAGTCGCTTAGCCCACAGATGAGTATAACACATGTGCAAATAAATGTAAATATACACAATTGACATATATTCCTCAGAATGTTGGGACAAGAACAGGAATAAGCAGTAGCTCACTGGTATTGGAAGATTTATTTTAGGAATTGCACACATTTACTTCCTTAATTTCTGTGACACGTAATCTATATACCCTGTAACTATGCACTGCTGTGTCACACATTTCACAGAGCCTGCCTTCTGATCCACAGAGGTGCTGAAGGGAGGAATTTCAGGAATCACTGCTTTCAGGCAGCAAGGTACCATGTAGTGCTTAGAAATGTTCAGTAAAGTAAACAGAGGGGAAGCTGCAAACCATGAAGGGAATCCAGGAAGTTGTTGAAAAAAGATAGCCAGAAGACAGGCAAAACTCACAACATGAATGGAGATTTTTCCAAGCCTACATTGAATTGTCAAAAATAACTATCAAATATATTGTAATTAAATCATCAATTCCGATGTTACAACATGAATGTGTACACTGTGCCTAAATATCTACTTTAAACACATTAACATATCCATTTATCTCACCGTTTTGTAATTACAGATGTTGCAGTTTTATCTCCATTCCTGTAGGATTGCACAGCCTCGGTCATGGCTTTATCAAGAAGGATCCTTAAATGATTGTTTACATCCTCCAAGATTTCTGCTTTCACACCCTAGAAAAACAAAGGTTTCATATTCTGTTGAAGGCCAATTCAAAGCACCTTAATTGTGGATTTGAATGCAAAAAGAAAAGACTTTTGAGGGTAGGCTATAGGGAAAAAATTGAAACCTAAATTGTGCCTAAGCACTACCCCAAAAAAAGGAAATTTCTGCTACGTGAGATCTAGGGTACTGGTTCCTGCTAGTCTTAGGAGATTTGAAGTGAGATTTGTCACTGCTGTGCTGCTCACTGTTTTTCTTGCTGGGGGCTGAGGAAGTGAAAGCCTTTCCTCTACACAGGCACAGAGTGCAGAACAAGGCATTTTTTTTAACCACTTAAGCACCAATATGCACCAATATGCTGCTAAATGCCCAAAGGCGTTTTTACAATTCGGCACTGTGTCGCTTTAACAGACAATTGCGCGGTCGTGCAACGTGGCTCCCAAACAAAATTTGCGTCCTTTTCTTCCCACAAATAGAGCTTTCTTTTGATGGTATTTGATTGCCTCTGCGATTTTTATTTTTTTGCGCTATAAACAAAAATAGAGTGACATTTTTGAAAAAAAAAACAATATTTTTTACTTTTTGTAAATCGAATCGAATAAACTAAATGTTAGTCAAACATTTAGGCCAAAATGCATTCAGCCACATGTCTTTAGTAAGAAAAAAAAAAAAAAATTGCAATATAAAAAAAATTAGCTACCGATCGCTGACTAAGCGATCAGAAAACCGATCGCTTAGTCACACTGGCAATAGGGGGTGAAAGGGTTAACTAGGGCGGTGGTCAAGGGGTTAAACCTTTATTGGGGGGGTACGGGACTACCCTGGACTAACACTAACTGCCACACTGACACTAAATGCAGTGATCAGTAAATATATGATCACTGCAATCGGTGACACTGTGACAGGGGGCTGGGGGGTGATCGGAAGGGGTTAAAGGGGTGGTTCCCCTAAAAAGAAACTTTTAACATTGCCTGTGTCTTCTTAATAACATTTAGAATCGGCTGGTAGTTTAAAAAAAAAACACCCGTACATACCATTTTCGGCATGTACTCTCACCGCCGCTTCCGGGTCTGGCAGCCGGGGACAGGCATCCGATCGACGCATACAGCGCGTCACGAGATGCCGAAAGAAGCCGAACGTTGGTGCGGCTCTATACGGCGCATGCGCACCAACGTTCGGCTTCTTTCGGCATCTCGTGACGCGCTGTATGCGTCGATCGGATGCCTGTCAATGAAGCAGGCCCTCCCATCCCCGGCCGCCAGACCTGGAAGCGGCGGTGAGAGTACATGCCGAAAATGGTATGTACGGGTGTTTTTTTTTTAAACTACCAGCCGATTCTAAATGTTATTAAGAAGACACAGGCAATGTTAAAAGTTTTTTTTAGGGGAACCTCCCCTTTAAGTGTGCCTATGTGTGTGCTGTCAGTGTAGTGTTGGTGTGACTTACTGTGATGTCTTCTCTCATCTCGTCGGATTGAAAATACAGCCGAGAGGAGAGCCGACATCACTTCCTCTGCCAGTGTTTACATTACACATGCAGAGAAAGTCATATGGCGGAGGCTCGGCGGATTGGCTGGGAGCGATCACGAGGGGGCGGACAATAAAGAACAGCCGCCCCCTCATCCCGGATCACTCCCGCAGGTAAGACGCCCGCCGCATTTAGCGGGGGGTGTCCCGATCGGACCCCCGACCCGCAAGAAGGCAGGGACGTACATGTATGCCCATCTGCCTGTACGTGCCATTCTGTGGACGTACATATACATGCGGTGGGCGTTAAGTGGTTAAGAAAATATAAACTCATAATTTCATATTTCTGATATACTGTTGTGCTCATAAGTCTACATACCCTGGCAGAATTAATGATTTCTTGGCCATTTTTCAGAGAATATGAATGATTACACAAAAACTTTTCTTTTACTCATGGTTAGTGTTTGGCTAAATCCATTTATTATCAATCAACCGTGTTTACTCTTTTTAAATCATAATCCTAACAGAAACTACCCAAATGACCCTGATCAAAAGTTTATATACCCCAGTTCTTAATACCATGTATGCCCCCTTTAACATCAATGACAGCTTGAAGTATTTTGTGGTATTTGTGGATGAGGCTCCTTATCTTCTCAGATGGTAAAGCTGCCCATTCCTTTTGGCAAAAAGCCTCCAGTTCCTGTAAATTCTTGGGCTGTGTTGCATGAACTGCACGTTTGAGATCTCCCCAGAATCGCTCAATGATAATGAGGTCAGGAGACTGAGATGGCCACCCCAGAACCTTCACTTTATTTTGCTGTAGCCAATGACAGGTCAACTTGGCCTTGTGTTTTAAATCATTCTCATGTTGAATGTCCAAGTACGTCCCATGCAAAGCTTCCTGGCTGGTGAATGCAAATGTTTCTCCAATATTTTTTGATAACATTCTGCATTCAACTTGCCATCCATTTTGACCAAATTTCCTGTGCCTTTGTAGCTCACACATCCCCAAAACATCAGCGATCCACCTCTGTGTTTCACAGTGGGAATGGTGTACCTTTCATCATTGGCCTTATTGACTCCTCTCCAAATGTAGTGTTTATGGTTGTAGCCAAAAAACTCAAATTCTAGTCTCATCACTCCGACTGTGCAGCCCATCTTTCTTTAACCCCTTCCATACAGGGCATTTTCACCCCCTTCCTGCCCAGACCAATTTTTAGTTTTCAGCGCTGTTGCACTTTGAATGACAATTGCGCGGTCAGGCAACACTGTACCCAAATAAATCGTTATGTTTTTTTCCCCACACAAATAGAGATTTCTTTTAGTGGTATTTGATCATCTCTGCGGTTTTTATTTTTTGCGCTATAAACAAAAGAAGAGCGACAATTTAAAAAAAAACACAATATTTTTTTCTTTTTATTTAATACATATCACAATATTTTTTTTTTTTTAACTTTTTTTCCCCTCAGTTTAGACCGATACGTATTCTTCTACGTATTTTTGGTAAAAAAAACCACAATAATCGTATATTGATTGGTTTGCGCAAAAGTTATAGCATCTACAAAATAGGTGATAGATTTATGGTATTTTTATTTTATTTTTTTTACTGGTAATGGCGGCGATCTGCGTTTTTTTTTGTCACCGTGACATTGCGGTGAACATATCGGACACTTTTGACACGTTTTTGGGACCATTCACATTTACACAGCGATTATTGCTATAAAACTGCACTGATTACTGTGTAAATGTGACTGGCAGGGAAGGGGTTAACGCTAGGGGGCGCTGAAGGGGTTAAAATGTGTCCTAAAGTATGTTCTAACTGTAGGGGGAGGGGGACTCACAGGGGGAGGAGATCGATGTGTGTTTCTCTGTACTGGGAACACACATCTCCTCACCGCTGACAGGAGGTGGATCTATGTGTTTACACACACAGATCCATACTCCTGACGTGATTGCCGGAAATCGCGGGTGCCCGGCGGCAATCGCAGCCGTCGGGCACGCGCGCGGGATCGCGAGTGGTGCCGCGGGCGCGCGCGCCCTAGAACACCGTGAAGACAGGACGTTGTGCAACGTCCAGTCTCATCGGCTAGGGGATGACCATAGCTTTATGTCCCTATGGCCTGGAATTGAAGTGGTTAAGTGCCTTATTATGCATCTTGAAACAGCACACATTTTCAGAAAGTCCTGTATTTCACCTGAAGTTATTTTGTTTTTTCTTTGCATCCTGAACAATTTTCCTGGCAGTTGTGGCTAAAATTTTAGTTGGTCTACCTGACCGTGGTTTGGTTTCAACAAAACCCCTGTCACGGTTCCTACCGTGCCATGCAAACGGCCATGAACCCATGACTTTCTGTGTACTGGTCCTGCTGTATTGCCTCTGAGCCACACCTCAGTTTATTATTCGGCCTGGTTTCCAACTATGCCTTGTCCTGCATGCAGCACTGAGGGCTATATACATGCTTCAGGCAGTTTATCTAGTCAGTTGGGTATAAAATACTGCCTTACCCTGAGGGCTGTGTCAATTCATTGTCTCTTGTATTGCCAAAGGTTCCTGGTTTCCTGTGTTCTTGTTTTCAAGTTTCAGTGTTCCGAAACTGACCTCGCCTTTCGTATCCCAGTTCTGCTCCTCGTTAACCGACTTCTGGAATCCCCTGACTACGGCTCCACCTCGACAAACCTTTGGTAATTTCCCTCTTTTGTACTGCAGATCCAGATCCATTTTCCCGTCAAGCCCTTGTTGTCAGATTCACATCCCAGGTAGCCTTTAACCTAGTTACCGTGGGCTGTGTGTATTTGCAAGGGTGAGCATACATCTCTGCATTATGGACTCCAACCAAGGTAAGCCATTACAACCCCTCATTTTCCACTTCTTGATTAGAGTTTGAACACTGCTGATTGGCATTCTCAATTCATTGAATATCTTTTTATATCCCTTTCCTCTTTTATACAGTTCAACTACCTTTTCCCACAGATCCTTTGATAATTATTTTGCTTTCACCATGACTAATGCTGCATACACACAACCATTTTTCGCGACGTTAAAAATGGGCATTCAAAATTTAGAACATGCCCTAAATGTTCACGTTGTTTTTAACATTGTAAAAAATGGTTGTGTGTGGGCTTTAACGACATGAAAATAACGCGCATGCTCAGAAGCAAGTTATGAGACAGGAACGCTTGTTCTGGTAAAACTAGCATTCGTAATGGAGATGGCACATTCATCACACTGTAACAGACTGAAAAGCGCAAATCGTCTCTTACCAAACTTTTACTAACATGAAATCAGCAAAAGCAGCCCCAAGGGTGGCGCCATCCGAATGGTACTTCCCCTTTATAGTGTCGTTGTACGACACTGCGCTTTGCTAGAGCATTTTTTTTTTCCACAATCGTGTGTAGGCAAAGCCGGCTTAACAATAATCAGGTTGAAAAAAAAAACTTATTTTTTTCTAGACCATTAAAAATGGTCGTATGTATGCAGCATTAGAATCAAGAAATGTCAATGTAGCACTGGATGAAAGATGCAAAACTCACTGACCTTTTATACACACTCTATTTACAAGCAAACAGAGCACAGGTGAGGATGGTTACCTTTAATAGCCATTCAAACCCCTTTGTGTCAATTTGTGTGCATGTTATCAGGCCAAAATCACCAGGGTATGTAAACTTTTGATCAGGTTTATGTGGGTAGTTTATGTAGTGATTATAATTTAAAAAGAGTAAACACAGTTGATTGATAAATTACTTCAGCCAAACACTAACCACGAGTAAAAGAAATGTTTTTGTGTTATCATTCATATTCTATGAAAAATGGTCAGAAATCAAATTCTGCCAGGGTATGTAAACTTATGAGCACAACTTTATGCCTGCTGTACCATGTACCTGTATGATAAAGTATCCTACTCTCTTAGACCGTGTACACACGATGAGACATGTCCGCTCAAACATGTCCGACGGACCGTTTCCAGCGGACATGTCTCATCGGATTTTGGTCCGATGGCGTGTACACACCATCGGACGATAATCTCCTCGGGCTGAGGATGCGGTGACGTAGCGGTGAGGTTGACGCCGCCACGTCACCACTCCATGAAGTAAAATACTTCCACGCATGCGCCGAATCCATTCGACGCATGCGCAGAGATTTCTGTACGCTGGTGAGTGTACTAACCAGCGGACATATGCAACGGACATGTCTCCGGCGGACAAATTTCAAAGCATGCTTTGAAATTTGTCCGCTGGGAAAACATGTCCGCTAGCCTGTACACACGATCGGATATGTCTGCTGAAACGGTCCGTCGGACCAGTTTCAGCAGTAATATTCAATTGTGTGTACGCTGCCTCAGTATTTATTTTTATGTGTGAAATCCCTGGTGTTCTGCCAATCTCTCTGCATTCCTATTAAAACTGACCACACTAGGCATAAGAGCACAGCGTGGTCAGTTATCTAGCTGTGCAGGGAACTCAGCCTACTGTCCACCAATGACCAGACTTGACCTGAAAACCCCCTTTCTGTGCACAGTCTTTCACTGGGAAGATAAGTTTACCGCTTCCCCCCCAGGTCTCTGAGTCCGTAGGCATCTGAGAACAGAGGGAATGCAAGATGTAGCGGGTACTTATAATGTTTTTATTAGAAGGTATGTTAAATGGGGGTACGTATAATGTTTGTATTTGTATGCGCAAATGTAAATGCAAATGTGAGATGTGCAAATGTGAGACCGCAGGCATTAGCTGGGTATTGTTTTTTTAGAGCCAGCGGTCAGCTGTCTTGTAAAATCAATCATGGCGGCTAACTAGGCTGCTGGACTGCTTTTACAAGCAGCGGGAAAGGACATCCCTCTCTTCTGCTGCCTTCCGTGGCTTGATTCACTCTATGCTATGATCTGAAGCAATGACCAGTCATCACTTCTAGTTTACCCAGATGTCAAAGGAGCAATAAAAAAATAAAAAATAAAAATAAAAAGCATTTTAAAAACATAGATCTTGGCGTTTTGAATGCTTTTCAGGGGAGAGGAGGGATTTGGGGTCTTATAGACCCCAGGTCTGTCCATAAATAGTACCTGTTCTTGCCTATAGCTGTGTGACACAAGGTACTGTACTGCTGATTTTATGTAAGGCTGTGTATTGTGTGTGATTGCGTGGGTGTGTGGTCATGTGTAAGTGTGATTGTGTATGTGTTTTAATATCTGTCTGTATGTGTGCAGAGCATTCCACCCATCAGATAACACTTGGCAGGGTATTCCATCTATCCCATGATAAACTGCAGAGCATTACAACTATCCCATTATACACTGCAGAGTATTTCACCCAGTGGCGGAACTACCAGGGTCGAAAAGGTTGCACTTGTGACCAGGCCCTGATTTTCTACCACTGTGGGGGGGCTCCAAAACGACAGGAAGTGGGCCCAATGCAGAACATGTAAAAAGGTCCCACTGTGGGGTCGTAATAAAGGACCCCATGGCAGGAGAGTGGGCCCGGGCTTGGAGGGAAGGGCCTCAGAACCAGCAAGTCAGGGGGCCCCTAAAGGTTTTTTGAACCGGGACCCTAGTTACACCTCTGAATAGATGACCTCTGTAAATCTAAAGTGGTAAAAATGTATGTCGTTGGTTGCAGTTGCACGGACGTGCGCAATTTTAACGTGGGACATATTTGGTATTTATTGGAATTACCTGCTTTTCTGCACTGCCATGATCTGATGAACATTCCAACCCACCTGACACTATGGGTTCAGACCTCTTTGCATCACCTTAAAGTAATAAATCAGACAACTCTGTGCGTTTATGTTCTAGTAATGTTTACTGGAGCAGTTGAAGGTATATATTGTCACAAAGAGGAGGTAATAAATCTGCTGAGTTTTGGGCAACAGCGTCAACACGGCAAAGGAATTCCTCCAAATAACACAAACTAATATTTTCAGGTAAAACAGTCTAATATATACACATGTACAGTAAAATTCTGCTTGTACCTGAAAGGATAAACAAGTTAGATGGTAATACTGACAACTTCTAAAGGAGAACCTAGGCCAGCCTATAAACCTTTAACCCTAATGAGAGGTCAGACTTAATGGCAATAGTATAAGGACCCTTGTAGCAGTAATGTCCTCGTTGCAGATCTGATGGTCTTCATCGGCATGTAGGAGCCCTTTAATTGTATCCAATAATGTGTAATAGCAGGCAATACAATTTATTGAATGATAGTAGCTAAAAAGGTGTCTATACACAGTGTTCAAGATAAGTTCAGTAAAGTATTCACAAGGTAAAGATGTCTGTGCAAAGTGTACTAGTGAAACAGTGAAAATGGATTTGTAAAGGTGATCGATTGCCGTCTCACCAAGGACCAGGCTGATTTATGACCCTCTGGACAGCAGCTCCTGTAGCGACACACGGGCAGCGGTTCCGCCGTATGGTTCTCCTGATGCAAAGTTCTGAACATAGGTTGGAGAGCGGGCAGCCGGGGTGGTGCTGAATGGATGTCCGATGAATAGAAAGCAGCACTAGGCCTTTCTCGCCCGGGTTGGAATGCGATACACCGCAATCTCTCTTTCTCCTTGCACGGAGAGGTCTATCTTGTGTCAGGCCCAGGAGGAAGAGAGCGCAGGGCAGGGCTTTGGCTTCTTATATAGTTCCTCCCAGCAATCCCACTGACAGCAGTAAAGATCCCTGGGATATGTAGTCCAGGTACAGAGTCATGTGAAGCAATTAACAGTCTGAGGAACTACTTATCCCACAATCCCTTCAGCTTGGCTCACAAACATGATGTCAGTTGATAACACTGGGCACTAGAGAGACATGCAATGAAATACCGGAGGAACACTACTTTATAATTGTAGTCCACATTGCTACATTTATTTAACCACTTCCTTACTGGGCACATATACCCCCTTCCGGACCAGGTGAAATTTCAGCTTGCGGCACTGCGCCGCTTTAACTGACAATTGCGCGGCCATGCGATATGGCTCCCAAACAAAATTGGCGCCTTTTTTTCCCCACAAATAGAGCTTTCTTTTGGTGGTATTTGGTCACCTCTGCGGTTTTTATTTTTTGCGCTATAAACAAAAAAGGACGACAATTTTGAAAAAAAATACAATATTTTTTACTTGTTGCTATAAAAAATAGCCCAATTTAAAAAAAAAAAAAATCAGTTTAGGCCGATACGTATTCTTCTACATATTTTTGTTTTAAAAAAAAAAAAAAAAAAAAAAAAATCGCAATAAGCGACTGGTTTGCGCAAAGGTGATTGCGCCTACAAAATAAGGGACAGAATTATTATTTTTTATTATTTATTTTTTTACTAGTAATGGCGGCGATCTGCGATTTTTATTGCGACTGCAACATCATGGCGGACACATCGGACACTTGATACATTTTTGGCACCATTCACATTTATACTGCAATCAGTGCTATAAATATGCACTAATTACTGTATAAATGTGACTGGCAGGGAAGGGGTTAACACTAGGGGGTGAGGAAGGGGTTAATGTGTATCCTGCATTGTGTTCTAACTGTGGGGGGAGGGGGGGTGACTGGGGGGGGTGACCGATCTGTGTCTCTATGTACAAGGAACACAGATTGGTCTGCTCTCTCCAGTGACAGGACGCTGTCATTATGAGAGCCGGCAATGAGAGATGATCTCATATGTTTACATATGAGATCATCTCTCATTCGCTACACAGATCGCATCGCAAACGTCCACTCTGATTGGCCGTTCGCGGCGATCTGTGATTGGCTGTGTCCAAGGGACACGGCCAGTACACAAGTTCCCCGCTGCGTGCTCTGGAGCGCGCGCTGGGAACAAAGAAAGGGGCTGCCGTGAAAACACGGCGGCCTGGAGATTTAGAGCCACCCTGCGGCCGCATATAGTCGTACGCCCGTAGGGAAGTGGTTAAAAAAAAATGGATTATGTATTTTTTTACATGAAAAATGTTTGTTTTTTAAAAACAAAAGTGTGTTTTCTAATTGAAGCTTCTTGTATTTAAACTGTAACTTCTCCCTTTATTTTGTAAAGCCCTGCATGTCACTATATACTGAAAAACCATAATAATAATAATAATAATAATATAGTGGAAAATCAGTTATATTAGACCACAGGCAATGCTGATGACTTTGCCAGAAAAACTTCCAGATCTCGTTTCCTCTAACAGGCTAATAAGTAAGCGTTTGCTTACTTGAATTGCTTAATTGTCTGTAAGCTGCCTAAGCAGTTGCTGGAAAATACAGGAGAAGTGTTTCTTGCTCCAAGCCGCATTAGAAAGGGTTTATGAGATGGGTGCTCAACCTGTGGCCCTCCAACTGTTGCAGAACTACAAGTCCCATGAGGCATTGTAGGCCACTGAGAGTTACAAGCCTGATTCCCAAAGGCAGAGGCATGATGGGATTTGTAGTTCCGTAAAAGCTGGAGGGCCACGGATTGAGCACCCATGGTTTATGAGCTACACCAGTTCTAAAGTTGTGCCTCTGCCCGCCCTCGCTTTGCTATTCAAGAAGCACAGCCAGTAAGGATGCTACAACCATGCTTTTTGACTGGCAAAGCAGAGGAAGGTAGCAAAAGCACGACACCGGAACTGGTGTCTTTCACAGACACCTTTCTGATGAGTGATGAAATGGAAAGAGTGATGTTGCACTGCAGAAAATGCATATTGCACTGAAATGCATGCATTCGTGTTTGTCACAGTGCCCAAAAATGTGTGCATTACATCTAAATTGGGGTGTGATGTAACCTGGCCCCAAGTTTCACTGTAAAAGTAAACCATGGTTAGCAATCATCCCCCCCCCCCCCCCCCATTTTTGAGGCGGATAAATTAACACAAACTATGTATAACAAAGTTAACCAAATATATTTTGTCAACCACTTACCTCCATGTGTCTTCTCCATTCAATAAGACTGTCAATGTGATCAGATGCACCACCTTCAGTAACAAAAACAGTAGTCAGAACTGGAATGCATGTATGCTGAATTTATGTGCAATTATAGGTTACTGCGGAACGGACTAGGAGAGGATGTCCACATCCATACTTGACAGAATATCAGAAAACCCTCTAGAGCAGGGGTGTCAAACTCAATTTCATTGTGGGCTGCATTAGCATTATCATTGCCTTCAAAAGGGCCGGTTGTATGTGTAAGATTAGATGTCCAGCGCATCCCTCCCCTTACATTAGATGTCAAGAGCCACCCCACCATCAAAAGGTGAGTCCCCCGCCCTCCCTTACATCACAGTGCACCCCCCTTTTCTTATGCTGCTGCTGGGAAGAAGCTGGATGCATTGCTTGAAAGCAGAAAGTAAGGGTCTGGAGGAGGACCAGAGGAGAGCTGGAGCTCTCCTGCGGCTGCAGGAGAGGTGTAAGGGCCACATGAAATGGCCTGGAGGGCCGGATTCGGCCCGCGGGCCTTGTGTTTGACACCTGTGCTCTAGAGGGACTTTAAAGGGGCATAGACTCCAAAGGAAAAAGTAAAGTAGTACAAAATGTATTATAACAATAGAAAGTTTGATGTTGAGTTAAAACAAGCATATTGATGTGATTATAATGAATACATAACACATGAAAAAATAAATAAAAAAATAACCACAGTTAACGGTTAGTGCTAAAACCAGAACCAGAATGGAACCCAGCGCGTTTCAAAAGCACGGCGTAATTCTTGGTCTTTAGGGGTAAGTGGTTATATAATACAGCCCTCAAAATTTCCACTCGCCTACTAGCATTTGGCGAGTGGATTTAAGCTGGGGGCTAGTGATGACAGGGATGCATGACCAATCTCCCTGCAATCTGTGCCTACACTTAGAGTAAAGGTGCATGCTCGGGAAAAGTAGTCTGGTAAGCCGCGCACAGGCAGAGCAGTACACAGGTATTCTCCTTACAATTCTCATTAAGCCATGGGACCGAACAGTATGACCCCTCTGAGCCTGCCACGCCCCGAGGAGAGCTGGAGAGCAGAAAGTAATGAGTGAGGTGGAGGATTGCGAAAATTACCACTCCGGTGCATCGCTAACTGAAAGTTGCCCTGATATGAGAGCGTCAGCCTTCCAGTTTGTGCAGTTTTCTTCTCCTTGTGCTCTATGGAAGTCTCCAACAGTTCAGCTTGAGCACTGTGAACAGACTGGTCTCAGTGGCTGTGCAGTTGTGTGGTTCTCAGAGCTGGATTGTACTCCCTCCCGCTGTGCTGCAGCTCCTCTCCTCACTGGCAGCCTGAATAAAAGGGGGAAGTGGGGACATGGAGAGAGGGAGAGAATGGATGGGAGTTGGAGGAGACAGCAAGAGAATGGGGAAGAGACCCAGTTCTAGTGCCCTGTCCCTCTGGTCTGCCCCCAGTGCCCTGTCCTTCTGGTCTGCCCCCAGTGCCCTGTCCCTCTGGTCTGCCCCCAGTGTCCTGTCCCTCTGGTCTGCCCCCAGTGTCCTGTCCCTCTGGTCTGCCCCCAGTGCCCTGTCCCTCTGGTCTGCCCCCAGTGCCCTGTCCCATTTTTTTAAAGTTGTTGTTGGTAATATTTAATTTTGTAACTTGATTCTGCATAAAACATTTAACAGTGTCATTACATGAAATAATCTACGAGGGCATGTTTACGGGTGCAATTAGGCGCAGGGCAGTGTATGAATTAGGTGGGGCAACTGGTGGCGAGTAACTCTTGAGGCCTGGCTAGTAGCTCAGGACTTGAAATTTTGAGCCCTGATATAATATACAGTAGAATTATATGGTTAAGAGATCATATCCTCAATAGCCACATTATTTAAAACAAAGGAAGAGAGCTGTCATGAAAACATCAGAAGTCCAAATGATTGGGGAGCTGTATACCCCACCCGCCGTAATGTACCTGGTGTACCACATGAAAGGCACACAGACTGTTGTAGTGGGCAGCGCCAACCGTTGGTTGCAGGATACAGACAACTGTGGATCACCAGACAAGGACCAAAGGATAGAACACAATGGCATTTGATCAGAAGACAGGATTAAAGCCAGGACACATGAATAGCCAGACAGAAAGGTACAAGAATGAGAGGCAGCGTCAGGATACAAGCCTAGTTCAGTTAACAGGCAGGCAACAAGATACAGCAATGTAAGGCAAAGGCAAAGTCAGGACACAAGCAGAGTTCAGTTCACAGATGAGCAGCGAGGTACAGGATCAGGAGGAAGGATGCAGAGTCCAAACACAGGCAGAGGTCACAATAGGTAGACAGGAATTAAAAGACAGATGAAAAGGGAGCTTGGGAGGCTCAACGCGATTGGCACTGCGCTGACCTCTGCAGCTAAGGGTTCGGATCCCGGTCTCGGCTGCATGTGAATTGAGCTTGGTGGTCTCAGCCCGGCTCCCGGTGGGTGTGCTATGCGAGGTAATCCTGCGCTTAGTACGCCCACCCCCCTCCCACAAAAAAAAAACACCACACTTACACACACTCGAAATTGGGTTAACATGCACGCACTTTGGCCACGCGGTCTCTAAAAAGAGAGGCGAAGGACTAACAGGGCTGGCTGAGCGGGCTAGATCCTCTCACTCCCTCATAGGGGAGTCCCTCTGCTCCGTTGGGCTTCAAAGCGGAGCAGGTAGGGCGGGAGGACCCCCTCACACCCGCCATTGCCATCCTAGGGCATGGAGAAAGATGGCAGATTGCCTCTCCTGCAGTCCGGCTCCTCTCTTTAGGACACGCACAAAAATACACTTAAAAAAAAAAAAGTGTTTAAAAAAAAAAAAAAAAGACAGGTGGAAGGTAAGCTGTGTCTCCCTCTCTCACCTGTTTGGGTCCCCAAGAAAAATCTTCCAAAGCATAGACTGTCTAGTATCAGCCTTTTTGTGGTGAGGGAGTTGCCTCCGCATTAGGCTGCATGTGCTTCAGCAGCCATGAAAGGAGTGGTTTGGCAGTGCCTAATTTTCTCCGCTATGTTCTAAAGGGCCAACTGGTGTTTGTTGCCCATAGGTGGTTGACACTCCATGATGATGATCCAGCAGTGTCCTTAGAGGCCGCTATTGTCAGATCCTAGGAGGTGCTGTCTTATGTGGTATTTAGAGGGTATATCCTCTTACAGTCTCAATGTTCTCTGTTATTCTTGTGTAAGTGGGAGGATCAAATTATATCCCCCCCCCCCCCCATGCCATTGTGGAGAATTTCTCAGTTGCCCCACTTTGACACTTATCCAGACCCTGTTACTTCGATAACATTTTGGGTTAAAAAGGTTTGGGATGTGGTGAGCCATGGGGTGCAGCTCCAATTTGATGCTCTCAAGTTCCAATATCGACCTAACTCATCTCTTTCGTTGCCGACGTGTTTGCGCGTTTTATGCCCAATTTGATTCATCTGTAAGGTCAAAGCGGGGACTTAAGCCTGGTACACACTACAGTTTTGTTTTCAGGCAACCCCGCAGGTAGCATAAAAAAAAACCTGACAGCTCCCGTCGAGAGTTGTTGTACTAACCATTCAAGGTTAGTCCAGCAATCTCCCCCGCTGAGCTGTTGTGTTCTGACAGGGGGACACTCCTAAAACCACCTCAAGATCCCGACAGGGAAAGGGGGAGCTGTGGATGTTCTACCTAGTGGGTTTGTGTGACCTCAGAAAGCAGCGCCGGCTGGACTGGGACACATGTGCATTAGGATCTGCATGTCGAGTGTGGTGGTGGATAGCCTCAAATGTGCTGCCAAGACCCAGGCAGCTAGGTTGAACGTCCACGGCTCCCCCTTCCCATCGGGATCTTGAGGTGGCCTTAGGAATGCGGACACAGTGGAATACTTATGCTCTTTACACAATGTGAGTTTGATCATTGTAGGGTTTTTAAGTTTACCATATTAAAGCCAAGTTACACTTGGGCGGCTTTGCACTCCTCTTGTGTTTTGTCTAGATGTGTTCCTGTCACCCAGAGGATCCATAGAGAGCAGCAGCACCCTTTGACTTGTCTAATTATCACCAATAGCCACCTTGAGGGCTATACTAAACTGTTGATCAGAGCACCTGGTAGTTTTTTCTTTTGTGTGCGTTTGTTGATATGGGAAAGATCCTTATGTCATGTCGTATTGCATGGTCAGTTGACTTCCCTTAAATGGATGGAGACGATTGGGATGATATGTGGGATGCCCCTTTTACCAGATTTGTGTCAGCAAGGGACCACCTTATAATATAAATTCCTGTATAGGGTGTATTTGACTCCAGCCAGACTAACTACACTATGGGCCAGATTCAGGTAGATGGGAGCATCTTTGCTCCAGAGTAACGCTTCTCATTTGCGTTACGCTGCAGAAATTTTAGGAGCAAGTGCTGTTATTCAAGAAGCACTTGCTCCTAAAGTTGCGGCAGCGCATCGCAAATGAGCCGGCGGAATTCAAATTGGGCGGGTACGGGGCGTGTAGTATTTAAACGAAGCGCGATCCCGCCGCGAACGTACTGCGCATGAGTCGAGTGTTAAAACATCCCCATGCGCATGCTCCAAATTCTGTGAATGAACGTCAATGACGTCACCTTCCCATTCATGAACTTTTTACGCAAGCGACGTGATTTTTTTTTTTCCCCGACGCGATGACGACGCCTATACCTAACATAGGATACTCCAACCCCATGTAGGTATATCTTCGCGCCGCGTATCCCGTCCGGAAACGTTGTACCGTCATTGCGTCGTGCCGGAATTCGCTCGTGAATTGCCGATTTCCGCTCATTAACATATTTTTTGAGCGGAAATCGGCGGGAACGCCCCCGGCGCCATTTTTAAGTTGAAGTAACGATGCGATGGCAAAACTCAGTTACGCTGCTCGCATCGGAGCTTCAACCCAGCGTTTCTTGTTTTCTGGTTACAGAAAACAAAAACGCCGGCTCAAAGTCACAGTTAGGCTGGCGGATCACTGGATCCGCCAGCCTAACTGTTCCTGAATCTGGCCCTATATTGTCAAAAGTATTGGGGCGCCTGCCTTCACATGAACTTTAATGGCAATCCAGTCTTGGTCTGTAGTAGAGATGTCCTGATAACGATACTAGTATTGGTACCGATACCAAGCATTTCCCCGAGTACTTGTACTCGGTGGAAATGCTCCGAAGCCTCAGCCGATACCTGGGCAGGCAGGGAAGTTGCAAGTCTTCTCCCCCTGTGCTGTCCTCTCTTTCCCCCGTGCTGTCCTCTCTCCCCCCGTGCTGTCCTCTCTCCCCCCCCTCCCCGTGCTGTCCTCTCTTTCCCCCCCTCCCTGTGCTGTCCTTTCTTTCCCCCCCCCTCCCCGTGCTGTCCTCTCTTTCCCCCCCCCTCCCCGTGCTGTCATCTCTTCCCCCCCGTGCTGTCCTCACTTCCCCCCCCCCCGTGCTGTCCTCACTTCCCCCCCTGTGCTGTCCTCTCTTTCCCCCCCCCGTGCTGTCCTCTCTTCCCCCCCGTGCTGTCCTCTCTTCCCCCCCGTGCTGTCCTCTCTCCCCCCCCCGTGCTGTCCTCTCTTTCCCCCCCCCGTGTTCCGTGCTGTCCTCTCTTTCCCCACCGTGTTCCGTGCTGTCCTCTCTTTCCCCACCGTGTTCCGTACTGTCCTCTCTTTGCCCCCTGTGTTCCATGCTGTCCTCTCTTTGCCCCCCCCCCACGTGTTCCATGCTGTCCTCTCTTCCCCCCCCACGTGTTCCGTGCTGTCCTCTCCTTCCCCCCCCCCACGTTTTCCGTGCTGGCCTCTCTTCCCCCCCCCCCGTGTTCCGTGCTGTCCTCTCTCCCCCCCCCCTTGTTCCGTGCTGTCCTCTCTTTCCCCCCGTGTTCCGTGCTGTCCTCTCTTTCCCCCCGTGTTCCGTGCTGTCCTCTCTCCCCCCTAAATTTGTCAGGATGGAGAGCGGAGGTAGGAGCCGCTAAATCCGGCTCCTACCTTTTCAGAATGATCACTGACTCTGTCCATTCATATAACTGAGCATTGTAACCTGTGTTTACGATGCTTCAGTTTATGAATGGAGAGGAACTTCTCTCCATTCTTAGCTGAAGCTGCAGAGAAAGGGACTGAGGATTCTGTGTCCTTAGCAGGGGCGGATCCAGGGGGGGGGGCAACAGGTCAATTGCCCCCCCCTAGAAAAAATGATTTGCACTGCAGGCTGTGCCGATGCCGACCCCATCAGCCGTTGCTGACAGCCTCTCTGTGAAGGGACACAGGCAGAGCTGCAGCTGCGGGGGATTTCCACCCCTCCCTCTCCTCCTTGAGCCGAGTAGCTCTCATTCACTCGGCAATGCCTGATGCTATTGGCTATATTCAGAACCAATCGCTGGTAAAATACAACCAAGAGGATTATGGGACATGTAGTACCAGCAGGCCCCAGGATGATTCCCTGAGAGGACTGCAGCCCCCAACATGCTGAGCAGAAGGGGAAAGAGAGAAGAAGAGAGACCATGAGGTTGTAGGAAACCAGTGATTCTTATCATCCAAGGTAAGAACTTATCTACCCTCCACCTGGCTGCAACCCCCTGTCCTCCCCTTCACCTGGCTGCAACCCCCTGTCCTCCCCTTCACCTGGCTGCAACCCCCCCTGTCGTCCCTTTTGCCTGGCTGCAACCCCCCCTGTCGTCCCTTCCACCTGGCTGCAACCACCCTGTCCTCCCCTCCACCTGGCTGCAACCACCCTTTCCTAAACCTCCACCTGGCTGCAACCCCCATGTCCTCCCCTCCACCTGGCTGCAACCACCTTTTCCTTCCCTCCACCTGGCTGCAACCACCTTTTCCTTGCCTCCACCTGGCTGCAACTACCTTTTTCCTTCCCTCCACCTGGCTGCAACCACCTTTTTCTTCCCTCCACCTGGCTGCAACCACCTTTTCGTTCCCTCCACCTGGCTGCAACCACCTTTTCCTTCCCTCCACCTGGCTGCAACCACCTTTTCCTCCCCTCCAGCTGGCTGCAACCACCTTTTCCTTTCCTCCACCTGGCTGCAACCACCTTTTCCTTCCTTCCACCTGGCTGCAACCACCTTTTCCTCCCCTCCATCTGGCTGCAACTACCTTTTACTCCCCTCCATCTAGCTGCAACTCCCTGCCCCCCCCCCCTCCACCTGGCTGCTCCAACACAGTAATAATTGAAATAATGTGCTTCAATCATCTGGACACCATATTAACCATGGTGTCGTGATGATTGAAGTGCCAACACCAACCATTGCCCCATACAAATTGCCTGCAGAAGTGCCCCTCCCAAAATTAGACTCTGGATCTGCCCCTGGTCCTTAGTCCCTTTCTCTGTCTTAAAGGGGAGATGTCAGAGGTCTGTTAAGACCCCCGATATCTCTCCAAAGACCCCCAAAAGGGTTAATAAAAAAAATTGCAATAAATATAAAAAAATAATAATAAAAACACACTAACAATCCACCCCCCCCCCCCCCCCTAAAAAAACACAAAAAAAAATCACTGTAAAAAAAATATATATATATATATATATATATATATATATATATATATATACACATATACCCTGTCACATGACATTAAAAAGGGAGTATCGGTAATTGGTATCGGCGAAAAAGAATATCGGTACTTGTACTCGGTCTCAAAAAAGTGGTATCGGGACAACCCTAGTCTGTAGGGTTCATAATGAAGTTGGCCCTCCCATTGCAGCTATAACAGCTTCATCTCTTTTATGGACCTTGCTTTGAGCACTGGTGCGCAGTCATGTTGGAACTGGAAGGGGCCATCCCCAAACTGTTCTCACAATGTTGGGACGATGAAATTATCCAAAATGTCTTATTATGCAGACGCCTTAAGCGTTCCCTTCACTGGAACTAAGGGGCCAAGCCCAACACCATAATCACCTCCCTCCACCAAAAAATTCATACCAGTGCACAAAGCAAGGTCCATAAAGACATGGATGAGCGAGTTTAGGGAGGATGAACAGTCCTGACCTAAACCTGATAGAACACCTTTGGGATGAATTACAGCGAAGACTGAAAGCCAGGGCTTCTCATTCATTCAACATCAGTGCCTGACCTCACAAATGAGCTTATATAAGAATGGTCAACTTTTCCCATAGACACACTCCTAAACCTTTTGGACAGCCTTCCCAGAAAAGTTGAAGCTGGTATAGCTGCCATTAGGGATGAGCTTTGTGTTCGAGTCGAACCCATGTTTGACTCGAACATCGTATGTTCGACCGTTCATCGAATTACGAACGTTAGGGGCTGTTCGCGTCAAATTTGAGTGGTGTGTCACGACCATAATTCACTGCTGAATCGCAGTGCATTGCTGGCTGATGATTGGCCAAGCATGCACTATGACCCGCGTGCTTGGCCAATCACAGCGCGCAAAAATCAGAGAGAGAGAGAAAGAGAAAGGGAGAGAAAGAGCGAGAAAGAGAGAGAAAGAGAGAGAGAAAGCGAGAGAGAGAGAAAGCGAGAGAGAGAGAAAGCGAGAGAGAGAGAAAGCGAAAAAGAGCGAGAGAGAGCGAAAGTGAAAGAGCGAGAGAGAACGAAAGCGAAAGAGAAAGAGCGAGAGAGAGCGAAAGTGAAAGAGCGAGAGAGAACGAAAGCGAAAGAGAAAGAGCGAGAGAGAGCGAAAGAGAAAGAGCGAGAGAGAGCGAAAGAGAAAGAGCGAGAGAGAGAGCGAGAGAGAGCGAAAGAGAAAGAGCGAGAGAGAGCGAAAGAGCGAGAGAGAGCGAAAGAGAAAGAGCGAAAGAGAAAGAGCGAAAGAGAAAGAGCGAGAGAGAGCGAAAGAGAAAGAGCGAGAGAGAGCGAAAGAGAAAGAGCGAGAGAGAGCGAAAGAGAAAGAGCGAGAGAGAGCGAAAGAGAAAGAGCGAGAGAGAGCGAAAGAGAAAGAGCGAGAGAGAGCGAAAGAGAAAGAGCGAGAGAGAGCGAAAGAGAAAGAGCGAGAGAGAGCGAAAGAGAAAGAGCGAGAGAGAGCGAAAGAGAAAGAGCGAGAGAGAGCGAAAGAGAAAGAGCGAGAGAGAGCGAAAGAGAAAGAGCGAGAGAGAGCGAAAGAGCGAGAGAGAGCGAAAGAGAAAGAGCGAGAGAGAGAGAGCGAAAGAGAAAGAGCGAGAGAGAGAGAGCGAAAGAGAAAGAGAGAGAAAGAGCGAGAGAGAAAGAGCGAGAGAGAGAGAGAGCGCGAGAGAGAGCGAGAGAGAAAGAGCGAGAGAGAGAGAGAGAGCGAGAGGGCGAGAGAGAGCGAAAGAGCGAAAGAGAAAGAGCGAGAGAGAGCGAAAGAGAAAGAGCGAGAGAGAGCGAAAGAGAAAGAGCGAGAGAGAGCGAAAGAGAAAGAGCGAGAGAGAGCGAAAGAGAAAGAGCGAGAGAGAGCGAAAGAGAAAGAGCGAGAGAGAGCGAAAGAGAAAGAGCGAGAGAGAGCGAAAGAGAAAGAGCGAGAGAGAGCGAAAGAGAAAGAGCGAGAGAGAGCGAAAGAGAAAGAGCGAGAGAGAGCGAAAGAGAAAGAGCGAGAGAGAGCGAAAGAGAAAGAGCGAGAGAGAGCGAAAGAGAAAGAGCGAGAGAGAGCGAAAGAGAAAGAGCGAGAGAGAGCGAAAGAGAAAGAGCGAGAGAGAGCGAAAGAGCGAGAGAGAGCGAAAGAGAAAGAGCGAGAGAGAGAGCGAAAGAGAAAGAGAGAGAAAGAGCGAGAGAGAGCGAGAGAGAAAGAGCGAGAGAGAAAGAGCGAGAGAGAGAGAGAGCGCGAGAGAGAGCGAGAGAGAAAGAGCGAGAGAGAGAGAGAGAGTGAGAGAGAGCGAAAGAGAGAGAGCGAGAGAGAGCGAAAGAGAGAGAGCAAAAGAGAAAGAGCGAGAGAGAGAGCGAAAGAGAAAGAGCGCTAGAGAGCGAAAGAGAGAGCGAGAGAGAAAGAGAGAGCGAGAGAGAAAGAGAGAGCGAGAGAGAAAGAGAGAGCGAGAGAGAAAGAGAGAGCGAGAGGGCGAGAGAGAGCGAAAGAGAGAGCGAAAGAGAGAGCGAAAGAGAGAGCGAGAGAGAACGAGAGAGAAAGAGCGAGAGAGAGCGAGAGAGAGAAAGAGCGAGAGAGAGCGAAAGAGAAAGAGCGAGAGAGAGAGAGCGAAAGAGAAAGAGCGAGAGAGAAAGAGAGAGAAAGAGCGAGAGAGAGCGAGAGAGAAAGAGCGAGAGAGAAAGAGCGAGAGAGAAAGAGAGCGAGAGAGAGAGCGAGAGAGAGAAAGAGCGAGAGAGAGCGAAAGAGAAAGAGCGAGAGAGAGAGAGCGAAAGAGAAAGAGCGAGAGAGAGAGAGCGAAAGAGAAAGAGAGAGAAAGAGCGAGAGAGAGCGAGAGAGAAAGAGCGAGAGAGAAAGAGCGAGAGCGAGAGAGAAAGAGCGAGAGAGAGAGAGAGCGCGAGAGAGAGCGAGAGAGAAAGAGCGAGAGAGAGAGTGAGAGAGAGCGAAAGAGAGAGAGCGAGAGAGAGCGAAAGAGAGAGAGCAAAAGAGAAAGAGCGAGAGAGAGAGCGAAAGAGAAAGAGCGCTAGAGAGCGAAAGAGAGAGCGAGAGAGAAAGAGAGAGCGAGAGAGAAAGAGAGAGCGAGAGAGAAAGAGAGAGCGAGAGGGCGAGAGAGAGCGAAAGAGAGAGCGAAAGAGAGAGCGAAAGAGAGAGCGAAAGAGAGAGAACGAGAGAGAAAGAGCGAGAGAGAGCGAGAGAGAGAAAGAGCGAGAGAGAGCAAGAGAGAGAAAGAGCGAGAGAGAAAGAGAGAGAAAGAGCAAGAGAGAAAGAGCGAGAGGGAGCGAAAGAGAAAGAGCGAGAGAGCGAGAGAGAGCGAAAGAGCGAGAGAGAGCGAAAGAGAGAGAGCGCGAGCGAAAGAGAGAGAGAGCGAGCGAGAGCGAGAGAGAGCGAAAGAGATCGAAAGAGAGAGAGAGAGCGAGAGAGAAAGAGAGAGCGAGAGAGAGCGAAAGAGAAAGAGCGAAAGAGAAAGAGCGAGAGAGAGCGAAAGAGAAAGAGCGAGCGAAAGAGAAAGAGAGAAAGAGAAAGAGCGAGAGAGAGCGAAAGAGAAAGAGAGAGAGCGAAAGAGAAAGAGCGAAAGAGAAAGAGCGAGAGAGAGAGCGAAAGAGAAAGAGCGAGAGAGAGCGAAAGAGAAAGAGCGAGAGAGAGCAAAAGAGAAAGAGCGAGAGAGAGCAAAAGAGAAAGAGCGAGAGAGAGCAAAAGAGAAAGAGCGAGAGAGAGCAAAAGAGAAAGAGCGAGAGAGAGCAAAAGAGAAAGAGCGAAAGAGAAAGAGCGAGAGAGAGCGAAAGAGAAAGAGCGAGAGAGGATGGTAAGCAGTGACAGTGCATGCATCAGTGAGACTGTCCCTCTTATTCACATGTTGGAGCACACGCTGCGTGGAATAATGGACAGGGCCCTTGAGGCAGAACAGGGGTAGGAAGAGGAGGACTTCCTTACCTCTCAAGGCCCCCTTTATCCAGACAGTGTTCCTGCTTGCCCGCCTATCACACAGGAAGAGGACGAGGAGGAGGAGGATTGTGTCAGCATGGAGGTGGAGCCTAGCACTCAGCATCAGCAGCAGTCTTCAAAGGATGAATTACAGTCCCAAGAAACCCATGGACTTGTACGTGGCTGGGACGAGGTGGCTGTGAATCATGTCGTCCTCAGTGACCCAGAGGACTCTGCACCGAATGCCTCAGAAAACCTACGTTGTATGGCCTCCCTGATCCTGCAAAGCCTGCGGAAAGATCCTCGTATTCGTGCTATCAAGGAGAGGGATCATTACAGAACGCACATTCAGTGCTGCTGGAGGCTTTGTAACCGATCACAGGGTGCGCCTCTCCACCGACTTGGTCAATCGACTGACCTTCATTAAAATGAATCAGGCTTAGATCACCACCAGCTACCAAGCACCTGATGTTGATGTAACTAAATATTTTTTTTTTTAAATGTCAGATCCCTTCAAGACTGCCTATGCAGATGCGGAGTGACTATCCTGTTATGCTGAGTGACTATCCTGTTATGCTGAGTGACCATCATTGTCCTCCTCAATGATCATGCTGATAGCTTGTAAGAACATTTTTGGTTCTGGGTAATTTTTTAACAGGGGCGTGTAATTAAAATTTTTGATGCAATACTTTGCAGCGGGCTCATTTCTGTGCTCCAACTAGAGTATCTGTGAGGGGTTGCAGTGTTGTGGCACCAGCACCAGTGCCTAAGGCCCAATTTTTCTGCCCCTGTTCAACAGGGACATGTAATTACAATTCTTGATCCAATATTTCACAGCAGGGCCCATTCCTGTGCCCACCAAGAGAAACTGTGAGGGCTTACAGAGTTGTGGCGCCAGCACCACCATCACCAACAAATGCCCAATTTTTCTGCCCCTTTTCAACAGGGACATGCAATTACAATTCTTGATCTAATATTTCACAGCAGGGCCTGTGAGAGGAAATCTACCCCTAGGAAGGGAAATTCTCTTCTGTAAGAGGTGTCTCCTGTCCACTGATGCTTTATCACCAATCCTTGTTTCGGTAAAAAACACAAATTTTCTAAAAATCATTTGTCATTGGGACAGAAAGCGAATTGCAATCTTCTGAACAGATGCACACAGACAGCAAAACAAATGTTACAGGGGTGATAACCCTTCTCTGTGTTTTTAGAAAAGCTTAAAAATAGATTTTATGGCGGAGCTACACTTTTAAAAAGTACCAGTTCACAATTACAAACAGATTCTACTTAACAAACCTACAGTCCCTGTCTTGTTTGCACCGCCTGTATACTGCTGTTCAAAGTATATAGGGCCAAAGGGGCTGGTAATGACCTGGGGAGGGGGAAGGGGAAACCCATGCTATTTTTCTCAATGATTTTCATCCATATTGCAGGGAACGGACATTACATTAAAGCTGCAAGCAGTTTTAAATTTTACTTTTTTCTTATAGTAATCTGATTTTGTGCAGGGACAGTTCTAAACACGTGCCACCTCACAGCCATACTATAGACACCAAGCAGGTACGATATATAAAGGAAACTTTCTTTTCACTTTAAGCATCATTAAAATCATTGCTCCAGAAAAAAAACATTTTTTTTCCATTAATAAATGTTCCCTGGGGCAAGACCCGGGTTCTCAAACCCGTTCTCCGACAATAACTTGCATACTAGGCTTTAAAATTAGCACTTTTGAATTCGAACGTTCGAGTCCCATTGACGTCAATGAGGTTCTAAATGTTCGCACAAACGGTCGTTCAGTTCGAAGGTTCTGGTGCGAAACCGAACTGGGGTGGGGGGGGGTGTTCTGCTCATCCCTAGCTGCCATTAGACTTAATGTGCCTGTAAAGGCAGGTGTCCATAGGCATGCCGGTTGTACCTAGGCATACCCTAATCACCCATGCAGTGCCGATTCCCCCTGCTTCCCATCTCCCCCCTGCAGTGCTGCCAGATTCCCTCCTCTCCTCTCAGGAACGGGGAAGGGGCTGGTAAATATTTCATTAACCGGTCTTCTAATTCTGAATGAGCTCATTGAGTGACCTGTACCAATTGCTCCTGTCTTAAGTTTTAACTGGAGCATAGTAAACTACAGTATGGGGAATCTTTGTCCTCAGTTTTTTTCTCTGCCCCAGTGAGATGACAGGGGTCCTGTTAGACCCTTGATATTTCACTAAAATCACATAACAAGGCTCCTAAGTGTAGAGCCCCCTTGTTTTTTTTGTAGGGGCATTACGCTAAAGTTAGTGGGGAATGGGAGAGTTACATGGCTCCCATTCGCAATTTGTCAAATTTGGGCTGCTGCCATTTCCAGAACTGTCCTGTGGGCCAGTCTGTGCTCCAGGGGTGTGTGTCTACCCATGGGAGGCAGTTGGTGCTAGAGGGGTTCTGGCGGACTCGTTTTCCTCAGCAGCCAGAAGGATTGGGGTTGGTCCCCTGCCAGGGCATGCCGAGGAAGGCTATATCTGGGCAGCTGCCTTGGCCTGGGGGCCGTTCTTGTTTCCTGCGGGGTCCGAGTTCCAGGTGCGGCATCCACCTTCAGGGTGCGTGCATCTATGGACCCCGCCGCCGTGGCCTACCTGGCCGAAGTTGCGCACCATGCGGAGCTTCACTCTAACACGGAGAGGGATCCCAGAAGCTGCTGGGTCCCAAACCTTTCCTAAAATGATCCCAAGCTGGAAGCTGTACGGTGGGTGATCGGCTTGAGGAGAACCGGGAGGCAGGTGATCCAATAGGGCTTGAACGAACCATCGGGGATCCAGGGACTCTAACTAAATCTATTGGGAGGACTCGCTCATATCAATTTCATGCTCATTTAAGTACTAGGCCAATGGCAGAGGCCCAAGCCAGGCCTGTGGCAGAGGCCTGGTCCTCTCAACATTTACAAGTGATGTCCCGGCTGCCAGGCCTGTGGCAGAGACCTGTCCGGGGGCACTTACCCATTCCAATTGGAGTGGCGACGAACCGAGTTCATCACTGCTGAGAGTAAGATTGCTCTCTCACCTCTCGATATCCAAGGCCTGATACTCAAGCTCTCTCTCTGCTCATCAACCTTTTCCTGTCCTGTACTATGTTGATAAAGGTCATGTTGGGCCTTGGAATAAAGCATTGAAGAAAACCCAACTAAAAACTAGACATTCTCTCTCTTCTCCTCAACTCACAAGTATCACCCCTAGACACCTGCCAGGTAACACAACACGCCGATCCTACTTATACTCAGCGGCTCCTGAATGGGGTAGTGCTACATAAGAAAAAAAGGTAAATTATTAAAGAATGATATTGTAAAAAATAATTTAAATTAATAATAATAAAAAAAAAAAAACTTGACACCAATCTTTGCTCTACGACACCGTCCACTGCTCTGCCGATATACAGGCATGTGTGTTTGTGCTCTGGGGTGCACACTCCAAAGGAGGTGTCTCAATAGTTTTGACTACATATAGTGTATAGTCAAGTTTTTTCCCTGCTCAGACCTGTAACTGCTGACGTTGCTTCTCCTTATAAACAGATTTTATTTATGTAGCTTGCTTTTGCTGTTCACCCACCTCCAACATTATCTTCCCAGTTTGACAACTGGGATGGAGGTCTTGATCGGTCACCTTCTCCTTACCTCCGCTAAGTGGACAGGGAGTGCTGCCTATCAGTGCCACCTCATCAGGGCTTATCAGCACAGCCTCATCAATGTCGCCTATTAATTTTTGGTATTTTTTTTACTCTTTTTTCGTTTAAAAGATTTTATTGGTATTTCAGAATAAATAACATAGTAAACATATAATTAAATGTAGATAAAATAAAGTAACATAGGTAGCAGAATTGTAATATCAAATGAGAGAAAGCAAGAATAGCAACAACAGCAGTACAAATTTTTGTTTAAAATTAAAATAAGGTGTCCTATACCACCTTGAGTAAAGCTTGTATCCATTTTCTTTAGCTAAGACATTCATTGAGCCTTTATGTATGTATTTAAATATGTGGGTCCAGTCACTAAGTGAGAGATCCAAATCAAGTTCCCTCATCCAGTGTTTGGCAGCAGTATCTTCCCTAGGGTCAACATCAGAAAATAGAGAGTGCGTTTTCGATATTAAATGTCTTTGAGGACCAAGATTGACACACAGCATCTCAAAGGGGATTTTGTGTCTGTGCCATAATGAGGGTGAATTAGAGTCGAGTAAAGAATTTTTAATTACTTCGTAATCCATGTTAGAGATTCGGAAGTCAGGGTATTTAAGACAGAATGTGGTATAGGGGATAAAATTACCATTATCAAAAAACAATTCTGCTCTTTATGAGGGGATTGTGAAAGGAACACAGGGGATCGGATCTAAAGTATCAGGAAAAATATTTGAGTGTATAGGGATCGGTCACATGGGGCCTGTAGAAGAAGAAATATCAAATTTGGAATTCATTGACCTGAATATTCGTAGTGTTGGGCCCGTGAGGGGGTGAATGTTATTTTCGCGAGGTATTTTTCGAGGGTTAGTCCAAGGAAGTTGGTGTAACGAGAATTTAGAGGATCATTTTTCGAGATTTACCCAGTCTTTAGAATTTTCGTGAACATGCCAGTCAACAATGCGGGATAGGTGACAGGACCAGTAATATTTTTGTATGTCCGGCAGACCAACACCTCCTAACAGTTTAGGGTTGATCAGTTTGGTCCATTTTATTCTAGGTTGTTTGGAGTTCCAAATGAATTTCATGCATAATTTCTTATATGAGGTAAAAAAAGAACCGGGTAATCTAATAGGAACGGTTTGCAAGAGATAAAGAATTCTAGGGAGGACATTCATTTTTATTATAGCTATTCTTCCAAACCAGGAAAATATATCCTTGTCCCATTAAGAGGTCGTCCTGTATAGATTTAAGAAGGGTCAGAAAATTATAAGAATATTCAGTAAATCTTTTAAATCATGGGGGATTCGTATGCCGAGGTAAGTAAGAGTTTGTTCTTCCCACTTGAATGGAAAATTTTGTTTGCAGAGGGAAACCAAATCGTTTTTCAAAGATATATTTAAGGCTCTGGATTTGTTAAAATTAATTTGTAAATTAGAAATCAAAGAAAAAAATTAAAAATCTTTTAGTAAATTAGGAATTGTAATAAGAGGTTCTTCCAAAAAGAGTAGAATGTCATTGGCATATGCAGCCACTTTATAAGTTTTTTTGTCGATTTCAATACCCTTGATGTCTGGGTTTGATCTGATTTTTCTGAGAATGGGTTCCAGAGATATTATAAATATAATGGGAGAAAGGGGAGAAAGGGGACAACCCTGGCGAGTTCTGTTCGATACAGAGAAGGCATCCGACAATTGACCATTGATCTTTATTATTGCAGTGGGGAGTAGAGTAGAGTGCAAGTATAAATTTCAATATGTGTTCACCAAAACCAATTGCTTTTAGCGCTTCTGACATATAGTCCCATGCAATCCTGTCAAATGCCTTCTTCGCGTCGAGGGAAAGGAAAAAACCAGGCTTAGAAGTGTTTTTCAACCAGTGATGGATGTTTATGGCCTTTTGAGTATTGTCCCTGGATTCTCGTCCAGGTACGAAGCCGACCTGGTCTAAGGATATTAAATTAGGGATCAAGGGTAGTATTTTTACTTTTTTTATTTTTTACTCTTTTTTACTCTTTTTTGCACCAGGCCTGATACCGTAGACATGCAGTTCTGGGCTCTGGGCAGCGAATTTAAATTTAAAAAACTGGCTCCTAACTTTTTTAGCTTGCTCCTAGAATGTAAGCAAATTTTCAACCACTGTATTAACCCCTGCAGCACCGGAAGTTCAGCAGCAGGAAGCGCATCAATTCAGTAGAGATTTCTGCAATACAGCTGCCCGCTCAATGTCAGACAACCTTTTGTTACAGGTAAGTTAGCTCAATAAAGAATGTTTTTTTTTTTTTAACAACAAACATGTTATACTTACCTACTTGCCGAAAGGAGCCGAACGTCGGTGCGGCTCTATACGGCGCCTGCGCACGACAATCGGCTTCTTTCGGCAACTTGTGACGCGCTGTATGCGCCGGTCGGAAGGATGTCAATCAATTAGGAACGCCCAGTGCCGCAGTTAACATACCCGGAAGCCGCGGTGAAAATATGGTATGTACGCTGTTTTTTTTTTTATTTCATTGCCGTAATCTCTATCTCACAACTCGGCTGAATATAATGTTAAAAAAAAAAATTTTGGGTGAACCCCCCGCTTTAAAGGTAAAAAAAAAAACTTTCACCTCTTTAATCTTTAAAGAGGCTATTCCCAGCAAAATGTCACTTTCCAGTATTGCGTTGTCTCTCCCCCTTTCAACCTTTCAAGTTGGTTTCCATATCTTTATTTCTAATTTACAGTTCAGCCAGCCCCCTGCCCCCACTTTGCCTAGGCAAGAACGAAATACAGAGGATTGATGGATTTAGCGCACATCATCAGGGGCTGTAAGCAGGGCTGCCATCAGGAATTTTGGGGCCCCTTACACAGCTTCAGGCATGGGCCCCCTGGAGCAGAGAACCGGGGGGGGGCTGCCGCAAATTGAGAAGTGCGGGGGGCCTCTAAAAAAAAGAAGAGAGAAAGAAAAATATATATGAAAAAGGGGGGTAGCCATCCGGGGCCCTGGGGACCTCTGGGCCCTTTAATAAAAAGAAAAACAGAGAGAATATATATATATATATATATATATATATATATATATATATATATATACCTCTGAGCCCTTTAATAAAAAAAATATATATATATATATATATAAATAAATTATAAAAAAATGTAAAACATTTTTATAAAAAAAAGGAGGGTTGTCACCCGGGGGCCCCTGGGCCCTTTAATAATAATAAATTAATAAAATATATATATACACCCCCTGCGCAATACTCTGCAATACCCCCCGCGCAATACTCTGCAATACCCCCCACGCAATACCCCCCGCGCAATACCCCCCGCAATCGTTTTTTTTTTTTCAGGCTTCCCAGGCTAGAGGTGAGATGTGGGGTCTTATTGACCCCATATCTCACTGTAAAGAGGACCTGTCGTGCTATATTCCTATTACAAGGGATGTTTACATTCCTTGTAATAGGAATAAAAGTAATCAAAATATTTATTTTTGGGGAAAACCGTGTCAAACTAAAATAAATAAAGTAAAATGAACAAAAATAAATAAATTACAAGTTGGTTTCCATATCTTTATTTCTAATTTACAGTTCAGCCAGCCCCCTGCCCCCACTTTGCCTAGGCAAGAACGAAATACAGAGGATTGATGGATTTAGCGCACATCATCAGGGGCTGTAAGCAGGGCTGCCATCAGGAATTTTGGGGCCCCTTACACAGCTTCAGGCATGGGCCCCCTGAAACAGAGAACCGGGGGGGGGGGGGGGGGCTGCCGCAAATTGAGAAGTGCGGGGGGCCTCTAAAAAAAAGAAGAGAGAAAGAAAAATATATATGAAAAAGGGGGGTAGCCATCCGGGGGCCCTGGGGACCTCTGGGCCCTTTAATAAAAAGAAAAACAGAGAGAATAATTATATATATATATATATATATATATATATATATATATATATATATATATATATATATATATATATATATATATATATATACCTCTGAGACCTTTAATAAAAATAAAAAAATTATATATATATATAGAAATAAATTATAAAAAAATGTAAAACATTTTTATAAAAAAACAGGAGGGTTGTCACCCGGGGGCCCCTGGGCCCTTTAACCACTTCCATACCAGGCACTTACGCACCTTCCCGCCCAAGCCAATTTTCAGCTTTCAGCACTGTCGCAATTTGAATGACAATTGCGCGGTCATGCTACACTGCACCCAAACAAAATTGGCGTCCTTTTTTCCCCACAAATAGAGCTTTCTTTTGGTGGTATTTGATCACCTCTGCGTTTGTTTTTTTTTTGCGCAACAACTAAAAATAGAGCGAAGATTTTGAAAAAAAAATACGTTTTTATTTTTTTTTTTAATAATTTTATTGTAAATGAGTATGTTTTCTCTTTCAATTACGGGCACTGATATGGTGGCACTGATGGGCACCGATGAGGTGGCACTGATGGGCACCGATGAGGTAGTTCTGATGGGCACCGATTAGGTAGCACTGATGGGCACTGATAGGCGGCGCTGGTATGGGGCACTGATGGGCACTCATAGGCGGCACTGATGGGCACTCATGGGCGGCACTGATGGGCACTCATGGGCGGCACTGGGCAATCATAGGCGGCACAGGTGGGCACTCATAGGCGGCACAGGTGGGCACTCATAGGCGGCACAGGTGGGCACTGATAGGTGGCACAGGTGGGCACTGATAGGTGGGCACTGGGCATGGATTGGCACTGACAGACACTGGGGTGGCACTGATGATCACTGAGGGGTGGCACTGATGGATCACCTGTTGCCAATCAGTGCCCATGTGTGGGCACTGATTAGCATTATTGGCATTATTTTTTTTTTACTGCCCTTTTTTTTTTGTCCTTTTTTTTTTTTTTTTGTAAGTACCCTGGTGGTCTAGTGTGGGCACTCCCTGGTGGTCCGTGTGGCGATCCGAGGGGGGGGCTGCGCTGATAAACAATCAGCGCGAACCCCCCCTGTCAGGAGAGCCGCTGATCGGCTCTCCTGTACTCGCGTCTGTCAGACGCGAGTGAGGAAGAGCCGTCGGCGGCTCTTCCTGTTTACATCGTGATCAGTTGTGATTGGACACGGCTGATCACGTGGTAACGAGGCTCCGCCGGAGACTCGTTACCGAGATCGGAGGTGCAGGGTGTCAGACTGACACCCCGCATCACCGATCGCCGCGCTGCGCGCCCCTACGGGCGCGCGCGGCATTGAAATCGTGCTAAGCCGTTTGAGAACGGCTAGTCACGATTTCATAACCACTTCCCGGCCGTAAATCGGCTATTGGCCGGGCGGGAAGTGGTTAATAATAATAAATAAATAAAATATATATATACACCCCCTGCACAATACTCTGCAATACCCCCCGCCAAATACTCTGCAATACCCCCCGCGCAATACCCCCCGCAATCGTTTTTTTTTCAGGCTTCCCAGGCTAGAGGTGAGATGTGGGGTCTTATTGACCCCATATCTCACTGTAAAGAGGACCTGTCGTGCTATATTCCTATTACAAGGGATGTTTACATTCCTTGTAATAGGAATAAAAGTAATCAAAATATTTATTTTTGGGGAAAACCGTGTCAAACTAAAATAAATAAAGTAAAATGAACAAAAATAAATAAATTACAGCGCCCCTGTACCCGTGTGCTCGTATACAGACGCGACTGCACACGTAAGTCCCACCCACATATGAAAACGGTGTTCAAACCACACATGTGAGGTATCGCTGCGAAAGTTAGAGCGAGAGCAATAATTTTGGCCCTAGACCTTCTCTCCAACTAAAAATATGTAACCAGTAAAAACCTTTAAAGCGTCGCCTATGGGGATTTTTAAGTAGCGAAGTTTGGCGCTATTCCACAAGCGTGTGCAATATTGAAGGGTGACATGTTGGGTATCTATTTACTCATCGTAACTTCATCTGTCATATTATGCAAAAACATTGGGCTAACTTTACTGTTTTTTTTTTTTTAAAAGCACAAGCGATAAAAAGTTGCAATGACCGCCATTGTATTCTCTAGGGTCTTTGCTAAAAAAGCATATATAATGTTTTGGGGTTCTATGTAATTTTCTAGAAAATAAATGAAGATTTTTCCATGTAGCAGAGAAATGTCAGAATTGGTCTGGGTGTTCCAGAACGCCTGATGGTGCTCCCTGCATGTTGGGCCTCTGTATGTGGCCACGCTGTGTAAAAGTCTCACACATGTGGTATACTCGGGAGGAATAGCAGAATGTGTTTTGGGGTGTTCTTTGTGGTATGCATATGCTGTGTGTGAGAAATAACCTGCCAATATGAAAATTGTGTGGGAAAAATAAAAATAAAAAAAAATCTTGATTTTGCAAAGACTTGTGGGAAAAAATTACAACTTCAAAAAACTCACAATGCCTCTTTCTAAATACCTTGGAATGTCTTCTTTCCAAAAAGGGGTCATTTGGGGGAGGGGGTATTTGTACTTTTCTGGCATGTTAGCGTCTCAAGAAATGAGATGCTGTCAGTACATCAGGTGTGATCAAATTGATACGTTTTCAGTAATTGGTACCATAGCTTGTCGACCCTATAACTTTCACCCAGACTAAATAATATCCAAATTGTTTTGGTTTTGTTACCAAAGATATGTAGCAGTATACATTTTTTGCAAAATTTTATAATAGAAATGAAGAAAAATGCATTTTTTTACAAAATTGTCGTTCTTTTTTCATTTATAGCAAAAAAAAATAAAAACCACAGAGGTGATCAAATACCACCAAAAGAAATCTCTATTTGTGGGAAAAAAAGGACAAAAATGTCATTTGGATACAGTGTTGTATGACTGAGTTATTGTCATACAAACTGTTAGAGCACCGAAAGCTGAAAATTGGTCTGGTTATTAAAGGGGTTTAAGTGCCCAGTGGTCAAGTGGTTAAGAAATAAAAAATAAATAAATAATTCTTAATACAATAGGATTGAACGCCGGCCACCATTGCCCTATGAAGCGCTGCTTCACTGGAATCTTTAGATTGCAGACATGGCGCTTTATTTGCGGGCTTTTATCCTGCCATATGGGCGCATTGTAAAGCGCTGATAAGCTTCCCATGCCTCTCTATGGGCGCCGGGAGCATTACTATTACTGTGACTTCTGGCCATTCGTCTTACAGACGAAAACCGGAAGTGACGTCACGCGACAACTCAGTTCTCTTCACACTGCCCGAGCGGAGCGGAGCTGCCAATGTAAGCCGATGCCACAGAATTCAAAATGGATTTGCTTGATCGCCCCCAAAGTCATCAGCGGACAGCGGTGCACTGCCTGATCCCCACCCATCCACCTTGGAGCCTGTTATTGTATTTAGACTGCTGGGACTTGTAGTTCTCAATCTTCTCCTGGGGCTTATGGAGAAGATGGAGAACTACAAGTCCCAGCAGGTTATACATACAATAAGGCTCTGAGGTGGATGGGTGTGGATTGCATGCACTGTGAGCCCAGGAGAAGATGGACAACTACAGGTTCCAGCAGGTTATAATATAAGGCTCCGAGGTGGATGGATGTCTGGACACCCATCCACCTCGGAGCCTTATTGTATAACCTGCTGGGACTTGTAGTTCCCCATCTTCTCCTGGGGCTCAGGTGAATGCAACCCACCATCTTTGTCCAGTTTTTCTCTCACTGCTGGGACTTGTAGTCTCATAGATGGTGGATTACATGCACCTGAGCACCAGGAGAAGATGTAGAACTACAAGTCCCAGCAGTGAGAGAAAAACTGGACAAAGATGGTGGATTGCATGCAACTGAGCCCCAGAAGACGATGGAGAACTACAAGTCCCAGCAGGTTATAATATAAGGCTCCGAGGTGGATGGATGTCTGGACACCCATCCACCTCGGAGCCATATTGTATAACCTGCTGGGACTTGTAGTTCCCCATCTTCTCCTGGGGCTCAGGTGAATGCAACCCACCATCTTTGTCCAGTTTTTCTCTCACTGCTGGGACTTGTAGTCTCATAGATGGTGGATTACATGCACCTGAGCACCAGGAGAAGATGTAGAACTACAAGTCCCAGCAGTGAGAGAAAAACTGGACAAAGATGGTGGATTGCATGCAACTGAGCCCCAGAAGACGATGGAGAACTACAAGTCCCAACAGGTTATAATATAAGGCTCCGGAGTGGATGGATGTCTGGACACCCATCCACCTCGGAGCTTTATATTATAACCTGCTGGGACTTGTAGTTCTCCATGGTCTCCTGGGGCTCAGGTGCATGCAATCCACACCCATTCAACTCAGAGCCTTATTGTATGTATAACCTGCTGGGACTTGTAGTTCATCATCTCCTGGGGCTCAGGTGCATGCAATCCATCATCTATGGGGCTACAAGTCTCAGCAGTGGAAAAACTGAACAAAGATGGTGGATTGCATGCACCTGAGCCCCAGGAGACGATGGAGAACTACAAGTCCCAGCAGGTTATAATATAAAGCTCCGAGGTGGATGGATGTCTGGACAGTGACAATTGATGGGCACAGTGGTGACAATTGATGAGCACAGTGGTGACAATTGATGGGCACAGTGGTGACAATTGATGGGCACAGTGGTGGTGTTTGATGGCATGGCATAGTGACTGCATTTGATGGCATGGCACAGGGTTGCGTTTTGATGGCACAGTGGTTGCGTTTTGATGGCATGGCACAGTGGTTGCATTTGATGGCATGGCACAGTGGTGACAATTAATGGCACAGTGGCTGCATTTGATGGCATGGCACAGTGGTTGCGTTTGGCATGGCAGAGTGGTGACAATTGATGGCACAGTGGCTGCGTTTGATTGCATGGCACAGTGGTGACAATTGATGGCACAGTGGCTGCAATTGATGGCACAGCACAGGTGCTGCGTTTGATGGCATGGCACAGTGGCTGCATTTGATGGCACAGTGGTGATAATTGATGGGCCCGGTGAGGCTGCAATTGTTTTGTTTTTTTTCGTTTGCGCCCCCCAAAAATTTTAAGCACCAGCCGCCACAAAAATTTACTAGCCCGCCAGCCAACATTTGTTGGCTGAAAGTTGGACAACAATTCTCAAAAGGAGCATACTAATGGTAAGAATTTAAGACAACAGTCTGTCAACAGGCAATCCCCTGCCAACAATTGTAGTGTAGACTTTAGTCCGTAGAGTACAATATTGAGTTTCCCACCCTTTGCAACTATAACAGCTTCACCTCTTCTGGGAAGGCTGTCCACAAGGTTTAGGAGTGTGTCTATAGAAAAGTTTGACCAGTTTTCCAGGAACGCATTTGTGAGGTCGGCACTGATGTTGGACAAGAAGAGCTGGCTTGCAGTCTCCACTGTAACTAATCCCAATGGTGTTCTATCAGGTTGAGGTCAGGACTCAAGTTCCTCCACCCCAAAATCACTCACCCATGTCTTTATGGACCTTGCTTTGTGAACTGGTACAAATGATTTGGTGGAGGGGGGATTATGGTGTGGGGTTGTTTTTCAGGGGTTGGCCTTGGCCCCTTATTTCCATGTAAGGGAACTCTTAAGGCGTCAGCATACCAAGACATTCTGGACAATTTCATGCTCCCAACTTTGTGGAAATAGTTTAGGGATGATCACTTCCTGTTCCAACATGACTGCACACCAATGCACAAAGCATAAAGACATGGATGAGCGAGTTTGGGGTGGAGGAACTTGACTGGCCTGCACATAGTCCCGACCTCAACACAATAGAACTCTTTTGGTATGAATTAGAGTGGAGACAGTGAGACAGATCTTCTCGTCCACATGAGTGCATAACCTCACAAATGCGTTTCTGGAAGGTGGTCAAACATTCCCATAGACACACTCCTAAACCTTGTGGACAGCCTTCCCAGAAGAGTTGAAGCCGTTATACAGTGGCGTAACTAGAACCTTCAGGGCCCCGATGCAAGAAACCAGGAAGGGCCCCCCCCCCCTGACCCCCAGATAGGGCTCTTTTCTCCGAGCCCGGTGGCGTTACAGGACACAGTCGCAAGTAGGCAGGTGCATATAAATGAACCGATTTCTCCAGTTCCCCTTGCTTTTTTCCCTCTCCCTCCCGCAGGCATTCAGCGGCTGCAGGAGGAAAATGGAGAGATCGATTCTTCTATGTCGGTGTTTCACAATCTTTTTCCAGTCAGGGCACCCTTGAAGTATACCCCTAGGTGAATGTGGCTACACTGCAACCCCCTTGCAACTGTGTGCATTGCATACAGTTGCAGCATAGTGATGATGTATTTAAGGGGTTAAAACAGGCAGTCAGGAAGCAACATGTTGCCTCTTTACCGGTGTGTCAAATGTCTCTGAAAAACGATCCAAGCATGGATCGCTTTTCGGAGGCATAGCATTTTTTTAAGATACTATGGACAAGCAAAAAAAATAAATAAACAAATAGGTTCTGATTGTACACAAATAGGGGACTCAAAATTTTTAGGGGGGCGCAAGCAAACGGAAAAATGCTTAAAAAAACATAATTTGCAGTGCAAATCAAAAGCTCTCACTGTGCCCATCAAATGCTGCCACTGTGCCCATCAAACGCCACCACTGTGCCCATCAAACGCCACCACTGTGCCCAGCAAATGCTGCCACTGTGCCCAAACTCTGCCACTGTGCCAAACGCTGCCACTGTTTCCATCAAATGCTGCTACTGTGCCAAAACGCTGCTACTGTGCCCATTTAAACACTGCACCATCAAATGCCGCCACGGTGCCCATCAAACTCTGCCACTGTGCCCATCAAACTCTGCCACTGTGCCCATCAAATGCCACCAGTGTGCCCAGAAAATACTGGTGTGCCCATTAAATGCTGCCAGTGTGCCATCAAATGCTGCAACTGTGGCATCGAATGCCACCACTGTGAATCCCCCCTCGCCCCGTCCGACTCTTACCCTGTCTCGTGGGGCTGCGGGTGGCTGCCAGGGTCCTCCACGCATTTCCTGCCGTCCTCATCTCCCGTCCTCTCCTCCTGATAAGTGTCCAATAGCCGCTCCTATTGTTTCAGCCAATCAGGTGATGGGTAACAGACCCGCACACCTGATTGGTGGAGAGGTGGTTCAGTGTTAGCAAAGTGAATATTAATTCGCCTTTCTAACACACCTGGGTGGACTGAGTGCCCAGCATGGCGCTCGCGGTTCATCTATTTTGAAGCCGATTAGAGACTATGGCTCTAATCAGGTGCTTCAACACCCCCCCTGTGATTCAGGCGCCCGAAAAGGAGCCGGACACCTAAATATGGGGGTGGCATCGGTGGCATAGAGGGAGTGACTGGGGAGAGGGATCGGCACACATGCGCCCTTATGGACGCACTGCCACTGATAAACACATGCACATACATGCACACTCACACACATACAGTACATACATACAGTACATATACACACACACAAACATACATACAGTACATACATATACACACACATACAGTACATACATATACACACACACAGTATATACATATATACACACACACACAGTATATACATATATACACACACACACACAGTATATACATACACACACACACACACACAGTATATACATATACACACACACAGTATATACATATACACACACACACAGTATATACATATACACACACACACAGTATATACATATATACACACACAGTATATACATATACACACACAGTATATACATATACACACATACAGTAGATAGTAAAAAAAAAAAAACGGGAGACATTTACCTTGGCACTTCCTGCCGGGTACTGCACTCTAGGGGGAGACCAAGAGCACAGCACACACTACTTTCACTTTTGACAAGCTCCTTCCCTGCACACTGTGCAGCTGACGATCGTGAAACTCATCTCAGCCGCCCCTGCTGCCGCTCCTCCTATCAAAGAGTATAGGGGGCCCTCAAGGGCCCCCTGCAGCAAGGGGCCCGGTCGCCATGGCGATCTTAGCACCCCTATAATTAAGCCACTGCCGTTATAGCTGCAAAGGGTGGGCCAACTCAATATTGAACCCTACAGACTGAGACGACATTGAAGGTCATGTGCGTGTAAAGGTAGGTGTCCCAATACTTTTGGTATTTTTTCAAATTTGGCTGTCTGTGAACGTAACGAAAACACATGGAACGAAACAAATTAATATTAAATATTAATATTATATAAGGATTTCTAATTATAGCTCTGGGCTGCCAGACTAGGATACAGCAATTGTGTTTTATTCATTGGAAGAAGGGGGTACTTTATTACAATGAATAATGTGACTGGTCACTGGATAGTGCGGATATGTGTACTATTGACTGGAGCATGACTTTTCACCACAGTGTAATAAATATGGATTGCTGGAACCCAAATCATTTTAAACTGAAATCTGTATGCCAAATCAATAACTATTATGACGTTATTGCAGTGGTTAAAGTCTGTTAGCATTAATTAATCCTTTATTACGTGTCCTCTATCAGTAGCTACCAGTTGTCTGATAAAGATAATATACCAGAGCGAGGTTACTACAGGAGAAATACCACTTGTGTCCATGTACACTTCACAAGAGAGTCATAAAAAAATAAAAAAAATAAAAAATAAACTTCCACTAAAGGCTAATTTACACTAGTGTTAGTCCTCTGAAGAGCGGTGCATGGTGGATCACTCTTCAGAGGGCATTTGACAGGGGTGAGGGATTAGCTCGGTAGCGGGTGTGTTTGACCCCCTGGATGGGTTCACTACACGCTGAACTATACAGAAAGGCAGTTGAGGATGGTTGAAAACAAAAGATATGGTTTATTCTTCCATATTTCTGGATACAAGTGCAAGCATCAAAATAGCATAAACAAAACATAACATAAAATAAACCCTTGCAACTTGGGGCGTCTACCTTCACCACACAGGAACCTATCTATGAAGTCTGGCACAACCTACTGCTGGGCAGACACTGCTGGTCATACAGCAGGAAAAGAATAGTCTTTTTGATTTTTATCACACAGAAAAATCAGCAACCACCTCACCTCTTCAGAAGTCTTTCTGACTGCTCTCCTTAACTCAAAAAGCCTCAGGATGCAGCAATCAGTAGTCATCCTTTGGATAACTTATAGAGACCTTAATTGCTTCATTTTAAACAGCTGAAGTTTTCCAACGCCCTAAACCTTTCTGGCTATTTCTGCAGCCGACACCTAATAGTAATTGGTAAATTGTCTAAACAAGGCAGAAATGTATCTCCCGTCTGTGACAACACCCACAGATTTACCTGACTTTCTGTCACACAGGCGATGAGAAAGTATTAAAGCAGAGGTCCACCCAAATTGTTTTTTCTAAAACCCAGCAGCGACAAATACTGTCGCTGCTGACTTTTAAAGAATGGACACTTACCTGTCCAGCATGCCTGCAATGTCGGCAGCCGATGCTGAGCAATCGCTCGTCTCTCGGCTGCCCCTGCCACCATCCTCGGTGAGGGAATCAGGAAGTGAATCATTGCAGCTTCACTGCCTGGTTCCCTACTAAGACCTCACTGGTCCCCGCTGTCTCCTGGGACCAGTATGTTTCCCAGAAGACAGCGGGGGGTGACACAAAGCAGTCTATTCCCAGAAGTGGGTGCAAATACCTGTATTATACAGGTATCTGCCCCCCTCCCCCCAAAAAGGTGCCAAATGTGACACTGGAGGGTTCCGAAAAGCGGAGGTTGACTTTTTGTGTGGACCTCCACTTTAATTCGCCTCCTTACTGAATATTTAACCCCTAAAAACCCATACTATTGCAGTTTCGGCCACATGCAGATGGAGGGATCACGTTAGCCTGCAATTGCCGACAGCCTTTTTAAACATGTTATTTATCTGGCTGTCTCTGGCTAAAGTTCCCACACAACAACAATTATGCTGCAAGCTCTGAATTTAGTTAGGACGTCTGATCTGCATATTTTCTCTGGTTAAAAGAATATGAAAGGACTGAAACAAATAGATCAACAGCCAGATAAAACTAAAACATTGGCTGCTTTGACCATTGTGACACCACATAGCTTAAATTAATTGTGGAACTGGGTTTCTGGAGTACTGGGAACATTCTTCTCTATAGCAAAATGAGGAATGCACATCAGTTCAAGACAGAAATGTTTGTAGATAACACAGGTACATAGGTGTGGGGCATCGGGTGTGCCTGGGCACACCCTAATCACCATGTGTGGTGCCAATTCCCCCTCTTGGCCAGGCCAGGCCAGGCTCCCCCCACCACCTGAGTTGCACCTCACCCCACAGTGCTTCTGGCTTCCCTCCCATCCTCCCCCACAGCTAACTATGCCTCAGGCCGGATTCACACCTATGTGAATTGGTTGCGGCTTAAACCGCATCCAATTCGCATAACATTATAAAATACATCGATTTCAATGAGGCTGGTTCACATATGTGGGTTGCATTCGCACTGCTGAAAAAACGTGTGCGTTTTCTAGATATTGCGGTGCGGCTCTGGTGCGAATTCAGGCCCATTATCTTCTATGAGCACGCATCTAATTCGCAGATGTGTTCATTTCTCTTCAGGATTTGTCTCATTCACCTCAATACTTCTTTTTCCCCCCTCCCTTTCATTTTCTGTGTCATTCATTATGATCGCAATTCGTAATTTTGATAAATTCGTAAATGTGAAAATAATAATAATAATAATAACAACTATTAAATTATAGGTATTTGAATTTCCTTTCAAATTTGGCTGTTTGTGAACGGAACGAAAACACATGGAACAGAACAAATTAATATTAAATAATAATTTAAAAAAAAGTTATTATTATTCTTTCTTTTCAAGGATTTTATTAGACTTTTTTTCCAAAGAATACAAGTTTATAGCAAACACTGCCAATGTGGCAAGTGTTAAAAAATGTTCAGTCATTGTACACACAGTCGGACTTTTGACCATGCAATAGTCTGCCGGAAGTCAGTCCGGAAGTCCGACGGAAACATAGAGAACAGGTCTGTCGGACTCTTTTTCTCAGAAAGTCCAACCGTGTGTACGAGGCATTTGGAGAACCGAAAACGTCTGGCTTGTGTAGCGCCTCTGTACTTTCAGTCCAGGTGCTATCTTAAATTTAGAGGGGGGGGGATGAGAGAGTTATGTAGCTCTCATCCATGTGAATTCAGGTGGCGGCAGTGGAGTCCAGGCCAGAGTGCCTTCTTGCCAGCCTTTTCCCTCGCGGGGCATGCTGGGGAGGGTACTTCTAGTTAGGCGCCATGTTGGGGGGCGCGGGAGTTCGAGGTTGGATCCGGGTGCGGCACCCACCTTTAGGGTGTGCACACATCACGGGCCCCGGCGATATGGCCTACCAGGCCAGGGCGCACGTGCTACACGTTGTCTTTGGTTACGGGACCAGGTTGGCCCGGAGCAACTAAAGCGGTGATGGGACCCAGTGACTTATTGGGTCCCCATCTTTTGAAAGAAGATCCCAAGTGAGTTGTGCTGTTCAGTGGGGAGTCAGTCTGAGGAAAGCCCGGAGGCAGGCAATCCAATAGGGTCTAGACGAACCATCGGGGATCAAGGTGACCGGACACTGGGAGTTTGTCTGATGGCAACCTGTCAGTCAGTGACCGAAAACCAAGAACTACCTGAGGGAGATTCAGGCAACTATTTTCATTGGGAAGGAATCGTTAAACTGCGTTCCAGAGCAAGGGCCTGTGGCAGAGGTTCCACTCCTATTTTCACTTGAGCCAAGTCTGTGGCAGAGACTTGTTCTCCTTCTCAAGGGTCCGAGTGATACTCTGGCTGCCAGTTCTGTGAGAGAGACTGTCCAGGTACACTATCCCCATTCCCACTGGAGTGGCGACGAAGCAAAGGTATCGTTGAAGCAGGACTGCTTCTACATGGTTAAGGCCTGAATCTGCAATTCTCCTTTCACCAATCTTTCTCTGTCTACTTCAAGTTAATCGTTTGCTGTGTTTGGCAAGAGAATAAAAGCACAGAAAATGACACCCTGCTGTTTGGACATTCCATCATTGCTCACATCATCACATCCCTAGACGCATCACAAAGGTAACACGCCATCCCAAATCTATCCAGCGGCTCCTGAGGGGGTAGTGCTACACTAGTAATCAACAATATCAAGGTAATGGAGTATTGTCATATGCAAAAATGAACAGGTGACAAACATATATTAGACGTTATATTACATCCACCTAAACAGGGGGGGGGGGGGGTTGCTTTGTTGTGAAGCACATATGTGCTTGGATTGCGAATAAATAAGTAAATAAAAAACACTGGAAAGGGAGAGCCCAGCCCTATGAGTATTGGATGTACCAACGATTATGTAAACTCAGAGGGCGTGAGGTACGTCTCATTATTTCCGTCTCTGGATATTATGTTTTAGGGAACATGTCCGGGGTCCAGCGCCTTTCTGGGAGTAGATTGTGAACTATCAACACGTAGCGACAAAGTTTTATTATAAATTTGTTACATTCCATTCATTTAGATATGGTATTCGTTACTTCTGCTAATTCGTAACATCGGATACATTTTCATTCGTTACGTTCACTACCGGCCAAATTTGAAAGGAAACGCCAATACATAGAATTTAATAGTTAGTAATAGTTATTATTTCAGAATTTCGATTTTTAATCATTTTTGAATTCACAAATATTCGGAAAAATGTGTTAAAAACAGATTTTCGTTAATTTGGATATTTCCATATTTGTCAAAATTTGTTAAAAAAACAAATTTGGAACAAAACCAATTGCATGTCTATTAGTTTTGTCCCCGGTGCAGGACATTTAGTAAACTATTATATGTGTAAGGCTCCATTCACATTTAGCGTTTTAGGATCTCTAAGTAATTGCTGCGACTTTGCCTGCAATTTTAAATCGCACTGCATTTGCAAAATGCACATTTGGGTGCAATTCATTTTCAATGGCACCTAAATGCAGTGCAGGTTTTGCAGCAATTATTGCACAAAGCTTGTCGCCCAAAAGAAGCACCTGCTCCTTTTTGGCCAAAAAACACTTTGTGCGTGTTGCAGTTCATCGCAATAATTGCAGCAAAACTGCACCGTGTTTTAGATGCCATGCATTTAGCGATTGCAATGTGATTTGAGATCGCGGGCAGAATCGCAGCAAGTTTGCTCAACATCCCAAAACATTAAATGTGAATGGAGCCTAAAGCTGTCAGAAAAAACCTGTCCCGATTCTCCCATCCATACATTCAGGGTTGTAGGGGGGAATCCTCCCCACTGTGTCTATGTAATCTGACAGCAGGGAGACTTCATCATCAGAATACACAGATAAGATTAAGCCCTGGTTCACACTGAGCTACGGGATTCGGGAGTGAATCCGTGCGAGTTCAGCTGAACTCGCACGATTTCACTCCCGCTGGCAGTCCCAATTTTGGCCGCGATTTAAGAGACATCTGTGCGGGTTTCTGCACAGATGTCAATGTAAATCGCGGCCCGAAATCTCAAATAGTAGTACAGGATCTACTTTATGAAATCAGTGCAGCAGATGCGGCGTCGCACCGATTAGGACGATGTCATTGCCGACAATTGCCGCCGATTTGAGATGGGATTTCACATGTGAAATCGCATCTCAAATCGAAGCAAATTGTACCAAGTGTGAACCTGGGCTAAGTGGAAATTTTCCAACAGCAGTTGATCGGTAGAGCAAATTCTGTTCAACCACAGTAGCCAAGCATGGATCGAAAATCAACCAGTCCTTGCAGAACCATCCAAATTTTAATCTATTCATGGCCAACGTAAGAAGCACTGTTGACCACAAAGTATTCATAAAAAAAACAATGCATCACACAGCCCAAATCCCAGTAATTACCATTTTGATCTGCGCAGGTTTGGTCCTTGGTGGGATTACATTTCCTGTTCCGTACAATGGAGTCTGATGAGTCCTCAGTGGCTGCCATGGTGTTTTACTGCAAAGATGTTAGAGAAGAAGACTCACTCATTAGTATGATCAATCGTCTTCTCCCCTTCCCCCAAACACCTAAGAGTTCTTTCAACTCAATTATCCAAATAACCTTTGGAGTTAAAGGGAACTTTGACCCATCTATACAAATTATCTTATTGCAAGAAAAACTAGCACTTATATATCTTTCTGACCTTCCAATCCATATCTAATCTGATTATTACTTAACTTATAGATATTTAACTTTCTACCCTGAAACCATGCTGACAAACTTAAGGGTAACATTTGACCTTAATCAGTTTGTTCACAATTGTTTAATAATTGCAGCAAATGCAGTTAAATTTGGGCGATTATTAGATAAGAAAAAGCAATAAAACTGACACACAGCCAACAACTGCAAGGTTAAAAAAAAGTCCACCTCTGACCTTTTTCAGAGGCCTTTCCCATACCTCCCAACTTCAGAATGAGGGACAATTGAGGGAGTGAGTGAGCTGCGACGCACGTAATGGCAAAATGTGGGTGTGGTCAAAGTCTTAATGGTGGGAGGGGCCTAATGGTTGTGGTTAAACAAAACCTAGCTATCTCACCAATGCCCCCAGCTTTTGCTAATGCCCTCAGTTCTCACCAATGCCACCCCCCAGCTCTCTCACCAATGCCCCCCAGATCTCTCACCAATACCCCCCAGATCTCTCACCAATTCCACCTTATCTCTTACTAATGCCCCCCCAGCTCCCTCACCAATTCCACCTTCTCTCTTACTAATGCCCCCCCCCAGCTCTCTCACCAATTTCCCCTTCTTTCTTAATAATGCCCCACAGCTCTCTCACCAATTTACCCCTCCTATCTTAATAATGCCCCCCCCCATTCTCTCAGCAATTTCCCCTACTTTCTTGCTAATGGCCACCCCAGCTCTCTCACAAATTCCCCCCTTCTCTCTTACTAATGCCCTCCCAGCTCTCTAACCATTTCCACCTTCTCTCTTACTAATGCCCCCCCCCCCCAGCTCTCTCACCAATTTCCCCTTCTTTCTTACTAATGCCCCACAGCTCTCTCACCAATTTCCCCCTCCTATCTTAATAATGCCCCCCCCCCCATTCTCTCAGCAATTTCCCCTACTTTCTTGCTAATGGCCACCCCAGCTCTCTCACAAATTCCCCCCTTCTCTCTTACTAATGCCCTCCCAGCTCTCTCACCAATTCCATCTTCTCTCTTACTAATGCCCTCCCAGCTCTCTGGCCTATTCCTTATCTTCTCTTACTAATGCCCCCCAGCTCTCTGACCTATTCCCCCCTCCTCTCTTACAAATCCCCCCCAGCTTTCTGACCAATTCTCCCCTCCTCTCTTACTAATGCCCCCCAGATCTCTGACCAATTCCCCCTCCTCTCTTACTAATGCCCCCTAGCTCTCTGACTAATTACCCCCCTCCTCTTACTAATGCCCCCCAGCTCTCTGACCAATTTCCCCTCCTCTTACTAATGCCCCCCAGCTCTCTGACCTATTCCCCCCTCCTCGCTTACTAATGCCCCCTAGCTCTCTGACCAATTCCCTGCCTCCTCTCTTACTAATGCCCCCCAGCTCTCTTACCTATTCCCTCCTCCTCTCTCACTAATGCCGCTCAGCTTTCTGACCTATTCCCCCCTCCTCTCTTACTAATGCCCCCAAGATTCCTGACCAATTCTCCTCCTCCTCTCTTACTAATGCTCCCCAGCTCTCTGACCAATTCCCCCTCTCTCTTACTAATGCCCCCCAGCTCTCTGACCTATTCCCCCCTTCTCTCTTACTAATGCCCCCAGCTCTCTGACCAATCATCCCCCCTCCTCTTACTAATGCCCCCCAGCTCTCTGACCAATTCCCCCTCCTCTTACTAATGCCCCCAGCTCTCTGACCTATTCCCCCCCCTCCTCTCTTACTAATGCCCCCCAGCTCTCTGACCTATTCTCCCCCTCCTCTCTAACCAATGTCCTCCTCCTCTCTTACTAATGCCCCCCCCCAGCTCTCTGACCAATTCCCCCTCTTACTAATCCCCCCAGATCTCTCACCAACTCTTCCCTTCTCTCTAGTGCCCCCCCCCCCCAGCTCTCAGAAATGCAGATTAATGTGAATCTTTGTGCTTTTTTAAGCACAGAGCTGCTGACAGCTCCAAGTGTCAGGACTGTAGCATGAAGCCAAGGAAGAGTTTCAAAGCACTTTGCTCGGCTCCATGCTACAGTCCTGACAGGCAGGGAAAGACACTTACGGCATCCCCAATGTGAGGGCAGCAATGGGGACAGTTGTGACACCATTACTCAGGGCACCCACCAGCAAGTGTGGGCCATGTCCCCCCTGAGTGCCTGGCGCTAACACACAGAAGCACGTGGAGTATGGCCTCAGTTAAAGCTAATAAATTATAATATCAATATGCCATCATCCAGAATACTTAAATCTAAAAAGATGGGACCAAGTGAGTATAGGGTGAGAGGCTGCTTGAAACCTACCAACCCACCAATAGTCACAGGTCAAGGGGTGTTGACTAGGATTTTACAGGCACTGATAACACAACCATATAATAATATAAAAAATATATACTTATTAACCTAAAAAAACTAAACATTGTTAAAAACATTTGGGACAGGCCCCACAATACAGAACAGCAATGTTGGTAACAAAACCCGTCATATATGTGTTGGGGTGGAGCAAGTCACAACCCCAACCGGTTTTGCGGTAGTACTACTTCTTCAGGAGGGTCTATAGAATACATAAAATGATATGCAAAGAAGACAAGCAATATTATACACAACATATAATAGAAATACAACAGCAATATTTTATTCATGCAAAGCAGTCAAATATCAGGAAAAGTTGAGTTGAGTCAGAATCAGGACAGTTGAGATGCGGGATCTGGGCCATTGGCAGATGGGATCAGGGCTCCTGAGAGCCGTGATGGGGACCGCAGACAGCCGTGGTGGGGGGGGGGGGGGCGTTGAGAGGTGGTGGGAGATCGGGAGCCGAAGTGGGGGCAGAGCTGAGAGGTGGCCTGCAAATGATGTTATCGGTTGCTGGGATGCCAGCGGTCCTAACAACCAGTGACTGCATTGAGGAGGGGGGAGAGCAGGGGGGAAAGCAGAGATTGCCGGACAGATATTCTCTCAAAAATCCTTACTTGGTGCTGTGTGTGAGAACACACATTGCACACATTGAGGATAGCACTATGGAGTGGAGCCCCAGCCCTGGTTTCTGGGACTCCAGCCCTGATCCGCAGGACCGTGGGACCCCAGGACCTACTTTAAATCACTGGCCCGGCGCACGTAAGCCGCCCCTTTTCGAGGGGACGGCTTATTCTTGACCTGGCTGTCACACAATTTCTTAGTGTAGACAGCCCTTGGGTCTATATTTGCGCCTTGAAGGAGATGTAAATGACACATTTTTTGTCCTCTCCACTCATTCCCTGGACCTCACTGCTGGCCCACTATCCCTAATTAGATATGTGTGGTCTTTTTACATTAATGCATATCCCTTATACATTTTTACTTTTTACAAAATTATCATATTGTAGTCCAATTAGCCTTTACCTTGTAGCCCTTCTATGGGCGTCTATTTATAGGCATAACATAACCCTTTTAGTTTTTTTCAATTCCTTTTTTCATTTCTCCTCTATAAACCTTTTTTGGCCCCTTCTTCTGTTGGTGCATTTAGGCAGCGGTGACCCCATATGCAGCTTACTAGCACTGTCATGCGCCTAATACAAGGTTTTTGAATTTTACCCCTTTCTTTTTATTTACAGCCAGCCATGCCTTGGCGTGACTTTTGATATCATGTTATCTTTGTTTCTTTGGTTCATTAATATAGTCCCATAAGGCGTTGCTACAGACGCTGTGTTGGCCCCGCCCACCACGCAGATGATCTGCGTGGTGTGTTGTCGGGGCTCACGCTATGACGCTGGGCAGTGGTGATTACGCTCCCTGCTTTTGCCCTTAATCAGTTTTTTATGACGCGATCAGCATCATTGAATCTTTCTTTCTGGGTCCCCGGGCGGCGGTGACTACACTCTCCACTTCCGCCCTGATGTCCTATGACTGCTGTTACACCAGCCCCGCCTACCACGCAGATGATCTGCGTTGTGAGCTGACGGGGCTTATGCCCTGACTTTGGTCTTTTTCTGGGCGGCGGTGTTTACATCTCTCACTTCCGCCCTCACTCCTCGTTTTCCTACGACGCGATCCGCGTCATCACATTTTCATCTGCGGATGTCCGGGCGGCGGTGATTATACACCCTACTTCCGCCCTGACTCTATGCCCTTACATGACGCGATCTGCATCATGGACTTTGATTCACGGACCTATTGTGTGACGCCACGTCACTAAATTATGCCTACCTTTTACACCTGTCTACCGTCCCACTATATTTAAACGTCCTCCTTTCCCTACAAGCCTGACATGGCAGAAGGCTTGCTACGCTGCTCCTGTTTACATCTTCATGTGAGTACCCAGGTCTAATTAATGTGCTTTCTTGGCCCCAATTACGGCTATCCTTTCTGATTACTTTCTGTATTATTATATACAGATTTTTAGTGCCTATGCCCGCCCGCAACTTTTAAGGCTTGACTACTATCTGCACTCCTTAAATTTTGGTATGTGCTTTTTGATAATCTTTTGTTTGTTTGTTTTTCTTGTGTTTCTGTTATTATAGCCAATCACAAGATACTCATATATAAATAGTTTTTCATATACTGTCCCATATTTATAGGACAGTATATTGTTTTGTGACAATTTTTGGTCCAGGTGGCCGAGTGAAACGCAGCACCCAGGTCTTCCTATTCCTTTCCATCTTGGAAATCTCCACGCCATGGTTGATACACCCCCCCCAATGATCTGCAACCTGAAAAGCATCTTGATTGGTATGGATTTGAATTATTGTATTTGTATATGTATTTTGCCTCCTGTCTATGTATATTTCTTTTCTTATTATGTATTTTTTTGCATAAATTTACTAGATCCCATACAGAACTTCGGCCCCTGAAGAAGGGAACACCCGAAACGCGTAGGGCCTGGTACTTACCACGTGGATCATTTATAAGTTGTATATTCATTGTTTCTTTTAACTTTTGTGTTTTTTGATACCTTGTTATTTATAAATAAAATCATATATTTTGTAAAAAACATTATAAATTCTCGTTGCCTTCAAAGCCCCACTTCGGGGGATTCCTCGAATTCTTTTTCCTTGTCTACCAGGGGTGGTGGCAACATATTTAAGATCATATACCGAAGATGTTCCCCTTATATACTTGTATTTAGGGTAGTAGATACCCATGAAAGTGGCTAAACCCCTCTTTCTTTTCCCCCCCTTTACATCTTTGACTGATCTTTCCAAATATTACTCTTCTGTGGGTTTCCACTATAGTATAAGAATAATAACTTTTGGTTTTCTTTTGTCTTTATATATTTTTTTACTTTTTTAGCCTAGGAGGTCTTCAGTCCAATTCAAATTCTTTTTACATATCATCATGTTTCAAGGTAAAGAATGGGATGAGCTTATGCAGGGCTATTCTGCCAGTCACCACAAGGGGGAGGCCGTACAATCAGAGCTTTCATCCTTGTGTAGCCAACTCGGCAGACTTGTTGAGAAAAAAGCAGCTCTCTTTTGGCATGTTAACAGCTTTGAAAAATACTTGCGTGAAGACATTAATCCATACGGTCTTCGAATTCAGATTTTCCCGTTATTAGACAATGTTAACTTAGACTTTCGAAAAAAATGGGAGGAGAATCTTCAAATCTGTACAGCCAACATGATGAGGCTCTTGATAGATGAATATAAAATTAGATCAGGACAAGTTGAAAAGGATATAGACGAGATTTATATCAAACTTTTACCTTTCCTAGCACTCCCGGCTTTTAAAGACCATGAGACAAAAATTAAGGGACGACTTGACGTGGTAATAGCAGAGACTCTGCATAAGAAAGAAAACAAGTTCTGGAGAGACAAACGTTCCTTCCAAGAAGGAAACGCCTATAAATGGCAGGCAGCTTACTCCACTTCACAAAAATCCTTTAAAGGAACCTCGTCATCTGCCCCCAAAAAGGGCTATAAGGCCCAATCTAATGTTCCAACCAATGCACCCCCACAAAACTCTTCTAGAAATCGAAACTTTAAACCCAAACGACCTTTGTCAGGTGATGATGACAACGTTACCAAGAAACGCATTGTACAACCATCAGGACCAACTAATATTCCAACTGGCCCTGACAGACACAGATTACCTAGTAACACCCCAGTACAACCAACTGAATTGTTTTCTGTTTTCACCACTGCTCACCAATTAAACACCCAAGCCATTAATGAAGGGTTAAGGCCCACAATTAAAGAGACTAATGATATGGGATTTTTTCCCTAGGTCGTTCACACACTTCAGGGAACATAGATCATACCTTGCAATTGGACAGAATATCTGACAGCATGTCGGGTCTTGACATTATAAACCTTTCAAATTACGAACTCTCGGCAGATGAGAGGACCTTACTTACTAAAGGCCTAACCTTCTGTCCAGAGGCTAACCCAGATACCTTTGAAATCATAAAAGATATTCATCTGTTCGCTAGAAAGTTACTACTTAAAAGTTTATACTCTAAACCAAAAATTGAAACTTCCAAGTTATCTGCATTACAGCATAATGCAGATATCGACTTACTTCTATCACTTTGCGATGAAGCAGATTCTTCAGATTTCAATGAAATATTGGACCTGGATGATCTGCCTGTCGAGCCCATAACAACGGGCATGCCTGACAAACCAGCTGCCGCTTTAAAAAACAAGTCGGACAAATTTCCATCTTTACAGATTAACCCTAACCTAGCAGCCTTTGTAGCACTTACTACAGCTGAAATAAAAAAGCTACATAAACCACGTAAGATTAATCCGCAACCTCACCAATTCAGTGAGGCCCTAAATAAATTAAAAGATTGTCACTCCCTTACCATCAAGCCCTCTGATAAAGGGGGCAACATTGTCATCCAGACCAATGACCAATATAGATCTATGTGCTTAAAAATCCTTTCAAATAACGACTGGTATGCACCGATCTCAAAATCTACCATCTGCAAATTTGAAACTGAGTTTTATGCTCTAGTAGACGGAGCATTCTCTCAAGGTGTAGTGAACCAAGATACCTGGGAATTTATCCGTACTAAATATCCCAAAATACCTACCTTTTATTGTCTGCCCAAGGTCCATAAAGACCTCTTAGACCCTCCAGGGCGACCTATAGTGTCAGGCAATGGTGCCTTAACAGAGAATCTCAGTATTTTTGTTGACTCATATTTAAAACCTTTTGTAACGCATCTTTCATCATATATCAAAGATACTATTCATCTCTTACAGAGAATTGAATCTCTCACGGTTTCTCCGGGAGCATTGCTAGTGGCCATTGATGTGGAAGCTCTCTATAGTTCCATTACACACCTCAGGTTTAGCTGCAATTAGAGATGCTATTCTTCCCATCTTTCACACTGACCGAAGGCTTGGCGAATTTATCATTATGGCCTTGGAATTTATACTTTATCATGGTATTTTTTCCTTTGAAGGCTCCTACTTCCTCCAGGTGCAGGGGGTTGCGATGGGGACTTCGTGTGCCCCATCGTATGCCAACCTGTACCTGGGGGAGTGGGAGAGATCATTTTTGACTAGCACTACTGTCCAGCCTTTTGTTCATTTGGTCACTGCATGGTTTCGTTACATAGACGATATCCTTATGATTTGGGATGGATCGACTGATGACCTCAAGTCATTCATGTCGATTATGAACTCCAACGATTTAAATTTGAAGTTCACGGTGACATCTAGTGATACACAAATCACTTTCTTGGATGTAACCTTATCCAAGAATTTAGATGGATCCCTAGCTACAGGTCTCTTTAGGAAACCAACAGCAGGCAATACGGTTTTACATGCCACCAGCGCCCATCCCACACCATTGATTAAATCAATACCCTATAGTCAATACCTGCGTCTGAAACGCAACTGCTCTTCCCAGGAAGTATTCCTACTAGAGGCAGCAGCCCTTAGGGATAGACTTCGACAAAGAGGCTATTCCAAAAAATGTCTCAAAAGATCGTTCCAACGGGCCAATGGACATTCCAGGCAGTCCCTGCTTAGCCAACCTAAAAAACCTGAAAAATCTAGTACTAAGAACGATGTTACGAGAATAATTACCAAATACCATTCTCAACATCAAAAAATGAGAGAGATCTTTAAAAGATTTTGGCATCTGTTGTCCATTGATCCTAATGTAGGACCATTCGTCCCAAAGGAGCCCGCGATCACATATCATCGGGCCTGCTCCCTTGGAGACCAGCTAGTTAACAGCGAATTCAAAGGGACCTTTAGAAAGGACCCCTGCAAAAGGAAGGGCACTTATACATGCGGAGGATGTTCTATTTGTCGCTATATTAATATAGATCAGAGAACCATTCTACCCAACGGACGACTACACAGACCGAGACACTTTGCCAACTGCAAAACTCTCGGTGTGGTGTATTTGTTAACTTGCAATTGTGGTATGTTTTACGTTGGCAAAACCAAACTGCCCTTTTTCAAACGGGCTTCCCGACATCTACATGCTATGCGCACTGCCAATCCAGATCTACCACTAGGGCGCCACATCCTGCTACATCATGATGGTCATTTTCCTGGGGTTAAATTCCTGATTCTAGATAGGGTGCATCCCAACCCTAGAGGTGGAGACTGGAATAAAATCCTACTGCAGCATGAGACCCGTTGGATTGCTGACCTTGAAGCCAGCCTTCCTCCGGGCCTCAACGAACAGATAAGCTTCAGGCCCTTCTTGGAGGGTTTCTCCTCTGGTGGATGGGAGGGGGATTGAGGTGTAGTTTGCATCTACTTTCTATTATGAATGTCTTACATTTTCTCCCATCTACCTATATATGTAGTAAACATGTATATTGTATTGTATGTGTTTTTGATATATTTGATATATAATTATCATTGTGTCGTCCCTGTTCAATCAATCTTTTGTATTTACCTTTGCCTGTGCATTTCATTGCTGGTTTTTCTCCCTAGGCGTGGATCTGATTACTGGAGCTTCTGTGTTCACTTGGCCCGGCGCACGTAAGCCGCCCCTTTTCGAGGGGACGGCTTATTCTTGACCTGGCTGTCACACAATTTCTTAGTGTAGACAGCCCTTGGGTCTATATTTGCGCCGTGAAGGAGATGTAAATGACACATTTTTTGTCCTCTCCACTCCTTCCCTGGACCTCACTGCTGGCCCACTATCCCTAATTAGATATGTGTGGTCTTTTTACATTAATGCATATCCCTTATACATTTTTACTTTTTACAAAATTATCATATTGTAGTCCAATTAGCCTTTACCTTGTAGCCCTTCTATGGGCGTCTATTTATAGGCATAACATAACCCTTTTAGTTTTTTCAATTCCTTTTTTCATTTCTCCTCTATAAACCTTTTTTGGCCCCTTCTTCTGCATTTAGGCAGCGGTGACCCCATATGCAGCTTACTAGCACTGTCATGCGCCTAATACAAGGTTTTTGAATTTTACCCCTTTCTTTTTATTTACAGCCAGCCATGCCTTGGCGTGACTTTTGATATCATGTTATCTTTGTTTCTTTGGTTCATTAATATAGTCCCATAAGGCGTTGCTACGGACGCTGTGTTGGCCCCGCCCACCACGCAGATGATCTGCATGGTGTGTTGTCGGGGCTCACGCTATGACGCTGGGCAGTGGTGATTACGCTCCCTGCTTTTGCCCTTAATCAGTTTTTTATGACGCGATCAGCGTCATTGAATCTTTCTTTCTGGGTCCCCGGGCGGCGGTGACTACACTCTCCACTTCCGCCCTGATGTCCTATGACTGCTGTTACACCAGCCCCGCCTACCACGCAGATGATCTGCGTGGTGAGCTGACGGGGCTTATGCCCTGACTTTGGTCTTTTTCTGGGCGGCGGTGTTAACATCTCTCACTTCCGCCCTCACTCCTCGTTTTCCTACGACGCGATCCGCGTCATCACATTTTCATCTGCGGATGTCCGGGCGGCGGTGATTATACACCCTACTTCCGCCCTGACTCTATGCCCTTACATGACGCGATCTGCATCATGGACTTTGATTCACGGACCAATTGTGTGACGCCACGTCACTAAATTATGCCTACCTTTTACACCTGTCTACCGTCCCACTATATTTAAACGTCCTCCTTTCCCTACAAGCCTGACATGGCAGAAGGCTTGCTACGCTGCTCCTGTTTACATCTTCATGTGAGTACCCAGGTCTAATTAATGTGCTTTCTTGGCCCCAATTACGGCTATCCTTTCTGATTACTTTCTGTATTATTATATACAGATTTTTAGTGCCTATGCCCGCCCGCAACTTTTAAGGCTTGACTACTATCTGCACTCCTTAAATTTTGGTATGTGCTTTTTGATAATCTTTTGTTTGTTTGTTTTTCTTGTGTTTATGTTATTATAGCCAATCACAAGATACTCATATATAAATAGTTTTTCATATACTGTCCCATATTTATAGGACAGTATATTGTTTTGTGACAATTTTTGGTCCAGGTGGCCGAGTGAAACGCAGCACCCAGGTCTTCCTATTCCTTTCCATCTTGGAAATCTCCACGCCATGGTTGATACACCCCCCCAATGATCTGCAACTTGAAAAGCATCTTGATTGGTATGGATTTGAATTATTGTATTTGTATATGTATTTTGCCTCCTGTCTATGTATATTTCTTTTCTTATTATGTATTTTTTTGCATAAATTTACTAGATCCCATACAGAACTTCGGCCCCTGAAGAAGGGAACACCCGAAACGCGTAGGGCCTGGTACTTACCACGTGGATCATTTATAAGTTGTATATTCATTGTTTCTTTTAACTTTTGTGTTTTTTGATACCTTGTTATTTATAAATAAAATCATATATTTTGTATAAAACATTATAAATTCTCATTGCCTTCAAAGCCCCACTTCGGGGGATTCCTCGAATTCTTTTTACTTTAAATCACTGGACGGTTAGGAGTAGTGCTTTCCTATAGTCTATGGCCCGATGTAAAGGGGCTGTAAAGCCAGTTTTTTTATCTTTTCTGAATTAAGATAAAAAGCCTTCTGTGGGCAGCTGCCCCCCCCCCCCCCAACACTTACCATCTCTGTCCAGCAATGTCCACAAGTGTCTCAGCCGTCCAAGATTCTCCTTCCTGATTGGCTGAAACACAGCAGTACTACTACTTAAAACCTGGCCTGTTAGTCGGTCCTTAGGACAGGAGTTGAGAACCACTGCTGTAGACTGATCCCTGGCAGATATGTTTCCCAAAGAGTCCAGTGAAGTATGAGACTTGCCAAAAATGTAAGCCCCTTTCACACGGCGCCTCCGTTTGGCGGACTCCGCTTGTTCAGTGGGGGATCGCACCACTGATCCCCACTGAGCAGGCGGACTAAAGATCAATCTCCGCTCACTGTGCAGAGCGGAGACGGACCCAGTCCCGCTCTCCTCTATGGGAAAATCAGGTGAAAACAGACTGCCTGTCCGTTTTTATCCAATCTGCCAGACGGATTGAAAATTGGACCACCATCTTTCTGCATTTGGTTGACAGGATTGGATCAGATAGTGGCGGATGTCAGCAGACATGTCACCGCTGACATCTGTTGCTCCATATGGGAGACTGCAATGTCCAATCAGGTCTGCCTAAAAAACAGGAGGATTGGACAGCCCATGTGAAATAGGCTTCAGGCGTTTGGAGAGCCAGGGCTGGATTTTTCCCACAAGGCCACCGAGGCCAGGCCTTAAGGCTGCAGTGGGTGAAGGGTGGCGCTGCTCCTGGGGTGACTTCTCGGCTTTTGTGGCCGCCCCGCACTAAAATACCCCCCCCCCCGTGGGCGGCGGCACTGCTTCTTATTTAGTAGCATAGCGTGGGGGGGCAGGGTGTACCCTGGCCCCGGGCTCGACATTTAGGGGGGTGACATTCCGTGCCTCCTCCTAATTTTAATTTCCTGTATCACCAATCTCCGGCCACCATGTTTAGTGTCCGGTGCCCTGTGATTGGGCATATGGGGGTCATGTGGGGCTGAGCTGGAAGTCCCGCCTCCGCACATGACCGCATGTGTGGCGCTGTGTAGAGCGGAGCTCGGTGGAGATGGGAGCATGGAGGGAGGTGCAGCGTCTGACACCATGGAGCGGGCTGCGGGTGGATGGTGCTGGTGGGGAGGGGAGTCAGACTCCGAAGCAGTTCTTCACATCCAGTGCTGGGGTTCTGTCTGTCTTGAGGAGAGTCCTGGAGTCTGGAGAAGAGCAGACAGAGGTAAGGAGGACTGGGGGGAGGGGGGTTTGAATAGTGCAAGTAGTGCAGGAAGTAGGCCTCCTACTGTAGGAGTTAGGTGGGTCTGTGTAGTAGGTCAGTGTAGGTGTAAGGTCGTGGGTCAGTGTAGGTGTTAGGGGTTAGTATTGGTGTCGGGGGTCAGTGTATGTGTCAGGTAGGTGTCGGGGGTCAGTGTATGTGTCAGGTAGGTGTCCTCTCTCAATCTCTCTCTCTCTCAGTTCGGTATGAAGGTATGGTGGAACTAGAAGTGAACACACAACCTGATCAGCATACAGTTCTAACCACACTATTTACAATAAGAACATATATATAACCGTGTCACATACCTATTTTTAGCCCCTGGCTTCCATAAAACACAATTTTGGCCTTGTGTCTGTTCTGCTCTGCTCTCTGTCTCCATGTGGCTCTCTGCCTCTGTGGTGGAATGAATAATCTAGCAGCACATGGAGTATTAGGAACCTCCCAGACAGAAATGGATGCAAAGGAGGCTGTGATAGGTCAAGACTCTGTTCAATGTGAGATTAGCTGTGATTGGGCCAAGGCTTCTGATGAGTCACAAAAGCTTAACTCTATGCTTTCTGGCATGAAGTCAACTGTGAATAACTTTGCTTTTGTCTCTCACATATAAACATGTGCACCACACTAGGTTCTCAGCAGGCTTAGCTGTATATACATGTAGGTTATATTAGCTACCTAGGACAGGTTCTAGCTGGTCAGCTACATGCAGCGCTATGTGGTTAAAACCATGTGTGAAATAAATGTTAAACCTTGAAATGTAAACAAATGATATGTGAAAAATTCATATATTAAAAAGAAAACAAATGCAGAGTCCAAAAAGAATACCACGTAGTTCGAGAATAGTTAATTCCAAAATCAAATCCATGAAGGGTTAACTCCCAAAAGTGAAAGTGAAGATGAAGTTTGGTGAATAATAAGTCCAAAAATAAAACAGGGTATTGCCAGCGATATAGTGAGTGATACAAATCTTCCCAAGAGCAGCGTGATTTTTGGCACTTATTATTCACCAAACTTTTATCTTCACTTTCTTGGCAAGCAATTTGTATTTTTTTGGGAGTTAACCCTTCACAGATTTGCTTTTGGAATTAACTCTTTACTGACTATGTTGTGTTCTTTTTGGACTATGCATTTGTTTTCTTTTAAATTTTTCAAATATGTGTTTTTCACATATTTGTTTACATTTCAAGGTTTAACATTTATTTCACACATGGTTTTAACCACATAGCGCTGCACTCTTTCCATTTTTTACTGTAGCGCCCCCTTACTTTCAGTACGGGCACTATGCTAAAGTTAGTGGGTGAATGGGAGAGTTATTTTGCTCCCATTCATAATTTGTTAAATTACAGGTTGCTGTTATTCCAGAACTGTCCTGTGGGTCAGTCTGCGTTCCAGGGGTGCGATCCCACCCCTGGGCAACAGTTCGCGCTAGAGGGGTTCTGGCGGAGCCACTTTTCCCCAGCAGCCAATTAGAGGAGTTTTCTCTTGCTGGGCATGCTGGGGAGGGGTATATCTGTAACAGGCGCCATGATTCTGGGTCTCTCTCTCTCTTTTTTGGCGCGGGGTCCACGTCCCGGGTGCGGCATCCACCTTCAGGGTGCGCGCATCCACGGACCCGGTCCGCATGGCCCGCCTGGCCGGAGCTGCCTGCTCCATGGAGATTCATCCAGATGTTGCAAGGGGCCCCAGTGACTTACTGGGTCCCCACCCTTACTAAGAAGATCCCAGGCTGTATGCCGTTCGGTGGGGGATCGGCTTGAGGAGAACCCGGAGGCAGGTTATCCAAAAGGGCTTGAACAAACCATCGGGGATCTGGTCACCAGGATTCGACAGGTACATGACAGCTGTCAACCAGTGACCACTTTTATTGCATTACTGGAAGGATTTGCTCAATCCAAATTGTTCTCTTGTGTACTGAAGTACTAAGCCTGTGGCAGAGGCCCGAGCCAGCCCTGTAACAGAGGCCTGTTCCTCCCAGCAACTTAAAAGTGACACTTCAGCTGCCAGGCTTGTGACAAAGGTCTGTCCGGGGGCACTTCACCCACTCTGGCTAGAGTGGCGATGAACTATATCTACTACTACTGAGAGCAGGACTGCTCTACTTCTTATCTAGGCCTGATACCGCAAAGTTCTTTATTGCTTCATCAACCTCTCCTATCCTACCTCCTGTTGATGTTGGCCGTGTTGGGCCTTGGAATAAAGCATTTGAAAAACCCACTTGGTGACTGGACATTCGCTCACTGCTACTACTCACTGCTACTACCCCTAGACACACTACAAGGTAACTTAATACGCCAATCCCAAAACAACCAGCGGCTCCTGAATGGGGTAGCGCTACATTACCATCTATCCTAAGTTTTTTGTACTGAACTTAAGTGCCATTTGCTTTCTTATACACTTTATCATCATTTTCTTTTATTATCTTCTTAAATTAGAGCACTGTTAGCCTAATGCCGCGTACACACGATCATTTTTTGTGATGAAGAAAAACAACGTTTTATCTCATGAAAAAAAAACAACGTTTTTCAAACTTCATTTTCCAAAACGACATTGCGTACACACCATCGTTTTTCCAAAAATCTCTAGCAGTGCGCGGTGATGTCCATCACGTACGACGGGACTATAAAGGGTAATTTCCATGCGGAAGACAGCCTCTTTTGCTGATATCGTGTTGCTGCGTGTTAGTAAAAGTTTGGTGAGAGCCGATTTGCGCTTTTCAGTCTTCGTGCTTTAAAAAACGTTTTCTGTCTTACAGTTTGTGCTTTTGGGTTCGTATCTGTGTTACAGTGCTTGTTTTCAGATCGTATCTGTTTTGGCAGTTCGTTCTTCTTTGCACGTTCCTGTTTTGCAGGTCGTTCTTCAGAGGCCTTTCTGTTCTTCAGTGCGTTTTTTTTAGTCCGATCTGATTTGACGACCGTTTTCTAGCCATGTTGCGGGTATGTTCTCGTCGCCGAGATCGTGCTGTGCATCTTGTTAGGATGTGTGCTGCATCCCGGCTCCGGTCCTTGAGGAGGGTGAGAAGGACTTTGTGGGCCAAGGACTGGTTTATTCGCAGGGACCAGTTCTCTCATATGCCTCTGCTGCGGGAGATCCAAGAAAATAACTCTGATGATTTCAGGAATTTTCTTCGGATGTCTGACCCCGTATTCCAGCAGCTTTTGGCTATGGTGTCGCCTTATATCACCAGGCAGGACACTGTTATGCGGGAAGCCATCACTGCTGAGCAGCGGCTAGTTGCTACCTTGCGGTACCTGGCAACAGGGAGAAGTCTTCAGGACTTGAAGTTCTCTACGGGCATCTCCCCCCAGGCTCTGGGCCTCATAATCCCGAAGACCTGTTCTACCATAATCCAGGTTTTGCAGAAGGACTATATTAAGGTAAGTGGTGTCCTTTAAATGCACAAACTATGTTATTATTTTTCTCTTTTTTTTAATGGACAAGCCCACCTAGCCTAGTCCCTATATCTCCCTTGATTTTTGACCTCTATTGTAGTGCTGTATTTTTTGTCTCTATATCCCCCTTGATTTTTGTCCTCTATTGTAGTGCTGTATTTTTTGTCCCTATATCCCCCTTGATTTTTGTCCTCTATTGTAGTGCTGTATTTTTTGTCCCTCTATCCCCCTTGATTTTTGTCCTCTATTGTAGTGCTGTATTTTTTGTCCCTATATCCCCCTTGATTTTTGTCCTCTATTGTAGTGCTGTGTTTTTTGTCCCTATATCCCCCTTGATTGTTGTCCTCTATTGTAGTGCACACCCAACCCAACCTCCCCCCCCCCCCCCAAATGTTTTTGAATTCCCCTATTTTAGAAAATGATGTTTTGTTTTTTTTAGAGGTCACAAACACATCTTGGGCCCCCCCTCACCCTATTTTGTTTTTGTTTTGTGACCATCAGAGGGTGTGATTAATCTGCGACCATCCCAGCCGGAGATCCAACGATATTTCCCCAGCGGCGATCAGATATCGCGAGAGTGGGTCTAGTGACACAGAGACGCGCGGGGGCGCATTGGAGCGAGTATCCTCTCTCTCCACAACAGCGTCACTGGTAAAGCTGCGCTCAGCTCCCAAGATGCAGCCCTCTCTATGCGGTGGAGAGCAGGGGGGGTACTCGTTGTGGGGGGGGGGGGGGGTGGGGTTCGGAGAGGAGGAATTTGGAGCGAGGTCTGCCACCTCTGGCTCCTCAAACCATGGGCACCTTTGGAGGGTTGTCTTTGGGGGCGCTGAGGGTGGTCTGAATGAAGGAACAGGGAAGGCAGCATAAGTAGAGCTGAAAGTTGCCTCCTCTAGAATAGGCTGGCGCACAATATGTACTTAGAGTGTGTAATCATAGCGCAGAATAGGCTGGCATTTAAGAAAGGGGACTCTGCAGTGGGTGGTTCTATAGTAGTTATACTGGTTGTTTTCTTCTCTCACTCCTATAAAAGTTGACCATTTGGACCCTATTGGAATCCTAGATGTACTTTTTCCCTACCCTGTCCCGCTCGGGACTACAGGGACCGAGATAGGGGAATAAGGGGGAGAAAATTAGCTGAGAAGAAGTGAGAGGGAGAAGGGTAGTGAGGGGAAAAAAAAAATGTGGGCCTGAACGGGGGCGTGAATAGGAGAGAGAGAAGACAACAAGTAGTCTCTGGGAGAGGCAGAGATTGAACTGGAGTCGGGGGGGGGGGGGTAGAAGGAGACGGGGTGGGAGCCACCTGACCGGTCTTGTTACTTCCCCTATAGTAGGCATACACCCACGGTGGTGATTGGAGAAAGGATCCAGTCCAGGGTGTTGTTTTTCCCGTTAGGGACATAGAAGGGGGGAGGGGGATAGATTAAGGGAGGGAGGGGGGTGGTTGGGGTTTTTTTTTTTTTTTTCTCTCTCTCTCTCTTTTTTTTTTTCTAGCTCTCTCTCCCCGTTTTTTCTACCTACCAGACTCCTACCTGAATCTGGAGATGGAGGCATTAAAAGTAACTTCATTGAATGCCAAAGGATTAAATATTCCAGAAAAGCGCAGGATGATGCTGAAAGACCTAAGGAATTGGGGGACAGACGTAGCATACGTGCAAGAGACCCACTTCAGGGCAGGGGACCTACCATTTTTACAGAATAGATTCTTCCCATGCATATACCATGCGATGAATCAGGAGGCAAAGTCTAAGGGAGTTTCTATTCTGATCTCCAACCGAGTGGCCTGGAGGCTACAAGATAAATATCTAGATCCCAATGGTAGGTTCCTTTTCCTGAAAGGGAATATAGGAGACGTCAAAGTGACTCTGGCTACTATGTATGTACCAAACACTAATCAGGATGTATTTATTAGAAGAGCCCTAAAAGAGCTAAGAGATTTTGCAGAGGGTAAATTAATATTGGGGGGCGACTTTAACATCACGCTTGATCCTAGACTAGACACATCCTCGGGGACATCATCAATCCCAGGGAATACTAGAAGGGGGATAATAAGGAAACTACACGATGTGCAGCTAGTAGACGCCTGGAGGATATTACACCCAGATGAAAAAGATTATACCTTTTTCTCAAACCCGCACCAGAAATACTCCCGAATTGATCTTTTCCTGATTCCCCACTATTTGATTACAGCAGTTAAGGATATAACAATTGGAAACATAACGTGGTCAGATCATGCCCCGATTAGTCTGTGTCTCTCCCTCTCCAGTGCAGTATTCACTCAAGATAGATACTGGCGGATGAATGAAAGTTTGCTGCATAATCCAGAGGTTAAAAAGGATGTGACAAAGGAGATTGAGGCATACTTTCAGGTCAATGACACGCCAGGGAGTGATCCAGGAATGGTGTGGGAGGCACACAAGACAGTCATCAGGGGCATCTTGATAAAACATGGATCATACTTGAAAAAAAAACGGGAGAAACAGATCAGGGAAATATTACTGGAGATCCAGAGACTGGAACTCCAACATAAAAAAATACAACTACCTACAGTAGGAAGGGAATTAGGTCAATTAAGAAGACAGTTCTCAGAGATTATGCGATTTAAAGCCAAAGCCACTATACAAAGAGGTAAAAAGGTGAATTATGAGCTGGGGGATAAATGCAGTAAATTATTGGCAGGGAAACTGAAGGAAAAGAACAGGGCAACTTATGTACCGCAAATCAAAGGAAAAGAGGGACAGTTAGTAAAAAAAACAGGAGAAATAGCCCAGATATTCGGGGATTTTTATTCCTCATTATATAACCTGCCTCCAGCAGACAATACAAAGGGGGGATAAAAGAATACCTCTCCGATGCAGGAATGCCTAGACTGCCACCCCAGCCCGGGAGAGTGTTTAGAGAGTCCTATCACGCGGTGGAGGTTGAGGAAACCCTTAAAAAGGTAAAATCCGGGAAATCCCCAGGGCCTGACGGTTTCCCAATAAGTTATTATAAAGAATTCCCCACGATTCTATAAGGAAAGATGTCAAAATTTTACAATGAGTTGGGCTGTGCTGCGGCATTCCCTCCGGATGCACTTTTAGCCCATATCACCGTGATTCCTAAAGACGGGAAGGATCCGGCGGAATGCGGCAGCTACAGGCCAATTTCATTGTTTAAACGCGGACTTAAAAACTTTTTTCAAAAATGATTGCCTCTAGACTCCAACCATGGATAACACAGTTAGTAGATCTAGACCAGGTAGGGTTTGTCCCTGGACGTGAGGCCAGGGACAACACGATTAAAACTCTTAACCTGGTGCACTGGGCTGGAGAAAAAAAGATCCCCTGTGTATTTTTGAACACCGATGCCGAAAAGGCGTTTCATAGGGTGAATTGGCGGTTTTTGGAAGAAGTACTGAGACAGGTGGGTTTGGGAAACCGGATGGTCAGATGGATCATGAGTGTTTACACAAACCCACGGGCCTCAGTAAGAGTAAATGGTGTAATATCACGTCCCTTTAAGATTTCGAACGGAACAAGACAGGGATGTCCCCTGTCACCACTGCTGTTCGCGCTCTCATTGGAACCCCTATTAAATAAAATCCGGCAAAACCCGGTGTCATGATCCCTGTCGTGACAGGCAGACGGCGAGGCGTGGCCATGCTCCAGGTGGCTTAGGGTGGAATTGAACCCGGGACCTCTCTGTTACCAGCCCAAACCCTTACCTCTCAGCCACTGTTCAATTAGAAATTCTTGTTGCTTTCCAGCTATGGTGGTGCTGAATGGGCTGTTCACCATTAGCTGGATTTCATTACTTTCCACACCTGATATGCTTGCTCCAGCTGACACAGCTTAACCAGTTAGCCAGCCTATAAAGCCCTACCTCACTTTGAGAGCAGTGTCAGTTCATTTTGGTTTGATCTCCCTGTCTGTGCTAAAGCAACCTGCTTATATATTAAGCTCCTTGACTGACCCCGGCTTTTGACCCTTGGCTTTGCTTTCTGGACTGCTGCTTGCCTGAACCCTTGACCCCCGGCTTGGACTTCGGATACCCGTGACTTCTCCAACACCTGACCACGGCTTGTGACCCGGACTTATCTCTTGCTTCCCCTATTGCGCAAGGACGCCTGCTGTCATCTGGGAATCCCTGTCACGCCACCTTGCTACCGCGCTCTGAACCTCAGTGGACCCACACAGTTCGCTCTACACTCCCTTCGGGACCACCAGCATACCAGGCTTTACTCTCCTAACCGCAAGTACCACATACTTACAGCTATCTATAGTCTGTGCTTGTAGATTTGCAGTACTACCTTGTGTGTATCTGAGATACAACCCTGTTTTCCCCTGAGGTAGTTGCTTATAGGGGAATAAGCTTCTGCAGTCTCTCAGTTGGTTATTCACTAGAGGTTGTGATGAATTAACCCCAATCTCTCTGATTACTCTGAGTGAGAAGTGGTGGTTGTACCTGAGAGACCTCTATAGTTTTAAAAACCAACTGTATACTGTAGTTGCGTAGCAGGGATGTTACATAATGAACTGACCCAAAACATGGAGCCTGCAGAGATTTAATAAAATGCTCAGCTCCCTGACTCTGCAAGTCTCCAGCCTGCACCATACTATTATGGAACTTCAACAAGAAGTTTCATTTACTTAAAGGGGCAGCACGCCCAGCCCCGGAACCAGCATGTCCGGAACCATATGTTATAATGCCAGAGAGATTTGATGGTAGTCGTGCAGCCTTCTCATGTTTCAAGATAGATTGTGAGCTGTTGTTTGCTCTTAAACCTAGGACCTATGCCAAGGACTATGTTAAGGTTCGCGCTACCATAAACTTGCTTACAGGGAAAATTAAAACATGGGCTCATCAGTTGTTGCAGGAAAATAATCCAGTCTTGGACACCTGGAAAACTTTCATGTCTGCTCTGGACTCCCATATTTCTGGTTCTAAGAGAACCAGTGTTCCCAAGTCCACTTTCGGTTCACGTGGCCTACGGGTTCCCAGGGACAAGAATTCCCAATACAGATGTGACACCAAGCCTTGCCAGTATGTGCCAAGACATGAAATTCAGTATGTGCCCAGCCATGAAGCTCCAACACCACAGAGCTTTGACGTCCCTGTGGATGCCTACAGCCCAACCCAGGATGATGAGGAACCCATGCAGATCGGAACCATCCGGTCCGCATTATCTAAGATAGAGAGACACCGGAGGAGAGATTATGGACTCTGCTTTTACTGTGGGTTAAGTGGGCACTTTATATCTTTTTGCCCAACTCGCCCACCTCGGCCAAAGATTTTACAGGTGGCTACTATTGGGAGTCTTTTTCCTACTCCAGAGTCTCTGCCTGCTATTCAGCTTGAAGTCTCTATACCCCAGTCTGTCGTTGCGGCTCCAGTGTCCCAGATTCCGGCTCCAGTGTCCCCTAATCCTGTGTCTCCAGTCCCACTTCCTGTGTCTCCAGTCCCACTTCCTGTGTCTCCAGTCCCACTTCCTGTGTCTCCAGTCCCACTTCCTGTGTCTCCAGTCCCACTTCCAGAGTCTCCAGTCCCACTTCCAGAGTCTCCAGTCCCACTTCCAGAGTCTCCAGTCCCACTTCCTGTGTCTCCAGTCCCACTTCCTGTGTCTCCAGTCCCACTTCCTGTGTCTCCAGTCCCACTTCCAGAGTCTCCCGTTTCAGAGTCTCCCGTTTCAGAGTCTCCCGTTTCAGAGTCTCCCGTTTCAGAGTCTCCCGTTTCAGTCTCGCCAGTTTCAGTGTCTCCCGTTTCAGTCTCACCAGTTTCAGTGTCTCCAGGTCTTGTCTCACCAGTGTCCCCAAATGAAGTTCTTCCACCTGAATGCACATATGCCTCGAATGGTAATATGGTCCGTAAACAGGATTTAGAGATATTTGAAAGAGCTTTACAAGCAGTAAGTGCACCCCCTACCAGAACTTCAAAAATTTCAAAGACCAAGAGGAAAAAGAAAAAATCTTCAGACCCCGTTGTTGGAACTTTGTTTCCCCATGGATTAGATGAGAACTGTCTGTATGGCATGGATGCCTATGGCAACATATCTCTCCTGACGGATGATGTGCCTGACTACTCTAGTGAAGAGGGTGGTTTGCACATTGAAGACTACACTTATGAGGTAGCTCCTTCCAACACCCGGAGGGCGTCTTTGAGGAGGGGGATATGTCACGATCCCTGTCGTGACAGGCAGACGGCGAGGCGTGGCCGTGCTCCAGGTGGCTTAGGGTGGAATTGAACCCGGGACCTCTCTGTTACAAGCCCAAACCCTTACCTTCTCAGCGACTGTTCAATTAGAAATTCTTGTTGCTTTCCAGCTATGGTGGTGCTGAATGGGGCTGTTCACCATTAGCTGGATTTCATTACTTTCACACCTGATATTCTTGCTCCAGCTGGACACAGCTTGACCAGTGAGCCAGCCTATAAAGCCCTACCTCACTTTGAGAGCAGTGTCAGTTCATTTTTGGTTTTTGATCTCCCTGTCTGTGCTAAAGCAACCTGCTTATATATTAAGCTCCTTGACTGACCCCGGCTTTTGACCCTTGGCTTTGCTTTCTGGACTGCTGCTTGCCTGAACCCTTGACCCCGGCTTGGACTTCGGATACCCGTGACTTCTCCAACACCTGACCACGGCTTGTGACCCGGACTTATCTCTTGCTTCCCCTATTGCGCAAGGACGCCTGCTGTCATCTGGGAATCCCTGTCACGCCACCTTGCTACCCGCTCTGAACCTCAGTGGACCCCACAGTTCGCTCTACACTCCCTTCGGGACCACCAGCATACCAGGCTTTACTCTCCTAACCGCAAGTACCACATACTTACAGCTATCTATAGTCTGTGCTTGTAGATTTGCAGTACTACCTTGTGTGTATCTGAGATACAACCCTGTTTTCCCCTGAGGTAGTTGCATATAGGGGAATAAGCTTCTGCAGTCTCTCAGTTGGTTATTCACTAGAGGTTGTGATGAATTAACCCCAATCTCTCTGATTACTCTGAGTGAGAAGTGGTGGTTGTACCTGAGAGACCTCTATAGTTTAAAACCAACTGTTTACTGTAGTTGCGTAGCAGGGATGTTACTCCCGGATATTCAGGGGTTACAGATGGGAGAGTGGACACATAAGGTAGCAGCATATGCTGACGACCTGCTCTTTTCAGTGACTAATCCCCACGTTTAATTACCCAACCTAATAAGAGAAATTGAGATGTATGGAAGACTATCTAACCTGAAAATCAATAACACCAAATCAGAAGCAATGAGCATCGAGGTCCCAGGCCCAATGGGAGAGGTACTAAAAAAGAACTACAAATTTAAATGGGAAAAGGCCTTAAAATATCTGGGGACACATATTGCATCGGACATAAAAAACACTTATAGATTGAATTTCCCCCCATTATATAACGAAATAAGATCACTCCTAGACAAATGGGGACACGGGATGCATTCGTGGTTTGGGAGGGGAAGTATAGTTAAAATGTGTATTCTACCAAAGGTGCTGTACTTGTTCCAGGCCTTGCCAATCTCCATTCCAGCAGTCTTTCTCCGACAGGTGAATGCCTTATTCATGAAGTATATATGGGCAGGGAAGCGAGCCAGAATCAAAAGAGATTTGCTGAGAATGCCAAAGGCTGTCGGGAGGATGGCAGTCCCAAATATAGTTAAATACTATAGAGCAGCACATTTAACAAGGCTGGTAGACTGGTGCAGACATAGGGAGGGTAAACGTTGGGTTTAAATAGAGCAATATGTCAGCCCGGTTCCTTTGAATAGAGCACCGTGGTGCTATGAAGCACTCCCGGGGGACCTTAGGAGACACCCTATAATAGGGACTACCCTACGAGTTTCAGAAAAAATATGCAGAAACAAGAAATTTTCATCAGGTAAATCACCATTATTACCTATAATAGGAAATCCCAACTTCCCACCAGGGATGGAGAGGGTGTCAGGGATCCAGGCCTGTCTTCCGATCCTCGCACATGCGCAATAGAGCGGCGCTCCGGCGTGTACCCGTGCGGGAAAGGCGCGCACACGCGCGCATGCGCGGTCTGGCGACGCAGCGTGCACATGGGCGCGCACCTTCTGGGAACCAATCAGAGGCCTGACCAGGCTATTTAAACCAGCCCCTGTCTTATGGCAGGTTGCTGGTTTGTCTTCAGCTTGTGCTTGGACTCTCTGCCGATTACCTGAACCTTTGACCCGGATTTCCATACGACTCTGCTCTCGCCAGGAAGTTGTCCTTCCGTACGACTCCCCTCTCGCCCTGAAGTTGACCTTGGCTCTTGTTCCTGGATACGCTGTCTTCTATAATCCCTGACTTCTGGCTTGACTCTGGACTTGTTGACCTCTCCAACCCCTGAACCTCGGCTAGCTCTCTGGACCTGTTCTCAGTCTGATCCACTTGCACCTGCCCGGTACCCCTCCAGTTACCTGCTCCACAGTTCTTCAGTTCCAGTCTGCACCAGGATCCCGGCTACCAACCCGGACCTCACTGGCGCTGGTGCCTCCCGGGGCTCACCTCCCCTGTCCCAACTCCAGGGGACGGTCGGCGCCGGGTCGCAACGATGGGCCACCCTCGGCATCTCGGCTTCGGTGAGTACACAGCCTGACAGTACAAACCAGCCAGATGTCCGAAGCCGACAGGGTGCGCTCTCCCTTCGAGACCCTGTGCCAGCAGGTCTCCGCCCTCACCGAGGCTGTCCAAAAGCTTCAGGAAGGATACATGCAAATTGATGGTCGCATCCAACAATTAGGCAACCTGCCTGGGGCCGTACCTCCATCCGTGGCTCCATCCCCTGGGGTCGCTACGTCTCAAGCCTCTCCCGCTCCGACTGTGGTTATGACTTAACCCGAACCCCGGGTCCCCATCCCGGAGCGATTTGCGGGCGACCGAAGAAGATATCGGGCCTTCAAGAACGCCTGCTCCTTGTATTTGGCTCTTCAACCTAGGACTTTTTGTTCTGAACCCGTAAAAGTAGGGTTTGTGATCTCCCTTTTGGCCGAAGAGCCGCAAGCCTGGGCACACAGTTTGATGGAGCAAAGGAGCCCCATCCTGGACTCAATCGATTCCCTCTTTGAGCACATGGCTAAATTATACGACGACCCACAGCGCACAGCCACGGCTGAAGCCGTTCTCCATAACCTGGCTCAAGGAAGAAGACCCGTGGAGGACTACACGGCCGAGTTCCGTAAATGGTCGGCCGACACGGGCTGGAATGAAGCCGCCCTGAAGTACCAGTTCCGCCTGGGGCTCGCTGAAAGCCTCAAGGATGAGCTGGCAATGACTGAAATCCCGGCCACGCTGGAAGATCTGATCCAAGCTGCTACCCAGTTAGACCGGGGCCTACGAGAACAGCGCTCTGAGCGCTTTCAAAACGCACGTCCCACCTGGACACCCCCAAGGCCCTCTCCAGCTCTTCCGCCAGCGGCTTCTCCAGTCTCCACGTTCCTGACCCTGCCTGTTGCAGCTTGGACTTGTCCGACGCCCTCTCACCTCCGAGGAAAAGACAGCGTAGGCGCCAAGCCAATCTATGCCTGTACTGCGGAGCGGCTGGCCACTTCCTCCGCGGTTGCCCCATAAGACCTAGTAAGTCGAAGCCTCCACCTGCCTACAATCTTCATGTTGCTAACTTCCCTCAGACTCATGTTGTGCTTTTTATTTCTCTACAGCTACCAGCAGGGGCAACCCGGCTCCCAGCCATTGTTGATTCAGGGGCATGCAGCTGCTTCCTAGATTCCACCTTGGCTCAGAAACTTCATGTGCCACTTCGCATTAAAGATCATCAGTTACAGATCCACCTGGCCGACGGCTCGCTGCCCCGATCCGGACTTATTACTCACGAGACTCAACCCATCTGTGCCACCACGGACTCAGGCCACCGAGAGTTCCTATGTCTGGATGATATTCTCATCTTTTCAGCCTCCCTTGAATTACACCGGTGCCATGTCAAAGTGGTTCTTGCCATACTAAGAAACCATAAACTTTACCTGAAAGCAGAAAAATGTGAATTTGAGAAGGCCTCAGTACAATTTCTAGGATTTATTATCTCCACCAGTGGGGTCGCCATGGACCCGCAAAAAGTAGAGGCCATCCAAGCGTGGCCAGCTCCGGTCGACAAGAAGGCGGTGCAGCGGTTTGTTGGTTTTGCCAATTTCTATAGACGATTTATCGTTGGATTCTCCTCCATCGTGGCACCCATTACTAAACTTACCCGACAAGGTGGTCGCTTCCACTGGTCACCAGAAGCTCAGGAAGCCTTTGAAAAGCTTAAATCCGCCTTTTCCTCTGCTCCGGTCCTACGACATCCGGATCCAACTCTACCCTTTACCCTGGAGGTAGACGCTTCTGAGACGGCCACCGGGGCCATCCTATCACAGAGACAAGGGGTGAAGGCTCTGCTACATCCTGTGGCCTACGCCTCTCGGAAGCTAACTGCTCCAGAGAGAAACTACGATGTAGGGGACAGAGAGCTGCTTGCCATTAAGGTGGCCCTAGAAGAATGGAGATACCTACTGGAGGGGGCGGCTCATCCCATCATGATCTTCACAGATCACAAGAATCTCGAATACTTACGTTCAGCAAAACGCTTAAGACACCCAGGCAAGCTCGGTGGGCGCTTTTCTTTTCAAGGTTCAATTTCCATATTTCTTATCGACCCGGCTCAAAGAATGGAAAAGCGGATGCCCTTTCCAGGATGTTCCTCGAAACCCCTTGCACTGCAGAACCCAGTACCATCCTGTCACCTCGGAATTTTCTTTTACTTTCCCAAGTGGACTTGTTAAACTCTCTCAAAACGGCTTCCAGACAGTGTTCCGATCCGGAAATTGAGGCACTGGATAAACACGACGACTTACTATGGTCAAGGGGGAAAATTTTTGTACCAATGGAAGCCAGACGATTGATCTTGAGTACCTTCCATGACCACAAGTTAGCAGGACATTTTGGGGCACGGAAAACGTGAAACGGTGAACTGATTTCTCGGTCTTTCTGGTGGCCCAGGTGGAGACAGGACTGTAAAATCTATGTTGCTTCATGCATTCGTTGCCAACGAAACAAGGGTCCCAATACTAAATCCTGGGGATTGCTCAAGCCCTTACCTATTCCGGAACGTCCATGGGCAGAAATTTCCATGGACTTCATTGTGGACTTACCTCCATCTGGAGGCTTTACTTCAATCCTGGTCGTGGTGGACCGACTCTCTAAAATGTCCCATTTTGTGCCCATGGTAGGAACTCCCTCTGCGGCAGAAACAGCCAGGACTTTTTTCAAGGAAGTTGTTAGGCTCCATGGTCCATGAGTCAGTCTATCGTCTCTGACAGGGGCAGCCAATTTACATCCAGATTCTGGAAAGAACTTTGTAAGGCCTTGGAAATCAAGAGCTGCCTCTCCTCTGCCTATCACCCCCAGAGCAACGGCCAAACAGAGAGAACGAACCAAACTTTGGAGCAATACCTGCGATGCTATTGTTCCTCCTCTCAAGACGATTGGTCGTCCCCGCTACCATCCGCAGAGTTCTCTACAACAACTCGGTACATTCCACCACCAATCAGACCCCCTTCTGGTCCAACTTTGGGTTTCACCATTCCTCCCTCCCGGGCTACACAGAAATACCTGTCCCAGCTGTTCAGGTAACATCTAACAGCCGTGAATCCTAAAGATTCAGAGGGAAATGCGACAGGCCAGAGAGGATAAAAAATTAATGAGGAGGAAAAAAAATGATAAAATTAATGAAATTATAGGGAGGAAGAAAATGAGTGCCCAGCCTACTAAAACCGGGGAAGGAAGTGTGGCTTTCCGCCAACTAACCAAGATCATACTGGTGCCTTCTCGGAAACTTAAGTTGGACGGAAAGAATCATTGCGTCTTTTGGCCTTTGGAAACTTGCAATCCTGGTTTGACCTTGCCTTTGGGACTCAGGACTCCACCACCTTGTTTTGGTCAAGGGTCCCCCTTAAACCCGGTTGTGGAGCCAGACCCTTTTGGCGGAAGGGGGAACCCCCACCCACATTAATTCGATTAGGTAGTTTAATTCGAAGTGGAGGCCATGTGAGTAAAGGAGGGGGGATAACAGAAAAAGATTAGAAATGGATGTAAAAGGTGGGAGTTTGGGAACCTTCTAAGAATAATGCCCCAGCCTTAATCCGTGCCTTTGGACCAGGAAGCATCCGAGCTGATGGACAGTGTTGGGATCCGGAGTCTGCCCCTTGGGGGGGGGGCACATCAGGGATAGGAGGGGTCTTCCGGATCCTCGACATGCAATGCGCTTAGAGGCGCGCTCCGGGTTGTACCCGTGCGGGGAATGCGCGCACAGCATGGCAAAAGGGTGGGGCGACGCATGTGAATGGCGCACCTTCTGGGAACCAATCAGAGGTCTGAGGTTAAATGGAGCGTCTTATGGCAGGTCTTGGTTTGTCTTCAGCTTGTGCTTGGATCTCTGCCGATTACCTGGAACCTTTGACCCGGATTTCCATACGACTCTGCTCTCGAGTGGAAGGTTGTCCTTCGGTACGACTCCCCTCCTCGCCCTGAAGTTGACCTTGGCTCTTGTTCCCGGGTACGCTGTCTTCTATAATCCCTGACTTCTGGCTTGACTCTGGACTTGTTGACCTCTTCCAACCTTGAACCTCTAGGCTAGCTCTCTGGACCTTGTTCTCAGATCTGTTGAACCTGCCCAGGTACCCAGTTACCTGCTCCACAGTTCTTCAGTTCCAGTTCTGCACCAGGATCCCGGAGACCAACCTGGACCTCACTGGAGCTGGTGCAACTCGGGGACTCACCCCTGTCCCAACTCTGGGGGATGGCAACGGTCGGGTCGCGGGTGGCAACGGTCTGCCACCCTCGTCATCTCGGGGGGTCGGTGAGAGCCTGAATTGAGGGAGGGAGAAGACAGCTGGAAGAAGTTAGAGAGAAAGGCCTTAGCCAGGGATTTTGGATTTGATTTGTGGCCTTTGAGAGCTAATGAGGGGGTGCATATTTGAGCTTAGGTGGGTGGCTGCAGGTAAGCCATTTCCTGAGATCATTGGGCCATGCGGAATTTCAGGGGCATGGTATGGGAATGACGGTCATGGAGAGAAGCTGGTAGTTGGTGGAGCCATGTCAGGGTGATTATCCAAAGATGTACGGGTTTTAGAAACACACCAGAGGAGATATGTGGGAGCATTGGTAAGTGGGAGAGGGTTATCTGGGGAAGAAGTTTTCAGTCCAGACCAGCATAAGCATAATAATTGCTCTGGCTCCTTAACACCTCAAGATGTTTCGAAAACCCAAGAAGCATTAACTACAAGCTTCTCACTCAGTGGGTATTATAAGACCCCAGAAAGGCTACATAAATTCATAAGTAGTACGAAGTAGTAGGAAAACTGGTGGAAGAAAAATGTGAGGAGGAACAAGGAACGCTTTGGTACATGATTTGTTTTGGTCATGCCGAAAGGTCAGACAGTATTGGGAAGAAGTACGGAGAATCTCCCAAAAATGTATTGAAGATCGGATCCCAGAAATGACCCTGCCTTCTTCTTGCTGCACTTATCACAGATTCCGGGGCAGAAGTATAGGAAGTCAGTAGTGTGCCATGTGTCTAGGGTTAATACAGCAAGGGCGGGAATTAACCTTGAGGTGGAGGGACCCAAGGCCCCCATCTGTCGCGGGATGGCTTAATCGGACCCAGGAGGTAGGAGCAATGGAAGACCTGGTTCTTTCTGCTCATAATAGGAGGACGCAATATAAAGAAACTTGGTCAAATTGGAATCATTTTATAAGAACAGAGGAAGGGAAGAGACTTATGGTGGAGGAATGAGGAGAGAGGTGGCAGGGAGAGAACCTAGGATTGATATAATTTTTTTTTTTTTTCTCTTTGGGGGGGTGGGTTCCTTTTATTTTTTTTATTTTTTTTGGGGGGTGGGGGGCGGGCGGAGAGGGGGGTAATTAAGAGAATAAGGGAATAGAAAGGATAAATGTATAGACCAATATCAGGTATATGGTGAAGTATAAGGAATTGGTATTTTGGTTTGTAAATGTATGTATATCAGCTATAAGATGTTGTATACTATTGTTTCTTTTTCTTGAAAACTAAAATAAAAGATAAGTAAAAAAAAAAAAAAAAAAAAAAATCAAGTTTTATTTTTTATTTATTTTTTCTGGTGATTCATATAAACATTTAAAATCAAGTTTTATTTATTTTATTTTTTTCTGGTGATTCATATAAACATTTAAAATTAAGTTGTTGTTTTTTTTGTTTGTTTTTCTGGTGATTCATATAAACATTTAAAATCAAGGTTTTTTTTTTTTTTTTCTGGTGATTCATATAAACATTTAAAATCAAGTTTTATTTTTATTTTTTCTGGTGATTCATATAAACATTTAAAATCAAGTTTTTATTTTTTCTGGTGATTCATATAAACATTTAAAATCAAGTATTATAATTTTTTTTTTCTGGTGATTTAAAAAAATAAAAAATAGTGTTTGTTCCTAAAATTAACAAAACGTAAAAAAATTAACATCTTAAACACTTTAAACCCTACCCAAAACATCCAGTAAATTTTTGAGCTGGAGTTCCACCCTTTTCGAATTTTCTTTGATTTGTCTGGATGCTAGCTGGATGTCCTCAATTTGTTCCCTGCAGGACCAGATTTCACGAATGAGGAGATGGGCAGTATCCTTGTCAAGTGCTGAACCAGCACGACTTGCTCCTGAAATGTGCGACCAAACCATGTATTAAAAATAAGTTATCCTACATCTACATTACCTGTGTATCTGTGTTATCTGATACTTTACCAGATGTTCCTCTTCATCAAGATCCCTCGGGGGTGTGGCTTGTGAACTTGCGTCCTGCCTTGATGCTTCCTTGTGCCCTACGAAATTGAAGAAAGGGAAACCAGAAAGGTAAAAGATTAGAGGGATGAAAGATAATTCAAAATACAACTACAGAGTCCACATGTGTATAATCCACTGCTGAGCACACTCTCCTTTTTCTGCATATTGTTCCTATTAATTATTACCATCTACTAGGTACACATCTACATTAAAAAAATCCACAATTGATGTCACATTAAAAACAAAATATGTCACAAGTTTCATGTTTGTGAGCACAATAACTGGTCGTAGGAGTCGTTGTAGGTTCAAACTGGAATCATACAAATACGTTATTTTTGTCGGATACAGTGTTTGCACTCCGATTTGTCCACGCGAACTAGGCATGTTGCAATTTCTCACGAAGATCGTTGTTTATTATTTCAAAAATCGACGATTGAACGACGACTCCTACGACCAATTAGTGTGACCACAAACATAGATACAGTACAACCTGAAAGAAGAAGCACATGGCACAAAGAACAAACAACAAAAATGAGGCCACATAAAAATGACTTACTTTTTGCTCGAAACAGTCTTTTGATTCGCTGCAGTTGCTCTGGCTCTCTTTTCTTCAGGTCTGACCACCTCTTTCTGAGTTGTTCTTTACTCCTGCGTTGTCCAAATTTCTCCCTGAGCCTCCTAATGACTTTCTCCATAATGTCCGCCTTCACCTTATTGGGATGCAGGTAAGGGCCGTGCTTCACATCTTAGTCCTCATTAATTAATATGGTGACCATCTCTACCATCTCCTGCAAGGCCATGTTTGAGGCGTTGTACCTCTGCCTGGAGCTTCCTCTTGTCTGGGCCTGGCCTGCCTCATGGCTTGAGCTTGCCATATTTGTCTGTCTGTCTTGTTCCTCCATAAATCACACCCACAAAAAAAGATAGAGAAAGGGGCGTGGAAAGAACGAGACCGAACGTCAGGGGTATGGTGCGTAGCGTCACACGTGCGCAGTGTTTAAAGGGATCCGACGTCATTGAAAGCGACGTTCACAGTCTGCCGAAGAAGGCGGAAATCACGATCGCATAATACGACGGTATGTAACTGTATTTTGGCCATTAATATTAGTGAACAGTGGATGATTTTGTGTGCTATATAAGATATGGTGTTAAAGCTTAGTAGTAGGAGTGGCTTCACTGACACTAGGTTTTTGTTTTCCATTTTTACATGCAGAAATTATGGAGGCCTTCAAGGAACAAGAATTATTTTCAGAATTTATCCAAAGATGGAGGGAACTGCCAGTGCTCTGGCAAACAAAAAACAAACAAAATAAAAACAAACAGACCAGGAAGAAAGCAATGGAGAGGGAGCTGTGGTGGCTCAACGTGATTGGCACTGCGCTGACAAGCCGTTCACCTCTGCAACCAAGGGTTCGGATCCCGGTCTCGGCTACATGTGAATTGAGTTTGGTGGTCTCAGCCCGGCTCCCGGTGGGTGTGCTATGCAAGGTACGCCTGTGCTTAGTATGCCCCCCCCCCCCCCCCAAAAACTACCACACTTGCACGCACACGAAATTGGTTTACCACGCACGCACATTGGCCATGCGGTCTCCTAAAAATGAGAGGCGAAGGACCTACGGGGCTGGCTGGGTGGGCTAGACCCCCTCACTCCCTCATAGGGGGAGTCCCTCTGCCCCGTTGGGGTCCCATTGGGCCCCAGTCGGGCGCCCAAGTGGAGCAGGTAGGGTGGGGTGAGTGGGAGGCCCCCCCTCACACCCGCCATTGCCACCGCCATCCTTCTCCACCGGGGGCATGGAGAAGGATGGCGATTGCCTCCGGGGGGAGGGTCTGCCTACTGCCAACTCCTTCAGTCCGGCTCCTCTCTCTCGAGTTCACGCACAAAATACACTTTAAAAAAAAAAAAAAAAGAAAGCAATGGAGACCATGCTTGAATTTGTTAAGACAAGGGTCCCCAACGCAACAACTGACACTGTGAAGCAAAACATTTATTTGATTAGGGGCACCTACAGGACCCAACGGTCAACTAGTCCTGGCCTCAATTATTTATTTATTTAATTTCTCTTTTTTTTATGCACATCATCTCCATAATTTATTTTTTGGTATAATTTTTTTTTAAAATGTATATCAAAATTTGATTTGTGGTTGATTTTGGAGTGTGTGAAGTGACTCCAACAACATATATATATATATTTTTTTCTAAATTACCCGCAAGGAGGTTGTTGTCCCTTGTTAATGTTGATTTTTTTTTTTTTTTTTTTAATGTGTCTGCCTACTCAATAAACGATCTCTATAAATTGTTAAAAATACACATGTACAAATTTTGCCCGCAAACAAAAAAACCATTTATTCAAAAAGCCATTTACTCTTGGTGAGCCTGTTGTTGAGCTGCCTGAGCCTGTTGTTGAGCTGCAAGGCTCCACTGCAAACCTGCATTTGTCTGCTGTTGATTTGCATTTGCTTGCTGTTGATTTGCATTTGCTATAGCCAGCTGTTTCAGTATCTCCACCATGTGTAAGGGGTTAGCTCGGTAGCAGGGGTGTGTGACCCCCTGGATGGGTTCACTACACACTGAACTATACAGAGAGGCAGCCGAAGACGGTTGAAAACAAAGAGTTTGGTTTATTCTTCCATATTGCTGGAAACAAGTGAAAGCATCCAAACAGCATAAACAAAACAAAACATAAAATAAACCCTGGCCACTTAGGGCGTCTACCTTCCCAACACAGGAACCTATCTATGGAGTCTGGCACAGCCTACTGCTGGGCAGACACTGCTGGTCATACAGCAGAAAAACAATAGACTTTTTGATTTTTATTACACAGAAAAATCAACACCACCTCACCTCTTAAGAAGTTTTTCTCACCTCACTGCTCTCCTAACTCAAAAAGCCTCAGGATGCAGCAATCAGTAGTCCTCCTCTGGATAACTTATAGAGGCCTTAATTGCCTCATACTGAACAGCTGAAGTTTTCCAACTCCCTAAACCTTTCTGGCTACCTCTGTAGCCGACACCTGATAGTAATTGGTGTATTGTCTAAACAAGGCAGAAATGTATCTCCCGTCTGTGACAACACCCACAGATTTACATGACTTCCTGTCACACGGCATATACTGGTAACTAAAAAGAAAAAACTTGATTTTCCCGAAGGAAGATCAAAGTCTATAAATAGCGCACCCACCCTCCACAAAAAACACAGACACCCCCCTACATGAAAAGCCCAATTGCTAATTTAAATATATCCCTGATAGTTCCCACACAGAAAAGTGGTTCCCTGTAACAACAGGTAATGGATTACCACTGTCTATGTGAGGGAACGCAGCACAGAAGGATACCTAGAAACGGACATGAAAAAAAATCACTTGAATGTAGTAAAAGTATGACACCACTCCACTCTAACTTGTGACAAACAAAATAATCAATGAAAAAACCAGGGGGACAATGAGCCTGATGGATAGCTGAAAAGTCCTCCCATAGAGACCACTTTTTTAGACAGGTGTAACTTCCATATGGATCTGGTTTTATTGATTGTTGGGGCCAGATTCACATACATTCTGCGGCAGCGTCGTGTAAGCTATTTACACTACGCCGCCGCAACTTACTGGAGCAAGTGCCGTATTCTCAAAGCACTTGCTCTGTAAGTTGCGGCGGCGTAGTGTAAATGGCTCGGCGTATCCCCGCGTAAATGAAAGGGGGCGGCTTGTATTTAAATTAAGCGCACCCCTGCGTCGATCGAACTGTGCATGCGCCGGCCGGGGAAAAAGCCCAGTGCACATGCTCCAGCTCACGTCGTAAAACGTAGTTGAAACCGACGTGAAAAATACGTGATCGTCACTTACGCAATTCCCTATTCGCGAACGACTTAGTAAAACTACGTAAACGACGGAAAAGGACGACGCTGACCCGACGTAATACTTAACATGGCATACGACGGAACTTCATAAGCCTACCCCTCATATAGCAGGGGTAGGTTTACGCTTACGGAAACGACGTAAACAATGACGAGGCGGCGTAAAAACATTCTGGAATCGGCGTATTAGGCTCATTTGCATAGGCAAATGAGAAATCAACGTAAAGGCCACCTAGCGGCCAGCAAAGGAATTACATCTAAGATCCGACGGTGTAAGTGTCCTACACCTATCGGATCTACGCCGTATCTATGCATAAGTGATTCCAGGAATCGCACGCATAGATACCCGGGCAAAAAAACAGATACAACGGTGTTTCCTGCGATACACCGTCGTATCTCTTTTGAGAATCTGGTTCTTAAAGTTCTTTGGGAGACATGGAAGAGATAGCGGAGACGCTGTAGTTTTTTTCTTCACAATCTTATTCACCAGAGATACACTTTGTAAGATTGCAACAATATGGCCACAAATAAATAACTAAACAGATTCCCATATCGTATGGGTATAGTCCATTCAATCGCTCAGGAAAGCATGTCCATAAGGCTGTTCCTTATATTGCTAGCAGCTGGTACTCCATAGGATTTTTATCTACAGTGTTGGATAGGCAGCTTGTGACTAGACAAGTAGTATGATGGTTGTGAGTAGGGTTGTCCCGATACCGATACCAGTATCGGTATCGGGACCGATACCGAGTATTTGCGGGAGTACTTGTACTCCCGCAAATACCCCTGATGCCTAAATAGAATACTTGCCCCCCCAGCCGCCGCCGCCGTATATCGTAAAGCCGCCACTGCATTAATCACCGTGCGGCAAACATTACAGGCACCTTTAGTTTGAATAGCTGTTTTACCCGCCACGTATAGACACTCCCCCTTGCTCGGGATTTGACGGATCTGTGGGGGACATGGCTGCATATATGTGGGGGGACATGGCTGCATATGTTTGGGGAACATGGCTGCATATATGTGGGGGACATGGCTGCATATATGTGGGGGACATGGCTGCATATGTGGGGGACATGGCTGAAATATGTGGGGGACATGGCTGCAATATGTGGGGGACATGGTTGCAATATGTGGGGGACATGGCTGCAATATGTGGGGGACATGGCTGCATATCTGTGGGGGACATGGCTGGACCTGGACCAGATGGCATCCACCCACGAATCCTAAAAGAATTGAGCTCTGAAATTTCAAAGGTATATATTCCCAATTAAGGGATGGGGCTTGGGACTATACGAATGCACTTGGATATAATTAAAGAATAATACTGGTATTGGTAGCTCTGAGATCACAGGAACCAACGAACACACCAAAACAATTTATATATAAAAATATAAATTTTAATATTACATATTATTAAGTACATACAAGAGGTTAAAAAGCATGGTCATAAAATAGATTGAATGTCACCATTGGTAGATTCTTATAATATTATATACAGTAGGTCCAACATGTTTCGCCCTCGGGCTTCCTCAGGGACGTGTGTGTATATAAATCTCAATCTATGAGTAAATGAATAGAAATGTAATGAGACATTGCAATATTTTAACAGTATGTAATTAATATCGCAAATGCATAAAAGCATAACTACAATGAATATTCTGATTAAATAGAATATGTGTACCAGAGATAATTACAGATTGGAAAGAAAAATTAGTTTAAGGAAAAACAAAATAAATTAATTAAATTATTTGATGTCTGTCGTTTTTCAAACATATTAACATACAAGATGTATAGTTACCTCAAAAATGACCGTGTCTCACTGGCCACAGGTTGTTCCAACACTGTTGCGAGGTGGAGTCGCAAATATCGACTGAATCATACAGGCTGGATATGTGAAGCCGAGCCCTCCTAGTGGGGAATATATGAGTGTGTATTGAAATGATAAGATCGGGTCGCCGATCATAGAGATGGAGAAAATAAGAATAAAAAGAAAGAATGTAATGATGGGTGATGCTGGGTTTGATTTGACAAGCAGAATATAGTAGTGAAGTGCTAAATTGGAATATAGACATACAAATTGGTTCATACTTGATTATATCAGAAAATATATAGTTAATAGTAGCCAAACAAGGGTGTAATAGTATATACTGAACACATAATGTGTTTGAACAGTGTTCTATATATTAATTAGTTAATTTAGTATTGACCATATTTGGTTTGTATTGTATGACTAGGGAGGAGAAAAACTCTGCATTGGCTCTAATTGTTGTAATGGCCAATGCAGTGTGGGAAATAGAAAGAAAATAAAATGAAAATAAGTGGTCAAAATGAAAGAGCGTATAGATACAAATAACCTAGAAAGATTTTGTATAGCTAACAAGTAGTTAGGAAAAAGAAAAAAGGAAAGAAAAAAAGGGACAGTAATATATTTAGTTTTAAATGAACTTACATAAACCTGAAAGAGTTTCTCCCATTTACAAACTTTCTCACAAATAACATATATTCTATAGATCATGATCGTGCCTAAATTTTCCACCAGCAATTAACACACCGCAGTATGCGCCAGCTGTTCATCGGTTTCCCCATCCAACCATTAACTCTTTCAGGTTTATGTAAGTTCATTTAAAACTAAATATATCACTGTCCCTTTTTTTCTTTCCTTTTTTCTTTTTCCTTGGGGGATAGGTAGATTAAATGTATGGGAAAAACTGGCAGAGGAAATGAAGATAGATAAACATGGAATTTCTACTATCTACAAAATGTTAATGACCCATTTGGAGCAGGGTGCTGAGTGCCCAACAGAGAGCTGGGAATTAGAATTAAATCAACCACCACCAGATAGAATGAGAAGTAGAATCCTGGATTATGTACACTCCACTTCTGTAGACTCAAAGATAAAAGAAATGAATTTTAAATTATTGAATAAATGGTATTATGTACCAGCAAAATTAAATAAGATAAACCCTCAGGAGACATCTTTATGCTGGAGGGACTGTGGGGAGGTAGGAACGCATGCCCACATTTGGTGGCAGTGTTCGAAGATTCAGCCATATTGGATCCAAATATTATATCTCATTAAAGAGATCAGCGGAATTGAGATTAATTTGGACCCATGGCAATGTCTGTTTCATGCTGTGACTATCCCCGGAAATAAATATAAAACAACAATTATCCCAATATTGTTAAACGCAGCAAAGACTTTGATCCCAAAAAAATGGAAAGATAAATTAGCACCCCCAATCCAAGAATGGTTAAGAGAAGTAGAAAGGATAAGAAGTATGGAGGAAGTAATGTCTCAATATAAGAAATTAAATAACCACGATACTGTAACCTGGGAAGGCTGGGAAAAATTTAAAAAATCTATGGTTTATATAGGCTATATGAGAAACGAGGAAAGTACTTAGGATGTTCTTGCAGGTACACGTAGGAGATAAGAGTTCGGGACCTCCTCCTCCCCCTGGGGAGAGATCAGAGAAGGATTTAAGCACAACTGCACTTTAACACAATAGGGGTATGGTTTTATAAAAATAAAAAGAAGGGAAGGGGAAAAGGAAGAGAAATGTGTATATATGTATATGTATGTATATATGTGTTTTTTTTTCTCTTTCTCTTCTCTCTTTTCCCTTTCCTCTCACTTAGCAAGAGAGGTATATGGGCGATGGAAGGCGAGAATTGTTCTTGTCCTTTCACAATATGGAGTAGGGAGAGTACAGGAAATATGGTTTAAAATGAGGCACTTTTTGAATCAGGGTTTTTTTTTTTTTTTTTTAATCTTTCTCCTTCCTCTCACCCAACACGAGAGGTATATAGAGGTATATGGGTAGTGGAGGACAATAGTTGCTCTGGTCCCCTCATAATATGGAGTAGGGAGGGCACATGAATATGTTCTGAAATGAGGCACTTTTTTGATTTAGGGTTTCTTTTTTTCTTTTTTCTCCTCTCTCTCGCCACTGGGAAGGGGGCGGGGGGAGGGGAGGGAAGAGAGAGAGGAGAGAGTAGGAGATAAGGAGGAGGTTGGACTGTCCTATTGTGGTATAGGAAACTGTTTATATGTTTAATGTTGTAATTTAGGTGTATGAAAGTTTAAATGTATTAAATTGAAAAAAAAAAAATTGTATGCTTATTGAAAATGTGGTATCAATGTATAGATGTTTTGAAAAACTCAATAAAAACAAATAAAAATAAAAATACTAAATGAACTAATTAATATATAGAACACTGTTCAAACACATTATGTGTTCAGTATATACTATTATATCCTTGTTTGGTTACTATTAACTATATATTTTCTGATATAATCAAGTATGAACCAATTTGTATGTCTATATTCCAATTTAGCACTTCACTACTATATTCTGCTTGTCAAATCAAACCCAGCATCACCCACCATTACATTCTTTCTTTTTATTCTTATTTTCTCCATCTCTATGATCGGCGACCCGATCTTATAATTTCAATACACACTCATATATTCCCCACAGGAGTGCTCGGCTTCACATTTCCAGCCTGTATGATTCAGTCGCTATTTGCGACTCCACCTCGCAACAGTGTTGGAACAACCTGTGGCCAGTGAGACACGGTCATTTTTGAGGTAACTATACATCTTGTATGTTAATATGTTTGAAAAACGACAGACATCAAATAGTTTAATTAATTTATTTTGTTTTTCCTTAAACTAAATTTTCTTCCAATCTGTAATTATCTCTGGTACACATATTCTATTTAATCAGAATATTCATTGTACTTATGCTTTTATGCATTTGCGATATTAATTACATACTGTTAAAATATTGCAATGTCTCATTACATTTCTATTCATTTACTCATAGATTGAGATTTATATACACACACGTCCCCGAGGAAGCCCGAGGGCGAAACATGTTGGACCTACTGTATATAATATTATAAGAATCTACCAATGGTGACATTCAATCTATTATATGACCATGCTTTTTAACCTCTTGTATGTACTTAATAATATGTAATATTAAAATGTATATTTTTATATATAAATTGTTTTGGTCTGTTCGTTGGTTCCTGTGATCTCAGAGCTACCAATATCAGTATTATTCTTTAATTATATCCAAGTGCATTCGTATAGTCCCAAGCCCCATCCCTTAATTGGGAATATATACCTATTTCTCTACCAGGGACGGTAATGCTACTTGGCTAATTTGATTGACTTACAAGTGCAGGCTTTATATTTACCTTTTTTCTGAAATTTCAAAGCCACTGTATCTAATATTTAGGGACTCATTAATGACAGGAATAGTACCACTGGATTGGCGTAGAACCAATGTGGTGCCTATATTTAAAAAGGGAACAAAGTCTTTACCAAGTAACTATAGACCTGTTAGTTTAACTTCTATAGTTGGGAAGATACTGGAACGTTTAATAAAAGACCACATGGATGAGTTCTTGCTGGAAACAAACTATTTAAGCAGCAGACAGCATGGATTCATGAAAGACAGAAGTTGTCAGACAAACCTGATTTCCTTTTACGAAGAGGTAAGTAAAACCCTGGACAGAGGCGTGGCAGTGGACGTGGTATACTTGGATTTTGCAAAAGCGTTCGATACAGTTCCCCACACACGGCTCATGTGTAAGGTAAGGTCTAGAGGATTGGATATATCAGTTTGTAAATAGATCGAAAACTGGCTGAAAGACAGAATTCAGAGAGTTGTGGTTAATGATTCGTACTGGTCCAAGGTTATTACATAATGGTCCAAGGTTATCAGTAGGGATGAGCTTCGTGTTCGATGCGAACACATGTTCGCATCGAACACTGGCCGTTCGATCGTTTGTCGAAAACGAACAAATCGGGTCGTTCGCGCCAAATTCGAATGACCCATAATTCACTGCGGCGTTGCGCGCTGATGATTGGCCAAGCATGCACCATGACCCTGCATGCTTGGCCAATCACAGCGCCCAAAAAACGAAGAGACCTAATTGGCCAAAGCCTGGGTGCTTTGACCAATTAGGGCTCAGGGCTTTAGCACACGCCCCACACTATAAAAGGCCGCCTCCCGGGCGGCCTCGTGTAGTGTGTTTCGGCTTGCTTTGCAGTCAGACAGACAGAGAGATAGATAGATAGATAGAGACACAGGGGTAGATTCATGTAGAGATACGACGGTGTATCTACTGATACACCGTCGTATCTGTGAGATCCGACGCTCGGATCTATGCGGCTGATTCCTCTAATCAGGTTCTGCATAGATCTCCCTTAGAGCCGACTGGTGTAAGTGAGTTACACTGCCGGATCTTAGGCTGCAATCTCCCGCCGTCCGCTAGGTGTCGCTTCTATTACTATACGCGACGAATATGCAAATGAGGAGAACCGCCGATTCAAAAACGAACGCCCGGCCGTCGCTTTTTTTTTACGTCGTTTGCGTTCGGCTTTTTCCGGCGGATCGTTACCCCTGCTATATGCGGGGTAAGTGCGGCGTATCCTATGTTAAGTATGGCCGTCGTTCCCGCGTCGAGTTTTGAATTTTTTACGTCGTTTACGTAAGTCGTTCGGGAATACGGCCATACGTTAATTGCGTTAACGACGAAAACAATGACGTCCTTGCGACGTCATTTGAAGCAATGCATGCTGGGAAATTTAGCCGGCGGCGCATGCGCAGTACGATCGGCGCGGGGACGCGCGTGATTTAAATAGTAAACTCCCCCTAGCCGCGGAATTTGCATTCCGCCGGGGGATTTACGATCTGCCAGGGCTACTTACGAGGCATGTGCTTTCTGAATACAGCACTTGCCTCAAAAACTGGCGCAGGCGGATCGTAAAAAAGATAGATCACGCGGATCAAAAGATCCGCTGATCTACATGAATCTACCCCACAGTGTCGTTTCACATAGATAGATAGATAGATAGATAGATAGATAGATAGATCAGGGAGGCTACTAGTTAGTATAGTTAAATTTACAGTTTGTAGAGAATATACTGACATCCCTAGAAGTTGTCAATATATTTAAAACTGTATAGCTTAGCTAGTTCTGCTATTAGTATCTGTCAGGCAGGAGATTGTGCTTGATGCTCTAACGTGTTAGTCAACGTGTGCTAGTTAATTGCACATAGACGCATTACCTGTTACTGCACGTGTGCTATTTATTTGCACAGAAAGGCAGTTGCTGTTAAAGCAAGTGGGCTATTGAATTGCACAGAAACGCAGTCGCTCTGACTGTGCGTGTGCTGTTTAATACCACCTTAGCGCATTTGGTGTCACCGCACGTCTGCTGTTACATACCACCTGAGCGCATTTGGTGTCACCGCATGTGTGCCGTTACATATCACCTGAGCGCATTTGGTGTCACCGCACGTGTGCTGTTACATACCACCTGAGCGCATTTGGTGTCACCGCACGTGTTGGAGAACACTTCATTCCATGGTTTGAATGGGCCCCAGGCAGTTTGCATAGCTATGTTATAGGCTTCAAAGAGGTTTGTGACAATGGACTGGAATACCCCCCCCCCCCCCACTGGAGGAGGGAATGATTTGGTGTTATTTGATCAGGACAGGCAAAATGGGAGGGAGTGTTGGAATGAGTGAAAAGTAAGTGGCTGGAACTCAGAGCTCTCTGTTGTCTTGGATGCTAGGTGAGTAAAGGTCTTGGCTGGCCAAAAGCTTCATGGAAACCTGGTGGCCATCTTAGGTCTAAGACATGTGGCCAGGCCAAGGCCTTCTCCCCTTTCTCTCTCCTCTATATACCGGCCATGGGAGCTCTAGGCTCACTGCTAACCAGCTGAGTTTACAGGTGTGATAAGTATCTTTGAATTTCTCTTGTATATATATGTATTGTGATGTTTATAATGTGTGATGTCGTACTATCCCGATCTCCTTGGGAATAAACAGAGATGTTCATTTTCACCAGCAGCAGTGCGTATGTGTGCGTTTGTATATTAATAGGCATAGACCAATGAATCCATTTATGCAGTAAATAGAGGGAACCTGTGAATATCTCTTGAGTTCATTACTTTAGTTTATATTTGCTAGCCTTGTAAAGTATAGCACTTTCTACAATTGGCACCCCAGATGGGACTGTGGTAGCCCTAAAAGCCACATAGAACCCACAGGACAGAAGTGCTCAAGTACAAGGCAGCTTTTAGAAGGACGGTATGTGTGATGAGTCTTTTCTATGTATAGGCAAAAGGTTCAATTGTGTTGAATGACATCAGGTAAAAGTGGTAAGGAATGAGAATAGTGAATGCGAGGAGCGATTTGTTTATTTTTTGTTTGTTTTTTTTAATTTGTAAGTTGTAAGAGCTAAAAGATAATTGAGTCTTGCTCATTGCTTGGGGCAGTGTGAGAGGTACGTGTTTGTGCGGAAGTGTGTGAGATCCATGGATTGTGATGTTGTGTTAGATGAATTAACAGGCCCAAAGCGCTGTTTTGTTAAAGTTTGAACTATAGAACACCATTCCTCATTTTCAAAGAGCAACCACCCCCCCTCTCTGTCTGGTGTGGGTGATGTGTGTTTTCTCAGCTGCTGACAGCCCAAATGACCCCCCCCCTTTCCAGGTCTGTGACATGCAAATGACCTGAGCCAAGAAAACATGTTACATTTTTTTGTGGGGGGAAAGTGCAGTTGTGTTAAAGGTATGTGCTAAATAGTTTTAGGTGGCTAAGTGTGAGAACATTAGTACTAAAAGAATTGTGTACTGTGGATTGTATACTGTGGATTGTAAAATGGAGCTTGTGTATACATATGTTAAGAAACATGCCTCTGTTAGTTATCATTCATGTGCAGATGAATCTCTTAAAAATCAGTGTGCTTCGCTATTGTCTCAATGTCAGCAACATAATGCCAGATTAGTGGGTAAACAAACAAAGAAAATGGATAGAGAGAAATTGGCTAATGAAATTGCAGTATTGCTCAGAATTAAGGTAATATCTGATCAAATGGGAGAGAAATGGGAAGCAGAGAGGAGACGTGTTGGGGAAGACGTAGGAAAATTCAGTGAACAACTTCGAAAGATTGCAATAACATCCAGTAATGAGAAGGAGGGGTTGCAGGCAAAAGCAGACAGCTTGTCGAGATTAAATAGGGATCTGCGAGAGCAGCTTCATTCACAGAGCGCGGACGGTCAGATTAAGAGCAAACTTTTAGAAACATTGCAAACAAGAGTGACAGAGATGGAAGAGTTGATTAGATCTGTAGAAAGGGAATTAGCAAAGGCACACTCCCAGCTTCTTACAAAAGAGCAATATATTGTATCGCTTAACGAGAACAAAGGCACATTGGCTAGTATCTGCACAGTCATTGAGAAAAAGAGCCGTGATGAAACACAGTCAGATATTGCACCTATAGCTGCAAAACAGAATAACAGTTTGATTACAATCCAAGAAAGACTTACGTTATGCCAGGTTCTGGGGGAATTTAACAGCCTGGAATCACCAATGAGCCTATCCAATAAATTTGAGGCTCTTGTAATTAAATTCAACTTGAGTAATGAAGATGCATGCTCTCTTCTGAAAGCATGGCTACCAGGACCTGTGGTAGGCAAGTTATCGGCACAGGTTAATGACAACTTAGCAGATGCAGAAATGCGAAGAGGGGAATTGAGGCGAATTGTGGACAGTCGTGATAATGGTATGAGTGATTTGCAACAAATGAAATTTAGAAGAGGGGATGATCCGATATTGTTCTGCAGTGAGTATCTTGCATTATATACGAAAGTGTTCAACTGTCCTGACTTATTGGAGGATGATGCAAGTTTCATATACTCAATGGCCAATAAATGTTATGTAAGCTATCCCGCTAGAATGGCCCTGAGGAATGCTAGATCCTACCAAAATTTTGTCAATATCCTACGAGACTACTGTCAAGAGTCCAGTCATAGGGAATATGGGTCAAAGGCAGATTTCTCACTAAAAAGCAGAGGTACAGGTAGGCATAGACAGTTCAGACGTTCTAAATGGAATGGAGCCTTTAAGATTGCTAGCATGCAGCAGGAAACCCCAGAAATACAGGTATCTGCAATGAAAACCCTCCAGGGTAAGAACAGCCTACCACAAAAATCTGATATGAAAGATAGCAGCCAGGACAGAACACACAATTTGCAAGAGGAGATAATAAATGACAGCCAACGCCCTAATTACAGCCAACAAGACTGGAGGAACATTCCAATGGGTGCCCCCTGGGCTAATATGCCATTCTGGCTTATATGTAGTTGGGCACAGATGGCGTTGCCGTTTTTCCTGTGTAATATGGCAAAGTTTACCAATACTGCCTACTTAGTTTAGGAAAATATGGCAATTATTCCCCTTGCATTACAAAATGAAAAAGGCTTGAGGGATTTAAAAAGTCAAATGTTGTGATAATTGTGTATAATAACTGTTCTTGTGTTCCTTTTTCTAGAGACCATGGAAGACGTTAAATTGGTTTGGATACTAATGTTTATTTTTTTTTGCAGATCCTACAAGTGAGAACAACAGTGGGCAAATTTAACAGAAAAGGGGTTGGATTATTGTAAATATATAATCGATTATCACATGGTACCATGAGCTCATTAATTAGTAATTGTTTGCAAACAATGAAAAAAAAAAAGATATTAAACAATAGTCAGGCAGTGATTATAGAGTAGAAGTGAGGTTACGAATGATTGTGATGAAGTACAGATGTTTTTTTTTGTTTGTTGTTTTTTTTTTTTCTCCCCATCAACTAATTCTCTTCCAGATAGGAATGAGCGCTCACTTTTCTCAGGGGAAAAGTCCATGGATGTCTTTAATTAAAAGTTGAGTGTTTGTCAATGTTTGATGGTCGTTGTCTTGCCGCGTTGTTGTTATGTGTTGATGGCCAGGTTCTACATTTTTTTTTCTCTCCATAATTTGTAGTATAATTTTTTAATTTTTTCTCATTGTTCATATTTTTTTTTATTATTATTCTATTAATTTTCATTTTTAATTTTGTTCTCATTTTTTCCAATTTGTTGTATTAGTTTTAATTTTCATGTTTTATTTCAATTTTTTTTTAATTTTAATTTTTTTATTATTATTTTTTTTTATTAATTTTCATTTTTTATTTTTCAATTTTTTATAGTTTTTTTATTATTATAAATATTTTTTTTAAATACTTTTATCTTTTATCTATTTTATTTTTGTTTTGTTCAGGTGGAAATTGTTAGGTTTAGTACACCTGAAAAGGATCATTAGCAACTGACTTGGTGGTCGTTGAATTATGTCCTCAATTAGCAGCTGGCGACACTAGGAAGCCATTTTAGCTGCTGGAATTATGTTTTGTTTTTCTTTTGTTGGTTTTTCTTTTTATTCAGGTGGAGAGAATTCCAATATTTTGTGATTTTATCCACCTGAAAGGGGAAGTAGTGCATAGATCTTAGAATACAGATAATGCATTGCTTTTTGTATTGCTTAAAATTTAGAATTTTGAGAAGCAACGCTCACATGCATTTTTTTTTTTTTTTTATATTTTAGATTTTTGCTTGTACCATGGGGATCCATTTTAGAATGGGTTCATCCTAGAGGAATCATGGTGTTTTGATAATTTGTTTAGAAGTCAGGAATGCTAAATTCCTGCGTTATGAGATATTATCGATAAGAATTTGATTCTGCTCTTGTTCTTTAATTCCAGAATCTTGGTGGAGCGAAATTGGAGAGGATTCTGGAACAGAGATGAAGAATGTTCATCTGGTTGGCAGTTCGTCTGTGCCATACCACACCGAAAATTTGTTCTGATAAACTTTCAGGAGAGAAAAGATTCAGATTAATACTTGAGATATAAGGTTTCTTTTGCTTACGGACAATTTTTGCACTAGTACTGAATCTGAAAGACTTTGCCCAACAACAAGACTTGTGAAACATTTTGCCAAAGTCTCTCCTGTCATTTATGGATGCAAACGGACTATGAATACAAATGCAATGGGTTGGAGGTTGGGAAAGGAATATAACGTATCCAATACTTCAGAACAAAAGATGTAAAATATGTTTTTTATTGTGGGAGGAGGAAATGAAAGAAGGAAATGTTTTTTTTGTTCAAATGTATTGACATAACTGAACATGGTGCAGGTACCTAGGGGGCTGGCACGTGTGAAACGCTGGCTACCAGGGTACAGTATGCCGTCGTCACATTCAGCATCTCGCAGTGGTTGATAGAATCCTACCCTATATGTGCTGAATTTACTCTGAATCAAATGTGATATATCAGTGGATTTCTCCCAGGGATGTGCGGACATAGAGTTCAGGGCGCTTATCTCTGAGGAGTAACCAGAAGAGGAGGGATATATTCAGCACTATATTGGGGGGAATGGGACCCAGTGTAATGTGGCTCAAGATTTTGTCAACCAGGGTGAGAGGTGGTAGAGAGTGTGAGATGGTATAGGACGGGTATATGTCATTGGCTCTGGCGTGCACGCAGCGGTAGGCGGAATTATGGACCACCATCAAGCTGATTGTACAATCTCTCTGTGAGGGCCAGTGTCCTGATGAGGTAGCATCACCGCTCAGTAAGACTTTGCAGAGCACTTCGCTTACACGAATCCAAACTGGTAGTCTGTACTGGTTTGGATTGTGAAAGGTTGTGCTGTATGGTCCATGTATAGAAGTGCAGACTCGGTCTGTATATTTTGTGGCGTCAAAGAGCTTACTGATTGGGGATTCTATCTTGGTGCATGTGTGGCCAAGTGACCCACATGTGGTCAGAGAGTACGGAGCTGGGGGCAGGTTTATATTTCCCTCTGTCGAAAGCATGACCACGATGTCCTCTGCATACCAGGTCTATGCACAGTATTCTGTGTTCGGGATGGAGAGATCATTGCTGGGAAGGAAGCACGTGGTTATTATATAGGGCGTAGACAAATTTGTCCTTGTCTTAAAGGATACCAATGTAACGTCAGTCATGAAACAAGGGTATTTCTTGAACCTAACAGTAGGTACAGGTGCAGGATATACCCTGGGCATAGTCACTGAAGTCGAATCACAGGGATGGAATTCTGTGGTTTTTTTTTAATTTATTTTTTATCATTGTTTGAGATTTATATGTGTTGTTAGACTCAAAACTTATATAGGAAGCTCTCCTGCTTACCTATGCAAGTTGAGGGACAAATTGATGGAAATTTCTCTTAGTAAAAACTAGAGACTTTGCTGCCAATTTAGATCCCCGAGGTACCACAGACAGGCCAAGTTGCAGTCTGAAAAACCACTGTGCAAGCCTGCATAGTCCCGACCTGTATTTACAGTGAAGAGTTATAGGAGGTTGGGAGCGGGATACTCGATTTGATGGGTCATATGTATATATGTATATTAAGGTGGGGTGATATATGTCATGGTGTAAGGTGATAACGGTGTGTTTTAGGCTAATAAGATGGGCAAGAAAGACGCTCCTCGGGGGTCTGTAGCTGAAAGCTGGTTAATATTCTGCTCTGAGTGTGTGCGGGTGAATGGTGACACCCCCTTGCCCTGCCTATACTGCGCCCCTGCATGAAGATGTCAGAAAGAAGAAAAGACGACATGGAATGGTGACCTGGAAGCCGTCACGGAAGATGATGCGTCACCCAGTAGCAAAGCGGCACGTGTTGGGAAGCACAGCACGTTAAAACCATTATGGACTGTTCCAAAGAGCTGTTTCTGAAGCACATGTCGGAAGATAATTAAGAACTGTTCCGGAGGTACTGGTTCTGAAACACATGTTGGAAACCAGTTGAGGACTGTTCCAGAGATATTGATTCTGAAACACATGTTGGAAGTCAGTTATGGACTATCATAGGAGCCGGTTCTGAAGCCTATGGTGAGAGGCGCAACATTGTGGGCTATTCCATAGGAGCTGTTTCACATGTTGAAGAATGAAAAACTGTTCCAGAGGTACTGGTTCGGAAGCATATGTTGGAAGTTAGTTATGGACTGTGCTATAGCGCTGTTTTGGGGGCGCATGTTGAAGAACGCAACACAGTAAAACAGTTGAGGACTGTTTGGACCATATGGACTGTTCAATAGGAGCCGTAGCTGAAGAAGGGTTATATGCGCCTTTCAGGCGCAAAGCGGCATATGTTGGAGAACACTTCATTCCATGGTTTGAATGGGCCCCAGGCAGTTTGCATAGCTATGTTATAGGCTTCAAAGAGGTTTGTGACAATGGACTGGAATACCCCCCCCCCCCCCACTGGAGGAGGGAATGATTTGGTGTTATTTGATCAGGACAGGCAAAATGGGAGGGAGTGTTGGAATGAGTGAAAAGTAAGTGGCTGGAACTCAGAGCTCTCTGTTGTCTTGGATGCTAGGTGAGTAAAGGTCTTGGCTGGCCAAAAGCTTCATGGAAACCTGGTGGCCATCTTAGGTCTAAGACATGTGGCCAGGCCAAGGCCTTCTCCCCCTTTCTCTCTCCTCTATATACCGGCCATGGGAGCTCTAGGCTCACTGCTAACCAGCTGAGTTTACAGGTGTGATAAGTATCTTTGAATTTCTCTTGTATATATATGTATTGTGATGTTTATAATGTGTGATGTCGTACTATCCCGATCTCCTTGGGAATAAACAGAGATGTTCATTTTCACCAGCAGCAGTGCGTATGTGTGCGTTTGTATATTAATAGGCATAGACCAATGAATCCATTTATGCAGTAAATAGAGGGAACCTGTGAATATCTCTTGAGTTCATTACTTTAGTTTATATTTGCTAGCCTTGTAAAGTATAGCACTTTCTACAGCACGTGTGCTGTTACATACCACCTGAGCGCATTTGGTGTCACCGCACGTGTGCTGTTACATATCACCTGAGCGCATTTGGTGTCACCGCATGTGTGCTGTTACATACCACCTGAGCGCATTTGGTGTCACCGCACGTGTGCTGTTACATACCACCTTAGCGCATTTGGTGTCACCGCACATGTGCTGTTACATACCACCTGAGCGCATTTGGTGTCACCGCACCTGTGCTGTTATATACCACCTGAGCGCAGTTAGTGTCACTGTACGTGTGCTGTTATATACCACCTGAGCGCATTTGGTGTCACCGCACCTGTGCTGTTATATACCACCTGAGCGCAGTTAGTGTCACTGTACGTGTGCTGTTACATACCACCTGAGCGCAGTTGGTGTGACTCTGCTTGTGCTGTTACATACCACCTGAACGCAGTTGGTGTCACTGCGCTTGTGCTGTTACATACCACCTGAACGCATAAATATGTCTGGAAGGACAACAAAGAGAGGCAGAGAGTCACGAGGGCAAGCAGGCTCTGCATGTAGAGGTAACGCTGGTAGTGGATGTGGTGCATCCCCTTCAGTACGTGGCCACCCGTCCTTCTTTTCGGGAGCTGGCCGTGTTGAGCCTCAACATGCAGAGAAATTAGTAGAGTGGATGACCAAGCCGTCCTCATCCTCCTCATCCTCTCTCACACAGACTGATCAAAGTTTATCTAGCAAAGCAGCTGCCAAGGCGTCCTCTTCCCTCTGCACAATGGCTTCACACAATACTTCCCTAGTACCACCATGTCCTCATGAGGAGTCCCCTGAACTGTTTCAACACAGTGTTGGGTACATGCTGCAGGAAGATGTGCAGCGTTTTGAAGACTCCGATGACGGAACACTGATAGAGGAAGGCATTGATGTGAGCCCAGAGAGAGGGGGTGGCCGAGAGGGACAGCAATTTGTCAGTGATGATGTTCCCCCAGCTGGAGCATACTGCCAGGTTGTTGACAGTGATGAGGAGGGAGGGGATGATGAGGTCACTGACTCTACCTGGGTGCCTGATAGGAGAGAGGAGGAGGACGAGGCACAGGCACATCTCCAAAGAGGCAGGATGCCCTCCAGGGGTCAGCTTAAGGTCACACCCACTGCATTACAGCGCACATCTACGGCGCTTGTGCATGGCGCTGCTGTGTCTGACCAGTACAGCAAAAGTTCTTTGGTGTGGGCCTTTTTTGAAACATGTCCACAAGATCGTACCTTTGCTATTTGCAACTTATGTCGCAAGCGTATCTTGCGTGGCCAAAACATCAACCGCCTGGGTACCTGTTACGTACCTGGATACCAGAGTCTGATGCAGGGTAGCCTCTCTTACGACCCTAGTTCGCGAGCCACTGAAGTGGGAACAGCGGACTCGGAGCACAGGGGGGTAGGAGTGCCGGGGTGATGTAGAGTAGAAGCAGATGGGCGAATACCTCTGATGTGAAGACGTGGAAGATGCTGAGGACGCTGAAGCGGAGGAAGGGTCAGCGACACGCACGGAAGCTGCGACTACTGCGGCACAAGCTAGGAAGGTAAGTTGGTGGAATGTACATCAACTGGAACAGCAGGGTCAGACAAGCCGGGTCATAACAGGTAAGCAGAAGGTATACAGGCAGATGGCTGAAGAGTAGTCGGTGAAGCAGGCAGGTAGGTCTGGCAACGAGAGTTCAATCAGGCGGATGGTCAGAGGGTTGGAGAGGTACGGATGGTCAGGCAAGCCAAAGTCAGAGTTCAAACGGGTATTCCAGACAGGTAATCAGAGTACAGGTCTCAGGTAGGGATCAGGCATAAACTGCAGATCAGGCAGCAATGAGCTGCAAACAAACACAGGTTTTAAAGTGTCCGTTTGGCGCCAGAGCTGTTCACGTGCGCGCCCCCGCGCGCCGTGCGCACCCCCCGTGCACGCGCGCGGCGTTGGAGCGCGTGCACGAGCGTGGGACGCGCGGCGGTGATCCAGGGACATGGAGGAGGAAGGCTGCATGGAGGAGGTAAGTCCCTGACATTGCCCCCCCCAAGGGGCAGCCTCCGGATGCCTAATCGGGCTACTTTGTCAGGGTGAGCGAGGAAAAAGGCACGTAGTAAACTTTCAGCATGGATGTTACCTTCAGGCTCCCAAGAATTATCCTCTGGACCATACCCCTTCCATTTAACCAGAAACTGGTTTTGTCCTTGTCGCTTCCTGCAGTCCAATATGGCTTCCACTACGTACTCTTCACAGCCATCGATCTGGACAGGTTTAGGAGGCTTGGATCCTCTGTTAGGGAAGGGAGCAGGAACTGCAGGTTTGAGTAAAGAAACATGAAATACAGGATGTATCTTCAGGGAGTTAGGTAGAGACAGTTCATATGAAGCTAAATAAATTTTTCTCTTAACTGGGAAGGGTCCCAAAAACTTAGGTGCCAACTTTTTAGATGGGCAAGGTAGTCTTAAGTTATTCGTGGACAACAATACCTGGTCATCTGGTTTGAGATCCAACTCCCCCCTTCTCCCTTTGTCGAAGAATCTTTTGCCGTCAGCTTGAGCCTTGGTTATTGCTTCGCGTAGTATCTGGTTGTTATGTTGAAGAAATTTCAAGATATCTTGAACTGCTGGGACTGTTGACTCTGAAAAGAAATCTGGCAAAAATGTTAAATTAAAACCATAATTAGAGAAGAAAGGGGATTGCCCCGTGGCTGAATGTTTGGCATTGTTATATGCAAATTCTGCTAGAGGTAGCAGCGAGACCCAATCATCTTGAGAAAAAGTTGTAAAGCATCTGATGTATTTTTCTAAGGTTTGGTTTGTTCTTTCGGTTTGCCCATTGGTCTGGGGGTGGTAGGCTGAGGACAGGGAAAGTTTAATCTAACTTTTCACAAAGGACTTTCCAGAACCGAGAAGTGAACTGGACCCCTCTGTCGGAGACAATATTGGAGGGTACTCCATGTAGCCTGATGATCTCTTTAATAAAAACACGAGCAGTTTCAGCAGCAGAAGGTGTCTTCTTTAAAGGGAGGAAGTGAGCCATCTTGGTAAAACGATCTACGATCACAAAGATTGCTGTACACCCTTCGGAGCTGGGAAGTTCCACAATGAAGTCCATTGCAATCATTTCCCAAGGTCTATTGGGTACAGGTAGAGGTTTTAATAGGCCCCAGGCTTGTTTTCTGGACGTTTTGTTTCGATTGCAGATGGGACAAGAGTTGATATAAGTTTTACAAAAGTCCTCTAGATTAGGCCACCAGAAAGTGCGTCGCACTAATTCAAGGGTTTTGTGGACTCCAAAGTGCCCCACCAACGGGTGGTCATGGAGAAGTTTTAGAACTTCCACTCGGATACTCTCCGGTACAAAGACTTGACTTCCTCTCCAGAACAGACCGTCTCTGGAAGTTAGCGAGATGTTGGGGGGTTTGGAAGATTCGGAAGATGCTTCCCTGATCGTGGATAGCAGGTCCGTATGTAAAAGTAGGAAGTTGCCATCTGGAAGAATGGTATCTGAAACGGATGTGTCCTTAGGATTGTCGTGCATCCGAGATAAAGCATCTGGTTTGACATTTTTGGATCCGGGTCTGTAGGTAATATGAAAACAAAAACGAGAAAAGAAAAGAGCCCAACGGGCTTGTCGTGGCTTTAACCGTTTCGCTTTCCTTAAATACTCTAGATTCTTGTGATCTGTGTAGATCAATACAGGGTGAGCAGCGCCTTCGAGTAAGTATCTCCATTCCTCTAAAGCGGCCTTGATGGCTAACAGTTCTCGATCCCCTACATCGTAATTCCTTTAAGCAGGAGAGAGTTTACGGGAGAAGAATCCCACTGGGTGCATTAGATCTTTGTCTCCTGAACGCTGGAAGATGACGGCCCCTACCGCTACTTCGGAGGCATCTACTTCAAGAATGAAAGGTAGCGCTGGATTAGGATGGCAGAGTATCGGAGCGGATGTGAAGAGCCCTTTCAGGGTGTCAAAGGCTTCTTGAGCTTCCTGATTCCATCGGAAACTAAAATTTTGTTTGGTGAGTTGGGTGATCGGGGCCACTATTGTGGAGAAGTGCTTAATGAATTTCCTATAGAAATTTGCGAATCCGATAAAGCGTTGCACCCCCTTCTTATCCAGGGGCGTTGGCCAGTCCAGGATGGCGGATACCTTTTTTGGATCCATTTCAATTCCTGCTGGGGAAATCACTAGGCCTAAGAATTGGATAGTTGATTGTTCGAACTCGCATTTTTCCGCTTTTGCGTATAAGCGGTGCAAACGGAGACGGTTTAGGACTTTGCAGACATGCACTTGGTGCTCTTCTAGAGAACAGGAAAAGACCAGGATATCATCCAAATAAACAATAACGAAGATGTCTAGGAAGTCTCTAAATATGTCGTTGACGAAGTGTTGAAATGTAGCAGGTGCATTACATAAACCAAAGGGCATTACTAAGCACTCATAGTGTCCATACCTGGTGCGGAACGCTGTTTTTCATTCATCACCATCTTTGATGCGTATCAAGTTATACGCTCCCCTCAGGTCCAGTTTAGTGAAAATAATAGCCGATCGTAGTTTTTGAAAAAGTTTGGGTATTAGAGGCAGAGGGTAGCGATTCTTCACCGTGATGTTGTTTAATTCCCTATAGTCAACGCAGGGGCGGAGAGTCTGGTCCTTTGTGACAAAGAAGATTCCGGCGCCTGCTGGCGAGGTGGACGGGCGGATGAATCCTTTGGCCAAATTTTCATCAATATAGACTTTTAATGCGTCCTGTTCCTTCTCAGAAAGTGGGAAAATTCGCCCAAAGGGTATTTCAGCTCCAGGAAAGAGTTCAATCGGACAGTCATATGGCCGATGAGGTGGCAGAGAATCAGCTCCTTTCTTGCTAAACACGTCAAGGAATCCATGATACGGTTTTGGGACAGACTGAAGCAGGTTAGGATCCGCATTCAAACACATCAGGGTAGGAGACGGGTTACACGGTCTGGGCAGACAGTGTTCCTGACAGTAGTACGAAGGGAAGGTGATTCTTCCAGATGTCCAACCAATTTGGGGGTTGTGTGCCCGGAGCCAAGGTAGGCCTAAAATTATTGGAAACAAAGGGGATGAAATAACGTCCAAAATTAACAGTTCCTTGTGTTGGAGAGAAGAAATAGCAGGTAGTGGAAGCGTCTCTTGAGTTACCTGACCGGACTTGATGTGTGAGCCGTCAGCCAAGAAAACAGAAAGTTTAAAGTCTTTTCTACGTAAGGGAATGCTATGAAGATTAACAAAAGAGGCATCAATAAAACAGCTGCATGCGCCCGAATCAACGATAGCGTTGACCAACACCGTCTTTTCCGGAAGCTGTAAGGAAAGGGAGAGAACAAGGTGGTTGGTGTTGGTAGAGATAGCTGAGACATTAACAGGAACAAAAGATCTGGGCTTACGTGTCTTGACAGGACAATTATTCACGTAGTGGCCGGCCTCGCCACAGTAGAGACACAGGTTCAACTGACGACGACGTGTGCAGTCTTCCGGGGTCAGAGATGGTCGCATCACTCCTAATTGCATTGGTTCGGAAGTGTCCATAGATGGATTAGCAGAACTTGGAGAAGAAGATGATTGGAAACGAGAAGCAGGCAAGGGGGCCCGAACAGTGACCCATACTGGGTGGCCTTGTTGGGAAGAACGCTCTGCCCGGCGTTCCCTTAGTCATCGATCAATTTGCACAGCCTTAGTGATTAGATCCTCTAAGGTTTCAGGCACCTCAATGCGGGCTAGTTCATCCTTCAAGGATTCGGATAAGCCTAAGTGGAATTGGTGGTGCAGAGCTGCGCTGTTCCATTGGGTGTCTGCACTCCATCTACGAAAATCGGTTACATAATCCTCAACCACTCGACGGCCCTGTTGGAGTGCAAGTAGAGTGGTTTCAGCTGTGGCAGTCCTCTGGGGATCGTCATAAAGTTGGGCCATGGCCTGAAAGAAGTTTAGCAAAGTCTGTGTCGGAGGGCCATTCTCCTCTAGTAACCGATGTGCCCATTTTTGGGGTTCCCCTTGAAGTAATGAGGCAACAAACCCCACCTTCGTGGCCTCTAGTGAGAATGTGCGGGGTTGCAGAGCAAAATATAATTGGCAGGCATTACGGAAGTCCCGGAATTTAGAACGATCCCCCGTGAATCGTTCGGGCATAGGAACCCTGGGTTCGGGTGGTAGCATTACCACAGATGGAGCAGCAGCGGTTGATGAAGACATAGTAGCGGATGTTGAGGCGTCTTCAGGGATGGCAAGGTTCTGGACCTGTCCTTCCAATCTCAGGTAGCCATCTTGCAGGTTTTTAACGGTTTGGGTGAGGGATGCTAAATGCTTGCATATCTCCTCCATTGCTGGGGTCACTCCTGCAGACTCTGTCATGGCTGCCTGATACTGTTACGTACCTGGATACCAGAGTCTGATGCAGGGTAGCCTCTCTTACGACCCTAGTTCGCGAGCCACTGAAGTGGGAACAGCGGACTCGGAGCACGGGGGGGGTAGGAGTGCCGGGGTGATGTAGAGTGGAAGCAGATGGGCGAATACCTCTGATGTGAAGACGTGGAAGATGCTGAGGACGCTGAAGCGGAGGAAGGGTCAGCGACCCGCACGAAAGCTGCGACTACTGCGGCACAAGCTGGGAAGGTAAGTTGGTGGAATGTACATCAACTGGAACAGCAGGGTCAGACAAGCCGGGTCATAACAGGTAAGCAGAAGGTATACAGGCAGATGGCTGAAGAGTAGTCGGTGAAGCAGGCAGGTAGGTCTGGCAACGAGAGTTCAATCAGGCGGATGGTCAAACAGGAGCCGGGTTAGAGGGTTGGAGAGGTACGGATGGTCAGGCAAGCCAAAGTCAGAGTTCAAACGGGTATTCCAGACAGGTAATCAGAGTACAGGTCTCAAACAAAACACAGGTTTTAAAGTGTCCGTTTGGCGCCAGAGCTGTTCGCGCTCCCGCGCCCCCGCGGGCCGTGCACGCGCGCGCACCCCCCGTGCACGCGCGCGCACCCCCGTGCACGCGCGCGGCGTTGGAGCGCGTGCACGAGCGCGGGACGCGCAGCGGTGATCCAGGGACATGGAGGAGGAAGGCTGCATGGAGGAGGTAAGTCCCTGACAGTACCACATGCTTGTCCAGACATATGTCGACCTGCCATGCAGCATGTTGGCAAGCACACCAGAAAGACCCACACCAAAGACAAAAGCGTACCCCCCTTGCCCTTCTGGGACCTCCAACCCCAGTAGACCCCCAGTCCTCTCTGAAGCCTGCAGTGAAGGTGTAGAAATAGGTGTGTCACAAGCTAGTAGTAGCGGTGTCAGGGATTCTAGATGGACCAGGACTGTGTGCCTACACAGAGGAGACCAACACTGTATATAGTGGAAAAAAGGTGTTTATTTACAAAGGTGAGAAAACAAGTGAAAACAGTGCACGAATAACACAAGGCTATATACAGGTTTAGGGGAAATGCAATAATCATAAGCCAGAGCCAAGCCGGGGTCAAATACCAGAAATCATCAAAAGAGGCTGCAGACAGGGAAGGGGCAGGAAGGAAATGTCCAGGAGAGGGATCGGGATCAGGTCAGGTCAGGACAGATCAGGTCAGAAGTCCAGAGCAGGTTCAGGGTCCGGTTAGTAAACAGATACCAGGGCAAGTTCTGTTTGAACTCGCCGGGTATTTATAGTGGGTGTACTGATTGGGTTCAGGTCACACCTGAACGGAGCAAAGGCCAGGTGTTCCACACTGCCAGGGTCCATCCGCTGGTGGAGGTCAGTACTGCATCCCAAAGGTGATATACCAGCAGGGGGAAGTTCCCCTGACAGCTCTGAACTGCCAGGAGACCCCTGCTGGTGGGACGCAGCACTGCAAGACAGAATATCAATAGCACCAGCGGATGGACCTTTTCCTGACAGTACCCCCCCTCAAAGGAGCGGCCTCTGGACGCTCCAACTATCCGTTGCCGGGGAAAGTCCAGAGTGACCAACTGGGCAATGGGAGGCTTGAGCCGAGAGGTGGGTACATCCGGGTCGTCGAGCTGGGGAGCAGGCACCGGGTCAGCGAACTGGGCAGCAGGCTCCGGGTCAGCGAACTGGGCAGCAGGCTCCGGGTCAGCGAACTGGGCAGCAGGCTCCGGGTCAGCGAACTGGGCAGCAGGCTCCGGGTCAGCGAACTGGGCAGCAGGCTCCGGGTCAGCGAACTGGGCAGCAGGCTCCGGGTCAGCGCTGGGAGCACGGGTGGGCAGGCAGGCTCCGGGTCAGCCAACTGGGCAGCAGGCTCCGGGTCAGCGAACTGGGCAGCAGGCTCCGGGTCAGCGAACTGGGCAGCAGGCTCCGGGTCAGCGAACTGGGCAGCAGGCTCCGGGTCAGCGAACTGGGCAGCAGGCTCCGGGTCAGCGAACTGGGCAGCAGGCTCCGGGTCAGCGAACTGGGCAGCAGGCTCCGGGTCAGCCGAACTGGGCAGCAGGCTCCGGGTCAGCCAACTGGGCAGCAGGCTCCGGGTCAGCCAACTGGGCAGCAGGCTCCGGGTCAGCCAACTGGGCAGCAGGCTCCGGGTCAGCGAACTGGGCAGCAGGCTCCGGGTCAGCGAACTGGGCAGCAGGCTCCGGGTCAGCGAACTGGGCAGCAGGCTCCGGGTCAGCGAACTGCAGGCTCCGGGTCATCGAACTGGGCAGCAGGCTCCGGGTCATCGAGCTGGGCAGCAGGCTCCGGGTCATCGAGCTGGGCAGCAGGCTCCGGGTCATCGAGCTGGGCAGCAGGCTCCGGGTCATCGAGCTGCAGCAGCAGGCTCCGGGTCCATTCGAGCAGTGGGCAGCAGGCTCCGGGTCATCGAGCTGGGCAGCCAGACTGGAAGTCCATCAACCGGGGCAGCAGACTGGAAGTCATCAACCGGGGCAGCAGACTGGAAGTCATCAACCGGGGGTCAGCAGACTGGAAGTTCATCAACCGGGGCAGTAGACTGGAAGTCATCCAACCGGGGCAGCAGACTGGAAGTCATCAACCGGGGCAGCAGACTGGAAGTCATCAACCGGGGCAGCAGACTGGAAGTCCATCAACCGGGGCAGCAGACTGGAAGTCATCAACCGGGCGGCAGCAGACTGGAAGTCATCAAGCTGGGCAGCGGACTGGAGGTCATCAAGCTGGGCAGCGGACTGGAAGTCAATCAGGCTGGGCAGCGGACTGGAAGTCATCAAGCTGGGCAGCGGACTGGAAGTCATCAAGTCTGGGCAGCGGACTGGAAGCTCATCAAGCTGGGCAGCGGACTGGAAGTCATCAGCCAAGCTGGGCAGCAGGCGGACTGGAAGTCATCAAGCTGGGCAGCAGCGGACTGGAAGTCATCAAGCTGGGCAGCAGCGGACTGGAAGTCATCAAGCTGGTGCAGCAGTCGGACTGGAAGTCATCAAGCTGGGCAGCAGCGGACTGGAAGTCATCAAGCTGGGCAGCAGCGGACTGGAAGTCATCAAGCTGGGCAGCAGCGGACTGGAAGTCATCAAGCTGGGGCAGTGGACTGGCAAGCTGGCAAACACAGCAACATCAGGGGTGGCAGGCTGGCACAGGAACGTCAGGGTGCAGCTGGCACAGGAACGTCAGGGTGGCAGGCTGGCACAAGGAACGTCAGGGTGGCAGGCCGGCACAGGAACGTCAGGGTGGCAGGCCGGCACAGGAACGTCAGGGTGGCAGGCCGGCACAGGAACGTCAGGGTGGCAGGCTGGCACAGGAACGTCAGGGTGGCAGGCTGGCACAGGAACGTCAGGGTGGCAGGCTGGCACAGGAACGTCAGGGTGGCAGGCTGGCACAGGAACGTCAGGGTGGCAGGCTGGCACCGGAGCAGGCTGGTCGGATGTCACAAGCTGGGCGGCTGGCACTGGAACTGGTAGAGCAGCTGGCACAGATGGCACCGGGACAGGTTGAACAGAGGGCACTGGGACAGGCTGGGTAACTGGCACGATGGTATGAGTTGGGAAATACTTCCGTTTCTTTTTAGACTTAGTCACTACAGGTTTGTTAACAGAAGTGATGTATGAAGAGGATGGAGATAAGTAAGAGGAAGGATTGGAGTATGGCAGAGACAAAGGGATGGTGACTGGAGGAGGTTTTTGTGGAGTAGTTACAGGTGGATTAAAGGCAGGGTAGGTACAATTAGTAGAGATTGGGTAGTAATACTTGGTGGGAAGCGGAATTAACTGGGCTATAGCTGAGGTTGTCATTGGCAATGGACGGCTAGAACCTTGGGAAGGTAAGTGGTTAATGGTAGGGCTGGAATGCAGTGGCTTGGCTGGAAGCAGGAGATCTGACCATGCCTGCAGCACAGGTTGAACAAAGGCTGGTTCACACACACCTTGTTTAATCAGAGCCTGCACAGAATCAATACACTCAGATAACTTTTGCTGGGGACAGGAGGAATAATGCTCATCAAAATAAGCCGGATCATCCTCCATCAACCATACCAGGGATTCAACTTGGTCAGGACTGAAGGGGGGAGAGAAGTCATCACCACCAGCTGGAATAACTGACAGGGCTGGTTTAACACATAACTTGATTAATGGCTGAACATCATTGTAAGACATATAACCCAGATCCACCACGGAATGGGCCGATCGGATGGCTTCCATCAGCTCATCCCTTGTCCATCCCTCCAACACCTGACGACAATACTCCTCATCCTCCTCTGCTAGCAGAGAAAAGTAAGTAATTTCATTGAAATCCATGTTTCAACAAAAACGCACTACAACAGGATGGTTCCCTATGCAGGCACGTCTGGTCAAATGGCCCTGGTATACTGTCAGGGATTCTAGATGGACCAGGACTGTGTGCCTACACAGAGGAGACCAACACTGTATATAGTGGAAAAAAGGTGTTTATTTACAAAGGTGAGAAAACAAGTGAAAACAGTGCACGAATAACACAAGGCTATATACAGGTTTAGGGGAAATGCAATAATCATAAACCAGAGCCAAGCCGGGGTCAAATACCAGAAATCATCAAAAGAGGCTGCAGACAGGGAAGGGGCAGGAAGGAAATGTCCAGGAGAGGGATCGGGATCAGGTCAGGTCAGGACAGATCAGGTCAGAGGTCCAGAGCAGGTTCAGGGTCCGGTTAGTAAACAGATACCAGGGCGAGTTCTGTTTGAACTCGCCGGGTATTTATAGTGGGTGTACTGATTGGGTTCAGGTCACACCTGAACGGAGCAAAGGCCAGGTGTTCCACACTGCCAGGGTCCATCCGCTGGTGGAGGTCAGTACTGCATTCCAAAGGTGATATACCAGCAGGGGGAAGTTCCCCTGACAGCTCTGAACTGCCAGGAGACCCCTGCTGGTGGGACGCAGCACTGCAAGACAGAATATCAATAGCACCAGCGGATGGACCTTTTCCTGACAAGCGGTCAATCTACTGATAGTACCAGGCAAATTTCCCTGCCCCAGCTGCTGCATCGCCGAAAGAAGTACAATCCCAGACATCCACATGCCCAGCAGTTGAATGCTAGCTTAGCGAAATTGCTAGCACTTCAACGGCTACCTTTTCAGTTGGTAGATTCTGCCCCCTTCCGTGAGTTTGTGCAATGTGCAGTACCTCAGTGGCAAGTACCAAAACGCTACTATTTCTCACGGAAGGCTATTCCGGCTCTCTACCGGCATGTGGAAGGCAATGTCCATGCCTCGCTGGACAGGGCGGTCAGTGGTAAGGTGCATATTACCGCTGACTCATGGTCCAGCAGGCATGGACAGGGATGTTACCTGTCTTTAACGGCGCATTGGGTGACTCTGCTGGCAGCTGGGAAGGACGCAGGGCAAGGTCCAGTAGTTTTGGAGGTTGTTCCGCCACCACGCCTCCAAAACACTACTACTGCTTGTGACACACCTCTCTCCTCCACCCCCTCCTCTTCTTCTTCCTCTGTGGCCTCTTCCTGTGGTGATGTTTTCTCCGAACCAGCCGTGCTCCGTAGGCATACGAGGGGATACGCAGGAATGCAGGCCAAGAGATGCCATGCGGTGCTAGAGCTGGTGTGCTTGGGAGACAGGAGCCACACTTGGGAAGAGGTTTTGTCAGCTCTGCAGGGTCAGGCTGAGAGATGGTTGACGCCACGCCAGCTGAAGCCTGGAATGGTGGTCAGCGATAATGGCACCAACCTCCTCTCTGCCCTGCGACAGGGAAAACTCACCCACGTGCCCTGTTTTGCGCATGTCCTCAATTTGATGGTGCAGCGGTTCTTGGGCAGGTACCCGGGCTTACAGGATGTCCTGAAGCAGGCCAGGAAAGTCTGTGTGCATTTTCGAAGGTCATATAATGCCACTGCTCGGCTGACTGACCTCCAAAGGGAATACAACCTGCCCAAGAACCGCCTAATTTGTGACATGCCCACCAGATGGAACTCAACGTTGGCCATGCTGCAGCGGTTGCACACGCAGCAACGGGCCATCAATGAGTACCTGTGCCAATATGGCAGCAGAACTGGGTCAGGGGAGCTAGGTTTTTTTCCCCACACCAGTGGGCCTTGATCAGGGATGCATGCACTGTCCTGTCACCATTTGAGGAGGCCACGAGGATGGTGAGCAGTGACAGTGCATGCATCAGTGAGACTGTCCCTCTTATTCACATGTTGGAGCACATACTACATGGAATAATGGACAGGGCCCTTGAGACAGAACAGAGGGAGGAAGAGGATGACTTCCTTACCTCTCAAGGCCCCCTTTACCCAGACAGTGGTCCTGCTTGCCCACCTAGCACACAGGAAGAGGAGGAGGAGGATTGTATCAGCAGCATGGAGGTGGAGCCTAGCACTCAGCAGCAACAGTCTTCAAGGGATCATTTATAGTCCCAAGGAGCACTTGGACTTTTACGTGGCTGGGATGAGGTGCCTGTGGATCCTGTCGTCCTCAGTGACCCAGAGGACTGTCCCCCGAATGCCTCTGCAAACCTACGCTGCATGGCCTCCCTGATCCTGCAAAGCCTGCTTAAGGATCCTCGTGTACGTGCTATTAAGGAGAGGGATCATTACTGGCTGGCGACTCTCCTTGATCCACGTTACAAGAGTAAGGTAGCGGACCTTATGTTGCCATCGCAGAGGGAGCAGAAGATGAAACTTCTGCGGGAGGGGTGTGTGCAATGCGTTCCCAGAACCGGGGGGATTACCAAAACCTGGCTCTGGACAACGTCTTGCTGAGGCTTCGGTGAGTCACAGAAGGGGCGGTGGAGAAGGTGGTCGTTTGACCGATGCGTTCAGGCAGTTTTTTAGTCCGCAGCCCCAAGGTCTGACCGGTTCCAGCAACCATCGCCAGCGTCTGGTTTACATGGTGCGGTAATACCTAGGGGCAAGATCCGACTTGGACACCTTCCCCACCGAAAATCCTCTGGCTTACTGGGTCTTGAGGATGGATCACTGGCCAGAGATTGCCCAGTACGCAATTGAGCTACTGGCTTGCCCTGCATCCAGTGTTCTTTCAGAACAGACATTCAGTGCTGCTGGAGGCTTTGTGACTGATCACAGGGTGTGCCTCTCCACCGGCTCTGTTGATCGACTGACCTTCATCAAAATGAATCAGGCTTGGATCAACACCAGCTACCAAGCACCTGATGCTGATATTAATGAATAATATCTTTTTGTTGAAAAATCGGATCCCTTTTAGACTGCTGACTGTCCTCTTATGCTGCTGATGGAATATCCTTCTCCTCACTTTTCTTGCTGATAGCTAGTAAGAAATGTTGTGTTTCTGGGCTCCGCCACCAGTGCCTAAGGCACAATTTTTCAGCCCCTGTTTAACAGGGGCGCCTAATAATTTTTGATGCAATACTTTGCACGTGGCTCCTTGTTGCGCTCCAATTGGAGTTATTGTGAGGGGTTGCAGTGTTGTGTTGTGCCCAAGGCCCAATTTTTCTGCCCCTGTTTAACAGGGGCGCCTAATAACAATTTTTGATGCAATACTTTGCAGGTGGCTCCTTGTTGCGCTCCAATTGGAGTTATTGGGAGGGGTTGCAGTGGTGTGTTGTGCCCAAGGCACAATTTTTCGGCCCTTGTTTAACAGGGGCGCCTAATAACAATTTTTGATGCAATACTTTGCACGTGGCTCCTTGTTGCGCTCCAATTGGAGTTATTGTGAGGGGTTGCAGTGTTGTGTTGTGCCCAAGGCCCAATTTTTCTGCCCCTGTTTAACAGGGGCGCCTGATAACAATTTTTGATGCAATACTTTGCACGTGGCTCCTTGTTGCGCTCCAATTGGAGTTATTGGGAGGGGTTGCAGTGTTGTGTTGTGCCCAAGGCACAATTTTTCTGCCCTTGTTTAACAGGGGCGCCTAATAACAATTTTTGATGCAATACTTTGCACGTGGCTCCTTGTTGCGCTCCAATTGGAGTTATTGCAAGGACGTTATTAGGGGTTGCAGTGTTGTGTTGTGCCCAAGGCACAATTTTTCTGCCCCTGTTTAACAGGAGTGCCTAATAACAATTTTTGGTGCAATACTTTGCACGTGGCTCCTTTTTGCGTTCCAATTACAGTATGTTTGAGGGGTGCCCTTTTTTAAAAAAAAATTCTTTCACAAAACAATAATGGCCCCCCACCACCGCTAAAATATTCAACATAATGTTGCCACACAGAACTTGCGCAAGTAGCATTATTTACTTTTTTTTTATAGTCCTCTCATGTTGTGCAGGGACATTTCTAAACACGTGCCACTACTATAGACACCCAGCAGGTGTGATATTTATAGGACTTTTTTTTTTTTCACTTTAAGCATCATTAAAATGGCTGCTCCGGAAAAAACGGCAGTTTAAAAAAAAAAAAATTCCATTGATACATGTTCCCTGGGGCAAGACCCGGGTTCTGAATGACGTTTTCCAACATTTCATTGAATTTTGGTCTTTAAAACGATCGTTTTTGAATTTGAACGTTCAGGTCCCATAGACTTCAATGGGGTTCGAAATATTCATGCAAACCCGCGGTCTGTTCGAACGTTCTGGTGCGAACCGAACCCAGGGGTGTTCGGCTCATCCCTAGTTATCAGCGGTGTACCCCAAGGTTTGGTGCTGGGTCCCTTACTTTTCAATATATTTATAAATGATATTGGGTCTGAGATCAAAAGTAACATTTCTGTCTTTGCAGATGACACCAAGCTATGCAGTGGAATAACGTCCTTGCAGGATGTCTCCAATTTGCAAGCTGACCTCAATGCTCTGTCTAATTGGGTGACTAATGTTGATAAATGTAAAGTTATGCACTTAAGGGCTAAGAATATGCATGCATCATACATGCTAGGGGGAGTACAACTGGGGGGATCTGTAGTGGAGAAGGGTTTTAGTTGATCATAAGCTCAATAATGGCATGCAATGCCAAGCTGCGGTTTCCAAAGCGAGCAAAGTCCTTTCTTGTATTAAGAGAGGTATGGACTCCAGAGAGAGAGATATCATTTTGCCCCTGTACAAATCATTAGTAAGACCTCATCTGGAATATGCAGTCCAGTTTTGGGCACCAGTTCTCAAAAAGGATATCGGAGAACTGGAGAAAGTGCAGAGAAGGGCAACCAAACTGATAAGAGGCATGGAGGAGCTCAGCTATGAGGAAAGATTAGAAGAACTGAATTTATTCACTCTTGAGAAGAGGAGAATAAGGGGGGATATGATCAACATGTACAAATATATAAGAGGTCCATATAGTGAACTTGGTGTTGAGTTATTCACTTTAAGGTCAACACTGAGGACAAGGGGGCACTCTTTACGTCTGGAGGAAAAAAGATTTCACCTCCAAATACGGAAAGGTTTCTTCACAGTAAGAGCTGTGAAAATGTTGAACAGACTCCCTCCAGAGGTGGTTCTGGCCAGCTCAGTAGATTGCTTTAAGAAGGGCCTGGATTCTTTCCTAAATGCACATAATATAACTGAGTACTAAGATTTGTAGGTAAAGTTGATCCGGGGTAAATCCGATTGCCTCTCGGGGGATCAGGAAGGAATTTTTTCCCCTCCTGTAGCGAATTGGATCATACCCCGCTGGGGGTTTTTGCCTTCCTCTGGATCAACTGTGGGTATGGAGTTGGGTGTATAGGATTGTACTGTGTTTTATTTTGTTTGTTTATTTTTTTTATGGTTGAACTGGATGGACTTGTGTCTTTTTTCAACCTGACTAACTATGTAACTAACTATGTCTGCATATGATTGGGGGACATGGCTGCATATATGTGGGGGACATGGCTGCATATGTTTGGGGACATGGCTGCATATATGTGGGGGACATGGCTGCATATATGTGGGGGACATGGCTGCATATGTGGGGTACATGGCTGCATATGTGGGGTACATGGCTGCATATGTGGGGGACATGGCTGCATATGTTTGGGGACATGGCTGCATTTGTGGGGGGACATGGCTGCATTTGTGGGGGGACATGGCTGCATTTGGGGACACATTTAAAAAAAAAGTATCGGTATTCGGTATCGGCGCGTACATGAAAAAAAGTATCGGTACTTGTACTCGGGACAACCCTAGTTGTGAGTGACAGTATTTGCAATGATGTTTCACAACAGTGTAACACAAGGTTTACTCACTGTTAGCTGTCACAAGTAGCTCGAGATCACAGCTATTCCATCCAGTCTGTAATAGCTGTGATCTCGAGCTACTTGTGACAGCCAACAGTGAGTAAACCTTGTGTTACACTGTTGTGAAACATCATTGCAAATACTGTCACTCACAACCATCATACTACTTGTCTAGTCACAAGCTGCCTATCCAACACTGTAGATAAAAATCCTATGGAGTACCAGCTGCTAGTAATATAAGGAACAGCTTTATGGACATACTTTTCTAAGCGATTGAATGGACTATACCCATACGATATGGGAATCTGTTTAGTTATTTATTTGTGGCCATATTGTTGCAATCTTACAAAGTGTATCTCTGGTGAATAAGATTGTGAAGAAAAAAAAACTACAGCGTCTCCACTATCTCTTCCATGTCTCCCAAAGAACTTTAACAATCAATAAAACCAGATCCATATGGAAGTTACACCTGTCTGATACAGTGGTCTCTATGGGAGGACTTTTCAGCTATCCATCAGGCTCATTGTCCCTCTGTTTTTTACATTGATTATTTTGTTTGTCACAAGTTAGAGTGGAGTGGTGTGAGGCCCCGTACACACGGCAGAGAACCTCGACGGGCGGAACACATCGTTCCGCCCGTCGAGGTTCTCTGCCGGCCTTCAGAATCGGCGACCCGCCCGTCGGGAAAGGCAACCAGCCATTCATCCCGACGGGCCGTCGAGCAAATAGAGAACCTGTTCTCTATTTGCTCGACGGGTTTCCCGACAGGCGGGGCTCGCCGAGAGCGTACACACGGCCGAGGTTCTCGGCAGAATGCGGCTCCCAGCGAGGTTCTCGCTGGTTTCTGCCGAGAACCTTGGCCGTGTGTACGGGGCTTCATACTTTTACTTCATTCAAGTGATTTTTTTTCATGTCCGTTTCTAGGTAGCCTTCTGTGCTGCGTTCCCTCACATAAACAGTGGTAATCCATTACCTGTTGTTACAGTGAACCACTGTCCTGTGTGGGAACTATCAGGGATATATTTAAATTAGCAATTGGGCTTTTCATGTAGGGGGGTGTCTGTGTTTTTTGTGGAGGGTGGGTGCGCTATTTATAGACTCTGATCTTCCTTCGGGAAAATCAATTTTTTACTTTTAGTTACCAGTATATGCCGTCATTGGGGGGGTTTCAATAGGGAATTATCTGGGTAGGTCCACCTACCTTTAGGGGACCTGTTTTTATGCCTTATACATGTTTTTTGATACAACTTTAATAAATTTGTAATTAACTCTTTAGGGTGTGCAGCAGTCTGTTTTTTTATTTTTCATTTTTGTAATATTGATTCAGAGATTTAGATTTAGGTAGATGGGTGTAAAAGTATGCTGGCGTAGCGTATTCCATTTACGCTACGCTTCCGCAACTTTTACGGGCAAGTGCTGTATTCACAAAGCACTTGCCTGTAAAGTTGCGGCGGCGTAGCGTAAATGTCCCGGCCTAATTCAAATTCGGCAGGTAGGGGACGTGTATCATTTAAATGAAGCGAGTCCCTGCACCGAACGAACTGCGCATGCCCTGGGCCTGAACGTAGCCCAGTGTGCATGCTCCAAATCACGTCGGAAATAGTTAATGAAAATGACGTGAACGGCACTTACGCAAAGCCCTATTCGCGAATGTTTTACGCAAACAACGTAAACGACGGGAAAAATTACGCCGGCACGCCGGCCATACTTAACATTGGCTGCGCCTCATACAGCAGGGGTAACATTACGCCGGACCTACGCTAACGCAAACAACGTAAAACAAATGCGCAGGCCGGGCGTACGTTCGGGAATCGGCATATTACGCTCATTTGCATATTTTACATGGGAAAGCCACCTAGCGGCCAGCGTAAATATGCAAGTTAGATACGACGGCGTAAGAGACTTACGCCAGTCGGATCTAATAGAAATCTATGCGTAACTGATTGTATGAATCAGGCGCATAGATAGGAGGGCTCAGAGGCAGAGATACGACGGTGTATCTGGAGATATGCCGTCGTATCTCCTACCTGAATCTAACCCACAGTGTCTTTTCTACCAGATAGATAGATAGATAGATAGATAGATAGATAGATAGATAGATAGATAGATAGATAGATAGAGCAGGAAGGCTAGTCAGTTAAGTTAAACTTACAGGGCCAGATTCAGGTAGAGTTAGGCTGGAGTATCAGTGATTCTCCAGCCTAACTCTCACTTTGAGCCGGCGTTTCTGTTTTCAGTAAGCAGAAAACAAGAAACGCCAGGTTGGAGTTCCTATACGAGCGGCGTAATTGTATTTCGCCGTCGTATCGGAACTGCAATTTTAAAAATGGCGCTCGGGGTGTTCCCGCTGATTAACGCGAGAATATGTTAATCAGCGAGAATCGGCAATTCACGATCGTATTCGGGCCCGACGCAGTGACTTTCCGACGTTTCCGTAAGAGATACGCGGCGTAAAGAAAACCAGCCCCCTAGTGGAGTATCCTATGTTAAGTATGGCCGTCGTCATCGCGTCGAATTTAAAAAATTTCGTGTCGTTTGCGTAAAACGTCCGTGAATGGGGATTGACGTCATTGACGTTCACTGACAGAATTTGGAGCATGCGGCGTAGCGAAAATGAGCCGGCGGAATTCAAATTGGGGGGGCCCGACGCAGTTCGGGCCCGACGCAGTGACTTTCCGACGTTTCCGTAAGAGATACGCGGCGTAAAGAAAAAACAGCCCCCTAGTGGAGTATCCTATGTTAAGTATGGCCGTCGTCATCAGGTCAAATTTTAAAATTTGAGTCGTTTGCGTAAAACGTCCGTGAATGGGGATTGACGTCATTGACGTTCATTGACAGAATTTGGAGCATGCGCACTGACAGTCGACGCATGCGCAGTACGTTCGCCGCGGGATCGCGCCTAGTTTAAATAATACACGCCCCCTACCCGCCCAATTTGAATTCCGCCAGCTCATTTTCGCTACGCCGCCGCAACTTTAGGAGCAAGTGCTTTGTGAATACAGTACTTGCTCCTAAAGTTTCGGCGGAGTAACGTAAATGAGAAAAGTTACTCCAAAATAAAGATTCGCCCATCTACCTGAATCTGGCCCTATATATACATCCATAGGAGCTGTACATATCCCACTGTATAGCTTAGCTAGATCAGCTATTCCTATTGTTAGGCCGTAGATTGTGCTACATGCAGTGCTCTAACGCAGGGCTCAAAGCTACTATCCAGGCCAAAGAGTTACTCCCAACCAGTTGCCCCTCCTAATTCATACACTGCCCTGCGCCTAATTGCACCTGTAAACACGCCCTCATAGAATATCTCATGGAATGACACTGTTAAATGTTTTATGCAAAATCAAGTTACACAAATATTAACAACAACATGGTACAGGGCACTGGGGGCAGAACAGAGGGACAGGGCACTGGGGGCAGACCAGAGGGACGGGCACTGGAGGCAGACCAGAGGGACGGGCACTGGGGGCAGACCAGAGGGACAGGGCACTGGGGGCAGACCAGAGGGACAGGGCACTGGGGGCAGACCAGAGGAACAGGGCACTAGAACTGGGTCTCTTCCCCATTTTCTTGCTGTCTCCTCTGCAACTCCCATCCATTCTCTCTCTCCCTCTCCTATTCATCTCATCATCAGCAGCCTGTGTGTGCGGCTCCACGCTTGCATGTCCCAACTTCCCCCTTTTATTCAGGCTGGCAGTGAGGAGAGAAGCTGCAGCACAACGGGAGAGAGTACAATCCAGCGCTGAGATCCACACAACTGCACAGCCATTGACACCACTGCACAGCGCACACAGACACCGCACAGCACACATTGAGACCAGTCTGTTTGCAGTGCTCAGGCTGAACTGTTGGACACTTACATAGAGCACAAGGAGAAGAAAACTGCACAAACTGGAATGCTGCCGCTCTCATGTCAGGGCAACTTTCAGTGAGTGCTGCACCAGAGTGGTAATTTTCGCAATCCTCCACCTCACTTATTACTTCCTGCTCCCTGCTCTCCAGCTACATTGGTCCGGGGAGGGAGGGAGACAGGCTCAGAGAGGTCATACAGTTAGGTCCCATGGCTTAATGAGAATTGTAAGGAGAGCTCCTGTGTACTGCTCTGCCTGTGCGCGGCTCACCAGACTACTTTTCCCGAGCATGCACCTTTCCCAAGCATGCACCTTTCCTCTTTGGCCGCCAATCGCATCGGGGCTCTAAGTGTAGGTGCAGATTGGAGGGAGATTGGTCATGCAGCCCTGTCACTCGCCTCCAGCTTAAATCCACTCACCAAATGCTAGTAGGCGAGTGGAAATGCTCTAACGTGTTGTATTGCCTGCATAGTGTTTAGTTTACACCTAAACATAGTACTTAGTGTTAGTGGACGTGTGCTATTTAATTGCACATACACGCATTAGCTGTTACTGCATGTGTGCTACTTATTTGCACAGAAACGCAGTCGCTGTTAATGCACGTGGGCTATTTAAGTGCTGTTTTTTAGCCCATAAACGCAGTCGATCTTACTGCACGTTTGCTGTGTTTTTTGGCCATAAACGCAGTCACTGTTAGTGCACGTTTGCAGTGTTTTTGCCCATAAACGCAGTCGATCTTACTGCACGTTTGCTGTGTTTTTTGGCCATAAACGCAGTCACTGTTAGTGCACGTTTGCAGTGTTTTTGCCCATGAACGCAGTCGATCTTACTGCACGTTTGCTGTGTTTTTGCCCATAAACACAGTCGATCTTACTGCACGTTTGCTGTGTTTTTGCCCATAAACACAGTTGATCTTACTGCACTTTTGCTGTGTTTTTGCCCATAAAAGCAGTTGCTGTTAGTCCAAGTTTGCTGTGTTTTTGCCCATAAACGCAGTCGATCTTACTGCACATTTGCTGTGTTTTTGGCCATAAACGCAGTCGCTCTTACTGCACGTTTGTTGTGTTTTTGCCCATAAACACAGTCGATCTTATTACACGTTTGCTGTGTTTTTACCCATAAACGCAGTCGATCTTAATGCACGTTTGCTGTTTTTTGCCCATAAAACGCAGTCGATCTTGCTGCACGTTTGCTGTGTTTTTGCCCATAAACACAGTCGATCTTACTGCACGTTTGCTGTGTTTTTTCCCATAAAAGCAGTTGCTGTTAGTGCACGTTTGCTATGTTTTTGCCCATAAATGCAGTCGATCTTACTGCACGTTTGCTGTGTTTTTGCCTATAAACGCAGTCGATCTTACTGCACATTTGCTGTGTTTTTGGCCATAAACGCAGTCGATCTTACTGCACGTTTGCTGTGTTTTTGCCCATAAACACAGTCGATCTTACTGCACGTTTGCTGTGTTTTTGGCCATAAATGCAGTCGATCTTACTGCACGTTTGCTTTGTTTTTTGGCCATAAACTCAGTCGCTGTTAGTGCACGTTTTCTGTGTTTTTGCCTATAAACGCAGTCGATCTTACTGCACGTTTGCTGTGTTTTTGCTCATAAAAGCAGTTGCTGTTAGTGCACGTTTGCTGTGTTTTTGACCATAAACGCAGTCGATCTTATTACACGTTTGCTGTGTTTTTACCCATAAACGCAGTCGATCTTAATGCACGTTTGCCGTTTTTTGCCCATAAACGCAGTCGATCTTGCTGCACGTTTGCTGTGTTTTTGCTCATAAAAGCAGTTGCTGTTACTGCACGTTTGTTGTGTTTTTGCCCATAAACACAGTCGATCTTATTACACGTTTGCTGTGTTTTTACCCATAAACGCAGTCGATCTTACTGCACGTTTGCTGTGTTTTTGCCCATAAACGCAGTTGATCTTACTGTACGTTTGCTGTGTTTTTTCCCATAAAAGCTAGTTGCTGTTTAGATCTTACTGCACGTTTGCTGTGTTTTTGCCCATAAATGCAGTCGATTCTTACTGCACGTTTTGCTGTGTTTTTGGCCATAAAACGCAGTCGATCTTACTGCACGTTTGCTGTGTTTTTGGCCATAAACGCAGTCGATCTTACTGCACGTTTGCTGTGTTTTTGCCCATAAACGCAGTGTCGATTTCTTACTGCACGTTTGCTGTGTTTTTTGCCCATAAACGCAGTTCGATCTTACTGTAACGTTTGCTGTGTTTTTGCCCATAAAACACAGTCGATCTTACTGCACGTTTTCTGTGTTTTTTGGCCATAAAATGCAGTCGATCTTACTGCACGTTTGCTTTGTTTTTTGGCCATAAACTCAGTCGCTGTTAATGCACGTTTTCTGTGTTTTTGCCTATAAACGCAGTCGATCTTACTGCACGTTTGCTGTGTTTTTGCCCATAAACGCAGTTGATCTTACTGTACGTTTGCTGTGTTTTTTCCCATAAAAGCAGTTGCTGTTAGTGCACGTTTGCTGTGTTTTTGCCCATAAATGCAGCACTCGATCATTACTGACACGTTTGCTGTGTTTTTGCCTATAAACAGCTAGTCGATCTACTACTGCACATTTGCTGTGTTTTTGGCCCATAAACGCAGTCGATCTTACTGCACGTTTGCTGTGTTTTTGCCCATAAACGCAGTCGATCTTACTGCACGTTTGCTGTGTTTTTGCCCATAAACGCAGTCGATCTTACTGTACGTTTGCTGTGTTTTTGCCCATAAACACAGTCGATCTTACTGCACGTTTTCTGTGTTTTTGGCCATAAATGCAGTCGATCTTACTGCACGTTTGCTTTGTTTTTTGGCCATAAACTCAGTCGCTGTTAATGCACGTTTTCTGTGTTTTTGCCTATAAACGCAGTCGATCTTACTGCACGTTTGCTGTGTTTTTGCTCATAAAAGCAGTTGCTGTTAGTGCACGTTTGCTGTGTTTTTGACCATAAACGCAGTCGATCTTAATGCACGTTTGCTGTTTTTTGCCCATAAACGCAGTCGATCTTGCTGCACGTTTGCTGTGTTTTTGCCCATAAACACAGTCGATCTTACTGCACGTTTGCTGTGTTTTTTCCCATAAAAGCAGTTGCTGTTAGTGCACGTTTGCTGTGTTTTTGCCCATAAATGCAGTCGATCTTACTGCACGTTTGCTGTGTTTTTGCCTATAAACGCAGTCGATCTTACTGCACGTTTGCTGTGTTTTTGGCCATAAACGCAGTCGATCTTACTGCACGTTTGCTGTGTTTTTGGCCATAAACGCAGTCGATCTTACTGCACGTTTGCTGTGTTTTTGCCCATAAACTCAGTCGATCTTACTGCACGTTTGCTGTGTTTTTGCCCATAAACACAGTCGATCTTACTGCATGTTTGCTGTGTTTTTGCCCATAAACACAGTTGATCTTACTGCACGTTTGCTGTGTTTTTGCCCATAAACTCAGTCGATCTTACTACACGTTTGCTGTGTTTTTGCCCATAAACTCAGTCGATCTTACTACACGTTTGCTGTGTTTTTACCCATAAACGCAGTCGCTCTTAATGCACGTTTGCTGTGTTTTTGCCCATAAACGCAGTCGATCTTACTGCACGTTTGCTGTGTTTATGCCCACAAACACAGTCGATCTTACTGCACGTTTGCTGTGTTTTTGCCCATAAACGCAGTCGATCTAAATGCACGTTTGCTGTGTTTTTGCCCATAAACACAGTCGATCTTACTGCACGTTTGCTGTGTTTTTTCCCATAAAAGTAGTTGCTGTTAGTGCACGTTTGCTGTGTTTTTGCCCATGAATGCAGTCGATCTTACTGCACGTTTGCTGTGTTTTTGGCCATAAACGCAGTCGCTCTTACTGCACGTTTGCTGTGTTTTTGCCCATAAACGCAGTCGATCTTACTGCACGTTTGCTGTGTTTTTGCCCATAAACTCAGTCGATTTTACTACACGTTTGCTGTGTTTTTGCCCATAAACGCTGTCGATCTAAATGCACGTTTGCTGTGTTTTTGCCCATAAGCGCAGTCGATCTTACTGCACGTTTGCTGTGTTTTTGCCCATAAACACAGTCGATCTTACTGCACGTTTGCTGTGTTTTTTCCCATAAAAGCAGTTGCTGTTAGTGCACGTTTGCTGTGTTTTTGCCCATAAACACAGTCGATCTTACTACACATTAGCTGTGTTTTTTCCCCAAAAAGGCATTTGATCTTACTGCACGTTTGCTGTGTTTTTGCCCATAAACGCAGTCGATCTTACTGCACGTTTGCTGTGTTTTTGGCCATAAACGCAGTCGATCTTACTGCACATTTGCTGAGTTTGTGCCCATAAACGCAGTCGATCCTACTGCATGTTTGCTGTGTTTTTGCCCATAAACGCAGTCGATCTTACTGCACGTTTTCTGTTTTTGGCCATAAACGCAGTCGATCTTACTGCACGTTTGCTTTGTTTTTATTCTATTCTATTCCATCCCAGAGCAGGAGGTCGCAGGCCACATCTGAGGGCTCCGCGGGCCACGTGTGGCACCCTCACCCCGCTTACTCCTGGGCCACTGGTTGGGCACCCCTGGCCTAGGCCATCTTTATGTAGAGCAACAATTCTTTCTTTTTTAGATCCTCAAAGAGTTCTTTGCCATGAGGTGCCATGTTGAACTTCCAGTGAAAAGGCTGGGGTTCACACTTGTGCAGTGCAAATTTCAGCTCTGTAATCTCTCTGCAAAGATAAGGGAAGTGTTCAGCAGATTAGCTCTGTTTTTAGCTGCGAATTTGGAGACCTGGAAGAAGCTCCGGGTGAGAGGAGAGTGGGGGAGAAGTGTATTGAGCCGAATGAGAGAAATTCCTGAAGAGAACTGAACACATCTGCGAATTAGCTGCGTACCCATAGAAGATAATGGATCTGAATTCGCACCTGAGCCGCACCCCAAGGCATAAAATCTGCACACGTTTTTTCTGCAATGCGCAGTGCATCGCACATATGTGAACCATTCTCATTGAAAACAATGTATTTAGAAATGTTCTGCGTATTAGATGCGGTTTAAGCCGCACTCAATCCGCACAAGTGTGAACCCGGCCTGAGAGATCCACCCGGAGCATGCTGGGACTGTGACGTCATAAGAGGCCAATATAAATCGGTGCGAGCCGCACACCCGGCATTACAGCGGGAGGGAGTGTTGAGTCAATATCGGAAGAAAAGAAGAGGGAAGAAGAAGGCGATGAGGAAGAAGGCGAAAAGGAAGACCGGGCTGGCCGCCACCGCTAGTAAAAGGGCTACAAAGAAGATAGCGGTGGCGCAGCCCAGCAGAAGGCACCGGAGAGCGGGAGAAGAACCGGGGAGCGCGAGAGCAGAAGAAGAGAGCGGAGAAGATGGAAGAAGACCCCCAAAGTCAGAAGAAGACCCCCGGAGCTGACTAATGATTTTAAAAACCTGTGTAGTGTGTTTATTTTTTTGACACTTATTCTCCAGGTGAATGGGTAGGGGTACGATGTACCCCATACTCATTCACCTAGGGTGGGGGGGCCGGTATATGGGGGCCCCCTTATTAAAGGGGGCTCCCAGATTCCGATAAGCCCCCCCGCCCGCAGACCCCGACAACCAACGGCCAGGGTAGTAGGTAAGAGGCCCTGTCCTCATCAACATGGGGACAGGGTGCTTTGGGGTGGGGGCCGCAGGCGCCTCCTGCCCCCAGAGCACCTACCTCCCCATGTTGAGGGCATGCGGCCTGGCACAGTTAAGGAGGGGGGGGGGGCGCTCGATCATCCCCACCCCCTTTCCTTACCGGCCAGGCTGCTGCTCGGATACGGGTCTGGTATGGATTTTGGGGATACCCCACGCCGTTTTTTCAGTGTAGAGGTTCCTCTTTAAATCCGCACCAGACCCATGGGCCTGGTATGCTCTTGGAGGGGGAACCCATGCCAGTTTTTAGTTAAAATTTGGTGTGGAGTTCTCCCTCAATATTCATATCAAACACAGTGCCTGGTATTGTCAGGGATCCAAGTCCAGTTCATTGAAAGTCAGACATATGTCAGCTTCAAGTGGTAGGGCAAAGTCAGATCCAAAGTAGTACCAGTGTCGTGTCGCACCAGTGTGAACCCAGCCTAAATGTTGTTTAGACCAAATTCTGACCCTACCATCTGAATGTTGCAGCTGAAATCGAGACTCGTCAGACCAGGCAATGTTTTCCAATCTTCTACTGTCCACTTTTAGTCCCCATGCACACTATTAGATTTCCTGTTGATTTTTGTCTTCAGATTTACCAAAACCATGTAGTGCAAGGGCTTGCCTGACTGCATACAAATTGAAACTTTTAAGGTTTGACCTCATATTATATAGTTTTGGCAAATCTGAAGACAAAAATCTGCAGAAAATCTAATAGAGTGTATAGGCCCTTAGTAAGCCTGTGTGAATTGTAGCCTCGGTTTCCTGTTCTTAGCTGAGTGGCACCCGGTGTGGTCTTCTGCTGCTGTAGCCCATCTGCTTCAAGGTTCGATGTGTTGTGTGTTCAGAGATGGTATTCTGCATACCTTGGTTGTAATGAGTCGTTATTGTTGCCTATCATCTCAAACCAATCTGCCCATTCTCCTCTGACCTCAACAAGGTATGTTCCTCCACACAACTGCCCCTCACTGGATATTTTCTCTTTTTCTGACTATTCTAGTTCACTAATCAAATCCCAGATCAGCGTTTTTTTAAAAAACTCAGACTAGCTCATCTGCTACCAACAAGCATGACACGTTTAAAGCCACTTAAATACCCTGTATTTCTCATTCTGATGCTCGGTTTGCATCCCAGCAAGTTGTCTTCACCACGCCTAGATGCATTGAATTGCTGCCATGTGATTGGCTGATTAACAATTTGTGTCAGCCCAGGTTCACACTGGGTACGATTTAGTTCGATTTGAGATGCGATTTCACATGTGAAATCGCATCTCAAATCGGCGGCAATTGCCGGCAATGACACTGTCCTAATCGGTGCGACTCCGCATCTGCGGCGCTGCACCGATTTCAAAAAGTAGTTCCTGTACTACTTTTTGCGATTTCAGGACGCGATTTACATTGACATCTGTGCAGAACCCTGCACAAATGTCTCCTAAATCGCGCCGAAATCGGAACTGCCAGAGGGAGTGAAATCGCACGATTTCACTCCCGCAGCCCAGTGTGAACCAGGGCTTACTAGGTAATTGAACAGGTGTACCTGATAAAGTGGCCAGTGAGTGTACATTTTTTTATTCATCATGCATATGTTTGTGTGACGTATTGAGGGGCATAAAAAAAATGAACCAAAACTGCATTTAGAGAGGCTCTTATGAAACATATGCATGAACATAAATGTGGCGAAAGGCGTACATTTCTTTTAGTGGTTATAATACACCAATATTCCTGCCAACAGAATGAACTTACACTTCTAAACAACACATGTTTGTAAAAGCACACAAATATGCAAGTTTTGCGTCATTTTCTTTTTTTTCTGACTCATGGCAGCGTATTTGGAGCATGCTATACCTGTATACATTCGGCCTTCCAAAACATTTATCAATTGCTCCTCTTACTACGGCTCTGGGTATATTATAATAAAGTAAAATCTTCGTAGACACATTATTATTACACCTGTGGACACCTGTGTGAGCTCGTCTATTGATAGGAGGTGAGCGGCCATAACCAGTCATAATTCCAGTCAGACTAATCACTGATGTGACTCACACCTGACACACTCCTCCCTGGACATCCCTCTACAAATCCTCTCCTCCCACCTGACACGCTGTTCTGGTGTACATCACCACTAGCGTCACAATGTCCACCCTCGGACCGACCCCGAGTGACGGGAAAACCGTCCCTAAAATGTCTCCATGGCACAGGGAAGCTTCAGAACTCAGGACATCTTTCTGAAGCCCGCGGTTTACCTGAAGCGGGATAACAATCTCCAACAACATGGCTGCCGCACCGAACACGTCAAACAGTCCGGCCTATTGGCGCTCTAGAACGAGTTGCGGTAAAAAGTTATTTCCCGCCTGCTGAGCTAAAATCTCTCCTTTGATTGGCTGCACACGTGTGTCTTTCACAATGGAGAATTCTGACTGGCCGATGACTCGGGATCGGAGCGGTGATTGGACCGAAGGCTCCCAGCCTGGAGAAGTCACTGATGGTATCCATGGCGGAAGGTAAGCGGGTCCGTGATGTGGGGAGAAGGAGTGGGGGGGATGCGGCGGAACAGGAGACGGGGGGAGTCCAGGCGCCATAACAGGTGGTAAGTGAGGAGTGGAAGCTGACTTTTCTCACCCTTTATGGGGTGAGGAGAGTGTCCATTATATGGTATAGGACCATGTCTGAGGGGGAACTCAGCACATGTGAAGAGGACCTGTCATTGCTGGGTGTACTGTGCACAGATCCTTCATTATAATCAGCGGTGTGCTCCTGTCATCTCCTCGTACTGACTCCCAGATACTCATCACATAGCAAGGAGGGCTGCTTATATACCCAGCATCAATATCATTCTCCATACTGGCACCCCCCCCCCCCCTCAGATCATGTAGATTGTAGAGTAGAATGCCTCATATTACCATTAGGGATTGATCGATTTATCAGGGCGGCCAATTTTCACCTTTTTGGAAGTATCGGTCATAAACATACCTGATATTACCGATATTGCTTCGAGAGGTTGTACTGGGGTGATGCGTGCAGCTGGAGGCGTTCTTTAGAGTGGACGGTGGGCTTTATTGTAATAACAACCAATGTGGATCAGCAGCCTCTCGGCTGTCATTAGAAGCAGCAGGAGGGGACACCCCCTCCCGCCGCTCGCCCTGGCTCTCCCGTGCCACTGGGAGGACCGAGCAACCAGCTGGCACGTCTGCCGGCTGGTCGAAGACCTGAACAAAGCTGATGCTTCATTCAGGTCTCTGCTCTAGTAACCTAGAAGCAATGTCATGACATCACTTCCCAGATTACTGGCGTCTTGAAGGTACCAGATTTTTAAAAAAAGTATTCAAAACCGCTGATTTTGAATACTTTCAGGTGGAGAGGAGGTGTTGAGGTCTTATAGACCACAGATCCATCCATAAAGAGTACCTTTTACTGTCACATAGCAACTTGCCATGGGGTCACTCGTCAAAGAGGGGCATGGAGTGCTGGCAGGGGACCCCAGAAGAGGATTGGGGCTGCTTTGTGCAAAACCATTGACTATTGCACAGAAAAGGTAAGTATAGGCATGTGGTTTTTTTTTTCCCTTAAAACAAATGCTTACAACCACTTTAAAAAAAGGAATACACTCCGAAAGCTTGTCCCGCAAAATTGTATGTTCGTGCAAATAAGAAAAGGTATCTCAGACAATACTCGATTGTTACTATGGGACCTTCAAATACAGAGGAATGCTTTATTCCATGGTGCCACTGTTTATTCTTCGGCTCTTCATTAGCAGAATGCGGGTGGTAGTCCTACATCATCATGTACAATGTGGTGGTGTGCTTGCTGGTTTGCATTGTACATGTCATCTTTCGTCAGAGATCAGAAAGAAGTACAGCTTCAGGGGACTGGTTGTCATAACTGGAAAAGGACGGGAGGAAGGCACGCGGGTCCGATGGAGGGGGACGGGAGGAAGGCACGCGGGTCCGATGGAGGGGGACGGGAGGAAGGCACGCGGGTCCGATGGAGGGGGACGGGAGGAAGGCCCAGGGAAGGGGGACGGGAGGAAGGCCCACGTGTCCGAGGGAGGGGGACTGGAGGAAGGCACGCGGGTCCGAGAGAGGGGAGGGGTCATTGGTCTATCTTTGTACAAGGTAGGTATACCTTGTGCAAAGTGACTTCATCTGTGCACACTGACCGCATTCCCAGAATATTTTTTTTTCCAGTGAATACATGGTTTCTGATTGGACGAGGTGGAGTTTCACATTACTGCCCTACCTCTAGATAATTTCTTAAAAAACTGAGTAATATCTTTGCCACAGGTAAAGGGTGTGATGTGATTTTTTTTTTTTATACTCAGATGGATTTTAAAGCAGACTTTCATTATTTTTCTTCTTTAAGTATAATTGTACTCAAAGAGAAAAAATTGTTTCAATATCTACCAGAAGGTCAGTTTTAAGAATATGTACGATACTTACCTGGTGGGGGAGATACCATGATAATGAAGGTGGTTCTCCCGGTGTGAGACTCATCCATTGCACTCTGGCTGTTCTGACCCTTGCGATTTCCCCAAATGCACAAAACTTGACAGCATCATTTGTGATAGTATAGGAAATGCATTCATACTTTTCCTTGAGGGGAAAAAATAAATACATAAAATTCAGGCAACTATGGTTCTGTGGTACTTTAGGCAACACTGTTAAGGCAGTCCATTCATAATAAATGGGATGCTAACACTCCAAGAAACAAAATAAAAAAATGTCTCTTTCCTCTCCCTGCAAAGAATGACGGCTCTTGGCGCCCATATTCTCCTGAAATATCATGACATGAATCCCAGGAGACTTTTGGACCATCTTCTCACAGACTGCAGATCTTATTCACTGGTGATTTAGCAGGGGATGACTGAGAGGTCAGGAAGTGACAGCCCGCTCCCGAAGCAATATGGCAGGGCGAAAAACGGAAACCCTACAAAAGAACCTGTAGGCATGTGGCCTCCAAGACTGAGAACTGAGCGTTCAAATACCACGGATCACTCGGCTTTTGGTCTTCAGGGTGCAGAGAGACAGTGATTGTCAGTCAGCAGTGCTTAGTAAGCACCACGCTGTAGAGGGGATAGGAGCGGCTGGCTCTGGCTCTTAGCAGCTCGCTGAGAGGCTGAGCCAGCTGCTGGTCCAGGTATTTGGGTGGATCCCGACCATTTGGTTGATCTTTTCAGAGCCTGTACGGGCTCTGACATATTTTTACATTATGCAATGCAAGCAGCAGGGTTCGCTTTATGCAGTCTGGTTTTCCATGCAGTTGTCAAAGGTGCTAGTTCAGTTGCGATCCTGATATAGTTCAGGGATGCGATTTGTGAATACCCCTTTGTTCAATGCGAATTTAGCACTGCTGCGATTTTCAATTTGTTTTTATGTACTAGAAATGCTGTCCATTCTCTTCTCAACAAAACTGCCTTACAGCCACTTCTATGCAAAACTGGCTATGAATTGCATAGTCTGTGAACATTTATCTCAGAATGCCACTATACTCTGTGCAGGAGCATCTTGGGAAATGTATTTCCAAAACATCTGGGGTGCCAAGGTTCACCATCACTGCTCTATGCTGTGCAGGTTTGAAAACACATTGCTCCAAACTCGCACAGGACTTTATTTTTTATGGATCAAAATAGCGCCTCATAGATGTAAACATCTTTCAAAGAAAGCATTGTATTTTCAGATGTCATGTGTATCTATGCTATTTGGATCACATCTCATCCGCATTCGATTTGCATCCGTGTGAACCGTGACTGCTCCATTCACACGTTTTGGGATTGTTGCAGAATCGCTGCAATTCTGCCTGTTATCTCAAAACACACTACAAATGCAAAACGCAGATTCAGGTGACATTATTTTTAATGGCGATTAAAATGCAGTGTGCGGCATTAATAAAAATAATGGTACCTGGACCTGCGTTTTGCTATTGTAGTGTGTTTTGAGATAGTGGGCAAAATCGCAGTGATTCTGCCGCAATCCCAAAATGCCAAGGTGTGAATGGAGCCTCACCGAGCAGACACCTGAGCTTCATTGGATAAGTTGGGCATGCACTTGTCCTGAGCACCCAAGTGCTTCTGTGTGCAAGAGTAATCCTGAAGGAATAACCATAAAAATCGCTGATTGCCACTATTTCTAATAAATAATAAAACATTTTTTTTTACCAAAAATATGTAGAATACGTATCGGACTAAACTGAGGAAAAAAAAACTTTTTTTTTTGTGGATATTTATTATAGCAAAAAGTAAAAAAATATTGCTTTTTAAAAAGTGTCGCTCTATTTTTGTTTAGAATATAATAAAAACCGCAAAGATGATCAAATCCCACCAAAAGAAAGCTCTATTTGTGGGAGGAAAACAAGGACCTCGCAATTGTCGGTTAAAGCGACGCAGTGCCGAAACGCAAAAAAAGCTTGGTCATTGGGCAGCCAAATCCTGGTTAATGTAATTTCTCAAAAAATTGTGACATATTCTTATTATGTCCATTTGTTTCAGCCCTACCATGCACCCTTGGTAATCTGGTGAGTTCAGTCTATTCTAAAAACCATTTTTTTTTTTTTTTTTTTTCTAGGCTAAGACATGGATGACCTGAACCTTCACTACAGATTCCTGAACTGGAGGCGGAGAATTCGAGAGATCCGTGAGGTGCGGGCAGTACGTTACCAGGAGAGGGCCAAGCATATTATGGTAGACGGGGATACCCTCAGGTGAGGAAATGTCCTGTGCATTTCAGTGTCCTGTTTATTTGGGCTGTTGCATTTTTCTGTCTAGGAGATATTAGTAAAAACCAGTGCACATAAAGGGAAAAAAAAAAAAAAAAATATTGTATTGAATACTACGTCACATTTATTTATTTTTTTGCTGTAAAATGCAGAGAAGCTCTTGGTTACTAGAAATACATTATTATTTCTCCTAGTATGGCTTTAACTCCTTGCTGTGCCAAGGATGTGTCTTACACGTTATGCCATAGGATAAAACAAGCTGATGGAAGTTTAAAATATAGAGTTTAATGTAGACTTGATCTGGGTGACTGTAAGGCCAGCCATGTATTTCTACACCTTGGTGAAATTAATCACTAGGGGAGCAACGGCTCAGTCTACGAAAATGTAGAATAAAACTCAAAGTACCAACAAAGTTTTAGGATGGGAATAGGTCCTTTTTTCTAAAACTCTCATTTCCATTCATTAAAGACTACAACTACATATAGATTGATAAATACAATATACACTGGAAGATATTTCCAGAAAAGTGAAAACTTAGAGATGTAGTATAGATAGGGAGACTGAGGCCTGAAGTAATTGAAATCAAGATATGCTGAAACAAATGGCATTCTAGGGTGGGAAACAAATTCCCCCCCAATCTATAGCTAAACCCCCTTACACACGCTCGGTTTTCTGGGCAAGAAAACTGCTGGCAGAGCTTTCTTGTCTAGTAAACCGAGCGCGTGTACGAGGCTTTCAGGTTTCTCATCTGGAAATCTGGCCAGAATCTCGAAGAAGAAAAATAGAGTTCCTGCTCTCTATTTTCTCATCAAGATTCTTGTTGGCCTGTTTCCCAACGAGAAACCTGAGAGTGTGTATACTTGCCTGTTGACGCATGCGCGGTAGCTTCCACGGCATAGGTAGGTGAAGCAAGATGACGGCATTGAATGTGACGAGCACATGCTCGTCGTGTGCCATGACGTCGCTGTGTTCTTGCATTTCAAAACCGCAGTTCTTTTGAAGGGAGTGTGTGTACACTCGGACGGCAAGAGATTATTGCCAAGAAAAACTTTATTTTTTTTAGACGAGATTCTGTACGAGGCTTAAGTTTATGAGGAAAAAATGTTTAGCTCTGCCAAAAAAAGGAAGCGGAAGGAGGAAATGGGAAAAGAGGTGAATCGACCCCCATAGAGAAAAAAGAAAAACAAGGAGGGGACAGGACCTTAAATGGATAGGGGGGGGGTTTCTATTTTTACCTAGTTATCTTGCCAGGCCGACAATGCTATCCACCATTCTGTATTTATGGGGAAGCAGTATTGACACCCTAGGACAAGACGTGGGTTGGGATTATAGGACACTGTTCTCTAGTGTCTGTCTTGATCAGGGTGTGTGTGTGTCCCCCCCCCCCCCCCCCCCCCGTTTCCTTTTCAGGACCTTGGCCCCTGTGTTTGTTTTGGTGTTAACTCTGAAATCCTGGGCTTTTAAATTGGCCTATGGTGTGTTTTGTGATGGCAGGGTGACTGTTGTGTCTCTCTGCTTACAGATAAGTGGGTGGAGCACCTTTTGGGAGGTGGTATGTGGACCAGGTCTCAAGTTTCAGTGAGACTGGACAGTGTGGGTTATTGCTGTTGCCATCCAGAATAGTGAAGGACACTAATGAATGTGTCCAAGGCAGGGTCTGCAGCGGGTGAATGGTTCCTTGCAGTCATTTTGTTAACTTGGTAAGCAGTGTCATTTTGACTGTGGTTAGGGGTGCCATATGTTGCATTTTCTTGCCCTGGGAGTTGAATATACATTTGGTGTTTGGACTGCTGCCTGTCTGTCTGAAAAGCCTGCTTCCCTCACTCCCACTAATCCCCCTGCTGCCCCAGTCCGAGGCTCCATTTGGTTTGAGAAATGCTGTGGCAATTGTAATGTTCAAGTTGTTTTCCCTCCGGGTTCCAAGCTTCTTTTTTCTTTTTTTTTTGTAATAAGTGTATTCGAAAGCTGACACTGTGTTCGTTTCTGGTTTAATGGCGGTTCCTGTTCATGCCTTGAGAAATTAAATGTTTACCTTTTGTCATTCAGACCTACCTTGTACTCAAAGTTCACCTTTTGAGTAAAATGGGCTATACAGATAAAAGGTCCAAGTAGGTTAGAATTCTGCAGTTTTGTACAATTCTGCTTTATGTAGCTGGCATACTGTAGGCCACTTAAGGTTCTCCCTGAGGCCTGACTGAAAAACTTTCACTTAGCCCAGCCAAGATCACGGAACCTTTTCTAATCTGAGAGAGCTGATGGTGGTGAATGAGGTATCTGATCTGGCTGTGAGAAATCATGAAATACTGATTATTTTTTATTTTTCGACAATGCTTTACCAAGGTGGTACTATATCTTGCACACTGAGGTTGGCCCAGGAAATTATTTTCCAGGGGGGATAAAATATTGTTTCCATCTCTTCAGTCTACATAAGAAGATCATTGAATCTAGTAGCAGATTTTCTTGTTTTTTAAGTGAATGGTCTAATCCTCTCCCTCTGTTATACTGATGGGGGTAATGTCATGGCTGGTGGTGAGGAGTGCTCCATCTCAATGCCCCCCTCCCCGAACCAAATATTAGAAAAGCTGCAAGTATCTGGCTTTCCAGGTCACATTGGACCCTTGCATTCCTTCAATTCGCTGTGGTTAATATTTTTAATCTTGAGCTTGGATTTTCCCAATTTCATTGCCTAAGTTAGGATCTTTTGGCTGTTTGAGCTTTACCTGTACCTGCCGTTTATGTGGATGATTGAGCCTTCCTACATACAGTACAGACCAAAAGTTTGGACACACCTTCTCCTTCCAAGCGTTTTTTTTTTTTTTTTTCTTTACAATTTTCAAAATTATGAAAATAGTCACACTGAAGGCATCAAAACTATGAATTAACACATGTGGAATTGTATACATAACAAAAAAGTGTGAAACAACTGAAAATATGTCATATTCTAGGTTCTTCAAAGTAGCCACCTTTTGCAGAAGACGCATCTCTAGAACAACTGTTAAGAGGAGACTGTGTGAATCAGGCCTTCATGATAGAATATCTGCTAAAGAAAGGCAACAAGCAGAAGAGACTTGTTTGGGCTAAAGAACACAAGGAATGGACATTAGACCAGTGTAAATCTGTGCTTTGGTCTGATGAGTCCAAACTTGAGCTCTTTGGTTCCAACCACCGTGTCTTTGTGCGACGCAGAAAAGGTAAACGGATGGACTCTACATGCCTGGTTCACACCGTGAAGCATGGAGGAGGTGTGGGGCTGCTTTGCTGGTGACACTGTTGGGGATTTATTCAAAATTGAAGGCATACTGAACCACCATGGCTACCACAGCATCTTGCAGCGGCATGCTATTCCATCCGGTTTGCCTTTAGTTGGACCATCATTTATTTTTCAACAGGACAATGACCCCAAACACACCTCCAGGCTGTGTAAGAGCTATTTGATCAAGAAGGAGAGTGATGGGGTGCTGCGCCAGATGACCTGGCCTCCAGTCACCGGACCTGAACCCATTTGAGATGGTTTGGGGTGAGCTGGACCGCAGAGTGAAGGCAAAAGGGCCAACAAGTGCTAAGCATCTCTGGGAACTCCTTCAAGACTCTTAGAAGACCATTTCAGGTGACTACCTCTTGAAGCTCATCAAGCGAATGCCAAGAGTGTGCAAGGCACTAATCAAAGCAAAAGGTGGCTACTTTGAAGAACCTAGAATATGACATATTTTCAGTTGTTTTACACTTTTTTGTTATGTACCGTATTTATCGGGGTATAGCGCGCACCCCTAAAGTTGCCCCCATTCCTGTGGAAATTTTTGTACTTACAGTTTTGGCGTCTTGCGCGGCGTCCATCGGCGGCTTCGGGTGTCCTCCTCCTCGTCGGGTCCGGCGTCCGTCTGCGGCTTCGGGTGTCCTCTTCGTCCTTCTGCGGCGTCCTCCTCGCTTTCCCGCACCGATTTCGAATACTGCGCTGGCATATACCGAGCGGAGTACACTCAGGTATAGTCGGGCAGACTCGGCTCCGCTCGCGCTGACGTCCTAAACGTACAGGACGTGAGCGCGAAAGGAGCCGAGCCTGCCCGACTATACGCGAGTGTACTGCGCTCGGTATATGCCGGCGCAGTATTCGAAATAGACGCGGAAAAGCGGCTATCGGCGTATACCGCGCACCCACGATTTTGCCCTGATTTTCAGGGCAAAAAAGTGCGCGGTATACGCCGATAAATACGGTATATAATTCCACATGTGTTCATTCATAGTTTTGATGCCTTCAGTGTGAATCTACAATTTTCATAGTCATGAAAATAAAGAAAACTCTTGGAATGAGAAGGTGTGTCCAAACTTTTACTGGTCTGTACTGTACATCCCAAATAGATTTAGCAGCACCCTTTTTATTTTTATTTTTTTATTTTTGCTTTGTGTCGGTTCTCCTAGGGGCAGGACATATGCTACCTTCATGCCCTTTGGAACAGCTGGTAATTCAGAAGGTCCCACGAACAGCTGTTTGTGGGTTGGAAAATAGAACCAATTAATGCACTTCATGAGGGAGCATGACCTGCATTATGATCTCAGAACTCTGATTAATTGTTCTACTTGTAATTGGCACTTGTGGGCTGTTAAAGTGATAAATAATGCATATTTATTTACTGTCTGACCTCACATGAATGTAACAATATACTCCAGAGGTCAACTGCATTTCCCAGTGAACTGTTGGAGGCAGGATGATTGTGGTAAATGCAGAAAATCTGCTGAAGAAACTGAGTCGTACCGTGTGTGGCCGACTAGACTTCAGTTCTGCAATATAGTCTTTTTGCGTGGTTACTCAAAATAGAAAGAAGTACAACATAGGAATTTACGTTGTTTTGCGATTATAGCTGATTGTATAATGAGTCATCATCACCAATTATGCAACTTTGAGATTTTTTCGAATGCTTCAATACATATTTATGTAACAGTCAGCATTAGTCATGCACTCATATTTTGTCTTGATTTTTTTTTTTTGTATGTTTGTAAACCAGTATTTTTGTTTCGTTTTTTCTTCTTTATTATGAGTAGCATGCTTGAGAGAGTAGTAATTTTTAGTGTCGTTCTTTAAAAAAAAAAGTACGAAGTTGCATACAAAAGTGAGGCCAGGCATTGGCGGGAACATGGTAAAAATACAGCAAAGATGTAATAACAGGACAAGAAAATAAACTGAAAATTGACCAATTCTTCCCTTTTTTATTTAAAGCATAACTCGAGTTTCTTTTGCCTTTTTACATAATTAATTTTGGTCCAAACTAGCAATTTGCTTCCCTAACAGATGTGCCAACTGGGGGCGCTGTATGAACTATATGTAGCATAGTATACAGCGCTATGTTCCAGTATCGTTATGGGGACTTCCTGTCCTATTCCTGGAGGACACACGGATGGACATATCCGATGCAAACGGTCCTCGGACCGTTTTCATCGGATATGTCCGCCTGGCTATTTTGGTCAGATGGCGTGTACACACCATCAGATCAAAATCCCCGCCGGCAGACAGCGCGGTGACGTGGCAGTGACGTTGACACTGCCACGTCGCCGCACCAGGAAGTAAACAACTTCCACGCATGCGTCGCATCCATACGACGTGAGTGTACTGACCAGCGGACATATCCGACGGACATGTGTCCGGCGGAAAAGTTTCAAAGCATGCTTTGGAAATTTTCCGCTGGAGAAAACAGTCCGAATCCGTCCGTTTGCCCCTACAGACGAGCGGATTTTTTGGCTGAAATGGTCCGTCGGACCATTTCCAGCGGAAAAATTCCATCGTGTGTACGAGGCCTGATAGTTCACTGAGAACTACAAGCAGTCGGCTGCAAAGGATGTCGGTACTTGTAGTTCAATCATTCACGGGAAGCTGTGAATGAATGACTTTGACATTTGGGCGTTCTTTTCAAATAGTGACAGGGAGGGAGGTGGGATCCGAGAGCGGCTGCAAGAGAGGGAACCTACGTTGCGTATTCCCAAAGGTGAACATGGAATTCCTTACCACAGTGATGTGCAATTAGCGGACCTCTGACAGCCACAAGCATGACACCCAGAGGCACGATGGGACTTGAAACAAACGATCGTACGATTTTCGGATCGTGTGTACACTACTTTTGAGAGCCGATCACGACCGATCGGACAATCGCGAAAATTTTTCTCGTACGGTGTCAGATCGTACGATTTTCGTTTAGTCAGTACAGCCGTCGTCCGAAAATACAATACAAATACATTACAACACGTGACATCACTTCCGATAATTTTTTTCTGTCGCACGAGAATTTTCGGGAGTTTAATAACCTATTTTATTTTACTTGCGATTATTAAGCGAAAAAAGTCGTACGATCCGTCCGATATTCGGATCGTGTGTATGGGCCATTAAGGTGAAACTCTGGGGAAAAACAGTAAACATGCTTTTAAGTGCTAGTTCACACCAGACACAGTTCTGTGCGCTTTTTTTTTCTGCACTAAAAATGCATGCACAGTGTTTTCCATGTATTCCAGTGGCTCAAGTTCACACCATGCAGTCAGTTTCTGGTGCAGAAACTGACCGGAAACAGACTGCATGGTGCAACCTAGAGCCACTGGAATACATGGGAAACACTGTGCATGCATTTTGTGCAAAAAAAAAAAAAGCACGGAACTGCGTCTGGTGTGAACTGGCCCTTAACCACTTAAGACCCGGATCATTATGCAGGTAAAGGACCTGGCCAGTTTTTGCGATTCGGCACTGCGTTGCTTTAACTGACAATTGCGCGGTCGTGCGACATGGCTCTTAAACAAAATTGTTCCCCTTTTTATTTTTTTTATTTTTTTCACAAATAGAGGTTTCTTTTGGTGGTATTTGATCACCTCTGCAGTTATTTTTTGCGCTATAAACAAAAATAGAGCGACATTTAAAAAAAAAATGCCATAAAAATGCATTGTTTACTGTGAAAATGACAATTGCAGTTTAGGAGTTAACCACTAGGGGGCGCTGTAGGGATTGTGTGACCTTGTATGTTTTTCTAACTGTGGGGGGCTGGGCGTGTGACGTCATTGATCGCCTTTCCCTATATCAGGGAACACACTATCAATGAAGTTAAAGGGGATTCTGCGCAAAACTTCACGCTACCAAAAAAGTGACGTATAAATAATGAATACACATAGGTACATAAAGAGAAATTCTCATTTGGCAGCTTGTCACCATATCTACCTATGGGACATTTTGCACACTATTTTATTGTTTCACACCACTTCCACCTATACATTTAGAGTTTTGTCTTTATGTGTATTCATTTTGCACAGTTTATTTTTTATCACCGTCACTTTTTTGGTAGCGTGAAGTTTTGCGCAGAATCCCCTTTTTAACATTATTTTGTGTATTGTAAACACTATTAGGTTTTGCTGCATTTCACTATTTTGTTTGGTTACTACCACTAGTAGTTTCTAATAGCGCAAAGGAACTTTTTACCATACACGATCAATGAAGCTGCCACTGTGAAGAATGGGGAAGATGTGTTTACACACACCTCTCCCCGTTCTTCAGCTCCTGTGACCGATCGCAGGACACTGGCGGCGTTTGGGTTCCGTGGTGATCGGGTGCCGCAGAGCTTCGGATCGGGTTGCGCGCGCTCGTGCGTGACCCATGGCTGGGCACTTAAAGGGAATGTACAGGTACGTGCCTGTGCCCAGCCGTGCCATTCTGCCGACATATATCTGCAGGAGGCGGTCCTTAAGCGATTAAACTTGCCTGCTCTGTGAAATGGTGTGTCCCTATTAGTCAGCATGCTGATAAAGAGTTGATAATTTGTCTCTTGGGTTTACCAATGTGATTTTATTTTTTATTCTTTGTTTCCTCCACTTTAAAATGCAATAATTCACAACACTGAAATGTATGTGCTGACTTTGTGCATCTAGGCAATCTGCAGAGTGTTGGAAATGTAAATATATGCTCCATCCCTATACCTACCTCCGGACTTGCTATATATAACATTCGTCCTGAAATTCTTCGCTATCCTTAAATTGTAGTAGACCACTTTTCTCTGGGAAGGGGGTTATTGCTCCACCACAGCCGCGTATGTTAATAGAGTTAGATATTTACTAGCATAAGGCCTTGGATCTGAATGTAAAATATAATCTTGTGTACTATGCATTGGTATATTTGTGGTATTGAAGCTTGAATGAAAATGATTACATTTTATTTCCGTTATCACCACTAAATTATTAGTAAACGTTGTCATTGCATTTTCTCAACAGTTACCACGGTAACTCGGGGGAGGTTGGCTGCTACGTTGCTCCACGACCGCTAAGTAAAGACAATAATTACTTTGAGGTGAGCTATTGACAGATCAGAAACAAGCCAAAAGTCTGGCCATACATGAATCGTTTGTTTTTTTATTTTTCCCCCAAACAACCAGCAGGCTGATCAGAAAAAAAAGATTCCCCACCCCCATCTATGCAAGCGAGGTGGGTGGAGGAATCCTCCCCACTGTGTTATTGTATTCTGACAGCGAAGACGTCACCTCAGAATACACTGATCAGCGCTGATTGAAGGAAATTTTCAACAAGCTGGCTTTCATAAGGTTGACTTCTGGAACTGCCATAGATGGATTGAAATTCAGCAGGGACCAGACAAACTTCCATCCATCTTTGGCCAGCTTTAGTTTTTCTCTGTAGAGAATCCATCTGGCTGGAAATTGCAGTTAAGAGTGTGCAAGAATATGTAAAGTATATGTACTATAATTTTTTTTCTGCTGTATGGCCTCATTCACACATGGCGGACTCTGTCACAGTGGAGTCCGCCTGCGTCCGCCAGCTCAGCGGGAGATCAGTCCGCAGATCTCCGCTGAGCCAACGGATGACAAGCTCCTCTCTGCTCACTGAGCGGGGAGGGGCTTGTGCAGCGCCGCTGATTCCAATGGAGCGATCTGATGAAAACGGAAAGCATGTCCGTTTTTGTCAGAGCTCACCCGATCCAATCCGCCATGACGGATTGGGATGTGCCCCCTATACGTCTGTTTTTAGCGGATTAGGTCGGATGTCAGCAGACATGTCTCCGCTGACATCCGACGCTCCATAGGGATGCATGGAGCGCCCGTTCAGGTCAGCCGTCAAAACTGACAGGCAGACCTGAACGGTCCGTAAGTGTGAATGAGGCCTATGTGTGTGGTGTTTTTTTTGTGGCTGTTTTTACAAATATGATGGGGCATGGTTGGTAATCCAGGTTTCTGAATGATTAGTGCAGCTTTGTACTGTATTTATATTGTGCTGCCAGCAGCTAAGTTACTGATGTATGTGAGCTGTAAGTAAATGAAATGGTGGATCCTTGCCTCCCCTGCTACCCACACCATCAAATGGCACTCTGCTGAAGAATGATCATCACCCAAAATTTGACAAGAAACCAACCCTCTTGGGAGCCTTGATCTCCCGGCCCTGCGGTACTCGATTGTTCCTCTCAACTACCATCGCTTCAGGGTACAGCAGTGACAATTGGGGTCAGCAGAACTGCTGAGCACAATGGGGGACTAGGAGATCAACACCAATTCAGGAGGGTTGGTTTCTAAAGAGATTTCAGGGGGTGACTTCTCTTCATAGGAGAGGTGTACAGTAGTGCAGGAAGTGGGAGAGCTAAATATTTATGATCCACTTTACATGGAGATCTTCATTTGCATTTTTACATTGTAAAAAAAGGTCATGCACTTGAAAAGTCGCTGCACATAGAGATGTATATCTCTCTATCTCTCTCATTACATTGAGGACTGATTGAAACAATGCAATTTATGAACAGTGATCCAGACTGTACGTCTTTTATTTTCATTTTAGCAGTGGCCACTTTTAAGTGGTAATAAACCATGTTAAAAACAATAAAAATTTGTCCCCTCCGCTCTGCATACTAGCACATTATGAAACTCTTTCCTAAAAAAGTGCGTCCCTCCAGTGGCTTACTGGCTTTTTGAATGAGTCATGACTGCAGCGCAGCTCTCTCTATGGATGACATGCTGTCCATCGAGAGCACAGTGTGTATGTGCTGCTGACGTGATGTCTTCAGGTGCTACACATGTAAATATCTCCTAAACGGTGCACGTTTAGGAAATATTTTCTATAACTACAGGTAAGCCTTATTATAGACTTGCCTGTAGGTACAAAAGAGACATGGAAGTTTACTACCTTTTATGTATGTGGTGTGGTGTTTTTATTGCTCTGGGTAATGGTTAACCATTAGGTTGTTAGTGTATAAACTTCTGTACTTTGGCATTTTATTAACCTTACCACAAAACATTAAAGCATTATTCGGTATGGTAAAGGGATATATGACTTTGCAGAGCCTTAAATAAATCTGTGGACAAGCTATCTATGCTCAAGTATTTACATACACTCGCCAGTCACTTTATTAGGTACACCTGTTTAATTGCTTGGTAACTCAAATTGCCAATCGCATGGCAGCAACTCAATGCATTTAGGCATCTAGACATGGTGAAGATGACTTGCTGAAGTTCAAACCGGGAATCGGAATGGGGGGGAAAAAGGGGGATTTAAGTGACTTTGAACAGACATGGTTGTTGGTGCCAGACGGGCTGGTCTGAGTATTTAAAAAAACTGCTGATTTACTGATATTTTTATGCACAACCATCTCTAGGGTTTACAGAGAATGGTACGGAAAAGAGAAAATATCCAGTGAGCAGCAGTTGTGTAGCTGGAAATGCCTTGTCAAAGAGGAATGGGCAGACTGGTTTGAGATGATAAAAAGGCAACAGTGACTTAAATAACCTCTCGTTACAACCAGGAAATGCAGAATACATCTCTGAACAAACGCATCGAACCTTGAAGCAGATGGGCTACAGTAGCAGAAGACCACACCGGGTGCCCCTTCTGTCAATTTGCAGTTTCACCAAAATTGGACAATAAAAGATTGGAAAAAAACATTGCCTGGACTGATGAGTCTCGCTTTTCAGCTGCAACATTCAGATGGTAGGGTCAGAATTTCGCACAAACATTAAAGCATGGATCCATCCTGCCTTGTATCGGCAGTTCAGGCAGGTGGTGGTGTAATGGTATGGGGATATTTTCTCTACACATGTTGGGCCTCTCGGTAACAATTGATCATTGTTTTAATGTCACAGCCGACCTAAATATTGTTGCTGACCATGTCCATCCCTTTGACTACAGAGTACCCATCTTCTGATGACTCCTTCCAGCATGATAATGCACCATGTCACAAAGCGCAAATCATCTCACCACTGGACAATGAGGTCACTGTACTCCAATGGCCTTCACAGTCACCAGATCTATATCCAATAGAGCACTTTTGGGATGTGGTGGAATGAGAGATATGCATCATGGATGTAAAGCCGACAAATTGGCAGTAACTGTGTGATGCTATCCTGTCAATATGGACCAAAATCTCTAAGGCCTCGTACACACGATTAAATGAGTCTGTTCAAATCGGTCGGATTGACCGATTTGAACAGATCTGTCTGCTGGGATTTTGGTTTGCTCGCGCAAAATCCCCGCCAGCAGACAGCGCGCTGACGTGGCGGTGACGTTGACGCTGCCACGTCACCGCACCAGGAAGTAAAACACTTCCGCGCATGCGTCGAAATAATTCGACGCGTGTGCGAGAAGACATGTCTGCTGGTTAGCATACTAACCAGCAGACATGTCGGGCGGACGGGTTCCCAGCCGACAGATTTCAAAGCATGCTTTGAAATCTGTCGGGTGGCCAAATCCATCTGTTTGCCCGTACACACGATCAAATCTGTCTGCTGAAACGGTCTAGCAGACAGATTTGATCGTGTGTACGAGGCCTAAGAAATGTTTCTATCTATGCCACAAAGAATTGAGGCAGTTCTGAAGGCTAAAGGTCATCACACTCTGTACTAGCAAGGTGTACCTAATAAAGTGGCCGGTGAATGTAATAAATAAGTGTCAAATGAGCCTTTAAAATAAGCCCTCTGACCTGTAGCTGAAGGCACTCTGAACCAATTCATCTTAAATTTCACAGCAGAAGCATTAAAGTAATTCAGTAGCTCAGCTTCTCTTGCTCTGCTCCCAGTACAACATTGTTTAGTGTATTTTAATATATAGGGAGTTTATATTATCTAAGCAGAAGCCTGTTTGGTCATTATTTGAATGTTCCCAATAGCCTTCATAAATTGAAAGGGAAAATAATAACTTGTTGGTGATATAACAGCTCAGCTTCAATGTGCATATTGTGTTCATATTCGAGGTAGTATGTTAAATGTTGTTAAATCCTTAGTTGATTGCAGGTAACGGATGAATCTTTCAGATGCAGGTGTATGTGCTTTTAAATGACTATGATTGACTTGTAAATTCACCCAAGTGAGTTCCTCATCTCTCATGTAATGACCTCTTATCCTTCTAGGTGTCTATTGTTGACCGTGGAGTTCGGGGGACAATCGCTGTTGGACTAGTGCCACAGTATTACAGTCTGGACCACCAGCCAGGATGGCTGCCGGATTCCGTGGCCTACCACGCGGATGATGGCAAGTAAGTTCTGTCATGAGATGGCTGGTAAAATCTTAAGAAAATCCCAAACAATTGATTACTAGTACAGAATGGCACAAGAATGTGAAACATTAAAGTAGAGATCAAACTATCTTCAGAACTGGAACTAAACCTGTGTGTAGCCAAAAAATAAACTGGGCGACTTGACAAATCCCGTCGGGGTCGGATAGCTACACCGGTTCTTATTATAAGGCATTTGCTCCCATTCTATCCCCCAGGTTTGGAATTTTGGATGGTTGAGCATCTGACGCACTACAGACACATCTCTGATCTTTAAAGAGAGAAAAGACCAGGCCCAATGTATAAACTACCGCCTGATCTCTCTACTAAATGTCGATTTAACCACTTCAGCCCCGGACCATTTGCTGGTCAATGACTGGGCCACTTTTTGCGATTCCGCACTGCGTCGCTTTAACTGACATTTGCGCGGTTGTGTGACGTGGCTCCCAAACAAAATTGGCATGCTTTTCTTCCCACAAATAGAGCTTTCTTTTGGTGGTGTTTGACCGCTGCGGTTTTTATTTATTGCGCTATAAACAAAAATAGAGCGACAATTTTTGAAAAAACATTTTTTTTTTTTGCTATATCTCCCAAAAATGTATAAAAAAGCCGATTACATATTCTTCTACATATTTTTCGTAAATTGGTTTGCGCAAAAGTTATAGCGTCTAGAAAATAGGGGATAGTTTTATGGCATTTTTTTTAATGATTTTTTTTGTGTACTGCGACCTTACGGCGGACACTTCGAACACTTTATGACACATTTTTGGGACCATTGGCATTTTTATAGCGATCAGTGCTATACAAATGCATTTATTACTGTAAAAATGTCACTGGCAGGGAAGGGGTTAACACTAGGGAGCAAGGAAGGGGCTAATTATGTTCCCTAGGTGTGTTCTCTAGGTGTGTTCTAACTGAAGGGGGGGGGGGATGGGACTGACTAGGGGGGAAATGACAGTTCGCTGTTCATTCATTGTATGAACGTGCGATCAGTCATTTCTCCTCCTGAAAGGACAGGGAGCTGTGTGTCTACACACACAGCTCCCAGTTCTCGCTTTGTAAGTGTTCGCGGGTGATCGTGCCCGCCGGGCACGCACGTCGGCACCAGGGGCGTGCGCGTGCCCCCATTGCGCAGCCAAGCCAACCTGCCGCCGTAAAACTACAGTGGGCGGTCGGCAATCCATTAACCACTTGCTTACTGGGCACTTAAACACCCTTCCTGCCCAGAGCAATTTTCAGCTTTCAGCACTCTCACACTTTGAATGACAATTACTCAGTCATGCAACACTATACCTAAATGATTTTTTTGTCCTTTTCTTCCCACAAATAGAGCTTTCTTTTGGTGGTATTTGATCACCTCTGGGTTTTTTATTTTTTGCGCTATTAATAAAAAAAGACCGAAAATTTTGAAAAAAAAATGATTTTTTCTTAGTTTCTGTGATAAAATTTTGCAAATTATTAATTTTTCTTCATAAATTTTGGCCACAATTTATACTGCCACATGTCTTTGATAAAAATAACCCAAAATTTTTCGAAATTATTTGGTCTGTGTGAAAGTTTTAGAGTCTACAAGCTATAGTGCAAATCATAATAAATTATCACATAGGATCACACCCGATGTACTGAAGGCCTATCTCATTTCTTGAGACCCTAACAAGCCAGGAAAGTACAAATGCCCCCAAATAACCCTTTTTTGGAAAGTAAACATTCCAAGGTATTTATTAAGAGGCATGGTGAGGTATTTGAAGTTGTAATTTTTTCCCACAATACTTTGCAAAATTAAGATTTTTATTTAAAACTGTTCTCAAAATTGTCAATGTAATAGCTTATTTCTCTCACATGGCATGTGCATACCACAAATTACACCCCAAAATACATTCTGCTACTCCTCCTGAGTAAAACGATACCCCATGTGTGAGACTTTTTCACTGCCTGGCCACATACGGAGGCCCAACATGCAGGAAGCGCCATCAGGGGTTTTAGGAGCATAAATTGCACATCTAACTAGTTGACTACCTATTACACTTTTGAAGGCCCTGGAACACCAGGACAATGGAAATACCCACAAAATGACCCCATTTTGGAAAGCTAACACCCCAACGTATAATCTATGAGGCATAATGAGTCTTTTGAACGGTTAATTTTTTTCCAGAAGTTTTTGGAACATGTGGAAAAAAAATTAAAACCCATTTTTTTCCCACAAAGTTGTCAATTGATAAAATATTTCTAACACATAGCATGTACATAGCAAAAATGACACCCCAAAATACATTCTGCTACTCCTCCTGAGTACAACGATACCACATGTGTGAGACTTCTACACAGCCTGACCACATACAGAGACCCAACATGCAAGGAACACCGTCAGGTGTTCCAGAGACACATAGCATGCACATACCAAGAATTACACCCTAAAATACATTATGCTGAGCAAAGCGTAAACAAAAGATTACCTGTGGTAATAGTAGCGCAGTTCTACACAGCAGGATAGCACTGGTCCAGGCAGCAGGCAGGGACTTGGTCAGCAACTGCATACACAAATGTCCAGGCAGGGATACAGTCCCGTCAGGGTTAGTGCAGGTGGTCAGTTCATGCATCAGGCAGAGGCATGATGGCATAGGTCCTACAGGCAGCAGGCAGAAGTAGGGCCTCGTTCAGGACAGAATGGGGACGGGTAGAGGCTTCACCCACCCAAATCTCTTTGAAGCCTCCGGGCAACCAGACCCTAATCTAGAATGAGAAAACAAAAAAAAAATGTTTTCTTCATCCAGAAAAACTTTTCTGGAGCCCCTCACATATGTGAGACCCCTGTGTTAAATCCCACTAGTCCAGTAGCAGGGTACAAGATCAGTCCAAGGGGCAGGCAAAAGGCATGGTCAAACAGTCCGAGGTCAGTTCCAGATCAGGCAGAGGCATTACAGAATCGTTGGGCAGAAGAATGGTCAAAAAACAAGCCGGGGTCAGTTCCGGTTCAGGCAGAGATATTACAAAATCGTTAGGCAGAATCGTGGTCAAAAAACAAGCCGGGGTCAGTTACAGAGCAGGCAGTGGCATAAGGGGTGTGAAGGTGTATGAAGGCAGGAACGGAGAATTAATAGTTTAGTTTGGTATGGTAAATCCGAAAACAGTCAATTAGACAGAGGCCAGGCTGTGAAGGGCAATCGGCACACTGGAAAGATGTGTCTCGTCTGATTCCTTGACTGGTACACACCTTACATTTTTTTTGACGTCGTCGGCCTGTTTCTGTGGGAGGGACTCTACCGGGAAAATGACGCTCGGCGAGACGACTTAAAACATCAGATCGGATAGTTTGGGGTGGGCCGTTCGGGAAAATAAGGGCAGTGATAAGGTCCTCTTGGTAGCCAAGGAAGCGTGTGGAGTTGCGGTATATTACATACGAGTTGTATATGGCCAATTAAAAAAAAAAAATGGCAACTTTTTTGTACCAATGGTACGTCCGCCTTATGGCGAGATAGGGTTCAAGCATCTGGTCATTGAAGTCAACTCCGCCCATAAACAAATTATAGTCCTGGATGCATGTTGGCTTTCGGATGGTGGTGCCACGCCTTCTGCGGGTTTCAACAGCGGTGTCATTGTGGATGGTGGATAGCATATAGACATCTCTTCTGTCCTTCCACTTTACTGCCAGGACCTCTTGATTTCGCATACTTGCTGATTCTCCTCTTTTTAGTTTTTTTTTTACAAGACTTTGAGGAAAGCCCTTCCGATTATTTCTGACGGTGCCACATGCTGGCGTCTGCTTCTGGTGCAGGTTGTAGAACAGGGGAAGGGAGGTATAGAAGTTATCCACGTACAGATAATAATAATAATAATAATAATGCAAGTCTTGTATAGCGCTGTCTTACCCTAACTTGCCAGGCAAGCTATGAAGCCAGGCAAGCTTCTTGCCAGGCAAGCTTCTGAAGCCACAGCCGAAGCTGTAGCTCATCGGGTCTCGAGGCGCTTATATAGTAACATAGTCACTATTACCCAAATCAATGGTACTCATTTTACCGACCTCGGAAGGATTGAAGGCTGAGTGGACCCCGCCGGGATCGAACCTGTGACCCTGAGGGCTCAGGTGATCACAGATTGCTGCAACAGAGCTGCAACAGAGCATTAGCCTGCTGAGCCATCTTACCAGCTTATGATATCCCTTTTCCAATAGGGGGGTGATGAGTTCCCAAACAATTTTGCCACTTGATCCCAAGTAGTCTGGGCAATTAGGGGGATTCAGCTTGGTGTCCTTGCCTTCGTACACTCTGAAGGCATACAAGTATCCTGTGACTCGGTCACACAATTTATATATCTTCACACCATAGCGGGCTCTTTTTCTGGGGATAAATTGTTTGATTTGAAGCCTGCCAGTAAATTTCACAAGGGACTCATCCACACAGATGTGTTGGTCCGGGGTATACAATTGGGGGAATTTGGGGGAATTTTTTTTTTTTCAGAAAAATAAGTCAGTAAGGGCCGAATTTTAAAAAGCCTGTCGTGATTTCGGGGATGGCACTGGGTGTTATCGTTAAAATGTAGGAATCTCATGATGAGGTAGTATCGGGATCTGGGCATTACACTGGAAAAGATTGGCATGTGATAGATTGGCATTTTGGACCAAAAGGCACGTGAAGCGTTTTTTGGGTTGAGTCCCATACATAATGTGAGGCCTAAAAAAAATTTCAACTCCTCCACCGTAAGCTCTCTCCACTGGAAGGGACGGGCATAATAGGATGTGTGATTTTGTTGAATAAATTGCTGTGCAAATAGGTTGCACTGGGCCACAATTTCGGATAGCATGTCCTCTGTGAACATCAGGTTGAAATAATCGATTGGGGAAAAATTCTCCGTGTCCACCTGGATTCCTGGCTGGGCCGTAAAAGGGGGAATGTTGGCTTCTCCGGAATTTGGAGAAAGCCACAAGGGGTTTTGAAGGGCATAGGGAAGGCCGGCATGGGTCCTTGGCCTTTCTTGCTGAAGCATTGCGGTGCTTGTGGATGGCACTGCGGTGCTTGTGGATGGCACTGCGGTGCTTGTGGATGGCACTGCCTGACCAGAACGCCTTCGCTTAGCGGGCCGGCTATCTTCCTCCTCGGAGTCACTCAGTGTTCCGCTACTGGGGGCTGGCTCATAATTGACGTCCGAATCCGAATTGGAAATAGAATCAGAGTGAGCTGCATGTTGCTCTCGTTGGGCGCGGAAAGGATTTGGTATGCCTCCTCCAGGGAATAGTTTTTTTTTGACATGGTGGCGGGCACTGATTGGCGGCACAGGCACTGATGAGGTGAATCAGATGGGCACAGATGAGGTGGCACAGATGTGCACCGACTAATTGCACAGGTGGCACTGAGGCAGCAAAGATGAGGCGGGCACTGGTTGGCGGCACAGGCGGGCACTGGTTGGCGGCACAGGCGGGCACTGATTGGCGGCACAGGCACTGATGAGGTGAATCAGATGCGCACTGATTGGCGGAGCAGATGGGCACTGACTAATTGCACAGGTGGCACTGATTGGCGGCACTGATTGGCGGCACAGGCTGGCACTGATTGGCGGCACAGGCTGGCACTGATTGGCGGCACATGCTGGCACTGATTGGCGGCACAGGCTGGCACTGATTGGCGGCACAGGCTGGCACTGATTGGCGGCACAGGCTGGCACTGATTGGCGGCACAGGCTGGCACTGATTGGCGGCACAGGCTGGCACTGATGAGGTGGGCACTGATGAGGTGGGCACTGATGAGGTGGGCACTGATGAGGTGGGCACTGATGAGGTGGCACAGGTGGGATGGCACTGGGACAGTACTGGGATGGCACTGGGACAGTACTGGGATGGCACAAATTATAACTTTGTTTTACTGACACTTTTCACTCACAGATCCGTCTCTCTCCTCACACGCTGTCTCTGTGTGAGGAGGGAGAAGCTGCAATGAGAGATGATCTCATATGTTTACATTTGAGATCATCTCTCATTGGCCGCCCAGATCGCATAGCAAACGGCCACTCTGATTGGCCGTTCGCCGCGACCTGTGATTGGCTGTGTCCAAGGGACACAGGCAGCACAGAATTTCCCCGCTGCGCGCTCGGGAGCGCGCGCAGGGAACGTCTTAGAGAGAGAGATGAGAGATGATCTCATATGTTTACATTTGAGATCATCTCTCATTGGCCACTCCGATCGCATAGCAAACGGCCACTCTGATTGGCCGTTCGCCGCGATCTGTGATTGGCTGTGTCCAAGGGACACGGCCAGTACAGAATTTCCCCGCAGTGCGCGCGGGGAACGTCTTAAAGACATGCCGTCAATTGACGGCCTGTTGACAAATTAGATTTGCGCTAGAGCTGTCATTCGACTGTAGCGCGGATCTCAACTGGTTAAATAACTTTCTAAAAATCCTATTGCTCAGACTCTTGTCTCTCCTTCATTACCAAGTGGGTTTTATACCCACCAAGGAGGTGAAACATAACACAGGGGTGCTTGACATAATCCACTTGGCTAAACTCTGGAGAATTCCTTTGTTTGCTTTGTTCTGCAGAGGCATCTTTTGACTGGGTGGATTAGAACTTCCGGAAGGAGAAGCTGTCACATTTTGGAGTAGGAATAAAGTTTAGTAAATGGATAGATGCCATTTACTCCACTTCTTCGGCAGGGGTAAGGGTTCATAAGGCAACTTCAGCCTTATTTTCGTTGGCAAATGGCCCATGCCAAGGGTGTCTTATGTTGTCCCTAATTTTCATCTTGACTGGAGGCTTTCCTGCGCCATATCCAGCAACACCTGTAAATTTAAAGCTTTTTAAGGGAAGTAGAAGGTAGCTGCTTTGCAGACAACCTATTATTATTTTTTAATCGCAAAGTGCAGCGCTAAGAATGAATAAAGTCCCAATGTTTGAGAAAAATATGACATCTCACTAAAAACAGTCCAATAGGTGTAGGTCCACACAAAAGAGAGTACTGGGAAGAATCTTTCACAAAGAAAAGGTTCACGCTGATGCTTACCCCAATGAGTGGACTATTTAATCAAAAGCAGTCAAACATGCTCAGATCCTCCACTTATGCCCTGTACACACAAGTGGAATTTCTGTTGGGGGGGTGGAAGTTGGATGTTTTTTCCGACGGAATTCCGCTCAAGCTTGGTTTGCATACATACGATCACACAAGTCCTCTGAACTTTTGAGCATTAAGAACGTGGTGACGTTGAGCCGAGAAGTTCAAAGAGTCTGAGCATGCTCTGAATTGTTTCCGAGAATGCATGTTTTTTTTCCCGTTGGAATTCCATACAGATCAACGGATTTTCATATAGGATTTTTTTTCTGTCTGGAAAAATAGAGGACCTGCTCTCAAACTTTTGCTGGCGGAAATTCTGACAGCAAAAGTCTGATGGAGTATACACGTTCGGAATTTCCGATGAAAAGCTCACATCAGACTTCCTGGCGGAAATTCCGCTTGTGTGTATGGGGCATACGATTTCACCATACACATGGGGAGATAGATCACATGAACACCAATAGGATCTTCCATAGACTCTCATCACATCAGGACATCATGTAAATGGGTATAAAAAAATGTAATTGTGCAAGTACATTTATTAAGAATACAGCAAAGGCCAGAATACCCACAAACAACGCAGTAAAAAGTGAAATTGCAATCGAATTAAAACTATCAATATTTCTATCCAGTGTTATGGCTGGCTGTCAAGCCATTGCTATATTCTTTATAACTGTACTTGTCAGTAATACTGCGTAATGAAGTTGGGACTGCTTTAGGAGCATATTAAACTGGTTGTAATCCCCAAATAAAAAAAATAAAAACCTGAAAGACAAAGGCATAATAAGCTAGTATGACTAGCAAACTAGGTCATTATAAAATAACTTACCTTGGATCGAAGCGTCCTCCTCTCCCCCTCTGGCCGCAGACATCTCCCCCGGAGGTTACTTCCGGGTATTGCCGCTCCGGAGCTGTGATTGGCTAGAGGGGCGAAGATGTTACTACACGCATGCGCGTAGGAGCCTCAGTGCGCCTGCGCTGTAGACATCGATGCATTCTTTTTGGCAAATATCTCCTTAACCGTGTAGGTTTAGGAGATATTGCAAACACCTACAGGTAAGCCTTAATCTAGGCTTACCTGTAGGTAAAACATGTCAGAGGGTTTACAACTACTTTCAACAAAAGTATCAAATGGTGCATTCCAATGGGCAATAAATATAGAAGAGCAAAAGTTAAACCTGGTTGGCTAAATTGTATTGTGAGTAGCCTCATCGAGGAGAAAAGTATGGCCTTTAAAAATATAAAGGGGAAAAAAAAGCACCTTTTAGCATTCCAGTACTACAAGGAATGCAATAAGAAATGTAAAAACGCAAGCAGGGTGGCTCAAAAGGATTACGAGAGACACATGGCAGAAGAGTTAAAAAAGACGTGTTAACAGTAAAGACAAAATTGGAGCAGATGGTTACAGATTACACAGAGAAGGAATCTGTACTAAATGCTTTCTTCTCCATAGTTTTTACACATAACAAAAGGGTTTACCGATAGCTACTGTAGAGTTAGTAACGCAACACATGACATTTGGACAGGTTAGAGTCAATAAAAGACTTGATAATCTTAACACAAATCACCAGGACCAGATGGCTTACACCTGAGAGTCCTCAGAGAACTCAGTCAAGGTATAGGCAGGCCATTATTCCTGTTTTTTTGTGGCCTGCATAATGACAGGATTGGTACCTTCTGATTGGAGAAAAGCCAACATGGTAACAATTTTCCAAAAAAAAGAGCAGCGACACATTCCTGGGAATTACAGGCCAGTTGGCCTAACATCAATAGTGGGTAAATTATTTAAGGGAATGATTACGGGGGAGAAGATAATCCATTAGTGGTAATCATCATGGGTTTATGAGAGGACGTTCCTGCCAGACCAATCTGCTAACATTCTACGAGGAAGTGAACTGCCATCTAGACAGGGGGATGTCTGTGGATGTGGTTTATCTGGACTTTGCAAAAGCATTTGATACAGTCCCCCATAAATGCTTAATTTATAAGCGGAGGTCTGCAGGCTTGTGTCTTAGGGTTTGTGCTTGGGTAAAAAGTTGGCTACAGGGACAGGTCCAAAGGGTAGTGATAAATGACATGTACTCAGACTGGTCTATAGTGGTGAGTGGGGTACTCAAAGGTTTTGTCTTGGGACCAATTCGATTCTATATATTCAGAAATTATGTAAAGTATGGGATAACTAGTTCAGTTTTTGCGGATGACAAAAGCAGAGTAATAAACTCGCATCAGGACAAAAGGAAATTTTGCTGAATGACCTGAACAAAATAAGAGTGGACAGGCAAATGAGGTTTAATGTGGAGACATGTAAAGAAATGTACTTTGGCAAAAAAAAACATAAATGCAAAATATTCACTAGGGGGAGAACCGATGGGATACTCGAGGATGGAGCAGGGTCTAGGGGTGCTAATATATGACAGAGCAACAGTGCCAAGCTGCAGCTACCAAAGCAGGCAAAATAGAAAACTTACAAAAAGGAGATATACTTCAGGGACAGCTAATTTTGCCAAATTATAAAACCTATGGTTTTGCCTCATCCAGAGTTTTCTATCTAGTTCTGGTCACCAGCCCCCCGAAGGGCTGTGCTGGAACTGGAGAGAGTCAAATGAAGGGCAACAAAACTAATAAGGAGACAGGACGAATTGCTGAAAACTCTAAGGCCGGGTTCACACCTATGCGAATTGAGTGCGGCGTAAACCGCATCTAATACGCAGAACATTTTCTAAATACATTGTTTTCAATGAGGCTGGTTCACATATGTGCGATGCATTCGCACTGCGCATTGCAGTAAAAACGTGTGCGGATTTTATGCCTTGTGGTGCGGCTCAGGTGCGAATTCAGTCCCATTATCTTCTATGGGTACGCAGCTGATTCGCAGATGTGTTCAGTTCTCTTCAGGAATTTCTGTCATTCAGCTCAATACATTTCTCCCCCACTCTCCTCTCACTCGAACTTCTCCCAGGTCTCCAAATCCGCAGCTAAAACGCAATGGATCTGCTGAACACTTCCCTTATCTATCTGCAGAGATTACAGAGCTGAAATTCACACCGCACAAGTGTGAACCCAGCCTAAATGTTATTCTTGCTGGAGATGAGACGCTTGAGAGGAGACATGATAGCGATCTACAAATATCCCAGTGGGGAGCCTAGCATAGGAAATAAACTAATCAGTCCTAGGGAGTGTATAAGCACACAATGAAACTGGAGGAGAAGCGGTTTAACCTTAAACTGCGTAGAGGATTCTTCACTGTTAGGGCTTTAAGGATGTGGAACTCTCTCCCACAATTGGTGGTGACTGCAGGGAGTATGGATTTTTTTGTGAAAGACTCTTTGGACATGCAGCTAAAAGGACACCACATACAGGGATATGGGAAATAAATAAAGACACTGATACACATACACAGGTTGAACTGGATGGAGTAGTGTGTGTGTGTGTGTGTGTGTGTTTTTCTTTAAATAAGTCCAAGATGCTTGCCTTGACCCCCAGGAGAACACGTGCTCTTTGTTCGTCTTTCTTCATTTCCACAGCAACTTCCCACCTTAACTATTTGACAGTGAAAATAACTCCTACTGTGGACATGATCTTTACAGCCAACTTTGTGTACTTAAAGGAAAAGTCCAGCCTGAGCTTCTTCTATGGGTCAGAGGAGTGCAATTAGTTTTGCACTCTTGTGACCCATTTTCAGCAGAGAGTGGATGGAAGTATCAGTCCAGGCATTGCATCATCCTGACTCTGGGAGTTTGGATCTGCCAGATGCCTGGACTGATGGCCGACTCTGCAAGCCGCTAAGATGGCCGCTCCCCGCCCCTTCAGAGCTCCAGTGAGTTTTGAGGAGCAGAGCAGCCGATTGACAGGCAGCAGCTCTTTGCTTGATGAGCCGAGAGAACTGAGCCATCAGTGATGTTCGATAGCTCAGTTCTCAGTGCAGAGGTGCCGGGGGACAGATGCATCATCTGATGCATCTATATAATGGGGGGATTCCCATACTTCACTTTTAAGGAAGACTTGCATAAGTGGCACACTATCTTCTATACCTGGATGGATAGAAACCCCATTCTGAAGATGAATATTCATGCCCAGACTTTTGTCTACCCTGGATAGAACCTAATATTTTGGGTTCCCTCAAGAGTCATCCTCTGATCAGGGCAACCCTTGGGGCACAATATTAATGGTGGCAATCCTACAGTTCAGGTTTTGAAATGCACGGATGTCCCTGGTAACCCAGTATTTTTCCCAGACCTACTTGATAGTCGATTCAGACAGCTTATCCAACAGGGTATGTTTTGACTTCAGGATTTCCCTGTCGGGCTCAGTAATGAAATCATCTTTGGACCTGCATATGATTGACATCCATCTGTTAAATGTACAGTAGTGCAGGCAGTTGGAGGGGTAAATATGTATAATATTTACATTTTCATGTTTTCATTGTAAAAAAGGAGCTAGGGAGGAGGTGGAATCCTTATGGGTAGAGTTTCAAAGGGATGAATCCAAGAGGAAATAATACTGGGAGTATGCTATAGGCCCCCTAACCTGGGGGAAAAGGACTGATCACAATTTGGATTAGCAGCAAGGATGGGAAGTGTTATTGGGGATTTTAATTATCCAGACATAGACTGGGCGGAGGGAAACAGGCATTTGTCTAAGGCTCGCTAGTTCCTTAATGTCTTGGAGGACAATACCATTTGTTAGTTGGTAGATGCAACTAGAAACAAGACGTCACTAAATGTACTGAATACCAACAATACAGACCTGATCATGGATGTGGAAATTTAGGAAACGTCGATCACAGGTCAAGTGGCTTCAGTTTAAATTGCACAAATTGCAAACACAAGGGGAACACAGACACTGAATATCAAAAGAGCCAACTTAAACATCGAACCTCGCTATAAATTGGGATAAAAGCTTAGAAACAAAGAACATGGAGGAGAGATTGGTTTGCTTTAAGGGCATTGGCCAATGCATCCCACTGGGAAGTGTAAAAGGGTGAACAAAAGTCCTGGATGGCTTGACTCCAATGTGAAGATGCATATAAAAGCAAAGAAGAAGGCCTTCAAAAAAATACAAGGCTGAGAGATCCATCACCAGCATTCAGATTTTACAAAGCATGCAACACGATCTGTAAGGGTGCAATTAGGGCAGCTAAGATAGAACATGAAAGACGCATAGCTGAGGAATGCAAAAAAAATCCCCAAAAATGATTAGTATATAAATAAGAAGGCCAGTATGGTGGCCTGAGTTTATGGGAGGAGCCCGGAGGGTATTTAAGCAGCCCACTTACACATGCTCTTTGTCGGTTCAGTGTGCAGTACTACACGTCACTGGGCCGACTCTCCCCAGCTCACCTCATGTCCGTGAGTCTGCGCATTCAATCGCATTCGACATCGCAAGTGCATTGCGGCTTCTCCGTTCATGGTCTTCGACGGCGGTTCCCGCTTACTGTCGCAGGTTGTATTCAAACCTTTTGTATCATGTGCAATCTTGCAATTCATTATGCTTACTATCCTGCATTTCTTTTGTAAAAATCTGCCTCTGAGTTATTGTTGCTCATGTTCTAACATCTTAGTTACAAGCTTGGTACATTTGTAACTTCCTCCTGCCAAACAAACTATTTATTTGTATATTCATATTTGTGTCCATGCTGTCTCATTCATTTGGAGATTAGCATATACTCTTTGTATGGGTTCTTTGGCAGATTGAGGTGGTAATTGAACTCACCTGCTGCCTTGTCTGCACTTGATAAGCCTGGGGGGATGGGTGGCTGGTAGCATACACTCTACAACCAATTCACAGCAGATTTGTTCAACACTCCTTACTTCTGATTCGTATCGGATTTGTTTCATGCATTTTACAACCGTTTTCGTATCAGTAATTTCTCTTTATAACCGTTTTGTATCAGATACATTGCATACTATCCACCATTGCCATTCTATGTTTCCCCCATGCCGTGCGTTTTAGTTTCCGCAGCGGAACTTACGAATTGTTTGTACACGGTTCTTCTCTCTCATTTATTTACCAAAGTTATTGCCTGTGCGTCATGCATGGCGCCACACCACACCACGCCACACTCTTCGGATGTGTTGCACATCCACTCCAGTCCAAGCAAACCCAGTTGCATGTTCATTGTCCCAGGTAGGATTAGTTGGCTTGTTTGTCATGTCAAAATTCGTGGCCACTCATGGTGTCATCCGCATCATGTTCTGTTCCCACAGTGGAGCTTATAAAATATTCGTACGCACTTCTTGTGTTCTATTTTCTACACCAAACCTTGTTGTTTTGCCCCATGCATGGCATCCCTACACCTTTCCTACATGTTTCACTCCAGCCACAGTCCGCCGCAAACTCACTCGCATGGCCCACTATCGCAAGTAAAATTTGTTATTAAATTCTTTATGTCCTATCAATTTGCTACTATTCGTTATCTCCCATATCGTTCATTAGTGGCCCCTATGGAACCTACGATTCATACAGGCATTGTCCTTCTACCCTATACTGCTTGCTTAAGGTACAAACAAATCAGGTGTTTCTATCCTTTCTCAGTAACCCAATTCTTATTGATTGAGACCTTGCAACCATGCAAATCATCTCAGCAGCCTGACACCCTTGTTAAGACCCTTGCAACACATGACCTTTACAAAACGCAAAATAAAAAATATATAAAAACGCAAAAAAAAAATACTTTTCCACCACGCAATCTCAGCCCCTCGGCAACCTGACACCTGTTGAGACCATTGCAACCATGCAAAATCGTCTCAGCAGCCTGACACTCATCGAGACCCTTGAAACCACACAAAATCATCTTAGCAGCCTGACACCCTTGTTAAGTAAGACCCTTGCAACACAAGGCCCTTAGAAAAATGCAAAAAATATATATATATATATATATATATATATATTTATATAAAAAAAAACGCAAAAAAACAAACTTTGCCACCATGCAATCTCGGCCCAGCAACCTGACACCTGTAGAGACCATTGCAACCACGCAAAATCGTCTCGGCAGCCCTACATTCATCAAGGCCCTTGCAACCACGCAAAACCGTCTCAGCAGCTTGACATCCTTGTTGAGACCCTTGCAAACGCAATACCATCTCAGCAGTCCCACATTCATCAAGGCCCTTGCAACCACGCAATACCATCTCGGCAGCCTCACACCATTGTTGAGACCCTTGCAAACGCAATACCGTCTGAGCAGCCCCACATTCATCAAGGCCCTTGCAACCACGCCATTGTTGAGACCCTTGCAAACGCAATACCGTCTCAGCAGCCCCACACTCATCGAGAGCCTTGCAACCACGCAATACCGTCTCGAACAACCTCCCACTCATCAAAGACCTTTGTGACCACGCAGTCTCGCCCCAGCAACATGGCATTCATTGAAACCCTTGCAGCCAGAAAAATGGGTGTTTTTCAGTCGCCCCTGATCTCTCCTCTGTTATCTTATCAGTACATGTACACAGGATCATTTATAGTCATTTGTAGGCAGTTGAGTTCAGAAACCTTCTCAAAAAAAAAAATGGGTTCAGACGGATGTTCAAAGGCATTCGAAATGCCAATGCCTGTAACAGCTTGTAAACACAGCCAGATGTGGTAACTCATGTTTACTAGTGTTTCATTCACAGTCGTTTTCATAAAAAAAAGGGGGGAATATTGTCTCAGCAGCTTGACACGCATTTGAGACCCTTGCAAAATGTCATCTCAGCTACCTCAAACTCGTCTACACCTTTGCAACCACACAATCTCGTCTCGGCAACCTAACGCCCGTTCAGACCTTTGCAGCTATACAAAGTCATCTTGGCAAACTGACACTCATTTGACACCATTGCAAACGCAATATTCTCTCAGCAACCTGACACCCGTTCAGACCTTTGCAGCCATACATAGTCATCTCAGTAGCCCGACACTCACTTGAGACCATTGCAAATGCAACATCGTCTCAGCAACCCCTCACTTGTTGAGACCCGTGCAACCACACAAGGCCATCTCAAAACAAACCTCATAATCATTGAGACCTTTGCAACCATGCAATATCGTCTCAGCAAACCAGACTGAGACCCTTGCAACCACACAATATTGTCTGCAGCAGTATAAAACACTTTGCAGCACGCACCTACGTGCAAACCCGAATACAAACGAAACTTGCAAACACACCTCAGTGACAATCGGCCAAACAAACACACAGTGGTACCCAGTTGGCCATTCATCTTTAGTGGCACACGGGCCACTCATGTTTTCCCTGTCTTTTTCCCTGCAGTTAGTTCAGGTTTCCAACCAGCACCAGCACGTTGGTCTGCGAGTGCACGTTGGTCAGCGAGTGCTCAAACTAGACCAAGCATCAGTAGCAGACTTAGCTATGTGGGACAACTTCCCCACCTGATAGAACAGCATTTCAATCTTCTTCATCCCGGCAGTGTCAGCCGAGCCACCATGGGCTTTTGCCTGCATTTTTCGTCCGCCACTGGTTCTCCAAACCTTGGCCCCCAGAAATTCTCTTAAATTTCTGCTTCACCCATCCTTCATCACGTCTCGTGCTGTACCCCATTGTGGCAGCTGCCCAGGTCTGGGGCCACACTTGAACTGGACAGACAGTGTTCTTCACCACAGACAATCAAGCCACAGCCGACTTCATCAATTAAGGTAGATCAAGCCTCTCCCCATCACATCCTTCCTGCGCAGGCTCGCGCAGCTGTCACTTTGTCACCAGTTTAATATCTTCTGTAGACATGTTCCAGGCAAATGCAAAATCCCATACCAACCTTACTTTGTTTTTCCAGCAAGAGCCTGGAGCTGACCCAATAACCATCTCTGTCCCACCCTGGTCATTGCTGACGATGGATTGAAGTAGCATCTCACCAACTCAACCCAGCTTATTAACCACTCCGTGGCACGCAACACACTGAAGGCCTATCGCACTGCTTGGAACACTAACTGCTAATTTTTGGCCACTTGCCTCGGAGCAGCAATAGGCAACGTTAGACACTTCCTAGCATTCATATCGTATTGCCACACGCAGCTGACCCTTTCTCACAATACTATCACGCCATATCTAGATAGCGTCCAGAATTTCCTGTCCCTGCAGGACCCCAGTAAACTGTCAGTATTCTCAAGCCCATGCAGTCAAGTCCCTTCTACAGAGCATACAGAAGCACCAACCTGTAGTCAGTGGCGAGCGCCTACCTTTCAAGAGTGCCCTCTTTAGGGACATGTCTGAAATCCTTACTCGTTCCCCATTTAGGGCCTTGCCCAGCATAGTCATCCAAGCAGCCATCTACCAGGCCTTCTACGTTTCCCTACAACCTAGTGAATTTACAGTCAGTGGCTCCGGCAGTCAGACACTGCTCCGACGCCACCCGACTCGCTTTCGAACCCCTACACTCTCGGTCTGCAAACGCAACAAACCAGCCCCGGGGGTTGACATCAACCTGTTTCAGACTAACAATGCCTGACGCCCAGTGACGGTGCTCGACCGACTACTGCTCCATCTACCCAGCCAATCTGATGGTAGCTTGTTGCTACACTTTCTAAACCAGCTCCCTGAGTGGCAGACAGTTGTAAAGCATGTCAGAATCCTAAGCAACTTGGGCTTCAAATCTCAGTCGGTTCTCTGGACATTCTTTCCGAATTAGAGCAGCCTCAACTGCCTCCCAACAGGAAGTACCAGACCACGTAATCGAGATACCAGGCTGATGGGGAAGTCTCCTTGTTTTGCCACATACATCCCAAATACTCAGGAAGAAATGTCACAAGCCTTCACCAAGCTGTCTCAATAAATATAAGAAATCAATATAAGCTATTTCCCTATCTGAGTCTTTTGCCCCCTTTTCTTGGCATACTGACCAGACCACCAAGGCACACTTCAGGTCTATTTATGTTGTAAGTCTTGTCGCGTGTTTATGTGATCCACATCACTCTCGGTCAGAGGGCCACGACCATAAACAATTGAGGCCAGACTATATTGACCTCCATAAAGGATGAGGAAGGAGATCTGGTTACTAAGGATGGGGAGATGGCAAAAGTATTGAATTTATTCTTCTCAGCTTTAACAAGGGAATCGGGGCGGTGGGCTTCAGTAACCAAAACTGCAGTGTTTGTCCTTCTGACACATCACAGGAAGCACCCTAATGGCTAGCAGAATTAGAAATAGACTCGGGATCTTTACATTAATAAATCAGCTTGCTTGCACCCGAGGGTACTTGGGGAACTTAAGTAATTGCCAGACCATTGTTCCTAATTTTTACTGACCGTCTGTTTGGAATGGTACCAGCTGATTGGGGGAAAAAAGCCAATGTAGCACCCGTATTTAAAAAGGGCCAAAATACATCCCTGGGAAATACAGACCAGTAAGCCTAACCTAAATAGTATGCAAGCTCTTGGAGGGGGATAAGGGACGATATACAAGATTTTACTAATGAAAACTGGTTTGGCAAGAACAATTCTTCATTAATTAATGCCAGTGATAATCTATTAGCCTTCTATGAGGAAGGAGGTGAGCTGGCATCTAGATAAAGGAAGGCCTGTAAATGTGGTGTATCTGGATTTTGCAAAAGCATTTGACACAGTTTCTCAAACGTTTACTGTACAAAGGTCTGTTGGCATTGACCATAGGGTGAGTACATGGATTGAAAACTGGCTACAAGGGGCGAGTTCAGAGGGTGGTGATAAATGGGGAGTACTTGGAATGGTCTGGGGTGGAAAGTGGGGTCCCCCAGGGTTCTGTGCTGGGACCAAACCTGTTTAATTTGTTCATAAACGACCTGGAGGATGGGGTAAACGGTTCAATCTATGTATTTGCGGATGATACTAAGCTAAGCAGGGCAATAACTTGCATGGTTTCCACATCCTGCAGAGAAGAAGATCTGAACAAATTAATGGACTGGGCAACTACATGGCAAATAAGATTTAATGTAGAAAATGTTTTAATCATGCAATTGGGTGGTAAAAATGTGCAATATACTCACTAGGAGGTGAACTGGCTGAATTTAGGATGGTAAAGGACCTGGTGGTCCTAGTAGGTGATAGCAGCAGCTTGGCATTGCATACTATTGATGAGCTTAACAAAGCAAACAGAATATTGGCATGCATTTACCTCCCAGGGATAAAGCGATAATGCTCCCTCTCTACAAGACACTAGTCCGGTCACACCTGGAGTATGCTGTCCAGTTCTGGGCAACAGTCTTCAGGAAAGATGTACTGGAAATGGAGCGAGTACGAGAAGGGCAACAAAGCTAATAAAGGGACTGGAGGATATAAGTTATGAGGAAAGGTTGCGAGCACTGATCTTATTCTCCTCTGGAGAAGAGACGCTTGAAGGGGATATGATTTCAATTTACAAATACTGTACTGGTGATTCCACAATAGGCATAAAACTCTTTTTTTGCGGAAGGGAGTTTAATAAGACACGTGTCCACTTGATAAATTTAGAAAAAAAGAGGTTTATCCTTATACTACGGACAGGGTTCTTTACTGTAAGAGCAGCAAGGATGTGAAATTCCCTTTCATATGTGGTGGTCTTGGCGGGGGGCATCGATACATTCAAAAAGTTATTAGAGTTGGTTCACACTGGGGCGACTTGGGATCCGACTTGAAGTCGTCTCAAGTCGTCCCAAGTCGCGCTGTCCAGAAAAGCAATGTAAGTGAATGGGAGCGGTGTTAATACACACTACTCATGTCGCTCCGACTTCAGAAGAGGTTCCTGTACTACTTCAATCAGACTTCTAGGTGATTTGTACCCATTAATTTCAATGGAAGTCGCTTCCAAGTCTGATCACTGTTTTAATTGAAGCTACTTTCCAGCAAGATAACATAAATTTCTCATAAATTTCAGAGGGCGTGACGTGGCTATATACGGCGCCTGCGCAGTCAGCTCCTGGGTCTGTGCGCAGGCGCCGAGAAGAGCCGAACGTTAATCGGCTGTTTCCGGAAGGCGTGACGCCTTATAGCGGCGACATACCGCGGTGCGCACGGAATTAAATGATTTATTATAAAAAAAAAAAAACAGCATACTGGCGCTGGCGCCAGTATGCTGGATGGGATGAAACCAAGTGGTTTTAAGGGTGGAACTCCGCTTTAATAACGATCAAAAGACCGTGTGTATGCAAGGCAGGCTTAAGAGGAATTCCGTCAGGAAAACCATAGTTTTTTTTTTTCTGACGGGAAAACTGCTTGTGTGTACGGGGAATGAGAGAGCTGCTGTGAAATGCAACCAAGGGCTCATTCTCAACTGCAGCAAGCACTACTTCTCTAAACAGTGATCTAAGTGCGTTTTGACATGTGGTGAGGAGGTGATATGTTTTCTCGTTACCACTTGATTTAAAATGGATGTAAACCCAATTTTTTTTTAATGTCACAATGTAGAGAATTGTTGTTTATCATCTGTGCCCAGTCTTGCCACACGGTTAATCCAGCGCTGAGCAAACATCTTTTTATTGTTCAGTGAAATAAAACAGACTTCCCTATAAAGACCAAAGTCCTTGCTTGAGTGTCAGGTTATTTACATATCTCGTGCACTAGCTTGCAGACATGCACAGCTTCTTGTCTATGTATATTCTGATGGCTGTTCACACTGAACTGTGGATCATCCCATATTTTAAAAACATTTAATCAAAACACAGGAAAGACAGCCAATCCTGCGAGAGCTGGAGGAGAGAGGGGGGGATGTGAATTATGCACTTTACAGAAGCTGTGCATGTCTGCAAGCTAGTGCATGAGATATGTAAACCTGTCACTCAAGCAAGGACTTTGGTCTTTATAGGGAAGTCTGTTTTAGGCCTGGTATTTGAATTCTCCCATGTTGTTCAGGCTGCTGTTCTGTTTAAGGATGCCTACCCCTGCTTTTTTAGGGTGTAGTTGTCGCTCATACACAGGGAATACTATCATTTTGTGTTTCCTTTTACGTATTTGCTGTAGTACAGTTTTCATTAGAATGTAATAGGTTGCATACTGGAGCTCTAAAAGCAGAAATCCCCTCTTACACCTGTGCTATGGAATAGTAAAATAGCTGGAAATTCTTCCAAAGAAAACATCACAGCTTTGCTGAGAGGCAACCGAGAGAAATTCTGATGCAAGTGGTGACACTGGTTTCATTTTACGTGTTCAAGGGAATATGGTTCTATTTACCATATACAGTAGGTTCTGTTTTATTTTTAATTATTTTTTTTACCCTACTCCTCCTACTTTTTTTTTTTTTCCCCCTTTTTTTTCTCTTTTTTTGTCCTTTTTTTTTTTTTTTTTTTTGTGGAAGTTTCCAGACTCAGGAAGCTACTCGTTTCCCTTTTCAATGAAAAATGTTCAGATAGAATGTGAGATGCTCTTTCCAGGCTTTTGTGATTTGACAGACAATGGAAACTTCACCTTTTGACAGGTGATGTGTGTATGTATATACCGTGTTTCCCTGAAAATAATCCCTAGCATGTTTTTTTCAGGATGCTTGTAATATAAGCCCTACCCCAAAAAAATAAGCCCCCAGTTAAGATAGTCAGCCAGAAAAACTCGAGACTTCTTGCTGAATGACCATTCGGAGTATAGACACAATGCACATGCGTACAGTAATATTTTGATCCCTAGAAAAGATGAGTGCAAAAAAAAGAGATGCCATAGAGTACAAAGAAATTGTGGAGGACTCCTGAGGCAAGAATCTTACGACTTTCTGCAAGAGATGAAGGTAGATCTTCGAATAGTCTGAAAATGGCAAGCAGAATATGATCATCTCAGTCAACAGGTGGATAAGAGAAATGCTAAGAAGTGCAAGTTTGGATCAGATCACCAGCCATTATTTCTTGAGCTGGAAAACATCTTCGAACGGGTTGCTGACCGGAGACTATGTTATGACGATGCTCCAAAAGAAGATGACATGACTGTATTTGATTAAATGTAGATTATTGTACAGGAATAAATAAGACCCCCTCTGAAAATAAGCCCCAATGCATCTTTTGGAGCCAAAATTAATATAAGGTCCACTTATTTTTGGGGAAACGCGGTATGTACTTTTTATTATTATATTCTGGATTGCTGTTGTACAGGTGCAGCCTCACTCTTATCTGTTTCATTACTTCTAAATAAAGAATGATAAATGGGGGAAAAGGGGGCGGGTCGGTGTTGAAACTTTCCCCAGGGGCAGTGTGTGTCCTAGATGTTCTGTTCTTGCATGCATAATGTGACCGTGTGGGGCCCTGGTAGGAAAAAGACATGGTTTTCACAAATGTAAAGTGTCTGACTTCGGAATATCAATGATAGATATTTATATAGCACCGACAAGTTGTGCAGCACTTTTTTACTTTCACATCAGTCCCTGCCCACATGCATACATTTTAAGGTCTCTCTCTTGCATGAATACATAAATCTACTAGGGTCATTTCAGACAGCAGCCAGTTAACCTACCAGCATGTCTGTTGGTCTGTGGGAGGAAACCGGACTATCCAGAGGAAACCAACGCATACACAGAGAGAACATGCAACCTCAATGAAGATAGGAATTCATGATAACGGGGAAAAAAAACGCTCCTGCGCATGAGTGGATTGTCAGGCAGTCAGCAGTCCATAACGATGACCCTGGCCTTGCTGCCCTTCATGTATGGGGGTAGCCTAGTAGCAAACAAAAAGTAAACAAGGGCGCACCACCCTGGTGTATTACCGTTTTTTAGCAAAATTTTATTAAATTACAATAAAAAACCTACTCGTAGTAGAACGGTATGCAGTAAAAAGGTAATTCCATAAATGGCTGCAGCATGCAGGGAGGCTGGGCTCTGATGAGGAAGCTTTGGAACGCGTCAGCCGGCAGTGACCCTCATCATATCCTCCAAGACCATTCGGAGTGCGGTTTGGGTTCTACATGCTGCAGCCATTTATGGAATTATCTTATTACTGCATGCCTTTCTACTACAATTGTGAGTAGGTTTTATATTGTAATTTTATCTAAACGGTAATACACTGGTGCGCTAGGGCTGCGCATCTTCACCAGTCTCGCTATTCAATGCGATTACGATTCGATTCCGCGATGCATCACGATTGCAGCGCAAGTGCACATGGCTCTCCCCTCAAAATACTAAAGAAGATGATCAGAGACTGCAGACGTGCTACAGGAGATGATCAGAGACTGCAGACATGCTACAGGAGATGATCAGAGACTGCAGACATGCTACAGGAGATGATCAGAGACTGCAGACATGCTATAGGAGATGATCAGAGACTGCAGACATGCTACAGGAGATGATCAGAGACTGCAGACATGCTATAGGAGATGATCAGAGACTACAGACATGCTACAGGAGATGATCAGAGACTGCGGACATGGTACAGGAGATGATCAGAGACTGCGGACATGGTACAGGAGATGATCAGAGACTGCAGACATGGTACAGGAGATGATCAGGAAGAGCGACATTTATTGCTTTTCAAAGTGTTGTCCGTGAGAGCCCCTCACCCCGGTACCTGTAGAGCTTACCTTACCTTTTAAATTTATTTATGAGCAGTTTTAATTACAGGATACTTCACACTTACTGCCAAATATTTCACATTAATGAACAATGTGTCCTACTTTATTTGACTTACACGGAAAGATATAACATGCATATTACAGTTTTATGAAACATATGTGTCACATCATTTTCAATTTTCTATACAGATTTGCCTTTAGGCAAAAAAACAGCATGCGTTACATTCTAGAATAACATTGAAAAAAAATAATACTGAAAACCTCGAGCAACACTAGAAAAAAAAAAAAAATACCTTCTGCTCTTATAGCCATTAAAGGCTTAGCTCTGACCCAATACAAAGTACTTGACTCTGAACTTTTCACAAAATCAACTAAACAGGCTTTAGGGTGGGGTGTGCATAAGAGGACCCGGTTACCAATGGATTTTTGCAGGTGAGATCCCCCCCACCCCGGTACCTGTAGAGCGGGGAGCCCAGTTGTGTACACAGGCTGTGCTCCTCCCGCCTCCATCCCTCTCCTTTCCTCCTCAGATCATCCGGTACGGCCCTCTCCGCTCTCGGGAACTCCATCCAGGGATCACTGGGGGTGGGAACACGTGAGGACAGGACAGGAGGCCTGGAGCGCGTACAGGCGGACACGCCCACATCACTATCCAGACCTCTGAGCAGAGTAGCTGTACAATCAGGTCCTGTGGGAGGAGCTGTGCGAGTCATCCAATCACTGCCCACTGACGTGAGAGCTCAGAGCAAAGAGGAGAGAAGCGAGTGGCATACAAACAGGAAATTAGGTAACGGCTGCACGGAGCGGTCTCCCGGGAGGGGGCGGGGCTAGACATCGATTATTACGATCATATGCATCAGTGCCGAATCGGGAACACCCGAATCGCGATGCAACGATTATATTTGACACCCCTATGGTGCGCCCTTGTTTTCTTTGTGTAAGATAGGTATTCACACTAATGATCATAGTGTTGCAAGGGAGGAAATGCTAATGTGCTGCCCATGGATTATATCCCAGTGATATTGCAGGGTCCTCCTATATTGCTGGCATATGTGAGCTTGTTGGGGGCAGGAAAAGTACAGCCATAATAAATTGCCAGGCTTCCTGTCTTTGATTTTATTTAGAACAATGGAGTGGAAATTAGTTGGTTTATTTTTAAATCGGCCTAACACACAAACCATGCATTGTAAACTGTACCTGCCAGTTCTAAAGAACACTATTAGAATGTTATTCTATCCCAGCTATGTGTTTTTTTTTTTAAACAATGGGACTACTAGGTTCAATAACACTAGTACACTTTCCCATATATCGACACATCTGGGATACTGTTGACCACCTGCTCCTTCTCAATAAACTCCACTCCCTTGGCCTCCCAAGATTCTGCTCTATCCTTGTTCTCCACCTACAGATCACCTACAGATCACAGCACTTAAGGGCTTCTTTTCACACTTTTGTATGACCTGAAAGTCGTGTGATTTTGATGTGACTTTAACCACTTGACCACTGGGCACTTAAATTCCCTTAATAACCAGACCAATTTTCAGCTTTCGGTGCTCTCACATTTTGAATGACAATTACTCAGTCATACAACACTGTAACCAAATGACATTTTTGTCCTTTTTTCCCCCACAAATAGAGATTTCTTTTGGTGGTATTTGATCACCTCTGCGTTTTTTTTTTTTTTTTTTTTCCGCTATAAATGAAAAAAGAACAAACATTTTGTAAAAAACAAATTCTTCAATTCTACTATACAATTTTGCAAAAAATAAAATGTTCTTCATAAATTTGGCCTAAAATGTATACTGCTACATATCTTTGGTAAAAAAAAAAATGGTGAAAGTTTATAGGGTCTACAAGCTATGATACCATACTGAAAATTGATCAATTTGATCATATCTGGTGTACTGACAGCCTCTCTCATTTCTTGAGACCCTAACATGCCAGAAAAGTACAAATGACCCCTTTTTGGAAAGAAGACATTCCAAGGTATTTAGAAAGAGGCATTGTGAGTTTTTTGAAGTTGTCATTTTTTTCCCACAATTCTTTGCAAAATCAAGATTTTTTTTTTTTTTTTTTTCACAAAATTTTCATATTACCAGGTTATTTCTCACACACAGCATATGCATACCACAAATTATACCCCAAAACACATTCTGCTATTCCTCCCGAGTATGGCGATACCACATGTGTGAGACTTTTACACAGCGTGGCCACATACAGAGGCCCAACATGCAGGGAGCACCATCGGGCGTTGTGGAACACCCAGACCAATTCTGACATTCCTCTCCTACATGGAAAAATCATAATTTATTTGCTAGAAAATTACATAAAACCCCAAAACATTATATATGCTTTTTTAGCAAAGACCCTAGAGAATACAATGGCGGTCGTGGGAACTTTTTTTTGCATGGTATTTGCACAGCAATTTTTCGAAACACTTTTTTTGGGAAATCCGTTTTGTGCTTTAAAAAAAAACAAAACAAAAAAAAAGTTAGCCCAATGTTTTTGCATCAAATGAAAGATGAAGTTACGCCTAGTCAACAGATACCCAACATGTCACCCTTTAAAATTGCACACGCTTGTGGAATGGCGCCAAACTTCGCTACTTAAAAATCCCCATAGGTGACGCTTTAAATATTTTTACTGGTTACATCTTTTTAGTTGGAGAAGAGATCCAGGGCCAAAATTATTGCTCTCGCTCTAACGTTCTCAGCGATACCTCACATGTGTGGTTTGAACACTGTTTTCATATGTTGGCGGGACTTACATGTGCGGTCGCTTCTGTATACGGGTACAGGGGCGCTTTAAATTTTTTATTTTATTTTTTATTGTTCATTTTACTTTATTTATTTTTGTTTGACACGTTTTTCCCCAAAAATAAATGTTTTGATCACTTTTAGTCCTATTACAAGTAGGGTTGTCCCGATACCAGTATCGGTATCGGGACCGATTCCGAGTATTTGCGGGAGTACTTGTACTCCCGCAAATACCCCCGATACCTAAATAGAATACTTCCCCCCCCCCCCCCCCCAGCCGCCCGCCGTACACCGCCCGCCGCCGACCGCCGCTAATCCCCGTACAACTTGTAAACTTGTAATACCCGTGTCGCCATGTATAGACACGTGATTGGACGGATCCGTCCAATCGCGAGCAAGGGGGAGTGTCTATACACGGATACGTGTGTAGACACTCCCCCCTTGCTCGCGATTGGACGGATCCGTCCAATCACGTGTCTATACATGGCGCCGCAGGTATGTGTTGCACGGGGATTAACCCTGCGGCGGCGGCGGAGGTATGGGGGACATGACATGGCTGCATATGTGGGGGGACATGACATGGCTGAATATGTGGGGGGACATGACATGGACGCATATGTGGGGGGACATGACATGGATGCATATGTGGGGGACATGACATGGATGCATATGTGGGGGACATGACATGGCTGCAATATGTGGGGGACATACGTGGCTGCAATATATGGGGGACATACGTGGCTGCAATATATGGGGGACATACGTGGCTGCAATATGTGGGGGGACATGGCTGCATTTGGGGACACGTTTAAAAAAAGTATCGGTATTCGGTATCGGCGACTACTTGAAAAAAAATATCGGTACTTGTACTCGGTCCTAAAAAAGTGGTATCGGGACAACCCTAATTACAAGGAATGTAAACATCCCTTGTAATAGGAATATAGCATGATAGGTCCTCTTTACAGTCAGATATGGGGTCAATAAGACCCCACATCTCACCTCTAAGCTGGGAAGCCTGAAAAAAAAAAACTATCCTGGCTTAGATCCCCTTTCTCCTCCCGTAAGAACGATCAAGAGGTGGAACAGCCGCCATGATCATTCTTATGCTGTAGAGAATCACCGGCTGAAAAAGAGGATATCTGAATGATGCCTGTAGCTGCAGGCATCATTCAGATAATTAATCCTTGCACAAAGTCAAGGACGTCATATGACGGCGGGCGGGAAGTGGTTTAAACGCATTTTTTCCCAGAGTATTGGTGCGGGGGGTATTGCAGAGTATTGGTGCGGGGGGTATTGCAGAGTATTGGCGCGTAGGGTATTTCAGAGTATTGGCACAGGGGGTATTTCAGAGTATTGGCGCAGGGGGTATTGCAGAGTAGGTATTTCAGAGTATTGGGGCGGGGGTTGCAGGGATGGCTTGATCTGAGACAGAGTCACAGATCCGGCCACAGCGCTGCTGACATCCGCGCTCCCCTCTCTCACACTGTACCGATCGGTACAGAGAGAGGAGGGAGGAACCGGCGTCCTCAAAAGACGCCGGTTTGTTTACATGTGATCGCTCTGTCATTGGATGGAACGATCACGTGGTAAACGGACGCTATCCATGGACGTCCTTTCAGAGTTAAGCAACCACCTTGTAGCCGCTATGAGGCGGTGATTAACTGGTTAAGTAATGCCTGTGTAGACATGAGGTCTATAAACCTCAAATCGTATCAAAGTCAGACCAAAGTAGTGCAGGGACTACTTTGAAGTCGCTGAGACCTGGAAGTCTTGCAGATATAAATGGTACCCATTGGAAAACATGGGGAACAACTTGTCATGTGACTTTGCAGTCACAAGGTGCAGAAGTGTGAAAGGGCCCTCAGTGTTGCCTACAACTCTTGTCTCCTCTCCACTTTTTTTTCCTCCAAGGCTCTGTTCTTGGACCCCTTCTTTTCTCTATCTACATCTCCTCTCTTGGTCACGTGATAACCACCTATGGCTTCTAATGCCATTTCTACATTGGTGATGCCCAAATCTATGTCTACTCCTCGCACGCCTTCAGTCTCACAATACTAACGGACACATCAGCATGGCTGTCGCAGCACTTTCTTAAACTAGATCTCCAAAAAAACCGAGCTGTTGATACTAGGGGTGCTAGGTGTAATCCTAGACTCTGACCTGTCCTATTGTCAAAAGCTTGTAGCCTTCATCTTCATAACAACATCTCTAAAATTCACCCCTTTTTAACTAACAAAACCACCAAGCTACTCATTTATTCCCTTGTTATCTCTCACGTTGACTATTGAAACCCCCTTCTCATAGACCACCATAGGCCTCCCCCCTCTTTAACCACTTGCCCACCGGGCCTGTTTTTCAGATTCGGTGTTTACGAGACTAAAACTGTTTTTTTTTTTGCTAGAAAATTACTTAAACCCCCCAAACATTATATATATTCTTTTTTTAACACCCTAGAGAATAAAATGGCAGTCATTGCAATACTTTTTGTCACACCGTATTTGCGCAGCGGTCTTACAAGCGCACTTTTTTTGAAAAAAAAAACACTTTTTTGAATAAAAAAATAAAACAATAAATTTGGCCCAATTGTTTTATATATTGTGATAGATAATGTTACGCCGAGTAAAATGATACCCAACATGTCACACTTAAAAATTGCGCCCGCTCGTGGCATGGCGTCAAACTTTTACCCTTAAAAATCTCGATAGGCAACGTTTAAAAAATTCTACAGGTTGCATTTTTTGAGATACAGAGGAGGTCTAGGGCTAGAATTATTGCTCTCGCTCTAACGATCGCGGCGATACCTCACTTGTGTGGTTTGAACACCGTTTTCATATGCGGGCGCTACTTGCGTATGCGTTCGCTTCTGTGCGTGAGCTCGTCGGGCAAAGCTGTGGGGGACGGGTGGGGGCGATTTTTCCCTCACTCGTATCCCAACACAGCCAGCAAGAGGACCCGATCGCCTCCGCCGTTATCGACGGCTCCGGTAAGCGGCGGGAGGGGGGGGGCCCTCTCCCGCCACCGATAACGGCGATCTTGCGGCGAATCCGCCGCTGGGACCGCCATTATCGTGTACATCACTGCCCACGGAAAAGATGGATATCTCGGTTGTGGCAGCAGCTGCTGCCGTTACCAAGATATCCATCTTTAAAATCATGACGTATTTTTACTATGACACCGTGGGCAAGTGGTTAATCTATTATGAATGCTGCTGCCAGACTCGTCCACCTTTCTAACCGCTCAGTGTCTGCCACCCCTGTCTGCTAATCCCTACACTGGCTTCTGATTGACCAGCAAATTTAATTAAAAATACAAAGCCATTCACAACTCTGACCCCCAGCTATGTCACCAATCTTGTCTCCAAATATCACCCAAACTGTCCTCTCACCGCTCCCCAAGACCTCCTACTCTCAAGCTCAATTGTCTCCTCCTCCTATTCTCCTCTCCAGAGCCTCTCCCATCCTCTGGAACTCTGTCAAGCCATCTCCTGCTCTGGCTGCCTTTAGGCAATCTATTAAAACCCATTTCTTCAGGGAAGCCTATCGCACCTCCAACTAATCTTTTATCACTTCCATCAGCTCACCCCCCAGAGTTCTAACCTTTTTATAACACTTGCCCCGCCCTCTTAGATTGTAAGCTCTTATGAGCAGGGCCCTGGATTTTATTGTATTGCATCTTTACTGTTACTGTTTTTGTACTGTGCATCTATTGTCAAGCGCCACGTAAATTGATGGTGCTATATTAAATCCTGTATAATAATAATAATCTGTGTGCACAGAAACGCTCTGCATACCAGCCACCGCATATACTTGCCTTTCCTTCTATATCTCAAACTTGTGACTGCCATTTGGACTGACCTGTCACAGAGCTTTTTATCTGAGGATATTTTGCCATTGAGCACTACGGATTCTGGTTTTATGTATGGTGTGACAGTTGGGTGTAACAGGAATCCTGAGAACATCATTCCAAAGGGTGATCGGGATCACCTGTCCATATTGCTGAGGTTATAAAGTTGTTGTGTGAGGATAACGGGACACGTCCTTTCAGGAAGGCATAGTGTTTTGTACACATTGTAGATTCTGATTTAAAAAATATATTGTTTAGTTAATTGTGATATTTTGTAAAATAAAATCTCATTTGACAAATTTGTTGGTACACTTCACAAATGAAGAACCCCGAATTTTCTCTAAATAAAAAAAATAAACTGACAAATGTCCATTTTATTACATAATTTAATACAAATCAGTCTTTGCCTTTTTGATTTTTGACTTGAAAAAATTCTAATACAAATGAAAATGGCATAGACCAATAGGATGGAACCCTCCAAACTAATATTTAGTTGCACAACCGCTAGCAATAACTGCTAGTGACTAGTGATTTTCTGGAGCTCTTAGGGAGACCTCTGTACCTGCCAACAAGTAGTTTGGCCTGCTCTTATTAGGCAAACTTCTCCAGCTTTCTCAGGCTTGAAGTGTACCTATGGATGCAGAGAAGAGAACGATATAAGACCAGGGGGGGGGGACAGCATAGGGGAGGACGATGCAGGAGAAGCGAGACTCCCCTGACACTGGGAGAACCCCACTACTAATGGCAACAGGAGCCAGCCAGATATGGTAAAAGTAGATTAGAGAACATCAAGGGATGCCGATAGAGTATACACTGCCATATTGCATGGCAAACTCTAGTACAGTAATGGCAAACCTCAGCACCCCAGATGTTTTGAAACTACATTTCTCATGATGCTCAACTACATTGCAGAGTGCATGAGCATCAGAGAAAAAGTAGTTCCAGAACATCTGGGGTGCCAAGGCTCGCCATCACTGCTCTAGTAGATGTCTGGGGTAGATGGGACATGCTTAGCAAGGGAGGAAGATATGCTGAAAATGTGTGGGATCACATGATAGCAAACAGATACCACCGCAAATGAACCGGCGTAACTGTCTAGTATATTCTGTATACTGACTTCCAATAGCTGATATATAGACTGGCTCTCATCACAAAATATAAACCCCAAGAGTAGGCTATCGTGTTCCTTTAAGGCAGGATAAGCCTTGCAGCCAAGTGGTAGGAATTCCCCTTGCTAGCTCCTGAGCCTGCAACTTTAGTCACAGGAAAATCGAGCTGCTTGGAGATGGCGTTACAGCCTTTATCTTTTGATATGCTGGTCTGTACTTTCTATATTCCTCAGACATATCTCTCCTTTCTGGTCCATGTTCAGTGTGTTGTATGTGATTAGATCAAAAAGAAGAGTGACTGCTTTTCTCCATTTACAGTGCAGGAAAAAGTATTTGATCACCTGCTGATTTTGTACATTTGCCCACTGACAAAGAAATGATCAGTCTATAATGTAATGGTAGGTTTATTTTAACAGTGAGAGACAGAATAACAAAAACAATATCCAGAAAAACACATTTCTAAAAAGTTATGAATTAATTCACATTTTAATGAGTGAAATAAGTATTTGACCCCCTTTGCAAAACATGACTTGGTACTTGTTAATCACAGAGGTCAGATGTTTCTTGTAGTTGGCCACCAGGTTTGCAAACATCTCAGGAGGGATTTTGTACCTGTCCTCTTTGCAGATCCTCTCCAAGTCATTAACATTTTGAGGCTGGCGTTTGGTAACTCGAACCTTCAGCTCCCTCCACACATTTTCCAGGACCTAAATGTGCTTCTTCTTGAGCCCCTCATTTGTTGCCTTGGTTATGTTTTGGGTTATGTTTTGGGTTATTGTCATGCTGGAAAACCCATTTTTTAATGCCCTGGCTGAGGTAAGGAGGTTACATTTAATGAAGGTACAACATTTAGCAACTCACATGGTTGATTATTAAAAGAGGCACATCTTAGTATGCAAGCATCCGGGGTAAAGCTGTCCACATAGACCATCCTCCTCACCAACGTCTCTCACCGCTGTCGGTCTGTAGTCATGACCTGGAAAGACTACCCTGCAGTAGAGGGATCTGAAAGAGAGGCTTGAACCGCTCATGGAAGGGACGATATCAGTGGTGGTGAGGAGGATGGTCTTTGTGGACAGCTTTACCCTAGATGCCTGAATACTTAGATGTGCCTGATTTAACCACTTAAATACTGTCCCATAGTCATTTGACGTCCACAGATAGGATCTCCCATCCTGGGATGACGTCATATGACGTGGGATTTGCGGGGGGATATCTGAATGATGCCTGCAGCTAGAGGCATCATTCAGATATCATTTGTTAGTGCCGGCGATCCTGCGCACCATAAGAATGATCATAGCGGCGGTTCCCCTGCTTGATCGTTCTAATAGGCGGCGGGAGGGGACACCCCCCCCCCCCCTCCCGCTGCCATCCGGTGCTTCTCCGGGCTCTCCCGTGCCATCGGGGGTCCGGAGAAGGAATCGTCCGGCGCAGGCAGGAATCATGGACATGACTGGTGACCAGATGGTCACCAGTCATCTCTATGACCGTCGGAGGCCCGGGCGCTATGTGATGACGTCACGCCGGCACGTCGGGTACCCGTAAGTAAACAAAGCCACGATTGCAGCTAGTAAGCAACACTGATCGTGCCTTCCAGCCTGGAGGAGAGATGTGGGGTCTTATTGACCCCGCATCTCTCCATAGAAAGGAGCTGCCACACACATTTCCTATTTCAAGGGATGTTTACATTCCTTGTAATAGGAATAAAAGTGATAAAAAAACAATAAAATAAATAAATAAACGCAGAAGCGAACGCACACGTAAGTCCCGCCGACATATGTAAACGCTGTTTAAACCACATATGTGAGGTATCGCCGCATGTGTTAGAGTGCCAGCAACAATTCTAGCACTAGATCTCCTCTGTAAATCTAAACTGGTAACCTGTAAAAAAATTCAAAGTGTTGCCTATGAAGATTTGGCGCTATTCCATGAGTGTGCGCAATTTTAAAGCGTGACATGTTAGGTATCTATTTACTCAGTGTAACATAATCTTTCATATTTTACAAAAAAATTGGGCCAAAGGCGGCCATACATGGTTCGAATTTCGAAATAATTTTCTTTGGTAAATCGTATGAAAGAATTTACGTTCGTGTTTCGCACCGTTAGTGGGCTGCAGCAACAGCCAATTTTCGTGTGGCAATCAAATTTGAGAAATCCGACATGTTGGAAATTTTTTGAAAAACAAAAGATTTTCTGATCGATGATGGGAGCATCGTGCGAGAAATGTAATAGAAAAAAAAATGTGCTTGTGCAAGAAAAGAATATTCCTGGAGAGAAACGAATATTTACGCCAACATGAAGGTTTTGTCGGCCGAATTTTGAAAATCAATGGTGGCATCATCGGATCAGAAAAAAAAAAAATTTCTGATTTTGAAAAGAAAAATTGTTCGAAATTCGATCGTGTATGGCCTGCTTAACTTTACTGTTTTGTTATTTTGGCATTTGAAAAATGATTGCGCAAATACCGTGCAAGATAAAATGTTGCAATGACCGTCGTTTTATTCCTTAGGGCGTCTGCTAAAAAAAACATATATAATGTTTGGGGGTTCTGCGTAATTTTCTAGCAAAAGAATGATGATTTGTACATGTAGGAGAGAAGTGCCAGAATAGGTCCGGTATTGAGGTGGTTAATCATCAACCATGTGAGTTTCTAAATGTTGTACCTTCATTAAATGTAACCATATTGCTACACTTAGAGGCACCTCTCTTTTTTATACTCGGTTGTGACATGGTACTACTCTTATATCAAGACATCGCTTGTATATCAAGTCAAAATGTATTAAAAAATTTAGCTTGTCATGTAAAATGCTTGCAAACCAAGTTACTCTCAAACCAAGTCTTTACTGTTAGGCCGCGTACACACGATCAAATCTATCTGCTGAAAACGGTCTGACAGACCGTCTCAGCAGACAGATTCGATCGTGTGTACGGGCGAGCCGACGGATTTGGCCAGCAGACAGATTTTAAAGCCTGCTTTAAAATCTGTCTGCTGGGAACCCGTCGGACCGATATGTCTGCTGGTTAGCGTATATATGTGTGTGTGTGTGTGTGTATATATATTTATGTTTATTCTTCCATATTGCTGGAAACAAGTGCAAGCATCCAAACAGCATAAACAAAACATAAAATAAACCCTGGCCACTTAGGTTCCTGTGTGGTAAAGGTAGACGCCCTATCTATGGAGTCTGGCACAGCCTACTGCTGGGCAGACACTGCTAGTCATACAGCAGAGAAACAATCTTTTTTTTTTTACACAGAAAAATCAACAACCACCTCACCTCTTCAGAAGTCCTTCTCACTGCTCTCCTTAACTCAAAAAGCCTCAGGATGCAGCAATCAGTAGTCATCCTTTGGATAACTTGTATAGGCCTTAATTGCGTTAATTCTGAACAGCTGAAGTTTTCCAACGCCCTAAACCTTTCTGGCTACGTCTGTAGCCGACACCTGGTTGTAATTGATGTATTGTCTAAACAAGGCAGAAATGTATCTCCCATCTGTGACAACACCCACAGATTTACCTGACTTCCTGTCGCAATATATTTATATAAATGTATGTGAGAGATATATACTTATAAAATCTGTTGACATTACATCTAAGATGGCGTGGCTTTTTCGATGTCTACACGAGTGAGGCTTTTACATGTTGTTAATACATACATAAATATGTTAATTGCACATAAAATCCTATTGGATGATTTAAGTCTGAAATGAACGGTCTTAACGACTTGGTGGTAACATTTTTGTGAATTTTCATTGTGAATAGGTTTGAGCAAGTAACCAGTAACACTATATGGTAACACTTGCAGGATTTACTGGAAACTCTCTGTGGCTGCAAATACTATTAACCCTGGTTTTCTTCTTAGGTTGTATAACGGGCGAACAAAAGGCCGGCAGTTTGGAACAAAGTGCAGTTCAGGGGACCGGATTGGTTGTGGTATAGAACCTAGCTCTTTCCATGTCCAAACTGCTCAGATTTTCTTCACGAAGAATGGGAAAAGGGTAAGCAAGAGAGCTCAGCGTATACTATTTTATATTTTATGATGACCGTTTGTTGCAGTGTTCCTAATCTGTCTTATAGGTTGGCAGCACTGTGGTGCCATTATCTCCTGATGGTCTTTTCCCAGCAGTGGGCATGCACTCTCTAGGGGAGGAAGTTCGTCTTCATCTAAACGCAGAGCTTAGCGAGGACGATGACAGCATCATGATGGTGGACAGTTACGAGGATGAATGGGGCAGGCTTCATGATGTTAGAGTATCTGGCACTGTAAGGCCCTTGTGTTATCTGTAATGACCTTTACTGTATTTTCATCAGTGCAACCTGGTCTCTCACCTCCACTTGTTCTTGTTTGCAGGTCTTGGAGTATGTTGGAAAGGGTAAGAGTATTATAGATGTGGGTCTGGCCCAGGCTCGGCGCTCTCTTAGCACTCGCAGTCATTACTTTGAAGTGGAGATTGTGGACCCAGGAGAAAAGTGTTACATAGCTTTGGGGCTTGCAAGAAAGGTATGTCTCATTCTATTAAGTTCAAATATAATTGGTCCTTTTTTATGTTTTCTGAGTGACTCCACTTAAAAGTTTTTCTATGTTTTAGTCGGAATAGGGCAGGGTTCAGTATCCTGCCAGGTCTGTACTGCTGTGTGGGACCACCAGTTTAAATGGACCTTGTCGAATACTTCTGTAGGAGTATATAGTAAAACTTCAGGCAGTCAGTTAATTTTTTTTATTTTTTAAGTGAATTTGTTGTAACAATGGGGTCTTGAGTGAAAGTGTTGCAAATAAAACCTACTAGATTTTGTTGCACATATAGGTACTAACGAGAATTTTTTTGGAAGAATTCCCACTTCATACACACTACCAGAAATGTGACGCACATGCCTTATGGAATAGTTCCCTTTCAGGCTATTTTTATAGTATGCTTACCCTGTATTAAAACCGTCCTAAAGAACAGGCATCTGGCAGTGCCAACAAGTACTTGTGTTTTTCATTTTGCTCTCTAGGCTCAAGCTTCACATCTAAAAGCATTTTTTTTCTTTTAAAACTGACCACTTCCTTTCGTATGGTATATGGGTTTCTGTATCATAAAGGAAGACAGCTAGTTTCTCACCACTGACCATAGCTGACTGTAGCTCCTTTAATTGAACTGTCGACTTCAGGACTTTCTGCACCAAATTTTACATCGGTTACTAGAGGTCGGACGATATTATTATCCAAATTAGGCAGATATTTAACACTGCCCACAAGTGTTCCTGCTCTCTTCTCCACACTCCGTTGGCAGAGCAGCGCGGCACTTGCCAGAGCCGTTGAGTGTGTGAAACTGATATGTAACTAAATGCAAAGAGAGAGGAGCTATGAAAATTGAGCATTGATGTTGGGGGTGGGCGGGACCCAGCAACTATCAAACACCAGCCAATGGTATGGGATCTATATGTGCTGCTACGTGTATGTGGCCCCTCCCCCTTTTTTAAGCAGTTCAATCATTGGCTGGTGTTGGATAGCTGCTGAGTCCCGCCCACCCCCCGACATCACCGCTGAATTTTAACAGCTGGTCTCTCTCTGCATTAGGTTACATGTCAGTATAACACACAGTTACACTATCGGCTCAGTGTGAAACCTGCCAGTGCCAATCAGTGCCACCTGCCAGAGTCAACCAGTGCAATTTGTACTGAGGACATCAAGTGTGTGGTAGAGTGACAGGAGCAAGCAGGTGGGAGTGGGTGAGTTTGAGATGAAGGGGGAAAAAAATTAATCGATTAATTAAAACATCTGCCGCAAAAATCGGCATCTCCGATTTCTAAATAAAACAAGAAATTGGTCGCACACTGGAACTTATCTTGATGTCATCTTTATTGTCAAAAGGGTCAGGCAAATACAGGCAATGGTAGACGCGTTTCACAAGCGATGGCTTTCTTGTTCACAACCGATTTCTAAATATATTGGCATCATCCAGAGAAAAACACGTCGGTCAACCTCTATCTATTATGGTCCTATAAATTGGTGTACTTTTTTCTCCTACAGGATTACCCAAAGAACAGACATCCAGGCTGGAGTCGGGGTTCTGTGGCTTATCATGCAGGTAAAAATATTTCTGTCATGAAATACAAGCCTTATATCAACGCACAGTGCAGCTATTTATTTATTTTTTTAGCGTTAAGTTGGCTGCCAATTTTAGTTATGGGTAACACAGGTAGGTTAAAGTGGTTGTAATAGTAGAAGGTTTAATATCGTAATGCATTCTATGACTTAAGATCGAAAGTCTTCTGTGTGTAACAGCTCCCTCAGCTCCCCTATCACTTAACTGAGCCCATCTCTGTCCAGCGAAGTTACATGAGAGATTCGGCTACTCGGGAATTTTTCCTCCTTATTGGCTGAGACAGCAGCGTGACGCCATTGGCTCCCGCTGCTTTCAATTAAAGTCAGTGAGTCAATGAGGAGAGAAAAGATGTGAGTCGGGTCGCGGCTCCATGTCTGAATGGACCCAGGGAGCTGAAGCTCGGCTCAGGTACCCTATAGCAAGCTGCTTGCTGTGAGGGCACTCAACAGGAGGGAGGGGCCAGGGGCACTGAAGAGGGATCTGAGAAAAAAAAAACAAGACTTTAGTATCACCTTAAATCTTCCTCTGTTGTAAATCCTTTGTGCCAAAGGGTGGCATGGCGAGGGTGCCACTTCATTTATTCTGCCATATAAAAATGTAATGCCATCGGGGTGCACAATGCCATCAATTGACTTTAAAATTGCTTTGCCGACTGTGAAGAGCTGGGAAATATGGGAAATAATTGGGAGTTTTGAGAGATGTAAGAAACAGCATGTACATAACCAACGTTGACTAATTTATGTACAGTTCCTGTAGTTAACTTAATGTAGGCTTGTGACTTAAGGGATAAGTTCACCTTTAAAAAAAAATGCACATCTTTTTGCAGGTAAATAAATGTGCATTTAAAATGTATTTTCTTTATCGTACATCACGGGACACAGAGCGCATAGCCATTACACTTGGGTTATATGGGTACCTTCAGGTGTGGACACTGGTGTAATCAATTTCACAGGAAGTTTCCTCCCTATATAACCCCCTCCCACTGGGAGTGCTTCAGTTTTTTCGCCAGTGTCGGTCTCGGGACCCAGGATAGCTAGCCGGATCCGTCCGAAGTGCTTCAAAGCCAAGGTGTACGGTACCCGGGCCCTGCTGGAGTGGGGTTTTGCCTATAATGCCTCTCCTTGGAGGGCTGGATTCTGGGCTCCAGTGCCTTAGTCTCTTCCAAGAACTAAACGCTACTGATGCCAGGATGCTATATAGGTCCAGGGGTGTGGGTTCCTTAACACAGGACCCCGGTCCCTGAAGGTCCAAGACAATACCCACGGAGATGGGGGAAGGCTGGGCCTCTTGCATTTTGCAATACCCTGCGGCGTGGAGCAGGTAAGAGGGAACCTGCGGGACTTGGTTCGACAGTAGGTATCCCCCTGGGGGTTCTGGGTTGGCTAATGGTATGCTTGTGCATCAGCCACTATCTCCACTATGTCTTTTGAGGCAGGATGGGATGTACTAATGTTTACCCAGATAACATGTAGATATATATGCTTTTAAAGATATGTATTTTGCTACTCCCCCCAGATTTGCCTGTTAGCATGATACTGCAGCCCCACGTGTATAGAGAGGAAGTGCTGACAAAACTCCTGTTTCCTAGGAAGCCTAGGGGGACAGCTTCCTCTATGTGTGCACTACAAAGATTAGTGGCTTACCGGGTGTCTGTGTTACTAGCGCTGGTCCAGGCTTCTCCTCTGCTCTCTGCTTCCTCCATGTTCGTTTCAGCGTGGGGGGGGGGCGGGCCAGCAGCATCAGGTCTCAGATAAAGCAAAAAAAAAAAAAGCATTTCCTGGCTGGTCATTCCCTCCTGAGAGCAGTGGAGAGTGAGGACACAGAGCGCGCAGCTGAGCCATTTCTGGCTAACAGTGACACCCAGTGGTGGTTTGTGGATCTTCAGGTCTGGACTTAGTCCACACTGACCAGAAAAAAAAAAAAGATTTTTTTCTTAAAGGGACTCAGCCTTAGATCTGGCAGTATCTGAGTCGGTGCAACCTTGGACTCCAGCTAACGGGCATTGGTGTGGCAATACTCACAGGACTCTCCTCGGTATTGCCGCCTTCTCAGGCGTATGAAAATTAAAAAAAAAAAAAAACATAGCCTGTCCTTATTAATGTTTCACTTCTAGCTACAACAGTTGGGTGTTGGCTGTAGGGGTGTCTCAAGGTTGTGCAATGGCTCCCAAGGGATCAGGACCAGCTAAGGCTGCAAAAGGTGCCAAAAAAGTAAAGGGGTCTCCAACGGGGTCAGAGGATTTGGGCCAGGCTCCAGTGGTCCCACCCTCACCAGATAGACCACCGAACAGCATCATGCAGGAGCCATTGAGGGTGCTAGGGGCAGAGGCGGCCCCCAATCAACCCATTCCCGTTTATGTTACGGAAGAAATGCTAGAATCCACCCTGGGTGGGCTAGAGAAAAGGTTAACTGCTTTAATTGCCCGCTCTTTGCCGGGTGGCAAACGGCCTAGAAAGGTGTGTTCGGATGCAGAGGTCCTCTCTTCGGAGGAATTGGACCCACAGGGGGATCAAGCGGACCTGAGTCCTGACGGGTCAGACATTGAAGATTCCACTATAGATGAATTTTTTTTCGGCTTCTCAAGCAGAGAGTCTGTGGATCCAGTCTCTGACGGATATGGTTCGCACTGCTTTTAAACTTCCAGTGTCAGAACAATTAGCCCCCGCGGTATCCTCTTTAGGTTCCTTGAAGGCACCATTGAGTGGTGCGTCTTTCCCGGTTCACCCCCTTCTGGAGAGCGTGATTTTTCAGGATTGGGCTCGACCTGATAGGATTTTTATCCCTCCTAAAAGGGTCACCATTCTCTATCCTATGGAAGAAGAATTTGCAAAGAAATGGGCACTCCCTACCGTGGACACAGCCATTTCCTGCGTAAATAAATTCCTGACCTGTCCGGTGGAAAATGTCCAGGTGTTTAAAGATCCAGTCGACAAAAAATTGGAGACCCTACTGAAGGCTTCTTTTACCACAGTAGGTGCCGTGGTTCAGCCAGCAGTGGCAGCCATTGGCGTTTGTCAGGCTTTAAAGGATCAGACTAAACCGATATTAAGGGACATACCGGCTCAGCAAGCTCATGAATTGGCTGACCTCCCAAGAGCTCTCTGCTTTGCAGTAGATGCTATTAAGGACTCCGTTCAACAGGCGTCCCGTTTATCTCTGCTGTTGGTTCATATGCGTCGCCTTTTGTGGCTAAAAAACTGGTCAGCAGAGGCACCCTGCAAAAAGCTTTTAGCAGGATTTCCCTTTCATGGTGGGAGACTATTCGGTGAAAACCTAGATAAATATATCCAGACCATATCAAGTGGTAAAAGTTCTTTCTTGCCTATCAAGAAAAGATCGCGTGGGCCCGCATTTAAGCGACAGGCCTTCACAGGCTCGGCCCCTTCAACTTCCCGTCAGTATCGACGGCCTCCCGGGCGTTCAGCATTTAATAGCCGCCCACAAGGACAAGCCACGACAGGCAAGAGGCCATGGCCTCGCAAGCCGGTTAAACCAGTCCTCAAGTCAGATTCATGAAGGGGCGCCCCCACTCTCTTGGGTGGGGGGAAGGCTTCGGTTTTTCTCCGAAGTGTGGAAGGCCAGAATTTCCGACTCTTGGGTAAGATCCGTGGTAACCACGGACTACAAGCTAGAGTTTCGGGAAGTCCCCCCTCCTCATCTTCAGGGGTCAAGTCTTCCAAGCGACCCATTAAAGAGGGCCTCTCTTGTAAAAGCATTGGATCGTCTCTGGCTCCAAGGAGTAATTGTAGAAGTACCAACCCAGGAATGGAGTCTGGGATTCTACTCCAACCTTTTCATAATACCAAAGCCCAATGGCGACGTCAGGCCTATCTTGGACCTCAAACGCCTAAATCGCTTTCTAAACATTCAGACCTTTCGTATGGAGTCCATACGTTCGGTGGCAGCCAGCCTACATCAAGACGACTTTCTAGCATCTATAGACATAAAAGATGCGTATCTGCACGTGCCGATCTACCCGGCACATCACAGGTTTCTTCGTTGTATGATAGATCACCGTTATTACCAGTTCGTAGTCCTCCCTTTCGGGTTGGCAACAGCTCCGCGGGTATTCACAAAGGTGTTAGCCCCGGTGCTAGCCGTCCTAAGGACAGAAGGCATTTTAGTCTTGGCATACTTGGACGATCTTCTGGTTATCGACAGCTCAGCTTCCAACCTCAATCAGGCAGTAGGTCGCACAGTTCAGCATCTAGAGGAATTCGGGTGGATTGTAAACCTAGAAAAATCGGTATTGAAACCCACAAAGCAGTTGGAATATCTAGGCCTTCGGCTAGATACAGACTGCCAGAGGATAAGTTTACCTCAAGCAAAGATCAGATCAATAGCTCAAGCAGTTCAAGTGATCTTAGGCAAGAAGAGGCCGACTATTCGCCTATGTATGCGACTGCTGGGGAAGATGGTGGCCGCCTTCGAGGCTGTGCCCTACGCCCAGATCCATACCAGATATCTTCAGGCAGCCATTCTCTCTGCTTGGAACAAGTCCATTCAGGCATTAGATCGTCCGTTAGTGCTCTCCCCGAAGGTCCGGCGCAGCCTGTCTTGGTGGCTGGTCTCTCAAAATTTGTCAAAAGGGAAATCCTTTTGCCCCATCACGTGGAAGATAGTATCCACGGATGCCAGCCTGTTAGGTTGGGGGGCAGTTCTAGAAGAACAGACCCAGCAAGGGCTGTGGTCGGGGGCAGAAAAACTGCTTCCCATCAATATCTTGGAGATCAGAGCTGCTCGACTGGCCCTGATCGCCTGGACTCTCCCCCTTCAGGGTCTGCCAGTAAGGATACAGTCCGACAACGCCACTGCGGTGGCATACATAAACCACCAGGGGGGCACAAAGAGCCCAGCAGCCCAAAGAGAAGTAAACCTGATTTTCTCATGGGCCGAAGCCCATGTACCCTGCATCTCGGCGGTGTTCATCCCAGGGATAGACAATTCTCAAGCAGATTTTTTGAGTCGTCAACAGTTGCTCCCGGGGGAATGGTCTCTTCACCCCCAGGTATTCCAAGAGATTTGCCAAAGATTCGGAGTCCCAGATGTGGACATTATGGCAACGAGATCCAACAAAAAATTGGACAAATTCATATCCCGAGCCAGGGATCCCTCGGCCTACGGGACCGATGCGTTGGTTTGCCCTTGGCACCAGTTTTCTCTTCTGTATGCGTTCCCTCCACTGCAGATGATTCCCCGCCTTCTACGGAGGATCCGGGTGGAGCGCAGGCCTGTGATCCTGGTGGCCCCAGCCTGGCCCAGGAGGGCTTGGTACGCACTCATCGTGAAGATGTCAGTCGGGGCGCCGGGGCCGCTCCCCCTGCGCCCAGATCTGCTGTCTCAGGGCCCAATCTGCCATCCTGCTTCACAGCAGCTAAATTTGCCGGCTTGGCAGCTGAATCCCTAATTCTTAAGGGCAGAGGCCTCTCAGGTCAGGTCATATTTACGTTGATTCAGGCTAGGAAACCGGTCTCCAGAAATATTTATTACAGAGTCTGGAGAACCTATGTGGAGTGGTGCGAGTCTCAAAAATGGCATCCTCGAAAGTTTTTTATTGACAGGATCTTGCGATTCCTCCAGGTTGGCGTTGACAAAGGGTTGGCTCTTAGTACTCTAAAGGGGCAGGTGTCGGCTTTATCAATATGGTTTCAAAGACCCTTGGCCACCCATTCGCTTATGAAAACCTTCTTGCAGGGGGTCTTGCATGTGAATCCCCCTATTAGAGCTCCCCTCTGCCCCTGGAATTTAAATCTGGTCTTGTCAGCTTTACAAAGGCAGCCGTTTGAACCTCTGACAGAAATCCCTCTTGTGCTACTAACCCGAAAGTTGGTTTTCTTGGTGGCTATGGTTTCGGCCAGAAGGGTTTCCGAGCTGGCAGCCTTGTCATGCAGGGAGCCATACCTTATTCTGCATAAGGACAGAGTGGTTCTGCGGCCTCAACCTTCTTTCCTTCCTAAGGTCATATCCAGTTTTCACTTGAATCAGGATCTAGTCCTACCATCCTTCTTTCCTACTCCCCAGTCCAGAGAGGAAAGACTGCTTCATACTTTGGACGTGGTTCGAGCCATGAGGGTCTATCTCAAGGCTACAGAGAAGATTCGGAAAACAGATGTGCTTTTTGTTCTTCCGGATGGCCCCAAGAAGGGTCAGCCGGCTGCCAAGTCTTCCTTGGCTAGGTGGATTAAGCAGCTGATTTCTTTATCGTACATCACGGGACACAGAGCGCATAGCCATTACATATGGGTTATATGGGTACCTTTAGGTGTGGACACTGGTGTAATCAACTTCACAGGAAGTTCCTCCCTATATAACCCCCTCCCACTGAGAGTGCTTTAGTTTTTTCGCCAGTGTCTTAGGTGTTGGTCACGTCTAGCTGTCCCTCGGAGGTCTCGGGACCCAGGATAGCTAGCCGGATCCGTCCGAAGTGCTTCAAAGCCAAGGTGTACGGTACCCGGGCCCTGCCTGCGTGGGGTGTTGCCTATAATGCCTCTCCTTGGAGGGCTGGATTCTGGGCTCCAGTGCCTTGGTCTCTTCCAGGACTAAACGCTACTGATGCCAGGATGCTATATAGGTCCAGGGGTGTGGGTTCCTTAAACACAGGACCCCGGTCCCTGAAGGTCCGAGACAATACCCACGGAGATGGGGGAAGATTGGGCCTCTTGCAATTTGCAATACCCTGCGGCGTGGAGCAGGTAAGAGGGAACCTGCAGGACTTGGTTCGACAGTAGGTATCCCCCTGGGGGTTCTGGGTTGGCTAACAGTATGCTTGTGCATCAGCCACTATCTCCACTATGTCTGTGTGGGCAGGATGGGATACTAATGTTTACCCAGATAACATGTAGATATATGTATACTTGTGTAAGATATATATTTGCTACTCACCCCAGGTCTGCCTGTTAGCATTGATACTGCAACCCCACATGTTCTAAAAGAGGAAATTGCTGGTAAAAACTCCTGTTTCTTAGGAAGCCCATGGGGACAGCTTCCTCTCTGTGTGTGCACTACAATAAGATTAGTGCTTACCTGGTGTCTGTTGGTGCTGCCTAGCGCTGGTCCATGTTGTTTCCTCTGCTCTGCTTCCTCCATGTGGTTTCAGCGTGGGGGGGGTGCGCGCGCGTGCACGCCGCCTTTTATAGCGTCGGCGTGCGTCGGGGGGGGCGGGCCAGCAGCGTCAGGGTCTGTTTAAAGGGAAAACTTTTTCTCTGGCTGGTCTTTCCCTCCTGGAGGCAGAGGAAGAAAGGATACAGAGCGTGCAGCTGGGTCTTTTGGCCACACAGGGACACCTAGTGGCGGTTTTGTGGATCTTCAGGTCTAGGACTTAGGTCCACTATTGACCAGAAAAAAAAAAAGGAAGTTTTTTTGCTTAAAGGGACTCAGCCTTAGATCCAGCAGTATCTGAGTCTACCTTGGACTCCGGCTAACGGGCATTGGTGTGTCAATACTCACAGGTTTCCTCAGTATTGCCACCTCCCAGGCGGGTAAAAAAAAAAAAAAAAAAATAATAATTTTTTTTGGAAAAAAAAAAAAAAAAAGAGAAATTAGTTTTTTTCATTTTCCTCATACCTGTCCTCATATTGGTTACTCCTAGCTGCAACAGTCAGGTGTTGGCTATAGGGGTGACTCAAGGTTGTACAATGGCTCCAAAGGGATCTGGACCAGCCAAGGCTGCTAAAGGTGCCAAGAAGCAAAAGGGGTCTCCATCGGGGTCAGAGGATTTGGGCCAGGCTTCAACGGCCCCACCCTCGCCAGTTAGAACACCGAGTGGCATAGTACAAGAGCCATTGGGGGTGCTGGGGGCAGAGGCGGCCCCCGATCCACCCATTCCCGTTTACGTGACGGAAGAAATGCTAGCAGCCACCATGAGTGGGCTAGAGAAAAGGTTAACTGCGTTGTTTGCCCGTCCTTGGCCAAGTAGCAAGCGGGCTAGATCCCCCTCACCCAGTGTGGGGTTTTCAGATGCGGAGGTCTCCTCTTCAGAGGAACGGGACCCACAAGGGGATCAGGCAGACCCAAGTCCCGACGGTTCAGACAGGGAAGATTCCACTATAGATGAATATTTCTCGGCCTCTCAAGCGGAGAGCCTGTGGATCCAGTCTTTGACAGATATGGTTCGCACTGCCTTTAAACTTCCAGTGCCAGAACTAGTAGCCCCGGAGGTATCCTCATTGGGTTCTTTAAAGGCTCCATTAACTTGTGCGTCTTTTCCAATGCACCCCCTTCTGCGGAACGTGATTTACCAGGATTGGGCTCGACCTGATAGAATCTTTGTCCCTCCTAAAAGATTCTCTATTCTCTACCCTATGGAAGAGGAATATTTAAAGAAATGGGCACTCCCCACAGTGGACGCGGCCATTTCCTGCGTGAATAAATCCCTGACCTGTCCGGTTGAAAATGTCCAGATGTTCAAGGATCCGGTCGACAAGAAATTCGAGACCCTACTGAAAGCCGCTTTCACCTCAGTAGGTGCCATGGTTCAGCCAGCAGTAGCAGCCATTGGTGTTTGTCAGGCCTTGAAGGATCAGGCAAAACATATATTAAAGGACATGCCGGCTCAGCATACTCATGAATTAGCAGAATTCCCTAGGGCTCTCTGCTTTGCAGTAGATGCTATTAAGGACTCCATCCAACAGGCATCCCGTTCATCTCTACTGATGGTTCACATGCGTCGTCTTTTGTGGCTAAAAAACTGGCCAGCAGAGGCACCCTGCAAAAAGCTTTTAGCAGGGTTTCCCTTTCATGGGGGAAGACTATTCGGGGAAGACCTAGATAAATATATCCACACCATATCAAGTGGAAAAAGTACTTCCTTACCGGTCAAGAAAAGACCGCGTGGGCCCACGTTTAAACGACAGGCCATTGTAGGCTCAGCCCCTTCGACTTCTCGTCAGTATCGACGGCCTCCCGGGCGTCCAGCGGTTAATAGCCACCCACAGGGTCAAGCCGCGGCAAACAAGAGACCCTGGTCTCGCAAGCCGGCTAAACCAGTCATCAAATCAGATTCATGAAGGGGCGCCCCCACTCCCTCGGGTGGGGGGAAGACTTCGGTTTTTCTCCGAAGTCTGGAAGGCCAGAATTTCCGACTCGTGGGTTCGGTCCGTGGTAGCCACGGGATACAAACTAGAGTTTCGAGAAATCCCCCCTCCTCATTTTCAGGGGTCAAGTCTTCCAAGCGACCCATTAAAAAGGGCCTCTCTCGTAAAGGCGTTGGATCGCCTATTGCTCCAAGGAGTAATTGTAGAAGTACCAACCCAAGAATGGGGTCGGGGATTCTACTCCAACCTTTTGGTTATACCAAAACCCAATGGCGACGTCAGGCCTATATTAGACCTCAAACGCCTAAATCGCTTTCTAAAGATTCAGACCTTTCGTATGGACTCCATACGTTCAGATACCCAGCACACCACAAGTTTCTTCGTTTTACGATAAATCAAAGTCATTTCCAGTTCGTAGCCCTCCCTTTCGGGTTGGCAACAGCTCCGCGGGTATTCACAAAGGTGTTAGCCCCGGTGCTAGCCGAAATAATAAAAGCGCATAATCCCAATCGCGTTTTGCGATCCACGAATCAGAACCTGCTCCAGGTTCCGAAAGCCAACTTCAAGTCCAAGGGAGAAAGGAGATTCGCGATCCAAGGTCCCAAACTATGGAACGCTTTACCAACCAGCATTCGGTTGGAGGAGAACCACCTAGCATTTAGGAAAAAGGTCAAGACTTTTCTCTTTTGATATCAAAGGAGACAGGAACAACAAGCGCCCAGAGGCGATTCAGTTCGCATGTGCCGCGCTATACAAGTTTTCATTCATTCATTCATTCAGAAGGCATCTTGGTCCTGGCGTACCTGGACGATCTCCTGGTTATCGACAGATCAGCTTCCAACCTCAATCATGCAGTAGTCCGCACAGTGCGGCATCTAGAAGAATTCGGGTGGATTGTGAACCAAGAAAAATCAAGGTTACAACCCACAAGGCAGTTGGAATATCTAGGCTTTCGGTTAGATACAGAATGCCAGAGGGTATTTTTACCTCAAGGGAAGATCAGGTCGTTGATTCAAACGATTCAAATAGTCTTAGGCAAAAAGAAGCCGACTATTCGCCTATGCATGCGACTGCTGGGAAAGATGGTGGCCGCCTTCGAAGCAGCGCCCTATGCCCAGATCCATGGCAGAGTTCTTCAGGCAGCTATTCTCTCTGCTTGGAACAAGTCCATACAGGCATTAGACCGTCCATTAGTTCTTTCCCCAGGGGTCAAGCGCAGCCTGTACTGGTGGCTGATCCTTCAAAAATTGTCAAAAGGGAAAACCTTTTGCCCCATCACGTGGGAAATAGTAACCACAGATGCCAGCCTAACAGGTTGGGGGGCAATCTTAGGAAAACGGACCCAGCAGGGACAGTGGTCAGAGGCAGAAAGTCTGCTTCCCATCAATGTCCTAGAGATCAGAGCTGCTCGGTTGGCTCTGGTCGCCTGGACTCTCCCCCTGCAGGGTCTGCCAGTAAGGATACAGTCCGACAATGCCACGGCGGTGGCATACATAAACCACCAGGGGGGCACAAGGAGCCTAGCGGCTCAAAGGGAAGTAAACCTGATTTTTTTCATGGGCCGAAGCCCATGTACCCTGCATCTCAGCAGTGTTCATCCCAGGGATAGACAATTCTCAAGCAGATTTTTTGAGTCGTCAACAGTTACTCCCGGGAGAGTGGTCTCTTCACCCCCAGGTATTCCAAGAGATTTGCCAAAGATTCGGAGTTCCCGATGTGGACATCATGGCAACAAGATTCAATAAGAAATTGGACAAATTCGTATCCCGAGCCAGGGACCCCTCGGCCTACGGGACCGATGCGTTGGTTTGCCCCTGGCACCAGTTTTCTCTCCTGTATGCGTTCCCTCCACTACAGATGATTCCCCGCCTTCTACGAAGGATCAGGGTGGAGCGCAGGCCGGTGATCCTGGTGGCCCCAGCCTGGCCCAGAAGGGCTTGGTACGCACTCATCGTGAGGATGTCAGTAGGGGCACCGTGGCCACTCCCCCTGCGCCCAGATCTGCTGTCTCAGGGCCCGATCTACCACCCTGCTTCACAGCAGCTAAATTTGATGGCTTGGCGGCTGAATCCCTAATTCTTAAGGGCAGAGGCCTTTCAGCCCAAGTCATATCTACGTTAATTCAGGCTAGAAAGCCAGTCTCTAGAAATATCTATTACAGAGTCTGGAGGACCTATGTGGAGTGGTGCGAGTCTCAAGGAGGGCATCCTCGCAAGTTTTTTATTGACAGGATCTTGCGATTCCTCCAGGTTGGCGTTGACAAGGGGTTGGCTCTTAGTACTCTAAAGGGGCAGGTGTCTGCCTTATCGATATGGTTTCAAAGGCCTTTGGCCACGCATTCGCTTGTGAAAACCTTCTTGCAGGGGGTCTTGCATGTAAATCCCCCTATTAGAGCTCCCCTCTGCCCCTGGAATTTAAATCTGGTCTTGTCAGCTTTACAAAAGCAGCCGTTTGAACCTCTGACAGAAATCCCTCTTGTGCTGCTAACCCGAAAGTTGGTTTTCTTGGTGGCTATGGCTTCGGCCAGAAGGGTCTCCGAGCTGGCAGCCTTGTCTTGCAGGGAACCGTACCTGATTCTGTATAAGGACAGAGTGGTTCTGCGACCTCAGCCTTCTTTCCTTCCTAAGGTCATATCCAGTTTTCACTTGAATCAGGACCTAGTCCTACCATCCTTCTTTCCTACTCCCCAGTCCAGAGAGGAAAGACTGCTTCATACTTTGGACGTGGTCCGAGCCATGAGGGTTTATCTCAAGGCTACAGAAGAGATTCGGAAAACAGATGTGCTTTTCGTTCTCCCGGATGGCCCCAAGAAGGGTCAGCCGGCTGCCAAGTCTTCCTTGGCTAGGTGGATTAAGCAGCTGATTTTTCAGGCCTATGGTCTGAAGCGCGTTCCACCTCCCTTATCAGTTAAAGCCCATTCTACGAGGGCCATGAGTGCCTCCTGGGCGGCACACCATCAGATCTCTATGGCACAGGTTTGCAAAGCGGCAACCTGGTCTTCCGTACATACGTTTACTAAATTTTATAAGTTGGACGTCGCAAAGGCTACGGACGCAGCATTTGGGCAGGCGGTCCTACGGGCAGCAGTATAGAATCCTCTGGCCCGGTTCACGCCCCCTTTTTTTCTGTTGGTGGAGCTATTTTTTACCTCCTGATATATTTTCTGTTTGGCTATTTTTTGGCCTTACGGTCTCCCTCCCTTCATGGAGCATTGCTTTGGGACATCCCATATGTAATGGCTATGCGATCTGTGTCCCGTGATGTACGATAAAGAAAAAAGGATTTTTAATAACAGCTTACCTGTAAAATCCTTTTCTTGAAGTACATCACGGGACACAGAGCTCCCACCCCTCTTTTGGGGAACATTGTGTAACCTCGGAGAAATTGCTTGCTACAAAACTAAAGCACTCTCAGTGGGAGGGGGTTATATAGGGAGGAACTTCCTGTGAAGTTGATTACACCAGTGTCCACACCTGAAGGTACCCATATAACCCATATGTAATGGCTATGCGCTCTGTGTCCCGTGATGTACTTCAAGAAAAGGATTTTACAGGTAAGCTGTTATTAAAAATCCTTTTTTTTCAGGCCTATGGTCTGAAGCGCGTTCCACCTCCCTTATCAGTTAAAGCCCATTCTACGAGGGCCATGAGTGCCTCCTGGGCGGCACACCATCAGATCTCTATGGCACAGGTTTGCAAGGCGGCAACCTGGTCTTCCGTACATACGTTTACTAAATTTTATAAGTTGGACGTTGCAAAGGGTACGGACGCAGCTTTTGGGCAGGCGGTCCTACGGGCAGCAGTATAGTATCCTCTGGCCCGGTTCACGCCCCCTTGTTTTTCTGTTGGTGGAGCCATGTTTTCTCCTGACAATGTTTTTATTTGGCTATTCTTGGCCTTACGGTCTCCCTCCCTTCATAGAGCATTGCTTTAGGACATCCCAAGTGTAATGGCTATGCGCTCTGTGTCCCGTGATGTACGATAAAGAAAAAAGGATTTTTAATAAACAGCTTACCTGTAAAATCCTTTTCTTGAAGTACATCACGGGACACAGAGCTCCCACCCCTCTTTTGGGGAACATTGTGTAACCTCGGGAGAATTGCTTGCTACAAAACTGAAGCACTCCCAGTGGGAGGGGGTTATATAGGGAGGAAACTTCCTGTGAAATTGATTACACCAGTGTCCACACCTGAAGGTACCCATATAACCCAAGTGTAATGGCTATGCGCTCTGTGTCCCATGATGTACTTCAAGAAAAGGATTTTACAGGTAAGCTGTTTATTAAAAATCCTTTTTTTATTGGGAGCCTGTAAAGCGTTGTGCCTGCGATCAGCAGATCAGGGGTGCAATGCAGAGCTATTGCAGACTGTCATTGCAAGCTGTCTGTTCATGCAGGCAATTGCACAATGACAGGAAGCATCAATGAACTACCTAGAGAGCTGAACAGTGCCCTGGTAGTTCATTGAGAACTACAAGTTAACAGCCTTAAAGGCTTCAGTTGTCCCCAGAAAAGTAATTAATGAATTTGAAATTTTCTTGACCGGGACACTAATCCTGGTTATACCCCGGGATTCCCTCACTTTGGAGAGTTTTTGCTCTTCCTGTTTTGGCAGTGTGAGAGGAAGTGAAAGGAAATCTCCCTAATGGTAAAAATAAACCTGTAGGGGGTTATAACCTTCCCTTACGCTATTCAAAATAAAAGTTTTGACTTTAGTTCTACTTTAACTATGCGAGTCCCAAAAAAAAAACAGAATAGTTGCTGACAGGAGCAGATCCTAGGTGCTTTTATTTAATTTATTGTGGAATGGTTGTATGCTGAATTGTTCAAAATACAGTAAGGCAATACAGTGCCTTGAAAAAGTATTCGTACCCCTTTAATATTTCCACATTTTGTCATGTTGTTATAACCAATGACGTAAATGGATTTTATGTGATAGACCAACACAAATCGGCACATAATTGTGAAGTGGAAGGAAAACATATATACATTGTTTGCATTTTTTTTTTTCTTTTACAAATTATGTGAAAAGTGTGGCGTGCATTTGTATTCAGCCCCTTTTTACCAAGATACCCCTAACTAAAAGCTGTTCTGTGAAGCCCTCAAAGATGTGTTAGAGAACCTTAGTGAACAGCATCATGAAGGCCAATGAACACACCGGACAGGTCAGGGATAAAGTTATGGAGAAGTTTAAAGCAGGGTTAGGTTATAAAAATCCCAAGCTTTGAACATCTCACTGAGCATTGTTCAATCCATCATTCGAAAATCAATGCAAATGCAAACCTACCAAGACATGGCTGTCCACCTAAACTAACAGGCTGGGCAATGAGAGCATTAATCAGAGAAGCAGGAAAGAGGCCCATGGTAACTCTGGAGGAGCTGCAGAGATCCACAGCTCAGGTGGGGAATCTATCTACAGGACAACTATTAGTCATGCACTCCACAAATCTGGCCTTTATGGAAGAGTGGCAAGAAGAAAGTCATAAGAAGTCCGTTTCTGGGAAACCATGTGGGGGACACAGCAAACATGTGGAAGAAGGGGCTTTGGTCAGATGGGACCAAAATTGAACTTATTGGCCTAAAAGCAAAATGCTATGTGTGGCTGAAAACTAATACTGCACATCACCCTGAACACACCATTCCCACTGTAAAACATAGTGGTGGCAGCATCATGTTGTAGGGATGTTTTTTTTCAGCAGAGACAGGGTAGCTGGTCAGTTGATAGGAAGATGGATGGAGCCAAATGCAGGGCAATCTTAGAAGAAAACCTGTTGGTCTGCAAAAGACTTGAGACTGGGGCGGAGGTTCACCTTCAGCAGGACAACGACCCTAAACTTACAGCCAGAGCTACAATGTAGTGGTTTAGATCAAAGCATATTCATGTGTTAGAATGGTCCAATCACAGTCCAGACCCAAATCCAATTGAGAATCTGTGGCAAGACTTGAAAATTGCTGTTCAGACTTTTTTCCATCCAAACTGACAGAACTTGAGCTTTATTGTAAAGAAAAATGGGCAAAAAATTTCATTCTCTAGATGTGCAAAACTGGTAGAGACATCACCAAAAAGACTTGCAGCTGTAATTGCAGAGAAAGGTGGTTCTACAAAGTATTGACTCGGGGGGCTGAATACAAATGCACGCCACACTTTTCAGATATTTATTTGTGAAAATATTTGAAAACTATTTATCATTTTCCTTCCGCTTCACAATTATGCGCCACTGTGTGTTGGTCTATCACATAAAATCCCAATAAAATACATTTACGTCTTTGGTTGTAACATGACAAAATGTGGAAAATTTGGAGGGGTATAAATACTTTTTTAAAGCACTGTATTTAGGAGCGTCCATTTACATGTGCAGAGTAAATTACATTTTTATGTGTTGCTTTCCATATAGATGATGGAAAAATATTTCATGGAAGTGGCGTTGGTGATCCATTTGGGCCTCGTTGTTACAAGGGTGATATCATGGGATGTGGAATTATGTTTCCAAGGGATTATATCCTGGACAGTGAAGGTATGGATCAACTTGGTGAATTGTCTTGTCATCTGCTTTGTATTGGTAAGTATGTAACACATTCCTCAATTCTTACCTTCTCTAGGTGAAAGTGATGACAGTAGCGACATGAAGGAACTGAGGCTGCAGCCACGTGGAGTTCGGAATGTCATGTATCTCTGGAGAGAACAACAGCAGGAAGAGGACGGGGAAGAAGACGAGGAGGAGGAAGAGGATGACATTGAGAGGGATCATGAGGGCAGGAAAGTGGTGGTACGTGACAGCTTAGGATTTGAACGGCAAATACTTTTAGCATGGCGCTCCATAAGAAAGCAGTTACGGTAGTTATGTTGTAGTGCTTCCTGCCCCCAGCCCACCCTCCAATTTCATAATAACCTGTCCCAATCCAGTAAGTTATGAACTGTGCAGCTTGTCAACCCACACAGTTGCTTGTCAAAACAAAGGTGCAGTTGCAACCTAAAATAACCCTGTCACCACCCAACAAATAAGCTGCGTAACAAAGCCAGTAAAAATGGACTCTTTGCATAGATCACTTTACCCCCTTTTTTGCAGTGTTTTATGAAATCGGAAGGATAAAAAGCTTTCTTAGCCAGTCACCACTGGAGGTTGCAAGTCTAGGAAATCTCCAGTGACAGCCCAGAGGGCTATGGGAGCAAGCTTGCATCTCCATTTAATACAGAAGACTAGTCATGTGACCGCTGCTGGTCAAGTGACTTCTGTTTACTAAAATGGTGGATTGTAATCTATGTATTTCCACAGTTTAGTTCTACAGCTGCTGGGTCTGCTATGGGCACAATCACCCTGTCGGGAGCACAGCATACAGAGACCATTACTTTACAAAATGCAAGGTATGCATGCTTCAGACACAGTGCAGCATGTTGCTGCATCTAAATTGCCGAGAGCAGTCTCTTTTTATAAAACAGGGTGGCTGCCATTGCTGAATTCTTGTCTCTAACGTTTCTAGTTATATAGCTGTCATGTTTACACTTTTGTTTCTGACCAGGACACATATGCAGTGGTGGAGTTTGGACTTTCTTGTTCTAAGTCAGTGATTTAAAAAAACATTGAAGCCACTAGGATCAGCATTGCAGCCAGGCTACTGGATTTTTTAGGAAAAGCTGCAGTGATAGCTTTTTATCATGATTTTTTTTTTTTAAAGCATCAAACAACCAAGTGCTCATATTTTAATGCTTTCTTCCCTCTGTATGTAGTTACTCCACCTTGGCATGCTAGTTGTGTTCCAGTAATGGGATGGTAGCTTTGCACGCTCTGTCCCTAAGCAGTCATTGATGTGGTGTAACAGTGTCCATTCTTTGTGGGGAAAGAAATCATTACCCTGCTTTTTAGTAAGATTAGGTTCACACCTCTGCGCTTTGTATGGGTGCATTTGCACAGGCAGAGCAGCCAAATTCATTTGAATGGGTAAGTGTCCCCAACCCTTTTTACAAAATTCACCTGCAGGGTAGCTGCATGAAACTGCATAGCACCATGTCGCTTTCTACACCTGAAAACATTCTGTGTTTTCTGATACGTAGGGGTGCCACTAAGAATTTAATAGCATCTCCCAGGGGTCTTCTAAAGAGCAGCACAAGGCAGTGCATTTTGTCTAGGGGTCAGGAACCAGTGCGATTTATACATGGCTGCATTTGTATGAACCTAGCCTAGATGGAACTTGTTTGGAGAATTCTGGCTACTGTAATATATCATTGGGCTTGCCTATCTCCCCACCACAGGTTTTCTTCACAAGAAACGGAAAGATTATCGGCAAAAAGGAGTCCATTTTGCCTCAGGGCGGCTTCTATCCAACCATAGGAATGCTGAGCAGTGGGGAGAAGGTGAAAGTGGATCTGCACCCGCTGAGTGGGTGACCGGGTGACCAAGTGACCTCCATGGGAGAACACACTGCATTCTTCAGTCATCTTCCTCTTCTACCAACCATCTGGTCATGCAAGATTTGCACGTGGGCTTGTGATAGTGCTTCTTCGTATCTGGAATTGTGTTTCAGTGGCCCTTGCCTGTGATTGTTGGCTCTACGACTTTTACGTTTTTGGCATAGCAGGAGATGTGATGGGACAGGAAACAAGAGTGAATGTAAGGGAACCAGATGTTTTATCACTAATAGAAAAAATGGCTTCCTGTTCCAAAGTAGGAAGACTACCAGTTACGAGATGAATGTAGATTTGCCCAATCCCTAGTTTCTTGAATATCTGGCATTCTGAGTTATGGCATTTGGCAGTTAATGTGGAACTGCAAGCAAAATGTCTCTAAGTACTTGGTTCAAAGGGAAATTCATTACCAGGTGAAAAAAGTAAAATATATTTTCAACTGCATATTTAATGGTCTGCTTGCAGTTCAGCTGTAAGCCTGACCCAGTCAGTTGAAAGATTGGTCCACCCTAAACTGACAGTTCAGTATTTGCTAAAGCCAAGTGGGTAGTGCCATTGGCCAGCTTTCCCTATCACTGGGGACTTCTATGCGGATATAGACCTGGGCTCTGTGCTCACCCACCTGTCACGTCTTCTATTGCTGTCATGTTCCAAAATTCGATTTGCATTCTTCACAATAAATTGGAACTCAGCAGGGAGGGCAGGCCCTTGTAACACAGGGAAACAGACCTGGAAATCCAAGTATACAAATCTCACCGCTGAAAACTGCTGTCACTGCTTTCCTGTTGGTTGCTGTAATGCTGAATCACTGACCAGCACCATAATGTTAACTTCTGATGTTCCAGGTCAGTAAATGAAGAAAATATTGAAGTTGGTGGGTCAGCACAGCCAGGCATTTAGGCCTCTTGCACACTGTGGCTTGAAAAACCTCAGTACAGCTTATTACAGCCCATTAATTGTAATGTGCCTATGCACACAGGTGCGTAAAAAAGTGCAGTGTATTCTTCAGTAAAAAAAAAAGGAAAAATCTGCAATTTTGGGCAGTAATTTACGCCTCATGAGCGCAAATTGTGAATTAACATATTGTGAATGCGAGAATAAGTTTGCGTGCGAAATTGCGCAAACGCATATGCGCGAAAATACGCACAAATACATATAAAAAAAAAAAACGCTAAAAAAAAATAGATGCTTAAACAGGAGTATCGTGTGTGAGAGGCCTTAGATCAGGGGTGTCAAACAGGCGGCCCTCCAGCTGTTGCAAAACTACAAGTCCCATGAGGCATTGCAAGGCTAACAGTTACAAGCATGACTCCCACAGGCAGAGGCATGATGGGACTTGTAGTTTCTGAACAGCTGGAGGGCCGCCAGTTTGACACCCCTGCCTTAGATGTTCAGCAACAGCAGCCCTGCTGAAATATTGGTTTTGGGTGGACTAGATTAATAAGCCTGTGAGGAAGTTAGAGATTCAAAGGCGTTTAGGGAAATGTATTTCTCTTTCTATAAACGTTGCCATCTCCCAGTAGATGGGTCCCAGTCCTGCACCCATCCACTAAGTGGGACCACAGACACCACTCTTCAGGGTGGACAAGCTTAACTAGGCTGCATAATCGTATGATGAATGGAACTGGAAGGTTTTCTTTCTATGTAGTAGCCAAAGATTTCTGGCTACCTCCAATCAGTGCATACTAATTACACAGAGCACTTCCATAGACGTTCACAGGGCTGGGTATATATTTATTTCCTGTACAGCTCTTGGCACTTGACAGGTAAAAACTTTAGCGGGACATTAGTAAACTTCTGAAGGTGCTTAGAAAACCACATCAGAGTGATTACACTAATATCCAAATGGCTATCTTGCCTATAGGGAACCAGCCACATACACAAGACTGTCGTGTATTTTGCTGCATACATTTTTCTGTGAGACGTGTGTGTTTTTGTGTGTGTGTGTTTGTGTGTGCGGATTCTTTTCTCTGTCACTTAAATAATAGAAGCCAATCGTTATTGCTGACTGGCTGTGCTGTATTTAATGGCTGTTGGTTGGCACACAGGTAAGCCTTCGTCACGGGCCAGCTTTAAACAGTCTTGGTTAGCACTTATTTCTACTCTTGTACAATTTTTTGTGTTTACATGACAAGATATTATGTTGTCTTTTCTAACTTTTTGCATGGTTTGAAAAGTATGAGAAACACATGTGATTCCTTATTTATATTTAACATGGCATAACTACCTCTATTTCTGCTGCTAATTCTCTTGTACTTTTGTGTCCTGCTGATTGTTGGCTGGGATGCACACAGGGCCCTTGGCTTGTCTGGCATTGTAGTCCTGATTAGAATGGTTGTTCAATCTCTGCTCAGTACCACAGGTTGGTGTAATGATCTCCTGGCTGACTTCAGGGTCTCGTGACATTCTTTGTTTCATTCGTTCTTGGATCTTGCATTTTTCTTTGTTTCCCTCCATTGTCTTCATAAGAGCATATCTCGTGCACCATTTTCATTGTTTTGTTTGGTTATTCTCATGATCAGATTGTTTTGTTTGTCTTCAGAGGAAGGCAGAAAAGCTGCTCAAGTATAAAATAAGGATAAGTTTAATGTAACACCCTTACATTATTAATACAATCATTCCTGTGCCTTAGTGAATTGGTCCCTGCATGTGAACTCCAATCATGGGTTATGATGACTTTGATGGAGTGTGTGATCGGAGACATGCAAATATTACATTCTTCAGTATCTGATGGGCAGAGACCGTCTCACAAAGCACATCTTGTAACTTTCATACTCCTGTGCTTCGCTCACAGGAACTCCACTAATGTTATAGTAAATGAATCCACATCAACAAACTTGTACATATCTTCTCATATTAGCAGCAGAATCGTGTAGTATTTACTGTAAAGGGGCCCATAGACACTGGATGAATTTTCAGTCTAATGTCCATGGGGACATTTCTGCAGAGGATAAGCCAGTGACAAGACTGTTTTCAGATTCAGACCATCTAAAACAGGAACCGCTTGCACCCGGAGCAGCACAAGCTGCGCCTGCAGAAATTGGGAGACGGTTTGAGCTTGCATGCACATCCAGCTGTTCTTTGATGCTACGGCCAGTTCTAATCACAAGCAAGTCAGCCAAACAAAAAGAAGGCATTTCACAGTAATGCAAGTTGGAAATTACTTACAGATGCTAAATATAAGCTAAAACTGCCAAAATACAGTGGAGAATCCACTGAAATAATAAAGTGCACCTGTACATAAATCTTGTGTGTTAGATGAGTCTTCCTTGATCTGGGAATTCAGATGCTGATTGCAAGAGGGAGCCTTCCTATAGATGGGGGTGTTTGTTTACACATTCTTGATTTGACTTTTCTGATTGATATATCAGAAGAATTTGATACATAGTTCACATTAGTAAATACATTTGCAGGTATCCCTTTCAGTGTTTGCATTTTTCCTTTTCTCTTATGATCTGGATCTACAGTGTGACAGTTCCAAGCTTTGGGTATGTGTGCCTCCTTCTCTTACAAGTAGCTGTAAGTGAGCAGCTCAGATTGCCTGCGTCCTTGTACAAGGTTAGGCAGATTCTGCATGGTGTTATGCACCATGGTGGCACATGCTCCTTTCCTTGCTGGGATACATTCCATGTGGATATGGTTACCATATCATTAGAAGATGCATTAGGTACTTGTTGCCGTTGTCTAACGCCACGGAAATACTTAAACTGCAATGGCTTTTATTTTATTAAAAGCATATAGTCCAGACTACACTGTTTTTCTACAGGATGTAGTTGTATATAGGGCACTCAAGGCAAGACAAGGGACCCTCCTTTTGCCAGGAAGTATACAGTCTAAATGAGCAGGGAGTAGGCAAACAGATGTCTGGCGATGCACTCCAACAGCATTTCAATTGAGAGTAGCAGGCTCTAGTGGAAGGATGGAAAGAAACAAAAGGGAAGGCGCTTCTAAGTGCAGTAATATAAAACTTTAATGTGCTCAAAACTATTAAAGTGATTGTAAAGTCTCCTATGAAAATAATAAACATGTTATACTTACCTGCGCTGTTGCAGTGGATTTGCACAGAGCAGCCCGGATCCTCCTTTTCTTGGGTCCATCTTCTCTGATTCTGGCCTCTCCCTCCTGTTCTGTGCTCCCACAGCAAGCAGCTTTCTATAGGTGCACCCAAGCTGAGTCACAGCTCCCTGTGTCCATTCAGCCCCTCTCTCCCCTGATTGGCTAGCTGTCTTTGACAGCAGCAAGAGCCCATGGTGCCGCTGCTGTGTCTCAGCCAATCAGGAAGGAGAATCTTGGTCGGCTGAGACACTCGTGGACAGAGAGGGACCTCCGGTAAGTAATGGGGGGGCCTTTCTTGTTAAAAAAAAATGCACAGAAAATGCATTTTATACTAATGCGTGAAGATAAAAAAACCTTCTGCCTTTACAACCCCTTTAAATACACTTTCAGAAATGTTGAGATAAATGAGCTCATCAATAATATAGAGTTGTCCAGCAGGGGGTTTTCCATTAAAAATCCTGGCGGAGGGTCTCATTACTGGCTGGCCTAGCCGCATGTCAGGGATGTCGGAAGGGCCGCTGTGCTGCCGCAGCCAGCGTGGAACCTAAGCACCTAGATGTGACATGGGGGGGACACACACGTTTCGGAGCTTGTGCACCAGCTTCTTTCTCATAACCCTTGGTTTTGTAGAAGGAGCTGGTGCACAAGCGCCAAAACACGTTTTTGCCTCCCACGTCACATCTGGGAGCCTGTGTTCCACATTGTCTCCGGCTGGCCGATAACGAGACCCACCACCAGGATTGTTCTTGGAATTTCCCTGGCTATACATATTTTATGAGCTTGTTTATCTCAACATTTCTGGAAGTGTTTTTAATCATTTTGGACACATTAAAGTCTTATTACTGCATACAGAAGCACCTTCTCTTTTGTTTCTACAATGTGTCTTTGGCCTTTAATCTCCATGGTATGAGCCTACACCTTCTTTTAGTTATAGTGAAGTTACTGTGCTATGATCTCCCATTTAAAGATATATTAAAGGCTAAGTTCCCTGTTTGGAACACATTACATGTTACACTCGTATTTAGGTTTTAATGTGTTCCTAAGCATCGCCCCACCCCCTGTGACGGTGTGCAGGGAATCTCAAAAATCTCTCTAAAATTGGCACAGTTGTGTGAGGAATCTGTCAAAGGAATGAACTACAAGTCCTCTCTGCCACCACAGCAGATGGACATCTAGTTCTCAATGGACTACACGTGTGGTAATCGGTGCACTCCAAGTCCATTGGCACCTCCTCCAGCTGAAAGCCAGTACATAGGTAGGGACAGAAAGCTGGAGGAAGAGTGTGTAGGAACCAGAGCTTTGCAGTCTCCTTGTAAGTTTTATTTTTGCCATCTTTGTCCTATTGTGGTGATTTACCTTTGTTTCCTGTCCTGTAGCAAAGGCAAGAAGTGAGCGGATATCTCTGCAAATTTAAAGGAATCTCCTAGGGTCACCAGAATTAGTGTGCCCATTGTAAGAGAATCTTTTGGAGCCCCTCAGGTCCCCAGAACTAGTGTACCCATTAAACGATTTTTCCCTCCATTACTTTTCTGGGGACAACCCAAAATTTAAGATTTTCTTTTACATTCAATGCTAATAGTAAACAGGACAAATAGAGAGGATGAATTTCCCTAAAGGGGGCACAGACCACAATACTTCAAGGGGTTCAAATCTATCTCCACTCTATGCAAAACTAAAAAAAAGTTTTGTCTTTAGTTATACTGTAATAATAGTGATGAGGTTGTCATGAACTAGCCTTCGTTTTTATTAAACTGATTTAAAGAGGTTGTAAACCTTCGAAAAAAATAAATAAAAAAAAACAACCTGCAAGACAATGGCATAATGAGCTAGTATGCATCGTATACTAGCTCGTTATGAAATATTTACCTTAGAACAATGCTCTCCAGTGCCGCTCACAGGGACCAAATCTTTCCCGGAGTTACTTGCGAGTTTGCGGGCTCCAGCGCTGTGATTGGCCAGAGCCGCGGTGACATCACTCCTGCGCGGGTGCTGCCGCTCCCGGCACAGGTCCTAAAGATATGGCACAAGCAGGCTGTTCCTTCAGTGCGCCTGGGCCAATGATGTCGGGGGGCAGCGTATATAGTAAATATCTCCTAAATGGTGCAAGTTTGAGATATTTACAGTACCTACAGGTAAGCCCTACTATAGGCTTACCTGCAGGTATAATTAAAGAGGAATATTTTACTTCCTCTAAGTCTGAAATGTTGTAATTCTTGCTTTAATAGAGATCTTCTTTAAAAAAAATCAGGAACATTAAGCCAAATGCTCTATCTGCACATATCGAATGTTGCACTTTCATCCAGAAGACCATGTCACCAGATGCATGGGGCACCCTGAAGTCAGAGCTGATCAGATGCTTTGCTTGCTGAATTTAGAAACGTTTTGTGCCTGTTCACACTTATCCATTTTCATGCAGTAAAATGTATTCATATTGCTGCACGAAAAATGCATTTTCAAGTAGAAATCCAATTTTTTTTTTAGGAGCCGGTTCACATCTATAGGCTGCTGTTTTGTAGGAATGGTAAACAATCGGCCCATAAACACGTTTATGACCACACATGCTGCAACACACACTGCACAGTGAGTATTAAGCCAAAGTAGCCTTTCACACCTATGTACATACAGTCGTGTGTTTCGGTCCAAGTTACTGCTGGCATTTGTGTGTGTTTTTGTGGGGTAGTCGCCACGTGTTTCCTTGTGTATTATGTACACAACATTCAGGATGGGCAGGTTGTCTGGCACAGCGGTTTAGAAATACACAAATCTGTATGGTGTATGTCTTTTGGTGTGTTTATCATTCATTTCAATGAGCCTTTTATTTGTATGTGCAAAGATGTGAACTAGCCACATTGTAATAAGTAGGGTTTTTACTGATGTATTTTTATGAAGTAAAACTTCAGCATTTTAGTTACAGGAAAATGTGACCAAACATGGAGAAGGGCCATCAGTAAGGGTTTTATTGGTGGCAGCCATAAGAGGAGCTCATTTTCCACCTTCTAAGGCCTCGTACACACGATCAAATCTGTCCGCTGGAAACGGTCTGCTGGACCGTTTCAGCAGACAGATTCGATCGTGTGTACGGCCGAGCCGACGGATTTGGCCACCCGACAGATTTCAAAGCATGCTTTGAAATCTATCGGTTGGGAATCCGTCCGCCCGACATGTCTGCTGGTTAGTACACTTACCAGCAGACATGTCGTCCCGCACCGCCGCCGAATGGATTCGGCGCATGCGCGGAAGTGTTTTACTTCCTGGTGCGGTGACGTGGCGGCGTCAACATCACCAACACGTCACCGACACGTCAGCGCGCCGTCTGCTGGCGGGGATTTTGGTTTGCTCGTGTGTACACGCGAGCAAACCAAAATCCCAGCAGACAGATTTGTTCAAATCTGTCGGATAGACAGATTTGAACAAATCTGTCTGCTCGTGTGTACGAGGCCTAAAACTTTCATTCACATGATAAAACTTTGTATGTATGTATGTCTGTCCTTCAGCGTTGGCTGGTTTCCCTTGTCTATACAGAGGGTGTTGTGGCCATAAAACACCATTCCTTTTAGTTAGCTGTGTCACCTCTACCTAGTAAGAGGAAGTAAACTTGCAGTAATCTCAGGGGCTGAATTTCACTAGTGAAGGAAGGAGGGAGTCTTGTTTCCCAACTGTCTGCCTGCTGCTAATGCCACCCATTTTTTCCATGTAACCATTTGGTTTTGTTACGGTTCCACGGAATTGCACTAAAACATATCCCAATGTCTGTACATAATCAATAAACATGTTTATATACATATAATAAAAACACAGATCTCTATTTATATGGCTGCTTTCTGATTTGTGACGTGTGTGTGTGTGTGTGTACATATGTTAACGTGAATAAAAAGGCTATTCGGCTAAATTGTTGACTACAGCTGTGGGTGGAGAGTGGTGCCACGTGACTGTCAATTCCTGTGATCCTCTGGGGTGTTGGTTTGTTAGGTTGGAAGAGGCTGTGTCATTAATCCATTAAAGGGGTTGTAAAAGTTTGTTTTTTATTTTCTAAATAGGTTCCTATAAGCTAGTGCATTGTTGGTTCACTTACCTTTTTCCTTCAATTTCCCTTCTAAATGTTTTTTTTCTTTGTCTGAATTTCTCCCTTCCTGTTTCTCCTCAGTAAGCTTTTCACCACCATCTGAGCCGTTCTGGCTGGGGGTTAGTTAGCGAGAACAGCTTACTGAGGAGGAACAGGAAGTGAGAAATTCAGACAAAGAAAAAAAACATTTAGAAGGGAAATCGAAGGAAAAGGAACCAACAATGCACTAGATTATTGAACAAGAAATTGTGGGACTTTAAAATGAAGCGCATAACTGAGTAATGAACCAATCAATGTAAACATTCTATTTATTACAAAAAAGGCATACATATACATGTAAAAGCACTAAGAAAATAAGATGATATATTGCTAGGTCTCAATGGGCTGCTCTATTTGTAAGATACTGGTGCACTTTCTTGGATTAATTCCTCTTATGCATTCCTACAGATACCTCTGGGACTTATCTACACAGTGAACCATCTATATTATTAAATATACCTATCACAGCCCATAACTAAATACCCTACCCCTATGCCTATCATTGGTTGCTGGTGCCATGCCTTAGGTGATACCATCTCGGCTCCCGGGTTTGACGTTTTCTATAGTTCCCCTCCATCATTAATACTATCAACTATCGTATTTATTTACTACAGATGGATACCCCCAAACCTTGCATCTGCTCCTGACAAGTGGTAATGTAAACCACGAAACACGCAGAGCTTTCCTATGATGCCATGTCACAGTGCCCACGGTTTACATTTGTACTATACTTTAGATTATTATTTAATGAACCAATCCACCAGTGCTATCATATTTATATGCTACCATTAGTTTTGGTCTACATACCTAAGGTCCACTAATATGTACAATATGTTGAGACAACTTTGTACTATCATGAACTGTCTAGACTTTATACAATGAGATCTATTAATATATCATTTTACTCTCTCTATGTATAATATGCTGAAACAATTGTCTACAATCATAAACTGTCTATAGACTGTATTCATTGAGACCTAGCAATATATCATCTTTTTTTCTTATTGTTTCATATGTATGCCTTTGTTGTACCAAATACAAGGTTTACATTGATTGGTTCATTACTCCGTTATGCACTTCATTTAAAGTTCCACAATTTAGTTTTGTTCATTATATCGAGGATGGAGGTATATATACTTATTGCCTCATTCAAAGTCCCAATCTTATGCCGCGTACACACGACCAGTTTTAATAGTCTAGAAAAAACAACGTTTTTTGATGTGATTCTTGTCAAGCCTGCCCTGCCTACACACGGTCATTAACAAAGAAATGCTCAAGCAAAGCGTAGTGACGTACGACGGCACTATAAAGGGGAAGTACCATTCGGATGGCGCCACCCTTTGGGCTGCTTTTGCTGATTTTGTGTTGGTAAAAGTTTGGTGAGAGACGTTTCGCGCTTTTCAGTTCGTTACAGCGTGACGAATGTGCTATCTCCATTACAAGCGCTAGTTTAACCAGAACGAGCGCTCCCGTCTCATACTTGCTTCTGAGCATGCGTGCTTTTTTCACATCGCTTAAGCCCACACACTAATGGACATTTTTCACGTTATGAAAAATGCTCTGGAGTCTACACACAATCGTTTTTAACGTCCATTTAAAAAAAAAAATACAAAAATTTCACATTATGAAAAATGGTCGTGTGTACGCAGCTTTAGCCTTAGGTTTAGTTTCTTGTTCTAATGCACTAGCTTAACCACTTAAGGACCGCCGCATGTACATTTACGTCGGCAGAATGGCACCGACAGGCACATCAACGTATATATACGTTGGTGCCTTGGGGGGGATCGGGGGTCCGATCGGACCCCCCCCCCCCCGTACATGCGGCGGTCCGCGCGGCTGCAGGAGCGATCCGACAAGTGGGGGCGGCTATCCGTTTTCATCCGCCCCCTCCGGATCGCTCCCAGCCAATGCGCGCGCCCGCCCGCCCTGTCACTTCCTCCTCCTGTGTAAACACAGGAAGGAGGAAGCGATGTGATCTCTCCCTCGGCGTTTGTTTCAAGCGCCGCTGAGGAGAGATCACCACACACCAAGTAAGTCTGCACCAAACAGCACACTTACACACACACAAACACATTTAACCCCCGCGATCGCCCCCCCCCCTCCCCCCTGTCACAGTGTCACTGAATGCAGTAATCATACATGTATGATTACTGTATTTAGTGTCAGTGTGACAGTCAGTCAGTGTTAGTGTCAGGGTAGCCCCCCCCAATAAAGTTTTAACCCCTTGATCACTGCCCTAGTTAACCCTTTCACTCCCTATTGCCAGCGTCACTAAGCGATCATTTTTCTGATCGCTGTATTAGTGTCGCTGTTCCCGCTAGGTAGCTAATTTTTTTTTAATGCGATTTTTTTTTTTACTAAAGACATGTGGCTAAATAAATTTTGGCCTGAATGTTTGACTACAATTTAGTTTATTGGTTTTTTATTATAACAAAAAGTAAAAAATATTGTTTTTTTTTCAAAAATGTCGCTCTATCTTTGTATATAGCGCAAAAAATAAAAATCGCAGAGGCGATCAAATACCACCAAAAGAAAGCTCTATTTGTGGGAAAAAAAGGACGCAAATTTTGTTTGGGAGCCACGTCGCACGACCACGCAATTGTCTGTTAAAGCGACGCAGTGCCGAATCGCAAAAACCCCTTGGGTCATTTGCCAGCGTATTGGTCCGGGTCTTAAGTGGTTAAAGGAATCTTTACAACTTCTTTAACGCCTCTTGTTCCAGTATTGGAACAGTAGTGATGTGGGAGTTATCTGTATCCTACTATTCTAGGTAACATATGAATTTTAATGAGCATATTTAAAAAATAAAATTCAACCATAGGCATAAACGAGTTATTGACTCTGGTAGGTCAGCTGAGATGCAGTAAAGTGCTTTGTCTGCGCCTGGCTTACACCAATGCATTGCAGTAGTGTGGGCTTAAAAAAGTACTGCAAGCAATACTTTTTTTTTTCTGTGCAGTAGCAATCCACCACCTTGCATCACACGATGGGCAATGTGTCTGTCTGACATTTCAATTTTTTTATTTAAAATAAAAAGTGAACCATGCAATGCGCCATTATCCACACATCAGCAATTCCGCCAGACTGCACCACACACCACTCACTGTGTTGTAATGCAGCAGCTGGTTTGAATTTGCCCTCATACAATGTCTGCAGGAAGTGATTCTACGTCACCATGACTGGCAAAGGTCAATATGTATGAAACCGGAAAACTGAGTGCAGCAGGAAAATGCCATACAGGTAAATGAACATATTGGGGGGAGATTCAATAAAGCTTCTGCACATTTATGGCATTAATGTGTTGCACTAAATTCATAAAGCATCTGCAACACTTTTGGTTCTAATAGCGACCTGTGCCAAAAAATGTGCAACTTTTATATTGTGGGGCAGTGCCAGCACCAAATTTTAAATAAAACACAGCAGTTTGGATCTTATGAAAGACCAAATCTGTTGGCATACAGAAAGAGACCCTGGCACGGACGAATTTTTCAAAAGTATCTTGTGTGCATTCTAAAAGGGGCGTAGCCTGAGCCAAATTCAAGGACACATTATATACTAGGGTTGTCCCGGGACCGATACCGAGTATTTGCGGGAGTACTTGTACTCGAGCAAATACCCCCGATGCCTAAATAGAATACTTGCCGCCGCATACCGCCGCGTTAATCGCCGCATTACAGGCACCTTTCGTTTGAATTCTTCTAATGCCCGCCGTGCCATGTATAGACACTCCCCTTCTCGGGATTGGACGGATCTGTCCAATCCCGAGCAAGGGGGAGTGTCTATGCACTGAGCCGTGTATAGACACTCCCCCTTGCTCGGGATTGGATGGATCCGTCCAATCCCGAGAAGGGGAGTGTCTATACGCGGCGGGCATTAAGAATTCAAACTAAAGGTGCCTGTAATGCGGCGATTACAATACACAGGGATTAACGCGGCATCATCTACTACAGGTATGGGGGACAGGACATGGCTGCAATATGTGGGGGACATGACATGGCTGCAATATGTGGGGGACATGGCTGCAATATGTGGGGGACAGGACATGGCTGCAATATGGGGGACAGGACATGGCTGCAATATGTGGGGGGACATGGCTGCATTTGGGGACACATTAAAAGTATCGGTATTCGGTATCGGCGAGTACATGAAAAAAAGTATCGGTACTTGTACTCTGTCCTAAAAAAGTGGTATCGGGACAACCCTAGTATACACACTGTATTGGCGTATAACACTCACTTTTTTACCCTGAAAATAGATTGTAAACTGTGCCTGCGTGTTATACGCAGGGGGCTGTGGAAAGTTTTTTTTCCTGAAACTTCTCTCATAAAGTTAAATAAATACGGTAGTTAGTCTGGCTGAGAAAAAACACAAGTTCATCGAGTTTAACCAATAAGGAAGGAAAAAATATATATAAATTACACACACACATGTCTGTATGGTTATATATCTATATACAGTACAGACCAAAAGTTTGGACACACCTTCTCATTCAAAGAGTTTTCTTTATTTTCATGACTATGAAAATTGTAGATTCACACTGAAGGCATCAAGACTATGAATTAACTCATGTGGAATTATATGCATAACAAAAAAGTGTGAAACAACTGAAAATATGTCATATTCTAGATTCTTCAAAGTAGCCACCTTTTGCTTTGATTACTGCTTTGCACACTCTTGGCATTCTCTTAATGAGCTTCAAGAGGTAGTCGCCTGAAATAGTCTTCCAACATTCTTGAAGGAGTTCCCAGAGATGCTTAGCACTTGTTGGCCCTTTTGCCTTCACTCTGCGGTCCAGCTCACCCCAAACCATCTGGATTGGGTTCAGGTCCGGTGACTGGAGGCCAGGTCATCTGGCGCAACACCCCATCACTCTCCTTCTTGGTCAAATAGCCCTTACACAGCCTGGAGGTGTTTTTGGGGTCATTGTCCTGTTGAAAAATAAATGATGGTCCAACTAAACGCAAACCGGATGGAATAGCATGCCGCTGCAAGATGCTGTGGTAGCCATGCTGGTTCAGTATGCCTTCAATTTTGAATAAATCCCCAACATTGTCACCAGCAAAGCACCCCCACACCTCCTCCATGCTTCACGGTGGGAACCAGGCATGTAGAGTCCATCCGTTCACCTTTTCTGCGTCGCACAAAGACACAGTGGTTGGAACCAAAGATCTCAAGTTTGGACTCATCAGACCAAAGCACAGATTTCCACTGGTCTAATGTCCATTCCTTGTGTTCTTTAGCCCAAACAAGTCTCTTCTGCTTGTTGCCTTTCTTTAGCAGTGGTTTCCTAGCAGATATTCTACCATGAAGGCCTGATTCACACAGTCTCCTCTTAACAGTTGTTCTAGAGATGTGTCTGCTGCAAAAGGTGGCTACTTTGAAACAACTGAAAATATATGTCATATTCTAGGTTCTTCACACTTTTTTGTTATGTATATAATTCCACATGTGTTAACTCATAGTTTTGATGCCTTCAGTGTGACTCTACAATTTTCATAGTCATGAAAATAAAGAAAACGCTTTAAATGAGAAGGTGTGTCCAAACTTTTGGTCTGTACTATATATATAAAGGGATTTTTAATAACAGCTTACCTGTAAAATCCTTTTCTTGGAGTACATCACGGGACACAGAGCGCATAGTCATTACATATGGGTTATATGGGTACCTTCAGGTGTGGACACTGGTGTAATCAACTTCACAGGAAGTTCCTCCCTATATAACCCCCTCCCACTGAGAGTGCTTTAGTTTTGTAGCAAGCAATTTCTCTGAGGTTACACAATGTTCCCCAAAAAGAGGGGTGGGAGCTCTGTGTCCCGTGATGTACTCCAAGAAAAGGATTTTACAGGTAAGCTGTTATTAAAAATCCCTTTTTCTTGATCGTACATCACGGGACACAGAGCGCATAGTCATTACATATGGGATGTCCCAAAGCAATGCTCCATGAAGGGAGGGAGACCGTAAGGCCAAAAATAGCCAAACAGAAAATATATCAGGAGGTAAAATAGCTCCACCAACAGAAAAAAAGGGGCGTGAACCGGGCCAGAGGATTCTATACTGCTGCCCGTAGGACCGCCTGCCCAAATGCTGCGTCCGCAGCCTTTGTGACGTCCAACTTATAAAATTTAGTAAACGTATGTACGGAAGACCAGGTTGCCGCCTTGCAAACCTGTGCCATAGAGATCTGATGGTGTGCCGCCCAAGAGGCACTCATGGCCCTCGTAGAATGGGCCTTAACTGATAAGGGCGGTGGAACGCGCTTCAGACCATAGGCCTGAAAAATCAGCTGCTTAATCCACCTAGCCAAGGAAGACTTGGCAGCCGGCTGACCCTTCTTGGGGCCATCCGGAAGAACGAAAAGCACATCTGTTTTCCGAATCTTTTCTGTAGCCTTGAGATAAACCCTCATGGCTCGGACCACATCCAAAGTATGAAGCAATCTTTCCTCTCTGGACTGGGGAGTAGGAAAGAAGGATGGTAGGACTAGGTCCTGATTCAAGTGAAAACTGGATATGACCTTAGGAAGGAAAGAAGGCTGAGGCCGCAGAACCACTCTGTCCTTATGCAGAATCAGGTACGGTTCCCTGCAAGACAAGGCTGCCAGCTCGGAGACCCTTCTGGCCGAAGCCATAGCCACCAAGAAAACCAACTTTCGGGTTAGCAGCACAAGAGGGATTTCTGTCAGAGGTTCAAACGGCTGCTTTTGTAAAGCTGACAAGACCAGATTTAAATTCCAGGGGCAGAGGGGAGCTCTAATAGGGGGATTTACATGCAAGACCCCCTGCAAAAAAGTTTTCACAAGCGAATGTGTGGCCAAAGGCCTTTGAAACCATATCGATAAGGCAGACACCTGCCCCTTTAGAGTACTAAGAGCTAACCCCTTGTCAACGCCAACCTGGAGGAATCGCAAGATCCTGTCAATAAAAAACTTGCGAGGATGCCCTCCTTGAGACTCGCACCACTCCACATAGGTTCTCCAGACTCTGTAATAGATATTTCTAGAGACTGGCTTTCTAGCTTGAATTAACGTAGATATGACTTGGGCAGAGAGGCCTCTGCCCTTAAGAATTAGAGATTCAGCCGCCAAGCCATCAAATTTAGCTGCTGTGAAGCAGGGTGGTAGATCGGGCCCTGAGACAGCAGATCTGGGCGCAGGGGGAGTGGCCACGGTGCCCTTACTGACATCCTCACGATGAGTGCGTACCAAGCCCTTCTGGGCCAGGCTGGGGCCACCAGGATCACCGGCCTGCGCTCCACCCTGATCCTTCGTAGAAGGCGGGGAATCATCTGTAGTGGAGGGAACGCATACAGGAGAGAAAACTGGTGCCAGGGGCAAACCAACGCATCGGTCCCGTAGGCCGAGGGGCCCCTGGCTCGGGATACGAATTTGTCCAATTTCTTGTTGAATCTTGTTGCCATGATGTCCACATCGGGAACTCCGAATCTTTGGCAAATCTCTTGGAATACCTGGGGGTGAAGAGACCACTCTCCCGGGAGTAACTGTTGACGACTCAAAAAATCTGCTTGAGAATTGTCTATCCCTGGGATGAACACTGCTGAGATGCAGGGTACATGGGCTTCGGCCCATGAAAAAATCAGGTTTACTTCCCTTTGAGCCGCCAGGCTCCTTGTGCCCCCCTGGTGGTTTATGTATGCCACCGCCGTGGCATTGTCGGACTGTATCCTTACTGGCAGACCCTGCAGGGGAAGAGTCCAGGCGACCAGGGCCAACCGAGCAGCTCTGATCTCTAGGACATTGATGGGAAGCAGACTTTCTGCCTCTGACCACTGTCCCTGCTGGGTCCGTTTTCCTAAGATTGCCCCCCAACCTGTTAGGCTGGCATCTGTGGTTACTATTTTCCACGAGATGGGGCAAAAGGTTTTCCCTTTTGATAATTTTTGAGGGATCAGCCACCAGTACAGGCTGTGCCTGACTCCTGGGGAAAGAACTAATGGACGGTCTAATGCCTGTATGGACTTGTTCCAAGCAGAGAGAATAGCTGCTTGCAGAATTCTGGTATGGATCTGGGCATAGGGCGCTGCTTCGAAGGCGGCCACCATCTTTCCCAGCAGTCGCATGCATAGGCGAATAGTCGGCTTCTTTTTGCCTAAGACTATTTGAATCGTTTGAATCAACGACCTGATCTTCTTTTGAGGTAAAAATACCCTCTGGCATTCTGTATCTAACCGAAAGCCTAGATATTCCAACTGTCTTGTGGGTTGTAACCTTGATTTTTCTTGGTTCACAATCCACCCGAACTCTTCTAGATGCCGCACTGTGCGGACTACTGCATGATTGAGGTTGGAAGCTGAACTGTCGATAACCAGGAGATCGTCCAGGTATGCTAGGACCAAGATGCCTTCTGTCCTTAGGACGGCTAGCACCGGGGCTAACACCCTTGTGAATACCCGTGGAGCTGTTGCCAACCCGAAAGGGAGGGCTACGAACTGGTAATGACTTTGGTTTATCGTAAAACGAAGAAACTTGTGATGTGCTGGGTAAATCGGCACATGCAGATATGCATCCTTTATGTCTATAGATGCTAGGAAGTCGCCCTGATGCAGGCTGGCTGTCACTGAACGTATGGAGTCCATACGAAAGGTCTGAATCCTTAGAAAGCGATTTAGGCGTTTGAGGTCTAATATAGGTCTGACGTCGCCATTGGGTTTTGGTATAACAAAAAGGTTGGAGTAGAATCCCAGACCCTTTTCTTGGGTTGGTACTTCTACAATTACTCCTTGGAGCAAGAGGCGATCCAACGCCTTTACGAGAGAGGCCCTCTTTAACGGGTCGCTTGGAAGACTTGACCCCTGAAAATGAGGAGGGGGGATTTCTCGAAACTCTAGTTTGTAGCCTGAGGCTACTACGGACCGAACCCAAGCGTCGGGAATTCTGGCCTTCCAGACTTCGGAGAAAAACTGAAGCCTCCCCCCCACCCAAGAGAGTGGGGGCGCCCCTTCATGAATCTGACTTGATGACTGGTTTAGCCGGCTTGCGAGACCAGGGCCTCTTGTTTGCCGCGGCTTGTCCCTGTGGGCGACTATTAACTGCTGAACGCCCGGGAGGCCGTTGATACTGACGAGAAGTCGAAGGGGCCGAGCCTACAATGGCCTGTCGTTTAAACGTGGGCCCACGCGGTCTTTTCTTGACCGGTAAGGAAGTACTTTTTCCACTTGATATGGTGTGGATATATTTATCTAGGTCTTCCCCGAATAGTCTTCCCCCTTGAAAGGGAAACCCTGCTAAAAGCTTTTTGCAGGGTGCCTCTGCTGACCAGTTCTTTAGCCACAAAAGACGACGCATATGAACCATCAGTAGAGATGAACGAGATGCCTGTTGGATGGAGTCCTTAATAGCATCTATTGCAAAGCAGAGAGCCCTAGGGAATTCTGCTAATTCATGAGTATGCTGAGCCGGCATGTCCTTTAATATATGTTTTGCCTGATCCTTCAAGGCCTGACAAACACCAATGGCTGCTACTGCTGGCTGAACCATGGCACCTACTGAGGTGAAAGCTGCTTTCAGTAGGGTCTCGAATTTCTTGTCGACCGGATCCTTGAACATATGGACATTTTCAACCGGACAAGTCAGGGATTTATTCACGCAGGAAATGGCTGCGTCCACTGTAGGGAGAGCCCATTTCTTCACATATTCCTCTTCCATAGGGTAGAGAATAGAGAATCTTTTAGGAGGGACAAAGATTCTATCAGGTCGAGCCCAATCCTGGTAAATCACGTTCCGCAGAAGGGGGTGCATTGGAAAAGATGCACAAGTTAATGGAGCCTTTAAAGAACCCAATGAGGATACCTCCGGGGCTACTAGTTCTGGCACTGGAAGTTTAAAGGCAGTGCGAACCATATCTGTCAAAGACTGGATCCACAGGCCCTCCGCTTGAGAGGCCGAAAAATATTCATCTATAGTGGAATTTTCCCTGTCTGAACCGTCGGGACTTGGGTCTGCCTGATCCCCTTGTGGGTCCCGTTCCTCTGAAGAGGAGACCTCCGCATCTGAAAACCCCACACTGGGTGAGGGGGATCTAGCCCGCTTGCTACTTGGGCAAGGACGGGAAAACAACGCAGTTAACCTTTTCTCTAGCCCACACATGGTGGCTGCTAGCATTTCTTCCGTCACGTAAACGGGAATGGGTGGATCGGGGGCCGCCTCTGCCCCCAGCACCCCCAATGGCTCTTGTACTATGCCACTCGGTGTCCTGACTGGCGAGGGTGGGGCCGTAGAAGCCTGGCCCAAATCCTCTGACCCCGATGGAGACCCCTTTTGCTTTTTGGCACCTTTAGCAGCCTTGGCTGGTCCAGATCCCTTTGGAGCCATTGTACAACCTTGGGTCACCCCTATAGCCAACACCTGACTGTTGCAGCTAGGAGTAACCAATATGAGGGCAGGTATGAGGAAAATGAAAAAGAACTAATTTCTCTCTTTTTCTTTTTTTTTTTTAAATTTTCTTTTTACCCGCCTGGGAGGTGGCAATACTGAGGAAACCTGTGAGTATTGACACACCAATGCCCGTTAGCCGGAGTCCAAGGTAGACTCAGATACTGCTGGATCTAAGGCCGAGTCCCTTTAAGCAAAAAAACTTTTTTTTTTTTTTTTTTTTCTGGTCAATAGTGGACCTAAGTCCTAGACCTGAAGATCCACAAAACCGCCACTAGGTGTCCCTGTGTGGCAAAAAGACCCAGCTGCACGCTCTGTATCCTTTCTTCCTCTGCCTCCAGGAGGAAAGACCAGCCCGAGAGAAGTTTTCCCTTATACAGACCCTGACGCTGCTGGCCCGCCCCCCCGACGCACGCCGACGCTATAAAAGGCGGCGTGCACGCGCGCGCGTATGCGCGCGCACAATCGCGCGCACACACGCGCGCACGATCGCGCGCACACACGCGCGCACGATCGCGCGCACGATCGCGCGCACCACGCTGAAACCACATGGAGGAAGCAGAGCAGAGGAACAACATGGACCAGCGTTATGCAGCACCAACAGACACCAGGTAAGCACTAATCTTATTGTAGTGCACACACAGCGAGGAAGCTGTCCCCTTGGGCTTCCTAAGAAACAGGAGTTTTTACCAGCAATTTCCTCTTTGAAACATGTGGGGTTGCAGTATCAGTGTTAACAGGCAGACCTGGGGTGAGTAGCAAATATATAACTTACACAAGTATACATATATCTACATATTATCTGGGTAAACATTAGAATCCCATCCTGCCTCAACAGACATAGTGGAGATAGTGGCTGATGCACCAGCATACTGTTAGCCAACCCAGAACCCCCAGGGGGATACCTACTGTCGAACCAAGTCCCGCAGGTTCCCTCTTACCTGCTCCACGCCGCAGGGTATTGCAAAATGCAAGAGGCCCAGCCTTCCCCCATCTCCGTGGGTATTGTCTTGGACCTTCAGGGACCGGGGTCCTGTGTTAAGGAACCCACACCCCTGGACCTATATAGCATCCTGGCATCAGTAGCGTTTAGTTCTTGGAAGAGACTAAGGCACTGGAGCCCAGAATCCAGCCCTCCAAGGAGAGGCATTATAGGCAAAACCCCACTCCAGCAGGGCCCGGGTACCGTACATCTTGGCTCTGAAGCACTTCGGACGGATCCGGCTAGCTATCCTGGGTCCCGAGGCCTCCGAGGGACAGCTAGACGTGACCAACACCTAAGACACTGGCGAAAAAACTAAAGCACTCTCAGTGGGAGGGGGTTATATAGGGAGGAACTTCCTGTGAAGTTGATTACACCAGTGTCCACACCTGAAGGTACCCATATAACCCATATGTAATGACTATGCGCTCTGTGTCCCGTGATGTACGATCAAGAAATATATATATATACACACACACACAATCCTATACCCACAGTTGATCCAGAGTAAGGTAAAAAAAGATAAAGCATGATTCAGTTTGCACCAGCAGAAAAAAAAAATGTTCCTGATCCCCCAGGAGGCAATCGGATATTCCCCAGATCAGCCATTCTGGACAGGTAAATAATTTTGGCACACTGCACCACTTTTAGAACGCACGCATGACACTTTCATAAAATCTGTTTTCACCAGTCTTTGTGAATTGCAGGGACTGAGTCTTTATGGGTAAACAGAGGGAGTTAATTTACTAAAACTGGAGAGTGCAAAATCTGGTGCAGCTGTACATGGTAGCCAAACGGCTTCTAACTTCAGCTTGTTCAATTAAGCTTTGCCAAAAAAAAAAAAACCCGGAAGCTGATGGCTCCGTTCACACTATGGCATTCCGGATCACTAGCTGAATTGCCACAAAACGCGGGACGTGCTTGCGATCCACGTTACTTACAATGGCACCCGACGAATTTCGCGGGGTGCATGTCACACAAAAGAAGTTCTAAAACGGCGTACCGCGATTTTACCACAATTTGTCAGGTGACAAAATAATGCCACGATTTTGGTGGCATTACAAGTAATGGGTTTTGCAGGATTCCACCCACGATCCAGAATGCCATAGTGTAAACGGAACCTAAGTAAACATTTCTGCTCGGGTCAGCTTTAAATAATTCAAGTCAACAAGGCTGAGTGAAAGTATTTATTACAGGTTGCTTTTATTGATATATATATATATATTTTTTTTTTTACATAAGATATAGACATTTGATAAAATATTTATCAAGCTTGCATAGAAAATTAAAAATTTTCTTCCCTATAATAATAAGATCTCAGGTGCCTCTGGCAAGTTTATTACATATATATTACATATGCTATGTATATATTATAAATAATGAATATATTTCTCTGTATAAAGCTCCAGCACTTCCTTGACACATTTGTTTTTTAACTTGCAAACCAAAAGCTGTGAGATATCTTCTATATCCGTTCTGTTCAGTATGATGGCAGGGTGGGTTTATGGAAAGCACACATTTTTTAGACAGGCCTATGACCTCTCCTGATAAAGCCAACAACGAAACAATGTTACAAATACATATTGACAGTTCTGGGAGCAATTAGTCCATTTGGGCATTTTGCATCATGTCACACCCTAAATGTGGGTGTACCGTGGTGCAAAAGATGGCATAAGTCTTTTAAGTGGTCCTAAAGGAAGAAAGTTTTTTTTTGTTTGTTTTTTTAACTTTAATGCATTTTCTGCATTAAGACAAAAAAACCTGTGTAGCCCCCCCTTTATACTTACCTGATCTCAACCGAGCACTGCCTGAGAGCAATGTCTCTCTCCCTGATCTCCCTCCTCACAGGGCAGATTGATAGCAGCAAGAGCCACTGGCTCCTGCTGCCGTCAATCAAATCCTGTGCTGTGCTGGAGCAGAACCTCACTGTCTGTGTCTATGGTGGCAGGCAAAGCGGCTCGAGATCAAGCTGGCAGGTGTGTGGCAATAGGAAGTGGCTTCCTAGGGGTGGCACATCGAAAAGAGCAGGGGGAACAAGGAAGAGAAGGATCAGGGCTGCTCTGTACAAAACTGTTGCAAGTAAGTATAGAACATGTTTATTATAAAAAAAAATAATAAAAAAAAAGTAGTATTATGTAAATTTACCAACCATATAAGTTCACTCTATAATGTCCTTCATCTGGTACAGAGAATGCTCCAGACACATTGGCAGTTAGACCAGCATGGAGGATTAGTATAAAGTTACTCTAGATGTGCACCTGTTGTCTGCACACATGGAAGCTGCCATTTTGTGGGTGTGATCACCGATGGATTAGAATGCTGCAATAAATTTTACAAGCATACAATGATATCGCTGCACACTCTACATACTACAATAAGCAGATGACACTGCTATGAAACAATCATTTAGCTACTCACGAATGCTACCTGGAATGTCACAAGTAATATGGAAACATTTGTTCACAGATGTTTATACTGATCTCTGCTCATTTCTGCATAAACATAGCAGATTAACAAAAGTTAATCAACAATAAACAATTGCTAATGCCAGTGGTATTTGCCAGCATTCAAATTGATGGCTAAGCACCAACACAGACCAAGATGGGCCACTGCCAACGAGCTATTTATGGCCACTATAATACGGCAGTCAGTAAAGCAAACTCACCCCTAGCAACCAAACAGATTATTTTTTTCTTCTAGCAATCCACATATGTGATTTGATGTCTTTTATTGCACTGCATCTTCAAAGCCTTATATTAGCTTTAGTTACAAGCAATGCAAATACCGTACTTTGTTTGGTATACTCTATGTACCGCAGTAGCTGATAATGCCTGGCATGCATGAGGAGTGTTGGGGGTCCCTATTGACACAAAGGGGCCTAAACATTTCTAGTCTCTTTTATTTTTATTTTTTTTATTTGTTAATCATGGTGATTAGTATAGGGGACACCGGTCATCACTTCTAATGTTCTGGGAAACCCCTGGTTATAAGGACCACAAAAATCATTGGTTATACCCACTGATGCTTTTGTTGTCCATAATACTAGCATTAAAAGTTATGTATGTTCTTACACTTCAGGAAATTAAATGGTATCTTTGTAAAGCCTTGTACACACGATCGGACTTCCAGCTGACTTTTCTGTGGATTTTGGACCGAAGGGGGTTGGCCACGAACTTGTTCTGCATACAGACGGCACAACATTTGTCATGCGAGTGCTCCCAGTTCGTAAAGGAGTTGGGTCACACAAGTCCGCGACGGCCACGAGCCACGATACAAAAGGGTCCTGTGTGGGTTTGGGTCTGGTTCAGGTGCAAATTCAGGCAAAACTTTTAACCCAATTCGCACCTGAGCCGGTGAGCAGGGGCGCACCGGACCCTGTACTGTGAACCTCAACCCCACATACTGTATGTGAACCCGGCCTTATGGGAAATAGCTGAAATTATCCATCTGTCATACAGTTTATATCTCAATAGCCCACTAAAGTAACTGGAGTTCTCTCTTCCTAGATCAATGTTCTTTAGGCATCTTTAACTCCACCATGCCCTTACCAGTCAACAAAAACTCACTGAGAACTTATATTCGCACAACATTGGCAAAACTCCCAATCCCCTACAACACGACTCTGCGTGAAAGATGAGCTATATTAACATTTATCACTGTACAAACAAGAGCTTGGCAAACAAAACAAAAAATAGGGAATTACTGCCAAACTACATTTAAAGTTAAAGTTCACCTTTTTTTAAATAAATATTTTTGCAGGTAAAAAAATGTGCACTTATTGTTTTTACATTTTTTACTTGTAGCCTGGAAAGCGTTGTATCAGTAGATTGTGAGTGCCATGCAGGACTCCTGCCGACTTCTCAGGATATCTGTCTCTTCATATCCCAAATATGGGCAGGTGGATACACACTGACAGGAAGAAAGAATGAACTACCAGAGTGCTCAACAGCGCCTTGATAGCTCATTGAGAACTACAACCCAACAGCCGCAAAGGCTGTCGGGACTTGTAGTTTCCCATTCACAGAACTCTGTGAATAAATGATGTGGCAGGGCAGACGAAGCCACATGTGGCCACGTTATTTTTAAAGGTGACAGTGGGCACCTGGAGAAAATGCCGCCTGCTGTCACTAGGGATGGGCAAAGAAAGGCTGCAGCTGCGAAATACGTGTACAACATGTAACATGTTCAAAAAACAACATATCCTTTAAGGTGAATACCTGAAGTCACAGTAATGGTCACAATCTGATCCAGTATTTACTGGTCTTGTTAGTAGTGTTTGAGCCTTTTATGCTATCAAGCAACGTGGTACCTTTCTTGCACTCTAAATAATGTGCCTGTGCTACCCAGAGGTAATAACCAGATGTTTTCTCTGTCTCTACCACATCTCATAGGCCTCGTACACACGAGGGGATATGTCCGCTGAAAACGGTCTGATGGACCGTTTCAGCAGACATCTCCGCTCGTGTGTATGGGCTAGCGGACAGATTTCTCCACCCGACAGATTTCAAAGCATGCTTTGAAATCCATCCGGTGGAATCTGTCCGCCCGACATGTCTGCTGGTTAGTACACTTACCAGCAGACATGTCGTCCCGCACCGCCGCCGCGCCACCGCCGAATGGATTCGGCGCATGCGCGGAAGTGTTTAACTTCCTGGTGCGGTGACGTGGCGGTGACGTGGCGGCGTCAACGTCACCGCCGCGTCACCGCGCCGTCCGGCGGCGGGGAATTTGATCTGATGGTGTGTACACGCCATCGGATCAAACTCCCGATCGGACATATGCGATGGAAATGGTCCGCGGACCGTTTTCATCGGATATGTCCGATCGTGTGTACGAGGCCTTAGAATTGTCATCAAATTACTTTTTTTGATTCGGCTCCATTATGCACCATATTAAATTGGATGGGCAGGTCTACAGACCTCCCGAATACTCCCATAGGACATTAGAGGCATAGTATAGTCCTAATGTATTTAGATATGTAAGTGATCAGCTTGAATTTAAATAACTATTAATGTGTGATAATGTTTAAAAAAAAAAAATCACGATACCTGTACATGAGAGTAAAAATGTTTGCTCATTACCTATGTCCTGCTTAGTGGTTGTGTCTTAAGCCATCGAACAAATACGTGGAATTTTGTGCGAAAGGTGTGGTTTTTCAGCTCTTTAGCGCCACCCTTTGGGCAACTTCTACTAATGTTGTGCTATTGTTAGCATTGGTTCGGAGCATGCGTGTTTGTATCTCTGTACTCTGATTTTTTCCGACGGACTTGTGTACACACGATTGCATGATCCAACAAGACACATTTGTTGTTGGAAAATTTGAAAGCATGCTATCCAACATTTGTTGGCGGAAATTCCGACAACAATTGTCCAATGGAGCTTACAAACAGTCAGATTATCTGACAAAACCCTTCCATCACACATTCATTGTCGGAAAATCTGATCGTATGTACAAGGCTTTACTGTCTCTATCTCTGTGCAAATCCTACTTAAAGCAATCAAAGAAATCCATATGTAATGGAGATATATCATCTACTAATACCATAGAAAAACTGCCAGGAAAAGAGGCAAACATCTATAAATCTGCTCTCTCTAACGCAATAATAAAAAGATGTTACAAATAGTATAAAAATGTGAATGCATTAAAGTGAACATTATACCAATAACTTAAAATACCAGCTCACTAAACGCATACTACACTTTCCCTTCAGTCTATAAAAAATGTCTTTACTCCCTTAGGCCTGGTTCACACCTATGCACCTTGCAGTGTTTTCAGTTTCCCAGAAACGCACTACAGTACATTTAACATGGTTTCCTATGGATCATGTTTACATCTCTGCGTTTTCCACAGGTTAAACGTTTTGCAGCAGTAAGTTCTGAATTTTTGGTTCTATAGACTGCAATGCAAACACAATAAAATGCAGTGTGTTTTTGCTGGTCTCTCCTGCAAGAGAATATACATCTCCCAAAAGCACAAAACACGCCAAAAACATGTCAAATACGCATGTGAAAAAATGCATAACACACCCCGAAAATGCATCAACCACAACCTGCATAGGTGTGAACTATGCCATATAAGCAAATCACTGTTTGACAGCAAAACTAGACCTTTCATCCTGCTGATATCAGGGCTGTATCATGCAGCCCTAGGTGGTGAGTGGTGACACATTCCGACCCATGTGTCATGGGATCACCTTACTAAAAACTAATGATAGAATGTGCTAATGGAGTCGGCTTTGTCTGCTTTATCCACAGAGCTACTGACCACCAAACAAAACAAACAGATATATGTTCCTGTTTTCTAACTACAAAGAGTCTTCTGATTCCTCTTGATATCACTTTCTCTGACGGTTCTCTTGCTGATGCCCAGCAATGGCCAAATGACAGAAACAAAATAACCTAAATGTTTTCACATTGTGTGATGCCCTGTACACACAATCAGTTTGTCTGATGAAAATGGACCGTTTTCATCGGACAAACCGATCGTGTGTGGGCCCCATCAGTTTTTTTTCCCATCAGTGAAAAAAAATAGAACCTGTTTTAAAAATTTTCGTATGGTTAAAAAAACGATCGTCTGTGGTGAAATCCATCGGTCAAAAATCCATGCATGCTCAGAATCAAGTCGACTCATGCTCGGAAGCATTGAACTTAATTTTTCTCTGCGCGTCGTTGTGTTTTACATCACCGCGTTGGACACGATCGGATTTTTAACCAATGGTGTGTAGGCAAGACTGATGAAAGTCAGCTTCATCGGATATCTGATGAAAAAAATCCATTGGTTCGTTTTCATCAGATGAACCGATCGTGTGTACAGGGCATAACTGTTATGACTTAATGCTGCCCCGGTTTACCTGCTGCTCCAGGCACTGCCACCATGAGTGCCATTATGGTAAATATGGACCTGGTATACAGATCTATCTTATCTATTTTCTTATGGTTTTGTCTTCATTCCAGTAACATTCAGCTTATGAATGCTTCCCTGCTATACTATTCCCAGCCAGGCTAAACGATGTCCTCGCATTACAATATAGCTTCAAATCTTGTTTTTCTTGATGAGCTTTGATCTTTCTCTGAATTACAATGTTCTGTTTTCTCCAAACATAACATCTCTAAGTCCTCCTCTGAGTTCCACTTTCTTCTGATCTGTTCACCTAACGTTCCGTTGTCAATCACCGAGAGCTGTAGCTTTCTGTTCAGCAACTTCCACAATCTAACAGACCTATTGCCAATTTAATAAATCCAGTAAAAGGACATCATCAATGCCCTTTGCACTCTACTGGAGCACTGATTGTGAGTGATTTTGCCCACCAGTGTTGATGCCACTTTCCCAGTTTGTTTGCTACTGGCCTGATTTTGGACTGTGGAAGAGTGAAGGATAGTTACCAGTGGTCCTCTATCTATTGTATCCAGTACTAGCCTTGTAAGGTATAACAAAGAAGCTTGAATGCAAGAGGGTCCAAGCTTGAATTTCAACCATAGGTGTGCCGGATGTGCCTGGGCACACTTTAATTACCGCAAGCGCATTCGCATTATCGCTGTGTGTGCCAGCAGGAAGATGGGAAAGATCCCCTTTTATTGGCTCTGCCATAACAATCACTGTGTCGGAAGAGAGATCAATGTCCCGGGGCCATATATATGTAGACACACACACGTGATTTTGAGTTTTAGGGTACACACCTATAAATTTCAACATGTAGACTGAAATCCATTTCTGATAACACACAAGCCATTTCCAGTAAATGTAGATCCAGTGCATTTGTCTTGACTGTTGTACAAAGACATTCTTTCCTTAGCAGCCCACATTCTACTTGATATGCTGATAGAGTTATGAGGAGTTACATGTCCATTAAAATGTGAAAATCATGAATGGAAGATGTCTCAAAGCACACAGCCCACCTGTAGAATGTACAGCAGGCTGCCCCTCTAGCTAGGCCCTTGTAGCCCTGGTAAGCTCATCTTCTGAATGGAGCTAGGAGTGAGCTTGCAGACTTCTCCTCTCCACATATACTAAAGGATGACAGCACAGATTCCTATGACAAGATTCTGCAATCCTACCCAAATACATTGTCAGTTTCATACTGAATCTGGCTAGGAAACACATATTAGAAGTGACTTTAAACTGCCCAGAGAATGCAGCAACTCATTTGCATCCAGTTCACATTTGTTTTTTTTTGTCACCTTGAGTAATCCAAAATGCTATGAGCAACCACGTTTAAAAGTTAAAAAGAGATCAGACTACATTGCATGTCAGCCAAATAGTCAAAACGTAAACTATCTCCTATTGTTGCAACAATCCCCATCTTCTGTCCTTTGTGTAGTGCAGTGAGGCAGAGTGAAGTCTTTATCTGGGAAGTAGAGAGGGATCAGCACTATTTGATTGTCTATAACATTCCACCCACTGGATTTTGGTACATCCCGAGACCTTGTCCTTGACTTCCTGGTTAATCAATGCTTCTTTCTATCTCTTTTGTACGCCAAGCATGACTTTGGTAATAAAGTTTACAATGGCTGATGCCGGCTGTTCTGGGTCCAGTTCAGCAAAGAGGTGACAGACGTTCTCTGCAGCAGTCCCTGCTTTACGAGCCACAAAGCCAAACACTCTGAAAATAAACAAAAAACTTTTAATGGCCAACAGAATCAGATCAAGTCAAGTAATAAAATCAATTAAGATTCTAACCAGATAGACACCTTCAGTAGGGTTTTGTGAGAGTCACTAACACAGGAAAACTCTCACTACTGGAATCTGAGATCAAAAAAGATAAATGTACATGTTGGGTGAGTTGCCTATATCATTACCATTACTTTCCCTGTAAAGATATAGGTCATTTTAGAGATATAGGGGGGACCGTTACTAAGACTAGAGCACTCAGAATCTGGTGCAGCTGTCCATGGTAGCCAATCAGCTTCTAACTTCAGCTTTTTCAATTAACCACCTCCCACCTGGCCACTGCACATATACGGCCGGGTAGGCGCTTCCTCCTTCTGAGTGGACGTTCAGGAACGCCCTTCAGAAGGAGGGGGATCACGCGGGCGCGTGCTCACGCAGCGGCGCGATCCTGATGCACTCGTGTAACCTGGACACAGCGTATCTCTGATGGGCAAGAGGGATATGTGATTGGCCCTCCTGATGACATGATGTCCAATCACAGCCATCATGTGACGTAAATAGAGAGTCAGTTGCTAGGTGATCAGCTTTCCTCTCCTCACAGGGAAGTTGTCAGTGAAAGGAGCGGATCAATGTAGACGGACGGTGATCAGTGAGTAGGAGCTGTTTTTTACAGCTTTTAACACACTCCTTACCGGCCCAGTGTCCCCACACAATGTCCCCAAAATAGTGTCCCTATAAGACTGTCACCACACACATGTCCCCACACAGAAAGAAACACCTGTCCCCCACATATGTAAAAGTAAAATCCATATGTCCCAAAGATCATCTGCACACATATGTCCGTGATCATCTGCGCACATCTGTACATGATCATCTGCGTACATCTGTCCGTGATCACACAAACCAATTATTATACACCTAACTGGATTTTTTTTTACCAAAGACATGTGGCAGAATACCCTTTGGCTTAAATTTATGACAAAATTTGATTTGATTGGATTTCTTATAGACATAAAGTAGAAAATATATATATATTTTTTTTAAATCAGCACTTTTTCACTTATATCGCAAAAAATAAAAAACTAATTTGTGAATAAATACCACCAAAATAAAGCTCTAATTGTGTGAACAAAACAATAAAAAGTTAATTTAGGTACAGTGTTGCATGACCGCGCAATTCTCATTGAAATTGCAAGAGCGCTTAAAGCTGATAATTGGCCTGGGAAAGAAAGGGGTGAAAGTGCCCAGTATTGAAGTGGTTAAGCACCAAAAAAAAAACAGGAAACTGATTGGTTTAGACGCAGAGCTGCACCAGATTTTGCATATCCAGTTTTAATAAATCAACCCCTATATGTCCAAAGGTTTGTGTAGACATGTCCATTACATTTAGCTATATGACCAAAAGAATGTTGGCAACCCACCAAATGATTGAGATTAGGTTTTTCCAATGAAGGGTACATTTAATGCTACAGTATACATTACTAGGACATTTTAGACAACTGTGCATTTCAAACCTTAAAGCGGGGGTTCACCCCAAAAAAAATGTTTTATTATTATATTCAGCCGAGTTGTGAGATAGAGATTACGGCAATGAAATAAAAAAAAAACAGCGTACATACCGTATTTTCACCGTGGCTTCCGGGTATGTAATCTGCGGCACTGGGCGTTCCTAATTGATTGACATCCTTCCGACCGGCGCATACAGCGCGTCACGAGTTGCCGAAAGAAGCCAAACGTCGGTGCGGCTCTATACGGCGCCTGCGCACCAACGTTCGGCTTCTTTCGGCAACTTGTGACGCGCTGTATGCGCCGGTTGGAAGGATGTCAATCAATTAGGAACGCCCATTCCTGCAGATTACATACCCGGAAGCCGCGGTGAAAATACGGTATGTACGCTGTTTTTTTTAATTTCATTGCTGTAATCTCTATCTCACAACTCGGCTGAATATAATGTTAAAAAAAATTTTTTTGGGTTAACCCCCGCTTTAATACAAGTTTAGAGAGGCCATTTTCTGTTTCAGCATGACTGTATAAAGACAGGGTTAAACACCTTTGTAATGAATCTGAATGCTGATTGTGAGTCAGGTCTTCTCCCCCAATACCTTTATCTAACCTCACAAATACTTTTTTTGGGTAAATGTACACAAATTCCCACCAACACACTCAAAAAAAATCTGGAAAGCCTTCTGAGATGGGTAGAGGCTGTTATAGCCACAAAGGGGCAGCCAACTCCATATTAATGTCCCTGGTTTGATGATTAGAGGTCCACAAACCTATGGCCACATAGTGTATTATATATCCAAAACTGCCTTACATTCCCTTTAACCTAAATGTACCCACTCTACCACTTGCTTACTCTAGCTTCTAAGTTCAGCTTGTTCAATTAAGCTTTGACAATAAAACCTGGAAGCTGATTGGTTTCTATGCAGAGCTCCACCAGATTGTGCATGCTCTGGTTTTAGTAAATCAACTCAATAGGGAAGAATTGAATACAGCATTTACATTGCATTCCTGGCAGGATGGTCCCTTTAAAATTCTCTGTGCCAAATTCCTAAAATTCTTGAGACTGGGGAAAGGGGGTGGGGGGGTTTATCCCAGATGTTAAACAAATTCCCCCACCAGGTCCGCCTGCCTTGTGATTGACAGCAGACAGCAGTGGGTATAATGAGAAAATGACATAAACAAGAGGTCACTTTCAGTGAAAACCACACACATTTATCCAGACATATAGGCAGCTGAAGTTGTAGGCAAATTATGCTTTTATCTGTACAAGTTAAGTGTGACCCCAACCCAGTGGTGTAATTAGGTTTTGTGCCGACTCCTAATATTTTTTTTATTTTTTTTTTGTGTATTTTGTGCGTGTACTCGAGAGAGGAGCCGGACTGCAGGAGTTGGGAGTAGGCAGGCCTCCCCCAGAGGCAATCTGCCATCTTTCTCCATGCCCCCGGTGGCAATGGCAGGTATGAGGGGGTCCTCCCACACAGCCCGCCCTACCTGCTCCGCTTTGAAGCCCAACGGGGCAGAGGGACTCCCCTATGAGGGAGTGAGAGGATCTAGCCCGCTCAGCCAGCCCTGGTAGTCCTTCGCCTCTCTTTTTTAGAGATCGCGTGGCCAAAGTGTGTGCATGTTAACCCAATTTCGAGTGCGTGTAAGGCTGGGTTCACACTACGATTTTCTATACAGTTTTTTGATACGTTTTTTTTTTTAAAAACCGTACAGAAAACCGTGGCCATAGACTTTACATTAAAAACCGTATTTGCCATAAATCATACGGTTGTATCCGGTTTTCAAACCATACGGTTTTTAACTTTTTTTTTCCTGGAAAAAAAACGTGGTCTACCATGGTTTTTGGTCCGGTTCAAAAACCGTATTTCAACCGTATACGGTTATTTTAACATAGGACTCTGAGAACTGTATGTCTGGTAAGAGATATGCCAAAGGGTATCTGTGCCTAGACCACCAACCTCCGTTGGTTTCTAGGTATCATGTACAAAAATAAATAAAATAAAAAGTGTATATATATATATATATAAGTGCCTCTGTAAAGAAGTGCTCCTGTAAAGAAGTGTTAGAGTGTCAGGATCCTGTGCAGTTTAGCTGGTTGCTGGATGAAATGATACAAGATACCCGTATGTTAATGATAATTATTGAACAAGAATGTGGTAGAGAACCTGTATATTAATAGAGGTGTAGTGTAACCTCCTTTATCCTGTTATCTTCCAAGTGAAAAATTAAAGTTGACCATATGTGATTATGATAAATTAATAGGTGATCCAATGATATGGAATTAAAAGAAGCACTTGAATAAAACCTTAATCCACTGGAAGTAGATCAATATAAATGGAAAAAAGGTCATACAACAATTCTAGAAAAAATAATGATAATATGACAAGTCCCAATGCTCAATGATATTTTGGTGGTTAAACTGTCAAGAGTGAATAGGTTGTGTTGTCACCACTGCCTTTCACCCCCATCTGGGACAGCTACATTTGGTGAGTGGGGACCTATAAGGGGAGCACTACAGTCACTTTATCACTGGATCGTGAAGAACGGCACTGAATTATTTCACTGTATCACATTCATTTTTGCCCTGATCAGTACTAAAGGCTCATTAGTGATTGCAACAAATGTTAGGGATAGACACAAATTTACTTTAAAGGCACCAATTATAAAAGTATGAATACGTTTCATTGACACAAAACCCAAAAGGGTAATTGGACCAACAGCAGAGAAAACACAGTAAAATGGATTAAAACATTAAAACAAAAGAAAAAAACAGACAGTAGCAACTGTGTTAACAGCAAAAAAATCCAATAATGATCCAAAAAGAGGCATCAGATCTCAGAAGAGATGTAATGACTATCATGCATAGTAGGACGCAGAAACGCTCCTGCTCCTGTGTCCTACTATGTATGATAGTCATTACATCTCTTCTGAGATCTGATGCCTCTTTTTGGATCATTATTGGATTTTTTCGCTGTTAACACAGTGTGTTTTTTTCTTTTGTTTTAATGTTTTAATCCATTTTACTGTGTTTTCTCTGCTGTTGGTCCAATTACCCCTTTGGGTTTTGTGTCAATAAAACGTATTCATACTTTTATAATTGGTGCCTATAAAGTCCATTTTTGTCTATCCCTAACATTTGTTGTTTCAATATATTTAGGACGTGGCACTGCACTATTATAGACACCCACAGTCCATCCTGTGCGTGGTGTTCTCTTTTTATTAATTCATTAGTGATTGCATCTGTGAACTTTGACAACACAACCTATTCACTCTTGGCAGTTTAACCACCAAACATATCATTGAGCATTGAGACTTGTCATATTATCATTATGTTTTCTAGAATTGTTGTATGACCTTTTTTCCATTTATATTGATCTACTTCCAGTGGATTAAGGTTTTATTCATGCGCTTCTCTTGATTCCATAAAATTGGATCACCTATCAATTTATCATGATCACATATGGTCACCTTTAATTTTTCACTTGGAAAATAACAGGATAAAGGAGGTTACACTATACCTCTATTAATGTACAGGTTCTCTACCACATTCTTGTTCAATAATTATCATTAACATACGGGTATCTTGTATCATTACATCCAGCCATCTGCTGAACTGCACAGGATGCTGACACTAAGGCCGCGTACAGACGAGGAGACATGTCCGCTCAAACATGTCCGACGGACCGTTTCCAGCGGACATGTCTTCTCGGATTTTGGTCCGATGGCGTGTACACACCATCGGACGAAAATCCCCTCGGACTGAGGACGCGGTGACGTGGAGGTGACGTTGACACCGCCACGTGACCACTCCAGGAAGTAAAATACTTCCACACGATCGGCGGACGAGTTTCAGCGGACATATCCGATCGTGTGTACGCGGCCTAGCACTTTTTTACAGAGGCACTTATATACACGTTTTTTTTTTTTTTTTTGTACATGATACCTGGAAACCAACGGAAGTAAACCAACGGAAGGGAAATACCCTTTGGCATATCTCTTACCAGTATTAGGGTAACCATAAAACACACAAAACATTTATTCTTGTGTGTTATTAATATAGGAAGTCCATATATTATTGGAACTGACCCTTCTATAGGTTACCCGACATAGATATACTCGCTTCTGGGAATTCATTTTTACCATACCTGGTCCCCTCACCGCAATAGCAGCACCACCTACCCTTTTCTTGTTCCACATCTTACATAGGCCTCTTTTCTGAGTCCCTACAGGGAGGCAGCAGGTTTTTTACCTTACCTCAGCACGGATTCTATTATCTTATTCCCTCTTCTCTTCTCCACGCTATTGACACAGAGCCCCTGGGAGCAGTGGGAGAAAGTTACATATTGTAACTTCCTACAAAGGATGCCATGGAGGAGGGTAGGTGGAGCATTAGGCTGCAGTGTTAAGACCTGCCAGTACCACACTTAGTAGGCCAGCAGCAGTGTGGCCACTTTATGGGGGCACCAGACCGATTTGCCTCCAGGACCCTGCCCCCCGACCCAAGAAGTGAGAAATTCAGACAAAGAAAAAAAACATTTTGAAGGGAAATCGAAGGAAAAGGTAAGTGAACCAACAATGCACTAGCTTAAAGGAACCAATTTAGAAAATAGAAAATGAACCTTTACAACCCCTTTAATGCATTATGGATTCTCCCGTGAACCCAAGGCAAGTTGATTGTTCTCGACTCCCTGGATTCAATAGATGAGAGCAGGCATTGCTGGACCATTTAAAGGGCGATTAGTGCTTTGGTGTGTTTTTTTTTAAATTTTATTGGAAGGGGGAGTATGAATTATGGTTTATAACATGCCAACTTGTATATATTGCCCCGGGAAGTGTCTGTATGTTTCCGTTTAGAGTGTCTATTAATCCTCTATTTATGCCTAGTTTCATAATACTTCCTGATTAGGTGCCCAGGTTTTGAACAGCAGTATTTAATTTTTTACAATAAGCCTACAACAAATACAGAACAGTAATCTCAAAATGCAAATATGCAAATACTGATTACTACTACTGGAACCCGGTACAGCTTTACAATGACATTTTCTAGTCAATTCATACTTACTTAGAAGTTGTCCTGTCTGGATTGGTCCACCTGCAAAAAAAAAAAAAAAAAGCCTGTAATAAGGAAAATGGTCTACTGTGGGACATGTAGACAGAGTTCAGAAGCAGAAAAGTCATAATTTTGTTACCTGCGATCCTGTGGGTCCGCACTGCAGTATGTTACACTGCATATAGGATAATGCCTTCTGAAGAAGACCCTGTAAGATATAAACACATTGCAGTACTGTAAGGAGCTGGAGTGCACACTGTGTAGACAGAAGGCAGCCTCTAGATGATACTCACTTGCGCTGGCTGTCAGTCAATGTGATACCCTGGTCAGACACCTTGAAATGGACATTTGTTGCACTAGATCTTGGTGGGGTCAGAATGGCAGTGGAGGCCTTAGAAATGGCCTGAGGACCTGTCAAAGATTCAGTATCCACAGAGCCAAGGTAGAGGACACTGCATGCTGGAGGGAGAGAAACACACACATGTTACACAGAGATACAGTAATTGTGTTGGCCAATTTTATTTTCATTTTATGGCAATAGGATTGTGACCTGCTTCACCCAAAAACAATTATCTTTTTGTTTTTTGTATTTAAAAAAGTGGAGTTTCCATCCCAAATTTTTTTTTCCGTTATTGTGCTCATTACACCTAAAAAGGAAAAAAAAATGTTTTACTCATCTGGAAATGCCTGTTGCTATGCGGTCCCATGAAATCTGCCTTTTGAATCACCTAGGATTCTGACATCATCTCTCCCAGGATGCAGTGCGCTACCCAATTATCACTCCCCATCCAAGACTTCCAGGAAGTAAGTGCTTGTGGGCTTCACAATGCCCACAAGCAAAATGACAACGGTGTGGACATAGTTTTATAAACTATATTTTTTGAATAACTATGCGGAGCGGCGGCGGCTGATTGTAAAATAGTAAGTGACCGGATTTATATTATAAAAATGCATGATGAAAGGACATACATTTAAAAAATGCTAATTGTGTTTGGAACCCCGCTTTAAGGCAATACAAAATATACAGTCACAGAACAGAATCTCTCACGCATGGCTCAAACTAAATTGCGTACATAAGAATAATGCACAATGCATCAACCAATCATCAAAGAAGATCAATTTTTTATGCATGTGAAGATACAAATTAGTAATAGAACATATTTTGGACAAAGCTAAAAAAGAGAGAGAAGGAAGGGGAAAAGAAGAGAGAGAAAAAAAGGGTGGGAGGGAATCAGAGGCTAGAGAACATGGACTATTATGTGCCGGCTATATGCACTTTGTAAATGTAAATGGTCTGTAAAGGCACTTGATGTTCCAATCCAGGAAGAAAAGCTCTCCCCCTTTTGCTTTAGGTCAACCCTGGGATGTGGGGCATGCAACATCTCTTGATTATGCAGAAGAGCATATAAAATCCATCCAAGGGTAACAGGTATTGCAACATTCTTCCTCCCTATTTTATAGAGTGCATTACTTATCTTTTTAATAATTACATAGTTGGTCTGGTTGAAAAAAGACACAACTCTATCCAGTTAAACCAATAACCCCCCCCCCCGAGACTGACAATACCCCCCGTGCTAGTTTCTCCAGAGTTTGGAGAGGGGTGGGGCTGTAATACACGAGGTGTCCAGATCACCGAGTGACAACGTAGGGAGGAGAACTAATGCAGACGCCACATCCAATGATTGGTAACATGCAAAATCTGACATTTATGGTGTTGGGGTCACTGGGGGTGGGTTGGTTTGGTTGTGTTAAAGTAAAATTATAAAAAATAACTTTTGTTTTTTATGGATTTTTCATTTGGATTGAGTATAGTAAAGGTTAGACCCCTCTGTCAGGTGTACCCAGAGGGGAGATTTCCTTTCACTTTCCGTTCCGCAACCAAAACAAGAAGTTAGAGAAAATCCCCAGATGTCACCAGAACTAGTGTCCCAATCGGAAGATTTCCTCTCTATTCCTGTTCTAGTGACACTCAAAATGTAGGATTTGTCTGGCCTCAGTACCCCCCTCTTCCAGTCTCTCACACTTACTAATAATGATAATTATTCTATTCAGAGCTTTTTTTCTCAGAAAATAGGTGCAGAAACTTAACCACGACCCCGTTCAGATTTCACAAACAGTAGAAGGGTCTTAAAGGGGCATTAAATATCACGATTGCATTACATACAGAATGCAGAGTTCAGGTGGTTACACACAGAGTGCAGGGCTGTCACTTGTAAACACAGAAACCAGACTTCTGTGTTTACTAGTGATTGTGGTGAGCAGGCACCAAAGGGTCTGAGCCAGAGGTGGTGGAACTCAGTTCCCCCAAGTTCCCCCTAAAAAAAGCCCTGATTATATTACTAGTAATGCACATTGCAGTGGAGATTTTACCCAAAAGGCTCAGTCTGTTCTAAGCTAAGCACAACCTAGTAATGCAAAGATGACTTATCAAAAATGTTGTTCACATACCGGCACCTTGTCGCAGTAAGTCAGCTGCTGTGCTCATGTTAGTGGGAACTACGACATCAGATGTCTGTTCAGTCAGATCTGTACATAGGATAGATTTGAATAAAATTGATTAAATGTAAATTAATGAAAGTCACATGTTAAAATGATCAATACACCTGTGGATAAAGACAGCTAACGATAAAGGGAAAGATCCACTTTTCCTGTTAAAGTCAATCTTGGCAAAGAAAAAAAAGTCTTTAGTGTCTACTGTCTTATATTTGGTCCACTGATTTAATGCGTGACTTCACTAACCAGCAGGTAGGATTGGAGTGAAAGCAGGGCCGAGTATGACTGATATAATAAGCCACTGGGGCCTGTACCTTGAGATCCACTAACTGTTCAGACGTGAGGTTTTCAATGAAGGTAATTATTATTATTTATTATTACTATTATACACGATGTATATAGTGGCAACAGTTTACGCAGCGCTTTAAAATGTATAGATACATTGTAAAGGGGGGGGGGGAACAGCACAATTACAATACAGTTCAATACAGAAGGTACAGAAGGGCCCTGCTTGTAGAGCTTATATTCTAAAGGGAGGGGGTGGTGGTACAAAAGGTAATGGCTGCAGAGAATGATTTGATGGGGCTGGCTCAGGTACAGTTCTTGGGTGGGTGTTGAATAGGCTTCCCAGCGTAAATTAGTTTTCAGAGATCTCCTAAAGGTGGACAGGGTAGGGGTTGATCAGGCATACCATGGCAAGATGGGAGAGGCATGGGAGGAGGTAACAAGGGAGCTAGAGAGCAGGAGTTCCTGGGAGGACTGGAGGGGACAATTCGGGCGATATCTCCAATCTCCAATCATGCCTGTTTTCATCATATGCCCTGTTTGATATACCGATCAGTCATCACTTTGTAACCATCCACCTAATATTGAGTAGACCCCCCTTTTGCTTCCAAAACAGCCCTGACCTGTCACGCTTGAATCGTGGCCTTTTCACTTACCTTTATCAGGAATGCGCAGCCTACAGGGCAGGGACAGAGGTGTGATCGAATGCTGTGATACCAGTGCTGACAGGCTTCCTATAAAACATAGAGATCATCTTTAATCAAACTGTTAGCACACGTTACTAGTCATTAGTTTATACTATACACATGAGTATGATGTCCACAGACATGGTATTATTAAGCACCTATAAAGCAAAAGCTCATCTAGACAAAATGGACTAACAGCATTCACTGGGTCCAAGTGTGGCTAGAATATCCTCAATATAAATGATCATCTCTTCAGAACACTGGCCATGTGTATGTTCAGTGTGTAAAAATAATCATAAACAGTCATTCTTGAATTTTTATAGTTTGTCACAATGGCCATACATTCCAACATGATGGCGATTTTTCATCATTTGAAAACTAACACAAAAAGTTTGTATGGTAGTCATTTGCGTCAGTAAAATAATCCTTTTCAATACACAAAACGTAAAAAAAAAGTAACAAAATAAACTGATCTGCCCCCTTTAGCATAACCATCTAATCCTACCCTTCCTTTCTCTCCACTCTTTGCAAAACTTTTCTATGTCTTCTTTCAGTTTTTAGTTAGTACTTTCTCTATTGATAATATATACTTGTACATTCTGGACAAATTTTAATTACGAGAGCATGTAAATGGACATTGCAACCTGGGGATGGGACTTCCTGTACTAAACTTCTCCTCTATACAGCTAACACTATCTCTCTAGTTTTGGAATCCAAGAAGAATAATCATTTTCTGCTATTGTTTATGGTATAAGGGTTATTATGCCTACACATTATCCACTGTACTTCTGTCAAAAATGTAATTAAAAAAACTAACTCTGCTACCAAACAAAAAGCAGATATGTTGCAACCAGTGTCCTAAAGCAGGGGCCTCCAAACGTTCAAAGGGCCAGTTTATTGTCCTTTAGACTTTAGGGGGGTGGACTGTGGCCAGTGGCAGTGTATATTTTCCTGGCATCAGTGGGAGTAAACATCACCACATTTGGTGTTAGGAGGAGGAATAGTGCCGTATCATTGGAAAGAATAGCGCCCCATTTTTTTTTACAACAGTAGACAATAAAACATTGTAGTACAATATACAAGAGGTGAGACAATACATATCATCTAATACATACCGTATTTTTCGGACTATAAGACGCACTTTTTTCCTCCAAAAATCTGGAGGAAAATGTCCCTGCGTCTTATGGAACGAATATACATTAGGCCACGCCCCCCGCCGCTGCTGGTCCCGCCCCCCCACGGCCGAACGTCATGAGAAGTAAGTGAGGGGCACAGAAATAAGTTCCTGTCTGTGTAAATCCCATCACCTGCTCCTCTCCTCCCTCCTCCGTTTGCAGCTCCGTCCTCTTCTCTCTGTCACTGTGTGCAGACAGTGCAGCTGATGGCTCGTGAAGTGTAGCTGTCCTACATGAAGAGGATCCAATCAGCACACTGCTCTATCCAACTCCACCTCCAGCAAGCCTGCAGCCTGTCACGACTGAGAAGCTTCACACATCCCTTCTCTCACCCCTCCCTCCTTGCTTGTGTGTTCGTCTGTGAAGGAGGTGGGCGGGAAGATTAAAAAGAAGCAGCAGACAAACATGGATATACTACTGAATAAGCCAGAGAGCCCCCAGGAGACTGTGAGTGTGAGTGTGAGCACTTCTCACCAACCCCCTCTATTCTCTTTCTCTTCCTAACCCAGCTCAGCATAAAGAACATCTTTTAGAAAATCAGCCTTTGCAGGGATAATGAAGTTGTCTCATTTCCAGGAGCACATATTCAGGGACAATCTCTCCTTCCTTTTTTGTGCATGTTTCCAACCTTTTTCAGCACAGTTCTACCTTGAAATCATTTGAAACAATGCATTTCTCTGTGCTGGGCAGAACTATACATAGTACACTGATCAATGATTTGTAATTTCTCTTCCTGCAGGCAGCCAGTAAATACCTTTGCAGCAAAGTGCACTTTTTTTACTTAAATTAAATGGCAATTCATTATTCATTAATGGCACAGGTCAGGCTGCATTTCATGGGCACTGGTAAAAATTTTGGTACACCATTTGGTTCTGAATTTTTTTTTTCTTGTTTTCCTTCTCCAAAACCTAGGTGCGTCTTATGGTTAGGTGCGTCTTATGGTGCGAAAAATACGGTAAATAAAATGCTAGGTAGGTATAATAAGAGCAACATCCATCTGCATAAAATGGTAGAAAAAAATTCTAGATATGTTTGTAGGTTTGGATTAAAATCCTAACATAATTTGCAAACAAGAGGATATAACCCTCCCGAGCACCCCCGAGGGGACGCATAGTGTCTGGGAGGTATCCCCCATCAATAAATCATAACCATACTGAAAATAAAATATTGGAGATAATAAAGTGAATGAAATCATGTCATGTTGTTATACCAGAGATTTCAAGGAGCCCAATGGGTCGTGTATTTATGAAGAGAACCTAAGGATGATGCCAAAATTCTCTCATATGAATTATGAAGGTTTGTAAGGTCGACAGCATCATCAGGAGATGGTGGACTAGAATCTTTCCATTTCCTCGTAATCGATAGCCTAGCCGCTAAGAGTAAATGAGTTATCGTTCTACGTAGATTGACTGGAAATTTTTCTATCCCCAATGATAACATTTTTGCCCAATAGGCAGTGAGTTTAGGACAACTCCACAAGATATGGAATATGTCTCCCTTTGCTGGACAAAGTCTCTAACATGTGTCAGGAGTTTGGGAATCAAATTTGGACACTATCACCGGAGTAAGGTACCAACGTAAAGTAATTTTTGTTGATATTTAGTGAAAATACGCTTCTGTTGCACTATGTTATAGAATAAAGACATGCCTTTTTTTTTGTGTTGGCGAGGACAGATAAGCCCAAGCCAAAGCGTTAATGTGTTTAGAAATATGGCCTAGTTTATATAGACAGTGTACTAATTGTGCGTATTTAAGGTAGTTGGAGTGAGGCAGGTCATATTCAGATTGTATAGATTGAAAGGTTTTGATGTAACCATTCGTGTAAAAGTCATCTAGATACGTGATGCCTTTTCTGTTCCAGGAAGCAATCGGAATGTGATTAATAAGAAAGTATAATGTTTGAATAGGGATCTTAACAATTACGCTAGGATCCGTCAGTTTAGTACAGGATACATTTTTTTGCCATGTTTTAATGGAGATAATCATCATAGGAGGCAGATGCGTTGGAATTCTAACACCCAAAACGGCTCCAAATAACCATAGGCTAGTTGGACCATATGTACAGTAACTGGATTCAATAAGTCCCTATTGTGTAGTAGGAGTATCATGAAACCATTCCTTCAATTTTTGTATTTTGTGCGTGTACTCGAGAGAGGAGCCGGACTGGAGGAGTTGGGAGTAGGCAGACCTCCCCAGAGGCAATCTGCCATCTTTCTCCATGCCCCCGGGTGGCAATGGCGGGTGTGAGGGGGTCCTCCCACACAGCCTGCCCTACCTGCTCCGCTTTGAAACCCAACGGGGCAGAGGGACTCCCCTATGAGGGAGTGAGAGGATCTAGCCCGCTCAGCCAGCCCTGTTAGTCCTTCGCCTCTCTTTTTTAGAGACCGCGTGGCCAAAGTGCGTGCATGTTAACCCAATTTCGACTGCATGTAAGTGTGGTGTTTTTTTGTGGGAGGGGGGTGGGCGTACTAAGCGCAGGCTTACCTCGCATAACACACCCACCGGGAGCCGGGCTGAGACCACCAAACGCAATTCACCTGCACCTGAGACCGGGATCCGGACCCTTAGCTGCAGAGGTGAACGGCTTGTCAGCGCATTGCCAATCGCGTTGAGCCACCGCAGCTCCTAACCATTCCTTCAATTGAGTCAAAATGGAGGAATGATAATAATCTTGGAAATCCACGTATCCCACCCCTCCACACATTCTATGTTTAATTAATTTGACATGAGCACATCTGGATTTCCTCCCATTCCAGACAAATCTGGATAAAAGTGTTTGCAATGTTTTAAAAAAAAATAATGAGAAAAGGAATAGGCAAATTCAGGAAAAAATATAATACTTGTGGAAGATGTATCATTTTGAAGGCAGATAATCTGCCACACCAAGAAAATTCACATTTGCTCAATTTTTGAAGGTTGGTTTGTAATTTACTTCTAAGGGCAAGGTAATTGCATTCATATAGTGCTTTAGTAGTCCTTGTGAGGTGGATGCGCAAATATGGAATATCAGTGTCCTCCCAAACGTAAGGGAATTAGTGTTGTAGTAAATTTTTATTCACAGCATCAATTCCAATGTCCAAGATGGATGATTTTAAAGCATTTGCTTTGTAAAATGAGACTTCACCAGACCAGGACAAGACTTTTTGGATTTCTAGTAAAGAAGAAAAAGGATTGGTCAACATTAAAATTACATCGTCTGCAAATAAGCTAATTTTTTGGATCTGGTTTCCTATATTAATTCCTGATATTTTGGTATTGGTCCTGATATGTTCAGCCAAGGGTTCAATCATCATATTAAAAATCAGGGGAGATAACGGGCAGCCCTGTCAGGTTCCGTTGGAAATGGGGAAAGGTTTAGATAAAAGGCCGGAAGTAAAGACTCTGGCTGTGGTAGTGGTATAAAGGGCTAGTATTGCGTCTAGAATAGGTCCCATAAAACCAAATTTTTGGAGTGTTAGAGTCGGGTAGTCCCAATTGACCCTGTTGAACGCCTTCTCTGCATCTAATGAAAGAAGCAGAGAAGGCATCCCCATCAGTACCACATTATGTATCACATTTATCAGTCTTCTAGTAGCGTCGGAAGTTTGACGACATTTCGTAAAACTTGTTTGTCAGTGTGAATCAGATTTGGGAGAATTTGAACTAATCTATTGGCAATCAGTTTGGCGTATATTTTTAAGTCAACGTTAAGTAAGGACATTGGTCTAAAATTGGGGGGGGGGGGAGTGGGTTCTGTACCAGGTTTGGGCAGAGTGATTATAATGGCCGATAGCATTTTGTTTGGAAAAGTGGAGAAGTTGACTGAGTAGTTGTATAATGTTGTCAAGTGTGGGGCTAGTAAGTCCTTAAACAATTTAAAATATTCTCCAGTGTACCCCTTCCGGGCCAGGAGATTTAGATGAAGGTAGGCCATCGTTTTTTTTTTTCAGAATCTCAGCTTCTGTAAAAGGGGTATTCAAACGCTCAAGATGGTCAGCTGATAATTTAGGTAATTTAAAATGATCGAGGAAAGATTTCTTCGCATGTCGGCTGGTGAGTGTTGGTGTCGAGTTTGAGGTTGCATAAGTCATTATAATATGTACTAAAGGCGTCCGCAATGGATTGGGGATTGATGAGTTTTTCACCAGAAGTCAGGTGGTAAAGATAGGCAATTCTGGTCTTAAAGGGGAGGTTCCCCTAAAAAGAAACTTTTAACATTGCATGTCTCTTCTTAATAACATGTAGAATCGGCTGGTAGTTTAAAAAAAAAACGTCCGTACATACCATTTTCGGCATGTAGTCTCACCGTCGCTTCCGGGTCTGGCGGTCGGGGTAGGGCGTGCCTACTTGATTGACAGGCATCCGATCGACGCATACAGCGCGTCACGAGATGCCGAAAGAAGCCGAACGTTGGTGCGCATGCGCCGTATAGAGCCGCACCAACGTTCGGCTTCTTTCGGCATCTCGTGACACGCTGTATGCGTCGATCGGATGCCTGTCCCCAAACATCATACCCGGAAGCGGCGGTGAGACTACATACCGAAAATCGTATGTACGGACGTTTTTTTTTTAAACTACCAGCCGATTCTACATGTTATTAAGAAGAGACATGCAATGTTAAAAGTTTCTTTTTAGGGGAACCTCCCCTTTAAGTCTAAGACCTCTGATGCGGTTAGCCATAGTCTTACCCGTCTTATTGTTGGCATTATAAGAGGTAGCTTTTAGTTTTCTTAGGCCGCGTACACACGAGTATAATTTTTTGTACACACGATCAAACCAAAATCCCAGCGGACAGACATCGCGGTGACGTGGCGGTGCCGTTGACGCCGCCGCGTAACCGAACCAGGAAGTAAAATACTTCCACGCATGCAGGGGATTTCTGTCCGCTGGTTAGGCGTACTAACCAGCAGACATGTAGGACAGACGGGTTTTCAGCAGACAAGTTTTAAAGCATGCTTTAAAACTTTTGTCTGCTGGAAACCTGTCTGCTAGCCCATACACGCGATCGAATCTGTCCGCTGAAACTGGTCTGCTGACCAGTTTCAGCAGATATATTCGGTCGTGTGTACGCGGCCTTAGGGTAAGTTCATACGATTCAAGGAGTAGGGACCGTAATTCATGTCTCAGCCTAAATAGTTGGGATTAAAGGTAAGGTGATGGAGCATTTTTATTTTTTAAATCTATACCTGCTAATTTGGCGGTCAGTTCATCTAGTTTTTGAGTTCTTAACTTTTTTGCACGTGATCCAAGTTGAATGAAATAACCTTGCATAAAAGATTTGTGAGCATTCCACAATACCGCCGGGTCAGACACTGATCCAATATTGTCAGAGAAAAAATCAGCCAATTTTTGTTTAAGAAATATTGTATTAAGTGGATTTTGTAATAAATAATTATTAACACACCATAGGTATGATTTTTGCTTAGAATTTTTATTAGCTATTTTAACACTAACGGGTGCGTGGTCCGACCAGGTGACAGTGTGGATGCGAGATTCTATTACATTTTGCAGTAACCATTTATCAGATATGAATAAGTCAATTCTGGAATAAGTGTTGTGACGAGAAGAGAGAAACGTATAGTCTCTCTCTGTTGCGTGACAACACCGCCATATATCAAAAAGATAATTTTCTTTAAAAAAAGAGGTTAGAGGAGATGAGATCCTTTTAGGGCTGGAAGATATATCAATAGCAACATCTGGAACTAAATTAAAATCCCCACATATCATCAGATGACCTTTCTGTAATTCTCACATTTTTTTAAGCACAGATTTATGAAACTTAATTTCTCCGTGGTTTGGGGCATACAAGTTGGCAATAGTGTACAAAACATTGTCCAATTTACAAACTAAAATAACAAACCTGCCATCAGGATCAGTAGTATAGGATAATAACTGAAAAGATAAAGTGTCACGGATGGCAATCAATACTCCTCGTTGTTTCTTAGAAAAGTCAGCTTTGAAGATATGAGGGAAGGACTTGTGATGGCCTTGGGGAGTCGCCCCTTGAGCAAAGTGCGTTTCTTGTATGCAGAGTATATCACAGTTATGGGAGATAGCAGTTTTCCATAGTGGATTTTACTTGGACGGGTGGTTTAATCCTTTTACATTTAGGGCCCTTTCACACTAGCGGACGAACGGTCCACTCATTACAAGTCCGTTTACGGACTTGTAATGTGTCCCTATGGGAGCGGATCCGTTAGCGGATGATGCATCCGCTAACGTCCGCTCGATCCGCATCCGTTTTTGCGGACGGAAGAATGTCCTATTTTTCTTCCGTCCGGCCAAACGGATCGGATGCAAACGGACAGACGGTCCGTTTCCATCCGACTCCCCATAGGGGAAAGCGGAGGAGAGACGGGGCGGTCCCTGCACAGTGTGCGGGGACCGCCCCGTCCGCCGACAGCTGAGCGGAGACCCCCCCGCTGAGCTGACGGGCACACGGAGCGGACCGAAAAACGGTCCGCTCCGTGTGAAAGGACCCTTAGGGTAAGAAAATGAATGGATATTGTTAAGACGTGTAGGATTGGTTAGCACTTTTCGGTAAACTCTAGAGTCTAGGAGTATCGTGCAGAAAATATTTACCTAATACATTTCACCCTTGCATAAACAAAAAGAATAAGAAAACAATAAAACAAAAAGAAAAGATAATAAAATAAAACAAAAAAACAAAAAACAAAGATAAAATATGTAGCAAAAAGTAGTTAAACCAAAACAGAGTCAAGAATGTAGGATGTCAAAGCAAATTACACTTTCTAAGAAAAATATATCCCACAATTGTGGGATAATAAGCAATGCTATAGTAAATGTAGTAAATATAACAAGTGTCGGGTGCAACCAGCAAACCAACAGTGAAGGTGGGTATTGTTCAAACAGCAAAAGGATGTAAGACAGGTATCCAGGGAATATTGTTGCAATGGAAAATAGTAGCGACAAAGATAGTTTTCCATTGTATCACTTTGCTGTAGGGATACGATACTCTGTGTGATTTCCTTTCCCCAAGTTCACACCCTCCATAGCTTTTCTCTCCTCATTAGAAAGTTCAGGAATTATGCCCCATGAGTGTAGTAGCCGAAGTCCATCAAGAGGTTTGGAGATAGTGGTGGTCTTCCCGTTGTGTGTTATCAATAGTGTGGCAGGATGTCTCCATTTATATGGAATTTTATGGTTGTTTAAGACTTTCGTAGTAGTTTTCAGTTCTCTTCTCATATCAAGAGTGTACCGTGATAAATCAGCATACATATGAATCTCTTTGTAAGGTGCAGGAAGCTACGGCTGGGATCTAGCTTTAGCTAGCAATTTCTCCTTAGTAGGAAAAAAGTAGATCTTCATGAGAACATCACGCGGGATGGATGCTTCTAGGTGTTTAGGTTTAGGGATGCGGTGGATACGGTCAATCATTCTTTCAATAGGGGATGTCCGGTAGTAAGGTCGCTATCATATCACCCGCATATTTTTGCAGAGCCTCCTGAGTGATAAATTCGGGGACCCCCCTTAATTTAAGGTTATCTCTCCTCGATCGATCTTCCAGATCTGCGATTTTTGCATGCATCCAATCTGCGTCTTCCATCTGGTCTTTATACGCATCAACCAAGTCATTAACAGTATTAGATTGCACTTAAATTTTATTTTCAATATGATGAATTCTCTCTCCTAAGCCTTTAATTTCAACAGAAAAGTTGTTAAACATAGTGGAAATATTCACCCCATTGAAGAGATAGGAGCATATTCTTCATGGTTGTATCAAGGACTGGTTGGCCTGAGGTAGGGTAGCTGGCTATAGATGACGCCATTTTAAGGCCTACTTGATCCTGGCATAGTGACGCCATAGAATTGACTGAGGATTGCTCAGTATGGCCGTACCTCATTTGAGTTTTAGCTAGGCTGTGGGAGGATGGACTGTGTGGAGGAGAGATCTCTGCATTAAATACATGAGGTTCAGAATCCCAATGGTCCGGATTTTCATCAGGGAAATCAGTATAAGAAGAGGATGGTTTTACCTCAGATCCGCGGGCGCCATTTTGTGGTTGATCCTCCGCTGTGGCTGACATATCAGACTTGTCATTTCGTTTTTTAGAGTGATTTTCCTTATTTTTCTTGCGTGACTGCATCAAGTTTAGTCCCCTCGTTCAGTGTATCTGATGTAGGCGTCTGGATGATCGATTAACCGATTGTTTTGCCGATATTTCCCCGGATGTCAGTCAGAGCTGTCAGCTCAGGTGTCTATCACGATCGTGCGCAAGCAGCGCCCCTAGCGCCCCATTTTTAATGTTAGTGGGAGAAATGGTGCCCCATTGTTGATGTCAGTTGGTAGAATAGTGTCTCTTATCAGTGGGAGAAATAGTGTCCCAAGGGCCGGATAAAGGCAAGCAAGTGGATTCTATTTATCATCATTAGTCATTTAGGTCAACATTGGATCATTCAGAGATCCTCACTGAACTTCTGGAGAGAGTTTGCTGCACTGAAAGTAAAGGAGCTGAATAATTTTGCATGCCCAATTTTTTAGTTTTTTATTTGTTAAAAAAGTTTGAAATATCCAATAAATTTCGTTTAACTTCATGATTGTGTCCCACTTGTTGTTGATTCTTCACAAAAAATTACAGTTTTATATCTTAATGTTTGAAGCCTGAAATGTGGCAAAAGGTTGCAAAGTTCAAGGGGGCCGAATACTTTCGCAAGGCACTGTATATTCGTATCTGATACAGCTCAGGCTGATGTGTCCAGTATAGCTGCTCTGTTTGGACAACAGCTGTATTTAGCATTAACAGTACCTATTTATAAACGCTAGATGGTGATAGATTGGCTGGATTGACCCTCTAGCCCAGTGTTTTTCAACTCCAGTCCTCAAGGCACACCAACAGGTCATGTTTTCAGGCTTTCTATTATTTTGCACAGGTGATTTGATCAGTTTCACTGCCTTAGTAATCACCACAGACATTTCATCTGAGGGAAATCCTGAAAACTTGACCTGTTGGTGTGCCTTGAGGACTGGAGTTGAAAAACACTGCTCTAGCCATCGTACTATATTAATGCGAACAAAGCGGGTTGTGCCATATCTATATGAATTTGATTTATTAGTTTAAGAATTACTTGTTGCTTTTATTATTTTAAAATGAAGGGAGCCTTCTTTGTGTGGTCACGGATAGGTTCGATCCACCGTCGGCTGGCGGACTACGAGAAAATGGCGGAGTTTGAACTTCCGGTCTGCATAGGCAAATAGGAATCGCGGTATTGTCCAATTATACACCTCAGATGAAGACACGTGTGTTGTGGTGTCGTAACGCGTAGGGTAAAGGGAAAGATGTACACTGGGAGTGCCGTGACACCAGCGCTGCGTGTCGCTGCTGTATACGCTCGTTTTTATTCTACTTGCTGTAAGTGCAATTTTATCTATTAAACCAGTTTTATCGGTGGTAATACACTATTGGTCCTTCTTTCTCTCTGTATGTCCTGCTTCTGAGACTTAGGTCATCTAGATCCACCTATGGTGGACACCAGGAGCTACCAGGGAGACATACGGCAGAGGATCCAATATTAAGGCCTTTTTTTGCTGCTTGGAGGTGAGGGTTCTGGGAGACCAGACCGTGTGTGTGGTGAAGTGCACATCTCTCACAGGATTAGTGGGCATCTATGAACACATCTTTCAGTATCATGGACTTTTTTTGCACTTATTAATTATTTGGCACTATTTACCTTATTTATCACTTGCACTACTCCTATGTTGTTAATTCATATACTTTATTATTGTTATCCAACAGTTGTTTGGTCTTATACACTTTGCGCAATCACTCCTCTTTTTTAATTTGTTTTTCTTTAGGTGCTGTGTATGCACTTTTGTGTTTGCTGCATTGTTTTTACTGTTGATTTAGGGCGACCTTGCTACATGATAGCGCAGAAGCCCTTTCTTTTTTACTAACCTCCTTGAGCAGGAACACTCCAAAGCACTATAAGGAAATAAAGGAGGGCGCAAACGCCTAGTGCATTACCTCCAACACCATACATTTTATTAAAAAGCCAAAAATATACTTACAAACATGAGGAAATAACCAACATATACTACCACAACTCCAACATAAGCTCTGAGGAAGGGGGCTTGTCTCCCGAAACGTATTAGATTTCCAATTACAGTGATCTAGTATCCACCATGTTGGAGTTTTTCTTGTATATGCTTGTGTTTTTGGCTTTTTAATAAATTTGTAATTTGTATGGTGTTGGATGTAATGCACGAGGCATTTGCACCCTCCTTTATTTCCTTATACTGGCCATTATCTGACTTGCAGATTGTATACTAGCAGGGGCGGACTGACCATTGGGACTTTCGGGCACTGCCCGAGGGCCCCATGCCACTAGGGGGCCCCATCAGGGTTGCCAGGCTCAATAAACCCAGGGACAGTATGTAAAAATCTGTGTTTTTTTTACATCTGTCCCTGGTATGTCTTAAACCGACATGCTTTTGATGCGAAAATCCTGAGATTTTAGCTGCCCTGCCTCTGCACTGCCTCCTGGCGTGGTGGCCATCTGTAAGACCAGGGGCCCCATAATCTTATATTGCCCGGGGGGCCCCATGGGTTGTCAGTCCACTCCTGTATACTAGCTATAGGACAGTGAAGCTGAACAGCTTCACTCTTGGTGGTACTACTGTCCTGTAACTTATGTGTACAACCCAGGAGTTAGAGAATTGCAGCTTCCATCTAAGGCCCCTTTCACACTTGTGCGACTTTTCCTGCGACTTTGGACATCAGAGTCTCACACCATGATTCCCAATGATAACCATTCATATCTGTGCGACTTCAAGTTGCACCAACTTCAAAGTAGTCCCTGTACTACTTTGGTCCATAGACCTCAAGTTTACACAGACATTCCCTAAAATTGCATCAAAATTTTGACCACAAAATTGCGTCAAAATCGCAGCAGTGTAAAAAGGGACCTAAGGCTTTTCTTATAGGTATTTTGCTTGATCACGGTTACCCTTTTAATAGTTGGAAGTCTTTCTATACATGCTTAGCAGAATTATGGGCATTCCTACACTTGCTGTCGACCAACATAGCATTTCCACTTCCAATCCCTGGCTTGTGATGTTCCACCCTCCATACGGTGGCCATGTGTCTCCTGTACATACGGTAGTTGAGAGCATTCAACACCACCACAATGTTTTACTGCTTTCCCTAGGACAGTGATGGCGAACCATGGCACCCCAGATGTTTTGGAACTATATTTCCCATAATGCTCAACTACACTGCAGAGTTCATGAGCATCATGGGAAATGTAGTTCTAAAACATCTGGGGTGCCAAGGTTCACCATCACTGCCCTAGGATGAGTAGTAACTTGAAGGGTCCTGAATGAGAAAACCGAATCATGTCGCCCATAAGCTTGTCATACACTCTCCATTTTGTGTTGATTTCTACTCAATTTGATCAGATTTGTTATTCTTTTAAATAAGTGAGCCACATCTGTATTTTTTTTATCATACCCAAATTATGATCACATGTTAATAAATAGTTTTTTTTTTCTGTACTGATTTGACACCTTTGAAAAGTATTATTTTTCAATTAAACCTTGAGAGAATCAACTAAAGTGTTTGAAAAATGCACTATTTTTCAATGTAGCGCCCCTGTACTTCCAAGTACGGACGCTGTTAAATTTAGATAGGGATGAGAGAATTACTCAGCTCTCATCTATGTGATTTGTGTTAGTTTACTGCTGTGCTGTGGTTTCATTCTGTGTTCTAAAGATACCTTTCCATCTTGGGACGACAGGTGGCAGCAGTGGAGACCAGTGGGAGCGCCTTCTTGCCAGCAGCCAATCAGAGGAGTTTTTCCCTCGCGGGGCATGCTGGGGGAGGGTACTTCTTCAGGGTGCCATCTTGGCGTCGGGAGAGTTCGAGGTGGGATCCGGGTGTGGCACCCACCTTTAGGGTGTGCGCACATCACGGGCCCCCGGCGATATGGCCTACCAGGCCAGGGCGCACGTGCTACGTGGAGTTCCTGACTCTGGGCCCTCATGGCCCGGAGCAACTAAAGCTGCAGAGGGGCCCCAGTGACTTACTATGAGAGGATGCCAAGTGAGTTGTGCTGTTCGGTGGGGAGTCAGTCTGAGTAGAGCCCAGAGGCAGGCGATCCAATAGGGCCTAGACAAGCCATCGGGGATCAAGGTGATCTGACATTGGGAGTTTGTTTTATGGCAACCTGTCAGTCGATCACCTAAAATCAAGGACTAGCTGAAGACAATTCAGGCAATTCATTTACTGAGGAGGAATTGCTCCATCAAGTTGCATTCCAGAGCAAGGCCCTGTGGCAGAGGTACCACTCCTATTTCCATTGAGCCAAGTCTGTGGCAGAGGCTTGTCTTCCTTCTCAGAGTTCCGAGTGATTCCCCGGCTGCCTGTACATAGTTAAGGCCTGAATCTGCAACTTCTTCTTTCACAATCTTTCCTCTATTCACCTGAAGTTACCTGTTGCCGTGTTGGGCACAAGAATAAAAGCACAGAAAACGACACCTTGCTGTTTGGACATTTCATCATTACTCACACCATTACTCACCATTACTCCCATCATACCCTAGACATGCTACAAAGGTGACACGCCAATCCCAAATCTAACCAGCGGCTCCTGAGAGGGCAGCGCTACATCAATATTTCATAGATATGAACAAAATAATGAATGATTGGACTGAAGGAGCATGGGTGCTGTTGAGATATGCAATTAGAGGACCTCCAGCTGTTGCAGAACTACAAGTCCCACGAGGCATAGCAAGACTCTGACAGCCACAAGCATGACACCCAGAGGCAGGATGGAAATTTTAGTTTGCAACAGCTGGAGGTCCGCTAATTGCATATCTGTGATGTCACCTGAGACAGAAATCTTAGCGTGCCTCAATATGCTGCATGTTATAGTCTGCAGGGAATGTGCAGAATATGAGAGCCCCACCGTGGTCTATATCAACCCATGTCTCAGCCACAAACATCCCATCCAGCCACAGAAGCAGGAATGGTGGGAAGGGAGCAGAACAGCCCATGTAGACTCTACTGAGAAATATGAGGCAAGACAAAAACCTCTTCAACTCCAAAAATTATAAATGGATGGCCCTGTCTGCACCACAAGTAACATAACTCATTTATACAGGCAAGCAGGACAGATTAACTGCTGAACAAAAACCTAAATTCCTACACCAAGGACAAATGAAACCATGGCAGCTTATTAAATGGGCCTTCCAATGAAATGCATACTATAACAGATTTGGGTAAATTTTATATTTTTAAAGCTAATATATTTTAAAACTGCTGTTTATATATGAACCTAAAGCTCCACCTGCTGGCTGGCTGTGAAAATGTAAATACAGTGCGGAAAATAAGTATTTGAACACCCTGCTATTTTGCAAGTTCTCCCACTTGGAAATCATGGAGGGGTCTGAAATTGTCATCGTAGGTGCATGTCCACTGTGAGAGACATAATCCCAAAAAAAAAATTCCAGAAATCACAATTTATGATTTTTTAACTATCATTAGCAATCATTAGAAAATGGAAGAAGCTAAACATGACTGTCAATCTCCCTTGGACTGGGGCTCCATGCAAAATCTCACCTCGTGGGGTCTCAATGATCCTAAGAAAGGTGAGAAATCAGCCCAGGACTACACGGGAGGAGCTGGTCAATGACCTGAAAAGAGCTGGGACCACCGTTTCCAAGGTTACTGTTGGTAATACACTAAGACGTCATGGTTTAAAATCATGCATGGCACGGAAGGTTCCCCTGCTTAAACCAGCACATGTCAAGGCCCGTCTTAAGTTTGCCAATGACCATTTGGATGATCCAGAGGAGTCATGGGAGAAAGTCATGTGGTCAGATGAGACCAAAGTAGAACTTTTTGGTCATAATTCCACTAACCGTGTTTGGAGGAAGAAGAATGATGAGTACCATCCCAAGAACACCATCCCTACTGTGAAGCATGGGGGTGGTTGCATCATGTATTGGGGGTGTTTTTCTGCACATGGGACAGGGCGACTGCACTGTATTAAGGAGAGGATGACCGGGGCCATGTATTGCGAGATTTTGGGCAACAACCTCCTTCCCTCAGTTAGAGCTTTGAAGATGGGTCGAGGCTGGGTCTTCCAACATGACAATGACACAGCCAGGATAAACAAGGAGTGGCTCTGTAAGAAGCATATCAAGGTTCTGGCGTGGCCTAGCCAGTCTCCAGACCTAAACCCAATAGAGAATCTTTGGAGGGAGCTCAAACTCTGTTTCTCAGCGACAGCCCAGAAACCTGACTGATCTAGAGAAGATCTGTGTGGAGGAGTGGGCCAAAATCCCTTCTCCAGTGTGTGCAAACCTGGGTGAAAAACTACAAGAAACGTTTGACCTCTGTAATTGCAAACAAAGGCTACTGTACCAAATATTAACATTGATTTTCTCAGGTGTTCAAATACTTATTTGCAGCTGTATCATACAAATAAATAGTTAAAAAAATCATACATTGTGATTTCTGGATTTTTTTTTCTTTGATTATGTCTCTCACAGTGGACATGCACCTACGATAACAATTTCAGACCCCTCCATGATTTCCAAGTGGGAGAACTTGCAAAATAGCAGGGTGTTCAAATACTTATTTTCCACACTGTATATGTAGGCAGTATTTTACATTTAGCTGCCTAATAAAAAATAAAAAAAAGAAGACACAATGAGGTTGATTTACTAAAACTGGGGTGTAAAATATGGTTCAGCTGTGCATGGTGGCTAATCAGCTTCTAACTTCAGCTTGTTCAATTAAATTGTTACTAAACCCAGGACCCTGCATTCACTATATCTGGTCTCCCACTGTACACAGAACATGGAAATGCAATTATTTTAGTAAATATAAACTGCTAAATACATTTTTCCATCAGCAGTATATAGCAGTCTTGTGACTCTTACCAGTGTCCTGCCAAGCACTAGTTAAAGCTTGTAGGAGTTTTTATACTGCACTGAGCTGTCAGGATCCAGGACTCTTGACCCTCTGTTTGGACAGTGCTGATTGGCCCTGTGCTGATCACATACACTCTTCCAAGAAGAAAAAAAACCTCTAGCAATACACACCGAACTAAGCGTGTGCAGTCTGACTCAATAGGCTCTGTGTTATCAGGAAATTATCAGGAGACAGTGGAAGAAAAGGAGGATCTGTGCATACAGGATCAAACAGCCTTTTTATACAATGTGGAGAATTAAACCCTTAGGTTCCACAGTGAGTATAACAAGCATGCTTGACTGCATATACAGACTGTTTTAATGTTGTGGGTTTAGTAACTTAGTTACATGGTTAGTCAGATTGACAAAAATACACAATTCCACTCAGTTCAACCAAAAAAAATCTCATATACACAATCCTTCACCACAGTTAATACAGAGGAAGGCAAAAAAAAACAGCAAAGCATTAAACCAATTTGCTACAGCAGGGTAAGAAAATATTCCTTCCTGATCCCCCCAAGAAGCAATCAGATTTTACCTGGATCAACTTTACCTTTAAATGTTAGTACTCAGTTATATTATGTACATTTAGGAAATAATCCAGTCCTTTTTTAAAAGCAATCTACTGAGCTGGCCAGAACCACCTCTGGAGGGAGTCTATTGCATATTTTCACAGCCCTTACTGTGAAGAAACCTTTCCGTATTTGGAGATGATTTTTTTGTTTCCTCTAAAGTTAATAACTCAACACCAAATTCACTATATGGACCACTTATGTATTTATACATATGGATCATATCCCCCTCAATCTTCTCTTCTCAAGAGAGAAAAAATTCAGTTCCTCTAATCTTTCCTCATAACTGATTTCCTCCATGCCTCTTATCAGTTTTGTTGCCCTTCTCTGCACTTTCTCCAGTTACCTGATATCCTTTTTTGAACTGGTGCCCAAAACTTACCTGCATATTCCAGATGAGGTCTTACTAATGATTTGTACAGGGGCAAAATTATATCTCTCTCTGGAGTCCATACCTCTCCTAACACAAGAAAGGACTTTGCTCGCTTTGGAAACCGCAGCTTGGCATTGTATACTATTATTGAGCTTATGATCTACCAAAGCCCCCAGATCTTTCTCCATCATTGATTCCCCCAGTTGTATTTCCCTAGTATGTATGATGCATGCATATTCTTAGCCCCCAGGTGCATAACTTTACATTTATCAACATTAAGCCCTGGTTAACACTGACTGCGGGAATGAAATTGTGCGAGTTTAGCTGAACTCGCACGATTTCATTCCTGCATGTCAGTCCCGATTTCAGGGGCGATTTCAGAGACATCTGTGCGGGTTTCTGTACAGATGTCAATGGAAATCGCACCCTGAAATCGACAAAAGTAGTACAGAAACTACTTTTGGGATTCGGGCACTGCCATTACCAGCAATTGCCGCCGATTTGGCATGCGATTTGACATGTCAAATTGCATGCCAAATCGCATTAATGTGAACCAGGGCTTAACCTCATTTGCCAGACAGTTGCCCAATTAAACAGAGCATTGAGGTCGGCTTGAAAGTTGCAGACATCCTGTAAGGACGTTATTGCATAGCTTGGTTTCATCTGCAAACACTGAAATTTTACTTTTAATCCCAATTGATAAAAATATGAAAATGTAAAGGGAATTTTTTTTCCCCCTAAATAGCTTCCTTTACCTTAGTGCAGTCCTCCTTAACTTACCTCATCCTTCGATTTTGCTTTTAAATGTCCTTATTTCTTCTGAGAAATCCTCACTTCCTGTTCTTCTGTCTGGGGGCGAGCAGGAGTGTCAGGACACCCACTAACACACAGCTCCTTTCTCTATCTGCAAAGTAGAGAGCGTCCTGACCCTCCTGCTCGCCCCCTCCCCCCTCAAGAGGCTTTCTCCACACCAGGGAGAAAGCCTTGCATTACTCTGTGGAGTTACAGACAGAAGAACAGGTAGTGAGGATTTCTCAGAGGAAATAAGGACATTTAAAAGCAAAATGGAAGGATGGGGTAAGTGAAGGAGGACTGCACTAAGGTAAAGGAAACTATTTAGGATTTTCTTTTTACCTTTACAACCCCTTTAAGTGTTGACAAAAAAAACCTGGAAGCTGATTGATTTCCATGCAGAGCTGCACCAGATTTAGCATCTCCAGTATTAATAAATTAACCCCTATATGTCCAAAAGTTTGTGTGGACATATCCATCACAACTAGCTATATGACCAAAAGAATGTTGGCAACCCACCAAATGACTGAGATTAGGTTTTTCCAGTGACGAGTACTGTTAATGCTACAGAATACATTACTAGTACATTTTAGACAACTGTGCATTGCAAACCCTAATAAAACAGCTTAGAAAGGCCATTTTCTGTTCCAGCATGACTGTGCCCCATTGCACAAAGACAGAGCTGAACACCTTTTTAATGAATTTGAATGCTAATTGTGAGCCAGGTCTTCTCCAATATTTTTATCTAACCTTACAAATACATTTTTGGGTGAATGTGCACAAATTCCCACCAACACACTCCAAAAACATCTGAAAGGCTCTCCCAGAAGGGTGGAAGCTGTTATAGCCACAAAGGGGCAGCCAACTCACATATTATTGCCCCTGGTTTTGAAATAGATATGTTGGATGGCCAAGTGTCTACAAACTTTTGGCCACAGTGTATTGTACAGACATACCCCAATTTTAAGTATACAATGGCGTTTAATTACTAGAAACCAATGAGCTTATAACCCCAGCTTGTTCAATTAAGCTTTGGTAATAAAATCTGGAAGCTCGTTGGTTTCTATGCAGAAGTGAGCCCGATTTTGCCCTCTCCAGCTTTAGTAAATAAACCCCATTGTGTACTTAAAGAGTATGTAAAGATTTTTTTTTTTTTAAATAAAATATAAAATAAATAATGTTATACTTACCTTCACTGTGCAGCTCATTTTGCACAGAGTGGCCCCGATCCTGGTCTTCTGGGGTCCCTCGGCGGCTGTCTCGGCTCCCCCCTGCAAGATCTCATCACCTTAATGCGAGCTTGCATGGTGATGAGTTCTTGCGGGCACGCTCCTGTGATACAGCCGTCGGCCATAGCCGATCACTGTATCACTCAGCCCCGCCCCTCGGCGCGCTGCGTCATTGGATGTGATTGACAGAAGCGCTAACCAATGGCTGCGCTGCTTTCAATCAACCAAAGAAAGAGCTAAGAAGCCTGACCGAGAAGCAAACACGTTCACGGCGAGTCAGGTAAGTAAAGGAGGGGTCGGGGGGGCGCTAACCTGCAGATGTTTTTTCACCTTAATGCATAGAATGCATTAAGGTGAAAAAACGTTTACCTTTACAACCCCTTTAAAAGTGGGGCATGCCTGTCTATCCAAAACTGCCTTACATTCCCTTAAACCCAAAATGTACCCACTCTACCATTAATAAGTAAACTATACTGGTCCCCTTCTTCTGCTTGTGTTGTTTTTATCCATGCTTGGTCAGCACCTTCAGGTATTTATATAGCACTGGCAATTTACACAGTGTATTACATAATTTTCCATTCACATCAGTCCTTGACCTCAAGGATCTTACAATCTAAAGTGCTTTATCTCACATACATACTGTACATAAACACACGCATTAACACCAATGAGCCAGTCTTTGCCATGTGTGAAGAAGCCAGAGTACCTGGGGCAAGCCCAACGAGCACATACAAACTTCATGCACTTAGGGGGTTATTTACAAAAGCAAATCCACTTTGCACTACAAGTGCAAACTACAAGTGCAAAGTGCACTTGAAATTGCACTGAACGTGCACCTGGAAGTGCAGTCGCTGTAGATCTGAGGTGGACATGCAAGGAAAATAAAAAAAAAACAGCATTTTAGCTGGCAAATGATTGGATGATAAAATCAGCGGAGCTTCCCCTCATTTCAGATCTACAGCGACTGCACTTCCAAGTGCCCTTTAGTGTAATTTCAAGTGCACTTTGCACTTGTAGTGAAAAGTGGATTTGCCTTTCATAAATAACCCCCATAGTGTCCTGGTTGGGATTTGAACTGAGGAACACAGTGCTGCAAGGCAGTAGTGATAACCACTGTGATGCTCAATGATGGCTACAGAACACAAATTACATTTTGACAGTTCATCATTGGAGCATGAAACAGAGAATCTGTTTGCCTGTTGTGAACAAAGACACCTGTTCTACCTTCAGAAACCAGCTACCTTGGGCTATTTTTGGCTTACCAAAGTGGGGCTCAATGGGAGAGCCTTTAATTTTCACTCCCTTAGGTCCTGTCTCAATAAGAAAGTGACGAACCAGCTGTTCCAAGGGATCTGAGAAAAGAAGGAGGAGAGTTAAATGAACTGAGCCCAAATGATATCAATAAGGATTATATTACTTTGAGGCAAATCACCTTTGCATGGTTGAGTTGGCACATTGGGAGGAGGGCTGAACACCTTCAGGGCCAATCCATACGCTCCACGGAAAGAGTTACTATCTCGAATCAGGAAGGACCCTGGCTCTGCACCTCTTAGAAGTGCTATGGCTAAAAAAGAGAGAAAAAGTGATAGAAGATGTAAATGTAAAAGGCACAATTAATAAAAGCTATAATGAACATTTCATTTGCCAAAACGGTTGTTATATTCAGCCGTGTGTGTTATATTCTGTTTACAATTGTTAATGCGTTAATGCTATAGGTTGAAAGTACAAGGCTAAATGAAGAAGCTAATCTAAAAGAATATTACGTACTGAACCCTGTACTGGTTTGTCAATGTTAAAAACAGTTATTATCACAGCAGTCATAAAGTTAGATCCAAAACTTTTCAAACTCAACTATTACTTTGCAGGGTAGGTTAAAATCTAAGTGGTGTCAGAACAGATACTCTCAGTAAGGGGTAGCTGCAAAATAATATCTCTATTAATGTTATTACAGTGAAGCCACTAAGACACAAAACTTGTATAAAACGCTAATAAATAACTTATTTTATTCACTCTCTTTAGATCTGTAAAGTGGAATTGTAAAGCCCTGTACACCCGGCCGGGAATTCCGGCAGGAAAAAAAACTTTGGTTTTCCCCGACGAGATTCCTGGCAAGCTTGCCTTGCAAAGCCATGTATACAGATAGCCACTTAAAAGAACCACCGTACTTTTGAATGGCAAGAACGCAGTGACGTCATCAACTACGATGGGCCGGCGTCTCGTCACATTCAATTCAGTCGCCGCCATCTTTCTACACCACACACTAACTTTCTATGCTAACACGCATGCGGCGAAGTGTGAGGCCCCGTACACACGAGCAAATACATCTGATCAAATCGGTCGGACAGACCGATTTGAACAGATCTGTCTGCTGGGATGTATTGGTTTGATCGTGTACACACGATCAAACCAAAATCCCCGCCGGCAGACAGCACACTGACGTGGCGGTGAAGTGGCGGTGACGTTGACGCCGCCACGTCACCGCACCAGGAAGTAAAACACTTCCGCGCATGCGTCGAATCCATTTGACGCATGTGCGAGCAGATATGTCTGCTGGTTAGCGTACTAACCAGCAGACATATCGGTCCGACAGGGTTCCCAGCCGACAGATTTCAAAGCATGCTTTGAAATCTGTCGGCTGGCCAAATCCGTCTGTTTGCCCGTACACACGATCGAATCTGTCTGCTGAAACGGTCCGTCAGACGGGTTCCAGCAGACAGATTTGATCGTGTGTACGCGGCCTTATAGATCATGAGTGGTTTCGTTACCCTGCAGGTAAACATACAGACGACCGGTTTTCTCGGCAGGAAAAGCTCTGCTGGGAATCCCGAGGGGAAAATAGAGAGCAGGGTTCCCTATTTTCCCGTCGGGATTCCCGGCCAAATGCTCTCCTGGCAGTTTTCCTGCCGGGAAAACTGATTGTGTATACGAGGCTTTACATTCAATGTATGCTGTGATTGAGAACTGTCGCAGATGCTTGTGTTCTCAACTGAACTATCAAGCCATCAAATGGCTGGTGTCAGAACTGATCACATGTGCAGCACCATGGCTCCTGTAGATCAAACAGAAGCTATGATGACAGTTTAATTAGCTGTAAAGGATAGGAGGGTTTAGTTCCACTTTTTAACGTACCATTAAACATGTTTTGTTATATCTGTTTGACAAGTGCAAAAAATACCCCTTGATCCTGCTAGAAATCCAGTGAGCTTCCTCTGCTCTCTAGCTCTGCTAACTCTTATCAGTTATCATTGTTCCCAAGTATCTCTATGGACTTCAGAACAGCTTCCCATGCTAAGCAAATGAAAATAGTGGAAGGGGTTCCATAATACTAACAAACTTCCAGTCCTAGGATGACAACATTGCCCTGCCATAGATACAGTATGATGAGTCACCCTTGGACAGAAAATGTGTTACTGGCAGGATCACCAGATAAAACTAAAGAGAAAAAAATCTGAAAAAGGAGAGGAATGCAGCCAGCACATCTAAGAACTGGTATACTGCATAATATTACATTATTGTTTTTGGTTTTCAATTACACATTAGTAACAAGGTGTAAGATCGATGTTGATACATATTTGCAACATCTTATTGTAATACATCTGTCTGCACCACAATGCACACCACAAGAAGTATAAGGTTTCATTACCTTGCTCCCTGGATATACTTGGCTTGTACCAAAATTTTGAGGAATCCTGCACAAAGTTGAAAGCCAAAGGAACATCCTGCTGTACATCTGAATGTCAATAAGAGGAAAGGAAATGTTTTAGTTCCTCCTAAACATTCAAATACTAGCTGAAATCTGTAGGCATTTGTAATTTTACCTTTACTTGTGGGTGACCTCTCTTCTTGTAGTTGTCTTGGTCTTCCAAGAGTACCAGATTTGTCCCCTGTAACTGGAGTATGGCACTTTTCTGGCAATACCGGTGGCTGGCCATTTGGAGGACAAGGGCTCCCAGAATAATAAGCAGTGCTGATAGGGAATGATGGGGTTGGAGATGGAGACAGGAGCTCTGTCTGGCTTCCCATTGGAGAAAGTGGTGGGCTGGTAGGGACTTCCCCTTTATGGCTGATGTTAGGTGGGGTGTCAGGAAGAGATAATGTAATTCTTTTCTTCAAAGGTATAACAGGGTTTATTGGCACAGCAGATGGAGGGGAAGAGTAAATGTTTTCAGTGGGCACATTGTACTGATTGGATGGAGAAGTAGATGTTTCTGTAGGGAGAGACACATGATTCACCGACACCTGTCCATGGTTGCTTTCCACGGTCCCTGTGGTTGGAGTTACAGGGATCAGAGGGGTGGTCTTTGTTATATGTGATGGGGACTGTGGAGTGGATGAATATGCTTCTGATGCTGAGGTTGAAACAACAACATTTGGGATGCCAGGCCTGTAAAATGGAAAACTCATTAGCTTTGGAGCAAATGTTATTTTTTTTTACATTTTTGGCAATCAACAAAGAAGTATTTTTAAGCATTTTTCAGGCATAAGGAGCCAGGAAAATTGTAATGGTCATACCTTAATAGTTATTATCTAGTAAAGTAAATCACTGATCTGGTGTCTTATTGAAATGCAACAGAAAAAAAGATAACTGTAAGCGCAAAGAGAGTGTAACTGTAACCATATAAGTAGGCAGCAATGCTGTATCCTGGCCTAGGCCAACAAGGCCCAGGCCTATTGCAGCACTTTGCAGGGGGGCAGCACGGACAGTGTCCCCGCCGGCTTGCGCTACACTGTTAGGCAAATTAGTTTAGGGCCCCCATAAATCGGCCGCACTGCTTCCAGTATGTGGGCAGTTGGCATTCTGCAACTGTGGGGGGGGGGGGGGGGCGTCGCTTCTAATTTTTTACCTGTCCCATTGCAGAGATTTCACTTCATGTCCCATACCCAAACAGGAAGTGAGAGGAAATCTATTAAAAAGGAAGGGAATCCATTGCCCCCCCCCCAAGGCCATCAGAATTAGCGTCCCCACTTGGAAATTCCAGGGTGGGTCTTAAACCGCAAGGGGTGTGGCCTTGAAAGGAAGGGGTGGGTCATATTTAAATTAGGGGGTGCACGAGTTTAGTCAGGCCTAGGGCAGCACAAAACCTAAATACACCCCTGGTAGGCAGATGCCCACCTTGGTCGCAAGGAGAGATAACATACACAGATGAGCCTTTTATAATCTTTATCTTGTGAGTGTTGTTGCTTACTTTGCCATTAAATTGTGCTCTAATACTACACTCAGGTAGTGCAAACCGGATGGAATAGCATGCCGTTGCAAGATGCTGTGGTAGCCATGATGGTTCAGTATGCCTTCAATTTTAAATAAATCCCCAACTTTGTCACCAGCAAAGCACCCCCACACCATCACACCTCCTCCTCCATGCTTCACAGTGGGAACCAGGCATGTAGAGTCCATCCGTTCACCTTTTCTGCGTCGCACAAAGACACGGTGGTTGGAACCAAAGATCTCAAGTTTGGACTCATCAGACAAAAGCACAGATTTCCACTGGTCTAATGTCCATTCCTTGTGTTCTTTAGCCCAAACAAGTCTCTTCTGCTGTTGCCTTTCTTTAGCAGTGGTTTCCTAGCAGATATTCTACCATGAAGGCCTGATTCACACAGTCTCCTCTTAACAGTTGTTCTAGAGACGTGTCTGCTGCAAAAGGTGGCTACTTTGAAGAACCTAGAATATGATATATTTTCAGTTGTTTCACACTTTTTTTGTTATGTATATAATTCCACATGTGTTAATTCATAGTTTTGATGCCTTCAGTGTGAAAATAAAGAAAACTCTTGGTCTGTACTGCACATTATATATATATATATATATATATATATATATATATATATATATGTATGTATGTATATACAGTATCTCACAAAAGTGAGTACACCCCTCACATTTTTGTAAATGTTTTATTATATCTTTTCATGTGACAACATCGAAGAAATTACACTTTTCTACAATGTAAAGTAGTGAGTGTACAGCTTTTATAACAGTGTCAATTTGCTGTCCCTCAAAATAACTCAACACACAAGTGAAAATGTCAAAATTGGGCCCAAAGTATCAATATTTTGTGTGGCCACCATTATTTTCCAAGCACTGCCTTAGGCCTCGTACAAACGACCGAGGAACTCGTCGGAAAAGACACATCGTTTTCCTCAACGAGTTCCTTGTTAGGCTTGTCGAGAAACTTGACAAGCTTTCTTTGCGTACACACAGTCAAGACCAAATCTCCTCGTTCTCAAACGCGGTGACTTCAACACATATAAAGGCAGGGGAAGTTCGATTCCACTGGCACAACCCTTGGGGCTGCTTTTGCTAATCTCATGTTACTACGTGTTAGGTAAAAGTTTGGTAAGAGACATTTGCACTTTTCAGTCTGTTACAGCGTGACAAATGTGCTATTTCCATTACAAACGCTACTTTTACTGAAGGTGCGCAGTTTTCCAAGCATACACACCAACGTGTTTCTCGTCGAAAACTAGCCCAACGAGGAACACGACGAGGAAATTGAGACTTCCGTCGAGGAAAAAGAGAACTTGCTCTCTTTTTTCCTTGTCGAGTTCCTCGACGAGTTTTCTCGATGAGAAGCATACACGCGACCGGTTTCCTCGGCAAAAAAGCTCTCCCACTAAGTTTCTTGATGAATTCTGTCGAGGAAACCGGTCATGTGTACGCGGCCTAAACCCTCTTGGGCATGGAGTTCACCAGAGCTTCACAGGTTGCCACTGGAGTTCTCTTCCACTCCTCCATGACGACATCATGGAAATGGTGAATGTTATAGACCTTGCGCTCCTCCACCTTTCGTTTGAGGATGTCCCACAGATGCTCAATAGGGTTTAGGTCTGGAGACATGCTTGGCCAGTCCATCACCTTTTTCCCTCAGCTCTTTTAGCAAGGCAGTGGACATCCAGCTCCCAAGTGTCCCTAATTTCGAGGGATTGTCCCTCATTCGGAATTTAGTCCCTCAGTCCCTCTTTCCTCCTCATTTGTCTCTCAGTTTGGTTTGATCTATATAGCTGTATATAAAATGCACTACTTAGCTATCAAAAAGTGTTACAGTGTTACAACTTTCATCCAATTTCTAAATTGCTGCATCTGTCAATTCCAAATGCCAATATAAAGCAATAGTAATGGTAAAAAATGCTTGTGGGTTTAACCAATCATTTATTTTCTCAATTCTACCTACATTTGTCCCTCATTCCCACCTCAGAAAGTTGTGAGGTATGGGATTGGAGGCATCTTCACACCCAAATCCCTTCAAAGCCTCTGAGCTCCAGACCCTGATCAGGGACAAAACCCTAAGAAAACCAAAAGCTTAGTTTTATCCACTTTAAACAAAAGTTTCTGGACCCCCTAAATCTGCATCCTTTATGCCACGTACACACAATCAGAAATTCCAACAAGAAAACCTTTCTTTTTTTTTCCAGTCAGAAAATTTGAGAACCAGCTCTCAAATTTTTGCTGTCGGAAATCCTGACCAAAAGCTCACATCAAACTTTTCTTGTCGGAAATTCTGATTGTGTGTATGCGGTATAAGAGTACTATGTACGTTTTAGCTCTTTCCCCACAGCGACAGGGCCCAACACTATTTATATTATATTCTATATTTAGAAGAGATGCCCTTGCCAAAAATGTCCATGAGCCCATCAGGTAAACAAGCTAATCACAAAGCAGTATCTAGAAGACACTTAGACCCCTTTTACACTGAGGCAGTTTTCAGGTGTTTTAGCGCTAGAAATAGCCTCTAAAAAGTGCCTAAAACTGCCTCTCATTCATTGCAATGAGTGCTTTCACACTCGGGCGGTGCGCTTGCGGGACTTTAGAAAAAGTCCTACAAGCAGCATCTTTTGGGTGGCTTGGGAGCGCTATAAAAAGCACTCCCACAATGCCCCTGCCCATTGAGATTAATAAAAAGTGCAGCAAAACTGGATTTTTTTCCTTTTTTTTAAAGGTCACGTTGTCACATGACCTAAAAAAATCTGCCCCACTGGTGCCCGAAAAGCGACAAAAGTACAGCTAAAACGCAGCAAAAGCACCACAAAAATGAACGGCAATTTACCGCTGTTTTGGCGCCGCTTCAGTGTGAAATACACCATAGTAAAACAGAGATCTACATCTGTGTGTAAATCCTTGAAACGTTAGTACATTGTCATTAGGCACAGACTCACCTGTCTGCAGTGCCAGGGCTGGAAGGCTGTGAAGAGGGACTTTGTGTGAGCTCCGGTCTGTTATTTGGTACAGGTGGTCCTTGGCTGCAGGGGTTTTTAAATGTCTGAAAAGATGGACTTTGAATACGCACAGTACTGTGTATCTGGGGGCTCTGTTTGTGAACTGGACTGTGTAGTGCCAGAGTAGACATTTGTGTGCGCACGGTGTTGTGTGTCTGTGCACTGCTCTCTGCATGTCCAGTCTGATGCTGCGTGTGAATACCATTGTTGCTCTGCATACTCGGTGCTTCTGTTCTAACAGGACTGTGCACATGGACTGAATTCTGCTTGGGGTTACTTGTCTGTGCGCTCTGTGTGCGTACAATGGTGGATGTCTGAGCTGTGTGGTTATTTGAATTTATAAGTGATGGGGGTTGTGTATTGTGGCTCTGTACAGTCTGGAAGGTACTACTGTGTGAAGGGGAGTGTGAGCTTACAGCCTGTACCTGCACAGCAGCAGGGGCTTTTACTTCACTCTGGGACTGTACAGGACAAGGAGGATGAGTGTTCACATTCTGGGACTGTACAGGAGGAGGATGAGTGTTCACACTTTGGGACTGTACAGCACAAGGAGGGTGATTATTCACACTCTGGGACTGTACAGGAGAAGGATGAGTGTTCACACTCTGGGATTGTACAGAAGGATGAGTGTTCACACTCTGGGACTGTACAGGAGAAGAAGGATGAGTGTTCACACTCTGGGACTGTACAGGAGGAGAATGAATGTTTACACTCTGGGACTGTACAGGAGGAGGATGAGTGTTCACACTCTGGGATTGTACAGAAGGATGAGTGTTCACACTCTGGGACTGTACAGGAGGAGAATGTATGTTTACACTCTGGGACTGTACAGGAGGAGGATGAGTGTTCACACTTTGGGACTGTACAGGAGAAGAAGGATGAGTGTTCTGGGTGTGTGCAATGGTACGTGCTTGCATCCTCTGTTCCTGTGACATCCCACCATTATACATCTGGATGGGTGAACTATGCATCTTGTCAGGGCTCTGACACTGCACCAAGGGACTTTGATGTTGCACATAGTTATTACCTGGTATAACCGGGCTCTGTGTATTCACCTGACTGTGGAAATGTACATGTGCCCGTGTAGGACTATGCCCCTGTACAGAGCTCTGTTTTGCCAAAGCACTGTGCAGCAATGGCTGACTCTGCGGCTGTGTTGAATGGTCTGCTTGTAATGGCACCCTTTGTGCGGCTGAAGACGTGGAACCGGAGCGCACAAGAATGCTGGTTTGGGTTTGCACAGCTGTACTTTGGGTGTGGACATGGTTATGCTGTTTTTGCACTGGTTGACAGTATGTGTTTATAGGAGTACTCGCATGCACGGGGCTCTGAGGATACATAAAGGCGTCATTGTTGTGGCCATTCACTGGACTGTGTGGATTGCTGGTGGGGTGAAGTGGGCTCTGAGCATGTGATGAAGTGTTGGGATGCATTGGATTCTGTACAGGTGGTATGGGGGATGAGTTGATGGCATGTGATGGTCCTGTAGACTTCTGTGTCTGGAGTGTGACGGCATCTCTTTGCACTCCATGGTCAGTGACATCTGCAACAAGAACAGATAAAGCAATGTTAATACAAGCAGTGCATGTTACTTTCATAAGCCCTATAAGGCCCCGTACACACGGCCGAGAACCTCGACGGGCGGAACACATCGTTCCGCCCATCAAGGTTCTCAGCCGGACGTCAGATTCGGCGACCAGCCCGTCGGGAAAGGCGACCAGCCATTCATCCCGACGGGCCGTCGAGCAAATAGAGAACAGCCCCGTACACACGGCCGAGGTTCTCGGCAGAAACCAGCGAGAACCTCGCTGGCATCCTGATTCTGCCGAGAACCTCGGCCGTGTGTACGGATTCGGCGAGCATCCCGTCGGGAATGCCGTCGAGCCGAAATAGAGAGCAGGTTCTCTATTTGCTCGACGGCCCGTCGGGATGAATGGCTGGTCGCCTTTTCCGACGGGCTGGTCGCCGAATCTGACGGCCGGCCGAGAACCTCGACGGGCGGAACGATTTGTTCCGCCCGTCGAGGTTCTCGGCCGTGTGTACGGGGCCAACCTGCTCTCTATTTCGGCTCGACGGCATTCCCGACGGGATGCTCGCCGAATCCGTACACACGGCCGAGGTTCTCGGCAGAATCAGGATGCCAGCGAGGTTCTCGCTGGTTTCTGCCGAGAACCTCGGCCGTGTGTACGGGGCTTAACAGAATGCCTCATACATTTGGGGTATATTGTACTTTAGTAAAATAAAAAAATTAAAATATAAAATTAAAGGGGGAGTAATGCCCTGTCACTGTGGTCCTATCTCCTGGACCCTTCTAGGTCAAATTGTTCTGCAGATTCTGCAGTCATATATGAGTCCACAGTCTTGCTTGTGGTGTAAAGCATAAAATCATGGATTTAACTGGAGTTTCTATTTCCAAGCGAGCATCCCCGACGGGATGCTCGCCGAATCCGTACACACGGCCGAGGTTCTCGGCAGAAACCAGCGAGAACCTCGCTGGCATCCTGATTCTGCCGAGAACCTCGGCCGTGTGTACGGATTCGGCGAGCATCCCGTCGGGAATACCGTCGAGCCGAAATAGAGAGCAGGTTCTCTATTTGCTCGACGGCCCGTCGGGATGAATGGCTGGTCGCCTTTTCCGACGGGCTGGTCGCCGAATCTGACGGCCGGCCGAGAACCTCGACGGGCGGAACGATTTGTTCCGCCCGTCGAGGTTCTCGGCCGTGTGTACGGGGCCAACCTGCTCTCTATTTCGGCTCGACGGCATTCCCGACGGGATGCTCGCCGAATCCGTACACACGGCCGAGGTTCTCGGCAGAATCAGGATGCCAGCGAGGTTCTCGCTGGTTTCTGCCGAGAACCTCGGCCGTGTGTACGGGGCTTAACAGAATGCCTCATACATTTGGGGTATATTGTACTTTAGTAAAATAAAAAAATTAAAATATAAAATTAAAGGGGGAGTAATGCCCTGTCACTGTGGTCCTATCTCCTGGACCCTTCTAGGTCAAATTGTTCTGCAGATTCTGCAGTCATATATGAGTCCACAGTCTTGCTTGTGGTGTAAAGCATAAAATCATGGATTTAACTGGAGTTTCTATTTCCTAGCACTGGTACGAAAATCGCTACAGTAATGCCTTACCACCTTACACTTCTACCAGTAGCTCAGCTTAATGAAACTGGTCTTTGAATCTCGGCCGCTTCAGCAGGGACGTAGTGGCAGGCTGATTGTACCCAAGTTGATCGATAAATTAACTTGGGTACAACCAGCCTGGTGGATTTTACATGGGATTATTGCTTGTGGCTAATATACCATTAGCAGTGATCACTGTATTCCCCTGGTGGGCATGGCTTTCCCACCTGGAGAACACAATGACTCTGTGGGAGGGAGTCAGTGTTAGAATGGTAGAAATCAGAGATTTTCTTTCCTGCAACCATGGAAAAATTCTCCATCTATGTTCAGCTTAATACTACTGTAGATCTATGGACATTTACCTGTGGCATAGCTCTAAAAGTTAGAAAAGCCGCAGCACGTGTTGCTTTGTCTATTATTGCAGCTGCACCTTTTTTACTTACCTTTCCATTTCACATTAAAGCAGAGTTCCACCCAAAAGTGGAACTTCTGCTTAATTGATTCTTTCCCGCCTCCAAAGTCACATTTGGCACCTTTAAGGGGAAGGGGGGAACGGGAATCTGTTTTGACATGTCCCCTTCCCCACTTGCGAGAGACTGGGCCACGGCACTGTCCCTCGGAAGCTCAGACCCCCTCTTCCTGCCTCCGTCGCCGAGCCAATCAGAAAGTGCAGCGCACTTCGCACACACGCTGTAGGGAACCGGCCATAAAGTCAAAAGGCTTCACTGCTGGGTTCCCTTACCTGGAATGGCGGTGGCTGCACCCGACAGCCGATCCGAAGATCGTCTGGGGGGCCGACATTGTGTGCTCCCTGGACAGGTAAGTGTCCACATAGTAAAAGTCAGCAGCTATAGTATTTGTAGTATTTGTAGCTGCTGACCCAGGGGTAACATCACTTTAAGAATATAGCTAAATAAAGCTGGGTAATTATCAAAGGTGTTGAGTTAAAGCGGAGCTCCACCCTAAAGAGAACCTCCGCTGATCGGAACCCTCCCCCCTCCGGTGTCACATTTGACACCTTTCAGGGGGAGGGAGGTGCAGATACCTGTCTAAAGACAGATATTTGCACCCACTTCCGGCCACATGTCTCAGGCAAAAGATGGGTTTTTCTTCCACAACCCGTCTGTCCCCCGTTATGTGCTGGGAACACTCTGCTCCCAGCACACAGCGGGAGCCAATCGGCAGGCACACCGTAGGGAACCAGGCAGTGAAGCTGGAGCGCTTCACTTCCTGGTTCCCTCACCGTGGATAGAGGGGGGAGCAGCAGGGTGACGAGCGATTGCTCGTCCTCTGCTGCAGACGCCGCTGGACTCCAGGACAGGTAAGTGTCCTAGTATTAAAAGTCAGCAGCTGCAGTATTTGTAGCTGCTGGCTTTTAATATTTTTTTTCAGGGGGACATCCGCTTTAAAAAAAAACAACAATTGGAAGATAAGTATGTAAAGTGTATGGTCTGCATTGCTAAAACATAAGCCATTAAGTCCAATAACCAGCTAAAAAATGATATGCTTCTATAAAATATTGGAGGAAAATATACTCTCTATTTCCATGTGAGCTGACATCATCTGGCTCTCAAAGTGTAATGGGGTTTATGGAATGTATAGTCGCGTTCTGCTAAGACTTTGTGTCTCCCACCCATTGCTGTGGAGATCTCTCTAAACAAACCAAAGTGTTCCCCAATGGAGTTAATCAAGATGGGAGTTTCACATACAGAACTATTTTCAATGTTTGCCCACAGGACTTGTAAATGATCTTGGCAGCATGAGAATGAGTCATAACATTCCCATATAAATGGGTTGCCAAATGTGCCACAAATAAAAGAGAGTGGGTAAAACTTGCTGTCATTTATTAATTAAAGCCTTTTTTTTTTTTAAATGCATATCACGATTTGAGACCATGTTATATCTGTTTTTATATTAGCTTTATAAACTTTTAAACTTTTGTATAATTTTTTTACATGACAGCAAATAGTTTCAATGCAAAAGTGCTTTGTACAGCAAGTGTTGTGCCTCCAGGATACCTTTCAGGCTCAAAAAGGACAATTCACTGTGTGTACAATGTATTATTGCATTAGTAAGCCAGAGGTATGTTGTCTCAGGTTAGCTGTTATGCTTGCGCCATCTACTGGCCAAACATGAATATAGTTGATAGAATGTAGTGAATTTATTAGTTAGCTCTGATAGGCTGTGACATCAAAGTCATAATTTCCTCTTTAGCCAGGAAGTGAAGGTCTCAGTATCTCCATGTTTAAGATCAAGGCAGCAAGGCCTGCATGCAATCTGTCCCCACCCATGGCATCGGAGGTAAGCAATCTCTTTCCTCTTCTTCCACAAGCTTAGGGAGATAGCTAGCCATCTCTGATAATGTTTGTATGATGTTATTGTTATCGTATGGTAATGTTATACCATTCTTATTATTTCTAGTTTTACCGCATATCACGTGTGTCATCCACATGTATATTCAAATCTGCAACGTGCCAAAATAGACACAAGATAAGAAAAAACAGTCTATTATTGTGTGCGCAGAGAAAGGTCATCTGCCTAGATAGCTACCCATAGACTCCGGGAGTACGGGAAGCGAGTCCAGGACAGTAAAACTCCGTCCAGTAACACTACGGATAGTGCAGAGGGGAAGAGGTTTAGCCGCACGGAAGAGCTACAGTCTGCAACCGACTATACAGCCACTTCCATACAGCCAAGCAGCATACAGAGACTGCAGCCTTATATGCTTACTGCTCCCACAGGCTGCTACTCGGTCAAACGGCCATGTCACGCAGTAGCTCATCCTCGCTCAAAACGCGATCACAAGTTTACAGTTCCGGCAAGTCGATGACAGCCAGCGTCGCAGCCGCCAATGCCCGAGGGAAAGCCGAAGCAGCAAAGACCCGAGCAGCCTTCACTGAGCAAGAAATGCAGATTAAAAAGGAGAAAGTGAGGCTGAAGACAGAGAAAGTGCAGCAACAGGCAAAGTTAGAGGCCGAGGAAGCCCTCCTAGATGTCACTCTGGAGAAGCTCACCGCAGAAAGGGAAGCCGCAACCGCCATAGCTGAAGCAGAAGCCCTGGAAGCAGCCATGAGCCTCAGTGGTGAACGCAACAATGTGCTTGGCTCAGAACAAGGAGAGCCGAATCCCACGCAATACACATCAGAGTACTTGCACCAACACTTCAAATCAACCTACGGTACCTCTCCTCTACAGGGAATAGACGGTGTCCTAGAAGAAACAAACCGAACACAGCAGGTAACAGAGCATCAGAGCAACCAAACTCCTCAGAGCTGCAAGCAGAAGAACCCTGGTCAGCACGCTACAGATCAAGCCTATGTCTCTGCACGCTATGACCCTCAACCTCCAAACCAACATCATTACAACCCCTCTACTACACAACGGTACGAGACAAGAAGGCCAAAGCAGAAGCTTCTGACAGGTATGGTTGCACACCACACTTCCACTACAGTAGTACATCGCCAACATGCTCTGACACCAACCAAGTTATAACAGACTTTGCCAAGTTCTTCGCCAGTCGCGATCTAATCATAAAGGGACTTGTAAAGTTCAACGATCGGCCAGAAAATTACAGAGCCTGGCGGTCGTCCTTTCAAAACACCATAAAAGGTCTAACCATGTCTCCTGCCAATGAAATAAACTACCTAGTCCAATGGCTAGGGAAAGACAACCAGAGATTGGTCTCAAAAAGATTTGGAGCAGATTAGAAGAGTGCTATGATTCAACAGAGGCTATGGAGCATGCACTTTTTAAAAGGATTGAGGACTTTCCCAGAATACCTAGCAAAGGTTATCACAAACTACGAGAATTAGCCGACTTGCTAGAAGAACTACTTCTTGCTAAAGAAGAGGGAGACTTGCCGGGTCTCGCCTCCCTGGATGCAGCCAGAGGGATTAAACCTTTGATTCTGAAGCTTCCTTATGACCTACAACAAAGGTGGGTCACATATGGTTCTAAACACAAGGAAAGGTTCCAGGTACCATTTCCACCATTCAACGTTTTTGTAGACTTTGTTACAAAGCAAGCCAAGTTCCTGAATGATCCCAGCTTCGACTTTATACTGCCATCAGCCACGCCCCCTAGCTTCAAACAGCATAGGATGCCAGTGACAGTGAACAAGTCTCATGTTTCCTCTACAGATTTCTCCTATAGATCTTCCAACATCGCTCGCCTAGAGGACAAAGTCGGAGACCCTAGCAAGCAATGCCCTCTACACAGGAAACCGCACCCTCTACTAAAATGCAGGACCTTCAGGGAGAAGTCTCTGGAAGATTGCAAAGCTTTCCTAAGAGAGAACCGCATATGCTTCAAGTGCTGCTCATCCATATCACACTTTGCCAAGGACTGTAAGGTTAGTGTATCATGCACAGAGTGTGACAAATCAGACCACAACTCAGCACTACATCCAGGCCCTACTCCTTGGATCGCCCAGCGAGCTAGCGATACCAACGAGCATGGCGGGGAGCAAGAGAACACTGGTACAGACTCTCCAATGGTTACCACACAGTGTACTGAAGTATGCAAAGATCCTGCAGGCGGTAGGTCTTGTTCAAAGATCTGTCTTATTAGAGCTTATCCAATGGGTCAAAGAAACAAAGCTGTCAAGATGTATGCACTCTTAGATGACCAAAGCAACCACTCTATGGCTAGATCCGCATTCTTTGACACCTTCGATGTTAGGGGTCCAAGCTCCCCTTACTCTTTAAAGACTTGTGCGGGTACTGTTGAGACGGCGGGGAGGAGAGCTACCGCCTTTTGTGTAGAGTCCATAGATGGTCGGACTCGTCTACCTTTACCCACCATAATAGAGTGCAACCAGATCCCAGATAACCGGTCAGAAATCCCTACACCTGACGCAGCAATTCACCAGCCTCATCTAAAACGCATAGCCCATCTTCTACCAGAATATGACGAGCAGGCTCAGTTAATGCTGCTCCTGGGAAGAGACATTTTGCAGGTTCATAAAGTAAGGGAACAGATTAATGGTCTCCGCAATGCTCCCTTTGCCCAAAGACTTGACCTGGGGTGGGTCATCGTAGGGGACGTCTGCCTAAAGTCTGTGCACAGACCCGCCACGGTCAGTAGCATGTTCACCAACGTACTTGACAAAGGACGCCCTTCCTCCTTGCAACCATGTCACAACAGCTTCATCACAAAGGAACTTCCAGGTAGTACTCACATGACCTGCTCCTCTGTAGACCCAGACACAGAGGACCACGCTTGTGACAGTGACCCAGACCACCTAGGATGTACAGTCTTTCATAGAACAAAGGAAGATCAGCAGGTAGCAATGTCCTTTGAAGATAGACTTTTCTTGCAAATAATGGAAAAAGAGACAGCCAAGGAGGACACGAACAATTGGGTCGCACCTCTCCCATTTAGACCCCATAGACAGCGTCTACCTAACAACAAGGAACAAGTCCTTAAATGCTTTGCCTCGCTTAAACGTAGTTTCCAGAGAAAACCAGACATGAGAGATCATTTCTTTACCTTCATGGGTAAGATATTTGAGAATAATCACGCAGAGTTAGCTCCTGCCCTTAAAGACAACGAAGAGTGCTGGTATTTACCTATATTTGGAGTTTACCACCCCAAGAAACCAGGTCAGATTAGAGTGGTGTTTGACTCTAGCTCTAGAGAAGAAGGCGTGTCATTAAATGATGTTCTCCTCTCAGGACCGGATCTGAACAACAGACTCATTGGGGTGCTCCTCCGTTTCCGCAAAGACTCTGTTGCATTCATGGCAGACATCCAGCAGATGTTCCACTGTTTTCTCGTTAAAAAGGAACACAGGAACTTTTTGAGATTTTTCTGGTTTAAAGATAACAACCTTTCCAAAGAAATCGTAGAGTATCGCATGAAGGTCCACATATTTGGGAACAGCCCTTCCCCCGCAGTTGCCATTTACGGGCTTAGACGCTCAGCTCGTGAAGGTGAATCCATCTACGGGCCTGATGTGAAACACTTGGTAGAAAAGGACTTTTATGTAGATGACTGCTTAAAATCCCTACCCACCGCGGAAGCAGCTATCAGTCTCCTCAAGAGGGCGCAGGAGATGCTAGCCTGTTCTAACTTGAAGCTCCACAAGATCACCTCTAACAGCGTAGAACTGATGAAGGCCTTCCCCTCTCAAGACCACTCTGGTGGGTTCAGAGACTTAGACTTAGGTTCTGACTCTCTGCCAACGCAACGTAGCCTTGGACTACTCTGGGACTTAAGGTCAGACACCTTCACCTTCCAGGTTAGTCGGGAAGAAAAGCCCTTTACACGCAGAGGCGTTCTGTCAACCATAAACTGTCTGTATGACCCTCTTGGGTTTGTAGCTCCAGTCACCATTGAGGGTAAAGCACTTCTCAGAGATCTCACTCAAGAGACAGTCAACTGGGATGATCCCTTCCCCCCCGAGAAAAGAGATCAGTGGACAGAGTGGAAAAATTCCTTGACAACCTTGTCTAACTGGTCCCTCGACCATATGCTCCTGTACCGTCTACAGAAGTCCAAGACCAAAGACTTTGTGTTTTCTGTGATGCTTCTGTCAAAGCAATCGCTGCTGTAGCTTACCTCAAGATCAGGGACAAGAAAGGACAGTGCCATATAGGTTTTGTCATGGGAAAAGCAAAACTTGCCCCACTCCCAGAACACACAATACCTAGGCTAGAACTTTGTGCTGCAGTGTTAGCCGTGGAGTTAGCCAACACTATCACTAGAGAGATGAACCTAGAAATCAAAGACACTGAGTTCTACACTGACAGTAAAGTAGTCCTGGGGTACATCTACAACGAAACCAGACGCTTCTACGTCTACGTCAGTAATCGAGTGTTGAGGATTAGGAGATCCACACACCCAAAACAGTGGCACTTCGTTCCAACTAAACACAATCCCGCAGACCTAGCGACCAGAGCTGTCCCAGCCAACTGTCTTAAGGACACAACATGGTTTACAGGCTCTGCATTCCTGGACAATTCAGAACAGAGCACTTCTGAATCAGAGACTTTCAGCTTGATAGACGCGGTCAAGGAACTTCAAATCCTTTCCAATCTAGACAACAACAACGTAGAAAGGTATCTCAACCAACATGGATGTACTTGGACATTTAACCCTCCTCACTCTTCTCATATGGGTGGTGTGTGGGAAAGAGTGATAGCTGTAGCCCGCAAGATCTTGGATTCTATTTTCCTTCAAATGGGAAATGCTAGACTCACGCATGAATGCCTGTCCACCTTTATGGCCGAAGTCTCAGCCATCATAAATGCTAGACCTCTGGTACCACTTACCAACGATCCAGAGGAACCCATGCTGCTGACACCTGCAACTCTACTCACTCAGAAAACCAATACGGTCAGTGCTCCAAGTGGAGAGTTTACAGATAAAGACCTTTTCAGACGTCAATGGAGACAGGTGCAATGTCTAGCCAACACCTTCTGGGACAGATGGAGGAGATATTACATCCAAACCCTACAACCCAGGAATAAGTGGCAAGTTAACAAACCAGACCTGAAGTCAGGAGATGTGGTGCTCATTAAAGACTGTCAAGCACACAGGAATGACTGGCCTTTGGGACTTATCACACAGACATTTCCAAGCAAAGATGGACATGTCAGAAAGGTCGAAGTTAAGACTTCCAAACAGGGTGAAGTAAAGTCATTTTTCAGACCCATATCGGACTTGATTTTACTTGTGTCTAATGACGCCGGTAGTGGCGTTGGTTAACGCCAGGCGGGGAGTGTTGTGCCTCCAGGATACCTTTCAGGCTCAAAAAGGACAATTCACTGTGTGTACAATATATTATTGCATTAGTAAGCCAGAGGTATGTTGTCTCAGGTTAGCTGTTATGCTTGCGCCATCTACTGGCCAAACATGAATATAGTTGATAGAATGTAGTGAATTTATTAGTTAGCTCTGATAGGCTGTGACATCAAAGTCATCATTTCCTCTTTAGCCAGGAAGTGAAGGTCTCAGTATCTCCATGTTTAAGATCAAGGCAGCAAGGCCTGCATGCAATCTGTCCCCACCCATGGCATCGGAGGTAAGCAATCTCTTTCCTCTTCTTCCACAAGCTTAGGGAGATAGCTAGCCATCTCTGATAATGTTTGTATGATGTTATTGTTATCGTATGGTAATGTTATACCATTCTTATTATTTCTAGTTTTACCGCATATCACGTGTGTCATCCACATGTATATTCAAATCTGCAACGTGCCAATAAAGACACAAGATAATAAACAACAGTCTATTATTGTGTGCGCAGAGAAAGGTCATCTGCCTAGATAGCTACCCATAGACTCCGGGAGTACGGGAAGCGAGTCCAGGACAGCAAGCCCATAGAATACGTTTTTTTTACTTGGATAAGCAGATGTTTTGTTTGTCCAAGTAACTAATCTCAAGTGAGTTCTTGACTAACTGGATGTTCCCTAATGAGTTCCCCAAACAATCAGGCAGCACATGTACCTTCTTATGCTGCATACACACGAACAGATTTTCAGATGAAAAAAAAAAAATCGGATAGTTTTTCCGACGGAATTCCGCTCAAGCTTGGCTTGCATAAACACGGTCCCACCAAATTGTCATGTAGGAACGGAACACTAAGAGGAAGCCGCAACTTTAAAAAAATGGATGCCTGTCAAGATTGCATGTACTCGGGCACAGAGAGGTATGGCACAGTGAGACTGCAATGGGCACAGTGAGACTGCAATGGGCACAGTGAGGTATGGCACAGTGAGACTGCAATGGGCACAGTGAGGCATGGCACAGTGAGACTGCAATGTTTAAAAATATTCTCATACACTATCCAGACCTATAAAATGTATCATTTTGATAATTAGAACAGAATAGGATGGAATACTAAACCTCAACATTCCATATCTGACAGCTTCATAAATGTGGATAGAGCATTTTCTACAATGAACTCAATGAATGCTTGGAATACCTACATAAAGAGTGTAAAGAGCAAAGACAGCATTACTATGTACAAAGTGTATGTCCCTACCCTACCTTATAATAAGATTTTTTAAATGGGCGGGGCAACGCTTTAGAGAACAATTACAAGAAAAGTCAATCACGGAACCGACACTGCTATTTAGGACACACTTCTAAGCCAAGTGGTGTTTTCATAAGGTGGTTAGTGATGCAGCCTACATTTTTTTGTCATACTGGTTCCTTCAAATACAGCTATAAGTTTCAGTTGGTTACATTTATTCAGCTATACTCTGCATTTAAAGCCAGGCCAGATTTTTATTTCAGCCAACACTGGCAATCCTACAGTAGAATCTGTCAGCAAGCCAAAAGGAACAGAGCTTCAGTGATCCTGCAATAGGGAAATAATCGCGTTTTGGTTTGGCACACTCCCTGTGCTTGGAAAATAAATTTCTGACTGGACAATGACGCAGAAAACTGGGAAAAGTCAGGAGAGGAAATTTCCAGGAGTCATCTTAGCTGCTTTGTGGAGTAACTGAGTCAAACCATGCCCAGGGGCAACTGAACTACATTTGTATCACATCTATATTGTAATTGTGCTGTGTTTGCCCGATGCCACTTTGGATGTATAGTTATTAATTTTCAGTGTAAACATGGGTGAAGTACATTTGCTGGGTTTTATTTGTAACGCAATACATCTTGCAACACCTGGATACATTTATGGAAAAGTTAAAATGGAACTAAACTCTCTCAATCAACATAATTTTTAGCCTAATGCCTCGTACACACGACCTGCAAGGAGAGCTTTTGGCCGGGAATCCCAGCTGTGTGTATGCTCCCTCGCAGTTTTTCCAATGGGAAAACTACCATAATCCGCCAGCAAAAATAAAGAGAACCAGCTCTCTTTTTTTCCCCGTCAGCATTCCCGACTGACTTTTTCCTTTCGGAAAACCCGAGCGTGTGCATTATGCTGCTAGCCTTGTGCTGGCAGTAGACGGTTTGAATCTCTGCTGAGATAGCTGGGATTCCAATGATGTATGGGTACGTTAAATGTGCCTTTTTTGGTCATGCCCCTTCCACTGTCGGACCGACTCCAGTACACACAGGCTCAATGTTGGTTGGTTCCATTGAACCGTCCGATGCCATCTGAATTTTGGCCTGTGTGTACTAGGCTTTACTTTCCAAGTCTTCTTTCTAATCTCTCCACCCCGTAACATGTGCTCTCTCACCTTTCCTTCTCACTGTCCTCTCCTTAAACTCTCTTTCCTTCACCCCTCTTTTTCCACCACACAGCTTATTTAGATCACTCTCACTCCTGCGCTCCCCCTTTATTGCATTCATCAACTCCTGATACTTCTGAACCCAGGGCACTGGGGCATATCTTGTCACATAAAGCACACTCCAATATTACCTTCCTCATCCTTCTGCTTCACCTAATTTCTGGATATATATCCTCTGTTTCCTTGCAACTACTACTGTCACCCTCATGGTCTATCCTACACTCTTTAACTCACATCTTCAATCTCTCCCTCTGTACTTGAAACACCCTTGCTAAACCCTACCAATCTTAACAATCTATGACCCATCTCTTTGCTTCTCTTTACTTTCATACTCCTAGAACCCTAGTCTACATTTGCCTGAGCTACCACCTCACTAATAACAGCCAGCAGCCTTCCACAGAAACTTCTTTCCTAAAACTCCCCAATGAATTACTAACTGCTTAAACAAATGGTCACCACTCTGTACTCTTACTCTTAGTCCTCTCTATCTTTGATACTGTTGACCATCCCCACCTCCTCAATATACTCCCATTCCCTTGTTCTCCATTCTCTGTGTCTCACTGCATCTTCAGTGTCACTTACAACTTTACCTCCTACTCTCCTCTTCCTCTTTCTGTTGGGGTCCCCCAAGGTTCCCCTTCCCTGATTTCTCTATCAAGATCAATAGCACAACTGTGAGTCGCTCCCCACATGCCTCATCCTGGATTCTAAACTCTCCATTTGGCTCCAAATTGAATCACTGTCCAGACCTTTCTACCTTAACCTCTGTAACATATGCCAAAATATGCCCCTTCTTAACAAATGACAAAACAAATAATTTTTCCTTCAGTAATGCATCTCCCTCCTCATTGGCCTACCTTTACATCACTCCTTCAGTCCATTGTGAATTCTGCTTCCAGACTCATCCACCTTACCAAACATTACGTGTCCGCTACCCATCTCTGCTAAGCTCTCCATTGGATTCTGCTCACGCAATAAATAAAATTCAATATACTAGCAACAACCTACAAAGCCATTACCAACTCTGCCCCAGCTACATCACCAACCTCATGTTAAGATAACAACCAAACTGTTCTCTTTGCTCCTCCCAAGACCTCCTGCTCTCTAGTTCCCTTGTCATCTCCTCCCGCACTTGCTTCAAAGGCTTCTCTATAGCCCTAACCTGACAATTATAATTCAGTAAAAGAAAACAAACATAAGCAGACAGCAAAAAAAAAAAATACATTATTTACTGTCTGCTTATGTTTGTTTTCTTTTGCTGAATTATAATTGTCTAAGTGCCCGTTTATTCACTTACATTGCTTTTCTGGACAGCGCGACTTGGGACGACTTGAGACGACTTCAAGTCGGATCCCAAGTCGCCCCAGTGTGAACCGACTCTTACACTACCGCGACTTGGGATCCGACTTGTGTCACCTCAAGTCGCACGACATGAGAAATTACATTAAACTGAATGAGAGCCGTCTTAATGCGCACTACTGAAGTCGCTCCGACTTCAGAAAAGGTTCCTGTACTACTTTAAGGTGACTTGTGCCCATTGATTTCAATGGAAGTCGCCTCCAAAGTCGGATCAGCAACTTTACAGGAGGAGAAAATAGTTTTCTCATGCAAACCCCTCCCTCCCACAGAGCTGATTATTGTTTGATTGGCCACTGGCAAAGTTGCCTGTCCTGGAGGCGACTTGAAGTTACCTCGAAGTTGCCTTGAAGTTGCCTTGCAAAGTCGTGCCAACTTTCATGTCGCTGTAGTGTGAACCGGCACCAAATCTTCAATGGTAATTTATTTGTCCTGATTTATTCAATATTTGTCTTTTAGATTATTCCTCCTGAGGAAGCAGTGTTTGTACCCTGAAACTAGTAGAGGAAAGATCAATTTATGAGACACACTCCATCAACGGATATCTCTTGGGGGAACCCTGAGTATTTGCATATTGAGTATTCAATTTTTTTTCATTCATTTTCAATTAATTCTCAAGTAATTTTTATGATTTTTTTTTTGCTATAAATAATGATTTTTATCTAAGAATTACACTTTTGTCATTCAGTACCGAGATAGCCCACCACAAATTTAGGTGGGAATATTTTTTTGGGAACCTTGTATTATGTTTTTGTTTTGAATCTAAAGATAATAACTGACACCCTACTAACAAAATTACATGCCAGCTACAAAATGCTAGGGCGTAAAAATGGTTCCCATTGTGGGACGGAGCAGTTCAAAATTCTGGAAGCTCAAGCTTTCTCAACCCCAAACTGCACATACACATCTAGCAGAGTATATTCAAGCTGCGTAATACAGATGCCCTGAATGTTAATGTTGTACATCTTCATAAAAAAACAAGAATCACTTTACTTTTATAATATCTACCAACCTCTTGTGAGTGACTGTTCACAAGCATGTGGATGTTATACTAAGTTTTGACTGCAGGTGGCACTGCACTCAAAATCTCTAGCTGGCTACCAGTTCAAGTTGACAAGTGCAAGAGTCAGATGTAAAATGCACTACACGTAAACACACATACTATAATCTGAATAGATCAAATCTTTTTAAAGTCATCTTTAGACTAGAAAAAAAGAATTTCTGTCTGGAAATAGTTAATATGCTGTATGTTGGCAACAAAACAGCCATGGCAATTTGATTATTGCAAATACCCAAGAAAAGCTGTCAGTTTATTTTTTGCCAACTGTGTCCCATTGGGCAGATTTTCTTTCACTTCCTGTCCAATAGCCAAAACAGGAAGTGAGAAGAAATCAATGAAAATTTAGTAAATCCCTTGGGGACCCCCGGGTCACCAAAACTAGTGTCTCAATTGGAAGATTTTCCCTCTATTACCTTTCTGGAGACAACCCAAAATTTGTGATTTTCTTTTACTTTCCCTGTCAATGATAATAGTAAACAGGAAAAATAGAGAGGATGAAACTCCCACATTGGGGGCACAGGCAGAATTAAAAACTGACAGGTGTTCAAATCCATCTCCACTCTTCTCGGAAGCCATTAGCCAAGTCTCTCTGTCTTTAACCACTCCTGAAGAACCGAAACCTTACTTCCTGTCCTAGGAAAGACACATGTGTCTTTGATGTGCTGGCCATGGTTATCACCAGTCTGGCTTCACCTCTGAGCAGGAGGTAATATGGCAGGCAGGGCCGCTGATAGGGGGGGACCACTAGCCCCCCTGTACGGGGCCCCGTCACTCAGAGGGGCCCAGACAGCAGGAGGGTTGGTGGAGAACAATGCCCTCTATGTCTCTCACCCAGGTTTCTCCCCTCTCCCTCCATCCAGCTTTTAGCTGCTGGGTGAGAGACATGGAGGGATAATTAACCTGGCCAGCCGCCGCTGAGTTCCTTCCCATGCTCTGGGAGGGGGTTGTGCTAAGAGAGGGATTGAAGAAAGAAGATTTGTGCTGGGAGGGGAGATGCGGCTGATTGTGTACCAGGAGCCAATAAGGGAATTCGCGGCTAATATGAGAGATTGGGGGAATTGTGCAGGCAGGGGAGATTTGTACTAGGAGGGGGAATCGGGTGGCATTTGTGTCTATTAATAATTTGAAATGATTTTCAAGTTTTTTTTTGTGAAAATATATTGTATAGAATACCGTCAGGTGTGTGTGTGTGTGGGGGGGGGGGGGGCAGTCAGGTAGCCTTTACGGGTAGGCTTTACGGGGCTCCATGATTCCTAACAGTGGCCCTGATGGCAGGTCTCTAGGAGCAGATTGTATGTTAACTTTCTATACATTACTACTCTGAAAAGTTTATACTTGATGGTGGCTTCAGTAAACAGTGGCAAGTAAAGAGTTGCTTTAATATATTTTTAATAAAGTTGGTTTCATTCTACTCACCTTTCGGTTGTTGTGGTGGTGTTAATTCCCCAGTGCTGCCTGCTGACATGGTGTCACCGCTCATTCTCCGAGGACCAGAACAGGAAGGGACAATGGGAGACACAGAGCTTGGAGGAGACGGACTGCCAGGTTGGTTGTAGGAAGACATACATGTGGAAAAGGAATGAGCACCATAACCATTAGGTGGACAGTGTGTAGGAAGATAAGAAGGGTGCAAGAAATGTGGATAAGCATGGGCATATCCTGCATCTGCAAAATGGTTATAATGCATAGAATCTTCATTATGAGAAATGGGGAACCCATAGTGTATCTTAGATGAGGCAACCTGAAAGGGAGGTAGAATATCATGGTTGGGCTGTCCATAAGGCTGTGATAGGTGTAATGGAAGTTGTTCTCGATGAAAATGCTGAAGTGGTGGCATCTTCCCTCCATCGAAGGGCCACAAGTTTGGCATAGGGTAGCAAGGTGAACTCTGGCAATGGGAACAGGGGCACATAGGTGGCAAAACAGGTTCATGAGCAGGAGGTTGGCACATGTACTGCCGATTTTCTCTGAGACTACCTCTCTTTGGTGGACTTTGTGTCTGATTTGGATAATGTTGTGGTCCTTCAGACAAGGAGCGATACAGCCTCCTTCTCTCTTGTTCTCCATATATGCCTGGATAGTGAACACCTTGCAGTACGGCACTTGTTCCTGGTGGAGCACGGGAATCAAATATTCCATCTGATCTGAAGTAGGGCCTGTTAGGAGGCCCCTCAATACTGGGACCTGCATATCCTGATCTACAGGAGCAGTGTCTAGATAATAAAGACCTTCTTCCTGGGTAGATAGCTAAGCCACCAATCTGTCCCATTTCTTCTTCCAGAATGGCTGTCTCACGATCTGCCTGGCCCTCCCAAGGATTTTCACAAGGTGATTCCCTCTGTTCTTCCCAGGATGGGGGCGTTAAAGGTAAACTTTGAGATGCTCCTTCATCAGACATTGCAGACCACGGAGGGGAATACTGAAGTTTTGATTCTCCATTTATTTTTGTCTGAATGCTCTGGCTTGGCACTCCATGATTAACCTGATATTGTACATCTTGAAGTCTTCCTTCTAAATTCTGCTTCTGGTGTGCATTTGTAGTTACCACTTCCTCACGTCTGAGAACCTGAGAGTACTGGGGCTCAGCCTCCTGCTTTACACTGACTCCAAAACCACCCAGAAGTTTCTCCAAGTCTTGTCTCTCAGCAGCTGTTGGTAATATTTTTTGTGGAGTCTCCTCAAACCTCTCTGTAGCAGCTGAAGAATGGCCTGAGTCACTGCTGACAGACAAAAGACGTCCATGTTGCTCAGGACTTCCATTAGTAGATGTCAATGGTGTTGTCTTCTTCTTCACTCGGGCATACAGACTTCCATCCAAAGGGCCACGAGTATGATTAAGATCTATGCAAATATAATGATAGAAAAAGATGAACAAAAGACAGAAAAACAACTGAAGAAACTTATGAAGTCATAGACATAATTGATAATACAATGAAAGTAAATAAGAGTGTTTGATGTTGTTATGAAATATAATAGACCAACTTTAAGGCTTGGTTCACACTGGCACATCTTCAAAGTCGCTTAACTATGAAGCGGTCTCGCACAGTGTAACTTTAGCGTGGCTTGCAAAGGACTTCTTTAATAGAATTCTATACAAGCCAATCCGAAGTTGCACCCAAATAGTGCAGGAACCTTTTTCCAAGTCGGACCGACTTAAGTCACTCGGATTTGATCGTTCACCTGACAAGTCGCCCCAATGTGAACCGACACTAAAGCATAACTAAAGGCAAAAAAATATATTTTGTTTTGGATACAGTGGAGAGGGATTAGAACACTTGTCCGTTTTTAATGCTGCCGGTGCCAACATTAGGGGGATTCATGCTCTCTAGTTGTCCTGTTTACCAATAACATTGAAAGTAAAAGAAAATCCCAAATTTTAGGTTGTCCCCAGAAAAAGTAATAGGGGGGAAATCTTCCAATCGGAACACTAGTTCTGATGACCTGGGGGTCCCCAAGGGATTTCCCTAATTTGCAGGGATTTATTATCACTCCCCCTTTTGGCTATGGGGCAGGATTGCCTATAGTTCTGCTTTAAAGGAGTCAACAAACTAAGCAAAATGAGTACAGCATGATAGCCAAGACATGAAATTAGAAATGAGTGCCTATACCAATTGGGACAGATGGATTTGTTTTTGCCCTGTATTCAATGAATTCTTAATTTTAAGGCAGTGTTGTTAAGAAGCAATAGGAAGATCTTTCAACATGTACCGTACAGTGAATGTTCATACTGGATGAAAAGGAAGCTATGCCTTGCCTAGGGCCTATAATTTCTCTGACAAAGGATCAGATGAGTCCTTGGCCTTTGTGATGCTGTTTGTTCACTAAGGTACTCTAACAAACCTTTGAGGGCTTCACAGAACAGTTGTATTTATACTGAGATTAAATTACACACAGGTGGACTCTATTTACTAATTAGGTGACTTCTGAAGGCAATTTGTTCCACTAGATTTTAGTTAGGGGTATCAAAGGGGCCACACGCCACGCCACACTTTTAAAATATTTATTTGTAAAAAAATGTTGAAAACCATTTATCATTTAAAACCATTTATCACCTTAGAATGAGCTCCAGTGTTAGGCTGCAACTAACGATTATTTTCATAATCGATTAGTTGGCCGATTATTGTTTTGATTAATCGATTAATTGGAAAATAACCTTAAATAAAGTGTGGAGTTTAGGAATATGTAAAGTTTAAAAAAAAGGCAATTATTACAATACTCTTAATATATCTTTTTTTATTTTATTTCATAAAGTACTCTTAAATATCTACATGCAGTGGTAAACATACAGTGCCTTGAGAAGGTATTCATACCCCTTGACATTTCCCACATTTTGTCGTGTTACAACCAAAAACGTAAATATATTTTATTGGGATTTTATGTGATAGACCAATACAAAGTGGCACATAATTGTGAAGTGGAGGGAAAATGATAAATGGTTTTCAACATTTTTTTACAAATAAATATTTTAAAAGTGTGGCGTGGATTTGTATTCAGCCCTCTTTGATATCCCTAACTAAAATCTAGTGGAACCAATTGCAACACACAGCCATTAATGTCTAAACCACTGTCAATAAAAGTGAGTACACCCCCTATCTATTAGATTGTAATGCCGCGTACACACGATCATTTTTTGTGAATGTCTGCAGGAGTGGTCCGGATTTTGTTGTCTGTTGTTATAGTAAGTGGAGGTTTGCTAAGGATGGCTGGGCTACCATGGCAATATAACAGCATCAGTATTTACACTGGGTAGAACGCTTTAGCCAGTGTTTGTTTTGCGGCTGTGGTAAGCTGTAAGATTAATTTAAATTGTTTGTGTGGGATATTCCCCGGTTTCAGGTTCAATAATGCTAATTTAGGATCAATTGGAACATTGGTTCCCGTGAGTTGGCTTATTATTTTAAAAATTTCCGACCAGAATGAATGTGCTGTTGGGCACGACCACCAGATATAAAAGAACGTTCCTGGGGATGAGCAACCCCTGAAACAGTGATCAGGGTAGTTTGGTACAAACTTCGTAATTCTGGTAGGAACTAGATACCACCTTGTAAGTACTTTATAGTTAGTTTCGCACGCTATTACATTTAATGACGCTGATTTAGTGTTGCTCCAAATTTGATTCCAATCTGATGTTTCTAGTTCTTGATCAAGGTCCTTTTCCCACTTGCTTACGTAGGGAAGTTTCTCTGTTGTGGAATTGAGCAGTAGTTGAGCGTATACTATTGAGATCCTACCCCTGGTGGGGGGGTCATTTGTACAAAGCTTTTCAAAGGCAGTTAGGCGAGGGGGGTGGGATGCGGAATCAACGTATGGCTTAAAGAAATTATTTATTTGTAAATATTTGAATAGTTCAGATTGTGGTATGTTGTATGTATCGCAAATATTGGGGAAGGACTTAAACGTCGATGAGTCCATTAGCTTGTATAAATTTGTGCAGCCCTTCTTGGCCCATTCTTTAAATGAGTTGGGATATACCCAAGCCGGGTAAAATGCCGGGTTTTTGTGAAAGGATAAAAGTGGAATATGAGGGGATATTACTTGTGTTCTTTAGCCCAAACAAGTCTCTTCTGCTTGTTGCCTTTCTTTAGCAGTGGTTTCCTAGCAGATATTCTACCATGAAGGCCTGATTCACACAGTCTCCTCTTAACAGTTGTTCTAGAGATGTGTCTGCTGCAAAAGGTGGCTACTTTGAAGAACCTAGAATATGACATATTTTCAGTTGTTTCACACTTTTTTGTTATGTATATAATTCCACATGTGTTAATTCATAGTTTTGATGCCTTCAGTGTGAATCTACAATTTTCATAGTCATGAAAATAAAGAAAAGTCTTTGAATGAGAAGGTGTGTCCAAAGTTTTGGTCTGTACTGGTAATGTATATTGCCGCGTACAGACGATCCACTGACAACAAAACAGTGGATTTTTTTCCGACGGATGTTGGCTCAAACTTGTCTTGCATACACACGGTCACACAAATGTTGTTGGAAATTCCGAACGCCAAGAACGCGGTGACGTACAAGACGTACGACGGCACTATTAAAGGGAAGTTCAATACCAGTCGTGTTAGTAGAAGTTTGGTGAGAGATGATTCGCGCTTTTCAGCCTCGTGCTTTTCAGTATGTTACAGCGTGACGAATGTGCTATCTCCATTACGAACGCTAGTTTTACCAGACCGAGCAAATTTTGTGTGTCGGAATTGTCCACACACAGTCGTAATTTACGAGAACGGATTTTGTTGTCGGAAAATTTGAGAACCAGTTTTGTTGTTGGAAATTACGACAGCAAATACACACAGTCGGAATTTCTGACAACAAGCTCCCATCGAACATTTGTTGTCGGAAATTCCGACCGTGTGTACGTGACATAAGACTGTTTGGAAACCAAAATCGCAACCAGAGTCCCACATCCATAGTGCCATTAGAGGGGGGCACCCAGGACACATACCCTGCCAAGATCACCCTCTGCTGCATCAGCTGGTATCTTTCCCTACCATCCACCTATCAGAATGACAGACTTCAGAGCTGGGGGAAGCTACTTGACTTTGACATGTCACATGACACAACCTGGTGGGGAACCTGGGATGAAGGACATTCCCCAGCATTCTGCTGTGCTGTGCTGTTCTGAGGTCTGTAAACTCAAGGAGGGAAGGGAAATTGTACTGGAGCGACATGATGACCTGGAGTGAAGGGGGAAGTGGTAACAAAGATTTGTACCTGGTGGGGGCGGGGCATTTGTGAAGGAAGAGAAGATTTGGATGAATGATGATTTGTGCTGGGGGGGGATTTTATGGAGGGGGGGGGTGGTGATTAGGCCATCTACAGGTCTATCCTCTACACAGACTGTGCAGCACAATGTTAATATCACCATTATTTCAAAGTAGTATCCTGGTTTGCTTTTCCTGCATATTAGTAAGTGTATATTCATTATGGCTAAATATATTTAAATGAAAGTATTTATGTCTGGTGTTCAGCTTTAGGTATACAAGAGTAGACATGTGCAGACTGGAATATTTTGTTTCGTTTTTTCGTTTTCGTTTGGAAAATAAATGTATTTAGTTACCCCCGAAAATCGTTTTGATTTATGTAGTTTTTGTCGGGTAAGTTTTCGTTCGAAAACGAAGATTTTGGATGCTTTGTCGCATCGTTCTGAATATAGTGAATAGGTAGGAATTGAACGACGAAAATTCGACAAAGCATCGAAAATCTTCGAATTTTCGTCGTTCAATTTCTACCTCTTCACTGTATTCAGAACGACGATTTTCGATGCTTTGTCTAATTGAACGACGAAAATTCGACAAAGCATCGAAAATCGTCGGATCTGAACGAAAACGAAAATAAAGCTTTTTTTATGTCGGATCTTTTGGTTTTCGTTTCTTGCGCTTTCGTTTTTGGACGAAAATGCATTCTAATGAAAACGAATGCACATGTCTATACAAGAGACATATTTTTCCCGTCTCTTCCTTTCCCACTGAATCATCAATGTTACTCACACAAACATAAAAGACTTCAATGCCTTAAAAATGTAATTGTTTTATCTAAAACCCACAGTAACATAAGGTCACCTTAATATTAACCTGGATTTAAACCTCTATGCTTACTTACTAATCATTTCAAAGGAAATGACTAATCGTCTAAATCTAACCCTGCAGGCTAAACTGCATGACAGACACCAAATTATAGAGACCCCCATGCTATGGGTTAAACACTTCCGCTAAAAGCTTATATGACACATGTGGTCAACTCACCCTCCAGGCTGTCTTCATGGTTAACGTTGAGGTTCTCATAGGAGTCATAACGTACTAATGGATCAGTGATGTCATAATCAACCGAAATGCTGGGATCCTTCCGCACTACATCTCGCCCTTTAATGACCAGGGAAGATATCACAACATGTTAGTGAACTTCAGGAAGGCAAGTAGACATAACATTGAAGTGCTGTGTAGGTTTGAGCCAGATGTGTAGGAACTCTCATGTCACAAAGTTCAGTACACAAATGTAAAGGGGAAACGATATACAGTATAAAGCAGTGGGAAGAAACAGGATAAATATTGAAGATTTACGCAAGATTAACATAATGTTATTCTGTAAATAACCATTTAACCACACTCTGCAGCCAAAACAAATGAAGTGAGACTTTGTTCAAAACCGAAAGAAATGAAAAATGAAAGCAGTCCCTGTACAAACCAAGCCGGATGTTTTCTTGGCTTGTTTACCCAAGATGCAGACAGACAAGTTTTTAAACGCAGTATGAACACATATACAAGAAAAATTAACGTATTTCAACGAGCCTAGTTTACCTAATTGTAATGCTTTCATGTGCATCTAAAAAAGTGTACGGCATGCTGCATTGTGTTTGCACATAAATGTCCTGGAACACATGTACATGAACATGTGTGAATGCAACTCAGTAAAAAAAAAACGTACAACAAATGGACTCCAAAAGCAACAAAAGATGCATTACAAATGTGTGTGATCCCACACACGGAACTACACAATGAATGCAAGGATTGTGGTGTAAATGAGTGCTTAAAGAATAACCCCAGCCTAATTACCGGATAATGTTTAACCTTTTCTGAGAGAAACATGGAGAGTGCAATTACTGACATATGCTGCAATTGCTAGCTGACTAGCTTCAGACTTCAATATTTTGAGTCAGTAACCCAGAGCAAGTATACACTCAGTCTAATATGTGTAATTATTCTGGGTTAGAAAAGCCCTGTACACACGATTGCTTTGTCCGATAAAACGGACCGTTTTCATCAGACAAACCGATCGTGTGTGGGCCCCATTGGTTTGTTTTCCATCAGTGAAAAAAAAATAGAACATGTTTTAAATTTTTTCTATGGATAAAAAAAACGATAGAAAAAAACAATCGTCTGTGTGGAAGTCCATCGGACAAAAATCCATGCATGCTCAGAATCAAGTCGACATATGCTCGGAATCATTGAAGTTCATTTTTTTCAGCACGTCGTTGTGTTTTACATCACTGCATTTTGGCACGGTCAGATCTTTGACTGATGGTGTGTAGGCAAGACTGATGAAAGACTGATGAAAGACAAAAAAATCCATCGGATTAGATTCCATCAGATATCCGATCGTGTGTACGAGGATTTACTCAAATGTAATTAATGCTAGAGGGTCAGCCTAACAGCAAAGTTCATACCATTCAACAACATATACTTTTTGTCTAGTAAAGAGAACAAATCAAACTAAACAAACTTAAAAGAAAAACAAACTCGTATTATGTATGCATTTCACTTTTAAGCATATATATGAAATGTTGAGAACTTTTTGCCCTTCATAAGTGGACACTTCACCGACATTAACCCCAGAAGTATCCAACCATTCCTGACATATTTTTGGGAACATTTTAGGTGTATACCTATGCTAATAGGTGTTTCTTTCCCCAAATCAATATCTTATTAACCTCTTAAATCCACTGGTTGCATGTAGGGGTTTGAGGCGATAACCAAAATCTTGCTATTACTTCCTGTATAAATAATGCAGCTTGACAAGTGCAACATATGTGTAAGGCCGCGTACACACGAGGAGACATGTCCGATGAAAACGGTCCGCGGACCGTTTTCATCGGACATGTCTCCTGGGATATTTTGGTCTGATGTGTGTACACACCATCAGACCAAAATCCCCGCGGACAGAGAACGCGGTGACGTGACGGTGACGTGGCGGTGACGCGGCGACGTGCGCAAACAAGGAAGTACAATCCTTCTCGCATGCGTCGAATCAATTTGACGCATGCGCGGGATTTCGGTCCGCTGGTTAGGCATCCGACAGACAGGTTTCCAGCGGACAAGTTTCTAAGCATGCTTAGAAACGTCTGTCCGCTAGAAACCTGTCCGCTAGGCCGTACACACGATCGGACATGTCCACGGAAACTGGTCTGCGGACCAGTTTCTGCGGACATGTCTCCTCGTGTGTACGCGACCTAAGGAGGACAGCAAGCATTTTTAGCTAGTGAGTCAGCTTAACAGCCAGGAAGCAAGAATTTTCAGAAGTTGTTCAACAATAGCAGTCCTCATATCTCTCTTAGGAAACTCTTATGTCATGTACACACGGTCGGATTTCTGACGAAAAAAATCTGATGGAATGTTCCGTCGGAAATCCGATGAAGCTGACTTTCATCAGTCTTGCCTACACACTATCAAACTAAATTCCGACCGTCCAAAATGCGGTGATGTAAAACACTACGACAAGCCGAGAAAAATGAATTTCAATGCTTCCGAGCATGCGTCGACTTGATTCTGAGCATGCATGGATTTTTCTCCGATGAAGTTCCACACAGACGATCGGAAAAATGTAAAACATGTTCTATTTTTTTACACCAATGGAAAAAAGTCAGATGGGGCTCACACACAATCGTTTTTTCGATGAAAAAAGTCTATCTGTACACGGCATTACTGTTAAAGGGGAACTTTACCCATAACAACTTGATAGAAAATAATGTTCTTTAGCAAGGAACATACATTCAACATTAATAATTATGCTACCAAAATAGTGTGTTCTGTAAATTGCCTCCAGCATTGCTCTTGTTTCTTCTTGCTGGAGGCTGCCATTTTGCTGAAGCCCAGAGCCCCTGCTGCAGTTACAAAAAACAGTTTGATTTGCTTGTGTCGTCAACCAAACTGTCAAATCATCAAATGGCTGGTGTTATAACTGAACACATGTGCAGCATCATGGCAGTTGTAGTTAAAACAGAAGCAGCTTCAGTGGCGGCCTGTCAAATAGGGGCACACGGGCGCCAACCCCCCTATCCATGTGACCAGCCCCCTAATCTACACGCAGGGGGCCGAATGCATGGGTTTCAATGTGGGGGGGGGGTAGGCATGTCATTAGAGCCAGAGGCTCTAATAGGTTTAAAAAAGAGTGGGCCCTGGATGCAGAGCACTGCGCTCCGAGCCCACCCAGTTGTGTGAGAATAGCAAGTGAAAATTTGTCACTTTTGTCACAATTTGTAAATTCTCACACTAATCCTGCTCCCGGTCAATCAGAAAGCGGGTCCTGAGAGCTGTCACTTGATTGGCTCAAAGGACAGAGGATCCTAAGGGATTTCAAACAGCATAGGCACCTATTTTTAATGTTGTGCATAGCTATACAAAAGGGGCCAGCCTGAAGTGATTTTAGCAGGAATAAAGTTCCATTTTCAAATAAGAGGTCATTTTAAGTAGCCAATAAACATTTTATTTCTTGACTTACAACAACAAAATAAAAATTGTGTTCTATAGAGTAGACAATCCTATCCCAGTGGATTCTGCTGACAGGTTCAAGGAGTACCTTTACCTGTTAAAAGTATAAAAGTATTTTTTCCTAAAAGTAGTTCTTAGCAAACAATAACTAACTTATAAAACAGCATTGGATGTGTATTTACTTTGTATCAAATTTGGAAAACTGCTCACTCACTTCACTATCATCAATGCACCGGGTTGTATGCCCTTATGGTAAAGGGTCATAACCTGCCCCAATTTAGTGGAGTGGTTTAAACAAATCAGGGCATAGATCAGCTGCAGCACATACAGTACAGTAGATTTTTTGGAGGTCATACATCATGGAGTATTGGGTACACACTGGCTTTTATAAAGGTGTACATACGGCAATGGGGCTAGACTAGAGCATTCTTTTCTCACCTTTTGCCTTATCCTGTGCAGAAGAAAAGATTAACTCAACAGCTGCATCTTCTGGGAATCTTCCATCTAAGAATGAAAAAGAATATAGTTACTATGCTAAAGAACGGCATTATTAGACTTGGGTTAGTTCCAAGACATATGCAACTGGTTTCAATCAATGAGCACTTAAAATATGACCTAAAAAAAAAAATGTCGCTGTGAACAGGATTTTACATTCCTTGTTTTATAACAGCAGAACTAAAAAGAACATAAAACATAATACAGAGCTGTTCTTTTCTTTACCTAGGACTGAGATAAGTGACTTTATCCTAATACAGTAGACAGATGGAGCCTTAATATGTTTTGCACAGTATGTGGTGAGACAATGAAATGTATAAATGCAGCACTTAAATACATTGTTGCCAGAAGTCTCTAATTAGTAATCGGAACATGTACATAAACCCCCAATCATGTACACCAAACCCCCCCCCCCCCCATGTGTTCCTTACCGTTTGTGCATTTAGCCTTTGGAATTCCATGTTCTTTCCTATCTTCAATTCAGTTTTTACTACAGCTTTTAGCCCTCAAGCATGCCCATGGCATATACTGGCACTGATTTCTCACAAAGCAGATATGCAAATACAGACGTTTTTATGGTCACTATCTGTGCATATACACTAATGCACAGATCATCCGAAAGATTGGGAATAGAATCAAGTTGGCAACTTGGTGTAATCCAAATTTGGTAGATCTTATTAGCTACATAGTCAATAAAGTGTAAACACGCTAATATGTTTCGGACATCAGGCCTTAATCATTGCTATGATGTTCCTGGATGTTAGATGCTGTATAATGTTCCTGGATGTTGGATGCTGTATAAGAGTGCTGTCACTGAAACCAAGTCACTGGTTTCTCTAGTCTCTGAATGGGCCACAGTTGAGCGATGCAAACTTGTCATTGTGCACCCGAAAGATCATCCAGACCCAAAGCTCTGCACTATGGCATAGGAAGCAGTGTGTGTTGGGGGTTCTTGCCACTAGGAAGTGTTGGGGGGTTGCTTAAGGCAGTCCTGGAGCAACAAATATTAAGGTAACAGGTGAGTGCTGACAGGCACTGCCAACTACTTGGTCTGGAGACCCAAGAAGTTGGTGGAGGCCCATAAGTTTTAAATCTTGTCGTGGAGGCCCAACAGTGGATTTATGCTATCATTTACATATTCTCATATTTATTTAGATCTATGCCCTGAGATGGCTGTACATGCAACATACATCTGTTTTGAGAATACATTTGGTGCTCCTGCATACAAGTGCTCATTGTCATAACATTCTTGTGATTGATTAGTGATAGTTCCCTTTTCTGCACAGAACAGAGAACTGCTCTCCACCCTATGCAGCCAACGCTGGCCAAGAAGTCAAGGAAGGAAGACATAGAGGATCATGGCAATGATCCAAAATAGGAGATCTCACGCTACCCACTGTTGGCTGCAAAGATTAGCTCTTGTACGATCATTCTTGCAGAGGTCTGTAGATAATTGGTAGCTGCACTCCATATGATGCTCCACTCCTTACCTGTGCAAGCGCAGTCCAGCTGGTCCTTACTGAAGCACAGATGTGTGTTGTGAATGGTGCATGTATGGAACTGAAGTCTGAAGAGCACTTCTCTCTCATGGGGCTTGCAAAGCTTGTGATAACATTTCACCTGTGGAACACACATAGATTAATGCTGCTTATCAATTCTAACTACAGAATAAGCTGTAAAGTAATCAGAAAGCAATCAAGAGTAAAGTAAAAGTGTTTGTTAACCCCCCTGTGCTTTGCTGTGTAATATGCCCCTCTCTAAACTGTAAAAAACCTGGCTGATCCTGCCACTTCCCCTGAGTGCCCCTCTCTATGCTGACCACGATTATCAGGGCTGCGAAATACCGTGGTCAGCGTACATCCCTTCATCATCCGCAGCCTTGCTCTGCTCTCCTCTCTCCCCCTCCTCCCTGCCTGTCAGCTTTGTGTTCTGTGTCGGTGTCCACCCCACTCTTCCCCCCGCCACTATTACTACAAATAAAATATAATAGATTGGCACTTTCCAGCCCCTCTATTATAGGCAAGCATAGCACACCGGATAAGTGTTATATTAAAACGAGTCATGTAAATACCTTTTTGATGCTATCTTCAGACCGGTCACGTGACTCGCGGCTGCTTTACGGCCATGTGACCTCCCCGGCTGCCGTCAGAGGGAGATCTTGGCCCCTCCTGCAGAAGCCATGTATCAAACCTGTAAAGAGGCTGGGAGTCACGTGACCAGCCTGAAGATCGCTCTAAAAAGGTATTTACATGCCTCCTTTTAATATAGCACGTATACAGTGTGCTATGCCTGCCTATAATCGAGGGGCTGGCAGTGATTTACAATTTTGACTTAACAAATACTTTAACTACAGACATGAGATTTTCCCACCCTGACTGCAAAATGATTGCACTTTTATGAGCTTTTACAGTAGAACTAAGCCCAATCACAAATATCTCATATACACATTAACATGTTAATGTAATTTCAAAAGTTGTTTTGTTTTCAATCTTTTTTAATATGTACCCTTTACTAAAGCAATATCTGGTGATCCTGCCATAACGTTCCTTATTCAGCCACTACTGGTTATGGGTCACCCAGTAGTGCTCCTGCTTTGCCACCCTGGCACACAAAAAGGGACTGTGTTGACACACATTGGTCTGCCGTATAGCTGGTCCACAGTAATGATGTGTCATTAACATTAATCCAAATTGTGGGTAGTATAAAAGGTACCACATCCTAAAACTACCGTATTTATCGGCGTATACCACGCACTTAAAATCAGGGCAAAATCGTGGGTGCGCGATATACGCCGATACTCGCTTCCCGCACTGTGATTGAACTGAGCCGCCGACATATACCGAGCGCAGTACACTCGGGTACACTCGGCAAGGCTCGGCTCCCCTCACGGTCACGTCCTGTGCGTCCTGTATGTCCTTTACGCGAGAGGAGCCGAGCGTGGCCGAGCGTGCCCGAGTGTACTGCGCTCGGTATATGTCGGCGGAGTGCTTCAAACACAGCGCGGGAAGCGGGGATCGGCTGAGAAACGCAGCGGGGAGGACACCACAATGGCCGCGGACGGACCGGACAAGGCCGCCGATGGATGCCGGGCAAGACACCAAAACTGTAAGTAATAAAACATTTTTTTTCAGGAATTTTATGTCCAGATTAGGGGTGCGCGCTATATGCCCGTGCGCATAATAGGCAGATAAATACGGTAGTTACAATTACAAAATGCCTAAGTACTTGGGTTTTTAAGGCATCAGATTCAAATTCGTCAACATATTTTTGGGACAGAACAGTTAGGTACCTTGACTTATAATGCAATCATTTTAAGTCAAGTTGACTTATATTGCATTATAAGTCAAGGTACCTAACTGTTCTGTCCCAAAAATTGGTCATATATAATGCTGTGGACTGATAGAGGTTGATTTACTAAAACTGGAGAGTGCACAACCTGGTGAATTTCTGCATAGAAACCACTTTCTGGATTTAGTAAATCAACCCCATAGTGTCTTCACAATAGAGGAGAAAAAGAAGGGTCACTGATGAGTTCTACATGTTTCACAGCCAGGAGGCATACAAAGTCTGTAATTATAGAATATAGAACAGTAAATTTATATAGTAACAGATTATAAAAATAAAGTTTTACTGTTCTATATATTGAATTGAAGATTCTGATATGTATTGACCCTTACAAAGTGGCTTAACTGTAAAACGTGTAAAACTCATCAGTGACCCTACTCTTCTCCTCCCTCTTCTTTGCTTCACTGGAGGGTGCAAAATCTGGTGCAGCATTGTAGCCAATCATCTTCTAACTTCAGCTTGTTCAATAAAGCTTTAACAAAAAAAAAAAAACTGTGAGCTGATAGGTTTCTATGCAGAGCTGGACCAGATTTTGCACTCATCAGTTTTAGTAAATAAACATCTATTTGTCCACAGCATTATATATTGCCCAATTGTGGGACAGAGCAGTTGGTTATATCAATAACAATGATTATCACAATCATTATTAAAGCGTAGTAGGTGTTTTATATATGTAGCGCCCCCTTACTTTCAGAAAGGGCGCTACGCTAAAGTTAGTAGGATGAGAGACTTACTTGCTCTCACCCAGGTTGATTTGTTCAAATTCGGCAGCTGTCAGTCCTGAATTATCCTGTGGGTCATTCTGCGTTCCAGAGATGTGGTCCCATCTCTGGGCGGCAGGTGGAGCCAGAGAGATTCAGGCAGAGACGCTTTTCCCCAGCAGCCAATTGGAGGGGTGTTTCTCTCGCAGGGCATACTGGGGGAGGGTATATCTGTGGCAGATGCCATTTTTTCGGGGGTTCTTCGCGGGTTCCTGGTTCCAGGTGCGGCTCCCACCTTCAGGGTGTGCACACATCACGGGCCCCATCACTATGGCCTACCTAGCCGGGGCCAGTGCTACGCGGAGTTCCCGACTCTGGACCCTCATGGCTCAGAGACACTGAAATGACTGAGGGACCTCAGTGACTTACTGGGGGTTCCGCATCTCAAGAGAGTGGGATTGAGAGGATAGGCTCTATTGCTCTTAAAGGGGTTGTAAAGTTACACGTTTTTTTACCTTCATGCATCCTATGCATGAAGGTAAAAAAACATCTAGCAGCACCGACCCCCCCCCGAGCCCCCGTTGTACTTACCTGACCGTTCGAATCTCCCGGGGCGCGTCCACGTCGTCCTCTTTGGTTCCCAGCCTGGCCGTTGATTGGCTAGGCTGGGCGGATTGATAGCAGCGCAGCCATTGGCTAGCGCTGCTGTCAATCAGAGCGGATGACGCGGCGCGCTGGGGGGCGGAGCCGAGTGATACAGTCGGCGGCTATGGCCGCCGCTGTATCACGGGAGCGCGCTCACAAAAGCTTTCCTCCGTGCGAGCGCCCTCGCATGAAGAGGGAAAGCTTTTGCGAGGAGGAGCCCAGACAGCCGCCGAGGGACCCCAGAAGACAGCTTTCCGGGCCACTCTGTGCAAAACGAACTGCACAGTGGAGGTAAGTATCACATGTTTGTTATTTTTTTTTTTTAAATCCCTGACTTTAGTGTCCCTTTAAGTACCGGACCTGTGGCAGAGGCCTCTACTAATCTTCTAGAGCAGGGATATGCAATTAGCGGACCTCCAGCTGTTGCAAAACTACAAATCCCATCATGCCTCTGCCTCTGGGTGTTATGCTTGTGGCTGTCAGGAGTCTTGCTATGCCTCATGGGACTTGTAGTTCTGGAACAGCTGGAGGTCCGCTAATTGCATATCCCTGTTCTAGAGCCAAGTCTTGTTCCTTCTCGGTATTCTCAGTGACACTCTGGCTGCCAGACCTATGTGAGAGGCCTGTCCAGGTGCACTGCACCCACTCCGGCTGGAGTGGTGACGTGATTGATTTCATTACAGAAGGCAGGACTGCTTTCTTTATCCAAGCCTGACTCTGCGAAGTTACTCTACTTTCATCAACCTTTTCTATCTACCTCAAGTTGATGTGTTGGTCGTGTTGGACCAGGAAAATAAAGCATTCAGAAAACTTCAGCTACAGGTTGGACATTCGTTACTGCTCTGCTCACTACATCCACCCCTAGACACCACATAGAGGTAACTTAATCCGCCGATCCGAATCTAATCAGCGGCTCCTGAATGCGGTAGTGCTACATGTACAATTATCGTTTTTATATTATGCAAAAAAAAAAATTATGTACTGTATGTTGCTATATGGTTATGATTTGTTTGATATCCGATGCCTTAAAAACCCAAGTGCTTAGGTGTTTTGTGATGTGCCGCTAACACTGGGGTGAGTGCATGTAGACAGGAAATGACTGAAGAGATTAACAAGCACTGAGATAAAAAAGTATGAAAAAAGGTGAAAAGAGTATGATGGAAAAAATATAGCAGTTGTTCATGAAACAGTATGCTTAAACAGACCAAATGTCTTCCAGCTTCAGTTTCGATCTACTTTTGTTAAGTGGTATTATTATTACCCATGGGAATCTTCCTTACTCTTCCCTATCTGACAGTTTTATAAAAACCAGCAGTGAATATGACTTCCTACATAGCATAAAGGTACCCGTGAGCTACAACTGGTTGCACAATTCTAAAGTAAACTCAAAGAAAGCATCTGTGACATAACATGTTAAGTGCAGCAAGTCAAGTTTACTTAGAGTGCATATTTATTACATATGCCTCGTTTCCACTGAGCGTATCAGTTCGGTACGGTTCGGTACGGTACGCTATTTTGGGTGTTTCCATTATGAAAGCGTACCGTAAAACCGAACCGTACCGCACCAGCAAGGGTCCTGCTTCAGTTGAGGGACCAGAGAGAGTGGAACAGTTCGGTTAGGGCGGACCTACAAATGCATCTCACTGATTGGTGGATGCGCTAGGAATTTTTTCTAAACCCTGAATGGTCTCTCACGGTCCGATTTGCAGTGGAAACGCTCACACGATTAGACCGGCCCCATCCGAACCGCTCCAAAATTACTGACCCGACCCGATCCGTGCAGTGGAAAAGAGGCAATAGATTGATATCAGCCATGGGACAGGCTGCCGATTCAACTTGTGTAAATCAAACCCCAACTTCTATTTTTTTAAAACATGTTTATTACTTAAAGAATATGTAAATTCTAACAATACACTTCTCTTATTTACTCCCAATTGATCCGTTAAATATAACATTGAAAGTGTTTGCTATACAGTATCTGTTGGGTAAGTGTACAAAATACCCGCTAATTCTGTCAGAAATGCTGTCAGTTTATAACTCACTTGATTTTTGCCTGTGACGAATCCTTATCAATTAAAGGATAAGTTCACTTTTTTTAATAAATAATAATAAATGCACATCTTTTTACAGGTAAAAAAAAATTGCATTTATTTATTTATTTTTCCTAGGAGCCTGTATAACATTGCACCTGCCATCAGCAGATTAGGGGTGCAAACTCAGGCTCCTGCAGACTGTCTGAGTAGCGGTGGAAGCCTTCCCCGCCGGGAGAACACAGTGATTATTGCTAAATGCTGAAACAGCCGCAATCATTAATCGCATGTAAAATCCAGCAGGCTGGTTGTACAGTCGTGGCCAAAAGTTTTGAGAATGACACAAATATTAATTTTCACAAAGTCCGCTGCTTCAGGCCGCGTACACACGATCAGACCGGTCAGATGAAACTGGTCTGCAGACCAGTTTCATCGGACCAATTCGATGGTGTGTACGGCCTATCGGACTGTTGATCGTCGGACCAAAGTTTTAAAACTTGCTTTAAAATCTGTACGAAGGACACCTGTCCGTCGGACAGATTCGATGGTTAGTACACAAAAGCATCGGACCAAAAACCCGCGCATGCTCAGAATCAAGTCGACGCATGCTTGGACTTGCTTGAACTTTTCAGCACGTCGTTGTGTTCTACGTCACCGTGTTCTGATCTGATCGGATTTTTGGTCCGATGGTGTGTACACACATCAGACCATCAGACCACTTCAGCCTGGTCCGATGAAAACGGTCCGTCGGACCAGTTTCATTGGACCGGTCTGATCGTGTGTACGTGGCCTCAGTGTTTATGATGGCAATTTACATATACTCCAGAATATTATGAAGAGTGATCAGATAATTTGCAATTAATTGCAAAGTCCATTTTCTTTATCGTACATCACGGGACACAGAGCGCATAGCCATTACACTTGGGTTATATGGGTACCTTCAGGTGTGGACACTGGTGTAATCAATTTCACAGGAAGTTTCCTCCCTATATAACCCCCTCCCACTGGGAGTGCTTCAGTTTTTTCGCCAGTGTCTTAGGTGTTGGTCACGTCTAGCTGTCCCTCGGAGGTCTCGGGACCCAGGATAGCTAGCCGGATCCGTCCGAAGTGCTTCAAAGCCAAGGTGTACGGTACCTGGGCCCTGCTGGAGTGGGGTTTTGCCTATAATGCCTCTCCTTGGAGGGATGGATTCTGGGCTCCAGTGCCTTAGTCTCTTCCAAGAACTAAACGCTACTGATGCCAGGATGCTATATAGGTCCAGGGGTGTGGGTTCCTTAACACAGGACCCCGGTCCCTGAAGGTCCAAGACAATACCCACGGAGATGGGGGAAGGCTGGGCCTCTTGCATTTTGCAATACCCTGCGGCGTGGAGCAGGTAAGAGGGAACCTGCGGGACTTGGTTCGACAGTAGGTATCCCCCTGGGGGTTCTGGGTTGGCTAATGGTATGCTTGTGCATCAGCCACTATCTCCACTATGTCTTTTGAGGCAGGATGGGATGTACTAATGTTTACCCAGATAACATGTAGATATATATATGCTTTTAAAGATATGTATTTTGCTACTCCCCCAGATTTGCCTGTTAGCATGATACTGCAGCCCCACGTGTATAGAGAGGAAGTGCTGACAAAACTCCTGTTTCCTAGGAAGCCTAGGGGGACAGCTTCCTCTATGTGTGCACTACAAAGATTAGTGGCTTACCGGGTGTCTGTGTTACTAGCGCTGGTCCAGGCTTCTCCTCTGCTCTCTGCTTCCTCCATGTTGGTTTCAGCGTGGGGGGGGCGGGGGCGCGCGCACGCGCGTCGCCTTTTACAGCGTCAGCGTGCGTGGGGGGGGCGGGCCAGCAGCGTCAGGTCTCAGATAAAGCAAAAAAGCATTTCCTGGCTGGGCATTCCCTCCTGAGAGCAGTGGAGAGTGAGGACATAGAGCGCGCAGCTGAGCCAGTTCTGGCTAACAGTGACACCCAGTGGTGGTTTGTGGATCTTCAGGTCTGGACTTAAGTCCACACTGACCAGAAAAAAAAAAAAAATAAAAGATTTTTTTCTTAAAGGGACTCAGCCTTAGATCTGGCAGTATCTGAGTCGGTGCAACCTTGGACTCCAGCTAACGGGCATTGGTGTGGCAATACTCACAGGACTTTCCTCGGTATTGCCGCCTTCTCAGGCGTATGAAAATTTAGAATTTTTTTTACCATAGCCTGTCATTATTAATGTTTCACTTCTAGCTACAACAGTTGGGTGTTGGCTGTAGGGGTGTCTCAAGGTTGTGCAATGGCTCCCAAGGGATCAGGACCAGCTAAGGCTGCAAAAGGTGCCAAAAAAGTAAAGGGGTCTCCAACGGGGTCAGAGGATTTGGGCCAGGCTCCAGTGGTCCCACCCTCACCAGATAGACCACCGAACAGCATCGTGCAGGAGCCATTGAGGGTGCTAGGGGCAGAGGCGGCCCCCAATCAACCCATTCCCGTTTATGTTACGGAAGAAATGCTAGAATCCACCCTGGGTGGGCTAGAGAAAAGGTTAACTGCTTTAATTGCCCGCTCTTTGCCGGGTGGCAAACGGGCTAGATCCCCGTCACCTAGAACGGTGTGTTCGGATGCAGAGGTCCTCTCTTCGGAGGAATTGGACCCACAGGGGGATCAAGCGGACCTGAGTCCTGACGGGTCAGACATTGAAGATTCCACTATAGATGAAATTTTTTCGGCTTCTCAAGCAGAGAGTCTGTGGATCTATCATAAAATCAGGTCGAGCCCAATCCTGAAAAATTCGGGTGGATTGTAAACCTAGAAAAATCGGTATTGAAACCCACAAAGCAGTTGGAATATCTAGGCCTTCGGCTAGATACAGACTGCCAGAGGATAATTTTACCTCAAGCAAAGATCAGATCAATAGCTCAAGCAGTTCAAGTGATCTTAGGCAAGAAGAGGCCGACTATTCGCCTATGTATGCGACTGCTGGGGAAGATGGTGGCCGCCTTCGAGGCTGTGCCCTACGCCCAGATCCATACCAGATATCTTCAGGCAGCCATTCTCTCTGCTTGGAACAAGTCCATTCAGGCGTTAGATCGTCCGTTAGTGCTCTCCCCGAAGGTCCGGCGCAGCCTGTCTTGGTGGCTGGTCTCTCAAAATTTGTCAAAAGGGAAATCCTTTTGCCCCATCACGTGGAAGATAGTATCCACGGATGCCAGCCTGTTAGGTTGGGGGGCAGTTCTAGAAGAACAGACCCAGCAAGGGCAGTGGTCGGAGGCAGAAAAACTGCTTCCCATCAATATCTTGGAGATCAGAGCTGCTCGGCTGGCCCTGATCGCCTGGACTCTCCCCCTTCAGGGTCTGCCAGTAAGGATACAGTCCGACAACGCCACTGCGGTGGCATACATAAACCACCAGGGGGGCACGAAGAGCCCAGCAGCCCAAAGAGAAGTAAACCTGATTTTCTCATGGGCCGAAGCCCATGTACCCTGCATCTCGGCGGTGTTCATCCCAGGGATAGACAATTCTCAAGCAGATTTTTTGAGTCGTCAACAGTTGCTCCCGGGGGAATGGTCTCTTCACCCCCAGGTATTCCAAGAGATTTGCCAAAGATTCGGAGTCCCAGATGTGGACATTATGGCAACGAGATCCAACAAAAAGTTGGACAAATTCATATCCCGAGCCAGGGATCCCTCGGCCTACGGGACCGATGCCTTGGTTTGTCCTTGGCACCAGTTTTCTCTTCTGTATGCGTTCCCTCCACTGCAGATGATTCCCCGCCTTCTACGGAGGATCCGGGTGGAGCGCAGGCCTGTGATCCTGGTGGCCCCAGCCTGGCCCAGGAGGGCTTGGTACGCACTCATCGTGAAGATGTCAGTCGGGGCGCCGTGGCCGCTCCCCCTGCGCCCAGATCTGCTGTCTCAGGGCCCAATCTGCCATCCTGCTTCACAGCAGCTAAATTTGACGGCTTGGCGGCTGAATCCCTAATTCTTAAGGGCAGAGGCCTCTCAGATCAGGTCATATCTACGTTGATTCAGGCTAGGAAACCGGTCTCCAGAAATATTTATTACAGAGTCTGGAGAACCTATGTGGAGTGTTGCGAGTCTCAAAAATGGCATCCTCGAAAGTTTTTTATTGACAGGATCTTGCGATTCCTCCAGGTTGGCGTTGACAAAGGGTTGGCTCTTAGTACTCTAAAGGGGCAGGTGTCGGCTTTATCAATATGGTTTCAAAGACCCTTGGCCACCCATTCGCTTATGAAAACCTTCTTGCAGGGAGTCTTGCATGTGAATCCCCCTATTAGAGCTCCCCTCTGCCCCTGGAATTTAAATCTGGTCTTGTCAGCTTTACAAAGGCAGCCGTTTGAACCTCTGACAGAAATCCCTCTTGTGCTACTAACCCGAAAGTTGGTTTTCTTGGTAGCTATGGCTTCAGCCAGAAGGGTTTCCGAGCTGGCAGCCTTGTCATGCAGGGAGCCATACCTTATTCTGCATAAGGACAGAGTGGTTCTGCGGCCTCAACCTTCTTTCCTTCCTAAGGTCATATCCAGTTTTCACTTGAATCAGGACCTAGTCCTACCATCCTTCTTTCCTACTCCCCAGTCCAGAGAGGAAAGACGGCTTCATACTTTGGACGTGGTTCGAGCCATGAGGGTCTATCTCAAGGCTACAGAGAAGATTCGGAAAACAGATGTGCTTTTTGTTCTTCCGGATGGCCCCAAGAAGGGTCAGCCGGCTGCCAAGTCTTCCTTGGCTAGGTGGATTAAGCAGCTGATTTTTCAGGCATATGGTCTGAAGCGCGTTCCACCTCCCTTATCAGTTAAAGCCCATTCTACGAGGGCCATGAGTGCCTCCTGGGCGGCAACCTGGTCTTCCGTACATACGTTTACTAAATTTTATAAGTTGGACGTTGCAAAGGGTACGGACGCAGCTTTTGGGCAGGCGGTCCTACGGGCAGCAGTATAGAATCCTCTGGCCCGGTTCACGCCCCCTTGTTTTTCTGTTGGTGGAGCCATGTTTTCTCCTGACAATGTTTTTATTTGGCTATTCTTGGCCTTACGGTCTCCCTCCCTTCATAGAGCATTGCTTTAGGACATCCCAAGTGTAATGGCAATGCGCTCTGTGTCCCGTGATGTACGATAAAGAAAAAAGGATTTTTAATAAACAGCTTACCTGTAAAATCCTTTTCTTGAAGTACATCACGGGACACAGAGCTCCCACCCCTCTTTTGGGGAACATTGTGTAACCTCGGGAGAATTGCTTGCTACAAAACTGAAGCACTCCCAGTGGGAGGGGGTTATATAGGGAGGAAACTTCCTGTGAAATTGATTACACCAGTGTCCACACCTGAAGGTACCCATATAACCCAAGTGTAATGGCTATGCGCTCTGTGTCCCGTGATGTACTTCAAGAAAAGGATTTTACAGGTAAGCTGTTTATTAAAAATCCTTTTTTTGCCATTAAAATTAACTTAATCCCATAAAAAAAACATTTCCACTGCATTTGTGAAGAAGGATTCAGGGCGCCCAAGAAAGTCCAGCAAGTGCCAGGACCATCTCCACTGCGATTCAGCTGCGGGCTCAGGGCATCACCAATGCAGAGCTTGCTCAGGAATGGCAGCAGGCAGGTGTGAGTGCATCTCAGGGCCGATCCGAGATGGGGTGCACGGGGTGCAGTGCACCCAGGCGCCAGAGGGGAGGGGGCGCCAAAGTGTCTGGAGTGTGTTGACAACGAGTCTGCATTTTCCCGCAGCTGCCCCTGATGATAAATACTAGTGCTGCTGAGTGCCGATGTGTCCTCCTAGGCGAGTGCATGCCGCCCACTGAGCCGCCCGAAAGCCCGCAGCACAGCAGTGTGTAAATCTCCCGCCCGGCGCCCGCTGTATCCACACATCGAGGGAAGAAGAGATACGTTAGGTTCGCCCCATGTCCCCCCAGCCCCACCTCTCTCTCTCTGTACTGCTGAGCACTGGTGTCCTCCTAGACGAGTGCATGCCGCCCACTGACCCGCCCGCAATCACGCAGCACAGCAGTGTGTACATCTCCCACCCGGCGCCCTGTATCCGTACAAGGAGGGAAGAGGAGGTACGTTAGGTCCACCCCATGTCCCCCCTGTGCCCGCCCACAACCCCTAATGCAGCCAATCTGTGCCTGGAAAGGGGTGTGGGAAGGGGGAGATTTCTAAGCAACCAGAATCAGACCAGTCACACTGATGTGATGTCGCTGGACACCGTCTCCTCCTGCCTCCTCTCTGCTCCAGCATTAGCAGTCAGTGAGGCCTGGAGGATGAGTGGGAGGCACAAGCTGCCAGGGAGCTGCTGGAAGAAGCAGCAGAGCACCTCCCGGATCACGGAGGTACATACATGGACACAGACCTATCTTCAGATGCAGACAGGGCTAGGGATCTCTCTGTCAGTCTAGTCCCCCCTCTCTCTCTCTGAGCCCTCCTCTCTCTCTCTGAGCCGTCCTCTCTCTCTCTGAGCAGTCCTCTCTCTCTCTTTCTCTGAGCCATTCTCTCTCTCCTCTCTCTCTCTCTCCCCCTCCCTCTCTCTCTCTCTCTCTCTCTCTCCCCCTCCCTCTCTCTCTCTCTCTCCCCCCTCTCTCTCTGAGCCGCCCTCTCTCTCTCTCTCTGAGCCACCCTCTCTCTCTCTCTCTCTCTCAATCTGAGCCGTCCTCTCTCTCTCTCTCTGAGCCATCCTCTCTCTCTCTCTATCTGAGCCGTCCTCTCTCTCTCTCTGAGCCATCCTCTCTCTCTCTCTATCTGAGCCGTCCTCTCTCTCTCTCTGAGCCATCCTCTCTCTCTCTCTGAGCTGTCCTCTCTCTCTCTCTGAGCCGTCCTCTCTCTCTCTCTCTCTGAGCCTTCCTCTCTCTCTCTCTGAGCCGTCCTCTCTCTCTCTGAGCCGTCCTCTCTCTCTCTGAGCCGTCCTCTCTCTCTCTCTTTGAGCCGTCCTCTCTCTCTCTCTCTCTCTCTCAACTGTCCTCTCTCTGAGCTGTCCTCTCTCTCTCTGAGCCATCCTCTCTCTGAGCTGTCCTCTCTCTCTCTCTCTCTCTCTGAGCCACTCTCAGATCCACCTGACCGCTACACTTTCTCAGATCCACCTTCTGACCCTACACTTTCTCCCAGCCCCACATCTATCTCAGCCCCTCTCTCTCAGCCCAAGCTTTCTCACTCAGGCCCCCTCTCTGTCCACTATTCTCTCTCTGAGCCCCTCTCTGTCCACTATTCTCACTCTGAGCCCCTCTCTGTCCACTACCCTCTCTCAGCCCCCCTCTCTGTCCACTACCCTCTCTGAGCCCCGCTCTGTCTCTCAGCCCTGTCTCTATCAGCCTACCCTCTCTATCCTCTCAGCCTCTCACCTCAGCCCCACCTCTCTCTGTCTTAGCCCCCTCTCTGTCCACTACCCTCTCTCTCAGCCCCACCTCTCACTCTCAGCCCCCTCTCTGTCCATCACCCTCTCTCTCAGCCCCACATCTCTCTCAGCCCCCCTCTCTCTCAGATCCACCTTCTGACCACTACCCTTTCTGTCAGCCCCCCTCTTTCTCAGCCTAACCCCTCTCTGTTCACTATCCTTTCTCTGAGCCCCTCTCTCTCTCAGCCCAACCCCTCTCTGTCCACTATCCTCTCTCTAAACCCCTCTCTCACTCAGCCCCCCTCTCTGTCCACTACCCTCTCTTAGCCCCCCTCTCTCTCAGCCCCCTCTCTGTCCACTGCCCTCTCTCTGAGCCCCTCTCTCTCTGAGCCCCCTCTCTGTCCACTACCTTCTCCCTCTCAGCCCCACCTCTCTTTCTGAGCCTCTCTCTCTCAGCCCACTACCCTGTCTCTCAGCCCCTCTCTCTCGCTTAGCCCCACACCTCTCTCTCTCAGCCTCATCTTTTTCTCTCTCTCTCTCTCTCAGCCTCATCTTTTTCTCTATCTCTCTCTCTCTCTCTCTCTCACTCTCTCTCTTTCTTTTTTCTCTCTCTCTCTGCCTCATCTTTCTCTCTGTCTCTCTCTCTCTCTCAGCCTCATCTCTCTCAGCCTCATCTCTCTCTCAGCCTCACCTCTCTCTCTCTCTCTCTCTCTCAGCCTCATCTCTCTCTCTCTTGCTTTTTTGATTATTACTGTGATCTATTTTGTTTATTTTTCACAGCTCAATTCAGCCTCATCTCTCTCTCTCTGCCTCATCTCTCTCTCAGCCCGACCTCTCTCTCTCTCGCTCTCTCTCTCAGCCCCACCTTTCTCTCAGCCTGACCTCTCTCACTCAACCCCCTTAGAGGAGCATCTATGTGTTCAAACATTGCCATAGAAACATTTGTAAAGGGGGAGGAGTTAGTAAGGTGACCACGCCCTTGCAGGGGCGCCAGAAATATTTCTGCACCCAGGCACATGTGACCCTAGGATCGGCCCTGGTGCATCTGCTCGCACAGTGAGGCAAAGACTTTTGGAGGATGGCCTGGTTTCAAGAAGGGCAGCAAAGAAGCCACTTCTCTCCAGGAAAAACATCAGGGACAGACTGATATTCTGAAAAAGGTTCAGGGATTGGACTGCTGAGGACTGGGGTAAAGTAATTTTCTCTGATGAATCCCCTTTCCAATTGTTTGGGGCATCTGGAAAAACCCTTGTCTGGAGAAGAAAAGGTGAGCACTACTAACAGTCATATGTCATGCAATGAGGTTGCTTCTCAGCCAAGGGAGTGAGCTCACACACAGATTTTCCCAAGAACACAGCCATGAATAAAGAATGGGACAAAAACATCGTCCGAGAGCAACTTCTCCCAACAGTCTGGTGAGGAACAATGCCTTTTCCAGCCTTTGACACTTCTGGAATGCTTGGAATTATACTTCAGCATATTATAGTAACATCTAACAAAAATATCCAAAAACACTAAAGGAGCAGACTTTGTGAAAATATTATATTTGTGCCATTCTCAAAACTTTTGGCCACAGCTGTACTCAAGTTGATCGATCAACTTGGGTACATTCAGGCAGGGAAAAGAACCTGCTCCAGGTGTCTGGGTCACAAAAAAATCTTCACCTCCTCAAATGATGGTGCTGGCTCAGTATGCACAATAGCATATAGAAAATAATTCAATCCGGATGACGTCACTCCAACAACGATTTCTTTATTGGTTTTAAAACCATACAGCATAAGATGCAATCAACAGCTGACATGTTTCGCACTGCTGGTGCTTACTCATAGCTGGGTACATTTAGCCTGCCCATTCATGGTTCAAATCTCAGCTGGTTCCTGCTGATTCGTTTTGAACCGTCTTTACCAGGGGTGTTCAACCAGAGGCCCGGGGTCCACATGTGGTCCGTGGAGCCCTCTGATGTGGCCCGCAGCCTCCTGCTCTGGAATGGGGAGTTAGTAAGCCCAGATTGCAGGTTGCCAACCCGCCACAGCATTAGTGTTGTGAATGAAGTTGGTGGTAGAGTAAGAAAACGGCTGCAGAGAAGAGCCCCATAAGCAGATGATTCCTGCACAGCGCTGGCTTTTGCGACAGGTAAAGTCTACGGCACAGTTCAGCTAATCTGCAGGATAGACACAGGTGCAGTACATGGCAAACTGCAGCATATCAGTGTGAAAGCAGTCTTAGGCCCTTTCACATGATGGGCCCGACCCAATCGGACCCTTAATTCACCTTTATAGAGTGGCAGATGTAAACAGACTTTTGTCCACTTACGCCCGCCTACCTCCAATCTGATCCGCAAAAAAAAGGGAAATTTGTCCCCTTCCATCTGGGTGAATCGGATCTGCGGGCCTATAAAATAGCCATGACCTGTCATCCGGCCGCTACACTCATTGTGGCCCGCGACTGGTTACCAAGTTGCTTAAGTGGCCCTAGCTTTTCAAAAGGTTGGTCTATACCCATCCTAAGAACCAAAATGATGCTGCTACTTTTCCAGAATCAGAATTTATTTATATAATCTATGCATGTTTTATATAACATGATGAAAAGAGTGTTGTGAATGTTAAATCCACATTCAACCACACATAAAACAGTCAAGTCTAGTGATACTAATATTTATTCAGTTTGGTTTGATAAACATCATTATTAAACGGGTTGTAAAGGTACAATTTGTTTTCCCTTAGTGCAGTCCTTCTTCGGGAGTGTAGTGCTCGCCCCCTCCCTTGGACTACAGGAGAGTTAGGACGCCCAATAACACACAGCTCCTTTTTCTATCTGTAGCGTAGAGAGCGTCCTGACTCTTCTGTAGTCCAAGGGAGGGGGTGAGCATGACACTCTACACCAGGGAGAAAGCCTGACATTATTGTGTGGAGTTACAGACAGAAGAACAGGAAGTGAGGGTTTCTCAGAAGAAATAAGGACATTTAAAAGCAAAATCGAAGGATGAGGTAAGTGAAGGAGGACTGTACTAAGGTAAGGGAAGCTATTTAGGATTTTTTTTTTACCTTTACAACCCCTTTAAGTCCTTCGTGCCCCATACCTTTCCTTAAACCCCAGCGAACATTAACATCACATCTCTGAAGAGCAGACAGGATATTACAGTATATCTCTGCCTGAGAAAAGTGTTCTTTTTTCAGTTTTACCCACAGATGTTACAGCTGTTACTGCACAGTGTAAAAATATTAGGCTGGAGACCAAAGATCATTTGATTTTCCCAGGAACTTCACAACCAGTTCTGTGGTTGCTGCAACTTTAATATTTCTCTGTCCCAGCGGGATGAGAAAATAACTAAAATTACAGGTTCAATTGGCTTGTTCCCCAGACCAACACAGATGGACAGAATTCTAAATACAGGAAGAAATTAAAGTAGTAACCATATCACAGGTTATAGCTTCTGAAAGCATGTCTGTGAGTAAAAGCCAAAACCTGATTGGTTGCTATGAGCAGCGCCCCTATTCTTCCCTTGTGCAGCAGATTACTGTTCTTCTCTGGTACATACCATGATATCACCTTTAAGCAGCAAGGCTGGCTCCAGACTTATGCACAGCTGTTGTCTCTGACTTGCTCCATCTGCAAGGCTTAAGAAAGAGAAGAGAAGATGAGCTCCAGGAATAACAATAAAGTAGAGAAATATTGCTTCTCCCATATGACTGCCTTATCATTGACTTCTTTTTTTTTTAAGTGTATTTTTTTTTTTTTTTTGCGTGTACTCGAGAGAGGAGCCGGACTGCAGGAGTTGGGAGTAGGCAGGCCTCCCCCAGAGGCAATCTGCCACCTTTCTCCATGCCCCCGGGTGGCATTGGCGGGTGTGAGGGGGTCCTCCCACACAGCCCACCCTACCTGCTCTGCTTTGAAGCCCAATGGGGCAGAGGGACTCCCCTATGAGAGAGTGAGAGTACCTAGCCCACTCCGCCAGCCCTGTTAGTCCTTCGCCTCTCTTTTTTAGAGACCGTGTGGCCAAAGTGCGTGCATGTTAACCCAATTTCGAGTGCGTGTAAGTGTGGTGGTTTTGTGGGAGGGGGGTGGGCGTACTAAGCGCAGGCTTACCTCACATAGCACACCCAGCGGGAGCCGGGCTGAGACCACCAAACTCAATTCACATGCAGCCGAGACCGGGATCCGTACCCTTAGCTGCAGAGGTGAATGGCTTGTCAGCGCAGTGCCAATCGCGTTGTGCTACCGCAGCTCCCACTTCATTGACTTCTTATAATTTTGTACAATTATTATCTGGTCAATAAACAGGGTTTATTAAAAACAAAATGAGGAAGTACACTAAAACTGATAGGCTGAACTTACTAGATTCCAGAGGTGTAGACCAGCTGCATGGACTGGTAGATCTTCAAAAAGGGGCAGAATACTGTGAAAGAAAGTCAATGAATCAAATAATGCTAAAGTAATAGAGGAGTTAGATCGAGGTATACAGGTGGAAAACATAACAACCAGGCATTCCTGGTATTTTATGTGGCATGAACTGGAATGTGAAAAATATAACAGAAGAAAAGAATTATGATGACACGCGTAACATAGCACTGGTTTATTGCTGCAGATGGTAAACTTATGGGCATTGGGCACTTTATGCTACATACATTTGCATCAGAATTCCACTAGGGATGAGTGAGGTTCAAATAAGGCTAGGTCTTTGAAACAAGTAGCTAAAATGTGTTTAGTTTTGACCTCCCAAAAGCCCTGAAGGATTCAAGTTCAGACATCCAGAAATGATTGCTTCCTATGCTTATACATCCAAAGTAAAAAGTCTCAGACTGGAAATAGGCTATCAATGGATTCAGTCTGTCTGCCTGACTGTTCCATGACCAGTCAACAGAATATGATTCAAGTATCTTACAGTGGATATAAAAAGTCTACACACCCGTTAAAATTTCAGGTTTCTGTGATGTAAAAAAAAAAAGAGACAAAAATTATTTCAGAACTTTTGCCACCTTTAATGTGACCTATAAACTGTACAGGGAAGTAAAGAGGGAAGTAAAAATAAAATAATAAAATAATATGGTTGCATAAGTGTGCACACCCTTAAACTAATACTGTACTTTGTTGAAGCAACTTTTGATATTATTACAGCACTCTGTAATAATATGTAATAATTACCCATTCTTTGCAAAAACACTCCAAATCTGTCAGATTGCGAGGGCATTTCCCCACAGATTTTCAATCGGATTCAGGTCTTGGCTCGGGCTGGGCCATTAGATCAGAATTACAGACAAGCAACTAGCAATTACAGAAGGAGAGATGAGAGAGGCCAGCCTACTTTTTTCTGTAAGTATGGGTATCCTGTAAGTTGGTCAACATCCCCAGCCCCCCCTCTTCTTCGCTCTTCCCCACTGACAGTTATCATTTGCTGAAAAGGAAAAGTGCCCAAAAGGTCCTGATTTTTATTTTTATTATTTCACCATATGACAGAAAGATGCTTGAGATTACATAAACCATGTTTTTACAAATCTGCATTTAGAATACACTATGCGGTTAGCAGATCTCCTCTTTATATGCATCCTCTGGTTACGTGTAATATTCCAGAACCCATAGATTATGGTTTCTTATTGAAAGTTGGAGGCTTTTAGGTTTCCAAATAACAGCGAGCAATAAAAAGTCAATGCAGTTTTTCATAAACATCAGTGGGATTAACACACACAGTCTATGGCTGTGCCTGGGAAACAGATGTCAGGGGGAGACAGGAGTTATAAGAAGCACATGTGCTTGAGACAACTGTATAATGAGCACCATATAGAAGAAATGAATTGTACAACAATGACACAGAAAGTCAGGACCGCAAGATGATGGAACGTCATTGCTCAAATATTTACTGTAATAGATATGTAGAACAGGCATCTCTAGAGATGTGTCACTCACTAAGTCCCGGGTCTGACTTATCTGTATTATTATCTATTGTTAAGAAAAAAAAATTCCACATTGCATGAAAATGTAGAAGTATTGTTGCTCTGAAAATGATAGTCTGTAATGCCGCGTACACACGAGGAGATATGTCCGATGAATCGGTCCGACAGACCGTTTTCATCGGACATATCTCCTGGGAGATTTTGGTTTGATCCGTGTACACGCGATCAAACCAAAATCCCCGCCGACAGACATCGCGGTGACGTGGCGGTGACGTTGACGCCGCCACGTCACCACTCCAGGAAGTAAAATACTTTCACGCATGCATCGAATCCATTCGGCGCATGCGGGATATTTTTGTCCGCTGGTTAGGCGTACTAACCAGCGGACATGTCGGACGGACGGGTTTCAGCAGACAGATTTTAAAGCATGCTTTAAAATTTGTCTGCTGGAAAAACCTGTCTGTTCGCCCGTACACACGATCAAATTTGTCTGCTGAAACGGTCCGTCGGACCGGTTTCAGCAGATAAATTTGATCGTGTGTATGCGGCCTAACAGAAATAGTTACACAGTACTGTACACATTTTTGTTCTGAAAACGACACATTTAAATAGAATGAGGGGTTAATTGTCTAATTGTCCTAATCACTGTAATAGAATGTATAAATAACTGAATCCATTTTCTTTAAGTAGAAATACATTTTTAAATGTATAACTGACAGTTTGCATAGAAACACACCCTGTGAGTCATTGTGGTTATTAAAGCAGGGTTCCAACTACAATTAGCATTTTTTTAAATGTATGTCCTTTCATCATGCCTTTTTATAATATAAATCCTCACTATTTTAGAATCCGCCGCCGACGCTCCGCATAGTTATTCAAAAAAGATAGTTTATAAAACTAGGACCACACCGTTGTCATTTTGCTTGTGGGCATTGTGAAGCCCACAAGCACTTACTACCTGAAGTCTTGGATGGGGAGTGATGATTGGGTAGCACACTGCATCCTGGGAAATGATGACACGCATTTCCCAGGAGCATTAGAGGGAGATGATGTCAGAATCCTGGGTGATTCCAAAGGCAGATTTTGTGGGACCGCATAGCAACAGGCATTTCCAGATGAGAGGAAATCTTCCAATGGGGACACTTGTTCCTGTGACAACCCTCTAAGTGGGTCTTTCCCTAACATTGGAAAGATATCTCCTCACTTCCAGTTTACAGGAGGACAGGAAAGGAAGGACAATCTCCCGAAACACACATGGCAAAAAATGGCAATGGTTTAAGCCTTCCCTACACTAAAATGAAAAAAAAAATATATACTTTTACTTGTTGAATTCATGCTGCTACTGAATGATAAGCTTTGGAAAAGCACCGATTTCCCTTTCTTGTCATGTTTCCAACGCTCTCAAGAACCAAGAAACAGAAGTTTTTTATACTGCTCAGCGTCTAAATGCCCGGCCCATCAGTGCACGTGATGAATTCACATGCACCGGACCCGTGTGCATTTTAACCCCTTCACGTCGACCGCATGCAAATATGTGGCCTTGGTTTGAAGGGGTTGGACTGGGGAGATGCCTGCAGCTGCACGTATCACCGGTTACCTTTTTTAGAGCCATCGGTTGGCTTTCTTGGGATAACAGCCGATGCCTTTAAGAAGCCGCTCAGCTGTTATCACCAGCAGCAGGGGGGGATGTCCTCCCACCTCCCACTGCATTCCGCAGCTCGCCCGGCATTTCTGTCCCATCAGAATGTCAGAGCGATCAGCTGACACGTCCACCCGCTTACTGGAGACCTGAACAAAGCCGGAATCGGCTTTGATCGGGGTCCTGGATCTAGTAACCCAGAAGCAATGTCATGACATCATTTCTGGTTTACAGAAGACTTAAAGGCGCCAAATTTTAAAAAAAATTACTGTATTCAAAACAGCAAAACTTGGTGTTTTGAATGCTTTTAAGTGCAACGGTGGGATTTTGGGTCTGGGGGCTGTGTAATATGCAGGGAGGGCTCGGTAGGGGGGGCTGTACAATATGCAGGGAGGGCTGTGTAATATGCAGGGGGGGCATTTTAATGTAAAGGGATCCAGAGGTATGGGGGTTGTGTAATATAAAGGGGTCCAGAGGTATGGGGTTGTTTAATGCAGAGATGTCCAGAGGTGAAGGGGCTGTGTAATGTAAAGGGGTCCGTGTAATGTTATGTGGAAGGCGGGGCCGTAGGCCTGCCTGAGTTTGTAGGAGGAGTCGGAGGGCTATTTATCCCTCCTCCCCTCTAATGTCCGGCGTCGGTGGGGTTTCTGGGTAAACTGCTGTCGCGCCTCACTTCCGGTTTGTAGCTGAGCGGCCATCGGCTGCTGAGATCTCGTGGCGGTTCCCCTCCCGGTGCTCACTCCAGGCTACATCGAGGGGGGCCGCCCGCCCGCCTACTTGTCTCTGCGTTCCTCCCAGCGCCATCCGGGAAGGGTCCTTACGCTGGGCATCGTGGGGGGAGGGGCCCCGCTCTCTTCTCCCTATGCTGCCTCCTGTCCGCCCCCTGTTACCTGGGCTCACACCAAGCTGGGGGGGGGGATGTTCGCCCGCTCACTCGAGGAGGCCGCCCGCTTCTCCCGGTGCTCGTTCCGGGAGAGGGGGGGGGCGCGCATCCACCCACCACCCACGCTGCCATTGCTCCTTCTAGCAAGAGGGCCGCCCGCCCGGTGGCCGCGCCGGGGGGGGGTCCGTCCGTACAGTCCACCCATCCTGTTAGCCACTACTAGGGCCATGTCCTGTGTCAGCTGAGGCCCCCCCTCATCCGCCCGTTCTCCCGGAGCTCAGAGTCGCAGCAGGCGCCGCCCGGAGTCGGATGCTGGTGATGGTCACCTCGGGTTGGCGGGGGGAGACGTACCGGATGCCTAGCTCTGCCGGTGGGGGGGGGGTGTCGGCCCTATCATTTTGGTTGCCTTCCTGGGGCATGGAGTAGGGGAAGGGGACGCCCTGGTGGGGGGGAGAATGTTCAGCCAGGCACTCTAGGAAGGGGGACACCCTTGGTCTAGGTTCATCCTGTGACCGGGTTCCCAAGGAATTCCAGGGAGCACATATTGGGGCTGGATGTGCCCTGGCATGGGGGGGGGGAGCAAGTCTTACAGGACAGTCAGGTTCCTTGGTGGTCACGGTTCAAGGGGAGGGGGGTGCAGCACAGCGGGGTGGGGGTGTCATTGCATGTGCATGCCTCACGTTGTTCATGGTGGAATGATTCTGTCAGTAGTATGTTCTGTCAGAAGCGATTCTGTCGGTAGTATGTGTTTTTTCTCAGCGGTTCTGTCAGTATGTTTTGTCACAGCAGGTTCTGTCAGTATGTTTTGTCACAGCAGGTTCTGTCAGTATGTTTTGTCACAGCAGGTTCTGTCAGTATGTTTTGTCACGGCATGTTCTGTCGGTATGTTTTGTCACAGCAGGTTCTGTCAGTATGTTTTGTCACGGCATGTTCTGTCAGTATGTTTTGTCACAGCAGGTTTCTGTCAGTATGTTTTGTCACAGCATGTTCTGTCAGTATGTTTTGTCACAGCATGTTCTGTCAGTATGTTTTGTCTCAGCGGTTCTGTCAGTATGTTTTGTCTCAGCGGTTCTGTCGGTATGTTTTTTGTCTCAGCGGTTCTGTCGGTATGTTTTTTGTCTCAGCGGTTCTGTCGGTATGTTTTTTGTCTCAGCAGTTCTGTCAGTATGTTTTTTGTCTCAGCGGTTCTGTCAGTATGTTTTTTGTCTCAGCGGTTCTGTCAGTATGTTTTTTGTCTCAGCGGTTCTGTCAGTATGTTTTTTGTCTCAGCGGTTCTGTCAGTATGTTTTTTGTCTCAGCGGTTCTGTCAGTATGTTTTTTTTTTGGCGGTTTTTTTTTGTCTCAGCGGTTCTGTCAATATGTTTTTTTTTTTTGTCTCAGCGGTTCTGTCAGTATGTTTTTTGTCTCAGCGGTTCTGTCAGTATGTTTTTTGTCTCAGCGGTTCTGTCAGTAGTATGTTTCTGTCGTAGCATGTTCTGTCGTAGCGGTTGCAGTCACTGTATGTTTCCTGTCATGTCATAGCGGTACTGTCAGCATCATGCTTCTGTCGTTGAGCGTTTTCACTGTCACCGCTCTGTCGTCAGTATTCGGCACAGCAGCTCAGTCTTTGGCGTGTCTGTCATGGCGTGTTTCTGTCATGGCGTGTTTCTGTCATGGCGTGTTTCTGTCATGGCGTGTTTCTGTCGTCACGCAGGTTCAGCTTGCACCAGTGGCCGTTCTAGCTTTGTTCGTTTCCATGTCTCATTATTTTGCATAGGTTGCTTTCCTGGTCCGGTTGGCTAGGGCTCGCATCTCGGGGTCTGTCACGTCTACAGATCCATTCGGGCTGAGGTGTTCGTTTTCCAGATGATTGTTCACCTCAAACTTCTCGCCTGTCATGTCACGTCTTACTACGCATTGGGTTTCATTTCACGGGCAGGACTACCCACCACGGTCTGTGGGTGCACGGGTCCTCAGTGTTCTGCTGTGCAGCAGGTCACTTGCACTCACTCACGTTATTCACGGGGGGGGTCGTCGGGTAATTGGACATGCTGGGCTCCCTCCGTCACTGCCATGTCTTCATACTTGGGTAGGCACAGAGGGGGTTGTGTTTCTGTTGGGGGTCCTACTCCAGCATGGGTTGGTCACATAGCTTGTCGGTGCTATGCAGTCACAGCACACAAACAGCCTTGTAGCTTTATTTGTTTTCTTTGTCTCGTCATACCGTTCTTTCGGGTATAGTTAGCCAGGGTGCGCATCTCAGGATCTGTCACGTCTACAGATCCATACGGGCTGAGGTTTCGTTTTTTAAATGATTGTTGACCACAATCTTCTCGCCTGTATAACATACGTCATACGTGCACGTTCATTCTCGCGCCTATACATCTACCCACCACGGTCTGTGGGTACATCGCCTTGAGTGTGTCGTTTTTAATTACCTGTTTGCGCGGCAGGTTACTCGGGCTCGCTTACTGCTTACACTTATCACATACACTTGGGTGGGATCTGTCGTCAGGTTTATTCACGCGCTGAAGTCTGGTCATTTCTGCTCACATCTTTGGCCCAGGCAGCTACAGTGGGGGGGGGGGGTGTCTCATGTTTTGTTGTCTGTTGTCTTTTCTTTCGGTTTTCCTAGGGTTGGGCGTGCGGCACGTTTAGGGGGCGACACATTCTGGTGCATCCCGCCTGCTCCACGTGGGGGTACAGAGCATGGCAGTACGCCGTCACTCAGGGGTTGGCCCGTACTTGGCTCAGGAGAGCGGTAAGTCTACAAGGGGTTTCCTTTTTCCGGCCGCAGCAGGGTAGGCGGTACGTTTCAGTTTGTGTCCAATTCCATCCCAGCTGCTTCACATACCAGCATTGAGCGTGTTCTGGCCGTTCCTGCTAGGACAATTTTATTAGGGTTCTCATCCATGGAGTCGTTGCTTCTTATCTTTGGGGCTGTTCTCTTGTTCATAGGTTGCCAGATCGTCGGGGCGGGTCCGTCAGGCCAGGCTCTTTGTCCATTGCCCGGCCTGTTGATAGGGGGGGGGGGGGGTCCCAGTTACTCGGGTAGGTCGTGTCATACCATGTCTGGTTCTGTCTCTGTATCGTTGCATATCGCTACTGCGTGTTGGCCTCGTCCATTAACATCAGCAATTCATCTTTCGGGTAGCCGGCTCTCAAACCCCTTCCCTCCTATCAGTTTGTCCATTTTTGGCATCTCTCCTTCTCACGTCCCCTTACCAGGTATGGATAGTTAGGCCAGGGGTTGTGGGTGTTTGACATGGGTTACTGGTCTTGCGTCCTATTGGATGGTGTTGCTTTCACAGGGCTCCTCAGGGCAGCCCTTGTTCCATTCCCCCACGTATCCTCTCGCCACCAGCAGTTGTTCCCATGTCTGTGCTTTTGGAGGAAAGCTTAGTCGGTCAGGCACGGGACAGTCGTTTGGTTTCGGGGTTCCTTCCAATCATCGGTTCTTGGGACGCTGGTTTTCTGCTGTCGTAACGGATGCTTATCGGAGCCGTGCTTGAGACTGTCAGGGCATGCTTTCTCTACCAGACAGATAATTCGTGCCCTTCCACTCTTTTAGCACACCTACTTCTGGGTCTTTTTGCCCACTTATAGGCGTACTGTCCAGCGAGGCTAATGGCACACCTCAGGCCTGGGTAGTTAGGGTGTCGCATTCCTCGGTGTAGACTCTGACTACAAGTGGAAGGCGGGGCCGTAGGCCTGCCTGAGTTTGTAGGAGGAGTCGGAGGGCTATTTATCCCTCCTCCCCTCTAATGTCCGGTGTCGGTGGGGTTTCTGGGTACCCACCCCCCCTTTCCCCCCTTTTTTCATGTTATCATTTTCTTCATTCATTTCTTAATAATGCCCACTTATAGGCGTACTGTCCAGCGAGGCTAATGGCACACCTCAGGCCTGGGTAGTTAGGGTGTCGCATTCCTCGGTGTAGACTCTGACTACAAATTCATTTATTAGCAAGTGAATGCGGCCCTCTATGCATTCACATACATTGAATCCAGCCTTTAAATGGAAAAGGTTTGCTGACCCCTGCTGTAACAGTCTATTTTGAGGGTAGATGCTAAACTAAATGCTAACTGAATTCTTACCTCCATCTGTTTGCAGTGCAGGAATTACTGGCAGTAACACACACTGCAGGGACAACATATCACTGCTGATCTTTATGGTGCTAGACAGCAAACCTCCAAAATAATTTATATATCTGTAAACAAAGATAACATTTAGTTGGTAAATTGTACATTAGCTGACAAGAAAACACTAGTCTGAACTACTGCGAATAGGCCAACACAACATTTCTATTATCACACAGGGTTTTACCTCCCCAACTTTACATGTAAACAAGCCCTAAGGTCCCGTACACACGAGCAAATAGATTTGTTCAAATCGGTCGGACCGACCGATTTGAACAAATCTGTCTGCTGGCCGTTTTGGTTTGATCGCTGTACACACGATCAAACCAAAAGACAGCGCGGTGACGTGGCGGTGACGTTGATGCCGCCACGTCACCGCACCAGGAAGTAAATTACTTCCGCGCATGCGTCGAATCCATTCGACGCATGTGCAAGAAGATATGTCTGCTGGTTAGCGTACTAACCAGCAGACATGTTGGGCGGACGGATTCCCAGCCGACAGATTTTAAAGCATGCTTTAAAATCTGTCGGCTGGCCAAATCCGTCTGCTCGCCTGTACACACGATCGAATCTGTCTGCTGGGACGGTCGGGCCGACCGTTTCCAGCAGATAGATTTTATCGTGTGTACGCGGCCTAAGGGTGCTGATGCTGAAACTAAGGGCTCATTCACAAGTGCAGCAGGAACTGCTGCTCCTCTGAAAAGTGATCCAAGTGTTTTTGACAGGTGGTGAGGAGGCAATATATTTACTCTTCACCACTTGATTTTAACGCATGTTTGCCATGCAATTCACATTATTGCAACATGGTAGTACAGCAATCAAATCAAATCAAGTGTGAGGAGGAGAAGACACTGTGCCCAGTGATCTTTGACCTCTCCCATGTTGTTCATGGCTCCCATGTTGTTCAGGCTAATTAATATAGCAGCTTTGCTCTTTGCACTTAGATTATACAGTATATATGGTATGGAAGCAATACTTCTAATATAATGAAAAAATATAATCTTCCTACTTAAATCTTGAACCTTGAGACTATGAACAGAAAAAGCCAAGGCAATAAAATATTGATCTGCAAAGAGCATAAGCTGATAGTAGTCAGCTTTTATTAGAGTAATTAAAACAGTTGTTATCTGTTTACTATAGGTTACATGTCTTTTTGCACACTGTCCTTAGCCGTATTAAACAAAGGCAGATTGTGTATGTGTCCTATGAAAGTTACGTGAGTTTTTGAACTATTAATCAGCTATGTGCAATCTATGTTCCTGCAGCTGCTGAAGGACTAAAAAGCCTAATGCCCTGTACACACGATTGTTTTTTCTGTCGGAATAAACTCTGACGGGTTTTTCCGATGGAATTCTGCTCAAGCTGTCTTGCATACACACAGACACACCAAATTCCGACCATCAAACGTGGTGACGTACAACAATACAACGAGCCTAGAAGAAAGAAGTTCAATGCTTCCGAGCATGCATCAAATTGTTTCTGAGCATGCGTGTTTTTTTTCTCCATCGGAATTCCCTACATGTTCTCTTTCTAAAGCCGTCGGAATTTCCGACAGAAAAAGTCATATTTGGCATACACACGGTCAGAATATCCGATGAAAAAATTCCTTTTTTTATCGTAAATTCCGACCGTGTGTACGCGGCATAAGATGACTGGATGTCTTGGTCTAGTAAGTAGGGTTGCCACCTCACCCCTTTAAACCTGAACACATATGAATTACACAGGTTCTGAGGCTAATTTAATGCAGATAAGGCACGAAGTCAGTTTAATTACCACCTTAATCAGCCACAGAACCTGTGGAATTCATATGTGTTTGGGTTTAAAGGCACAAGGGGGCAACCCTATCTAGTAGTCCCTCAGCAGCAAGGTTCTCAGCTCCATTCCACATACTGGTTTAACAAGAATTTTTCCTGTCGTGCCTGCTGGGAAACAAGTGAAACTGTATTTCTGCCAAACCCTGTCACAGGAAACAAGATCAGTAAAAAGCTTTCTGCAGTTCATGATAACAGGATACAGGGCAATGAAGTATTTCTATGCTGCAGCAGGATAAGCTCCTGATTTCCCAGTTATATGCTAACAAAACATCAATGTAAGGCTAAGGCCTTGCCTGTGAGCTAGGAATAATGACAAGGGTTATGGGTGCAGAACGGTTACCAACTTCCCTTCACTGACCTGCGCTGGGATGGATGAAGTGATGAAGAGACCTTATCTTCACAAAACTTTCTCATGGCCAGAGTGCTAAGAGCCTGATCCACACTACAGAAAAGGAACGGAAACCAAGCATGTGATTTAACATTCAGGGGAAAAATAGAGAGATACGATCACAAAACACAGAATGTCAGGTGAAAATTATTCACAAACTAAAGAGATGATAATGTGCCTGTAGACAGAATACTGCAAATGTAGGGGCTGCTGAATGATGTGGCCCACCTGTCACCCTGCCCAGACCGGCATTCACTTCCAGTCATTTCAAGACAATGAAGTCTATCAGCTTTGTTTTTGTCTTTTCATTGAGGGATTAGAACTTGGATGATGTTAAGGAATTCATTGGATGCCCAGGAAAAATATTCTTGCATGGTTTGGGACAATTTAGATACTTCTGGTTTCAGCTAGACCTTAGCAAAAGTACCTTATTACAGGCAGGGACCACGGGCCCCTTTGATGTAGCAAAGAAAGTCCTAGGGCTAGCTGCCCTCTTTAGTGGACTATTAATCCCAGTCAGCCCATTGCAGACACTGACAGCCCTCGCAGCTGCAGCGGTCCACTTCACTGCCAGTGACATCACAGCCTCTCTCGCTAGCTCTACATCATATCAGAATGCACACCCCCAGTCCACTCCAGCATGTCTCTCCCAGCTCTTGTGACTGTGCCTGTCACTCATGACATCTGATGGATCCCTCCTGGAAACTTGCCCAGCAGTATTCCCCGCTGTCCTCTCCCGTGCCTGTTCAGGACAAACCCTTGGGTTGTGTGAAGTTCCTGTCCAGCTCTGAGCCCCCTAGCCCAACGTCAACCCCCCAGACCGGGAGCTCCCTCCAAGGTCCCGACAGCCTAATACTCCATCACCAGTTCTTCCACCCGAACAAAAACTCCCCAGCTGGCTGACTCTAGGTATTTAGGAAGGTCCAGGTTGGGGATTGGTGCAGGGCTCCTTAGAACACCCCAGACAGCTCCACCTCTCTTTCCCTCCTTCTTTCTAGAATCCTTTAAAATCAAAAGGGAGGTAACCGAAATATTATGCTATCTGTGAGTCACCAGCCTACTTGAAGCCACTCATAGATAAAAAAAAGCACAGGGCTAGCTTTCAGCTAGGCCTGCCTAAATTTACTTGTACAGACAACAATCTCAACTCTAGCACACTACGCAAGCAAAAATACATAAGCATAAAAATAACCTAATGGCTCTACAGTATTGATTTATTTGGTTTGTTGTTCCTATACGGTGGCAATAGACTGGGAGATATTTGCTTTCCCTGAAACTGGTGCTGGTGCGCACGTATGGTACTTTGAGCTTTTCCTCTGATCTATAGCATTGTAAAAGGGTGAGGTCCATTCACTGGGGGATGTTACTAGTTGGTAAATTACAGAAACAATATGGACACATGACAATAAGCAAATGCTAAGTGTCAGGAACATCACTTTCTTGTATGGAACATAATTAAAGAGTAACTTCACTTTTGTTGAAAAAAACATTCCCCTCTGGGTGATCTATGTACATTGCAATTATTTTAACAAATTTTGTAGAAGATTCCTACTTTTTGTTATCCTGAAGGAATAGCTGTTTGTATATCTGTGTCCATGTTCTGAGCTAGTTAGACATGAAGTGAATTTTTTTAGGAAAGAAACTCGCTTGATTCGCCCATCAACACACACAGGACAAGGGTTATTGTCTTTTCTTAATACAGTCCAATATATAAAAGTCCAATATAATAAAGGAAAGGAAAGTCCGTTCATAGACACCCAAAAGTGCTTCAGAAAAAAATCGTGAACCGCCACCACATGGACTGGAGCTTACCAGAAATAAGCTAGTTAGAAGCCTATAATTGAATCCAATGTAGGTCCAATGTAATACAATGGAGCAAAGCAATAACCAGGGTGTGGTTATTGCTTTGCTCCATTGTGCTGCTATTTGCATGGATGAGATGTGCTCTGTGATTGGCTGAGGATTCTGTGACTAGCTGTCTGCAAATGATATAAGGATCCCCAAGAAGCCGTGTGATCTGAAACCTACATTGGATTCAATTATAGGCTTCTAACTAGCTTATTTCTGGTAAGCTCCAGTCCATGTGGTGGCGGTTCACGATTTTTTTCTAAAGCACTTTTGGGTGTTGTCTATGATGAACGGACTTTCCTTTCCTTTATTATATTGGACTTTTATATATTGGACTGTATTAAGTACTATACCGTTATTACATTAGTTTTCTTAGTTGGCGCAAACTTTTTCTTTTTCTATGTTTACTTGTGTTAGGTCACGTGATTGCTGCCTTCTGTGATTTAATTATCACTTTTATTGTTATTTGGGTTAGCGCAAACTTTTTTCTGTTTCATTGTCTTTTCTCGTCAAAGGGGGGGTTGGGACTAAGATGCCCCGCCAGGAAAAGACAATGATTATCGCTAGTGGCTATAGCAGCTGCTTGCGATAATCGCAAGCAAATCCGGCAGGCTGGCTGTATCCAAGTTGACATTCAGCCTGCCCAATAATGGTTTAAATCAGTAGGAATCGGCTGAGATTCGAACTGTGTATGGCCGGCCTTAATCTATATGGAAGTGGTTTTATAAATATCAATCAGCTGCTGCACCTGTAGTGAGGAAAGTGGCAGAGTCTGCATCCCTTTAGACATGATTGCCCTCCAGAGTATCACACTATAAATGACATTTTTGTTGCAGGGGATGTTCAAAATTTGATTGGTATCTTAGGGCAGACTTCTTGGAAAATCTATGAACCAATCACACAAGCAGGAAGTTACATTTTTGGGGAAATGTTCCTTTCACCATCTGTGTACAGAACAGCTCCAGGTAGCCATATTGTATTTTACAGAAAATGACAGTGCTGCAATTTAAGAGGTAATTTTTAATAGCATTCAATTATAATATGACTTGTGTCATAATTGTATATACTATATTTTTTTATATGCTATTTTTTTTAAATAGAAGAGCAGACCAAGAATACACTTATGTGTAGCACTCACCCCCGAAGGAACTGCTGGTTAGATTTGGGTGGCATGTTACCTCTGTGACTCCGCCATCTAGGGTAGTTGATGAGAGCCATAATAATGGAATGTCCACACAGCAGGTGTATTTTTATTGTGCTTTTATTTACCCAACAGGGTAAAACAGTAAAACTTGCAGTGAAGAGTAAAGATGCATTAGAAGAAGAAATAGCAGGTTCAGGCGTAACAACGAGGAAACAATCCTGCTTCCAACAACACTCTGTCTTCTTCGCCACTCCAGCCTGAGTGGGTCTAGTGTACCTGAACAGGCATCTGCCACAGACCTGGCAGCCAGAATATCACTCGGAACTTTGAGGGAAATGGGCCTCTGCCACAGACCCTCCCTAGAATTTAGATCACGGAGACAATCCTCCTAGATAGACTTTGCGCTTGAATCAACTTCAGGTAGTTTGTAGTTAGGTTACCGACTGACAGGCGACCAACATCCAGCCTTTCAGTGTCCGTTAACCTCGATCCCCCATAGATCGTCGGGGCCCAGTCGATCACTGGGGCCCAGCCACAACTCAGAGGTCCCGAACCAATGTGGTCCCATAACCAAAAACGCCGCGTGGCACACGCACCCCGGCCTGGTAGGCCATAACACCCTAAGACACCCTAAAGGTGGGTTACGAACTCCCAGAAGAACACGAACCCAAGGCGTCTGTCTCCTAAATACTCTCTCCCAGCATGCCCAGCAAGGCTCAACCCTTCCCATTTGCCGCCAAGAGAGAGCACCCAAATCTCGACTCCACTGCTGCCACCTATTGTCTCGGAGTAGGAGTAGCACCCCAGGAACAACAGGGTGAGCCCACAACACAGCTGAGACAGAGACCCAATTTAACAGATTAATTGGATAAGAGCTAACTAACTCTCTTATCGCCCCTTGAATTTCGAACAGCACCGGTACCTCGTAGTAACCCGGCGCTACACATGGGATACCATTCCTCCCACTAAATGACACTCAATAATCTATTTTTATACTGGATAAAGGAATAATGCACATGTTTGATACTTGCCAGTTGTTCCTCTGGATACAAGCCACAAAATGCCCCAACAGCACAAATATTATTTGCAAATGTGGGGATGAGTTTGCCTGTACCAAGCTGCCCAAAGGGTTCAGGAAACATGCATGATATAAGCACCTTGAGGACAAACTACCTTCAAGGTGCTCCATACATTTTTATCTGCTGACCTTACAATTTTATATCAATGTACAGTGGAGGAGAGGATTTGAGATGGGAGGAGATCTGGGACCAGGAGGCTGTCATTAGCTTATCAAGGGGACAGAAGGTGTCAGGGTTCTCCTATAGATATGACATATGTAACCTGTGGGTATCATGAAGGACCTGGGACAAATGCCCTTTATGCCACTCTATTAAGAGTCCTGCACATGAGGCAAAACTCTTTCCATTATCTGCAACAGGCCACATTATAAGAAACAGTGTATTAAGTCTCATCTAAAATGATTGTGTGAATAGGTGATGTATATAATTCTGAATACAATTAGCTGTACCATGATACGTAATTACAGAAAAAGCATACAGTTGAAGCATATCAAGCATACCTTGCAGATATCTTGCTGTAGTGCATGTAGGATGCTATGACTACTCCTATCTTCCCCTGATTTCCCTGACACAGATAGAAACAAAAGTTATACATTTGAAGTATCAAGCACCCATTCATATCTACACATTTCAGTGCAATCTCATGTGAGCTAATCCTCGTGTGTAATCAGCTCAGTCCATACCTTGCAGTGAAGAACCACAACGTGTTGAGGATCTGAGTTCAGCCAGGCCTCTATGGATTTACAGATAGAACAGATGACATCTAGTGGAGGTGCATGGCAGTCTGGCCAGAAGAAATCCTGAACCTTGGACATAAAGATGGAAAGTGTTAAACTATTCTCATGTATATGAGGGTACTATAAGACACCAAGAAGCAGAGTTTGCTTTAAATCAAATATTAGTGATCAAATAAATGTGAAAAGGAACACTAGATTTTCTAAAGCATGGTATAACGATACAGTAACAATTCTAGGTAGGACAAATGGTCAGCAGGGTTTAGCTGCTGTGCAGTCGTTAGTATGGTCCTACTAACTTGTGACAATCATCTCTTTCCTAGAACACTCACCTTTTTGGAGACACCATTTTAACCTGGGGCAGTTTTTAAGCACTTTAGCCCTGGAAATAACTTCTGCTAAGCTCCTGAAAACCGCCTCCCATTCATTCAAGTGTGACTCTTCACACTGGGGTGGTGCGCTTGCGGGACGTTCTAAAAGTCCTGCAAGTAGGATGACCACATTTCCAAACTACCATTCAGGGACACCCTCCCTTCCCAAAAATCAGCTTGTGCTGTAACGAATCACAGCACAGTGATTGGACACAAGAGGCGGGATTTATGATTTATCCAATCACAAGCAGAGTGGCGGGATTGTGCTTCTTCAAAGCGGTGATGTGGCAGCTTTTTTGGGGGCATCAGATTGGCCCGGGGGGGGGGTGTGGCTGTGTCAGTTTCATTTTGGGACACTGTGTTATCCTGGAATGAATGTGCCTGGGACAGACCTGCAAAATGCGGGACTGTCCCGGGCAATCCGGGACATGTGGTCACCCTACCTGGGAGCGCTGTATTTAGTGTTTCCAAAATGTTGGATTGAATAAGCAAAGCTTTTGAAGCACCACACCACAGGAGTTTCTAACCTCTTCTTTGGGGTTAAAAGAGCCCCGTTATCAGCTAAAAAAGCGCAGCAGCCCAAGTGTGAAAGGGGCTAAAAGAACCAATAACTTATATAAGGGCCAACCCTAATGCCGCGTACACACGATCGGTTCATCTGGGACCGTTTTCATCAGATGAACCGATCGTGTGTGGGCTCCATCGTTTTTTTATCCATCGTTAAAAAAACTAGGAACCTGTTTTAAAATTATCTGATGGTTAAAAAAACGATAGAAAAAAACAATCGTCTGTGGGCACGTCCATCGGTTAAAAATCCACGCATCCTCAGAATCAAGTCGACGCATGCTTGGAAGCATTGAACTTAATTTTTCTCAGCACATTGTTGTGTTTTACGTCACCACGTTCTGACACAATCGTTTTTTTAACTAATGGTGTGTAGGCAAGACTGATAAAAGTCAGCTTCATCGGATATCTGATGGAAAAATCCATCGGTCCGTTTTCATCGGATGAACCGATCGTGTGAACAGGGCATTACTCTGAAGACAGGCAGTTACCAGGTTAGATACTGAATGCCTAGGAAGGAATGGAGAGGGGGGGGGGGTGTTAGGGGGAGGCTTGGATTCAGTGGGCCTGATATGGATCGTTAGTTTTAAAGGTATAGCCAATATGTTTACCTTTGGGTTGAGCTTGCGGATATCGTGTCTTTTCTTTGATAAGTTAAAAAGCTGTAAAACAAATCAAGCTAGTTACAATCCAAACACACACACTTCTGATACTTTGACTTTGCATGTAAAAAACAGTGATGTTCTTATTTATGCTCCCATACAAAAATGCAGCCTCATCATAAGCAGCAGTTTTGTGTAATCATTTGGGCACTCATAATGTAAATGTATATAAGACTATACAAGCATGTCATTAAAGCAGAGTTCCAAAAACATTATTCAATTATTCAAGTAATATCTTTCATCAGGCAATTATATTGTACATCTATGTTGACTTACTATTTAAAAATCCACAGCCGATCTCATGTGTTTTTGTATTAAGACACTTTTAAAAAATGTTTGCCGACGTTCTCATTTTGCTTGTGGGCATTTGAAGCCCACAAGCACTTTCTTCCTGGATAGTGATGACGATCTGTGACCATCATGCATCGCCCTTCACCCCCCCATTCTCGCGCATGCGCATTGTAACCTCACCGCAGCACCACTTTCTAAATCCTGCAAAAACTCACAGCAGGCCTCCACAATGATTCCTGGGAGCAATGGCACAAGCTCCCAGGAGACAGTGCGGGTAAAGGAAATGACGAAATACCCGCAGAATACACAGACAGGAAACAGAGCGACACATCAAGATAACGCAGGTACCGTAAAAAAATAAAAATAAAACCACTTCCGTTTGTAACTTTATTTATTGCTGCAATATAATTAAGCTAAAGTTTTAAAAAAGTGTGGAGCTCCACTTTAAGAGAAAAATAATAAGTACTATTAAAAAAGAAACAAGGATCCTCAAGTTCAATCTATGCTAAATCCTGTACAATCAACACTAGATATACCAGGACTAAAACACACAGGGCCAGATTCACATACATTGCCCGCCGGCGTAGCATAAGCCATTTACACTACGCCGCCGCAATTTTACAGAGCAAGTGCCGTATTCCCAAAGCACTTGCTCCGTAGTTTGGGGCGGCGTAGTGTAAATGGCCCGGCGTAAGGCCGCGGAATTCAAAGGGGGCGGCTTGTATTTAAATTAAGCGCGCCCCGCGTCGATCGAACTGCGCATGCGCCGTCCGCAAAAATAGCCCAGTGCGCATGCTCCAGCTCACGTAGAAAAACATGAATAAAACCGACGTGAGCGTCGTTTACGTAAATCCCTATTCGCGAACTACTTAGTAAAACAACGTAACCGACGGAAAAAGACGACGCTGACCCGACGCCATACTTAACATGGCAACGACGGAACTTCGTAAACCTACCCCTCATATAGCAGGGGTAGGTTTACGCTTACGGAAACAACGTAAACGACGACAGGGCGGCGAAAAAACTTTCAGGAATCGTCGTATTAGGCTCATTTGCATAGGCAAGTGAGAAATCAACGTAAAGGCCACCTAGCGGCCAGCGAAGTCATTACATCTACGATCCGACGGTGTAAGTGTTTTACACCTGTCGGATCTTCACTGTATCTATGCGTAAGTGATTCTATGAATCACACGCATAGATACCCAGTAAAAAAAACAGAGATATGACAGTGTTTCCTGCGATACACTGTCATATCTCTTTTGAGAATCTGGCCCACACTGTTTAATTTACATTGTCCCTTATATTTCTGTATATGGATGATGGCACTTTAATTCTTTTAATAAAAACACATCTAAGTACCTTTTTTTCCTAATCAATATACAGCTGTCAAATGATTCAGCTCTTTCATAGCCTGTCTACAGGAAAACATAAGCTACTGATCACATGTTAAATTTTTTTATTATTTTTTGACAAAAACATGGTGTGGGAGGATTTCAGACAGTCACAGGCTGTGTCATGCACCTCCAGCCTGTGTCTTAGAAAAAGAGGAAGGTGAAGCCTCCATTAATCTACAAGAAATATCCCGCCCCCATTGTGTTTAGCTGGTTAGTGGGCATGGAGAAGGAGGGAGGGAGTGGGCTGTCATTTACCACTGTTTATACGCCCACATGTGTGACTTTATAGTCACATGGGCTGCTCAGGTGTGATAGGTAGCAAATTCTCAGATCAGAAACTCACTGAAAACTGAGCATGCGCACCACACAGCAGCAGCATGCTCAACCAATTTTTTTATTTATTTTTGCAGAATACAGAAGACGAATCTCATAGTGACTGAATATGGACAGCATGTAATACCGCATTTATTGAAAGTTTTTTTATGATGTGGGTTTAGTGACACTTTAACTGAACAATCTGATCTATATATTTCAGACAGGTCCTTGCACTAGTTAGGTTACAGATAAATCTGTTACATTGTACAACTGGATTGTAACATATGTGGTTATCTTAATTTTAGCCAATCCCAACCCCTTTCACTTCGCAAAGACCGGCCTGTATCCTCCTCGAAGCCTTGCAATCATCCAGGTGCCAAGGCCCTGGAGTCCACCATCTAAATTAGCAAACACAATTACAGTAAGATACTGTCAAATTATTTCATGTAATAGGGGGAAAAAAATTGTATTCCATCTATGGTATCAATATCCTACCTGGGTCAATTTGCGCCCTTCTAATTTACAGCTGATTACACAATTTTTTGTCAGAAAGACATTCAAAGCACATGCAAATACATTCATTCCCCACCGTCTCCTGTGGGAGAGAATTCCAGAATGCGAAACCCCCCCACTTGTTGAATGAACTATTTCTGTTCAAGTCATCATGAACATTCCTTTGTCACTGCAGTTTTATAGTGTTTTCCAACATCATTTTAAGATTCTTGGTTAAATTAAGTCCTTAGACGCCTGAAGAGCAATGTGCCTTAGAAAGCCTTGTATTGAAATTAGCTAAAACCTAACTAATATTGTCACCTTAAAACATCTATACTAACTAGCCTGTGTAAGAAAAACATATGTACTGGCCTATTTGCAGCCCAATCTGGCACGCACACATGATCTGGCTCCCCTGCGTCAGCTGGCGGCGGTTGCCGGTGAAAGGAGGGACTGCCAACAGCCGCCACACCGGGAGCCTATGGGTGATGTCACCTCTCACAGCTTTGACAACCATTGTCAGGCGCTATCTTTTCTCCCCAGCAATCCCCGCTGGCTGACACAGGGGATCAATCATGTGACTGGACCAGAATGGCCTGAAAATAGGTAAATATATAGATCTTTTTGCAGATTAGTTGGTACAGATGTTGGGAGAGGGAATGGAACATTTTTAAGACTAGTTAGGCTTTACCTGGAATTCTATGTTAAAGTGGTTGTAAACCCTTATATTCACCCAGTGAAGTGACTGTCCTCAGATGACATACAGAGATGAAACACATCCTCCTACATAAGTTGTACATGTCTATCTGCAGTATTCTCTTCTCAATATCCTTTCAAAGTGCAGAATTAGAAAGATTGTCTGAGAGTTCTTAAAAGAGGGGACGGAGAGCTGAATTTACACTTTTCAGAGCTCAGTGAGGAGAGCTCTGAGAGCTAATTGAAATGAGGGGAGGGGAATGGAGGGGAGGAACCCCCCCCCCCATTCACACATAGAGTCGAGGATGTCAATTTGCTAGATGTCCCTCCCCTATTACCGTTTTTTTGTTGGTGTCAGGAAAACTTGTAAGAAGTCACTCATGCCAATAGCAGAGGAAAGAAGCAGCAGACAGAAATGGCACTTAGTGCTCTTAATTGAGGCAAGTACACAATATAGAGGGATATGCTTTGTTCATATTTTATGTCTGAGGCTTACAACCACAATTACCAAATTACCATCATGCTGTATAGTACTGAAATGTCAGTAATTACCAAGTATTTGTCCTCATGTTTGGATCTTAGCATGCTAGCCACTTCTCGCAGGTTGCTTTGGTATCGCTGTTCCTCCAGGTTGATTGGGAAGAAGACACTAATGATACGCTCCGTTATATATGTTAGATCTAGGTCATAATTGCGCTGCATTACGTGGTCCAGGCTGAAACTCCTGTATCAAAAAATAAATAATCAGTTACAGAATTAGACGCTCAATCAAAATATAATGCACCTACCACATTTTTTGTACATACACAGAAGAAATATCCTCAGATGAACACAAAGATTATGATTTAAAATGTATATAGATGGGCAAGTATTATTACATCAATGTAAAAGAGCACAAGTGGTTTACGAAGGCTGGTGCATTGATGCACGTGGGGAGCAAATGCTGGCCTGTGTAGTCCAATCCAGTGGCGATGACGTTGACGACGCCATGTCACCGCACCAGGAAGTAAAACACTTCCGCGCATGTGTCGAATCCATTCGACGCATGTGCGGGCAGATATGTCCGCTGGTTAGTGTACTAACCAGCAGACATATCGGACGGACAGATTCCCAGCAGACAGATTTTAAAGCATGCTTTAAAATCTGTCTGCTGGAAAAATCTGTCTGTCCGCCCGTACACACGATCGAATTCGTCTGCTGAAACGGTCTGTCAGACCATTTCCAGCAGATAGATTCGATCGTGTGTACGCGGCCTTAAACAAATGATTAACCAACCAAGCTGGAGATTTTAGTTAATTCAACTATTCACTGAAATCTACCTTTGTGCAACACAATATGACTATAAGGTCTCATGCATAGGGAGGTGTCCAGCTGATATGTATGCATCCTGGTGCCCGAAGACACAGGTGCAGCATCCAGCCTAGCTACCTGCAGCCTGTAAAATCTATGGTAGGCTGGGGCTGAAAGGGGTTGAATAATGTACCAAGTGGTACTCACTTTTAGGGCCATATGCGTCCAGGGACAAATGCCTGAAACACAGGTTCTAGTAGAGCAGGATGCTACTTCTATGCTTCCATAGGCTTATGCTGCCTATGCTTCACCATATACTATAGAGAAAACTTCTTGCTTTCTGTGTGGAAGCAGTAGTCCTACTGCAGAGGTCCAACATGCCCCCTGCTTTATAGCTCCTCAATCAGTAAAAACCATGTTCCATGCTGAATGGTTAGCTCTAGCTCTGGCTCAGCAGGGGATGTGTTGGACATCTACAGAGAGACCACTGCTTCCACACATAGAGGAACAAAAGTTCTTAAAGTGATTGTAAAGTCTCTCTTTTAAAAAAAAAATAACAAACATGTTATACTTACCTGCTCTGTACAGTTGGTTTTGCACAGAGCAGCCCAGATCATCCTCTCCTTGGGTCCCTCTTCCATGCTCCTGGCCTCTTCCTCCTGACGAGTGCCCCCACAGTAAGCAGCTTGCTATGGGGGCACCCGAGCCGAGCTTCAGCTCCATTCAGACACAAATCTGCCATTTTCCCCATCCCCTCTCTGTCTCCTGATTGGCTAACTGACTTTTATTGACAGCAGTGGGAGCCAATGGCACTGCTGCTGTGTCTCAACCAATCAGGAGGGAGAGTCCCGGAAAGCCGAGAGACTTGTGGATATTGTTGGTCAGAGAAGGGGCTCAGGTGCGTAATGGGGAGGGGCTGAGGGGGGCTGCTACACACAGAAGGCTTTTTATCTTAATGCACAGAATGTATTAAGATAACAAACCTTCTGCCTTTACAACTCCTTTAAAGGGGTTGTAAAGGTACAATAATTTTTCCTAAATAGCTTCCTTTACCTTAGTGCAGTCCACTGTCACTTACCTCATCCTTCGATTTTGCTTTTAAATGTCCTTATTTCTTCTGAGAAATCCTCACTTGCTGTTCTTCTGTCTGTAACTACACTCAGTATTGCAAGGCTTTTTTTCAGGTGTGGAGTGTCGTGCTCTCCCCCCTCCCTTGGACTAAAGAAGAGTCAGGACAACCACTAACACACAGCTCCTTTCTCTATCTGCAACACAGAGAGCATCCTGACTCTCCTGTAGTCCAAGGGAGGGGACGAGCACTACACTCCACACCAGGGAGAAAGCCTTGCATTACTGTGTGGAGTTACAGACAGAAGAACAGGAAGTGAGGATTTCTCAGAAGAAAAAAAGACATTTAAAAGCAACACTAATGCCGCGTACACACGATCACTTTTTGTGATGAAAAAAAATGACGTTTTCAAAAACGTCATTTAAAATCACTGTGTGTGGGCAAAACGTTGTTTTATGTCTTCAAAAAAACGACCAAAAAAAAATTCGAACATGCTTGAATTTTTTGTGTCGTTTTTCAAAACGTCGTTTTTTGTGTCATAAAAAGTGATGGTGTGTGGGCAAAACGATGTTGAAAACAAAGTTTTTAAACCCGCGCATGCTCAGAAGCAAGTTATGAGACGGAGCTTCAATGGAACAGAGTGCCGTCGAACGTGGTGTACGTCACCACGCTTTGCTAGAGCTTTGTAGAAAAACGATGGTGTGTACGCAACGTCGTTTTGGAAAATGAAGTTTGAAAAACTTTTTTTTTTCATGAGATGAAACGTCGTTTTTTTTCATCACAAAAAGTGATCGTGTGTACGCGGCATAAGTTAAAGGAAGCTATTTGGGGGGAAAAATGTACCTTTACAACCCCTTTAACTTCAGCATGCTGGCAGTAGACAGGCTCCGTTTGCCTCTGGCTTTAGTTGAGTTCTACTTGTAGCTGCTTTCTAAAGAAAATAAACTGTAAAAGTCTGGCCATACATTACATACGGTTTTCTAGTACAATTTTTCTTTAGATATACCAAAACCATATAATAGGAGGTCAACCCTAGACTCTTCCAGTTGGCATGCAATCTGGCAGGCCCTTGCACTACATAATTTATGGTAAATCTAAAGGAAATTAAATTAGAAAATTGTATGGTGTATAGCCAGCCTTTTGTTTTGATGTACCTAGAACAGCCTTTTTCAACCATGGTGCCCAGTCACCCAGTCATCTGCCATAACTTGGACATTTACCTACCTTATTATCTACTCCTGGGTGATGTGTACATTAATGCATGCCTAAGCGCCTGGAGAAGCAGCCAAGCTACTGCACACTATGATCAACCCACACCAAGCCTGATAGAACATTAAAGTGGTAGTATATAGTGTTGCTCATGAATATTCGCATTGCGAATATTCGCTACAAATATTGCATATTCGAGTATTCGCGAATAACTCGAATATCGCAGCGAATATTCGCTATTTCGAATATTCGTATTTTTCAAATTTCGCAATAAATTTCGCAATCAATTTCGCAATAAATCGTAGCGAAATTTCGCAATTTTTTTTTTTTTAATAAAATATAGCGAATATTCGTAAATATCGAATATTCGTGATATTTTATCCAAAAAAAAATTGCGACATTTCGCAATCATTTTCGCTTTCGCATATGGGAAATTTCGCTATTTTTTTTTTTTTTATAAAATATAGCGAATATTCGTAAATATCGAATATTCGTGATATTTTATAAAAAAAAGAAAAAAAGCGAAATTTCGCAATTTTTTTTTTTTTTATAAAATATCACGAATATTCGATATTAACGAATATTCGCGATCGCATATGCGAAATTTCGCTTTTTTTTTTTTTAAATATACCGAATATTCGTAAATATCAAATATTTGTGATATTTTATAAAAATAAAAAAATCGCGAAATTTCGCTTTTTTTTTTTTTTTTATAAAATATCACGAATATTCGATATTAACGAATATTCGCGAATATTCTTTGAAATATTCGCGAAATATCGCAAAATCGAATATGGCGTATTCCGCTCATCACTAGAAGTATACTCTATACTATCACTTTTACCTACAGGTAAGCCTATAATAAGGCTTACCTGTAGGTATAAATAATATCTCCTAAACCTGTACGGTTTAGGAGATATTCCCCTCGCAATGCGCCGCCGATTGGAGCGGCACATGCGCAGGGGGGTCCCTCGGCTGAAGGGCCGGCAGCCGCCGGACCTTGCCGAATTGAAAACTCCTGCGCATGCGACATCGCCGCTCCAGCCAATCACAGCACCGGAGCGGCGAAACCCGGAAGACACGCCAGGCAAGATGATATCTCGCTCAGCGTGGACCAGGTAAGTTCCCTACACCTTGTTTTAAGGTATTTCATAATGAGCTGGTATGTGGTGCATACCAGTTCATTATGGCTTTTCCTTTTCAGGTGTAAAAAAAAAAAAAAAAATGGGTATACAACCGCTTTAAAGGAGTAGTAAAGGAAAAAAATGTTGCTAAAATGACTGTTTACAGGGTATAGAGACATAATAGTTAACTGATTCCTTTTAAAAATTATTAAAAAAATGTTATAATCAATTTTGCCTGCAGGTTAGTTTCATTTTTAGACTAGTTTCAGTTTGTTCTGTGTGTACAGAGACACACAGAACAAAAACAAACAAACACGGGGCATGGAGGACATAAAAGCAGGACTGCTATAAGGTAAAGCAAGCTATTTAGCATTAAAAAAAATCCTTTATACTGATCCTTTAATTGTTGTTTCAACAAGGACAACGTCATGATCATACAGGACGTATACGTCTTGGTGTTTTGGTTGTGTGTTGTAAAAGCATTTAGACGATTCTTACTGCGCAATGTTTTTAAAATAGTCTTTGTCTGGTTGTGCTTGTTTTAATCAATCTGTAATAAAATATTAAAAATTGTATTTTTGTGTTTCTCAGTTCTCTATAAAGTCCAGTACCAAACCTTTACTAGTGACTTAAATGTTCAGTTGGGCTTTAAAACATTTCCCTTGTATTGTGGTAGTAAATATTACAGCATTTCTCTGATCAACAGACAGTTATGTTCTCTTACCTTGGCAGGGAGCTCCGTTGTTTCACACTGATAGATTTTGTGGACCCCTGAAAGTAAGCCATCAAATTAGTATTACATAAAGCATTATTAGTTCTACAATATATGTATACAATGCTTATTGTGGTTAAAGAGGTTGTAAAGGTACAATTTCCCCCCCCCCCCCCCAAATAGCTTCCTTTCCTCAGTGCAGTCCTCCTTCACTTACCTCATCCTTTCATTTTGCTTTTGAATGTCCTCATTTCTTCTGAGAAATCCTCACTTCCTGTTCTTCTGTCTGTAACTACACACAGTAATGCAAGGCTTTCTCCCTGGTGTGGAGTGTCGTGCTCGCCCTCTCCCTTGGACTACAGGGGAGTCAGGACACTCTCTACGTTGCAGATAGAGAAAGGAGCTGTGTATTCGTGGGCGTCCTGACTTTCCTGTAGTCCAAGGGAGGGGGCAAGGACAACACTCCACACCAGGGAGAAAGCCTTAATTACTGTGTGGAGTTACAGACAGAAGAACAGGAAAAGAGGATTTCTAAGGACACTTAAAAGCAAAATCGAAAGAAGGGAAAGGGAAGGAGGACTGCACTAAGGTAAAGGAAGCAATTTAGGAACAAAAAAATTTACCTTTACAACCCCTTTAAGGAGTGATAATTTTTCTATTAGCCTGGAAACATACAGCAATCTAACTTCCTGTATTTCCTGTTTATTGGGTGCTTACATAATCAACCCATAAAACGATATAATGTTCTTATGCCCCATACACACGATCATTTTTTGGGTTGTAAAAAACAAAGGGCTAGATTCAGGTACATCCTGCGGCGGCGTCGCGTAAGCTATTTACACTACGCCGCCGCAATTTACAGGAGCAAGTGCCGTATTCTCCAAGCACTTGCTCCGTAATTTGCGGCGGCGTAGTGTAACTGGCCCGGTGTAAGGCTGCGTAATTCAAAGGGGGCGGCTTGTATTTAAATTAAGCGTGCCCCCGTGCCGAACGAACTGCGCATGCGCCGGCCTTAAACGTAGGCCACTGCGCATGCTCCGTTGTACGCCGCAAATACAGCGATTACGACGGCAACGTAATTAACGTAAAGGCCTATTCGCGACGAGTTACGCAAACAGCGTAAACGACGGAAAAACACGACGCTGTCCCGACATTCATACTTAACATGGCATACAGCGGACTGATGTAAGGTTACCCCTCATATAGCAGGGGTAACCTTACGCTTACGGAAACGACGTAAACTACGTCGACGCGGCGCAAAAACGTTCGGGAATCGGCGTTTTGGCTCATTTGCATATTCGTGCAGAAAGCGGCGTAAACGCCGATTGGCGGCCGGCGTATTATTGCATTTAGGATCCGACGGTGTAAGTGACTTACGCAAGTCGGATCCTAGCGTAATTCCGGCGTATCTTGTTTTGTGAATACAAAACAATGATACCCCGGCGGGATATTCGAATTACGCTGGTGTATCTGTAGATACACCGGTGTAATTCTTTTGTGAATCTGGCCCAAAGTTTTTTAAAAATTTCATTTAAAACGATCGCGTGTGAAAGATCGTTCTGAAAAACCACAAAAAAAAAATTCGAACATGCTCTATTTTTTCACAACGTTTTAAACTATGTCGTTTTTCGGGATGTAAAAAATGGCCGTGTGTGGGCTTTAATGACGTGAAAAATCTGCGCATGCTCAGAAGCAAGTTATGAGACGGGAGCGCTCGTTCAGGTAAAACTACCGTTCGTAATGGAGTAAGCACATTCATCACGCTGTAACACACAGAAAAGCGCAAATCATGTTTTACTAACACAAAATCAGCTAAAGCAGCCCAAAGGGTGGCGTCATCCGAATGCAACTTCCCCTTTATAGTGCTGTCGTACGTGTTGTAGGTCACCCCGCTTTGCTAGAGCATTTTTTTTTTTTTTTACGATCGTGTGTAGGAAAGGCTGTTTTAATGTTGAAGTTGAAAAAAACGTTGTCCTTTCTAGAGGCTAAAAAATGTAATTTTTTAGAACCCGGAAAATGATTGCGTGTACGCAGCACAAGTCTTCAGGTACAGATACGTGTGAAGCCAACAAAGAGCTAATCGGTCCCAGCAATGGATTTAGTTCACTTTTAGTTTCCAAATTTTTCATACAGTATTGCAAAACTGATGTGAAATGTGGTTCATAATGTTTTCCCAGGAACAGTGACAGCAAAGATCATGATTAAGTCAAAATGTGTTAATAATAACTTGTAGCAGTTTCCCGCTAGGAAAACTGTATGACATTAGCTGGGAAGGTTGCATAACAGACATGTAGTGATGCATTAAAAATTCAGCCACCAAAATGAGTAGAAGCTAAAAACTCAGCACATAGATCCTATCAAATATCTTTCTTGAGAGATGTCAGCAATTAAGCAACCCTCTTCCCTCCTTCTTCTTATTAAAAATCCCAAAGACATTTTCAAAATGATCTACTGATATGGGGAGGTCTGTGAAAACATTGCAGAGGGATTTAAGGAAACCTGTTGTTATATAATTATGTAGGTTGGCAAGCTAGTTTTATAGCTGCTGGTGATGTATTGTTCTGAGCTGCTGCCCCCCCAAAAATATAGAAAATCTCTGACTTTTCTGTTGCTTTTATTCTTTGCCTGCTTGCTCTATGTCCACGAATTAAGCCTCGTACACACAATCTGACTTCCATCCAACTGTTCTGTGGATTTTGGTCCGAAGGGCGTTGGCCATGAACTTGTTCTGCATACACACGGCACAAAATTTTAAGCCAACATTCACCAAACGACGTGGTTTGACCGTATGACCGGCGTAAAGTTACCCCTGCTATATGAGGCGCAGGCAATGTTAAGTATGGACGTCGGAACAGCGTTGAATTTTCCGTCGTTTACGTCGTTTGCGTAAGTTGTACACGAATAGGGCTGTGCGTAAGTTACGTTCACGTCGAAAGCATTGAGTATTTGCAACGTGATTCTGAGCATGCACACTGGGATAAGTCCACGGACGGCACATGCGCCATTCGTTAGACGCTTCATTCACATGGGGTCACACTTCATTAACATACAACACGCCCCCTACCTGCCTACTTTGAATTACGCAGGCTTACGCTGGCCCATATACGCTACGTCGCCGTAACTTAGGGCGCAAGTTGTTTCTAAATACGGTACTCGCCTCTCTAAGTTACGGCGGTGTAGCGCATATGAGATGCGTTACGACCGCCTAAAATTGCGCCATTCTTTCTGAATCCCGGCCACTGAAACTATGAACAGAATATGTAGTCATGGACATTGTGTGGACATATAGAACAGAAACCGAGTACCATAGGAACAACTTTATTCTGTACAATTAAAAATCGATTACACAACATTAAAGGCTGGATTGATGTAAACTGAGTTTGTTTCTAAGATACTTATCAAGAGCCCCCCTCTTTGGAATATATGTGCCTTGACTACTTTGATTACCATGTTGTCTTTATGGCAACTTACTCACATTGGGACTGGATGGTTCCCTACTGGGAAGTTGGTCCTTTTATTTTAAGATTGTGTGTACAAGACAATTGGCTTTTTACTGGATGTACCCGAGTGGCAATGGCTTCACCTTGGCTTACTCATTTGCACCTGGGTTCCAGTGTACTGAATCTGTCACATGTGTTCCTGAAGAAGGATTCCCAAAACACACACTGTAATCTGAATCTTTGCATGTTGTGAACCCCTATCTGGAGAGTAATCTTCAATGTTGTGTAATAGATTTAGAACTAGTACTTCCATTACTAATGGCAGCCTCCATATTTGACATTGACTAATTGAAAATCAGAATGCATAAAAATATTGGAACTAACTTATTTTCGGAGGTAGATCATTCTCAGTCTAGCTTTGCTACCTAGTTCTGCTAAACTTGAATATGCATGTAGCCAGTAAAGTCTGATTATGGAGACTTGTGCCATTCAATAACCAACACTGCAAGTTTATGCCTGTCACCCTAATTTACTGGAACACCTAGGCAAACTATTAAGCAGCTAGCTAGACCATGCTGAGCTGATATGCTTAGGGGTCCCATAACAGTGGAACAATCTGCAAAGACATGGCTCCCAACTGCCCTGACGATCTTTACTTACCTCTTCTAAAGGTTTCATGGTTGTCCCATAGACTTAAATGGAACCGTATGAGCAAAATTCCATTTAGGTCTTTTGAATGCTGGTGCACAGGAGTGAGCAACCTGGCACTAGATTTTCACTGGAAACTGGCACAGTTTAGTGCAGTCTTTCTAAAACTTTTTAACATGTTTGAACCCCTGAAATAACATTCCAGGCTCAGGGAATCCCTACAAATATTTACTATATCTACAGTTCACAGTATATGGTTAGTGGGAATAATGCTCCTTAAACTTGCAATTATTGGATAATTAATCTCAGTGGTTACTCATCTGAAAAGCATAAGTTACTCATTGCTTAAAGGGTCACTAAAGGAAAAAAAAATTGGGCTGAAATGACTGTTTACATGGTATAGAGACATAAAAGTTAACTGATTCCTTTTACAAATTATTAAAAATAGATAAAAATCAATCATATAATCAACCTACAGTTCTAGTTTCGTTTTTGCTGTTATTTCCTGTCTCTCTGATGTACAGAGCCAGAGAGCCAATAGAGGGCAGTGATGGTTTGTCTAAAACCCCTCAGCACCAACCCAGTTTCAGTTTACACACAGTAATCACACCTCCTTGATTAGTGACCACCGTGAGAAAGCTCCCAACACTGTGGTTATAAGGAAACAGACAACCAGGAAGTGTGGAAGTCAGAGCACAATTACAGCAACATCAAAGCAAAAACGAACAATGAGGACATGAAAAGAGCACTGCAGTAAGATAAAGGAAGCTTTTTAGCTAAAAAAAATGTCCTTTAGTGACCCTTTAAGGAACCCCTAGCAGCCTCTGAACTAACCCTGGTTGAGAAGGACTGGTTTAATAAATTAGGGGTCTAAAGAAGGAGCGGCTGTAGGGGATTTTGAAAATGTCCTTAACATGTCCCTGTCAGAGCATTATCTGGAGCAGAGGTGCATGAAGACCTGGCATCCCTGCTAGTATCTTACATGGCCGCATTAATGCATAACACTGCACATAAATGCGCATTGGCTGTGAACACTCCCTGTCCAGACTGGTTCCAAACTGATTTTATATCTGACTATTGTTAAATGGTCTTATCCTGTTCTCCTGTGTATGACCCTAACTATTCTCCTCACTACACTTGCTCTTGTCCACACCTGGTACCTGACCTGGCTACCTGAACTGGCTATTTTCCTGACTCCTGCTCTACCTGAGCCTGGCTACTTTTAACGGGTGACAATTGTCTGCAGATACTGTCCTGGTGTCTCATCTGAGTACCTGAACATCTCGTCTGACAACACTCCAGTCAGAACATCTCTTTCCCACCACACATAGCATTTTGCTTTTAGGCCAAAAAGTTACATTTAGTTCCCATCTAACCAGAGCACCTCCTTCCACATGTTTGCTGTGTCCCCACATTGATTCTCGCAAACTACAAAAGGGACTTCTTATGGCTTTCTTTCAACAATGGCTTTCTTCTTGCCACTCTTCCATAAAAGCCAGATTTGTGGAGTGCACGACTAAAAGTCTCTACAGCTCTTCCAGAGTTACCATGGGCCTCTTGGCTGCTTCTCTGATTAATGCTGTCCTTGCCCGGCCTGTCAGTTTAGGTGGATGGCCGTGTCTTGGTAGGTGTGCAGTTGTGCCATACTATTTCTATTTTCGGATCTGATAGATTAAACAGTGCTCTGTGAGATGTTCAAAGCTTGGGATATTTTTTTAATAACCTAACCCTGCTTTTAACTTCTCCACAATGCTGTTTGTTCACTAAGGTTCTCTAACAAACCTCTGAGGGCTTCACAGAACAGCTGTATTTATACTGAGATGAAATTACACACAGATTTACTATATTTGATAATTAGGTGATTTCTGAAGGCAATTGGTTCCACTAGATTTTAGTTAGGGGTATCAGAGTAAAGGGGGCTGAATACAAATGCACACCACACTTTATAGATATTTATTTGTAAAAAAAAAATGAAAACCGTTTATCATTTTCCTTCCACTTCCCAATTATGTGCCACTTTGTGTTGGTCTATCACATAAAATCCCAATAAAATACATTTACGATTTTGGTTGTAACATTACAAAATATGGAAAGTTTCAAGGGGTATGAATACTTTTTTAAGGCACTGTACAACAGCTGTTAGTGTACTGTATGAATAACATGGTGCAGAAGTTAAATACCCTGTACAACGCCCTAAACTTTCCCCAATGAATTTATAACTGAAGCCTAATGACAGCAACATATAGCTGCTTGCCATACATTATTCACTGCTGTAGCTTTTTGGCTTCTGGGACCTGTTAAACCTTTCCTCATTGTATAAAAGCAGCTGGCCAGCTATATTATATGTCAGAGATATTCCACTCACTGGTGAGTCAATCAAGCAAGCTGAAACAGACATAAAAAATGCTAATAAAGCTAGCACCTCCCTGACTATAACTGCATTATGGTGTTCTAACCTACTGGCAATGAATCCTATTGAGCGCTTATGGATTACACACATGCCTTCTGGCATATATTCTGCTTTCCTATACAGATCAATGATTTCTGTGGAGACAAAAATTCCAATGTTGTTTTCTGGGCTGTATGCATTGCAAGTATGTCAGACAGCTTATTATCTAGGGCAGCCATTCTCAACCAGGGTTCCGTGGAACCATGGGTGTCCGCTCCATAGGGCAAGGGAGGGCGCTTGCCCCCCCTAGAAACAAGTGCCATGATCCTCAGGGAGAACAACAGCGGGCAGGAAGTAAGGCGGCGGCACAGTGAATCCAATTAGAGCCGCTCTCTCTCTCTTCTTGCTCCAGCTGACAGAGAGGAGAGAGGAGGGGGCGTTCGGGGGAGATATACAGTACAGCCAGCCCGCGGCTCTCCTCTCCCTGTCACAGCGCCACTGCTCCATTTACCAGAGAACTCGGCAGCGGCGCTGTGACAGGGAGAGGAGAGCCGCGAGCTGGCTGTACTGTATATCTCCCCCAATCGGATAACCTTAAAATGATGCCCCCCCTGAAAAAAGTTCAGCGGACGCCCATGCGTGGAACCCTAGGGTTCCTCCAGAGGTGGCTAGGGGTTCCTTGAACTGTGGCTGATTTACCTCCTGTTTGATGATACCTACATAGTTCTGAGCCAATTCCACTTGTAGGAGCCAGTGGTATTACACATTTACACCAATGATCTTCATGGTTCTCTGTAAGGGGGGCATTCTTACCACTACTGTAAAAAAGGGCATTCTTCTCACTGACCACCAAAGTAAGGGGCATTGTTCCCACTGACCCCCAATGAATGGGTTTTATCAGGGGTTCCCTGAGACCTGAAAATTATTTTTAGGGTTCCCCAGCGGTAAAAAGGTTGAGAAAGGCTGATCTAGGGGAATGCAACAACTTATGAGTATAGCGATTTCTGGATCAACGACCCAAGTCATAATTTAAAAAAATCATTCAAACCCAACTCAAGCTAAACTTTATAATGATTTGGGTTTTGGAAAAAGTAAGGAAGGGTTAAAACTGCGGTCAACTGCTAATTGTCATTCATGTCATCAAAAGAGAGTTCTCCTTGCTTATTTTCTATATTTCAGGTGTCAATCACAAAAGTAGATACAGGAATATCTCCCCACTTTCTATATATTTCAATGGTGTCAGACAGAATAATAATTTTAGAGGAAATCCCTCCAAAGGGAACACAGGCAGCAATAAAAACAATTCATGTATTTCTGGCCAGGGTTATGCAGAAGCATACAAGCGTATGTGTTGGTTGCTTATGTTACAGGTGTGGAAGAGGGAGGGGGGTAGGTCTGCTAATTTTAGGGAGAGCAACAGTAAGTGAATATATCCCTCTTACTGTCTTCCCCACCAAGACATATTGACCAGAGGTGTGTCCTGCTGCCAAGACATAACCTTGTAAGCTGTCCCATGTTAACCACTTAAGGACCTGTTTTTCAGATTTGGTGTTTACAAGATTAAAATCCTTTTTTTTTTCGCTCGAAAATTACTTAAAACCCCCAAACATTATATATTTTTTTCTAACACCCTAGAGAATAAAATAGCAGTCATTGCAATACTTTTTGTCACACTGTATTTGCGCAGCGGTCTTACAAGCGCACTTTTTTTTAAAAAAATTCACATTTTTGAATTATAAAAAATAAGACAACAGTAAAGTTAGCCCAATTTTTTTTTATATTGTGAAAAATACTGTTACGCCGAGTAAAATGATACCCAACATGTCACGCTTCAAAATTGCGCCCACTCGTGGAATGGCATTAAACTTTTAACCTTAAAAATCTCCATAGGCATATCACTTGTGTGGTTTGAACACCGTTTTTATATGCGGGCGCTACTCACGTATGCGTTCGCTTCTGCGCGCAAGCTTGTCGGGACGGGGTTCTTTAAAAAAAAATGTTTTTTGTTTTCTTGTTTAATTTTTACAAAAAAAAAATGGATCACTTTTATTCCTATTACAAGGAATGTAAACATCCCTTGTAATAGAAAAAGGTATGACAGGTCCTCTTAAATATGAGATCTGGGGTCAAAAAGACCTCACATCTCATATTTAGACTTAAATGCAAAAAAAATAAAAAATGTTGTCGTTTGAAAAAATGACAAGAAAATATTGCTTTAAGAAGCATGGGCGGAAGTGACGTTTTTGACAGGGCGGAAGTGACGATTTGAAGTGACGTTTTGACGTCACTTCCACTCTGTTATGCTATGGGGACGGGTGGGGGCCATCTTGCCCTCACTCAAATCCCAGCCGAGGAGAGGAAAGGACCCGATCGCCTCCGCCACTGCCAACGGCTCCGGTAAGCGGCAGAGGGCGCGGGAGAGCGGCGGGGGGCCCCTCTCCCGCCGCCGTGGTCTCGCGGCAAATCCGCCACGGAGACCACCTCTATCGTTTACAGGACCATTTAAAGAAAAGATGGATATCTCGGTTGTGGCAGAAGCTGCTGCAGTTACCGAGACATCCATCTTTAAAGTACCGACGTACATGTACATGAGCGGGTCCTTAAGTGGTTATGACCAGCTTCAGATCCAAGTATACTGTTAAACTGGCCATACATGGATAGACAGATGCAGTCACTGTTTGGGTATTCAGATAGCTTCTGGTGCTTTCTGAAGTAGTCAAATTTGCTAGCACGTTCTAAGCACATGCAAGTCAAATTGCAATAACGTTTTACAGACATATGGACAGCGGGTCATTCTGTCATGACTCAACATCAACAAGATATTAGGTGGTACAAACATTGTTAGCAGGGCACAAAGTGAGTTTAGTAAGTTAAACCTTAGTTCAAGGGGCGGTTTTCGAGTCCAAACAAAGCCGTCTGTAGCTTGGAAAGCAAAGGTAATATACTGTAAGGCCTCGTACACACGATCGGACATATCCGATGAAAACGGTCTGCGGACCATTTCCATCGGATATGTCCGATCGGGAGTTTGATCCGATGGCGTGTACACACCACCGGATCAAATTCCCCGCCGCCGGACGGCGCGGTGACGTGGCGGTGACGTTGACGCCGCCACGTCACCGCCACGTCACTGCACCAGGAAGTTAAACACGCATGCGCCGAATCCATTCGGCGGCGCGGCGCCGGCGGTGGGGGACGACATGTCTGCTGGTAAGTGTACTAACCAGCAGACATGTCGGGCGGACAGATTCCACCGGATGGATTTCAAAGCATGCTTTGAAATCTGTCGGGTGGAGAAATCTGTCCGCTAGCCCATACACACGAGCGGAGATGTCTGCTGAAACGGTCCATCCTACCGTTTTCAGCGGACATATCCCCTCGTGTGTACGAGGCCTAACATAAAGCTGTTCCCAACAGCTACCCTCGCCATAAGTCTGGAGTCCCCTCCTGAACAAACAACTTTCAATTCTCATGAGGTCATTGGTCTTGTATGGACCAGAACAGTAAATTTAAGCAACTGGCTCTGAAAGAGATTTTTGGTGGGGAAAGTAAAAGAAAGAGGGGGAAAGCGAACGGAAGCAAAGACGCTCCTCTTGGATCAAGATTTTAACTCGCCCTCACCCCATCTGTCTCCTTGAACCTTAACGGGAGAGTGTAGATATTATATTCATGGGTTCCATAACCTTGTGAACCCGTCTTGTTTGTCATGTAGATCCTGTTTTTTTAGCAGCTGAAATATTGACCACAGGTGATTTTCCTGATTTGGACATTTTTGCTGCTAAGAAGATGGTGAAGATGAAAGTCTGGTTATGTTTGGGAATGTCTATGACCAGTTTATTTAGCATTTTAGGCTTTTTGGGAATATTGATACTGATAACAGAGTGGATCATTGTATATATTCTTGTCAAATATGGTTTGATTTAAGGTCACTTCCACCAGCTATGAAACATTGGTCACTGCCTGTAACAAGTAGGGGAAGCATCAGGGTAGATCTTAGCAATCCTAGCCTGTTATGGCAAGGAGAGGACTTTGTAATTAGCTTCAGTTAGAGTCATGTTAGCTATCCCCTTGTGTATTCTGTAGTCCAAGAGAACAAGTCCTCTTCACTTCTGTTTCTCACACAAAGGTGTCCGTTTATGAAGCAGTGAAAAAAAAAATCATTGTTTCATTCATCCAGATCGTTCTCCTATAGATGGCAGTTTATGAAGCTTTTTAGATCGCTTCTCCTTTGGAGGAGTAATGTTGCATCAACATTGGAAAAAGAACAGAGGGAGAAGACCCAGCAAAAGAGCGAGAAGATAGTGGAGAAGACCCGGCAGAGGCAGAAGACAGTGGACAGAGGTAGAAGAACCGGAGAGGGCTACAAGACCCACCAGAGGCAGAAGATGTCGCCAGAAGAGGGAGAAGAGTCAGAAAGGGGAGAGGAAGCTGAAAGAGATGCTGGAGCTTTCTTAATAAAGCTTGCTTTAAAAACCTGTGTGCTGCAATTTATTTTTGACACTTTTTTTTAGGTGAATGGGTAGGGGTACAATGTACAATGCTGTGTGCTCTATCAAGGTTCTGGTACAGATTTTGGGGGGGAACCCCACGCAGTATTTTCGGCGTGGGGGTTGCCCTTAAAATCCAGACCAGACCGAAAGGCCTGGTATGCTCTTGGAAGGGGAACCCATGCCGTTTTTTTTTTTTATATTTTGCGCAGAGTTCCCCCTAAAGATTCAGAGCAGACGCACTGCCTGGTATTGTCGGGGATCAAAGTCGGATGCCTGTTCATTGAAGTCGGATGCATCTCGGACTTCAAGTCGCATGGCAAAGTCGGATCCACAGTTGTACGACTGTCGAGTCATACCAATGTAAAAAGGGGCCTTACTGACTAAAGTCAGAGTTTTTTTAACAAATTTAATTTAATAAAATAAATATTAAAATCCAGATATTTACCTACAGCCTATTTTTCTGGAGGACTTAATAAAAGTAATACTGTGATTTTTCACGAAAGGAATGCTAGTCATGGTACCAACCTCCACACTCAGCATTTTTTTTTTTTATAAGTAATGAAGTTACAAGATATTCACAGCTTTATGATTAAGACATTTTAGTATGTACGGTATATATATTTATGTACATTGGCAAGAGAAAATGTTTTGTGAGAAATATGTTATACTCCATTAAACAACCTCTGTGCCAGAAATGCTTAGCATGATGGTGGAAGACACCCAAGCAAAAGTTTCTGAAGAGCTCTTCAAGGGAAAGAAAAACAAAATGTATGCATTTAAAGAGGAACTCTGCTGACATTATGCAGTTATTAGTATGTAAATGTTAGTCTGACTAGCAGTGGGTTCAGAATGCATGTAGAAAGCATAAGGCTGGGTTCACACTTTTGCCTTGTGGGACAGTAGTGCACACATTGGGGTTGACTTACTCAAGGCAAATAGACTGTGCATTAGCAAAATTAAGTTGCTCCAGAGCTTATTAAATGAGCAGAAGCTCTGCTGACAAAATCATCCAATCAAGTGCTATGAAAAATTCATTTTTTTTCCTTAGCATGTGATTGGGCTTTGGAGCAACTGCACTTGTAGAGACTATTTGCCTTTAAACTATGGCCCTCACAGATGATTTTTTTTCCAATCCATACTTTTGGATTGGGAGGGGAGGCTCGGTTTGCAGTGAGTTTTAGCAGATGGGCAGATCTCACCATCATAGTTCTTGAAGTTTCTGCCTATTCTTGGCCCCTCTAAGGCCCCTTTCACACAGGGCAGGGGAGGTGTGGTGGCGGTATAGCGGCGCTATACCTTCGTATTTAATGGTAGAGAATTTTTGATTGGACAACTGCACACCAAAAACCTTGATGGTTGTCTTTATTGGCTTGAAGCCATGATTAAGCACTAATTGATGGCGTGAAACGCGTAGGATGCTATCCCTATTTTCTGCTGTGTTTTGTAGTGCATATTTTGTTTATTTTTTATTTTATTGTACAATAAAGAAAACCATCAAGTTTTTTTGGAGTGCGCCTGTCCATTCAAAAATTCTCTACTATTTGCCTCGTGCATTGCCGTCACCCTGGATCTCCTGAGAAAATATTGATTGCTTAGCATACCCACCTGGAGCAGTGACTCCCTTTTCCCCTATACCTTCATATTTACCACGATATTCGGCCGCTAGCGGTGCGGTTTTAACCCCCTCTAGCGGCCAGAAAATGGTTAATACTGCCGACAATGCGCCTCTGTGATTTCAATGGGAAGGAGTGGTATAAGAGCGGTAAACACTCTGCTCCTATACCGCTCCAAAGCTGCGGCTAGCAGGACTTTTGGAGTGGTCCTGCTAGCGCACCTCTTCAGTGTGAAGGCTACAGGGCACGATTTTTTTGGTGGATAGCAGCGCTATTTTTAGCGCTAAATCGCCCGAAAAACATGTGAAAGGGGCCTTAGAGCTGTGGCCAGTTCCTAAATCTATGACATTGTGCAAGCAAGTGTTTTTTTTGAAGGTTGAAAAACAAACTGCTGAACGGATCAACAGATTTACCTAATGTAGACAAGTTTCTATATACAACAGTGTCTGCCCTGACGGTTTTCCTTTTCTCTTACCCCTCCTTCTCATCATCTACTCTAGAACTGGCTGTGTCACTTTCTCCTTAATCGCAGCCAACAAAAACTTCACACAGACATCCAGCCACGTCCTGCTCATTTCCATCACCCTTTCCTCGCCAGCCCTTCCACTCCTCCCTGTATACCATTAACCCCATCCCTTCCTCACCATGTGCTGTATGCTGGGCCCCGGAGCAGTTCTTCTCCTCTGCAAGAGAACACACAGGTCGGTTATTATAACGGTGCACAGATAACTACTGAATAAGACCACTAAACACAAATGTCACTAAAAATATTTCATTCATATACAAGTTCTTCCAATGAACTGCACTTGATTTATATTTGCACATATATATTAATATTTTATATGCTATCTTATGTTTATTTAATAGCTTCTCTGTGACAGCTGATAAATCTGGTAGTGTGAAGGGATAGAGTATGTTATAGACCTCATATAGGGTTGCCACCTGTCCGGGATTCACATAGACAGTCCGGGTTTTGAATCATGCGTTAGGGTTTTAGTCCCCCTAAAACCCGGACACATTTTTCAGGCCTTAATGTGGCTCGGAACAGGGCCTAACAGGAGGGTGAGGGGGCACTACGTGCGCTGCATTACTATTTTCTTTGGAGAGCCCAAAGATTGCCCTGGTTTCCATTAAAAACAAATGCTGCATGCTGCTAAAGTGTTCGCGTTTGGCTTAAAGAAAAAGTGGCAACCCTAACCTCATACCTGCAGCCTCTGCAGTTTCAGTAGGATTATATTATATTCTCTGGTATTGGATGAGCAGGTATTTACACACAGGAGTCTTTTCATCCTGACCATCACCAAGGATCTGTGTATGGATTAAAGGATATGGAATTTGGCACCTAGAGATGAGTTCCCTGCAGTTTTTAAATTTGGCTTTAAAGTCCCCGTTCCCGTAAATACTGGCTGTTGTCTTAAGGCCAATACAAACCATCCTTAGTTCTCAGTAAACAGGGATAAATCCATTCATAAATTATATTTTCTCAGTTCACAGTGATCAGAGGAAAAGACACTTATAGAACATGTGTGATGTTCTCAGGACTGAGTTTAGAATTGCTTGACAACTTGGAACCTTTATTGACTGATATACTTACCTTTATGGCAGTATGTAAATTCAAAAGCCACTGTGTGTCCCCTTCCTCACTCACAGCAAGTACTGGACCAGTCCGATGGCTCAAATATTTTCTCCTTCCACTGGCTTATGTGGTTTCTGTCGGTGGTGACATACGAACCAGCAGAAGGAACCATAGTGGCTGACAAGAAAGCAAGTATCCTACACATCCGGAAGTGCAGAATACATGCATTGGCTTTTCAATACAGGGGCCACTGCAAAGGTAATAAATCCACACTTCTCTAACAGGTGTACTATTAAGTGCTACTAAACCCATGACCCTGCATTCAGTATATCAGGTCTCCCACAGAAAATGGAAATGCAATTATTTTAGTAAAAATAAACTGCTCTCATCAGCAGTATATAGCAGTCTTTTGACTTTTATCAATGTCTGGTTAAAGATTGTAGAAGTTTTTATTTTCCTCTGACTGTCCAATGAGCCTGCATGACCCTTGACCACCTGCCTGGACAGTGCTGATTGGCCCTGTGCTGATCACATGCACCCTCCCCCCCCAAAAAAGCAAAAGGTCTCTAGCAATGCACACCAAGCTGAGCATGTGCCGAGTGCCTCCTATGGCTCTGTTCTATCAGCAGATAGATTGGGGACAGTAAAAAAAAGGGGAGGATCAGAGAAGATAGGATCAAACACACAATGCACGGGATTGACATTGAGTTTAACAAGCGTGCTCGTCTGCAGGGACTACATCCTTGCAGGGAGATGCTGTGTTCCAAGGGAGGGGGCGGGCACGCTGAGTAACCCCCAGCCAGAACTGCTCGGATGATGGGGGCAAGCTTACTGAGGAGGAACAGGAATTGAGAAATTCAGACAAAGAAAAAAAACTTTAGAAGGGAAATCAAGGCAAAGGGTAAGTGAACAAACAATGCACTAGCTTAAAGAAACGTATTTAGAAAGTAAAAGGCAAACCTTTACAACCCCTTTAAGTTGACTCTGTGGTGACAGGTCCATTTTAAAGTGAAGATGAGATAGACATTAGATCAGCTAACTTCCAATGAAGATAGCTTGATTTGGCATCAAACACCAACCAGATGGGGAACGTTGATACTTTAGAGGGTGGACACCTCTACCATGTAAGAAATATTACAAAATGCTCAGATAAATGATTCTGGGAAGAATCTGTAGCCTCCCCTGTCCATCATTCCACTGTGCCATGTTTCTAAAGGAGCTTCAATCAGTGTGCAGGTTAAAGTATTTTGGACAGAGTGCAGATGGATTACAACACCTGTCAGTTTTCATTGCTGTCTTTTTCCTCCGTTACGGAGGTTCCCCCTCTCTATTTGTCCTGTTTCAAAAATGTTGTGTTTTCCCAGAAAAGTAATAGAGGGGGAATCTTCCAATGGGCACACTAGATCTGATGACCTGGGAGTGCCCAGGAAATCCCTTAATTTTCAGGAATTTCCTCACACTTCCTGTTTTGGCTATGGGACAGGAAGTGAGGGGAAATCGCAGCAATGGTACACAGATGGCAAAAATAACTGACAGGTTATAACCCTTATACACACAATCTTTTTTCAGCATGAAAAAAAAAAAACGTTTTTTTTGAAAAACGTCATTTAAAATGATCGTGTGGGAGCTACACAGGTTCTGAAAAACAATTTTTTTTTTTTTCGAACATGCTGCATTTTTTAACGTTGTTTTAAACAATGTCGTTTTTTGGGTTGTAGAAAATGATCGTGTGTGGGCTAAAACGACGTTTTAAACTTGCGCATACTCAGAAGCAAGTTATGAGACGGGAGCACTCGTTCTGGTAAAACTAATGTTCATAATGGAGTAAGCACATTCATTACGCTGTAACAGACAGAAAAGCGCAAATCGTCTTTTACTAACAAGGAATCAGCTAAAGCAGCCCCAAAGGCGAATAGAACTTCCCCTTTAGAGTGCTGTCGTACGTGTTGTACGTCAACGTGCTTTGTTCATCATATTTTAAAAACAATGGTGTGTGGGCAACGTTGTTTTTAATGATGCAGTTGAAAAAAAAATGTAATGCTGAAAAATGATCGCGATGAGAAAATAGAGAGCACAATCTCTATTTTTCTCGTTGAGATTCTAGCCAGATTTCCAGACGAGAAACCTGAAAGCCTCGTATACACGCTCGGTTTACTCGGCAAGAAAGCTCTGCCAGCAGTTTTCTTGCTGGTTCTTGCAGAGAAAACCGAGTGTGTGTACGAGGCTTTAGGCTGCATTCACACCTGAGCGGCAAGTAACGCCGCATACGCGGCATTACTTGCCGCGATTCGATTCATTTTTTTTTTTTACAAATCATCCCCATTGATGTCTATGGCCGAACGCCAGTGTCGCCTGAAAAAAAGGGTCCGGGACTTTTTTTCAGGCGACAGGCGTTCGGCGCTTCAGAGATGTGAACCATCTCTATAGACATGAATGGGGATTCGCCCCTCCAGCGGCATGAGCGTCGGGCGACAGGCGATTTGTCGCTCAGGTGTGAATGCAGCCTTACTCTATCCCAGTGTTTTTCAACTCCAGTCCTCAAGGCACACCAACAGGTCATGTTTTCAGGCTTTCCATTATTTTGCATGTGATTTGATCAGTTTCACTGCCTTAGTAATTACCACAGCCATTTCATCTGAGGGAAATCCTGAAAACTTGACCTGTTGGTGTGCCTTGAGGACTGGAGTTGAAAAACACTGCTCTATCCAACCTTTCGGGGGGAGGGGGGACAGGATACCTGTCTTTGACAGGTATCCTTTACCACTTTCAGGAGTTTGGGCTGCGGCCCGTGAGGTCACCGCGGGGCTCCCTCCTCCTCCCCCGGCTGCTGAGCCAATAGGAGAGAGGAGTGGGGCCTCGTACATGTGCAGTAAAGTTCCTGGCATGAAAAGGCTACACTGCCGAGTTCGCTCACACACAATGGCGACGACAGCACCCGACGGAAATATCAGCTGTGGTGCCAACATCGCTGGACTCCAGGACAGGTAAGTGTCCTAATATTAAAAGCCAGCAGCTGCAGTATGTGTAGCTGCTAGCTTTTAATTTTTTATTTTTTTGTCCGGAACACTGCTTTAAGAAAAGCAAGGTCCCAATGTTGAATGCAAAGTTTCATATGCTCCCCTGGAACAAAACACTGGTTTCTTATCAATAAAGCATTGCATGTAAATAGGAAAATATGTTTATATACGTACCATGTCAGGAGGGGGAGGATTGGAGCAACATGAAGGAACCTGTAACATTCATATAAAAATAAAGTCAAATGACAAAGGATTAAAGAAGGGGTTCAAATCCTATTTGATATGAGGAACAAAGATGTGACAAAGCCTAGCCATATTGTAACATACACATATCCTAATAGCATTATATACTATTCACACAGAAAACAAGTAAACACAATATTAGTTATTTTAAATAAAAACTTTACTACTGAAAATGAAGACAGTGGCAGGTTTGCTTGGCCACTAATCATGTACATCTACCAGTAAAGCGAGTCATGTTTCTAGGAAAATAATCATTGTGAGGTGAAAATGTTTCCAGTGCCATGCGGGAGTCCTGTAAACACGGCACAAGGGAGCTTTATCCACATATGAAGCCTCTCTAATAGTAGGTGTTCACCTTCACAGGTCTTTGGTCTATATTTAGCTGAGAACCCTCCACCCATGAATTGCACAGAGGGCCTATTCATAATGACCCTGTAAAATTATGACTGACGTCCAAGTGACTAAAAAGACTTCATAGTTCTAAGCTCACATAGTACAGGGATGTTTCAAATAGCCATGTGTGTATAATGAGAGCAAAACCAAAAGTTAGGCTTTAAATCCCCCATCCCATATGCTATAATTAGGATAACTTTGCAGACGATGGTTAGCTACCACAGTCAGCATAAATTGGGGAGCCTGGGGTGCATGTGGTCCTCTTATTTCCTCCTTGTGGAAATTGATTAGTTTATTGATGTTAAATTATGTATTAAGTTAAAACTGACTTTTTTAGTTCTAGATACTGTGGGGAAGGGTTGGAACTCCTGCCATGTTTTTCTTGCTGTGTCCCCACTGTGGAGAATCAAAAGCCAATATATCCCGCATTGAGGTACAATCAGTGTAAAACATAGACTCTAAAGTCTGCAATAAAAACGTGCCAAGATAAATGCAGCTGCACTTCGAAACTGCCCAACCAGGGCTTCCAAACAATCTGTACCAAAAACACGTGGCCACCTTTCTCAAATGTCATCTCAATGTTTCATTTGAGAAACTAGGCCATGCCTCCAAAACGCATCAAGTGATCGTGCAATTTGCGTGCTCTTCTCATTCCCTCCACCGCAGTGAGACCATCCCGGGCCTTCCTCCCCTGAATTTGGCACTTGTCTCTTGTTGGCTACCCGAGAGATCGTAGGTGGAGCCAGTGAACTGTGTGCCTCTCCCTTCCTGGACCCCTATCTCATTCGGATCATCTGTACTTGAGGCTGGCAGGTTGTTACAGTTCCCCCACTGGGTTCTGACTGTGACAGTTGATCCCACACTGCACATTGATGTCTCCTGCAGATTCTTAGGTCAAGTCATCTATAGATGGGTTGTCATAGATCCAGAGTTTGTTGCAGACATATTCAGGATGCATTTTTCATTTTAACCTGTGTGAATGCAATCTTATTGTAGATGTTTATGTCTGCTTAAAGTGGATGTAAACACGATTCATAAGATTTGAGCTGGGCATATCTGCAGTATTTTGTTATTTCTCTTCAATGAGCTTAGTCCCGTAGCTCTCTCCTGAACTTTCCCTCAGTTACCAGCCTGATAACTCCTGCAAATTCTTGGACACTTTGGACAAAAACAGTCCAGGGAGGTTGCTAAAATAGATTAGCAGGAAGCTGGCCCTATTACAGGGAGCAGGGAGCTGGCCCTATTACAAAACACCTCTGAGAGTCTCTGCCTATGATGAGAGGGGGTGTGTGCCATTCCTCCAATCAGCAATGTTAGCTATCTTGGCTGTATGCCAAGACATCACACTTTGTGTTAAAAAGGAAGAGAAATTCTCCTAACACGATCTCAACTTTCTAAACAGTATATAAATGTGAAGACAGCAGATATACATGTAAAACCTATGTAAGGAGATTTGGTTCATCCCTGTGTATCATCTGAGGCTGTTCACTTCACTGGGTGTATGGAGGGTTTACATCCACTTTAATTAAAGGTTTATTGTGCTAGGTTGCGCCACTGTGGATAATCGCCTTTTTTATTTATCTTAGTGATCATCTTTACTGGGGCAGTAATAAGGGTAAATAAAACAGAACTTAACTGATGTATGCTGGGTGGGCTATTGCATCAGTGTGATTTCTGCAATGTCTGGTTTGGATGCTGTGGAAATTTTCTGCCAGCCTTCTTCAGGTCTGATGTCTCCCATGTCACTATTAAGCCACCACTGATGATGCTATTCCTAAGCACATGCACAGGAGTTACATCGTTCCCAGTACATGACTCAATTCCTGGTATTTTACAGATCCCAGGAATAAGCCAAGGCTTACACTACCCTGCCAATGCACTGTAGCCAGTGACCACTAAATAATAATTTAAAAAAACAACTAGATCCAAGAAAAATATTTTTTTTTGGCAGAAAGACTTTGCATATCTGTTCTGCCAAAAATAAAAAAAAACTCTTTCTAGCATGATTTTTAGCTTAGTTCCATTTTAAGGCTGCGTACAAACGGGGAGACATGTCCGCTGAAACATGTCCGACGGACCGTTTCCAGCGGACATGTCTCCTCGGATTTTGGTCTGATGGCGTGGACACACCATCGGACAAAAATCCCCTCGGACTGAGGACGCGGTGACGTGGCGATGACGTTGACGCCGCCACGTCACCACTCCAGGAAGTAGAATACTTCAACACATGCGTCGAATCCATTCGATGCATGCGGGAGATTTTTGGCGTACTAACCAGCGGACATGTCCGACGGACAGGTTTCCAGCAGACAAATTTCAAAGCATGCTTTGAAATTTGTCCGCTGGAAAAACCTGTCCTCTAGGTCGTACACACGATCGGATATGTCCGCTGAAACTGGTCGGCGGACCAGTTTCAGCGGACATGTTCGATCGTGTGTACGCGGCCTAAATTTGTCACTGGAACAGATGATGATGGGAAATCAACTAGTTTCAGAGAAAACTGTCTAAGAGGGGACTTTTTTCTCATTTTGTAGAGATTTACTTAAACTTCCTGTTGTGTTTCTAGAATAGGGGGTGAAGGAAATCTCCTGCCAGGACACATAAAAATGGCAGGTGTTTTACCTATTCCCTACTCTATGCAAACTGGCACATGGTGTAGTTTTTTCTAATTGGCAGAAAGTAGAAATTATATGGGCCCTGAACAATTGGGCTGTATATAACATTGAATGCACCCCAATGGGAGTATAAAGTAAACTTGTCAGGCAAAAAACAAATGCTCAGCCAAGTCCATAAATCTGGCAAGTACTGGACAACATCGATGGATAGCCAAGGAGAAATGCACATTACAGATGACAGACAGGGAATGACTTGGATGTTGGTCTCACCTTTCCTTCACATCTTTTGTGACTTATAATCTTGCATACTGAAATACAAAAGAAAAATACAGGATATTAGATAAGGCTCACAAAACATTAGAAAATCATTGCCAATCACCAACACACAACTCTGATGACTGCTGTGACAAGCCCTCTCTCCAACTGCTGTCTGCAAAGAGCCTCAACACTGTTGCCTCCATTTTAAGGAGCATGGGTACAAAAAACAGCAAATCTGTCATACACAAAAACTGTAACAACAACATAGGATTGTGGAAGTGAAGTGAGAGTGAAACACTTCATGATGCCTTCTAGAGCTGCACAATTAATCGTTAAAAAATTGTGATCTCGATTCAACCCCCCTGACGATCTCCAATGCAGAGTTTGCTGATTCTTTCATATAACAAGTGGAGAGACTTATCAGCTGTCAGAAGAAAATATCTGGGCAGTCTGCCACGTTTTTAACAAGAAACTTTGTAACGAATGCTTCCTTCTTATGCCCCGTACACACAATCGGGATTTCTAGCGGTAAAAAGTCAGCCGGGAATCCCGGGGGGGGGGGAAACCCAGAACCTGCTCGGTCACTTTCCCTGTGTACACGCCAGAGGTTTTCCCGTTGGGAAAACTGCAGTGAGAGCTTTGGCCGGGAATCTGGGTTGTGTGTATGCTCCCATAGGGAAACTGCAGAGAAAAAGCCCGCCGGGAATCGCTGCAGGAAAATAGAGAGCATGTTCTCATTTTTCCTGCCGCGTTTCCCGGTGGTTTTCCTGTCGGGAAAACTGCCATGGAGCATATACATGAACAGTTTTCCTGGCCAAAAGCTGTCATGGCAGTTTTCCAGATGGGAAAACTGGTCGTGTGTACAAGACATTAGATCAAAGGGATACACTTCTGTGTGTAAGGGCAGTCTGCCAAGTTTGTAACAACGTGAAACATTGTAACTAACACTTCCTTCTTAGAGCAAACTTCTGTGTGTAAATGCAGGAAGTTTAACAACTTAAAGTCCAAATCTTTTTCTGGCACTTGTTTCTTAAGTTAAAATCAATATTGTTTGCTAGAAAATTACCTGGAACCCCCAAACATTATATATATTTTAGCAGAGACCCTAGGGAATAAAATGGCAATTGCTTCAATATTTAATGTCACACTGTAATTGCCCAGTGGTCTTTCAAATACATTTTTTGTCCTATTTTTTTTAATTTTAATGTGAAAGATGATGTTACGCCGCGAGAACCGTGAGAGAATCGTGATCTATCTTCTAAGCAAAAAAATTGTGATTCTCATTTTAGCCAGAATCGTGCAGCTCTAATGCCCTTCTATTCATTGCTACCCTTCTACACAAAACACAGTGCAAGTTGGCTTCAAGTAGTGATATTCAACCAAGTGTATGGCGGTGAACGTTAGGTGAACAGGCTATCATGTGGGGATCCTATTGTTTAGTACTGAATGATCAGATTTGTAAGACTTGCAATATTACTTCTCCTTTAATGTCAGACTTGGAAAGCTTCAGCATACAGACGTAAAGTCCCATGGGATGGTGACTGTACAAATATTTTTAATGAACTGTTTGTCTTTTCAAAACCGCTACGTACTACTATATGTGATATGAGCTGGAGATCCCCTATTCTGAAATAAACAATTGCATTTGAGCCAGACATAGCATGAACAAAAAAAGTATTTGAAGCTACAAAATGAGTTTATGTGAGCCACTGCAGGAAGTACTTCCTATAAAATAAAGTTGGGAAAGCCAACACTATGGGCACCCTTTGTATCATCATCCATGATTAGCCGCAGTTCCTGATCTTCTGTCTGTAACTCCACAGAGTAATGCAAGGCTTTCTCCCTGGTGTGGAGTGTCGTGCTTGCCCCCTCCCTTTAGAGGGGAGGAGGCAAGCAGGAGAGTCAGGACGCTCTCTACATTGCAGATAAAGGAGCTGTGTGTGTTAGTGGGCATCCTGACTCTCCTGCTCGCCCCCTCAAGGGAGGGGGCAAGCACGACACTCCACACCAGGGAGAAAACCTTGCAATACTGTGTGGAGTTACAGACAAAAGAACAGGAAGTGAGGATTTCTCAGAAGAAATAAGGACATTTAAAAGCAAAATGGAAGGATGAGGTAAATGATGAGTTTAGAGAAGGTTTAGAGAAGGAAACTGAGACTTTTTATTTTTTCTAGTGCAGGCAGTGACAAGGATAATGCATTTCTAGCAAGATCAACATGTATTGTCTGTATTTGCTAAATATGTTGTGAAAAATGAAAACTAATGCAGCCAACACATCTAAGGACTGGTAGGTTGCAATGTATTAGATGTTTGATCTTGGGGTAAAAAAAACTGTGCTCATAATAGGCATGATGAAGGGAAGGTGTTGGACAACACATATGATGTTCTACCACTGGAAGAAAAGATGACAGAAGATTTCATTTGCAGCATTTAGGAACTTCAGAAGGTCATCACTGGACATTGTTTGCTTTTGTCTTTTTTGGGCATTAGAAAGGGCCGTTACCACATCAAAAATGGATACTTACACATGTTGCATTAAAAAATGCATGTATCCTCATAATACACATGACAACATAACATTGGTTTTATTTTTATCTACCTGGATTTTAACTTTGAACTGGAACTCCATCTTAACACTAACAACTCTTAAAACTATCCCCCCCAACACTTATGCTTACTAACGTTTGTAAGAAATATAGATATACTTACCTATTTTCAGCCTGCTCTGGTTTAGCCCCCCCCCCCCACCCTCTGGTTTTAGGGGAGAGAAGAGAGTGCCGACAATAGATGGGACATTGAAGCCTATAGGTGACGTCACCGTTCCAGGCTTTACCAGCTCTTTTTAAAGAACTTTCTCCTCCGCCCTGCAGCGCTGTTGGTTGTCAGAGGAGATTACATGACCAGACAGGAGCGGTCTGAAAATAGGTATCTTTCTAAAGCCTCATACACACAATCGGATAATCCAACGGAACACATTTGTTGTCGGACAATTTGAGAGAATGCACAGCCAACATTTGTTGTCGGAAATTCCGACAATTGTCCGATGGAGCATACAGCTGGTCGGATTATAAGACAAAACACATCTGTCGGACAATTGTCGGAAAATCCAATCGTGTGTACGGGCCTTTATTATTATTATTTATTATTATACAGGATTTATATAGCGCCTACGGTTTACCTTAGGCCCCTTTTACACAGACTGGACTCCACTTAACTCCGGTTTTCTCAGCAGGGGACCTGTCCGCTGATCCCCTGTTGAGCAGAACAGAGCACAGCAGGCGGATGACAGGTCCATGTCCTCTCAATTTATTCAGAGCGGACATGGACACAGTCTACTCTGCTCTATGGGCAGTCAGATGTAAATAGGCGGACTGTCTGTTTACACCCGACTGCCCTCCGATCCGATCTGCCCAAATGGAGGGGAACGAATTCCCTTCCATTTGTTTTTTCCAGATCGGATCGGAGGTAGGCGGGTGTACACAGAAACAAGTCTGTTTGCATAAGCCACTCCATAGAGGCTAATAGAGGGTGCTGAAAAATGGACAGGTGGACCTCTCATGTGAAAAGAGTCATTAGGGTTAAGCTGAAATTCCACTTTAAGTTTGGAATTAAGGTTGTATCATATCTTAAAGGGGTTGTAAAGGTTTGTTTTTTTCTAAATAGGTACCTTTAACCACTTAAGCCCCTAGCCTGTTTTTTAGATTCGGTGTTTACGAGACTAAAACATTTTTTTTTGCTATTACAATTACTTAAAACCCCCAAACATTATATATATTTTTTTCTAACACCCTAGAGAATAAAATGGCAGTCATTGCAATACTTTTTGTCACACCGTATTTGCGCAGCGGTCTTACAAGCGCACGTTTTTTGGAAAAAATGCACTTTTTTTAAATTAAAAAATAAGACAACATAAAATTTGGCCCAATTGTTTTACATATTGTGAAAGATAATGTTACACCGAGTAAAATGATACCCAACATGTCATGCTTAAAAATTGCGCCCGCTCGTGGCATGGCGTCAAACTTTTACCCTTAAAAATCTCGATAGGTGACATTTAAAAAATTCTACAGGTTGCATTTTTTGAGTTACAGAGGAGGTCTGGGGCTAGAATTATTGCTCTCGCTCTAACGATCGCGGCAATACATCACTTGTGTGGTTTGAACACCGTTTTAATATGCGGGCGCTACTCGCGTATGCGTTCGCTTCTGCGCGTGAGCTCATCGGGACGGGGCGCTTTAAAAAAAATTTTTTTTTTTTTTTTTTCGTATTTATTTTTATTTATTTTACAATTTTTAACACTGAAATAAAAAAAAATTATCACTTTTATTCCTATTACAAGGAATGTAAACATCCCTTGTAATAGAAAAAAAGCATGGCAGGTCCTCTTAAATATGAGATCTGGGGTCAAAAAGACCTTGCATCTCATATTTAGGCTTAAATGCATAAAAATAGAAAAAAATTGAAACTATCATTGTTTCTTTAAGACGCTGGGCGGGACTGACGTTTTGACGTCACTTCCGCCCAGCAGAGCTATGGGGACGGGTGAGGGACATTTTTACCTCATTCGCATCCCCAGTCAGCAGCCGACAGGACCCAGATCGCCTCCGCCGCTACTGACGGCTACGGTAAGCGGCGGAGGACACGGGAGAGCGGCGGGAGGGGGGCCCCTCTCCCACCACCGATAACGCCACAGAGATAGCCGTTATCGTGTGCAGGACCACCCACTGAAGAGATGGATATCTAGGTTGTGGCAGCAGCTGCTGCCGTTACCGAGATATCCATCTTTAAAGTGCCGACGTATAACAGCGGTGGGCGGTCGGTAACTAGTTAAGCTAGTGCATTGTTGGTTCACTTACCTTTTCCTTCGAGTTTCCTTCTAAATGTTTTTTTTCTTTGTCTGAATTTCTCACGTAATGTTCCTCCTCAGTAAGCTTGCCCCCATCATCCGAGCCGTTCTGGCTGGGGGTTAGTCAGCGTGCTCGCTCCCTCCCTTGGGACTACATTCCGCAGGGATGTAGTCCCAAGGGAGGGGGATGTAGACCCAATGCAGGGGGCGAGCACGCTGACTAACCCACAGTCAGAACGGCTTGGATGATGGGGGCAAGCTTACTGAGGAGGAATTCAGACAAAGAAAAAAAAATCATTTAGAAGGGAAATCGAAGGAAAAGGTAAGTGAACTAACAATGCACTAGCTTAAAAGGAGCATATTTAGAAAATAAAAAACAAACCTTTACAACCCCTTTAAGTGTCCACACACCTGAGTGGTCAATCAGCATACCCAAGTACTGTCATGTGACCTATGCAACCATTAACTTTCAGAAAACTGATATGTTTGTAGGGTTTACGGGAGACTACAGTTGAGAACAAAGCAGGTGATACTATAAGGCCGTGTACACACGAGGAGACATGTCCGATGAAAACAGTCCGCGGACCGTTTTCATCGGACATGTCTCCTGGGATATTTTGGTCTGATGTGTGTACACACCATCAGACCAAATTTCCCGCGGACAGACAACGCAGTGATGTGGTGGTGACGTTGACGCCGCGACGTTGCGCAAACAATGAAGTACAATGCTTCCATGCATCCGTCAAATCAATTCGACGTATGCGGGGGATTTCGACGGACAGGTTTCCAGCGGACAAGTTTCTAAGCATGCTTAGAAACTTTTGACCACTGGAAACCTGTCCGCTAGGCCGTACACACGATCTGCGGACCAGTTTCAGCGGACATGTTCGATCGTGTGTACGCGGCCTAAAAGAAAAAGCAGCAACTTTTGGTGGCCACTGTACAGTTCTCATGTTACCATATCGCAACTGGAAATAGTATTTGTTTTCTTTAGTTTAGTATAAGAAGCCAGTCACAATAAGTTTACAATTGTCAACTGTTAGTACGAGAAAGTCAGCCAACAGGCTACAAATAATCTAGCTTTATCCAAAGCCTAGTATTAAGCCACCCTCGACTAGGCGTCCCAGCTAAATGCAGTTTAATGAGGATTCTGAAAGCTCCTCTTTTATGGTTTACAGGAAAAGTCATCACATCACTGTGACTCACAGCTCTATGTGACATTGTGACAATTACTGTAATGTGAACTCCCTGGTCACATCACCGACCACTGAGGCTTTGCGTTCACAGACAACTTAATTGTGACCTCATGGGCTAAACTGTGAGCCAAAAAAAACTACAAAATCTTCTTATGACCTGCAGTATAAGGGTTGACGCCGGGAAAGCTGCTAATTCAGAAGACCACATTGGGATATCAGAATTTTTTTGACCATATTTCTATAGATTAGCTAACAGATAATATAATTTGTAGACATAATGCCTTGGGTCCATCAGTATTCAGCTAACAGTTGCCTTCATATATGTACATGACATGCTAACAGGCATGGTTTGGTTTAACTCCTGGGAGTATACAGCACTCATGTGGTCTGGGGGTATAGTGAAGAAACTGCAAAGTGATAGACAGCCATCATGTACTATTGTACTATAATGTCCCTATCTACCTTTACATTGGATAAAGCTAAGATGGAAAGCAGGATACTTTGTAGTAGATATTGTAAAAAAAAGATGGAAAAATTGTAACTAACTGATATTAAGATTTATTAGTGGGAATGCTTTAATAAGCATTCCCAGTATTGTTATTCGTTTTTTATTATTCTTATTAGTGGGAATGCTTTAATAAGCATTCCCAGTATTGTTATTCGTTTTTTATTATTAGTGGGAATGCTTTAATAAGCATTCCCAGTATTGTTATTCGTTTTTTATTATTCTTAATTTTAATTTTAATTAGTGGGAATGCTTTAATAAGCATTCCCAGTATTGTTATTCGTTTTTTATTATTCTTATTATGTCTTAATTTTATTATTCCGTAGGTTTTTTGGCTCTGCGTAACTTCGCCATACTTTCAGCGATTGAGACCATTCAACTTTTAAAATGTTCATCTCATTCAGCTAACGATGGGACTTCTTCAAGTTTTTTTGTGCTATTTATATTTTTTAAAATATTAAGCTTTTAGTCGCTTTTTTTTAACATTGAAGTCAATGAGAACATGCTTATTCCTGCTTAAAAACGTACGTGATTCAAAATGTAACTCCTCCTTCATACTTTCACTGACAGACACCAAACAAACTTTACCACGGTCACAAAATATTCAGCTATCCGGCTATGACTTTTCAGATTGAAATCTTTTATAGTTTTTGTGAAAAAGCAATTTACGTTTAGTGATTTTTTCAGAAAATTTTATCGATTACACTGCGTGTCTATGGAGCTGGCTTAGAGTGTGTCATGTGACCTTTAGAGTGTGAGTTTTGAAAAGAATCGTATTATCTATAAAAAAGGGGGAACAAATTGCTCTCACGCCCACAAGATCTACTTGTCATACACAATTTATATATCAAATGGAAGGTATTTTTGTCTGCTTTCAGGCAATGTGATCAGTTTTGTGATGCGCATTTTACTTTTCGTTGCTGGAGCTTCGAAAGGACAAGAGTTCCAACATTTCTCCCATAGGCGCCTTCATTATAAACGTCATTTAATTTTTGCCAATAAAATGCACAACGACACTCTTTTCTAAATCGCTGACATGGCCACATTTTTAAGTTTATCAACATAAATTTCATATCGATGCGTTCACAAGGGTCTTGTCTTTTATACGGTGAAGTCGCTGTATCGATCGCATGTACGGTTGTGGATTTATTAAGGTTTGTTTGAAGGGTTATTTCACTTATTTTGTGTGTAGATAAAAAGCGTTTGTAATGGTAATTCTTTCCCTAAATAGCTTCCTTTACCTCAGTGCAATATTCCCCTCACACACCTGGGGGAGGGGAGAAAACCTCTTGAGGGGGGAGGGGCGACCAGGACACTCTCTACTTTGCAGATAAAGGAGCTGTGGGTTAGTGGGCGTCCTGCTCACCCCCTCAAGAGGCTTTCTTCACACCAGGGAAAAAGCCTTGCACTACTGTGTGGAGTTACAGACAGAAGAACAGGAAGTGAGGGTTTTTCAGAAGAAATAAGGACATTTAAAAGCAAAATCAAAGGATGAGATAAGTAAAGGAGGACTGCACTAAGGTAAAGGAAGCTATTTAGGGAAAATTATTTTACCTTTACAACACCTTTAATGATCAGAGAGGCTTTATAAGTACTGAAGGAACACTGCTTGTATGTCCTAAAGATAGTGTAGTGGTTATGGTGAATGGCATTTGAGCGGGCTTAGCAATTCAGCATTCCCACGTATTTTCCTCAGGAAATGCATTTTCTAGTTTTAATTTTATCCTTTATTCCGTACGTTTTTTGGCTCTGCGTAACTTCGCCATACTTTCAGCGATTGAGACCATTCAACTTTTAAAATGTTCATCTCATTCAGCTAACGATGGGACTTCTTCAAGTTTTTTTGTGCTATTTATACTTTTTAAAATATTAAGCTTTTAGTCGCTTTTTTCAATGAGAACATGCTTTTCCCTGCTTCAAAACTCATGCCGTTCAAAATGTATCTCCTCCTTCATACTTTCACTGACAGACACCAAACAAACTTTACTACGGTCACAAAATATTCAGCTATCCGGCTATGACTTTTCAGATCGAAATCTTTTATAGTTTTTGTGAAAAAGCAATTTACGTTTAGTGATTTTTTCAGAAAATTTTATCGATTAAACAGTCTTCCTATGGACATGGCTCAGAGTGAGTCATGTGACCTTTAGAGTGTGAGTTTTGAAAAGAATCGTATTATCTATAAAAAAGGGGGAACAAATTGCTCTCACGCCCACAAGATCTACTTGTCATACACAATTTATATATCAAATGGAAGGTATTTTTGTCTGCTTTCAGGCGATGTGATCAGTTTTGTGATGCGCATTTTACTTTTCGTTGCTGGAGCTTCTAAATGACAAGAGTTCCAAATTTTTCCCCATAGACCTTCATTATAACGCGCTTTTAAAATTTGTTAGTAAGACACACAAAGATACTCTTTTCTAAATCGCTGACATGGCCACATTTTTAAGTTTATCAACATAAATTTCATATCGATGCGTTCACAAGGGTCTTGTCTTTTATACGGTGAAGTCGCTGTATCGATCGCATGTACGGTTGTGGATTTATTAAGGTTTGTTTGAAGGGTTATTTCACTTATTTTGTGTGTAGATAAAAAGCGTTTGTAATGGTAATTCTTTCCCTAAATAGCTTCCTTTACCTCAGTGCAATTATCTCCCTCACACACCTGGGGGAGGGGAGAAAACCTCTTGAGGGGGGAGGGGCGACCAGGACACTCTCTACTTTGCAGATAAAGGAGCTGTGGGTTAGTGGGCGTCCTGCTCACCCCCTCAAGAGGCTTTCTTCACACCAGGGAAAAAGCCTTGCACTACTGTGTGGAGTTACAGACAGAAGAACAGGAAGTGAGGGTTTTTCAGAAGAAATAAGGACATTTAAAAGCAAAATCAAAGGATGAGATAAGTAAAGGAGGACTGCACTAAGGTAAAGGAAGCTATTTAGGGAAACTTATTTTACCTTTACAACACCTTTAATGATCAGAGAGGCTTTATAAGTACTGAAGGAACACTGCTTGTATGTCCTAAAGATAGTGTAGTGGTTATGGTGAATGGCATTTGAGCCGGCTTAGCAATTCAGCATTCCCACGTATTTTCCTCAGGAAATGCATTTTCTAGTTATGTCTTAATTTTATTCCGTAAGTTTTTTGGCTCTGCGTAACTTCGCCATACTTTCAGCGATTGAGACCATTCAACTTTTAAAATGTTCATCTCATTCAGCTAACGATGGGACTTCTTCAAGTTTTTTTGTGCTATTTATATTTTTTAAAATATTAAGCTTTTAGTCGCTTTTTTTTAACATTGAAGTCAATGAGAACATGCTTATTCCTGCTTAAAAACGTACGTGATTCAAAATGTAACTCCTCCTTCATACTTTCACTGACAGACACCAAACAAACTTTACCACGGTCACAAAATATTCAGCTATCCGGCTATGACTTTTCAGATTGAAATCTTTTATAGTTTTTGTGAAAAAGCAATTTACGTTTAGTGATTTTTTCAGAAAATTTTATCGATTACACTGCGTGTCTATGGAGCTGGCTTAGAGTGTGTCATGTGACCTTTAGAGTGTGAGTTTTGAAAAGAATCGTATTATCTATAAAAAAGGGGGAACAAATTGCTCTCACGCCCACAAGATCTACTTGTCATACACAATTTATATATCAAATGGAAGGTATTTTTGTCTGCTTTCAGGCGATGTGATCAGTTTTGTGATGCGCATTTTACTTTTCGTTGCTGGAGCTTCGAAAGGACAAGAGTTTCAACATTTCTCCCATAGGCCTTCATTATAAACGTCATTTAATTTTTGCCAATAAAATGCACAACGACACTCTTTTCTAAATCGCTGACATGGCCACATTTTTAAGTTTATCAACATAAATTTCATATTGATGCGTTCACAAGGGTCTTGTCTTTTATACGGTGAAATCGCTGTATCGATCGCATGTACGGTTGTGGATTTATTAAGGTTTGTTTGAAGGGTTATTTCACTTATTTTGTGTGTAGATAAAAAGCGTTTGTAATGGTAATTCTTTCCCTAAATAGCTTCCTTTACCTCAGTGCAATATTCCCCTCACACACCTGGGGGAGGGGAGAAAACCTCTTGAGGGGGGAGGGGCGACCAGGACACTCTCTACTTTGCAGATAAAGGAGCTGTGGGTTAGTGGGCGTCCTGCTCACCCCCTCAAGAGGCTTTCTTCACACCAGGGAAAAAGCCTTGCACTACTGTGTGGAGTTACAGACAGAAGAACAGGAAGTGAGGGTTTTTCAGAAGAAATAAGGACATTTAAAAGCAAAATCAAAGGATGAGATAAGTAAAGGAGGACTGCACTAAGGTAAAGGAAGCTATTTAGGGAAAATTATTTTACCTTTACAACACCTTTAATGATCAGAGAGGCTTTATAAGTACTGAAGGAACACTGCTTGTATGTCCTAAAGATAGTGTAGTGGTTATGGTGAATGGCATTTGAGCGGGCTTAGCAATTCAGCATTCCCACGTATTTTCCTCAGGAAATGCATTTTCTAGTTTAAAATGTTCTACTTTTAGCTTACCTGGTGGAAATGCCCTTTATTGTGGTGACATTGTGTGACATGTGTGACATTCTGGATAGTGCCCTTTTCCCCCCAGCTAATTAAGGTAAAATGCTGGGCAGCTTAAAAGCCACTGGTAACTGTAGTAGTGACAGAATCTGGCATCGGAAACCCACAGATTTTCAGGCAGTGTTGCATCAATGCAGCCAAGCCTTGAGATTCTATAGAAAAATGCAGTATTTCCAAGACTAGATGACCATCACCACGCTGGTAATGCCAGATGTGCCTCACAAGTCTGAAGGGGTATCTGTGCTGCAATTTACCCTTATGCCGCGTACACACGATCACTTTTTGTGATGAAAAAAAACGATGTTTTAAGTGATGAAACAAAACAACGTTTTTCAAACTTCATTTTCCAAAACGACGTTGCCTACACACCATCGTTTTTCCAAAATGCTCTAGCAAAGCGTGGTGACGTACACCACGTTCGACGGCACTCTGTTCCATTGAAGCTCCGTCTCATAACTTGCTTCTGAGCATGCGCGGCTTTAAAAACGTCGTTTTCAACATCGTTTTGCCCACACACCATCCCTTTTTTGACACAAAAAACAACGTTTTAAAAAACGACACAAAAAATTCAAGCATGTTAGAATTTTTTTTTTTACGTTTTTTTGAAGACACAGAGACTTTAAATGACGTTTTTGAAAACGTTCTTTTTTTTTTATCACAAAAAGTGATCGTGTGTACGCGGCATTAAATGTGTCAACAATGAAGGAGTCCATCACTAAGTGGACTGGATTTTGGATAGATTAATGGAGAGTTATAACCCCCACCAGTTTATTTTTTTCTGCCATCTGGGAGAGATTTCTCTTCACTTCCTGTCTCATAGCCAAAAGTGAGAGAAAAACCCTTTAACTACTTGCTTATTGGGCACTTAAACCCCCCTCCTGCCCAGACGAATTTTCCGCTTTTAGCGCTGATGCACTTTAAATGACAATTGCGCGGTCATACAACATTGTATCCATTTTTTTTCCACAAATAGAGCTTTCTTTTGGTGGTATTTGATCACCTCTGTGATTTTTATTTTTTGTTGAAAAAAATTAGAAATGGCATTTTTTTATATTTTGTTATAAATTTTGCAAACAGGTAATTTCTCTCCTTTATTTATGTACGCTGATGAGGCTCCACTGATGGGCACAGATAGGCTGTGCTGATGGGCACCGATGGGCTGCATTGATGGGCACCGATGGGCTGCATTGATGGACACCGATAAGGCGGCAAAGGTGGGCACTGATAGGCAGCACTGGTGTGCACTGATAGGCGGCACTGGTGGGCACTGAGAGGTGACACAGAGAGGTGGCACTGATGGGTGGCACTGGAGGGCATTGATAGATGGCACGGTTGGTCACTGAGAAGTGGCACTAATAGGTGTCACTGATAGCTGGCAGTAATGGGCACTGATAGGTGGCAGTGTTGGGCACTAATGGGTGGCAATGGGAGGTTACACTGATAGGCAGCACTACTGGGTGGCACTGATTGGCACCACTGGTGGGCATTAGTGTTGCTCACGAATATTCGCATTGCGAATATTCGCTACGAATATTGCATATTCGAGTATTCGCGAATATCTCGAATATCGCGGCGAATATTCGCTATTTCGAATATTCGTATTTTTCAAATTTCGCAATAAATTTTGCAATAAATTTTGCAATAAAATTCGCAATCAATTTTGCATTCGCAAAATTTTGCAATAGCGAAATTTCGCAATAGCGACATTTCGCAATTTTTTTTTTTAATAAAATATAGCGAATATTCGGAAATATCGAATATTCGTGATATTTTATATAAAAAAAAAATCGCGAAATTTTGCATTAGCGAAATTTCGCATTTGCGAAAATTCGCAATTTTTTTTTTATAAAATATCACGAATATTCGATATTAACGAATATTCGCGACCACATATGTGAAATTTCGCTTTTTTTTTTTATATAAAATATACCGAATATTCGTAAATATCGAATATTCGTGATATTCTATAAAAAAAAAAAAAAAAAATCGCGAAATTTCGCATTAGCGAAAATTCGCATTGGCGAAAATTCGCAATTTTTATTTTTTTCATAAAATATCACGAATATTCGATATTAACGAATATTCACGAATATTCTTCGAAATATTCGCGAAATATCGCGAAATCGAATATGGCGTATTCCGCTCATCACTAGTGGGCATTGATAGATGGCACTCGTGGGCACTGGCAGGCGGTAATTGTGGGCACAGATAAGGCAGATTTTGCCTCATTCCTCGTTGGGACTGATATCCCTTGCACATTTTTTTCTCCTCACACTGTCTGTATGAGGAGAAAAAAACCTGATTACCAAGCTTTATTTACATCACGTGATCAGCTGCCTCTGACTGACAGCTGATCATGTGGTAAGGGGCCGGGACTGGCCCCTTACTCGGATCTGTGATCACCCGAGTCTCAGTGACTCTGTGATCACAGTGCGTATCATGCGTGCCCTGCAGAGGGCGCGTGGGGTGCATGCAAAGGAGGCCGTCTATTGATGGCCTCCTGGAAATTCAGGTCTGCGCTGTTGCAGTCATTCGGCTATAGCGTGGACAGCAAGTGGTTAAAGTGAGGGAATCCAAGTGTGTCACCAAGGTCACCAGAACTAGTGGTGTCCTCATTGGCAGATTGGGGATTTCATTTTTGAGTATAACAGTTAAAAGGATGAATTAAGAGGGTGAATCTCCCGGATGCACAGACAGCAATAAGAACTGACAGGTGTTATAATCTTTCTCTACTCTATCCACAAAAACAGTTGTCTTTAGTTATACTTTAACAATGGACAGAAGCTTAAAGTATATGTAGTGGATGCCCGCGACCTGCCAAGCTGGCCAGAGCAATGTACACAGGCTTTCCAGCTTGAGCTAGGGAGAAAGCACCTGTCAGTGTCTGCGTGGGCTTTTTCACCCCCCTCCTTCTCCCTGTTCTACTGACTGAGTATCAGGAGACCGGAACGGAAGTGGCTGCGGGTACCTGTCAAAATCAGGTACCCACTCCCCACTCCTTCCCAAAAGCTATGTTTCACCATCAGGAGCTGGGGAGGAGGCCTTAAAGCAGAAGTTTCACTTTTGGGTGGAACTTTGCTTTAACTTGCTCCGAAATGCTTGCAGTCAGCCATGACACCTACTTTTGGGCAACATCAAAAAGTAAAAAAATATTTTAAATAAGAAAACTGTTTAAGTATGCTGCGTGAATAGGAACATATAACAAATGTTTGGTAGGGTTTTCTAACTGGCTGCAAAAGTGGAAATACACTTTTAGTCTGCTGCCACCAGGGTACTCCAGTCAGCAACCACCTCCCAAAAAGCACAAACAGCAGAAAAAATTTGACCACATGGCAAAACCTAAAAGTTAAAGTGGTAGTAAAGTCTTTACTACCACTTTTACCTACAGGTAAGCCGGTGCATACTAGCTCATTATGGCTTTTGCCTTACAGGTGTAAAAAACAAAAATGTGGGTATACAACCGCTGTAAGTATTATCATGATTTAAAAGCATCCGTAGCAGTAGCTAGAAAAGCTTTGCTGTGTAGACAAACTAGCCAATAAATGCTGACCTGACTTTAAATTTTAACTTGCTTAAAAAAAATAATAATAACAAATTAAACAAGTATACACACCCTGCATTTGCTTTTGACCCCCCCCCCCCTAAAAAAAAGGGGGTTCCTTAAAATTAGCTTTGGCTTTATATTATGTGGTTAGTTCACACAATTACAATGCTTTGTAATGAACACTGACCACTAGCACTACATTTTGTCTAAGAAGAAATGTGACTCCTATCAACAAAATGATGTAAAGCCCCAGAGACTTGGATTTAGAACTGTTCTCATTTACTGTACACTGAGTTCCAAACAATACAGATAAATAAAAACATGTGGTGCAATATATGGTTTTCCAATTCAGCTTTGCATTCTATGTTTTTTGACCTTGAGTGACCACCCCATATGCCAGACATTAGCATGTGTCTTGGCTAGAAAATTATCCAAAGTGAATGCATACACAAATAAAATGAAATCACATTGAAGCAAAAACAAATCAATATGTATTTTATTTGCACTTCAACATAATCGTATTAAAGCATCTTTGCCAAGGACCAATCACAAGAATTTTAAAAAACTGATTAGATGAGTATGTCGTTCCCTAAATTTAAAACATGTTAGCACTAAAATGAAGCTTCTGTTTGAAGATTTTATACATATACTGTACCACTGACTGATACATATTAGATAGGTTAAAGTGTAATTCTACTCAAAACTAAATAAAAATCTACTCCTAATCCCATTCCCATGCCCCGTACACACGATCGGGATTCCTGGCAGTAAAAAGTCCACCAGGAATCCCGGGGGGAGAACCTGCTCGGTCACTTTCCCCCTGTACACACCAGAGGTTTTCCCATCTGGAAAATTGCAGTGAGAGCTGTGGCCGGGAATCCCAGCTGTGTGTATGCTCCCATAGGAAAATTGCTGGGAAAAAGACCGCCGGGAATTGCGTCAGGAAAAAAATTTTTTGTTCTAATTTTTCTGCCGCGATTCCCGTCGATATTCCTGTCAAGAAATCTACCATGGAGCATACACATGGCCAGTTTTCCCCAGCAAAAAGCTGTCGTGGCAGTTTTCCCGACTGGAAAACTGGTCGTGTGTACGAGGTATAAGCCTATTCTATCTGCCCTATAAAAGGAAAGAAGTCTATACTTAAAGACGAGGTCCAGCCTGGGTGGAAAAAATGAAAAGTCTGCAGCTACAGGCGATCTTCAGATCAACTCCCAGGTGCTGCTGCCACCATTCCTGGTAAGGGAATCAGGCATTGAAGGCTTTCGGCTTCACTCCTAATTCCCTAATGTGCATGTGCGAAGCTCACTGCGCTTTCTAATGGGCCTGGCAGTGGGGGAAGGAAAATGGGGGGTCAAACTTCTGGGAGATCAGGCTGCGGCCTATCCCTGGAAGTGGGGAAGAGGACTTGTCAAAAACAGGTTCCCCCTCCCCTCTTAAAGGTGACAAATGTGACACCAGAGGGGGGGGGGGCATATAGGGGAGAGTTCCACTTTTGAATGGAACTCTGCTTTAACTATTCTGGAGTGACTCTGGTCTGGTCACATGAGCCGGTTCCAGCACCGGCTTCAGTGTAGAGGAAGGACAGCCGTCAATGACTATCCCATAAGTCTATGGGTGATTTTATCGTGCAGGCTCTGCAGTCATTGTCAGCGATCTTAGCCGATCTAGTCTACACTGAAGCTACCACTAGAGAGATCATGTGACCGGACCAGAACGACTTCAGAATAGGGAAGTATATACATCTTTCTTTTTACAGGGTAGATGGAATAGACTTACAATGGAGTAGATTTAAAGTGTTACTAAACCCAGGACCCTGCATTCACTATACAGGCGGTCCCCGGGTTACAAACATCTGACTTACAAACGACTCCTACTTAGAAACAGAGGGAGACAACAGGAAGTGAGAGGAAATCAACCCCTAGGAAGGGAAATTCACTCCTGTAAGAGTTATTATGGGAAAAAGGTGTCTCCACTGAAGCTTTATCACAAATCCTTGTTTCCACAACAACCCAAAATCTTCAAAATCTAATTGTCACAGGGACAGAATGTGAGTTGACATCTTTTAAACCAGTGGTCTCCAAACTGCGGCCCGAGGGCATGATGTGGGAGAGGTGCGAGGGCCACATGAAATGGATGGGAGGCCCGGATTCGGCCCACCGGCCTTGCCTTTAACTCCTGTGCCCTAGGGTCTCTGCTAAAATATATATAATGTTTGGGGGTTCCAAGTAATTTTATAGAAAAAAAAATAGATTTTAACGTAAGAAACAAGTGTCAGAAAAAGATTTGGACTTTAAGTGGTTAAACTTCCTGCATTCACACACATTGCTCTAAGAAGGAAGTTAGTTACAATTTTCCATGCTGTTACAAACTTGGCAGACTGCCTGGATTTTTTCTTTACACAAAGAAGTTTATCCCTTTGATCCAAGGGTCCTTTTACACGGTGCGGACCGTTTTTGATCCGCCCCGTGTGTGTCCGTCGGCTCAGCGGGGATCATCCGTAAATCCCCACTGAGCTGTCGGCGGACAGGGCGGTCCCTGCACACTGTGCAGAGACCGCCCTGTCTTTCCTCCGCTCTCCCCTATGGGGAATCGGATGAATACGGACCGTCTGTCCGTATTCATCCGATCCGCCAGACGGAAGAAAAATAGGGTTTTCTTCCGTCCGAAAAAACTGATCTTTGCAGACGTTAGCGGATGCATCATCCGCTAACGTATGCGATCCCATAGGGATGCATTACAAGTCTGTAAACGGACTTGTAAAAAACGGACCGTTTGTCCGTACGTGTGAAAGGGCCCTTAGGAGGAAGCATTATTTACAATGTTTCCTGTTAAGAACTTGGCAGACTGCCCAGATATTTTCTTTTGACAGCTGAGTGAGAGGATAAAGTCTCTCCACTTGTTATATAAAAGAATCTGAAAACTCGGCATTGAAGATCGTCAGGGGGGTTGAATCGAGATCACAATTTTTTAACGATTAATTGTGTAGCTCTAGAATTACACTTTAATTCTATCTTATAAATAAAAAAATAAAATATTTTAGGCTGAAGAATTACAGGTGAAGAATCTCCAATCATGAGGATCTTAGTTCACAAGTATCAACACCACATATATTGACGTCCAGCTGCAACTCATCCTTTCACTTCTGGATAACAAAATATGTTACTGGGTGGCTGGCTGGCTTATCTACAGCATGGAAATGCATGATGTAAAATATTGCATGAATCATAGTCCTACTGTTAACCCCAGACGGCACACCAAGGTGCCGGTCTACATAACAGAGTCATAGTTCAAATGCCCAACCTGTAATCCTAGTAGGAAAACAGCATATAAAAGGGGGAGATTAGTAATTCCCTCATATACTCCCTGGTAAGGTTACAGTAGACTGCAAGAAAATGCCTGTACACTCACTACTGAACATCTTCAGAGACAGGACAGGGAGAACATCTCTACACCTGAAAACTGAGCAAGGAATACCCAAACGTACTGGCCTGACCTGAGAGTCCTGTACTAACTGGAACAAACAGGATATCACTGCCAACATACGGAACATCGCAAAGAGGTCACCAGCCAAAAAAATGAACTTGGAAATTCTGCATTTACTGGCTAAATGGAGAGATTTGCAGAGCTTATAATATCCAGCATTTATCCACCAATTGATATGGAAAGAAAATGTATTCTCCTGAGGAAACTAAGGCCGACCAAAGACGGTTAGAATCTCAACCGGTTCAGCAAGATTTAAACCATGTATGGGCAGTCTGAATGTACCAAGTTGATCAATCACATGTATGTTTTTTACATATTAAAATCATAGAACATTAAAAGAAAGGTTATTTGTGCAGAAAAAAAAATTATACATGGATTACTTTGTTACCCTAAAGTGGAACTTTACCCATAACAACTTGATTACCAAAGAACATTCTACATTAATAATTATGCTACCAAAATTAGTGTGTGCTGTAAATTGCCTCCAGCATGGCTACTGCTTCTTCTTGCTGGAGGCTGCCATTTTGCTGAAGCCCAGAGCCCCTAAACAGCAGTACATTTTTAGGCTGTCAGCAGATAAGCTTATACAAATTTGTCACAGTGCCTAAAAATGGAGAGCAACTGAACAGTATGAAGCAGAGCAGTGTGAGAAAGTATGTTATTTGCATTTAAATATAGGCACTTATTTTTAATGTTTTACATAGCTATACCTGCAAAAGGGGCCAGCCTGAAGTTATCTACCAGGAATACATTTTCTGACTTAAGTTCCACTTAAAGTAATGACAACGTTATTCCAGAAGGAATTGGTCAATAGCCAAAATGTAGGGATAAAAAAGGAGTGAGGGCCAAACTGGTAAATAAAGACCCCTGGGTCGGCTTTAATTTACTAACTTCCACAAAAAAAAAAAAACATCCATTGCTTTAGGTGTGCCAATAATGTGACATATAAGACCATCAGAGATCGCTTCTGAGGCTGAATAAAGGCATGCAGAGTACTTGTCACCATTTACCTTTGCAGACGCTGCCTTGGGACACGACAGGCTCACTGCAGGCGGCACACAGCCGCTTCTTTTTCAGACCTTTCTCTTGAAAGATGTGACGCTCACCCCCTGCAGGCTGTAACGGAAACAAAACTAAGATTAAACAAGACCACAGACCAAGAGTCTAAAAGAGTCAGCACAGAATACAGCTAATTTTTCCTTAAAAAAACAAAGTTATAACTTGTATAAAGTCTAAATAACAAATCTCTACTAAAATTGTGGGTTTACAAAATATGCAGCACATGCCCACAACAAATCAACAACATCTTAGGCCAAGTACACACGATCATGACCAGTCCGATGAGACTGGTCTGAAGACCAGTTTCATCGGACCAATTTGATGGTGTGTACGGCCCATCGGACCGCTGTCCGTCGGACAAAGTTTTAAAACTTGCTTTAAAATATGTCTGACGAACACCTGTCCGTCGGACCAAAACAATGGTTAGTACACAAAAGCATCGGACCAAAAACCCGCGCATGCTCAGAATCAAGTCGACGCATGCTTGGAAGCATTGAACTTCGTTTTTTCAGCATTTCGTTGTGTTCTACGTCACCGCGTTCTGGCACGATGGGATTTTGGACTGATGGTGTGTACGCACATCAGACCACTTCAGCTTGGTCTGATGAAAACGGTCCGTCGGACCAGTCTTATCGGACCGGTCTGATCGTGTGTACGTGGCCTTAGAGTAAAGGCAATTTAGTGCCAAACACAGGAAGAGACAACTTTAACTCACAGCTATATTTTTCTTTTAAAGTTAATATATACTTTCTATTGTTAATTAGGTAACGTAATATAGGATGACCAGACATTTCCAGTGTTTGACAGTCCCTTGATTTCAAGTGTTTGGCAACAGTCAAGCTCATCACTAGTTGACACAAAGTTGTCCTTTCTTGCAGCAGTTCCCTTCATAGCTGTGTGGTATGGTTGTGTGCACCAAAGCACCAAAATGTATCCCCACCACTAGTTACTCTTAATAAAAAGACAAGGTCATGAAGGCCTAAAATAAGCGGCACAGGGCAGTCAACGTAATGCAACCTGGGTACTACCTTAAAAAGGTGTCTCTTTTCAAGATAGGGCTGCCAGCTCAGACACTGACTTCGCATTGTGGTGATGGCTACATGGAGTTGTCTTGGCTTGGTGTTATGTGCACATGGTTCTTTGCTGTGAAACAGCTTTTCGATTTAGCCTCAACTGAATCCCATGGTCTTCTGCCAATGTGAAGAAGAGTATTGTTAACGTATGGGAAAAGATGGACACTGGGCTCCATTCACTAAACCAGATTGTATGCTGTATTTAGGTGTTTTCCCAAATATCACATGCGATCCTGAAAATGTCAATTCACTACTACTTTACACGGTATTTACTGCATAAGAGAAAATACCACATAAAACAGGAGTGAAATGCAATTCACCAAAAAAAAAAATGCATGCGGTAAATAAGTGGTGGTCACAGCATGTAAGAATTAAGGAACCAGCAACCGCCAGCATCCTTACCAACCAGTAAACAGCCTGGTTGTTAAGGGACGGGAGGCTGCCATGTCCTTAACAACCGATGATTTATCAGTTGTCAGTGGGCTATCCCGCTGATAGCTGAAAGTAAAAACAATTGGCCGCAATTTTAAAAGAAATCAGGAGAAAAACGGCTTGGGGTCCCCCCAAAATCCATACCAGGCCCTTTTGCAGCCTGGCAGGTCAGGAAAGGGAGGAGCGAGCGAGCGCCCCCCACCATCCTAAAGCTTCTTGTTTCCATGTTGATGGTGACAAGGACATCTTTCCCACTACCCTGGCTGGTGGTTGTGGGGGTCTGTGGGTGAAGAGCTTATTGTAATCTGAAACCTCCCTTTAGCAATTCCTTCAGATTCCCCCCTACTTAGGACCCCTACTCATTCACCAAAAAAAATGTGTAAAAAAAACACATTAGACTGTTTTTGACAAGTTCTTATTCACATGGGGGGCAGGATCTGAGGGCTCCAATGTTAATTGGGGCTTCCAGATATCTATAAGCCCCCCATTTGCAGACCCCCACAACCACCAGCCAGGGTTGTGGGGGAAGAGGCAATTGTCCTCATCAACATCTTGACAAGCTGCCCCAAAGCACCCTCTTACGTTGAAGGCATGTGGTCTGGTATGGTTGAGGAGAGGGCGCTCGCTCGTCCTTTTTCTTTCCTGACTTGCCAGGCTGCATGCTCAGATAAGGGTCTGGTATGGATTTGGGGGGGGGGGGGCACACTTTTTTTTTATTTTGGCACAGAGGTTCCATATTAGGCCCAAAGGGTGTGGGGGCACACAGTTTTTTTCCAGATTTTTTAATTGCTTGCAATTGTTTTTTTTTATCTTTTAGCTGACAGCCGATGACTCATTATTTAAAAAAGGATGACAGTTGCTGGTTGTTAAGGAAGTTGGTGGTTGCCTGCTTCTTAACAACCAGCTAGTGACAGCCTGTGATAAGGACCCCAGTTACCCCTGGCAGTAAATTACTGCAGCCTTTCTCTACTAAAATATGGCATGACTTCATAAAATATGTGGTATTTTAGTAGTGTTTTTAGGGAATGCTATGCTGTATCTTACCAAATGCTAGGATGCGGTAAGATACTGTTTTGTGAATGGAGCCCACTGACATTTTAAAATGAGTTATAAGTCTCACTCAAGGAACCAACAGCAAATACTATTTAACACAAACAACAGAGTTGTAAAGCAGGTCATTGAAATGAAAAGTATTTATCAAATGTTGAATTCAAACTTGGATGAATAAATGGCAGTCAATAAGTCTGCTCGGAACTCAAACAGGTGAGAAGGTTTCTGTGTTCATTGCATGGAGATCAGCAGGTGTAACTCTGAAACTTGAAAACATTGTATAAAGTCATTTGACTTTAATGTTACCCAAGTAGGTAACCAGTGCATAACACTTGTAGTAGCTTAGGTTCTTAGTGCTAAGCACAGCTGGTTAAAATGTAATTATTTAATAATAATTGAGCATTCATCATCAAAGACATGTTTTCAGCAGAAGAGATAAACAGTAAAAATCGGGATGATAAATATGCAGTAGTTCGATTTTTTTTTTGCACAGCTGCACAGCTCCAGTAGGTGACAGGAAGAGGTGGTGACAGGAAGATGTATGTAGACCACTCATTAAGCTGATGGGTGTAGCCATGGGCCAAGCTAAGGATATAATGGGACAAACTAAGGCTGTCTTAACTGCTCTTCGGAAATTGTCGTCCATTCAAAGAGCAGCTAAAAATACAGAGGAGAGGAAAGGATCAGTAGAATCCAAGGAAATTCAGCCCAGAAACAATCAGGTAGGATTTACCAGTCTAAGAAAATATATAGTAAATACGTTTTCACACAGTAATAAAAAAACATTTACAAGTCCTTGCTATGAAGCCATACCCAAGCTACTGATATCCATCTACACACGGTCTGGATTTTGTCAGGCGGTATGACAAGACTGCAGCCAACTATGGCTGGGCCAAAAAACAATCAGGAACCCATTTGTAAGCTCCTGTTTACTACTTCTGTCCATGTAATTTCTTCTACCTCAATAATATCCATGGAGGTATCTGAGCAAAGAAATTAAACTGAAAAGACGTTAGATGGTGATACTTGCTGACCATTGAACACTAATTTTCCACTGATGAACCACCAATTATGAAGACTCCCACTATGATCGGTTATTGCTTACAGTTCTATCACTGAATTCCCTGACACTTGGCAAATGCAGCGAGTATGAGATGCTATGTTCTCTAAGTGCTTACAGATGGTAAAGTTGAATGTTAGATGGTCTGGTGAATTTAACAAAATTCACAAACTCCTTGTAAAAAGAACATTAAGTGCAAATAAGAGGAAAACCCAACTTATGTTTCTGTCCTTACCCATCATAGCTGAATAAAAGAGAACCTGCCAATATCTAAATTTGGGAACACCGATTGCTGATTTGTTTACAAAGAAGAACAGTTACAGTCACAGTTATCCTTTATTAACTACCAAAGTATTAATAATCTGGAACATGCATGCGTATGTATGTTTCAAGTCATTGCTTCACCAAAAAGAGAATATACCAGCCTCTGAGTTTATTATAGTAAAACAATAAGTAATGAGAGGTCGCTTTAAAGCCCAGTCCTAAACACACCTGAAGAAGGACCTTCCCACCTATAAAACAGAAGAAGTGCGAAAACGTAGGACAGTAGTAGAATGTGATTGTGGATTTTTATAAGTATAAAGGGGTATTCAGATGGCAGCGATTTCTTAGAGAAAGGTTGGGGTGAGAGGTGGTAGAGCAGCGTTGCCAACCTACCAGATTGAAATTTACTGGCACGACACCCGAAATTTACTGGCGCAGCCCCGTTTTTACTGGCATTTCACAAAAGTTACTAAATTACATTTTTAGGTGCAAATTTCAGTATTTAGGCTACAAACAAGTACGGTAGGCAAATAGCAATGTGATTTAATGTGGATATTAAGGTAAAAAAACATATTTTTGTTATTTTCGATATAATAAGGGCAAATTATTTAGTCACATCGCTCCCTACCTCCAACACCCCTGCCTTAACCCCCCTCTGCGGTGCCACAATCTCCCCCTGCCTCCAATCTCCATCTGCCTCCAATCTCCCCTGCCTCCAATCACCCCCTGCCTCTAACACCCCCTGCCTCCAATCTCCCCCAGGCCCCCTGCCTCCAATCACCCCCTGCCACCATCCCCCTCTGCGGTGCCACCAACAACCCTTGTCTCCACCCCCCACCCTCTGCGGTGCCACCATCCCCCTCTGCGGTGCCACCAGCACCCCCTGCCTCCAATCACCCCCTTCCACTAACACCCCCTGCCTCCAATCTCCCCCTGCCTCAATTGCCCCCTGCCTCCACCCCCCTCTGCAGTGCCACCACAGCCACCATCACCCCCTGCCTCCAAGCTCCATGCACAGTTCCAAAACGAACCGATCTCGGCTATTTTTACTGGCACATTTCCGCAACCACGGACATTTACGAATGGGGGGAAAAAGTGCCAGTTTTTACGAACTGTCCGTAAAAATACGGACGTTGGCAACACTGTGGTAGAGGGGGAGCTCGGAGTTTAACTTCAAGGCAAAACTCCTGACAGAACGGATAATTCCATTGCTATCTTCCTTCTGAAAATGCTAGTTGCCTCACTGACTCACTGTCGTCAAAACTCTCTGAGGTATAGACCCCTAAGTGTACAGATTAACCACTTAAGACCCGGACCAATACGCTGGAAAATGACCCAAGGGGTTTTTGCGATTCGGCACTGCGTCGCTTTAACAGACAATTGCGCGGTCGTGCGACGTGGCTCCCAAACAAAATTTGCGTCCTTTTTTTCCCACAAATAGGGCTTTCTTTTGGTGGTATTTGATCGCCTCTGCGATTTTTATTTTTTGCGCTATATACAAAAATAGAGCGACATTTTTGAAAAAAAATCAATATTTTTTACTTTTTGTTATAATAAAAAACCAATAAACTAAATTTTAGTCAAACATTTAGGCCAAAATTTATTTAGCCACATGTCTTTAGTAAAAAAAAAATCGCATTAAAAAAAAAATAGCTACCTAGCGGGAACAGCGACACTAATACAGCGATCAGAAAAATGATCGCTTAGTGACGCTGGCAATAGGGAGTGAAAGGGTTAACTAGGGCAGTGATCAAGGGGTTAAAACTTTATTGGGGGGGGTGGGGGGGCTACCCTGACACTAACACTGACTGACTGTCACACTGTCTGTCACACTGACACTAAATACAGTAATCATACATGTATGATTACTGCATTCAGTGACACTGTGACAGGGGGGAGGGGGGGGGGCGATCGCGGGGGTTAAATGTGTTTGTGTCTGTGTGTAAGTGTGCTGTTGGTGCAGACTTACTTGGTGTGTTGTGATCTCTCCTCAGCGGCGCTTGAAACAAACGCCGAGGGAGAGATCACGTCGCTTCCTCCTTCCTGTGTTTACACAGGAGGAGGAAGTGACAGGGCGGGCGGGCGCGCGCATTGGCTGGGAGCGATCCGGAGGGGGCGGATGAAAACGGATAGCCGCCCCCACTTGTCGGATCACTCCTGCAGCCGCGCGGACCGCCGCATGTACGTGGGGGGGGGGGGTCCGATCGGACCCCCGATCCCCCCCAAGGCACCAACGTATATATACGTTGATGTGCCTGTCGGTGCCATTCTGCCGACGTAAATGTACATGCGGCGGTCCTTAATTGGTTAAGAAAGTCAGAAGTCCTTATCTCCTAGATTTTTTGCAGGTCAATTTTGCAGCAAAAAGGTCAGCATGGCAGCTAATCAACTAGTATTTTCATAGGAAGCAACCAGCAATGGCATCCACCACTTGTTTTCTCAGCAAAGGATCCTTTAAGGACCAGTCACTTATATTAGTCCAAGTTCACAGTTAACATATCATTACTGAACCCATTGTATTACATACACTATGCATACCATTTCACTTAGACTTTTCCATACTTTTGTAATGTTAAAATGAAAATAAGAAATAGTAAATTGTGAATTTATGTCATTGGTATACACCAGGGGTCTCTAAACTTTCTAAGCAAAGGGCCAATTTACTGTCCTGCAGGCTTTGGGGGGCCGGACTGTAGCTATTGGGTGTAGAAAATCCCCCGGCTTCAGTGCCCCTTCATTGGTTTTAATAGAAGAAACATTGATGCTGTCAGTAGGGGGAATGGATCCCAATAATTGGTGTTAGTTGGTGAAATAGTGCCCCTGGGGGCCAGATAAAGGCAAGCAAAGGGCTACATCTGGTCTCCGGGCGGCGGTTTAGAGACCACTGGTCTTCACGAAAGTATTTACCGTCTTTTCCGTAAAACCCCTAAATAAGCTCAGGTGCAAACAACTGTTTTTAGAAGCATGATCTCAGATATGTCAGAGTTTGTTGCAGAAAATATCTAAACAGCATCATGAAAACTAGCATAAAGTTATGGAGAAGCACCACTCAGTGTTGGGTTTAAAAAGATTTCCCAAGCAATAAATATCTCCAGAAATTGTATTAAAAGAGTTGTAAAGGAAAAAAAATGTTATGTCTAAAATTAATGTTTGCAAGGTAGACAGACAGAATTGTGTAATGATTCTGTTAAAAAACGAGTAAATGGCAATTAAATTCTTTCATCTATATCACCCCCGGCATTCTAGTTTCTGTTCTCTCATTCACTTCCTGGTTTGCGGTGCTCGTTCATGTAAGAACTAAATTTCCCAGTATGCATTGTGGCACGCCCAGTAATTCACACCTCCTTGAAGTCTCTGAGGCTGCGTACACACGATCGGTCCAAAACGATGAAAATGGACTTAAGTCCAGTTTCATCGGTCCAAACCGACCGTGTGTATGGCCCATCGGTCCGTCGGACCAAAGTTTATAAACTTGCTTTAAAATCGGACCGATGGACGCCTGACCATCGGTCCAAACCGATGGTTAGTACGCAAAAGCATCGGTCCAAAAACCTGCGCATGCTCAGAATCAAGTCGACGCATGCTTGGAAGCATTGAACTTCATTTTTTGCAGGACGTCGTTGTGTTTTACATCACAGCGTACTGACACGATCGGTTTTTGAACTGATGGTGTGTACCACCAGTGAACTAATGAAAACGGTCCGTCGGACCATTCTCATCGGGTTGGACCGATCGTTTGTACGCGGCCTAACACCTAGAGAGCATCCTGCCACACAGATGTAGTTCCCAGGAGGGGGCGAGCACGTCACTGACCACTGCAGTAAAGCCTCCCTTCACGGTGGTGAGTAACAATCAGACAAGCAGGAAGTAAACAGAACAGAGAAGAAATAGAGCAACTTCTGGGCAAAAACGAACAATGAGGAAGTGAAAAGAGGAATGTCTGCAGGTAAAGGATGCTTATTATGAAAAAAATGTTTTTCCTTTACAACCCCTTTAAACCTTTTAAAGAAATGTAGTGCAACTGTGACCATGTCTGGCAAAGACTATCCACCAAACTTAGTGACCTGATAAAGCGGCTATTAGTTAAAGAGGAAACTAAGAGGCCAACAGCAAATGTGAAAGAGCTGCAGGGGTGCACATCAGAGCTGATAGAACCATTCATAAAACAACTATAACCTGGGCACTCTACAATGGTGTTCAAGCAAAAATCCTGTTTTTCTTATTATCATTGCACATGATAGTGTATTCAAAGTGAACAGAGCAAAGTAAAAATGTGTAGCAAGACTTGAAACTTGTCAAAATCTCCATCTAAAGTATAGTTTTTCTTTTGTTATATGTATTACAGAAATATTACTCCATTGTCTGTTATCAGCTCTGCATTTGACTCTTCCACACCACTGGAAACTGCTGAGATCCAACTCCCACAGCTAATGCTAGATGTGAGGAAACGTACGCCAATGCAGCTTCATTCACATTAGTGTGCCACAATTGTATATGGTAGGGTGGGCAGTATGACGGCATGCATTATGTTGTTTATGTTTATGTACTGCGTTGTAGTGTGTTTTCCCTCCCTTTCCTCTGCTAAGAAACTACACCAAATGCATTGTGCAGCATTTTCAGATGCTGTTTTGTATTTTTCACTGACTTGAATGGACTTAAAAAGCTGGAACATCCAGCTTGCCAATTTCAACTGAATGTACTGTGGTTGAAACCAGCACCATAAAAAATGTCTCGTTTCTATTCTTTCTGCGTTTTGGTACAGGCCTAAAAGCAGGAAACTACATTACAATAAGGTGACCAGATTTTTAAAATGAAATCCGGGGACATATTTTTTTTTTACTAGTAATGGCGGCAATCGGCGACTCTCTGCCCATCGCCGCTCGCCTATCAGCCTCTCAAGTCTTACTCTTTGGGCCCCGGCTACTACTGGATGGGGAGCGGAGGAAGATCACTCCGCCAGGGAAGGCAAGGAAATACGCAGGTGGCTGGCCAGGATTTGAGTCAAAGCAGAATAACATGTGAGTGAAGCTGAATGGGCATGCGCCTGATACTGAAGAAATATTCCCTCCACTCCGACCAGCACATAGGCATCAGAAAGGGGCACAGATAATGGGAAAAATACAACCCCCCTATGCTAGTAGGCACGGCGGAGCGGGGGTGTGTAATTCAATTTTTTTTATTTTTTATTTTGCACTGACTTTCTTTGAAATTGCGCCCGCCCCCTATTAAATCCAATCTGGGGACAAAACCAGGGACAGACTTGGTCCAGGGACAGTGTCCTCAATCAGGGGGCTGTCCCCTGAAACTGGGGATGTCTGGTCACCCTACATTACAAGGCTGTTGCTGGGAAAAAGCCAAAAGGCACTTGAGGGAGCTTGAAGCACCACTTGTTTGGGAAAGGTATTTTATCTGCAAGACTAATAAAGGGTTTGCCAAGCCAAAAACGTTTTTCTAGTCTTGGAGGAGATTGATTAGAACTCCTTCAGTCTATAATGCTATACAGGGCTCTGAAATTTTTACCCTTATTTCCTGTCCTGCTGACAACAGTTTCACCAGTCTCTCATAATTCTCCCAAAACGTATCAGGTTCTGTGAATACTGATTGAGGCCCCTTTCAGACTGGGGCGTCGCTAAAAATAGGCGGCGCTATACCGTCGGATTTGCAGCGGGATTCGGCCGCTAGCGGTGCTGTATTAACCCCCGCTAGTGGCCGATAAAGGGTTAATACTGCCGGTATTGCCGCGGTTTCCCATTGTTTTCAATGGGAAAGAGCGGTGAAGGAGCGGTATACACGCCGCTCCTCTCACCGCTCCAAAGATGCTGCTGACAGGAGATTTTTTTTCTCTCCCGCCAGCGCATCGCCTCAGTGTGAAAGGCTCCATAGAAGTCTATGGCAAAGCCTGCTAGAAGCCCCACTGAAATCCCACTGAAACCTCACCGAAGCCCCACCAAAAGCTTATCAAAGCCCCACCAAAGGCTCATCAAAGCCCCATCCAAGTTTCATCGAAGCACCAAGCAAAAGCAAGATGTAAACAGGACTGTAAGCTAATCATTTTATTTAGTGACAGGGGCTTTGACTGGAGTTCAGAGAGCTTTAACAAAGTGTGTCCGAAGCAATGTTTTGAAGCAAGTGCAAAGTAGGTGTGAATCCAGCCTTAAAGCGGATGTCCCATGCAAAATGTATTATTATGTGCTCTTTAGGCGGCGTACACACGACCGAGGTTCTCGCTGGAAACCTCGGCCGTGTGTACGCTCCTGGCTCGCCCCGCCCGTCGGGAATCCCGTCGAGCGAAAAGAGAGCACGCTCTCTTTTTGCTCGACGGCCCGCCTGGATGAATGGCTGGTTGCCATTCCCGACGGGCGGGTCGCCGATTTCGACGGCCGGCAGAGAACCTCGACGGGCGGAACGATGTGTTCTGCCCGTCGAGGTTCTCTGCCGTGTGTACGCGGCTTCACATGTGTAATAGCACTGCTGTGCTAAACTCACGTTTCCTGTGTCCCTCCACCGCTCCGCTGTGATTCTGTTTAAAATAAATACTTATCTTCTGCTGCTCCCCCCGTTGCCATCTTAGCTTTGGGCGTTCTTTTTCCAGATGCAGGCACTTCCTCTTTGCGGTGGATGCTCTCCCAGCATCCACCACTCGATCTCGCACATGCGCACTGGCCGGCGGCGTAATGTAATGGAGATTCTTCAAAACGCCCGCCCTCCTTCCTTTGTTTACCTTGCGTCACTTCCTGCTACATGAAGTCGCGAGCGGTTTTCATTTCACACAGCCAAATATGATAATTAGGGAGCGAAGAGGCAAGCTCCCAGAAGACACAGCGCCGCGACAGGAAACCAGGGAAAACCCGACTTTAACCCGAGGGGATGCAGACCGGAAGACATACCAGCTCAGACGGTACAGTAACATTTATTTATTTTAAAATATCGGATGTGTTTTGGACCGGTAATAATATTGAGAGTGAGTTAAATTAAGGGTGGAGCTCCGCTTTAAGCCTAGTTTACAGTTAGGCTCTGTACACACGATCAGTCCAAACTGATGAAAACGGACTGAAGTTCATTTTCATCGGTTCACAGACTGATGGTCTGATGTGCGTACACACCATCAGTTCAAAAACCGATCGTGTCAGAACGCGGTGACGTAAAACACAACGACGTGCTGAAAAAAACGAAGTTCAATGCTTTCAAGCATGCGTCGACTTGATTCTGAGCATGCGCGGGTTTTTGAACCAATGCTTTTGCGTACTAACGATCGGTTTGGACCGATGGTCAGGCGTCCATCAGTCCGATTTTAAAGCAAGTTCTTTGGACTGAAGGACAACAGACTGATGGGCTGTACACACGGTCGTTTTTGGACCGATGAAACTGGACTTCAGTCCGATTTCATCAGTTTGGACTGATCGTGTGTACGCGGCCTTATGCATTTTTGGTTTATGGTTCCCTATGTGTCACGTTCACATCTTTGCATTTTATGGAAAGGGCCAGGGACTTTTTTCTGGTTTTTGGTTCCATAGACTTCACTGGATCAAAAACGTGCATTGAAAAATGCAAAATGCACCTGGAATATGCAAACTGCAACCTGCATAGGTGGGAACCAGGCCTTAATGACAGGACCTCCCCTGTCTTTCGACAGAATGCAATGCATTGTGGAAAAATAGTAATATGAGCAATATGAATGGTAGAGGGGGCAGAAAAGGGTGCAACTTTTCTCAGTAGCAGTGCAGGCTCTTAGGCTAGGTTCACACTGGTGCAATGCAGGAACCACAGCCATTCCTTTGCAGGTTCCTACAACGCATATAAATCAAAGGCAGTTCACACTGCTCTCAGCAAACCACTGTGTGTGTCAATATAAAATTAATGTAACCCCCAAATTGGTTTGCAGAATGCAGTGCGAACTGTGAAATCGGATAGAATCGGATCATATGGGTCTGAACACCCATGCGATCTAATTCCAATTCGGGCAAAAAAAAAGGATCTTGCACCCTTTTGGTGCGAATGTAATGTAATTTCAGCCATACAAACTATATGGCTGAATTTGCATGGCACAGACATTGCATGTGATGTGCACAGCAATGTGGTGTGAATCACATGCGATGTTTGGCATTGCATTAGTGTGAAGACAGCCACTAAGAAGAGTATCCAGCATCTGTTTTTTGTTTATGTTTTGGTCCCTGAGACTTCTTTATAAATGAGCATATGTCAATCTCAGGTACTGCACGGTATATTTTACATTTCTGAAATACTGCTTGCTTAGCGTATTTTCTAGGCTTTAACCATTATTAGCTGCATGGTTATCTATTACCCTAAGACCCCTTTCACACTGGGTCATTTTGCAGGCGCTATAACGCTAAAAATAGCGCCTGCAAAGCGACCTGAAACAGCCGCTGCTGTCTCTCCAGTGTGAACGCCCCAAGGGCATTCACACAGGAGTGGTGCGCTAGCAGGACGGTAAAAAAAGTCCTGCTAGCAGCATCTTTGAAGCGGTGAAAGAGCGGTGTGTATACCGCTTCTCCACCGCTCCTGCCCATTGAAATCAATGGGGCATCGCGACTATACCGACAGGAAAGCGCTTCTGCAGAGGTGCTTTGCAGGGGTTTTTAACCATTTCTTGGCAGCTAGCGGGGGTAAATTGACAGTAAAGCGCCCCTAAAAATAACGGCGCTTTAATGCCAATGCCGACGCTGCCCCGCCCCAGTGTGAAAGGGGCCTTAGCGTAGGTTCACGCTGACAGCAGGAATGAAATCGTGCAAGTTTCGCTGACTCCATCATATGTTCTGATGGGCTGCTTTACAGAGCATGAGAAGTCCTTGTTATGCTACAGAACATTTCTGCCAGGGATAGCCAATTGCTCTCTTTCCTCCATAAATGTAACCAAACTTTTCACTTCTCCAGTCAGTGGCGTATCTAGGGTATGGCAGCTATGGCAAGTGCCATGGGCGCCATATGTATAGGGCGCTGTTGAGTGGCTGGGCAGCAAGGCACTTACCAGGGTCTGAGGGTCTTTTCTTCCCTCCTCCCGAGCATAAGCAGGATCTCCTTTTCAGCACCTTTGCTGATGGACAATGGCAGCACTATCCCTGCTGCATTCAGCCACAGCCCTCCCCTGTTCTCCCAGGCTCTCCTATTCCATCTGGTCGGATTGGCAGCACACAAAGAAGAAGGAGGGACATCAGTTTCTCCCTCTCCTCTATGAAAACTGAGGCCTTAAGTGATGAAGATTTCATCACTTCCAGTATTGGTTCTGCATTTACATGGCCTTGGAGGGCAGAGGAGGAATCAGGGGTCTAATAAACCCCAGATTTCTCCATAAAGAGGATATGTCACTACCCAAGGTATCACAAGGGATGAAAAATATCACTAGTTTTGTTAGCTGTTTTTTTGTAAAGGTTATCTGAAAGATGGATTTCAAATGTTTCGAGAGGGGCGCAGTTTCAGTGCTTGCCATAGGCGCTATTTTCACTAGATACGCCTCTGTCTCCAGTCCATATCCATTGATTGGCCCAGGAGAAAGACTTCTGCGGTGGTCCAGACATGGAAACATTGAAGTGAAAACTAGCACTGCCTGACGGTGAGAGTGATGCCCACGCATAGCCAGCCTGGGATTAAACTGGCCCTTTTCAGGAAATGTTCTGTAGACTTTTCTACCCAGTCACATCACAATTTTACTTTGAAGGTTTAACTTTGACACATACTGTTGTTTCAATAAGGTCTGCAAATAGCGCAAGGAAATTCTGAACCTGAAAAATCCTGTAAAAGACCCAAAACAAATAGAGGAAATTCTTAGCATAATGCGCCTTTCATCATAGCCCTTTACATGGGTGAAATTTTGGGATCAGATTTAGACAGAATCATATCTAAGAAAGAAAAAAAAATAACCCCAAAACCTCTGAAATGTTTCCAGTGCTTTGCTTTTCAGGATCTGGTTACTTAAGCCCGTGTGAGAATACTTTATGAAATTTTGGTGGGGAACGCAAGCCCAGGAACACTATAAAACTGCCAGGCGTATTTTCATTTCTTGGACTGACCTCCCTACTGGTATTAACTCTTTCCATATGGCGACATTCACCAAAGAAAATGAAAGCGCCAGCAGTTTCACATGAATAACTAACATCAGCAACACATTCAAAAGAACATTTCATTTAGTCAAATATTTTTTGTAGTTGAAAGTCTTGAGTTATAATAACATTGGGCCTTGTAAGGATTCAGTTCACACCTGAACTTTACTGGCACCTATGGCATGATTAAGGGTTCACTCTGATCTAAGATTAAATGTTGCGCACACACACACAGTTTACTGGCTGAATGGCTTTCATTTTCATCCTAGCATTCAACTCTGAACTCCTTGGGTAAAGCAGCACTCACAGGGTACGCAGGGGCATAAAAAGTTTGCACGGGTCAAAATCACAGAATCATGTGACAAGAGGTTGTAGTCCCATCAGAAGCCTTGAAAGAAGTCTCCTAAGGGCTCATTTACACTTGCTTTGGCTTCAACACAAATTAACGGCTAGTTTACACTTGCTTCAAAACAAGGCTTCGGACAGGCTTTGTTAAAGCTCTCTGAACGCTAGTCAAAGCTCCTGTCTCTAAATAAAATGGTTAGCTTACAGCCCTGTATACTCCTTGCTTTTGCTTTGCTTTCCTTCAGCTTTGCTTTAAAAGCCCCCCAATACTTACCAGAGATCCCTCTAGATCCAGCAATGTGCACAAGAGCATAGGCTCCCCGGGAACTCTCCCTCTTCATTGGCTAAGACAGCAGCGGGAGACCCAGTACAGAAAGAGAGGGGGCGGAACTGAGCCACGATTCTGAATCTAAATGGACACTTAGAGCAGCAGCTCGGGAACACACATGCTTGGATGCTCCCATTGCAAGCTGCCATTGCAAGCTGCTTGCACTCTACAGGAGGGAGGGGCCAGGAGCGCTCAGCCGTGGACATGAGAATAGAAGGATCAGGTCTGTGTAAAATCACTGCACAGAGCAGGTAAGTATGACATGTTTGTGGTAAGTAAGGCATGTTTTTTTTTGCCTTTAATATCACTTTAAGACTTCTCTCATTCCCTCTTTAATGTGGAACAGCAGAATCTTCTCTGCAGGGTATTTTAGAGTCCAGGAACACTGGGCTTAAAAAAAACGCCAGGTATTTTGGCAAAAAAAACGCTCATATAGCGTTTAACGTTTTTTAAGCCCAGTGTGCATGGATCCTTATTCTGGCAAATACTACTTCCACAGCTCCAGGAATTGGGCAAAATTTGAGCCATGTATGGCCAGCATAAAGTAAATGGGACCTAACGACTTATGTACAGTTCCAAAATTGGCAGGATAAGGCTTAGATAGGCAGTTTTGATCGCATTCTATGGAATGTTTTAGTGCAGGCTCAAACTAGATGCGATTTCTGATGCAACATAAATTGCACTGAATGGCATGACAAGAGAACTCACATTATATTCAATGGTGCCCATGCTCATCAATGCGAATCAGCAAGTGCAATTTTGCAAAGGGTGCTACTTTGGTGCAATTTACAGTGCAACTTGCCCCCCAAGGAATATGCAAAAATGCAACCAAGCCTTAAACTCTTCATGTCCAGGATGTTCATGAGGTTATTTGTAACAAAATTAAATCAATAATTTGAAAATGAGAGGATGGACAACCAGTAGTTAATTGGCTAATAAGGGTACTGACAACCAGTAGTTAGACAGCTCAGTAGCATGAGATTTTTTTAAGGTTCCCACTATGTCACGCACAGGAAAGAGAGAAGAAGAAAAAAATAGGCACTATTATTGTCATTACTCCTATGGGGACGTGGTTCCTGTTTTAGAATAGTTTGTTATTCAATATGATTCGGGCCATATCCTTTTTCTAGTGTATAGAAAATTTAACAATTTGCATATCTAATATCAGACTGAATTGTTATAAGTGGAATTTGTTGCAAACAAAGGTGTTCTTTTAGGATGTTATTATGGTAGATGGTAAGCATAAACTTTCCCTTCCTTCTCCCTTTCTCTCCAATCTCTGCGATTAAGATCAGTTTTGAGTGAAACGCACCAACAGGAGTGGTTGTAAACCCCATTCATAAAATTTGACCTAGGCACATATATCTGTAGTGTTTACTTATCTCTCTCCAAAGCTCTAAGTGCTGTTTCTGTCTACTACTTCATTCCTCTGTTATCAGCAGTCAGTTCTGACAAGTGAAAACTTGTGTCAGGGAGGAAGCTTAGAGGGAGATAAGCAGAGAGTCCCTTTCCTCCAATCAGCTCTCACACAGTGTAAGCCCAGACTCCACACCCACTGCTGGAGGAGGAAACAAGATTTCTAATGGATCGTCACTTTACAAAGAATGTAGAAAGGGAAAGACAGCAGATATACATGTAAAACTTATGTGGGGAGATTTGTTTCATCCCTGTGTATCATCTGAGACTGTTCACTTTTTTGGGTACAGGAGCAATCTGCTTGCTTTAAGTTTCTTGATGGGAGGTATTGTGAAGTTTGGCCTCTATCTTTGGATACACTTGATGGCATCTGTGTTTAACACAGAAGTGTATGGCAGGGTTCTGTCAGATGTTTGGATATATAAGACTTGCTGTAACCAAATGTGTAGCTGCACTGACATAGGAAACATTGTTTATAGAACATTATCTGAGATCTATAGTCACAGCATACACTTTTTTTTATAACATCAGCATTGAAATAGCAATTAAAACAATAGTTAACATTGACAATCCATTATATGCTACGGTAATTTAAAAAATCTCCTTTCATGTTGTGCTGCCTCCCAAATCCTATCTTTCCACAACTTCCTTGCATGCTTTGCAGCTTCTCCTCTGTTGTTTATTTTCACTTTCTAAGGACTACATATCCCATGGTACCTAGCTGCCTACAAGCTGTGATTCCAGTACTGACTCCTGAAACTCCTTCTCTCATCACCTCTGTAGATCAGTAGGCAGGCTCTGTGAAATGTGTGACACAGCAGTGCCTACTCACAGGGCATAGTGAATGGATGTCATAGAACTCAAGGAAGAAAATGTGTGGCGATCTTCACAAAATTTACAAACTCAGAGATCATTCAGAATAACAGGAACCACAGAATAAAAGAAACCAGTCTACAAATAAGGAAACTCAATGTGAAAATGAATCTATAATTCTAAGTAGCTTTGGCTATAGATATGCAATAGATCAGTACATTTCAACTGCATGGCATATACTTCCATGGTGAAGCTTTATATTAAAAACAAAACAGTAAAGTGTGATCACACAAAATGCACTCAGAAAATCAAACGTTTACTCATACAAACCAAAGCAGGGAGGTTCATATTTAACAAGTTATGTGGAATGGTTTTCTTGAGGCTCTCTGAGAGTTTATCTAAAAAATATGTTAGCTATAATCCCCCTCCTGTTGGTTTTCACAATCTATTTTAATAAAAAAAAAGAACCCCACAAGAGTTACATAAAAGGGTAATATAAAAAATATGAAAGTGTAGAAAAACAGTGCATATTGAGTGGAAAATCAAGACAATCATAATGCTTTGCCAGTAACTTACTTGATGTTTGTTAATAACCTAAATACAACGCTTGATACACATTCCCCACTAAAAACCTATTCTCAGCAGCATGTACTGCAATGTTTGCTATGATGTTGCCTAGTAAACCTTAGTTAATAAGTCAACAGCAAAGACAAGTAATCGGAAACATAACAGCAATATGTGTTTTTTCATTTTATGAGGTTATGTACAGAAGCACATCCAATGTCTGTTTGTGATTTCACACATGAGGCCCAATCTGGGAATCAATATATATGAATGAAGACTGTAGAGCTAAAGCCCAATTGCAGCCAAGACCTCTTATTTTTTACATAGTGTGGGAAGGTTAGAACCCAGCGTTCTCTTTGCTGTGTGTTCCCGTTGAGGGAATTTCTACTTTCTTTCTGCTCTGTTGACCATATATAACTTAGACAGGAAGTGAGGGGAAATCTCCCTCATGGGGCACAGAAAACAATGAAAAATATTTGACCAGCACAGAAAATAGCCAAATAACATTCATTTTTTTTGCCCTAGTCACATGAACACATGCACTTTTACTGGGGAATTGCTATGCATTTTTTTAAAATTAAATATACCCCTTATATGCAGTGGTCTCCAAACTGCAGCCGGGGGCCAGATGCGGCCCTTTGCTTGCATTTATATGGCCCTTGGGGCACCATTTCATCCACTGATACTAACTGTGGAGCATAACCCCTCACAATGACACCAACGATGGGGCCAAATTTCCACCATTGGCACCAACAATGGGGCCTGATGACACCAATGATGGAGCCCCAAACTTTCCTATGTCGCCAATGATGGGGCTCTATTCTTCCCAATGACATCAGTAAAGGGGCACAATAGTTTCCACTGACAACAAAGAAAGGGCTTTGTTTTTTTTCCCTTTGACATCAGGACCTGTTCTTCACCCAGTGATCACAGTCCGGCCCCCCTAATGTCTGAAGGACCGTAAACTGGCCCTTTGTTTTAAAAGTTTGGAGACACCTGCTTTAAAGTATAACTATAGTCAAAACTTTATTTATTTTTTATTTTGGATAGAGCAAGGGAGATTATAACCCCTGTCAGATTTTTTTTTCACCGTCTGTGTCAGATTTTGGAGATTTTCATTCACTTCCTGACCCATAGCAAACAGGAAGAGAGAGGAAATCCCTGTAAATTAAGAGAATTCCTTGGGGACCCCCGAGTCACCAGAACTAATGTTCCCATTGCAAGATTTCCCCTCTATTACTTTCTGGGGACAACCCAAAATGTGTGATTTTCTTTTACTTTCACTTTCAATGATAATGGTAATCAGGACAAATAGAGAGAGTGAATGCATGGGGTACAGACAGCATTAAAAAATGACAAGCCTTCAAATGCTCCTCCACTTTATTAAGAACTAAAAACAAGTTTTGCCTTAGTTATTCCTTAATACTTGTTCTTAAGTGACCAACAACAAGTTGCATATTTTTTGGCATTTTCCTCAGAATATATTACCAGCTGCAACAGCTGGTAATATACATACTGCTCCCCCTATATAAACTGATCCCCCAATAAACATTGCACCTATATACACATTGCTCCCCCTATAGACACGGCTCACCCTATACATTTGCACCCATATACACGTTGCTCCCCGTATAGACACGGCTCACCCTAAACATTTGCACCAATATACACATTGCTCCCCCTATAGACACGGCTCGCCCTATACATTTGCACCCATATACACATTGCTCCCCGTATAGACACGGCTCACGCTAAACATTTGCACCAATATACACATTGCTCCCCCTATAGACACGGCTCACCCTATACATTTGCACCCATATACACGTTGCTCCCCGTATAGACACGGCTCACCCTAAACATTTGCACCCATATACACGTTGCTCCCCGTATAGACACGGCTCACCCTAAACATTTGCACCAATATACACATTGCTCCCCCTATAGACATGGCTCACCCTATACATTTGCACCCATATACACGTTGCTCCCTGTATAGACACGGCTCACCCTAAACATTTGCACCAATATACACATTGCTCCCCCTATAGACACGGCTCACCCTATACATTTGCACCCATATACACATTGCTCCCCCTATAGACACTGCTCCTCCTATACACATTGCTCCCCCTTAAGAAACTGATCCCCCAACACAAACTGCTCTGCCCATACACATTGCCCCCCTACAGACACTGCTCCCCCCGCACACATTGCTCCGCCAACACACACTGCTCCCATATACACATGCTCCCCCTACACACAGCTCCTATACAGTGGGGAAAAAAATATTTGTATCCCTGTAGATTTGTAAGTTTGCCCACTTACAAAGAAATGAAGGGTCTATAGATTTTATCATTGGTGTATTTTAAACGATAGAGACAGAATTTCAACCAAAAATCCCCCCAAAAAAACAATACAGATGTTATAAATTGAGAAGATATTGGTGGAGGAAGCAGAGAAAGAAGACATCGTGGAGGAAGCAGAGAAAGAAGACATCGTGGAGGAAGCAGAGAAAGAAGACATCGGTAGAGGAAGCAGAGAAATAAGACATTGGTGGAGGAAGCAGAGAAAGAAGACATCGGTAGAGGAAGCAGAGAAATAAGACATTGGTGGAGGAAGCAGAGAAAGAAGACTTTGTGGAGGAAGCAGAGAAAGAAGACATTGGTGGAGGAAGCAGAGAAGGAAGACATTGGTGGAGGAAGCAGAGAAAGAAGACATTGTGAAGGAAGCAGAGAAAGAAGACATTGTGGAGGAAGCAGAGAAAGAAGACATTGTGGAGGAAGCAGAGAAATAAGACATTGGCCGAGGAATCGGAGAAAAAAGATATCAGAACGTTGACAGGAAGGGGTGATCAGTGCGGCGGGTTGGCCAATTACTGGAACTGATTCCCCAATCTGGTTCTCCCTGCATCAGGTGAAAAGATGGCTTCTTTGCCTCTCCCTTCGGCCAGTTGAAGCTGCTGATGGGAGCGCCACACAGGGCCGATCCTAGGCTGGGTGCACAGAGTGCATTGCACCCAGGCGCCTGCAGAGGTGGGAGCGCCAAAGTGCCAGAGTTCTCCCCTCCCTCCTTCTCACCTTTTTTGTGTACTATGTCTGCAGTCTCTGACCATCTCCTGTATCACGTCTGCAGTCTCTGACCGTCTCCTGTATCATGTCTGCAGTCTGTGACCATTTCCTGTATCCTGTCTGCAGTCTCTGACCATCTCCTGTATTATCTCTTCAGTCTCTGACCATCTCCTGTATCATGTCTGTAGCATGTCTGGGGGCTCTTTCTAACAGACTCTGTAACAGAAGCCCTCTCTGTGTCCATCAGAGAGGCCCCCCTCCAGGACCCAATAAAGTACTCTGCTTCTCTTCTTGTATTTTGTTTATTGTTGAGAGATTATGTAAGGATCCCAGGTTAATGATGTCTTCGTGGGGGAGCATCTCTGGGGTTGAGTCATTGCCATAGAAACATTTGTTAAGGGGAGGAGTTATTAAAACGACAACGCCCATGTGGGGACGCCAAAAATATTTCTGCACCCAGACGCCTGTGACCCTAGGATCGGCCCTGGCGCCACACAGGGGATCAGTTCCAGTAACTGCCCTCCCCGCCACACTGATCACCCCATCCTGCGCACAATCCAATTGCCTCTGGTGCCCAAGCCCCTTTTCTGAACTGATGTGGCCTAGGACCTTGTCCAGCTGTACCCCCTTATCAATGGCCTTGGTTATAGCAAATGGCAAAACCAATCACAAGGAATCTTTGATTGTGCTCTTTCCTGGAGTTAAAAGTACAACTACAGCAATGCCTATTGATAGTCATACACAACTAAGTAAGTACGAGCATCGGTTACAGCAATCAATCAAGTTATGAACAAGATTAAGGGAGATCCTCATACTGCCACTGATGTCTGTACGATTTTAAGGTGTAACTTTCTGCATACACAACCACTGTGCTGTTTATGAATTGGTGAATATGTATTCTATATTTAATACACATTCTCTTCATAGCAATAAATGTCTCTGATCATTCACACAATACCTGACACGCAGCACAAAGCTCCCTTTTTGTACACTACATCATTGTCATCTGAATCAACTTACATCAGTGTGCATGGCTGCAAGCCAAACCTAACATACTCAGAGACACAACTCTTACTATTTCCATGATTTTGGCCTCCTGTCATGTGGCACATGTCACATATTACACAGTTCTTCACATTGCTCACCCTATGTGGCAGAGATGCCCTTGCCACCATTACCAACTTCCTTCAATGCATCTCTTGTTCTTGAACCACTTGAGACCCGCGCTGTAGACGAAAGACGTCCACAGCACGGCTCTCAACTCCCGGGAGGACGTCCCTGGACGTCCTATTTACATTCCCTGCGCGCACTTGGCGGGAAAAACTTGTGCCCGGCGTGTCACGTGTTGCCAATGCGCGTGCCTGGCAGCCACGATGTCTGCCAGGTATCTGCGATTGGGAGTGACAGAGCAATGACAGAGCAAGGATGTGGATCTCTGTGTGTTAACAAAGAGCTCCACATCCTCTCAGGGAGAGAGGAGACCGATGCTGTGTCCCTTGTACATAGGGACACAGATCGGTCACTTTCCCCAGTCAGTCCCCTTCTCCCACAGTAGAATCACTCCCAGGGAATACATTTAACCCCTTCCTCACCCCCTAGTGTTAACCCCTTCCCTGCCAGTCACATTTATACAGTAAATAGTGCATATTTATAGCACTGTTCGCTGTATAAATGTGAATGGTCCCAAAATAGTGTCAAAAGTGCCCGATATATCTGGCGCAATATTGCAGGCCTGACAAAAATCGCAGATCACCGCTATTACTAGTAGTAAAAAAAAAAACATTAATCTATCCCCTATTTTGTAGGCGCTATAACTTTTGCGCAAACTAATCAATATACGCTTATTGCAATTTTTTTTACCAAAAGTATGTATAAGAATACATATCGGCCTAAACTGAGATATTATTATAACAAAAAGTAAAAAAATGTTGTGTTTTTTTTCAAAATTGTTGCGCTATAAAAAATAAAATAGCGCAAAAAAAGCACAAAAAATAAAAACCGCAGGGGTTTTCTCTAGTTGTTGTTAATGTAGCTGCCTTATATAAAAAGAAATGCTGCAGGCTCTTGGATTGGCATTGGTAATACACTGTATAAAATGATCTACTATTCAAAAATTAAAAATGATATGATAAAATAACTAATGCCACATTGTTACACTTTTTACAACCACATTACACTGTATTCATTAACTGTATAGGCAGAAAGTAGTTGTATCCCCCTCTCACCTTATACTTATCTGAGTCCTATCTCGACCCAACTCTGTGCCCGAGTGCTGCTCTCTCTTCCAGTTCTAAAAGTACTCAGTGACAGCAACAGGACCCAATGGCTTCTGCAGATGTCAGTAAAATCCTATGAGGTGGGAGTGTGGGGGGCACACAGCCCAGTTCAGAAGTGAACCTGCATGTGCCCCCCCCCTCCCAAAGGAAGCAACTTTCTATATTGGTGCACGGAAAAGAGAAGGAGCCCAATGTGCTGTCAGGGGTCTACAAAAGATGAGGTCGGTGCCATAGTATTGCACAGAGCAGGTAAGTATACTATGGGGAAGATATAATAAAACTCAGAATGTGGTACAGCTGTGCATGGTAGCCAATCAGCTTCTAACTTCATCTTGTTCAGTTGAGTTTTGAGAATTAGCCCAGGTTCACACTGGGTACGATTTGCTTCGATTTGAGATGCGATTTCACATGTGAAATCGCATCTCAAATCGGCGGCATTTGCCGGCAATTGTCGGCAATGACACCATCCTAATCGGTGCGACGCCGCATCTGCGGCGCTGCACCGATTTCAGAAAGTAGTTCCTGTACTACTTTTTGCGATTTTGGGCCGCGATTTACATTGACATCTGTGCAGAAACCTGCACAGATGTCTCTTAAATCGCGGCCGAAATCGGGACTGCCAGCGGGAGTGAAATCGTGCGAGTTCAGGTGAACTCACACGGCTTCACTCCCGCAGCCCAGTGTGAACCAGGGCTTAAGATTTTGTATACTACAGTTTTAGTAAATCCCCCCCCCCCCCATGTTTGTTCTTTTCTAAAATAAAAAGGACAGCCTTTACAAACACTTTAAGCCTAAGGTTATGTAGACAGAAACTCAAGTTAGATTGAATAAAATCTACTTTTCCACTATTCCTCTTTTAATTGGATAATATACTATATGGCTGGATATAGACAGACTGCAACTCTGCTAAAGCCAAATGCACACAATGAGAATATCGAACATTTTTTTTCTTTTTGCACGTTAGTCTCATATCGAAAACCAATAGGTTACTAAAGTTACGAAAAATCTCATATGACAGAATACAACTTCTGAAGTGATGTATTGTATTGTATTAAAATTGATTCTTTCATTCCTGTGCATGTGTGGTCTTGGTCTTACGATTTTGGATGCATACTGGCAGCACAGTGGTGTAGTGGTTAGCACTTTCACCTAGCAGCAAAAGGGTCACTGGTTCGAATTCCGACCCTGACACCATCTGCCTGGAGTTTGCATGTTCTCCCTGTGTCTGCGTGGGTTTCCTTTGGGTACTCTAGTTTCCTCAAACACTACAAAGACATGCTGGTAGGTTCATTGGATTTGTCCAAATTGGCCCAATGACTGCACCAGCCAGCAAGACACTGGCTGCAAAAAGCTCCTTGAGACGATTCAGTTTGCATCTGTAGCGCTATGCAAGTCATTCACTGCATCCTGGCAAGTAAAAGGAGCTAGATTAAGAACATCAGAATCTCCCTGCTCACTATGGTCATACGTATCGAGGCCCACGGGAAAGACTGCGTTTATAAGCATTGTTTAATAATAATACCGATTAAAAGAAAATTGTTCATTCTGGTATCGTACGAGACAAATCTTTGTGTTTGTCCCTTCGGATAATTTCAGATGTTGTGAGCGGGTCTCAAAAGCTGTTCACTAACAATCAGATTATCGTATGACTGCTTCAAAAGCGGGATTTTTTGTCAGATTTTTTAGGGAGAAGTCTTAAAATGATTAGATCCAACAGAAAGCTAGACTTTCACTACAGAGAGTTTCCTCTAATATATAGCCAGGTAGTGTAAAGGTAAAACCACTGTCATTTAAGCGCAGCTCAGCTTGTTTGCCTTCTCCATCTGCTGCCACATTTGGCACCTTGGGGGGGGGGAGTGGGTACCTGGTTTTGACAGGTACCTACTCCCACTTATGGCTGACTTTACCGCAGCAAAGTCAACCAGAAGTTCGGCCCCCTCCTCCTTCCCCTGCTGCCGGGCCATCCACAAAGCACAGCGTGCTTCGCCCATGTGCAGTAGGAAATCAGCTGTGAAGGCACACGGCATCACAAACAGTTTTCCTTATCCGAGATGGCGGCGGCAGCACTAGGGTTGCCACCTCAGCCCTTTAAAACTGAACACATATTAATTACAAAGGTTCTGTGGCTGATTACTCTGGTAATTAAATTCACCTTATATGCATTAAATTAGCCCCAGAACCTTTGTAATTAATATGTGTTTGGTTTTAAAGGGATGAGATGGCAACCCTAGGCAGCACCCGAGAGTTGACTGAAAAAAACGTTAGGGTGAAGACACCGCTGGATTTATGGACAAGAAAGTGTCCTAAAATTAAAAGTCAGCAGCTACAATATTTGTAGCTGCTGACATTTTTTTTTTTTGAAGGAGCCTGGAGCTCAGCTTTAACCACTTAAGACCCGGACCAATACGCTGGTAAATGACCCAAGGTGTTTTTGCGATTCGGCACTGCGTCGCTTTAACAGACAATTGCGCGGTCGTGCGACGTGGCTCCCAAACAAAATTTGCGTCCTTTTCTTCCCACAAATAGAGCTTTCTTTTGGTGGTATTTGATCACCTCTGCGATTTTTATTTTTTGCGCTATATACAAAAATAGAGCGACATTTTTGAAAAAAAAACACTATTTTTTACTTTTTGTTAAAAAAAAATCAAATAAACTAAATTTTAGTCAAACATTTAGGCCAAAATTTATTTAGCCACATGTCTTTAGTAAAAAAAAAAATCGCAATAAAAAAAAATAGCTACCTAGCGGGAACAGCGACACTAATACAGCGATCAGAAAAATGATCGCTTAGTGACGCTGGCAATAGGGAGTGAAAGGGTTAACTAGGGCGGTGATCAGGGGGTTAAAACTTTATTAGGGGGGGTGGGGGGGCTATCCTGAACCTAACACTAACTGTTTTTTACACTGCCTGTCACACTGACACTAAATGCAGTGATTAGATCACTGCATTCAGTGACACTGTGACAGGGGGGTGGTGGGGGGCGATCACAAGGGGTTAATATGCCTATGTGAGTGTGTGTCAGTGTTGTGTTGGTGCACACTTACTTGTGATGTCTTCTCTCATCAGCAGCGCTGGGAAACAGCGCTGCGATGAGAGGTGACATCATTTCCTCCTTCCTGTGTAAACACAGGAGGAGGAACTGACAGGATGGGAGCGCGCTCCCATTGGCTGGGAGCGATCGCGGGGGGGCGGGTAAGCGCCGACATCCGCCCGCTGATCCCGGATCGCTCCCGGAGCCAGGGGGACCCCCGCACGCCGCGGAGGGGGTCCCGATGGGACCCCCGAACCGCACTTAGGCGGGGACGTAAATTTACGCCCTTGTGCCTGTACGAGCCATTCTGTGGCCGTATATGTGCGTGCGGGGGTCCTTAAGTGGTTAATGTAATGTCAAAATAGACATACCATGCTTCCATAGCAGGTGCAGAGCCAGGCAGCATGCTCACTTTTACAATGTCAAGCAGCAAATGTAGACAGATATGGTGTAGGAGAAAGTCAGGTTCCACCAACATCTGGGAGCGATTTACGATCCTACGTGGACCCCAAATATTGCACCTATACACAGAAGGGAGGTTATTGCTAGGGTTGTCCCGATACCACTTTTTTAGGACCGAGTACAAGTACCGATACTTTTTTTCATGTACTTGCCGATACCGAATACCGATACTTTTTTTAAATGTCATGTGACAGTTTTCAAACCACAATACAGACTAAGGATATTTTCTTTAGAATTATGAAGAACTCTAACTCAAGACATTATAAAAGAATAAAAATTAGTAAAAATGAATAAAAATGTTTTATTTTCTTGTCACGCAGTAGTAAAAAACTCAAAGAATTTTCACAGAACATGTTGATAAATACAAAAAAGTACTCCCGCAAATACTCGGTATCGGTCCCGATACCGATAGTAACACTACTAGTATCGGTATCTGGACAACCCTAGTTATTGCTGTAGAAAAGAAGAAGGGACATCACAGGAATAGAGAAAGACTTTATGACACAGGAACACTGGAACCACACAAGTGGCCTGACATGATGTCTCTACTGTGCAAACCCTTGGCTACTGCTATGGATCAGTCAAAAGACTGTGACATGTAGGGAATGTCGTATGACACATCATGCATAGAGGCTTCTCTGTAGTGAACTCGTGATTTAGAAGACCCAACATTCCCAATGATCATGTGTGACTGGTTTTTAAAACAAAATAGACTAGTTGAGTAGACCAGTGTTTTTTTCTAAGCTGTAATAAGAAAATGACACGTGAAATCTGATTGGCTGTTATGGACACCTCTTTTTTTTTTTTTTTTAAACCGCATTGACGTCATTAAGTCTACAATGCAAAACAACTAGTAACGCCTTATCACGATACTACATTATTGGCTGGTTGATTTATGAAAACTGGAGCACAAAAAATCTGTGTTGGCCATAGTAACCATTTATATATCTAATTTCCCACTTTCATGTCGAGGGCGAAAGATTAAACCGACCTTCTTGCTAAGGGCAATTGTTTTCTTCCCCCCAATTTTTATTATTTTTATATTATTATTATACAGGATTTATATAGCACCAACAGTTTGCACAACACTTTACAACATTGGGGCAGACAGTACAGTTACAATACAATTTAATACAGGGGGAATCAGAGGGCCTTGCTCATTAGAGCTTACAATCTAGAATAATTCAGGCTCTTGTCCTAGAGATACATACTTCTCAGAACCCTCCTGCTGATACAAGTTATTCTTAAACTTAGCTTCATCCAAGAGAAGAATTACTATAAGCTACTGTCCTGTCATTCACAGATCCTTCCTTCACTTTGCACACTGAGCATCCCATTGGAACCTGCAGAAGTAGGAGGACCACCATCGCTCTACAGGATCCCTCCTGGGTAACACATTGATGTATTCTTGACTACACACCTTCACGCAGCTTTCCACGTTCCTCAACACTGCTACACACTCACACAGGTCACACAATCTTAGATTACACCACATCCTTGCAATGGATACATTAAGAACAGCAGCCCCCATCTCCATACCGTAGCACAGTTGAAACTCCTGCTCAGCCCTCTCAGCACATCCTGAAAAGTCCTCCTAGGCTTCATGATTAGTTGGAGAAGCCCTGAGTTGCAGCTTCCCAGGCTGCACGCTGTATTAGCTGTGTGTAACCAGGCTGGGGGGCTGTGCAGGGAGTGGTGGCTGATCAGGGCGGACAGAGGATGTGATGTTGGGGGGGGGGGACATGATGGGGGGAATTAGCCTTTCCTGAAAGACAAAGCTCACATTTCCTCCCCACCTTATATTAAGCTTACAACTTAACCTCTGCACTGCCAGCTCCTTGTAGTAACAATGCAGGGGTTAATTTGTCTTGATTTGTGACCAGAGTGGAGGCTTGAAAGCATTCTATTAAAAATATAGTCACAGGACATCACGTTATTGTTTTATACAAATCACTAACTAAAACTTGATCATTTTAGGAACTTCTAAGAGGAACAATGACATGTAAAAGCAATCAGACTTTACTTTACAGGAGTGATCATTGAATGATGTACTCCAGTTGGCTATGAGTAACTGCACTATGCACGCTACTCTTGTTATTTAAAGGTGGCCATAAACAGATTAAAATTTGACCAATTCCTGCTGAAATCAATTCCATTGGTGGCCCCAGCTTGACATAACTTAATTTTTTTTTATCAACTTTTGTCATATGATCTGGGTGAAAAATGTCTCCATCCAATCAGATGCAGCCACTGATCGGGTATTCTTACAGCTGTGTGCCAGCTGTCAGAATACAATAGCCGGCATTGCAGATTAGTCCATCCACACTGTTAAGTAAAGAGAGATTTTTTAATACAGCTCGCAATTCTGAATAGCCATTGTATGACTGAGGTGGGTTCACACTAAAAAGGGATGTGGCTGACAGCAGGGGGTCCGATGCGTTCCTGTTCTCCGTCAGGTACGAATCAGGCCCAAATTTGTGCCTGAATTCAGACCTGAAAGGGAGCCAAAGATGTACAGGACCCTTGTGCAATTCGCTCTGCAGCTGCACCGGAGATGCATGAACCGGCTCCATGGAGAGCCAGGCACACTCTTCTATCATGCGAATTGGATGCGGGGAGAACTACATCCAATTCGCACTAGTGTGAACCCAGCCTGAGGGTTTCGTTCCTATACACAGTATTATCATTGCTTTAATACAACACAAACTCCTGATAAGACTGGTTAAAACGTGTGTCTGGTTTGCCCACAGTAACCAATCCAATTCCAGTTGTAATTTTCCAGGGCAAATTAAAATATGAAAATTGTAATTTGAATGTCTGATGTGCAAAACTGATCCTACTTTGCTTTGGTCTAGTTTCCATATATCATTCACATTTGAGTCCTTGTCAAAGCAAATAGAAAGTAATGCATCATTGCCTTAGGCGCCTTTTACAGGGGTGGATCTATTTTTGATCAGCAGGGGATTTATCAGCTGATCCCCTACTGGGCTAAGAGGAGCGGGCTGATGACAGGTCTGTGCCCACTCTGTTTATGCATGGACATGGGCATCTGGATGTAAACAGACTGACTGTCTGTTTACACCCGGGTGCCCTCTGATCTGATCCGGACAGTCAGAGGGGAATGGATCCCCTTCTGTTTTTTTTTGCTGGTGTGCTGTCAAAAAAAGTACACGGTTGCCGGTATTGTGTCAAAACAGCAAGCCATTAAAATCGTTATTAGAGATCTTGATAAATTGGCTATTTTGACAGAACACTGGATCGAATCGGACTTGGAGGTAGCTGGGTGTAAACGGACACAAGTCTGTTTACATCTGGTGCCCCCATAGAGGAAAAGAGCGTCTGATCAATTCAGGCTAAAAAACAGACAATACCCTTTGAAATCTGCTTTTACTTCACATTCACCCTCAGGCCGCATACACACGATCAAATCTGTCTGCTGAAAACGGTCTGACAGACCGTCTCAGCAGACAGATTCGATCGTGTGTACGGGGGAGCAGACGGATTTGGCCAGCCGACAGATTTTAAAGCATGCTTTAAAATCTGTCTCCTGGGAATCCGTCCGCCCGATATGTCTGCTGGTTAGTACGCTAACCAGCAGACATGTCTGCTCGCACATGCGTCGAATGGATTCAACGCATGCGCGGAAGTGTTTTACTTCCTGGTGCGGTGACGTGGCGGAGTCAACGTCACCGCCACGTCACCGCGCTGTCTGCCGGCGGGGATTTTGGTTTGATCGTGTGTACACGATCAAACCAATACATCCCAGCAGACAGATCTGTCCAAATCGGTCTGTCCGACCGATTTGAACAGATGTATTTGCTCGTGTGTACGGGGCCTCAGATTTATAAATCATGCCATCTAATGACCTACCTAAAAATCCAATCAATTTGCATCCAGTTAGGACGACCCTTAACCCCAGTTCACACTGCCACGACTTTGACACATGACAAGTCACGCCCCATTAACGGCAATGGAATCAGTCTAGTCGGTGTGACTCAAATCGCTCTGATCTAGAAAAAGGTTCCTGCACTAATTTGGGGCGACTTCAACATGGCTTGCATTGACTTCTGTTAAAGCAGATATATACAAGCCGGGATGAAGTCACGCTGGGATGTCAGCTTCAAAGTCACGTGACTCTGAAGCTGCACTGCCTAGTACTGTACACACTACACATTTTTTTAATCAACCCCGTGGGCTGAACAGAAAAAGAAACTGGAGAGCCCGGGAGGAGATTGATATACTAACAATTTGATGTTAGTACAGCAATCTTCTCGCAGAACTATTGTGCTCTGACAGGACTACACCCTGAGAGATGACCCCCCCCCCCCAGAACACAGAGGTCACTGCTCTCAGCCAAGGGCCGAGAGAGCTGGTCGGGTGCCTTTCCGCAGACTTTTTTCGTTCATGCACCTTCGACACATGGGCCGACTGCTATGCTAATGGGCTGAATGATATTCAGCCCATGTGTACGGGGCTTTACGCTATGGTTGTTGGTATATCTGATACATTTTAATCCAGTTATACAATCTTGTTTAGATCCATTAACAACTATGTTGTGAAAGGGCCTGGCTGATTAGATACAAATCAAATAGTTTTTGATAATTTAAGAAATTTACAGGGATTCAGATTATACAATCAGACTGTAAAATGTTTTCCAACTCAACCTAAACTGAAAGTTACATGGTCAGCGTAATTCTAATGTTTGCATAGCTCAGTGAATTAGACAACTGCTCTTTATTAGTGATTCTGGTGATTTAAGACACCCAACAAAACTTCCAGTAAGCTGAAAGATTTTTCAGTAGATTCATTTGGCACAAAAACATATCTGATCCCCACACTGTACCTTACCGGTGTTAACATGGGGATTGTTATAACGTTTGGGTAAAAGAAGACCTGTGTCCATTAAGTTCAGCCAACAAAAAATAAAATATATTGAAAACCTGAATCCTAAGAAACTTAAAAATGAAGTTGATCCCGAAAAAGGCGAGAAAAAATATTTGGACTCATGCAAACTACTCATTATCTGCTTAGATATCATTCACAGGGTATGAATCTCTGTATGCAGTTAGCATGCAAGCTTGTTAGTCCACATAAGAATCTCAATCTTGTTCTTGAACAACCCAATCATGTCTGTCCACATCTCTTAAAGGAGTTGTAAATCAAAAAAAAAATTTCCGCTGAAATTACTGTTTACAGGGTATAGAGACATAATAGTTAACTGATTCCTTTTAAACTATTAAAAATAGCTAAAAATCAATTATATAATGTACCTGTAGTTTCTAGTTTTCATTTTTGCATGTTGTTTCCTGCCTCTGTGCTGTACAGAGCATACAGAGCCATAGAGCAGTGATGGTTTGGAAAATGAAACTAGAAACTAGACACACAGTAATCACACCTCCTTGAAGTTAGTGACCACAGAGAGAAAGCTCCCAGTACTGTGGTCATCAGGAAACAGACAACCAGGAAGTGTGGAGATCAGAGAAGAATTACAGCAACTTGAGAGCAAAAAACGAACAATGAGGACATGAAAACTGCACTGCATTAAGGTAAAGGAAGCTATTAAGATAAAAAAAATCCTTTACAAACCCTTTAAGCTGGTCATACATTAAGACCGCGTACACACGATAGGTTAAAACGATGAGAACGGTCTGATGGACCGTTTTCATCAGACCAAACTGATCGTGTGTGGGCGCCATCGGTTACAAAAAGCCAACTTGTTTTAAATTTAACCGATGGATTCCTAACCGATAGGTCCAAACCGATCGTTAGTAGGCACGACCATGAGTTAAAAATCCACGCATGCTCAGAATCAAGTCGACGCATGCTTGGAAGCATTGAACTTCATTTTTGCTTTACGTCGGTGCTTTACGTCACCGTGTTCTGACCCAATCATTTTTTAACCGATGGTGTGTAGGCTCGACGGTCCATCAGTCAGCTTCATCGGTTAACCAATGGAAATGGTCCATCAGACCGTTCTCATCGGATGGACTGATCATGTGTACACGGCTTAAGATTTCTTTCATTCGTGCTGAAAACTAACTCGATTTTCCCATTCTCAATGAACAGGGTAGATGGATGAATCTCTCCCGGGGCTGTCAGAATACTTAAACTGGACTGCATCTGATTGTATGCAGCTGCTGTTCGGCCAACGATTTTCCACCAGGATCCTTTGATTTTCAGATCGAAGAATGTAGGGTGGGAAGATGCCAACAGGGCCAATCATTGCTCGAATTTGATCCAGTTCACCAAGAGCCAAACAAAATTCATGATTAGGGTTGTCCCGATACCACTTTTTTTCATGTACTCGGCAATACCGAATACCGGTACTTTTTTTTAAATGCAGCCACGTGTCCCCAAATGCAGCCTTGTGTCCCCAAATGCAGCCTTCTCCCAAAGTTCAGCCATGTCCCAAAGTTCAGCCATGTCCCTCTGATTAGCCATGTCCCTCTGTTCAGCCATGTCCCTCTGTTCAGCCAAGTCCCAAAGTTCAACCACGTCCCTCTGATTAGCCATGTCCCTCTGATTAGCCATGTCCCTCTAAGTTCAGCCATGGTCCCCTAAGTTCAGCCATGGTCCCTCTAAGTTCAGCCATGGTCCCTCTAAGTTCAGCCATGGTCCCTCTAAGTTCAGCCATGTCCCTCTGTTCAGCCATGTCCCTCTAAGTTCAGCCATGTCCCTCTAAGTTCAGCCATGTCCCTCTGTTCAGCCATGTCCCTCTAAGTTCAGCCATGTCCCTCTTTTCAGCCATGTCCCTCTGTTCAGCCATGTCCCTCTAAGTTCAGCCATGTCCCTCTGTTCAGCCATGTCCCTCTAAGTTCAGCCATGTCCCTCTGTTCAGCCATGTCCCTCTGTTCAGCCATGTCCCTCTAAATTAGGTCATATGCCTCTAAGTTGAGCCATGTCCCTCTCTTCAGCCATGTCCCTCTGTTCAGCCATGTCCCTCTAAGTTCAGCCATGTCCCTCTAAGTTCAGCCATGTCCCTCTAGGTTCAGCCATGTCCCTCTAGGTTCAGCCATGTCCCTCTAAGTTCAGCCATGTACCTCTAAGTTCAGCCATGTCCCTCTGTTCAGCCATGTCCCTCTAGGTTCAGCCATGTCCATCTGTTCAGCCATGTCCCTCGGTTCAGCCATGGTCCCCCTTAGTTTAGCCATGGTCCCCTAAGACAAAAACAAGTCAATCCCCCCCCTCCTCCTGCCGCTGCTGACATCTACTTACTATGCGCTGGGGGAACACAACAGCTGTCATTTGCATTTGAATAGCTGTGTTTCCCCGCCGCGCCGACATGTATAGCCCCTCCCCTTGCCCGGGCACTTTGATAGACAGATCACCCGTCCTATCAAAGTGCCCGGGAAAGGGGGAGGGGCTATACATGTCGGCGCGGCGGGGAAACACAGCTATTCAAATGCAAATGACAGCTGTTGTGTTCCCCAGCGCATAGTAAGTAGATGTCAGCAGTGGCGGGAGGAGGGGGGGGATTGACTTGTTTTTGTCTAAGGCGGCAGCAGCTCTCCTCTCCCCCATACGAGGACTGCTCTGCTCCGCTCTCCGCCCCCTCTCCACCCGCACTCCACCCCCTCTCCACCCACACTCCACCCCCTCTCCACCCCCTCTCCACCCGCACTCCACCCCCTCTCCACCAGCACTCCGCCCCCTCTCCACCCCATCTCCACCCCCTCTCCACCCCATCTCCACCCGCACTCGAAAAAAAAAAAAAGTATTCTATTTAGGCATCGGGAGTATTTGAGCGAGTACAAGTACTAGCGCAAATACTCGGTATCGGTCCCGATACCGATACTAGTATCGGTATCGGGACAACCCTATTCATGATCAAGTTTAAAGGGGTGTTCCAGGCATTTTTTGTGTTTATTAAAAGTCAGCAGCTACAAAAAGTGTAGCGCTCACGTCGTCCGATTGGACAGGCGATCGCCTACAGGGAGGGGCTGCAGTAAGGCGATTAAGCTATTCGCCTTACCAGCCCCTCAGCGGGAAGTTCCACTCCTCCTGAAGCCCCCACTCCACCCCCAAAAAAATTACATGCCAAACGTGGCATGTAAGGGGGTGAGGAGTGGGTTAAGCGGAAGTTCCAATTTTGGGTGGAAGTCCGCTTTAAGCTCAGACAGCCTTTTCTCTGTATTACTAGCTTGGGAGATGATCAAGTTATTTTTACATTAGGCCCCCAAAAAAAAATCTATTCATGGCCAGCACACACTTGATAAACTGTTCCTTCAGATAATGATCATCATTATACATGCATGCCATGCTTTACTGAGCTCTGTATAAAAATAGAAAACAAAATCTAGAGCTACTTATATCTCTGCCATTTATCATACAATTTAGTGCCATTTAGAAGCACTTTACATGTTTATGTGCTTAAAGTAGTCATGCAGAGACATAATCGTTGAAAAAATAAACCATGAATCGACTTCTCTGTGAAAAATCTTGTCCTCCTCATGGAAGCTACATTCTGTAGAAACAACTGTCCTCTGATATAAACAACTCAATTGTAAAGGTCAATGGACTAGAGGGCCTATTTATTTCTGGAGGTATTTGTGGCGTCCATTGCAATCAGTCACATTCCAGATGTCATATAATCGAGAGAAGTTTAGGCCTTGAGAGCTACAAGCTAAGAGGTTGCTGTGAGCAACAACCCATTCTTCTTATCCCCAAAAATGATATAGATGAGATTTGCTAAGTACATAAAAACCAACCTATTGTTACAATGTACTAACCAGATTAAGCAACGAGTTATAATGATTGACAGAATGATTGCAGGTGGTCATTTGTGGGATACTTATCTAAAGCCAAACCTTTATATTTGTAGATTTCGCTAGTGTGGGGAAGTGTTAGAACCCCCGTTTGGTTTTTATTGCTGACTCCTGTTGACCATTGCCATCGAGTCTGGAAGTAAGGTAAAATTCACTGTGAACCTAATGAAAGTTTTGGGTCCCCAATCCAGATTGGACAGCCATGTCGGATGGATTCAGGGTGCAGGCTGGGTGAGAAGTCTGTCCAAACTATTTACAATGTATGAGAGCAAGAATAAGGAACCACGAGCCGCACACCAAGCAATTCCATACATCAAAGAGGTATTAGCAGGTTTTTTACCATGGCAGGAAGAGGACAGTACGTCATCAGGGAGCCAAGCTGTCTGAACTGGGAAAAGGCAGCCAGCTCCTGATGATGTCAGAATAATAATAGCAGTGGCAGACCCAACATGTGATATCAGTGCAGCAGAACACAGCAGGATAATGCTGGTTTTGGCGGCAAAGTGAGTTTGTGAAAACTCCATAACACCAGAGAAGAAGGTAAGGGGCAAAAAAAGACAAGAGCAGGGGACGCAAAAATTACTTTTTAAATTCTTATTAAGTCATTTACATCAGCAAAAACCTTAAATCAACCCAACATAATGTGTAATAAAATATGCACCCTTCCCAGATGCCCAGGCTAATGAACTTTTCTCTGATGCTAAGAAAAATTCTACTAACACCAACAATTTCTGTTCATTTTCGTCAATTTCAGTCTCAGTGTTCTACCATAGCTTTCACTGGTTTCTCCCTCTGACCCTCACCCATTATAGGATGGAGTACTGATGTGTAAAGCCTAGTACACAAAACGACAGCTCCAGATGGAGCCATGGTACTAACAATCCAATGTTAGTACAGCGATATCCCCTGTTGTTCTATTGAGTTCTGACAGGGGGATGCCCCCCCCCCCCCAAAGGGAGCCAGTCACCTGCTGGTTTTCCAGCATGTTCGTCTGACAGAAGCGGGCTTAATGTCTGGCTTCTGTCAGAACGGCCGCCGTACACATTGGCTGAATGTCAGACAGTTTTTATTGAACCATATAATGTCACCCGACATTCGGCTTAAAAGAGTTGTACAGTCAGAAGGTTTTTTATCTTAAGGCATTCTATGCCTTAAAGCAGGGATCTCCAAACTACGGCCCTCCAGCTGCTGTGGAACTACACTTCCCATGAGGCATTGTAAAACTCTGACATTCATAGACATGACTAGGCATGATGGGAATTGTAGTTCCTGAACACCTGGAGTGCCATAGTTTGGAGACTCCTGCCTTAAAGGATCACTAAAGGAAAAAATTTTTTTTTTAGCTAAATAGCTTCCTTTACCTTACTGCAGTACTGGTTTCATGTCCTTATTGTTCGTTTTTGCTTTGAAGTTGCTGTAATCCTGCTCTGTTCTCCATACTTTTTGCTTGTCTGTTTCCTTATAACCACAGTGCTGGGAGCTTTCTCACGGTGGTCTAAGTTGTCATTACTGTGTGTCTAAAACTTCCCAGAACCAATCAGATTCATTTTAAAAACAAAACACTGCCCTGGATTTGTTTGTTTTTGTTATGTGTGTCTATTTCTACTTCACAGAAACATGAAGCCAGTTCAAAAGTGAAACTAACCTGCAGGCACATTATATGATTGATTTTTATCTATGTTTAATCATTTTGAAAAGGAATCAGTTAACTTTTATGTCTCTATACCCTGTAAAAAGTCATTTCAGCAAAAAATGTTTTTTCCTTTAGTGACCCTTTAAGATAAAAAGCCTTCTGTGTGCAGCAGCCCTTCTCAACCCCCCTAATACTTACCTGAGCCCCATCTCTCTCCAACAATGTCCACGAGTGTCTTGGCTGTATGAGACTCTCCCTCCTGGTTGGCTGAGACACAGCAGCGGCGCCATTAACTCCTGCTGCTGTCAATAAAAATCAGTTAGCCAATCAGGATAGAGAGGGGGTAGGGCTGGGCCGCAGCTCCGTGTCTGAATAGACACAGTGAGCTATGACTCGGCTCGGGTGCCCCATAGCAAGCTGCTCTGTGCAAATCCACTACAGAGAGCAGGTAAGTATAACATGTTTATTAATTTTATAGAAAAAAACAAGACTTTACAATCACTTTGACACTGCCAGCGGGCCACGTTAGTGGTAAAGCGGCGCTAGTTTTAGCAGAGCTTTACCGTCATTATAGCTGCGCTTTTCGACCGCTAGTGGGGTGCTTTACCCCCCACTAGAGGCCGAATAAAGGGTTAAATGCACCAGAAAAGTGATGGAGAAGTGTATACACCGCTTCTAAACCGCTTGCAGGACTTTTTCTAACATCCTGCAAGCACGCCACTCCAGTGTGAAAGCACTCTCACACTGGGGCTGCAGGGGAGGCGTTTTTAATGCGCTTTACATGTGCTATTTTTAGCCCTTTAGCGCCTGAAAAATGCCTCCAGCGTCTTAGTCAGCAGAAGGCATCAGTTAGAGCTGTGAAATAGTCTTTATACTGTATGGGCCAGATTCAGCAAAGATGTGCGCCGTCGCATCTTTGCGCCGATTCACAAAGCGAGATAAGCTGAAAAACATGGCTTCTTGCCTACGCCAGTGTATCATGGGCGCATAGTTACGCTGGACGCATTCTGGGTTCCCATTAGAAATATGCGAATGAGTAAGATACGCCGATTCACGAACGTAGATGCGCCCGGTTGCTTCATATACGCGATTTGCGTAAGGTTTACGTCCGGCGTAAAGTTACTCCTGCTATAGCAGGCACAGCTAATGCAAAGGTATAGGCCAGAGAACGACGCCGTTGAATGTTACGTCGCGTACGCTGTTTACGTAGTACTACGTGAATAGGGCTGTGCGTAAGTTACGTTCACGTCATAGGCATTTACGCCGACGTATCTTAGGGAGTTTATGCAACGTGATTCTGAGAATGCGCGTGCATGCCCAGTTCGACTGGCCATTCATTTACATGGGGTCACGCTAAATTTAAATAGATGACCCCACATCCTTCCTACTTTGAATTAGGCGGGCTTACGCCGGCCAATTTACGCTACGCCGCCGCAACTTACTGAGCAAGTTCTTTGAGAATACAGCACTTGTCTCTCTAAATTGCGGCGGCGTATCGTATATTTGATACACTACGCCAGCCTAAACATACGCTACCTGAATCTGGCCCTATGTTTCCTTATATAAAAATTACAAATAAATCATATGTAGGCAGAAGGCATTTTAACAACTTGAAAACATCCTTTTACCGGAATGAATAGTGGTTTGGGCAAGAATATGTGAAGAACAAGACTCCCACTAAAGTTTAGACTCTGCCAGAGCTTTGAGCTGTCAAAACACCTGTCTAATATTTTTAATGCATAGTACATTCTCCATTAACAAACCTGAATTTATAGTAGAGTGTCTTTTGCTATGCACAACAGAGGTTGTACATGAAGAATATGCAGTGTTGCTTTTATAGAAATCTCTGATAACAGACGTGATATAGTACAGGCTTTTAGCCAAGAAGTGAACACTACAGAGCAGTGAAACTCAAATTCCCATGCAATCCTGTTTTTTCCAGCTAAATCTGTACAAGTGGATATGTTCCTCTTCACAGTCTTCAGATTATTGGCACAAAACGGAAACATATTTTTAAAATGCTTTCACTTCATTTGGCGCACAAAACGTTACATGGCAATACCTTATGTACACAAGTATCTCACAATTTAATTCTAAGCCTTCATAAAAAATATAAAATAAAGAGATTTAAAGTGTGATTGACAAATCTATCCTGTAAAGAAACAATGTGAAACACTGAGTTTTTTTTCCGTTCAACCCAGCGGCTTTAACTAAAAAAAACTGTCAGCTCCGGGTTGGAGCCGTATTACTAACGATCCAATGCTAGTACAGCGATCTCCCCTGCTGAGCTGTGGTGTTCTGACAGGGGGACAGCCCCCCGCAAGAAAACTCGGGTCAGCACTCTCCGCCGTTGGCGGACAGGTTGCCATACACACGGGCTGAATGCTTTTTATTGAACTGGCGATGTCACCCAACATTCGGCCCATGTGTACTAGGCTAGGCTTTAAGCGGTCTTTTTTCTTGCAACAGGAAAATTGCTTGATTCCCCATCAACACAGTTAGTGCTGATTGGGGACTCCCTCCCACAATCAGTAATTAGTAATAAAATCAGTAATAAAATCAGTAATTATTGCTAGCCGCCACAATAGCATGTAAAATTCTACAGGCTGGTTGTACCCAAGTTGATCGATCAATCAACGTTGGTGCATTCAGCCTGCCCATACATGGTCCATGCTGAACCGGCCGAGATTCGCACCATCTATGGCTGGCTTTACAATTCAATTTGTTTAGAAAAAAAACAATGTATCAATTGTATCACACATCTAAGGAACACAAAACACAAGCATTGTGACAAATCATGAGGCAGTTTCACTACAAGATCAGACCTGAATCATAAATTCACAATTTTGTTACTCAAAGGTAGTATACTGCACCAATAAAATACATACCCCTGACCATTTCCTAGAGTGGGCCCAAACAATACCCAGTAGTTTTACTAACAATTTATAATCTACAGCTAAAAACTTTTGTATACACACGCCTGACAACTAAACTAATTTGGATGTAGCAATAGCTACATCCAGAACCCACTGTCAGACCACACTCATGTTGCGCTATTCATTTCTTATAGACCAGGGATATGCAATTAGCGGACCTCCAACCTCCAACTGTTGTGGAACCATCAGGGGTGTCAAACTCAATTTCATTGTGGGCCGCATCAGCATTATGGTTGCCCTCAAAAGGGCCGGTTGTATCTGTAAGATTAGATGTCCAGCGCATCCCCTTCCCATATATTAGATGTCAAGAGCCACCCCACCATCAGAAGTTGAGACCCCCAACCCTCCCTTATATCACAGTGCACCTCCTTTCCTTATGCTCCTGCTGGGAAGAGGTTGGATGCATTGCTTGAAAGTAGAAAGTAAGGGTCTGTAGGAGGACTGGAGAGGTGCAAGGGCCACATGAAATGGCCTGGAGGGCCGCATTCGGCCCGCGGGCCTTGTGTTTGCCACCTGTGCATTAGGCATAGCAAGAGTCTGACAGCCACAAGCAGGACACCCAGAGGCAGAGGCATGATGGGACTTGTAGTTTTGCAACAGCTGGAGGTCCGCTAATTGCATATCCCTGTTATAGACCTTTAAAATAGCTTCAAGCCTAAAGAAACACGTCACCCATATTTTGCCAATGCAATTTATCACAATTCCAACTTGAAGTTTGATGAAGGATCAGGTGTGTGGTTTACTGTACTGACATGCATTGGGAACTGTAATGCCGCGCACACACGGTCAGAATTTCCGACAACAAATGTTCGATGTGAGCTTGTTGTTGGAAATTTTGGCCGTGTGTAGGCTTCATCGGACATTTGCTGTTGGACATTCCGACAACAAAAATTTGAGAGCTGGTTCTCAAATTTTCCAACAACAAAATCCGTTTTCGTAAATTCCGATCATGTGTGGACAATTCCTACGCACAAAATTCCATGCATGCTCTGAATCAAGTACGAGACGGAAGCGCTCAGTCTGGTAAAACTAGCGCTCGTAATGGAGATAGAATATTCGTCAGGCTGTAACGGACTGAAAAGCATGAGACTGAAAAGCACAAGACTGAAAAGCGCGAATCGTCTCTCACCAAACTTCTACTAACACGACTGGTATTGAACTTCCCTTTAATAGTGCCGTTGTACATCTTGTACGTCACCGCGTTCTTGGTTTTCGGAATTCCCAACAACATTTGTGTGACCGTGTGTATGCAAGACAAGTTTGAAGCCCCGTACACACGACAGGGAACCTCGACGAGCGGAACACATCGTTCCGCCCGTCGAGGTTCTCTGCCGGCCGTCAGAATCTGCGACCCGCCCGTCGGGAATGGCAACCAGCCATTCATCCCGACGGGCCGTCAAGCAAATAGAGAACCTGTTCTCTATTTGCTTGACGGGTTTCCCGACGGGCGGGGCGAGCAGAGAGCGTACACACGGCCGAGGTTCACGCTGGAATGAAGCTCCCAGCGAGGTTCTCGCTGGTTTTTGGCGAGAACCTCGGCCGTGTGTACAGGGCCTGAGCCAACATCTGTCAGAAAAAAAATCCACGGTTTTGTTGTTAAAATTTCCAATCGACTGTATGCGGCATTAGAATTGAATGGTGTGCCTCTCAAATGTACAAAGCATATTATCAATACATGTCAATGTGCATGCCTAGGTGGGAATCCAGCCTTAGGTGCACAGTAGGGGAATGGGGTAGTAAGCGATGTGTGTTTGTAAAATAATTGGCAGGGTTAAGGTCCTCATTAACTAGGCATGTGTTTGGATGCAAATTAGTTTCAGATCTTTTGCAAAACGATCTCAGTTGGCTTCCTATGATTATAGGCACATGGACTGATTATGCTTTGCTGAGGCAGAGGCAGCCTGATTTCCAATAGATTTGCAAACTAGCTTTATAAATCTTCCACACTGTATAATTCCTAAAATAAATAATATACCATATGTTTTACCTCATGGCCAATAGGAGTAAATCGTAATACCCAGAACGTTATATTTGGATGATATATACATTATTATTAGGTCATTCTTTATTACTACTTTCAAGCAAAAAAAAATCTTAAGTATTTAAAAGATCGGAATAGAGGTGATACAAAGGCTGGCTGACTCAATCAAATAAAATGCAAAGCTTTGGAAAGAGGTTACAATGTTTATTTATATTTAATATAGATGTATCTGAACATGTGGCAGTCATTTTTCTCAAATTTACATCACTGATCTAATACCATTTGTGCGTGACCTATTGCAGAGTTGTGTGGCCCTAATATGTGATCAAGTCATCTAATTGAAGGGGTGAAGCCTGGGAAACATAATAAAAAATGTAGTATGATATATTTTGTACATTCTTTGTACTTACAGGATCAAGTCATTTTTGGGGGAGCGCAAACAAACTGAAAAATTGTGCCATCAACTGCAGCCACTGTGCCAATCAAATGCAGCCACTGTGCCCATCATATGCAACCACTGTGCCCCATCAAATGCAGCCACTGTGCCCCATTATAAATTAAAGCAATCAGGGCCAAAAATTGCTATAAACATTGTGCTACTAAATCCTAGTGTAATAAACTATAATAAAAATACACAGCTGCTAAACATTCTAATACCCCTTTCACACTGGGACGGGAGGTGCGGTGGCGATAAAGTGCCGATATTTCTAGCGGCGCTTTACCGCATAATTTCGCTGTGCTATTCGGCCGCTAGCGGGGGCGGTTTAACCCCCCGCTAGTGGCCGAAAAAGGGTGAAAAACCACCAAAAAGCACCTCTGTAGAGACTCTTTGCTGGCGGTATCCCATTGCTTTCAATGGGCAGGAGCGGTGGAAGAGCGATATACACACCGCTCCTTCACCGCTCCAAAGATGCGGTTAGCAGGACTTTTTTTTTCATCCTGCCAGCGCACCGCTCCAATGTGAAAGCCCTCGGGCTTTCACCCTGGAGAAACAGCAGCCGCTGTTTCAGGTCGGTTTGCAGATGCTATTTTTAATGCAATAGCGCCTGCAAACCGCCCCAGTGTGAAAGGGGTTTAAGTGATACACCACACTGGTTGTAGCACTTTGTGTATAAACCTATTAATATCTAATAAAATAAAAGTGCATATGATCATGAATCATAACATGAGTGATAAATAGGCTCTTTTTATAATCAGTGTGTCAACACTGTGTCAACACCACTGTGATCGTTTGTCCTCAAAAGTGCACACTACCACCGATAAAATTGCGCGCTCACCTCCCAGATGAGTTAAAACTCATAACCAGATCTCCCCTCGACTTCACACGATCTCCTCCTTTAAACAATCAATGGCAGGTAATCTGGCTATTTCTTATTGGAAACTCAGCGGACTTGCTTCCAGGGAAACAAACAACCTCTCAGCTTTTGCTCAAGATTCCAGGGATTTCAGGGCATGTAAATGATAAATAGAGATACCATAGTGTTCGCTGTATACAAAATGTATTTAAAGCCCCCCAAAACAAATCACACTTACAGGATAAAAACTTTAAAACCACATGTAAAAAATCCACAGTAGCGCCGCCGTTTTACACACTCACGTGCCTGGCTAAACGTCACATTATCAGCTCGTTCCCTGACCTCATTGTCTGCAGTATATACACAATATGACTAAAGGTAGGTTGACAGCTTACAATGTATTCAGCTCAGGTGCACAAAACCAGATCCTTAACCACTTCAATACCAGGCACTTTCACCTTCTTCCTGCCCAGGCCAATGTTCAGCTTTCAGCTCTGTAATACTTTGAATGACAATTGTGACGTCATGCAACACTGTCCCCAACTGAAATTTTTATAATTTTCTTCCCATGAACAGAGCTTTTCTTTTGATGGTATTTAATCACCATCGGGTTTTCTTAATTTTTGCAAGAAAAACAAAAAAAATCGAAAATGTAAAAAAGTTTTGGCCAGTAAATTTTGTAAACAAGTAATTTTTCTCATTCACTGATTTCACTGATGTGCGCTGATGAGGCAGCACTGATAGGCTGCATTGATGAGACGGCACTTTTTGGCACTGATGAGAAGCCACTGAAGGGCACTGATTAGATGACACTGATGAGGAGGCACTAATATGCCGCACTGATAGGTGGCGCTGATATACAGCACTGATAGGCGGCATTGATGGGCACTAAAGGGCAGCAATGACTGGCATCACTAATGGGCACTGATCAGTGTCACTGATGGGCTCTGCTGGGACTGCACTGATGATCAGTGCCCTGATTACCTGTACAGTCTCCCTTGTGAGGAAATGCCACTGATCGGCTCTCCTTGTCTCACACTCTGTCAGTGTGAGGAGAGTCAATAAACAGCACTTCCATGTGTACATGTGATTGGCTGTGATTGTACATAGCCGATCACATGGGTAAAGAGCCGCAACATCGGCTCTTTACTAATTACTAAGAACACGGGACACAGCGAGACGCATCATCCGCTCTTTAACGAGAACATAACTCAACTTTAAGATGAACTGTAACACCAAATGGGAGCCAAGCTTTCTTGTCGAACAAGACAAATGTGCTTAATGGGCACAAATTTCCCCATACACTGTCCAAAATCTTGTGGAAATCCTTCATAGAACAGTGGAAGCAATTATGGCAAAGCGGGGGGTGGTGTAAACTCCATAGTAATGCCCACTGTTTTGTAATGAAAAGTTTAACAAGCTCATATATAAACTTTAGGTCATATAGTGTCAGGTCCAATGCTGTTACTATAGGACAACTTTTGAGTATGGATGCTCTCAGTAGCGGGGCACCGAAATGAAAATTCTGGACTGAAATCGAAGATTCAAGATGCACTTGGCCGAAAACCTAAACCAAAATGAACAGTTTAAAAAATTTATTTTTTTACATTTATTTAACCTCTTATGGACCGCCGCATGTACATTACGTCGACAGAATGGCACCGACAGGCACATCAACGTATATATACGTTGGTGTCTCAAGGTGCCTTGAGGTGGGTCGGGGGTCCGATCGGGACCCCCCCGGTACATGCGGAGGTCGCAGCGGCTGTACGAGCGATCCAGGACAAGGGGGCGGCTATTCGTTTTTGTCCGCCCCCTCCGGATCGCTCCCAGCCAATCCGCGCGGTCCCCCACCTGCACTTCCTCCTCCTGTGTAAACACAGGAAGGGGGAAGTGATGTGATCTCTCCTCTCAGCGTTTTTTTCAACCACCGCTGAGGAGAGATCACATCGCACAGTAAGTCTGCACAAACACTACACTGACACACACTACACATAGGCACATTAACCCCTTGCGATCACCCCCCCTCCCCCCTGTCACAGTGTCACTGAATGCAGTAATCATACATGTATGATTACTGTATTTAATGTCAGTGTGACAGTCAGTTAGTGTTAGGTTCAGGGTAGCCCCCGTACCCCCCCTAATAAAGTTTTAACCCCTTGATCACCGCCCTAGTTAACCCTTTCACTATTGCCAGCATCACTAAGCGATCATTTTTCTGATCGCTGTATTAGTGTCGCTGTTCCCGCTAGGTAGCTAATTTTTTTCGCAGAGGGGATCAAATACCACCAAAAGAAAGCTCTATTTGTGGGAAGAAAAGGGCGCAAATTTTGTTTGGGAGCCACGTCGCATGACCGCGCAATTGTTAGTTAAAGCGACGCAGTGCCGAATCGCAAAAAGGGGCCTGGTCATTTACCTGCATTTTGGTGACATTTTTGCATTGAATTCAAGTCAATGGGACACGATTTTGCATTCAAGTCAATAGGGAGCATTTTTGCATTGAAATCAATAGGACACAGCATGTGATTATCGACACCTTTTTTTTTCTATCAGTAGAACGTTGATAACCCTATTTTCGTCAGAATTTTTTGGCGGCCAATATAATGATGTTTCCATAGCCTTTAGGGTACAACTCACTGTACATAGAAGGTGTTGAACGCAAAGTAAGGTAATATGTTCTTGAGTTGGAAACCAGGTCTCAAACAATAAAAAAAAAAATCTTCTTCTAATCTGAGAAGTGGATATGCATGCTGGGTTCAAAAGTATCTGACCCTGTGTATATAAATTTTCAGAAGGTATTTTGTATGAGCTAAATTGCAGTCATGCAGCTCAACTTCCATTAACCTTTAACAAAATCCTTCTCTTCCAGAATTACTGATAGGCACAAACACATTTGCTCCCTATTTTTCTGCTTCATAAAGCAATAATAGCTAGCGCCGAGATGACACAATTTCTTGGGAAAGATCTCTAAGCAAAACAATTAAGTAAACATCCATTGGTAAAATCAACATTTGAGAAAACTTGGCTTGGGTACAAGGTAAGAAAACAAATATCATCCAAGAATTTTTCTCAAGTTTTTCTTACTTATTGATTAGATATTCTACAAGGAAAATAATGCATTAAATAACTTAGATTAGAATGTGAATAATAAATTCCATGTGTGTTACACATAACTAGGCATACAGATTTATGAAAGATGCTAAATATGTTTAAGTACGTATCTATGAAATGTCAGTTACTCATTTAATTTGTCCAAAAAAAGTTCTTGGAATGATCATTGTATATAAATGGTATCACAAAAAAATAGGAATATTTAACAAAGCATGCAATAAGCAATGTTTTAGTGGTCGATGGTTGTTGGTTTACTCTGTTGTCTCTGAATTTGGTCATACAAAGCTCCATAATGCAAGCAATGTGACATATCTGAGTATTGTAGAAGTTTTCATGAGAAGAGATGTCAATCCATGGACAACCTAAAGTCTCGTACACACAGTCGGAACTTTGTTCGACCAAAATCACATTAAGTAAGAGAGAGCATGTTCTCTATCTAAACTCCGACGGAATTCCCCTGAATTTCTGATGGAAATAATCCGATGGGGCATACACACTGTCAGAATTTTTCGATGGAAAAAGTCTGTCTGCCTTTTTCCATTGTAAATTCTGATCGCGTGTACGGGGCATAAGATGTTAAAAGGCAAGAAAAATTGACTGCACACTTTTAGCATTGCTAGGGCTCCATTCAAATCTGAGCGTAGCAATTTACTTTTGTGTTTTTGGAGCTTTTTAAAATCATTTTAAAGCGTTTTAGAAGCGCATTACAAACTTTTTTACAGCTTCAGTCATTTTTGTTTATCAAATAGAAAGCACTAGGGGGGATAGGGAGAGGAAATTAGGGGCGGAGAGCTGCTTTATGAGCAGAAAACGAGTGACAAAACACTCATAAAACGCTCAAGTCAGGCATTTCTATTGAAGTCTATGGGGCCAAAAGCACTTGTAATCTGCCAAAAATAAGCTCATGTACTTTTTTGAGTGACAGGCATTTTGCTTTAGGCAACAGAGCATTCAGATGTGAACAGGGACCATTGAAATAAACAGGATTTGGCTTGTGGAGCGTTTTAGCGCTACAAGCTTTAAGCAGAAAATCGCTCAGGTGTGAACGGGGTGAAATGGGCAACTAAACTAAGTTTTGCAAAATAATTTAACAGGTAGGCTTTTTAGAAACAGAAAAGACTCCTAAATGCTCCTCCCTGTATGTCATCAATGTTTCCCTAATTGTACACTAAGCTTCATATCTGCAGCTCTGTGTATATTTTTGGCATGGTTTTGCTATGGGGTGAAGTAAACGCAAGCATTATTGTTCAGGAGTTAATTCATCCCAGCCCTGGCAGTCAGGATGGCCAAAGACTCTAAACCTGGAAGAGGAACTGGAGAAGATGGAACATCAATGCGCTGGAGAGGTGCACTTTTCAAGGTAAATATGCCCTAATGTGCAAATATGCCGAGCATTCTTAATTATGGCAAAAGCTCCTGGGGACCCCAAATTGTTTTGGTGGGCTTGAGCTGCTTTAATGCTGATCATCAGGGAAAAAAAAGTTTGATCAACCTACCAATCAACTTCTATACATACAACCGCCCTATTGGCTTTTCCTTGCTTAATCAGCATTGCAAGCTATAGCCTGCAATGCTGATCAGTGTAATCTGATGGCGTAGAAGTCTCCCCGCTGTCAGAATACATTAGCTCAGCAGGGAGGATTCCTCTATCCAACTCAAATCTGTGGTGTGTATGGGGGAATTGGGTCAGTTTTTTTCTGTTCAACCCACTGTTTAAAATAAAAAAAAACTGTATCTATGAGCTGCCTGCTGAACTGGCCATCTTTGACTGGCCTTAGTCTTATAACACTGAATTCTTTTTTTAAATAAACAAGATACTCTTACCACAGGGACCTGAAGAAACGGCCAATGTGTGCATTGATACACCAACATCAATTAAGCTTCAAGTGGATTTAGCCTATAACTGCCACTTCTGACATAGAGGCTTTTAAATGGACTGAATATGCCTATGAAATTTCTTGCCAACACCCTAGAACAAAGTCCTAAACCATTGAGGCGAACCTTGGCACCGCAGATGTTTTGGATCTTCATTTCCCATGATGCTCAACTACACTACAGAGTGCATGACTATTATGGGAAATGTAGTTCCAAAACATCTGGGCCAAACCAAGGTGGGCCTTCACAGTTAATGAAACCCCTCTCGTGATTTGCCCAAAACACATCCAGATCTGCCATAGCCATGCCCAGACTGAACAGTAATGGTTATTTTAAGGCAGTTGTACAGTCTGCCAAGGACTTGCTGCATTGAAAAACATTTTGTGCTCCATGACAGAAAAATGGCTCCTTTATTCCTGTCTATTTCATATAGAAAACACTTCATTATACACTTCATATGAAAGGATAACAGACAAAGTGAGAGCGCATGTGCTTTAGCAGTTTATAGAAACTAAAGAAGAATTTTTAATTAATTTATTTGTAAAAGATCAGTCTTTTGGCAGAACCACAGGGTTCTTGAAATTCCTGGAAATGTATATTCGCCTCAGCAGCCAGTCATAATTCTGAAAATGACTCCAATACGCAGTGCCAGTGGACTGACAAAAACTCATCAGAGAGCTCAATCTTCACGTTCCAAATTTTTTCTTATACGCTTTTTATAGTTACAGTATTGTAAAATCTTATTCTAGGAGTTCAATGAGTGACTCTGGAATTCAGAAAGTTATACTGCTGCCTACAGGAGGTTAAGGCCCTATTAAATCAAAATTGAAAGTCAACTGTTTCTGAATTCCAGTGTCCCTCAATAGACGATAAAGAAATACTTTTGTCTGATGGAATAATATCATACAATGCAGAAACTCACAGTGACCAATTCAAGTCTGGACAGGAAAATAGCAGTTGGCTAGCCAAAATTTTAAGAGAATATTTGCTATAAAAAAATCTTCCCTTGGGCTGACCATACGATGCAGCAACAAGAAACTCACAGATTCCTTCAGTCAAGCTTTTCTGTCTGGCCAACAATTTCCACCGGATTCTTGATTTCAGTTACAGAATGTCAGTCACAAGGGATAATGCCAACGATGCAAATTTTGTCCGGTTCATCAGGAACTGGCCAAAATTTGCTAAGTGTATGGCCAGCTTTAGTTTTATACATCAGGCCCATTAGGGCAATTGCAGAGTTTATGTGATTGCTCAAGCAAAACTGTGTCAGTGAAGTTGAGTCTAAAGCCTCATGTTGTTACAGAAAATACATTTTGTGGCCAGGAATCTTCTTTTGTTTCCAGGTTATGCGGAATTCTTTTTCAATTATATTTCTCGCACGATTCTCCCTTCATTGATTAGAAATGTATAAAAAAAAATTCAAAAATTCAATTGCCATACAAAAATCGGCTATTGCTGCAGCACAGTAATGGTACCATTTTCAAAAAGAAAATTTGTTCCAAATTTGACCCAAAATACAATAACACAGTAGGGAGATTCCTTTATCCACCTCACTTGTGTGGGTGGGAGAATCCATTCAGTTTTTTTCAATCAACCCTCTGACAGCTGGGACTCCTCCTCGGTCAAAATACATTGATCAGAGCTGCAGCCAATTGACTGCAGCGCTTATCAAGTAGGATAATGTACCATGTCACAAAGTTTAAATTTTCTCAAACTGATGGTTTCTTAAACATGACAATGAGTTCACTGTACTCCAATGGCATTCACAGTCACCAGATCTCAATCCAATAGAGCACCTTTTGGACGCAGCCAACAAATCTGCAGCAACTGCATGATACTATTATATCAATATGGACCAAAATCTCTGAAGAATGTTTCCAACACCTTGTTGAATTTATGCCATGAAGAACTAAGACAGTTTTGAAGGCAAAGGTGGGTACAACCTGGTACTGGGAAGGTGTACCTAATAAAGTTGAAGCTGAGTGTATCTTGCCTCATCTCAGCAGACCCACTACCTACTAGTTAAGAAGGCCACTGATCAAAGTGATATGTCATTAGTAAAGGCCTATTTGAAGACTTTTTGGTAAAAATAGGCAAATACTCCTCTCAAACTGGAACAAAACTGACAAACCGATAGAGGGAGAGGCTATAATTTCCACACTATCGTGTCGCCAACCATACTAGTTTTTTGTTCTTAAAGTCCACTTACACCCATTTACAAATGTGGTATGCTACAATAAATTATGGTAAAAATTATGGAAAATGTTCCATAAATGGAGAGGGGAGGCTAAAAACTCTCTGATAAAAAGAACGATTTGACCAAGTTTCTATGAATGAAACAAAATAAAACAGGACATCAAAAATTGATAACTATCTGATCCTCTATCATAACTCCCAATAGCCCAAGGTGATCTAAACCAAGGGATGGAATTGTTCCTAAACATTATGGAGAACTGGCAATCATCTGTGTAATCATATGATTTATATGAGCATTGTAATCCAGCCATGTTTGGTTACATGACTGACTGATGGTTCTCAGCAGGGCTCCAACAGGAAGAGATAAGTGGAGGAATACTCTGCAGTTTTCCAAACAGGAAGTCATTCACAGACATGTTATCAGATTCTGATAGGAAGTTGTTAATTGGATAGCACTTGTGTAGGAGCTTTCATTATGTGTTCAATACATATACATCACTGATGTTTTACATTGATAAGACAATTTGTTATTTTTTTATGTATAAACAGGATGCTGATGGCGAAAGTTACAAAAAAATATAAAAATAATGAAGAAGTGCCCCTTAAGGCATATCAACAAGTCATTAAATTAACATTTTAGCTATTTTTTTTGTTTTTGTTTTGTCTTTTAATTTTGATCTCTTCTCACAGTTTGTTTATCAAGGTGTGTAAGGTAGTGATTTTCAGATGCTATTTTTGCAGAGTTTGATTCCAGTTATTTTACACTCTTTGCCCTTCAGGGTATTGAATATACAAGTGCAATGTCAGGGACTCAAAATCGAAAAATGTCCTTTCTCTTCTGTTGTGACACAACAGTGATTCCTGGACCCGATCAGACCACCCATAGTTATCCATGGGGCAGCAGATGGGTCCATTCCCCTTCCATCCGGCAGACTGGATCTGCCAAATGCTGTTTCCATCTGACCGCCCCTCAGAGAACAGTGGTTTGTATCTGTAGACGGATTCGCTCCATCTGAAAGGGGCCTTTAATTGTTTTTTCTTTAATAAAGGGTAAATATTATTTTCCTACAACTGTACACCCCTTAAAATTCTTACATACATTAATAGATGGTATCATCACGTAATTACTTTTTTTTTTGGGGGGGGGGGTAAAAAAGTAGTAATACATCACAGTGGACAGAGTTAAGCCTCGCACACACTAGTAGTTTGTTTTTTTCATTTAGACCAGCTCAAGAGGAGCAGCTTTACTAACTATGCAATGTTACTACAGCAATCTCTCCCGCTGTTGTGTTCTGACAGGGGGACACCCCCCCCCCCCCATTCCCTGCCAGAAAACCCCCATTAGCGCTCTCAGCCATTGGCTAAGAGTGCTGATGATTAGGAGCCGATCAGCAGACTTTTTTCAGTCATGGCCCTTCCACATCAGCCGACCAAACAGCCAGCTTCTATCAGACCAACTGCAGTACACACGGGCCGAATATTGCCAGTTTCTATTGAACCAGTCGATGACGCCCAACATTTGGCCCATGTATACTAAGCTTTTGACTAATGTTTATTTTTCTTACTTTTCAGCCCCTTTCTTGTGCCACAAACCTTAAAACGCTTTAGCATAATGCCATATATCCCCTTAAATTGTGGATCAATAACTGTTAGGTCGCGTACACACCACTAAACAAATCCGATCAAATCGGTCTGACAGACCGTTTTGATCGGATTTGTCTCCTGGGATATATTGGTTTGATCGTGTACACACGATCAAACCAAAATCCCCGCCGGCAGACAGCACGATGACGTGGCAGTGACGTTGACGCTGCCACGTCACCGAACCAGGAAGTAAAATACTTCCACGCATGCATCGAATCCATTTGACGCATGTGCGGACAGATATGTCCGCTGGTTAGGCGTACTAACCAGCGGACATGTCGGACGGACGGGTTTCAGCAGACAGATTTTAAAGCATGCTTTAAAATTTGTCTGCTGGAAAAACCTGTCTGTTCACCCATACACACGATCGAATTTGTCTGCTGAAACGGTCCGTCAGACCGGTTTCAGCAGATAAATGCGATCATGTGTACGCGGCCTTACAGTTTCTTAGTAACTTTATTGGGGGTAATCTTCTGGCACCCAGTTATCTTCATATAATCTATTTTGGCGTCTTGCTTGACATTTGATAATAACCATGTTAACGGTGCAGATCTGATTAAAAACAAAGAAATATGATTTTGTTTTCCAGCGGTTACAAGAATTATGGGAGAGCAATGACCTTAGTTAGACGTCCAAAGAAAAACAAATCTGGAAATAAAGTTCTAGGAGGTAATGTTCTCAGTGACTGGAAGACAATGTTTCAGTGTACTATGTTCACCACACGCTGCTATTACCAGCAATTTGTGGCAATGTAACAAGCACTTTGGGTATCGGAATGGTGTCACTGCTACATTGGTAAATGATGAGGTTTAAAATGCTTTTTTATTGGAGTTAGGGCTTCCAGTATGAGTGAGTGAGAAACTTATATAGCGCAACACATGCGAACTGAATCGCCTCTGGGTGCTTATGGACCACTCCTTACAGTAAAAGTGCAGTTTAGCTAAGAAAAAAACCTTCAGGTCAAACTATAAACTCTGCAATCTACCATAGGCACATTATGAGAGCCTAGCAGCCCATACATGATTCAGTTTTTTATTTCCATTCAACCATTCGATGTGGATGGGAGAAATCAAACCTGCTGAGCTATTGTGTTCTGATAGTGGAAAGACTTTCCTGCTACTTTCCCATCACTACCCCACTTTCAAGTGTATTCCCTTCCATGTCAGAATACACTGATAATTGCTGCCGGTGGTAGCTGGTGGCTGGTTGAACAGAAGTTTAATGAAGAGATGAACAGATTGATTTTTGTATAACTACTGTCCCCAAATATGGATTAAAATTCATCCAGTCCCTCCTGAACTGGGCACATTTTGATCCATGTACGGCCAGTTTAAGAATAAACGGTGGCTTTACCCGGCACTGTTATAGCCAGCAAATTTTTCTTCATAATCTCAAATAAACGTTTTTACGCATAATAACACAATTTTAAACTAGACTGGGAGCAGTGAAACAAGAAAATGTTCTGTTTAAAAGTGGTTACCTTAGTAGCCCTAGTAGAGAAGTGTTTTATTCTGCATCAAATATTCTGTGCCTACAGGCAAGATTTTTGGCAGATTCTAGCAAAACATTACCTGCTGCTGTCCTGTAGACAACGATAAAGGCTTTCCAATGAACTAGCAAGCATTATAGGAGAACTAAAGGCAATTCTCATTTTTTCATTTTGGATGAAGGAAGAGTTATAAAATCTGTCAGTTTTTTTTTATGTGTGTCCCATTGGGGAGATTTCCCTTTACTTCCTGTCCCATAGCCCAAATAGTAAGTGTAAGGAAATCCCTCTAAAGTAAGTCCCGCACAGCCCCCTCCCAGCACAGAGATCGGGTCTCAGCAGGAGCCCCAGGTCCCAAACGATCAGGACCTGGAACTCTTGGTTCTATGTCACCTGATCACTGTAATACCCTCTGATTGGCTATCACAGTGTACAGTCACTGTGAAGCCCACCCCTGTGTTTCTCTGTGAATTAAGAGGATAGATACGTATCGCTCGCTAATAGCTATGTGTAAAAATAAATAAATAGAAAATAAATAGATAAAAGTTTGATCTAGGTCAGTGCCAGGGTTAGTGTTTGGGTCAAGGACAGGGTCAAAGGTCACGGTCAGTATATTTTATGCAGGATTTAAAAAAAAAAATGTAATTAGGATCAGTGTCAGTTAGTGTCAGTTTCATTTGTAAAGTTGTGTCCAGTTATGGATAAACACCCAGGCCCGGATTCACGTAGGGCGGCGTATCTTTAGAGCGGCGTAGCGTATCTTTTTTATGCTACGCCGCCGCAACTTAGAGAGGCAAGTGCAGTATTCACAAAGCACTTGCGTCCTAAGTTACGGCGGCGTTTTGTAAATGGGCTGGCGTAAGCCCGCGTAATTTAAAGTAGGCAGGTAGGGGGCGTGTTGTATGCTAATGAAGCATGACCCCATGTAGATGCATGGCCAAACGAACGGTGCATGCGCCGTCCGTGAACGTATCCCTGTGCGCATGATCAGAATTACGCCGGTTAGAATTCCTAAGATTCGTCGAACACTGCATACGACGTGAGCGTAACTTACGCTCAGGCGCATTCACGTACGCCTTACGTAAACAACGTAAAATTTGACGGCTGTTCCATCGTCCAATACATTAAAATGGGCTGCGCCTCATATAGCAGGGGTAACTTTACGCCGAACGTACGCCTTACGTAAACGGCGTAGATTACAGCGACGGGCGCATCTACGTTTGTGAATCGGCGTATCTTGCTCATTTGCATATTTTTTATGGGAACGCCAAATGCGTCCAGCGCAACTATGCGCCCACGATACGCCGGCGTAGGCAAGTTACGTTGGACGGCTGAAGCCATGTTTTTCGGCGTATCTTGCTTTGTGGATCGGCGTAAAGATGCGATGGCGCACATTTGAAATTACGGCGGCGTATCTGGAGATCTGGAGATACGCCGGCTTAAAGCTTTTGTGGATCCGGGCCCTAAAGTTTAGCACCTCATCCCAAGAAATAGATTATTCAAAAAGGGGGAAGTTTGGGAAGGGATTATAATGGTGCTTATAAATTATAATGGAAACCATACAAATATATATATATATATATATATATATATATATATATATATATATATATATATATATACACACACACATATATATATATATATATATAAACATAATAATGAAGTTTTATTAGAAACATGATTAAAACCAATAACAAAACATGGCAGTTTAAAACCAATAACAAAACATGGCAGTTTATTATGGTAGTCAAATATAGAGGTTTCCAGTTGAACATAGATTGAGTAGTTGTATATTATCCCGACATGTTTCTACTTATGGCTTTATCAGGGATAATGCAAATCAACCAAAAGTTACCAGAAGTTCTTCACGTCGGGATAATATATGATTACTCAATCTTTGTTCAACTGGAACACTCTATATTTGACTACCATAATGGAGATGTTCAACAAAAACTTAAAGTGGATGTAAACCCTCCATACACCCAGTGAAGTGAATAGCCTCAGATAATACACAGAGATTAACCAAATCTCCCTACATAGGTTTTACATGTATATCTGCTGTGTACAAATTTATATACTGTTTAGAAAGTTGAGATCCTGTAAGGCCTCGTACACACGAGGCAATTCATTTGTTCAAATCGGTCGGACCGACCGATTTGAACAAATCTGTCTGTTTGGATTTTGGTTTGCTCACGTGTACACACGAGCAAACCAAAATCCCCGCCAGCAGACAGCGCGCTGACGTGTCGGTGACGTTGACGCCGCCACATCACCGCACCAGGAAGTAAAACACTTCCGCGCATGCGTCAAAATCATTCGGCGCGTGTGCGAGAAGACATGTCTGCTGGTTAGCGTACTAACCAGCAGACATGTCGGGCGGACGGGTTCCCAGCCGACAGATTGGTAAGCATGCTTTCAAATCTGTCGGCTGGCCAAATCCGTCTGCTCGCCCGTACACACGATCGAATCTGTCTGCTGGGACGGTCTAGCAGACCGTTTCCAGCAGACAGATTTGATCGTGTGTACGCGGCCTTAGAGTTTTTCTCTTCCTGGTTAACACAGAGTGTGATGTCTGGGCATACAGCCAAGATAGATAATATTGCTGATTGGAGGAAAGGCACACACCCCCTCTCCTCATAGGCAGAGACTCTCCGAGCTGTTTTGTAATAGGAGCTGCTCTCTGCTACTCTATTTCAGCAACCTCCTTTGACAAAAGATTCAGGCTGCTTTTGCCTAAAAAGTAAAAAAAAATATGTCAGGTGTTCTCAGGCTAATAACAGAAGAACCATTCAGAAGAGAGCTATAAGACTTGGCTCATTGAAAAGAGATAACAAAATACTACAGATATATGTGCCCAGCTCAAATTTCATGAATCGAGTTTACATCCACTTTAACAAACTTCCATGTTTTGTTATTGGTTTAAATTATGTTTCTAACAAAACTTCATTATATTTACATATATGTATGGTTTCCTTTATTATTTGTAAGCACCGTTATAATCCCTTCCCATAATGCCTAGTATTGATTCTGGGCTGTACGACGGGTACAAAAAACAAATAACATACGTATATGTAGTATCTCTGCGATTAGGGTTGTTCTTTGGTGGTAGGTTATGGTAACAACAAGAAATGTACAGCTAAATTAAAAAAAAATATTCTTTGATAATAAAAATAAAATCAGGGGATATCCATTACCATTTACCACCAAATGAAAGTACAATTTGTCCTAAAAAAAAACAAGGTATAATCCATCTGGATATACAAAGTAGTTTTCATGATATGTATGGTTTTACTAACACTTCAAAATTACAAAATGGTGCTTAGGGTGTTCACATTTGTTTTACCTAACAGCTATGTGTATGGTCAATGTATGGGTTGTGTAACAAAGCATAGAAAAATGTCTGTGAAGGTACTCTTCCTGGGCAAGCATAACGCGGCATTAACAACTAGCAGTAGCTAGTATTTTTACTGTCCAAAGATAGCTGTTTCTTAAAGCTAATAAATTATTTACTAATTAGACCCCCATGATCTGTGCTCATCAATGTGACCAAGAATGCAGACCACATCAATGGTCAGCATCTGCATTGTGGTCTATACAGTAGTCCTAACCGGATGAATGAGGAGAGTTATTTAAATCCCCTTTAACAAACAACAGGCTATGACCCCCATTAGTTGGTCTGGGAAGATGTGCAGACACACTGACCTAAATGGAAATTGTTTAATAAAACCCGGACAGGTTGTTGGAATTTGGAAAGTGCTACTGATGTAAGAAATGAACCCTATGTTTACACATATGTACTCTCCTGTTATATTACATGCTTTCTGTCAGTCAGGCATGAAGTCACCAGCTTCTGGTCTGCAGAAATTTACCAGAATTGGGAACTAGGAATAATTACATTACAACTTTTGGCATCTTAATCAAAAGAGTCTAAAGGAAGAACTATTCTCATTGATCTCCAAATCAGTTGCTTCTCTTGGTATTTGGTAGAGCATTGGAGGATCAAAAGGATCACCTGATTAGTTTCTAAAGATGGCAAGAATAATTCCTACTGCGTGCACCCTCGATAACAGAGTCTATTGAGTTACAGCACTTCTCTTCATACCTATGTAGCACTGCCCCCAAAGGAGCTGCTGGTTTAGATTGTCCACACAAGATGTAAAACCTTCAACTGTTAGGTTTTATTTTTTCTGCATAAAAATTGTGAAGTAAGTAAAGAGTATAGAGAGAAGAGGGAAGGTTCAGGTACGTGGTACAGAATGCAAAAAAAAATCTAAGTTCCAGTATTCACCACTCTCTATTGAGTGTGTATTGCTCACCCAGATAGACCCCTCTCACATGGCCTAGCAGCCAGATTTGATGCACGGACAGTATGAGAACAGTCTCTGCCACAGACCGTCTAAGAATGAAATATGGATAGCCAGGAATCCTCTGCCACAGGATTTGAGTCCCGAACTTCCAGTCTTACAGTAAAGAGCCTTTAAGCCGATCCGGCGGACTGTAAGACTAAAGGAGTAGTGGATCCTTTGTTAATGAAGTCACCAGGCCTATCCTGAGACATTAGCTTGCGTTGCTTGGTCTCCTCCAGGGCAGGTCCTCCCCCGGTCTCCTTTGTTAATCCGCTTCTCTCACCTGGATGGACAGCTTGGTATCCCCTTCAAAATCATAGGCCCCAGCCAGCATAGCTGGGCCTACTCAAAAGAGATACAGCCTCAGACCAACGTGGTCCTGGGCTGGAATCACACACACATACCTTGCGCCAGGAGGGCCACGAGGTGAAGGACCTCAGAAAAATGCTAATGCCGAGAAGGGTCACTTTACATACCATGGCTGGCTCGTGTTCCAACATGGGCTTGAGGGGGTAATGCCACCTACAGGCAACAGGGGGAAATCCTATCAAGCAACGCCATAGCCAGAACAGAGGCTAATTTGACTGAGATTCAACAAAGTCTGAGTCCACTATTGACTCAGACACCCTCTTAATTTAGAATAGCGGCCATTAAATGGGAGCAGGGCGCTACACCTTTACTTATTTTAAATAATGATAATCAGTTATGGTATAGTGAAAGAAGTACTAACATTTATAAATCCCATTTCCAATAAAAAGTGTATATCTTATTAAATGTGCAACGCAGTTTGGATTTGGTACAGATAGTAAAGACAGTAACTGTAGACTTTTCACTGTTTCATATAAAATACCTGACCTATTCAACCAAACAATGCTGAGCACAAATCACAATGAAAAAAGTACAATAAAGAAAAGCAATACATCAGAATTCATATTTTTACTGAAAAAAGGATTTATTTTGATTGGCTAAAATGTGTTTGTAGTGCCACATCGAATAGAAGGAGCTTTATTTGTCCATGATGGGTTATAGGACATCGCACTACCCAAACCCATAAAGTCTAGCATGGAATGTTCTAATTTTTGGTAACAAATAGTTTTGGTTCCTGGAGTTCTTTCATTTAAGTGGTGTATGCTTCTGACTATATAAGTACGGAAACAAAAGACTATAAAACCTGAAAATTGCAGAGCAAACTCAATCATCCAGTTTGGCAGATGCTTCAAGTAGCACCGACTGTAAAAAATTAAATTACATTTCTTATGTCTAGAGTTGGTAAATTATGGGTAGCGGATCTTTAAAAGTCTGTTTGTGTTCCTTAGGTCTTAAAATATGTGCCTGTAAAATTGTTGATTAACTAGGGATATTTATGGCAACTGGCTGCAGGCATCAGGAAGGGATTTTCCGCTTACTATGAATACAATCTACTTTTCCTGAAAGTCACTCTGTGAAAGAGGAACGACAAGAAGGAGTCAAGGAGGGAGCAGAAATTGTCCCATGGATTAGGAGAGAAGTATCTCACTCCCAGTCCTTATTACCAGATGTCAGTTGTATGATAAGACAGAAACTTGTCCCATGATATTACAGGAATGTGCTGGGATCGTCCAGCTGCTGGACAGAGGGAGGAGAAGACAGGATGACACGGAGAAGAGGAAGAATGTAAAGGAGAAGGAAGTAGAATCAGAGGTCATAATAACTAGCTCATACCAGAGATGTTGACTCAAGGACAGACAATAAGCAATCTCCATGGCACAATAGTGCCTTATCAATCATACTTCCTGGAATAAAAACGGGATTTCCTAAAGCAACCAATCAAACTCAATTCTACACTAGAAAATGGCAGCTAGGGAAGTAACCTTAGAACATGATTGGTTTCTCTGGGCTGTAGGTCAATATGCTAGATGGTAAATGATCTTCATTTCTGTATTGCTACTTTAACATAAAGAGCTATAACCAAATCTTGAAACTGCATTTTTGTGGCTGGCCGCTTCTAGTTTACCTATTGGTTGTATCATATTATACTAATTTCAACATCTCATCAACCAATATATCCTACTTTTAAAGTGAATGCATGGTCCTCCCCCCTTTTTCTAACCTGATCCAAATCCAGCCATATGCACGAGTGCAGCGGCCCTAGCAACCATCGCTCTACTCATAGGACAGATTGATAGCAGCAGGAGCCATTAGCTCCCGACAACTACCAATCAAAAGCTGTAACAAGGAAGCAGGGGGCAGGGCAGGGTCGAGCCCCGCTGTATGTGTCAATGGACGTAGCAGTGGGACTCTGGAGCAAGCCCGCTTGAAATGCCAGCGGGGGTCCACAGAAAAGGAGGATTGGGGTTGCTCTGTGCAAATGCAAAACTATTGCACAGAGCAGGTAAGTATAGGCATTTTGTTATTTTATTTTTTATTTTTTTTAAAGCGAGGGGTTTACAATAACATTAAGTACAGATAATCTTTAAAGCTGAACTACAGGCACAACATTTTTCTTAAAAAAATATATTTCTCACTAGCCACATAGGATATAAAATCAATTTGTGTCTACCAAACACCTTTGCAAACCCAGATATTACCATATACAAATAACAGTGACATCATCACTGTGCTGCACAAAACCTGTCCAGAGAACAGAGCTGTGGGAGGGACCAAGCAGACCCCACCCATTACAGGCTGCTTCCAGAAAACTACAGGAGGGGGCGGATACAAGGCCAATCACCTTGCACAAGAATAAGGTGCAGAAGTGACCAGTCTTCATTAGAGGAAGCTCCTGCACAGAGGTAAAGCTTCACACTGGATTACTGTACAGACCTGGAAGAAATACACAAAGCACATTAAGATTAATATAAGAATACTCTTGGCTCTTGTATTTAAACAATTGTTGCTTATCCTGGAGTTCAGCTTTAAATAAGCTAACTTAAGGCATAAAGTGAAATATTTAAAAAAGAATCTGATGTTTTATTATTTTCATGCTTTCAATTTTTTTTTAATTATTATTATTTGGGAAGGGGAGCATTAGACCTTCCATTTTCATGCAAAGCCCTGTTCGGGGGATTTTTTCCAAGGAGGAATCACCTTTGAGTTATGCCTCGTACACACGATCACTTTTTCTTCATGAAAAAAAAACGACATTTTTCAAACTTCATTTTCAAAAATGACATTGCGTACACACCATCATTTTTGGAAAATGATGAACAAAGTGATGGCACTCTAAAGGGGAAGTTCTATTTGCCTTGAGGCTGCTTTTAGCTGGTTACTTGTTAGGCCGCGTACACACGACCAAATATATCTGTTCAAATCGGTCTGACAAACCAATTTGAACAGATATGTCTGCTGGCTGTTTTGGTTTGATCGCTGTACACACGATCAAACCAAAATCCCCGCCGGCAGACAGCGCGGTGACGTGGCGGTGACGTTGACGCCGCCACGTCACCGCACCAGGAAGTAAAACACTTCTGTGCATGCTTTGAATCCATTCGACGCATGTGCGGGCAGATATGTCTGCTGGTTAGCGTACTAACCAGCAGACATATCGGTCTGACGGGTTCCCAGCAGACAGATTTTAAAGCATGCTTTAAAATCTGTCTGCTGGACAAATCTGTCTCCTCGTCCGTACACACGATCGAATCTGTCTGCTGAGACGGTCTGTCAGACCGTTTCCAGCAGATAGATTTGATCGTGTGTACGCGGCCTTAGTAAAAGACGATTCCTGCTTTTTTGTCTGTTACAGCGTGATGAATGTGCTTACTCCATTATGAATGGTAGTTTTACCTCCCGTCTCCTAACTTGCTTCTGGGCATGCGCGGGTTTAAAACGTAATTTTTTACATCGTTTTGCCCACACACGATCATTTTTTATGACACAAAAAATTACATTTTTAAAAATGACATAAAAAATTCGAACATGTTCGAATTTTTTTTGGTCGTTTTTTTAGAAGACATAAAATGACGTTTTGCCCACACACAATCATTTTAAATTACATTTTTAAAAATGTCATTTTTTTTCATCACAAAAAGTGATCGTGTGTACGCGGCATTAGAGTTCATGTTCAACAAAAAAGCATGAGTGAGTGAGTGAAAAACTTATATAGCGCAGAACATGCTAACTGAATCGCCTCTGGGCGCTCGTTGTTCCTTTCTCCTTTGTCATCAAAAGAGATGGGTTTTGATGAGCACTGATAAAATATTTTCCTTATGAATGTGGTGAGATGCTAGTTACTGTATAGCCCATCCTATTGCAACAGTTTGTTAGTGACCCAAAATAAATATCCGATAAACAATATGCTCATTCCCTGGTGAACAAAACCACATACAGAGTGCTCAGAGGCCTCACGGATTGGCTGAACTTGCAGCAGATGTCTGAGTCATGTTTAGCCATAAGAGGTAGCGCCTCAGATTTATGAACCATGACTTTTGGGAAGATTGACTCAATGCAGATGGGCACAAATCCAACAGGATGGGGAGGCATCTTGACTACAAAAAGTGTTCAGAGAATTAAAAAAAAGCAGTGGGAAATTCTAAACTCAGAACTAAGCCCAATTCATCATGTCCAGCACTGATAAACATCAACACATGCGACTACAGGCAAGGGATAAACATACACAGCACACATAGCCGCTATAGCTAAACTTGTCATGGCCTTGATGTCAAATAGGAACCAGAGCTCCACATCATCTCCATACTGAAGGGGAATTTTACATTACAGAATATTCTTTTCCAACAGTGCCAAAGTCACCATATTGCAATATACTGTACATGTTGTTAATTAAATGAAGCTGGATGGAGGTAAACAATGAAGTACACACCCAGTATCCCTTATTGTCATGTGCAGCGCTGGGACCTGACTTGGTCAACTTCTCTTAAAGTGGAAGCTAACTTCCATGTATGACTTATACGTCCACCGTTTAGGAGATATTTACTGCACATGCAGCCAGTGATATCACTGGCACATGCAATCTGAAGGAAAGGCCACCCCTCCCGGGGCATATTTCTTGCCACTGATACTAATAATGAGGCATTATTCCTCACTCTAACACCAAAGACAAGCCACTGTTTACTCCCACTGATGTCAAAAAAAATAATTCACACTGGTCACAGTCCGACCCCCTAAGATCTGAAGCACAATAAACTGGCCCCTTGTTTAGAAAGTTTGGAGAACCCTTCTCTAAAATGTGTAATACAAACTATGAAGCTACACCTGTTATTGAGCCACTGCCTTGGAACTAATATACAACTGGAAAATGACAGCTTCAACCAGGGCCTTCTAACACAAGTGTTACATTTCATCAGTGTCCCTTTAAATGAAATCTCTTCACAAAACAAGCCAAAAACAAACACTGCCACAAATTTCGGGATAACTATACTTTCATCAGATTTCACACTATCCCCAAGAAAACAATACGCACCATAATTCCACGTACACACGATCGGTTCGTCTGATGAAAACGGTCTGATGGACCGTTTTCATCAGACGAACCAATCGTGTGTGGGCCCCATCGGTTTTTTATCTAGGATAAAAAAACGATGGAAAACTAGGAACTTGTTTTAAAATTATCTGATGGTTAAAAAACCGATAGAAAAAAACGATCGTCTGTGGGCACGTCCATCGATTAAAAATCCACGCATGCTCAGAATCAAGTTGACGCATGCTTGGAAGCATTGAACTTCATTTTTATCAGCACTTTGTTTTGTTTTACGTCACCGCGTTCTGACACAATCATTTTTTTAACTGATGGTGTGTAGGCAAGACTGATAAAAGTCAGCTTCATCGGATATCTGATGAATAAATCCATTGGTCCGTTTTCATCAGATGAACCGATCGTGTGTAGAGGGCATTACAGAGCTCAAATGAGATATCCACCCAGTTCTCAAAGTTGCAGTCTACATAAATTCTTTTTCTGTGGGCTAGGTCATGCAGTACTGTGCAAAGGTAGTTCTATGCTAAAAGGACAACTTCCTTTCAGAAAATAGTTCCCATATATACTGTATATGTATTCCAGCTGTGTATTGTACTGTAGCTACTTGCCTTTAGTTCAGTTTTAAAGGACAACTATTGTGAAATCACATTTTTTGTTTTCCCGTTCCTCATAAATAAATAAACACATCTATGAGATGTATTGGTCTATTTTGTTGCTTCCTATTCCCACTATTAAAGCCAGCCATACATGGATCAAAATTTGTTAGGAACCAGACAGATTTAGTATCAAGTACGGGCTGGAAATCCGATCTACTATACAATCATCTTATCAAAATTGTCCTTACTCGATCAGCGCCACCGGTTATAACCGGCAGCACTGATCGGTGTATTCTGACGGCAGTGGAAATTGCCTTACTGTCAGAATACAAATCTCTCACCGGGAAGGATTCCCCAATCCACCTCGAATGTGTGGATTGGGAAACAGGTTGTCTCTCTAGTTGACTGAAAAAACTGATCCATCTATGACCAGCTTTAGATTAGGTTCCTTTCCTGGTTGATAGAATGAACTTTACACGGTTAAACAGTGAGGCAATCCTTGGTTAAGTCTATCTAAAGCCAAGAAGAAACATGTAATATGTTTCAGCTTACCAGTTCTTTTGGATCTGATGGCTGAATTTGTTTAAGCTTTTTCCCTTTATTTTTACCTAGTGATACTGCCAGTAACACACTTCCTTCCCTAGATCACAATGGAGAAGCAGCTTTGTTACCCTACGACAGGACTAAGGCCGCATACACATGATAGGTTAAACCGATGAGAATGGTCTGATGGACCGTTTTCATCGGACCAAACCGATCGTGTGTGGGCGCCATCGGTTAGTTATCCATCGGTTAAAAACAAGCCAACTTGTTTTAAATTTAACCAATGGATTCCTAACCGATAGGTCAAAACCGATTGTTAGTAGGCACGACCATCGGTTAAAAATCCACGCATGCTCGGAATCAAGTCGACGCATGCTTGGAAGCATTGAACTTCATTTTTTTCAGCACTTCGTTGTGTTTTACGTCACCGCGTTCTGACACAATCGTTTTTTTAACCAATGGTGTGAAGGCGCGATGGACCATCAGTCAGTTTCATCGGTTAACCGATGGAAATGGTCCATCAGACCGTTCTCATCGGATGGACTGATCGTGTGTATGCGGCATAAGAGGATCAACAGGCATTTTTTTTACACTTTTGGATAGATATAACAAAACACTTTCAATGGTATATGTAAAACATAAAAAAAAAAAAAAAATGACATACAGTACAGTATGTTCTTCAACTTTCAATTCTCAATTGTTTCATTCTGTTTATTTACAATTCTTTGTATCCTTAGTCTCCATAAATACCCTTTAAATCTTTCCAGATTTGCAGTAATTTTCTTTATGCTTTTGTCTTCAATTCATTTTTTCAATATCTCCCTTTGCAGCCACTCATTTAGATGCACTGCGAGCAGATAGTGTACGTGATGGGGAATAATGAGTCAGAATGAAAGAACATATACCTGGCATCCCTTTAGATCAGCATGTTTCTCCCTGCTGGCCACTGGATGGTACAAACTTTAGCTCTGCTGTGCTGATTAAATGCTTGATTAGTGTTCCAGAAGCAGGTCTAATAGAATATAACCAAGAAACCAACAGTTAGGCCGCGTACACACGAACTGGAAAAGTCCAGTTTCATCTGTCCAAACTGACCGTGTGTATGGCCCATCGGTCCGTCGTCCGTCGGAGCAAAGTTTTAAAACTTGCTTTAAAGTCGGACCGATGGACGCCTGACCATCGGTCCAAACCGATGGTTAGTATGAAAAAGCATCGGTCCAAAAACCTGCGCATGCTCAGAATCAAGTCGACGCATGCTTGGAAGCATTGAACTTCATTTTTTTCAGCACGTCGTTGTGTTTTACTTCACCGCGGACTGAAACGATCGGTTTTTGAACTGATGGTGTGTACGCACATCAGACCATCAGTCTGTGAACCGATAAAAACGGTCCATTGGACCATTCTCATTGGGTTGGACCGATCGTGTGTACACGGCCTTAGACTGCATAGCAAAAGCCTACAACATCCAGTGGCCAGCTCCCATCCGGCTGTTATAAAGAGCTAGAAACACAAAAAAACAGTAGCTGAAGCAACAAGGATGGACTGAGGATGTACAAAAAAAAAATTCAACAATACTAAGGCAGCATTTAGAGTCAGTGATCAAAGTTTTTTATTTATACCTAATGCAATTTCTGTAACTTTAGTACTATTTTGGCCCTAAGGACCAAATAGGAGAAGTTCATTGTTAGGGTTAACATACTCTTTAAGAAGACACATTGAGCAAGGAGGCACATAAGTTAACATAAAGTTGTTTTTGGATGGGGAAAGTTCAGACATAGCTGTACATAATTCACTACAAATGGTTGGAGCGTATTCTACTAGACAGGTTGTAAACTAGGCAATTGTGGGACTAAAATAAGCAGTCTGTTTAAATATCACCAAATAGCATAAGGAGAATGCGCTTTACAAATAAAATAAAAAATCCTGAGGAAAGTACAGTCTTGAAGGAACACACGCACATCATCAAATGAGATGACCAGATATCAGCCTATACATAAAAGCCTACTATATGTATATAGTTTTCTAATGGAAACAAGCAACATGTAAATAATGACAGCTGAACATAATAGACATTTCAAACCCCTTTACAAGCACAGGGAAACAAGGCAGGTAATAATGCTATAAAAAAAAAATGATAATATCACTTTCTAGCCTAATGGCATTATACTTCTCAAAAAGTTGGTCTTTACTTTATAAAAAAAAATTAAATTGCGAGTACAAAGCAGGCAGCGCTTTATAGACAACATACAATACACACCTTCAAATGCTGATTGAAGAAAAAGTCCAGATTTCATAACACACAACACAATCCTTTCATGAGTTCCTTTAATTATTTCCTTCTAGATTTTCCTTGACATTTTCCTTCCCACGTTCTCTTCGTACTCCCTGTCCTGCAGACTTTCTCGTCATCGTCAGCCTCTGATTCTGGCACTCAACTGAATCCAGTGCTGTGTTATAACATCAGATAATAGCGTGTCTGTGCTGGGTCCCCACGCTCCAAATCGGAGGAGGGGGGGTAATTAAATATTTGGAGAGGGTCACCGGCCTGCCGTTCTACACCTCCCACTCTTCATTTTTATATTAAGCTTTTACTTAGTACAACACTCCCATGCTGCACTTGGTTGGGTTCCAAAAGTCACCAAACATTAGCTGCATTGAATGTCCTACACAAGAACGCATCTGCGATGTATCAGTGATATGCAGAAATCCTGGCCAGCGTCTATAAACACAGCTGATCACTGGGAAGACACAGAAATGTTTCATACTTCAGAATATGGCAGGGGGAAGAGTACAGTGAAATTCTGTGATGAGGACAACTACTCAACAAGACAAAAATCTGCTAACTCCCCTATGACTGTAAATCGAAGAGCTGCTCAGATCATGTTAAAGATAAACTTTAGACAGACCTCTATTGAAATACTGTAAATATATCAGTATCCATGAATGTATATATATTTATATACCGTATTTTCTGCCGGTACCAGACCTCGGGCATCCATTATTTAAATGCCGCGCCTCTTCTTTGTGGTGTTCTGTGATAGGCGGAACACTTGGTTTCCCAGCAGTGCCTCTGTTCGGTGATCCGCCTATCACGGATGTCTTCTCATCCTCGGCTTCGGGCGAGAGTACCTCCGTGATAGGCAGAACACAGGCGCCTATCATGAAACAGCATGAGGAGGAGGCGCGGCTTTTGAATAATGGACGCCCGCAGTACAGACTAAAGGTATGGCACAGTGAGGCATTTTTTTTTTTTTTTTAAAAGAATTTATTGATAAAATCCAACATCCAATGGAGATAATTTCACGCAACGGGAGATCCCTCCACGTCGCCAGAAAGAATATTTTTACAACCTGTAAAGGCATATATATAAGGATCCAATAATAACCAGAGACATATAAAGTCGGTACAACAAAAAGAACGGGAACTGGATGGATCCCTAAATTAGCTAGGTATAGTTAGAGAAAAAAGAATCAAGGAGGGTAAAGATGAAAGTAGATTAAGGTAAAGGAAATGAAAGAGAGAAGAAAAAAAGAAGGGGGTGAACTGGGGGGGGAGAAAAGAAAAGAAAGAACCTGCACAATTTCCATCGTGTATACAATAGTAATAAATTGATCAATATGTCACACCACAATTAGAAGATTATTTCAATCGTGAGTAGCGAGCCTGAACCGAAGGATTGATTGAGAAGGTACGGGGGTGAGGGGGGCGGAAAAAAACCCAGGAAGATCAGGCTAAGGGTTTGTTGTCTGGACCTGTCAAGCGACTTTTGTAGTAGACAAAAAGAGTGTGGAGAGACTTGTGTGGGTCTGCCTGATTTGTAGCAGCCATGAATGCTCCCCATCTTGAGAGGAAACGTTGCTTTGCTCTCGTATTGTTGAAATCTGTTGTGATTTTTTCCTTGTGGAGCTGCATGTGGAGTTCTTGCTTAATGAGAGATATCGTAGGGGAGGAAGTGGTAATCCAGTGCTTCAGGATTGCTCTTCTTGCTGCAAATAGGGTGATAAGGATCCATTCTTTGTGACGTCGGTCAGAGTTGGAAGACCAGGTTAAGAGCTGCTTGTCCCAGTAGCCGAAGATCAGAAGTAGAGGGACTTTGGGGAGGTGCAACAGGGTGACTCCCTCGATGAAGGAAATGACTTGCTGCCAGAAGGAGGAAATGAATGAACATGACCAGAAGCGGTGAGTCAGAGAGGGTTTAGGCTGGTTGCAGAGTGGACAAAGAGTAGACTGGGGGTTAGTTATGTCCTTGAGGAAAGGGATGTGTGCGCAATGTAGAATTTTCATCTGGGTTTCTCTCCACTGTTCGCAGGGTATCAATTTGGTGAGTTTGATGTAGCCTTGTAAGAGTTTCTCGGTAAGTTCCGGATCAGGGAAATCTTTGCCCCAGTGCGAAACAGAAGAGGACGTTAAGGGGGGGGGGGGGGTAATCTTGTGAAGCAAGGGTTTATAAATACAAGAGATAGTGTTAGAGCCCGACTGTAGCAGGCCATCAGTAATGGACGCTTTAAATCTGGTGGTTCCTTCCCTGCAGGTGGTACGTATAAAGTAAGTGCATTGCCAGAAGTAAAATAAGTGGGCATTCGGTAAGGAGAATTTACTGGCTATGGCTGAGAAGGTCAGAGGTTGGCCGGAGCCCAAGTCACAAAGAGAGGAAAATAGGTTGATTGCTTTCTCAGCCCATGTGTCATAGACGTTACAATCCATACCGGGGGAGAAACAGGGATTACCTTGAATAGGTGTGTGCCTGGATAAGAAAGGACAGAGTTTCTCGCATTTTCTTGTCTCTCTCCATGCTATGACGGTATCCCTCAGGAGAAGATTATGTTGCAGGTTTGGGCGAATAGATTTCCAAGGGGAATGCAAAAGTGCCACTAAAGAATAGGGATGAGCCATTGCCGATTCAAGAAGAAAATTGGAGTATCTAGAGGATTTTTGAATCCAATCAAGGCCTATCCTCAACAAACAAGCTAGGTTATACAACCTGATGTTAGGCAAACCAGCGCCACCCTCGCCCCTGGGAAGATGCAGCTTAGTCATGACCATGCGGGGTCTCCTCTGTCTCCAGATAAAGTTAGATGTGGCTTTGTTCAATATCTGAACGTCTTTATGTTTTAAAAGTAATGGAATTGTTTGGAGAGGATAGAGGAGCCGCGCAAAGCTTACCATTTTGAAGAGGTGGCATCTTCCCAGTAACGAGAGAGGCAGATCCATCCAGTTCTTAAGTTCCAGTACAATCTTGTCTATCAGAGGAGGGTAGTTCAATGTGCATAAAGAGGAAGGGAGTTTACCAATTTTGATACCTAGATAGGTGATGTGGGATCTAGCTATGGTAAAAGGCGAGTGTGCAGCCCAGGGGGGGTGTGGAGTAGGACCTAGTGGAAGAATCTCGCTCTTACTATAGTTTATACGCAAGCCTGAGCATAGTCTAAAATTATCAAAAAGATTTTTAATAGTGGACATGTCTAAGGTAGGGTTGCTGGTGAATATGAGTACATCATCTGCAAATAGGGCAGATCTCAGCTCATGGTCACCCAGACTAATTCCATGTAGCGGAGCCTTAAAATTTAAAACTCTGGAAAGAGGCTCTAGTGCCAGATTAAAAAGCAACGGAGATAGAGGGCATCCCTGCCTAGTTCCCTTGAAAAGGCAGAATTCATCAGAGAGGAGATCCGCCACTACCAGTCTGGCCGCGGGAACAGTGTACATTGATGAAATAAGATGGAAAAAGGGACCTGCGAGGCCCATTTTCGAGAGAACAAGCTTGAGCCAATCAAAGCTGACGTTGTCAAAAGCTTTCTCCGTGTCCAGAGTGACTATGGCAAAATCCCCCCCCCTGTGTTGAATCGCATGGTCTAATACTAACAGAACCTTGCGGATGTTAAGCGAGGCTGTCCTACCCTGAACAAAACCCGACTGTGCTGGGTGAATTAAAGAGGGAATGATAGTAGCGAGTCTGGAGGCAATAATTTTAGATAGAATTTTAACATCTAAATTCAAGAGAGAGATGGGTCTATACGAGCCAGGTTCTAAGGGGTCCTTTCCTTTCTTCGAAATCAATTTTACAATGGCTTGGTTGCCAGAAGGGAGGTATTGTCCAACGTTCCAGATGTGGTTGTAAACATTAAGGAGTACTGGCACGAGGGGCTTATGGAGAGTCCTATAGAATTCTCAAGAGAGGCCATCTGGGCCTGGGGCCTTACCAATGGCCGTATGATTGATAGCTTGGGAAACCTCCGAAGAGGATATGGGCTTGTTTAGGGTCTGAAGTTGGGAAGGGGTGGCTACAGGGAGGTTGGCTTTGTTCAGAAACCAGTGGGCAGTGCTGAGGTCAATGGAGTCTTTCGTATATAGGGAGGAGTAAAACTCCTGCATGATTTTATTAACCTCTTTCGGTGTCTTTTTAATGGAGCCCGAGGGGTCCCTGAGGGAGTGTATATGTGTAGGTTTGTATGGGGCCTTACATAGTCTAGCTAGGAGCTTGCCCGATTTATTTCCGAACTTGTAAATGTGCGCGTCGACATGGGCTCTTTTTGTAAGTTCCATAATATCAGCCCAAGTGTCAAAGGCATTTTTGGCGCTGCGCCATTCCTCTCTGTTACTAGTGGAATCTGAAGCAGCCAGGACATGTTGTGCAGATTTAAGACGGAGACTGGCGGCCTTGTAGCTGGCTAGGGAATGCTTTTTGTAGGAAGAAGCATAAGAAATGATTCTTCCCCGTAGATAAGCTTTTCCAGCATCCCAGAATAGATTAGGGTCAGAGACGTGGGCGGAGTTCGCTTCGGCGTACTCCCCCCAGGCCCCATCAACATAAGACTGGAAGTCCGTGTTTTTGTATATGTAGGAGGGGAATCGCCACATACGAGCAGGAGAATTAGAAGTCATGTATTTTAGGTCAACAGAAATTGGAGCGTGGTCAGATATAGCTATTTCATGTATTTCAGTTTCAGAGATCCAAGGGATTACAGTGTCAGTGCCGAAAATAAAATCGATTCTCGTAAACACCTTATGGGGGGTGGAGTAGAAAGTGAACTCTCTGTCCAGGGGGTGAGATAGTCGCCACAGGTCAGTGAAATGGAGAGATTCCATGGTAGAGGCTAACTGAGTTTGATCGGAGTTTGAAGTGGTTTTAGGTGATTTTTTTGTGGCGGACCTGTCCTCCAACAAGTGCAGGGTAGAGTTGAAGTCTCCTCCAACAAAATGTGGAATGAGAGGTTGTTGTAGGAGTTTGGAGGACAGTTCAGCCAGAAAATGTCTGCCAGGAGAGTTGGGAGCATAGACGTTGGAGTTCAGAAATTCCCTTTCACCCAATTGGATATGAATAGTGAGAAATCTACCCTGATCGTCTGTGGTAGTCGAGAGTATTTTGCAAGCAAGGCGTTTGTGGATCAAAATGAGAACCCCAGCCTTTCGGCCTACTGCGTCGGATCCTAAAACTGAACCCACCCACAGCTTTTGCATGCGGTGAAAATCTGCATGAGTCAGGTGAGTTTCCTGAAGTAGGGCTATGTCCGTTTTGAGTCTCTTAAGATGTCTCAAAATTTTGAGCCGTTTAATAGGGGATCGAAGCCCTTTCACATTCCATGAGACTAATCTCATGGGGGGGTGTAAAGTAAATGAAAATATGCAGATGTAGTATCTGTATGGGGTAGGCATGAAGGGGCTGACATTTGTGAGGGAATGGATTCATAAATCCTGGGCGGTCTGTTATGTGTTAGGCTTGTGGATGTGAGAGTACGATGGAGGTCATGTGGGATGAGAAAGGTGCAGGGTAACAAACAAGAAAGAACAACATTATAACCATAAGAACCAACAAAATAGGTAAGATAAACAGCAGGAACAAAGGACTTCGCTTTTTTCCTCATGGGGACCCAGTAGAGGCCAGCTCCCTACCCCTAAACCTCAGGCAGAAGTAAACGATCGCCTTTTAGGTATAAGAATACAGTGTGGCGGATGACGCCCACCGGCAGGGGAGGGTGAGCAGGACAGGAGCCGGGTGTCCACGGTCAACTCAGCAGTAAGCACATATGAATTAATGCCTGTGAGAAATAAGACTTAGATGAGATCAAATAAACACAGCTCACAACAAAGGCACGTGTAGGAGCGATATAAACATACCAAGGGATAGCAAGATCAAGGTGGAACATAGAGTCACCACATTGGGGAAGGGTACGATGTCAGAGTCACTGAGGAGCATGGAGGGCTTGCGGGCCTGAGGGTCTGAGGCGTTTGGGGGAGTCTTTGCGAGGGCTGCGTTGCTCCAGCGATCTGGAGAGTGGAGCCGCCTTAGCTTGAGAGGAAGAGTGTAGATCTGTGCGCAGGAATTTTTCAGCCTCCGAGGGGTCTTGAAAGGTGAGTTGGTCCCCATTAGGTGCTTTGAGGCGCAGAATAGCGGGGAAAGCCAACGTGAACTTTATTTGACGTTGGAAGAGGGTCGAGCATACATGCTGGAAGGCTTTCCGTTTTTTGGAGACGTCAATCGAGTAATCAGCAAACACAAGGATTTTAACCCCATCAATCTGGAGAGATCTAGCTAGGCGATATTTCTGAAGGATAGCGGCCTTATCAGCATAGTTCAAATATTTGGCAATAATCGTGCGTGGAACGTTCAGGGGTGTAAACCCCTATGCGGTGGGCCCTCTCAACTGTACAAGGTCTGGGTAAACCCAATGCCTCAGGTATGCGATCAGAGCAGAGATTCACTAGGGAGGAGGACTGCATTGATTCGGGAACGCCAACGAAACGCAGATTCCCCCTTCTAGCTCTGTTCTCCAAGTCCTCTAATTTCTGCATGATAAATTGATTAGTTTTATCTTGAGCCTCCTCAAATCTCTGGGCCTTGTATAAATCTTCTTCTAAGTTGGCAAGTTTTTCTTCAGCCTCATTAAGGCGAGCAGTGTGTTCATTCAGTTCCCTTTTGATTGCCTGCATGCCTGCAGTGACTGCCCGTTCCATAGAGGCAGAAATGGTGGGGGCCAGGAGTGCTGCAACAGCCTGTGCTATGAGCTCAATTTCAGAGCTGTCTCTCTGAGGTGCTGGAGGGGGCTGGCATGGAGGTGCAGGCTGATGTGGAGGAGAGGGCTGGCTGCCGCTTACCTCCATGTCGGGTAGGTCCGCTGCGGTCGCCGCGCTGGATGACAAGGCTGCATCCCCGGCCTCAACTTGGCGCTGAGCCCCGAAAATCGCGGGCCGCCTTTTTTCGAGAAAACGGTCCATTTTCAAGTTGACCGTGGGCAAGGGGGAGGTAAGTGGAGCGTCTGCCGGGGGGGATGCGTGGCGGGGCTGGATTTAAAGGCAGATTTGTGGCGGGGATAGCGGGAGCTGAGGAGATCACAGCTTCCCCATGAGGCGCCTGACCCGGAAGTCAGTGAGGCATTTTGACGCCACAGTAAGGCATGGGGTGGCAGAGTGAGGCATGGGATGACACAGTGAGGCATGTTGATGGCACAGTGAGGCATGTTGATGGCACAGTGAGGCATGTGATGGCAAAGTGAGGCATGTGATGGCACAGTGAGGCATGTAATGGCACAGTGAGGCATGTAATGGCACAGTGAGGCATGTTGATGACACAGTGAGGCATGTTGATGGCACAGTAAGGCATGTAATGGCACAGTGAGGCATGTAATGGGCACAGTGAGGCATGTAATGGGCACAGTGAGGCATGTAATGGGCACAGTGAGATTTGAAAAAGCTGAAAAAAGCATGTTCCTGTCAGCGTTTTTTCCAGTCTAGTAATAAGGGGATCATCTTATATAGTGAGTATAACCCAAAACCCAAATTTTAGCTGGAAAATTAGTCGTCTTATACGCCGGCAAATACGGTATATATATCTATATATATATATATATATATATATATATATATATATTTAGATATATAGATATAGATATATATATAGATATATATCTATATAGATAAATATATATAGTTATTATTGTTATACAAGTTTATATAGTGCCAACAATTTATGTAGTATATATACACATTCACCAGCCATTTTATTAGGTACACCTGTTCAATGGCTTGGTAACACAAATTGCTAATCAGCCAATCACATGGCAGCAACTCAACGCATTTAGGCATCTAGACGTGGCGAAGACAACTTACTAAAGTTCAAACCGAGCATAACAATGGAGAAGAAATAGAATTTAAGTGACTTTGAACAGGCATGATTGTTGGTGCCAAACGGGCTGATCTGAGTTTTTAAAAAACTGCTGATCTACTGGGATTTTCACACACAACCATCTCTAGGGTTTACAGAGAATGGTCAAAAAAAGAGAAAATATACAGTGAGCGGAATGTTATGGAACAAACTATCTTGTTGAGGAATATGGGCAGACTTGGTTCAAGATAATACAAAAGCAAGCTCAAATAACCACTCTTTACAACCAAGGTATGCAGAATACCATCTCTGGACGCACAACACATCGAACCTTGAATCAGATGGATGACAGCAGGGGGCGTGGCTTGCACGCGATCTGAATGGCCGCTTGAGCACGGAGCTCCGACAGAACACCGGGGAAAACAGCGGCGAAACGATCGATTTTCGATACAAGATCGGATATAAAGTATCGAATTCCCGTGGCGGAACACATCCGATGCTGACTCGAAAACGTAAGGACAAAAAATCAGCTGAAAAGCTTATAAATCCCTGCGCCATGTCAGCCTCTGTGGGGAAACTGCCTCATGACAGGAATGGCAACACAACTGCGTCACAGCCTTCCTCATACACAGACCTTCCTGATGACAACCCTGATCTATGGGGCTCTGTACAACCAGACACTCAGGATTTGAATTCCCCTCCACATAGTCCATCATCGATTAGCCCGGCTAAATCTAAGAGGAGAATTGATGACGCATTGCAGATATCCCTTCCCAATATGGCTGTTTTACCTCATGTCCAAATGGGTCATAACGCTGCATCTATAGCTAACTATCCTACCTCAGGGATGCCAGTACTAGATACCACAATGAAAGATATGCTCTTGACACTGCAAACATCCCTCATGACAAGCTTTTCAGTAATGATGAATAACATATCAATTGAACTGAAAGGTCTGGGAGACAGAGTCCTTACTGTTGAAAACAAAATGGAGGATCAATCTGGTACCATTGATGATCTTGTTGGTGCGTACAAGGACCAGGCTGATGATACTTTGTGGGTCAAAGCCAAGCTCGCGGACCTCGAGGACCGTTCGAGAAGAAATAATATTAAGCTGAGGGGGATACCTGAGTCTGTGTCTCCGAGTGATCTGCTTAAATATGTGGATGACTTGATAGTTAAACTTATGCCTGAGACTTCTCAAATAGAGCGCATGATTGATCGCATACACCGTATACCCAAACCGAAATATATGGATGCATCTATCCCAAGGGATGTTCTTATGAGGGTTCATTTCTTCCCTACCAAAGAAAAGCTTCTGACACAGGCTAGAATACTATCAACGCTGCCTGACCCGTATAACGATATTCATCTATACGCTGACTTGTCACAATATACATTAAACCTGAGGAGGCAACTGAGATCAATCACAAAAGCCTTGATCGATCATAAAATACCATATAAATGGAAACACCCTGCTACATTGCTTATCACCAACAACGGTATGACTGTCACAGTTTCAAGGCCTCAGGAAGGACTGCAACTTCTGAACTCCTGGGGTATAAATCCGGATGTCTCCGCTGGAGAAAGGAAAGCTATGGAAAAATCACGCTTCGGGCGCAACTCACGCGAAGGTTACCACCCTCCTAAAGGGAAATGAATGTCTTGAAACTTTTCCCTTGTTTTTGCAAATTCCTTTCTTGTTTACGTGTCAACGAATTCCCCTGGTGTTCTGTTCTGTAGTGATCTAATATTTAAATATTTTTGAACTAATACCCCTACACAGTCGGTTTAATATTGTACCCGACTCTTGCTATTTGTTTTCTTTTAGTTGTTTTACTCATACAAATATTCTGTTCTACACAACTAGGGACTGTCCCTACAATCCCTGAATATTTGTAATTATTTATTTGTCTTGATTTTGCTTTAAGTTTTTTTTTTTTTTTTTTTTTTTTTGTTTGTTTATTTGTTGTTTGGCTTAGTTGTTTGTCAAGTACCTGATTGGGACGCTTTTATCGGCCTTGTCTGATATTGCACTCCCCTATATCTTCTGGGAAGTAAGGACAAAAGAGAAAAAACAAAAAAAAAATCATATTTCCCACAAGACATCTAGATTTGTGAGTGTATTCAAATAGCTTAACCAACTCACATCACGCTAGAATGTCCATTAATTTTCTATCAGTCAATGCCAATGGCTTAAACCATCCAGCCAAAAGAGCATCCATGTGGAAAACGGCATTGACTAATAGTTGTGATGTTTTATGTGTACAGGAAACCCATTTTTCTTTAGAAAATTCGCCTGTATGCTTACATAAATCTTTCCCTTATATATTTAAGGCTAGTTACTCCCGTAAACAGAGGGGAGTTATGATAGCTATACGAGATTCTTTGTCCTTCCAAGAGTTAGGTTGCACCTTGGATCCTGAGGGCAGGTTTATCATTTTGGTCTGTTCCCTGGATAATGTTATCTACACGCTTGTGAATGTATATGCACCCAACATTCGACAGATGAAATTCCACAAAGCTGTTCTGAAGAAAATTAATGAAATTCAGCAAGGTCATCTCTTAATATGTGGGGACTTTAATTTGGTCCCAGATATTATTATGGACTCTTCTTCCAGTGCCAAAAGATTTGCTTCTCCCCTTGCGTCCTTTCTTATGGATAATGATCTTTATGATGTATGGAGGTGTTATCACGCGGCTGAAAGGGACTACACGTTCCATTCCCCGCGTCATAACACTTACTCTCGGATTGATCTGTTTATCTCTGATAAATGGCTGCTACAAAATGTAATTGACACCCGCATCCATGATATCACCTGGTCGGATCATGCACCCATCAGCATAAAATTGAAAAATGCAAATTCTCATCAAAAATCACACTTATGGCGTATAAATAACTACCTTCTACAACTACCGGATAATATTCGATATATTTCTGAAAAATTAGTTGAATTTTTCTCTAACAATGTGGGCTCTGTATCCGACCCGACGGTATTGTGGAATGCACATAAGTCCTATGTACGTGGTCTTTTGATCCAACTTGGATCGCAATACAAAAAGAAACGGACTGCAAAACTAGATAAACTAACGAAGGAATTGAATGACATTGATTCAAAAAATAGGGCTAACCCCTCTCCGACTCTCCAATCCCAACTTTATGACTTAAGACACGAATTACGCTCTATGCTCCTGCAATCTTATGACCTCAAACTTAGGAAGTTAAAGGCGCGCTCCTACGTCACCAATAATAAGGCAGGTAAAGTTATGGCATCTCGTATTAAAGGACACAGACAAAAGACTAAAATCTCGCACCTTATTGACCCCGTCACTCGAGAAAAAATTATAAATCCGCAAAAAATGGCTGATTTATTTAGCTCATACTATAGTGATTTGTATAACCTTAACAATGACGGCACTATTCAACAGCCTTCCATTGACGAGATTCATTCCTTCCTCTCTCCTTTAAAATTGCCTAAATTATCAGATGATCAACTTGACCTACTGAATACCCCTTTCACCGACATTGAAATTATACATTCCATTAACTCTATGCCCAGCGCCAAGGCACCAGGCCCTGATGGTTTCTCTGGAGAATATATTAAACTGTTTAAGGAATTGTTGGTACCCCATATGAGAGACCTTTATAACCATGTTGCATCCTCGTCGTCATTTCCGAAGGAAATGCTCTCCGCATTGATTATCACGCTTCCCAAACCTGGCAAAGATCCTACCTCCCCCCCAAATTTTCGACCCATTTCTCTACTCAACATTGATCTTAAGATATATGCTAAAATAATTGCTAATAGACTGATTGATATTCTCCCTAACCTTATAAATATAGACCAAACTGGATTCATCAAGGGACGTCAAACATCTGATGCGACTAGAAGACTAATTAATGTTATTCACAATATTAATATGACTGGAACGCCTTCTCTGCTCCTATCATTGGACGCAGAGAAGGCGTTCGATAGAGTGAACTGGTCCTATTTATCATTAGCTCTACAGAAATTTGGATTCCAGGGACTTATTCTTAAAGCTATACTTGCCTTATATTCATTCCCAAATGCAAGAGTTTTTACTTCTAATCTACTATCCCGACCTTTTGATATCACTAATGGAACTCGTCAGGGTTGCCCTCTGTCGCCCCTGATTTTTAACTTAATGATAGAACCTTTGGCGGAACATATCAGGTCTCATCCTAAAATTTCGGGCATTACTATTGGTCCTCAAGTCCATAAGATCAGTCTATTTGCTGATGATATTATATTAATGTTGACTGACCCATGTACATCTCTAGTGGAAGTACAAAATATACTGTCATGGTTTGGAAGGATCTCCTATTATAAAGTAAATACCACAAAATCCTATGTGCTAGACATTGGAATTGACGCTATATCAAACAACATTCTCCAAAACACATTCCCCTATGTATGGGCGGAGAACAACATTTCATACCTTGGTATAAACCTTACGAGAACAACTAAATCCCTATTTGTACATAACTATGTTCCCCTAAAAAATAAATTACAATTGGATTTGCTCAAACTAGGAAGGAATGAATTCTCTTGGTGGGGTAGACTCTCTGCGTTTAAAATGATCCATCTGCCGCAAATTTTATATGTATTTAGAAGTGTGCCCATCCCAGTCCCTATTAAATTTTTTAAATCTCTTCAATCTTTATTGTCTAGATACATATGGAATGGCAAAAAATCCAGGTGTGCCCACCATAAACTTATCAAACATAGGATGTGGGGTGGAGTGGGCTATATCGACTTCCAGGATTACTTTTATGCATCCATTATGACACAAGCTAAAGAATGGTTTCGTTCTTCTCCAACAACAATGTGGGGAATGATCGAATCCACTTATGTCAAAGAGGGTCAGACTTATTTATGGCTGTTTGGAGCACATATGGGCATCAAAATCCCTACGCATTTGTCCCCGACGATAAAGGTGTCTATCACGACATGGCTGAAAATTCTTCAGTCTGCTGAAATTCTAGACTCTAAAATTGACGTGAAAATACCACTTCGAGTGCTGCGTTTAATTGTGAACCAAGTTCCCTTTGACCTTTGGAGTGAGAAAGGCATTGTGTATATACAAGACTTATACGACAAAAACGGAATCAAATCATTCCTTACATTGCAATCGGAATTTGACTTGCCTTCAACATACTGTTCTCATTATACTCAAATTACACGCTGCTTACAAAAATTGAATACTGCCCCTATTTACCTCCACACATCAGCATGGTCCTTCTTAAATTCTTGTGATACAAAGAAGGGAGGGATTTCCCATTTTTATAATTTATTCCAACTTAAGAGAACCTTTGTGAAATCTCCCTCCCATATACAATGGGAGGAGGACCTAGGACAGTCATTTTCCTGTGATGAATGGCTTACTGCATGTAAAATCAATCAATCAGTATCCAAGTGTACGTCCCTGTGGGAATTGTCAGTTAAGATAACCTTACGATGGTACTATACACCGGCTGTACTGTCCAAGTTCAGCAGCCAAAACTCTGATAAATGTTGGAGACTTTGTGACATTAAGGGTGATCTACTACATGTCTTATGGAGTTGTCCCCTACTTGCAAATTATTGGAAAGCCATATTTAACATCATATCTGCTTTGATTGGCTCCCCGATAAAACCTGACCCAGCTTTGGCTTTACTAACCCTGGGGATCAATGATTTTCCAACTCATGTACGCAGTTCTGTCACCCACTTTCTTCTTGCTGCCAGGTTATCCATCACTAGAAAATGGAAAGACTCTCATCCCCATCTGTTATTGAAGCTATAGATCTGACCAATTTACATATGACGTATGAACGCATGTTAGCCACTTCTATGAATACTTTGCATAAACATGATACATTATGGCATCCTTGGGTAATATGGAACGACCAAAATGATAAACGTCTATATGTTTGAATGCCCTTTTATTTATTTTTTCTGAGGTTCTCTGGTTGCAGCAGCACCTATGCCTGCTGTGAACATTTTTTTGTTTATTGTGGGAGACACTGTGTTCTATATTCTGACTGTTTCCTTTTACTGCATGTATTGTTCCTTGATGGTACTTGAAGTTTGTATTGTAGATACTTTTGATTGTCTTCATTTAAAACTAGATTCTATGCTTATGAGAATATTCCTGTGTATTAGATTGTTTATTTGCGACCTCTGTATTGCTGTGTATTGCTACTGTATTTCATGATGTATCTTACTGCATATGTATACTAGATATGTGTAATTTTCTAAAATCCAATAAAAATCTATTGAAAGAAAAAAAGATGGATGACAGCAGCAGAAGACAACACCCAGGACCAGATTAAGAACATCATGGGCCTGGTGCTGAGAATTTTGGTGGGGCCTTTTATAAATAATAAATAAATACGTGAGAATCACAGCGCAGCAATGGAGGGCCCAGTCTGAAAATGTAAGTTTACCCTAATGTGCTAATATGCTGTGCATACTTGTACATTGTGGCATAACCTACCCCAGGGCCTCTAAAAAGTAGTAATGTCAGGAAAGTTTACTACCGCTTTAATATCACAGGATCCCAGAAACCTCTCATGGGGCCCCCTACTGACCCAGTGGCCCTTGGGCAGTGCATAAGTGCATAGTTGCCAACATTTTAAATATTTTCAGGGACACTTTCTTTCACAAGTGCTATATTTAGAGTAGCTGAGTTCCTCTGTACATCACAGTAGTAATCACAAAATGAAATAAGTTCTAATAATGGGACAGAACAAATATGAGAACTGAGATTTCCTTTAGTTGAACTAACAAAAGTGTGTCCATTCTAGAGCTGGTAACATTGAGGGTATTCAGTATAATTTTAAAGAACTGTTTTTGCGGGTAAGCGACATAGGGGAGGAGTACGAATGGTATATAAGTGTGAAGTATGTGCAGGTGAGGGAGAGGAATGTGGAGGGTCTAACATTGGGCACTATGTACAGGAGAAGAGTGCAAAGGGTATGATAAAAGGCACAATGTACAGGAGAGGAGTGTGGAGGGTATGACAGTGGGCATCATGTACAGGAGAGAAGTGTGGAGGGTACGACAGTGGGCAGTATGTACAGGAGAGAAGCATTAAGGGTACGACAGTGGGCAGTATGTACAGGAGAGAAGTGTATGACAGCAGGCACTATGTACAGGAGAGAAGTGTGGAGGGTATGACAGTGGGCAGTATGTACAGGAGAGGAGTGTGGATGGTATGATAGTGGGCACTATGTATAGGAGAGGAGTGTGGAGGGTATGACAGTGGGCAGTATGTACAGGAGAGGAGTGTGGAGGGTATGACAGTGAGCAGTATGTACAGGAGAGGAGTGTGGAGGGTGCGACAGTGGGCACTATGTACAGGAGAGGAATGTGGAAGGTCTAACAGTGAGCAGTATGTACAGGAGAGGAGTGTGGAGGGTATGACAGTGGGCAGTATGTACAGGAGTAGAGTGTGGAGGGTATGACAGTGGGCAGTATGTACAGGAGAGAAGTGTATGACAGCAGGTACTATGTACAGGAGAGGAGTGTGAAGGATAATTCTAATTAAGTTTAATGCTTCTGAGCATGCGTCGACTTGATTTTGAGCATGCGTGGATTTTTGACCGATGGACTTCTACACAGACAATCATTTTTTTCTATCGTTTTTTTATCCATAGGAACATTTTAAAACATGTTCTATTTTTTTTTTTCACGGATGGGGCCCACACACGATCGGTTTGTCCAATGAAACCGGTCCATCGGTCCGTTTTCATCAGACAAACCCATCGTGTGTACAGGGCTTTAGTGGTCCTGTCATCCCCTCCTCTGATCATTCTATTTCCTCTCCTGTCCCACACTGCTTGACTCTTTCAGTCCCATTACATTCAAGTCCCCTTCAGACACCCTTCACCACATGGAATTATTTTCTATGTTTTAATTGTCACTTCCATGACTTGTATTCATCTGCTGGATACATGACTGATACAATGTATGTCTCCTCTGTATTATCCCACCACATCATGCACCATGCGATAGTCACTTGCACTACATTTATCATCCGCTCACCACATCACTGTGATACATTGGGGGTTATTTACTAAAGGCAAATCCACTTTGCACTACAAGTGCACTGCAAGTACGCTTGGAAGTGCAGTTGTTATAGATCAAAGGGGGGCTTGTAAGGAAAATAAAAAACAGCATTTTAGCTTGCACATGATTGGATGATAAAATCAGCAGAGCTTCCCCTCATTTCAGATCTCCCCCTCAGATCTACAGCAACTGCACTTCCAAGTTCACTTTCAGTGAACTTGTAGTGCAAAGTGGATTTGCCTTTAGTAAATAACCCCCATTGCATCTTGCTACAGTCCTATTATCATTGCACTGCTTTGGACTACTTCATACCTCTCCTCTGTCTTGCTCTGTACGGTCCCTGCAGACTTTTTTGATTCCACATGATCCTCATGTTTAGACGAACCTCCCCTAGTATTCCAATATTATCAAATAGTCTCGCACATTCTCTTCAGACCTTCATCCTGTCCTCAGAAAGCTGTTTTCTGCCAATTCATAGTCCCAGTCTTTTATTTTAACATCCAATTTTATATTTAACAGCCTCAATCCAGCCTTAACGTACTTTTTTTTGGATACAGTGGATTACAAGGTGGTATTAAAACGTTTTGAGACTAGTTTTGTAACACGCCAACAGATGGCACAACGATGGGTAAATGCATAATACCAGGGAGCACCAACCTTCATAAGTCAGTGTGCCAAAAGACATAATTATGTGTACATTCTGTGCCCAAATATAGCAGATTTATGATTGATTGGTTATGAGAAATGAACAAAATACAATATATGGAAAGACAGATAAGAGAAGAAGAATACATAAATAGTCAAATGCCAGAAAAATGGCAAAAATGGGATGAATTTTGGCTCTCGGAAGGAATGAAAGAATATATATATATGGAATATTAGGAGAAAATTAAAGGTAAAAAGTAAATGAAGCGTAAAATGTGAGAGAAAAAGGGGAAGATGGGGAGGATGTTTTTTTTTTTCTCGGTGTATGAATGGCAGTGAGGATGAATGGATATGTGGATAATAGGAGTATATGTAGATATATGTTGCTTGTTTTAATGATAAACTAACTGATACTTATCAAGATTCGGTTTATTGACAATTAATGGGAATATTGTATATTTTAAATTAATCTTGTATAAATGTAAAGTTTTTGTATCTGAGAAAGAGACTAATAAAAAGAGATTGAAAACATTCTGTGTACATTGGGAGATGTGCAACTGGTGCTTTTGCAGCACCTCAAACAACTTATTGCAGCATTGCTGTAAACTTGCCGTATCATGTCAAACATCTCTGTGGCAGATTTGCGCAGAATTTCACGTTTGTCCTTTGTTCTAACTAACTGTCCATGATGAAATAGCAGATGTGGTAACACACGTGGTTAGAATAACACCAGTGGCACAGCTCCCAATGTACATAGAATGATGTCTTTTGGCACACTGAATTATGAAGGTCGGTGCTTCCTGTAACTGCATGCATCCTAGTGCTGCCATCTGTTGGCGTGTTACAAAACTAGACTCTAAACTTTTTGATACCACCTCGTAGCACACCTGTCAGTTGTTATTGCTGTCTGAGGCCCCCTTTTTTTTCACCTTTTCTGTTTGTCCTGTTTACTGTTATCACTGTGAGTAAAAGTATTTCCTGCACTTTGGAGGGATTTCTCCTCACTTCCTGTTATAGCTATAGGAAACAAAGGGAAATTTCTCCAATAAGACACAAATATAGAAAAAAAGAACTTCCCTTACACTGTCCAAAATGAAAAATAAAGTATTGTCATCCTTTGTCCAAGGTTAGTATTTTTTGACTAGCATTTTAATTTATTGGGCTACATAGACCATATTTTACAATTTGTCTGTTTATTCTACAGTTTTGTTTTGCAATTTTTGTGTAATATAACCAACTTATAGTAATTTCTATTATAATTATAGTCATTGCTAATCAGTTAATTTTAGAAGCTTTTTTTGAAAAGCAAAAAAAAAAATGCGTTCAGGATGGATGTTCAGAGGCATCTGAAACGCCTGTAAACACGGTAACTCGCGTTTAGCCGCGTTTCATTTCCAGGCGTTTTTAATTGAGAAACATTTTTGACAATTTATTTAAATGTAAAAAACGTTTCTAAACGCAAACGCAGCTAAACTGCAAAATGCTAATAAGTGCTATTGCAAAACCGCTAAAAAATTTTGAAAGGCTCCCTGCAAAGATACTGGCGTTTTTTATAGCTTGTTTTAGCTTCCAGTGTGCATGGAGCCTTATACAGTGTTTTTACAAAAGCCTATTATAGTAGAACTAGTTTTGGATAGAGTGGTGAGGGAATAGAACATCTGTGAGGTTTTTTACTGCTGTCTGTGCCACCTTTGGCCTAGGTTAGTACTTCTGTGGGTTGGGGAGCCCATTAATTTCAAAGGGCTGCCCTTCCTGCAAAAATGTGGGGGGAAAAAGTCCTTGACCCTGAGTCCAGAGCTGATTACTCACATGTGATCATCATATGAGAAATGAAATGCGAATGGCCATGATTAGCTGAGGGAGCCGGCAACCTCCCACTGCTTTCAATTATTCTCTTATGCCGCGTACACACGATCGATCCATCCAATGAGAATGGTCTGATGGACAGTTTTCATTGGTTAACCGATGAAGCTGACTGATGGTCCATCGTGCCTACACACCATCGGTTAAAAAACTGACCGTTTTAGAACGCGGTGACGTAAAACACAATGACGTGCTGAAAAAATGAAGTTCAATGCTTCCAAGCATGCGTCGACTTGATCCTGAGCATGCGTGGATCTTTAAATGATGGTCGTGCCTACTAACGATCGGTTTTGTTCTATCGGTTAGGAATCCATCGGTTAAATTTAAAACAAGTTGGCTTTTTTTTAAATAACCCATGGCGCCCACACACGATCGGTTTTGATTTTGATCGATGAAAACGGTCCATCAGACCATTCTCATCGGTTTGACCGTCGTGTGTACGTGGCATTACAGCTAATTTTGAGAACCCTCCCGTTGGGGGCAGGTGTTAAAGGGGTTGTATACCTTCCTATGTATGACACAGGAGCGCACCAGCAAGGTAACCCCCACAGGAGGGAGCTTCTTAGAGGGGGTTATCTAATGTGGGGAGGAGCTGCGAGAGCCGCGTAGGACCCCAGAACAGGAGGATCGGGTAAGTATGACATAAAAAAAAAACCTTTAGTATCACTTTAAGTCATAATTCACAATATACACCAACATGATCAATCCCAATGACTATAAAATAATTTTCTAGTAAGAGAACAAAATAACAATTGATTGGAAATTGAGAAACATCAGCACTGCTGGTACTGAATACCTGATCTGTAAAATCAAGATTTAAATTTCCAAACATAATACTGTGGTTTTAACAGTCACATTTACCATGCAGCTATTCAACAGGATCAGGCTTTTTCTATAAGGGCTTAAATAGGATTATGCACAGGAAGTCTGCTGCATATAGAAAATGCACCCCCCATCCCAATACTCCCACAGAATCACAGCATTTCTCTGTTCCAGAAATCCCATGAAAGATTTTCACATATGAATGTCACGGTTGTTCGGACCCTTTTACTCCAAGCTATCTTACCAGACCCATTTTCCTTCACATAAAACATCATATCTGAATGTACAGCCAAGTACATACAAGTTTTAATGCTGGCTATGTCCCTGCTGGGGAGAACCCCCTCTCATTTTATCCTGGTCACTAGTGATGAGCGGAATACGCCATATTCGATTTCGCGATATTTCACGAATATATAGAAGAATATTCGCGAAATATTCGTTAATATCGAATATTCGTGATATTTTATCACAAAAAAATTTTTTGCGAAATTTCGCTAATGCGAAATTGATTGCGAAATTCTCGTCAACACGCGAAAACGGAGATCATTTCCTGGATTACTAAACTAATATGCACTAAACACTAACGCTACTTACACAAACTTATATGACTAAACTAAAGCTAATTATTTTATTTATTTTTTTATACACAAAACACAGAAGGCCAGAGAAAGTATTCGCGAATATTCGTAATACGAATATTCGCATTGCGAATTTTCGGCAACTTAAAAGGATCGCCTCAGCTACTCGGCCCAGGGTCTCTAATCATACCAGCAATGCTTTTAGACGTCGATGGAGATCACTAGGATGTGATCTGTTTTAAAAATAAATAAATGTGATATTCGAGTTATTCGCGAATACTCGAATATGCAATATTCGTAGCGAATATTCGCAATGCGAATATTCGTGAGCAACACTACTGGTCACCATTTTCACCAAGACAGAATGTAATGGTAATGGCCAGAGATCGAAAATGTTAAGGACCGTACACACGATCGGATTTTCCGTCAGGAATTGTGTGATGACAGGATGTTGTCGGATAATCCAACCGTTTGTATGCTCCATCGGACAATGTTTGGTGTATGTAAGCTAACAATTCTTTACCGTTTGTATGCAATATAGGTTTATAGCCAACACCCTTCGAACAAATCCGATCGTGTTACCAGGCTTTAGTCTTATAAAGGGAACATCTATCCCAGTGACAAATGTCTAAGGGCTTATGCACACAGGGGGCCAGATCCACAAAGATTGGACACCCGCACGGCGTATCCCATTTACACTACGCCGCTGTAAGCCACAGCGGCGTATTACGAATCCTCAATGAAATGCCGCTGAAGCTTACCGCGGCGTAGCGTAAATGGGCCGGCGTACGCGGGTGTAATTCAAATTTACTAGTGGGGGGCATGGTTTAGTATAATTATGAATGACCCGACGCAAACAACGCTTTTTTTACACTGCTCATGTGCCGGCCGTGGACGTACCCTAGTGCACATGCGTGAAATCACGTCGCAAATAGTAATTGAAAACGACGTGTACGTAATATACGCAATTCCCTATTCGCAAACAAGTTACGCAAACGACATAAACGACGTCCAATACGACGTGGTCCCGACGTCCATACTTAACATTGGCTGCGCCTCACTATAGCAGCTTTATCTTTACGCCGTACAGACGCTTACGCAAACGACGTAAACACACTGCGCCGGGCGTACGTACGTTTGTGGATCGCCGTATATACCTAATTTGCATATTTAACACGGACTCGCCCCTAGCGTCCAGAGTAAATATGCATCTAAGATAAGACGGTGTAAGAAACTTACGCAAGTCGTATCTTAGTGTAAGTCCGGCGTATCTTGTTTTCTGGATAGAAAACAATGACACGCCGACGGGAAATTCGAATTACGCCGGTGTATCTATAGATACACCGGCGTAATTCCTTTGTGGATCTGGCCCAGGATGTTTTAAAAACGCCAGCGCTACAGCAGTCTTTAGCCGCGTTTTCACATTTACGGTTTTCTTGCATTTTTCCACATTAGCTTTTCTGGACGTTTTTTTATTGAAAACACTCTCTATGATGTAAAAACGTCAAGCGCAGCTTGATGCGTTTAGCCACGTTTTTACAACTCGTTTTAACTGCTCCTGGAAGCACAGGCTGGCTGTTTTTTTTTTTCTACTGCCACTAAACGCTTATGTCTCCAAATGCCTCTCACAGTTTATTTGCGCATTGACACATAGGCTACCATGGAGGGGCTTTTAGAGGCAGTAAAAAAAACTCAAGTGCCCCCAACAACAGCTGTAAAAATGTTCTACGTGCATGAGCCCTAAGACAAATGCCTATCACAAACAGAAGATTTATATCTGTTATAATAACAGGAAGTTAAAGGATAACTTCACCCTAAAGGGGAAGTTCCGCTTTATGTCCTCCCCCTCCCTTCTGTACCACATCTGGCACTTTAAAGTGATTGTAGACCTCAGAAATGAAACATGAACAAAGCATACCCCTCTATGGTGTGTACTTGTCTCAATCTATTAAATGCCATTTTTGTCTGCTGCTTTGTTGCTCAGCTATCAGCATGAGTCACTTCTGACAAGTTTTCCTGACACCACGAGAAAATTGGTGATAGACCTCCAGCTGATTGACAGCCTCAGTTCTATACCTGTGTGCTGTATGAAGGGGGTGTGTACCTTGTCTCCAATTAGCTCTCGGAGCTTTCCTCACTGAGCTCTGCTCAGCTCTCTGCCCCCTTTTTTCTGCACTCTAATGCCGCGTACACACAATCGTTTTTTGGCATGAAAAAAACCCGACGTTTTCAGCATGTCCTAAAAACGAAGTTTTTCCAACTTCATCGTTAAAAACTATGTTGCCCACACACCATCATTTTTGAAAAATTATGAACAAAGCGCGGTGGCGTACAACACATATGACGGCACTCTAAAGGGGAAGTTGTATTCGCCTTTGGGCTGCTTTTAGCTGATTACTTGTTAGTAAAAGACGATTTGTGTTTTTTTTTGTCTGCTACAGCGTGATGAATGTGCTTACTACGTTATGAATGGTAGTTTTAGCCCACACACAATCATTTTTTACAACCCGAAAAACTAAATTTTTTAAAACGACGTGAAAAAATGCAGCATTATCGATTTTTTTTGTTGTTGTTGCTTTTCAGAAGATGAAAAACGATGAGAAGCCCACACACGATCATTTTAAATTACTTTTTTTAAAACGTCATTTTTTTTCATGCCGAAAAACGATCGTGTGTACGCGGCATAAGACAAGCTTTATAATTCAGCACTATGAACAGCTAGTGAAGAGCAGACTGCAGACAGACAGGTACAACTGAGAGGATGTTAAACCCTTCCCCATATAAATCCCCCCCCCCACTTTGAAGAATATTCTTTTTTTGTACAAACAACAAAGAATGAAATACATTTCAGTGGGATTAGCTTATACTTGTACAGGGTCATTTATTCTTTAACCAATTCAATACCGCACATAGTCATATGAGGTCCTGGATTTTGTACGATGATATCTGAATGATGCCTGCCGCTAGAGGCATCATTCAGATATCATTGTGTCCCGGCGGCGATCCGGGCGCCATGTGATGATGTCACGCCCGGGTACCTGGAAGTAAACAAAGCGGCAATTGCAGCTAGTAAGCATGAGATCTGTGAAAAAAAATTCAATATCTCATGCTTTCCAGCCTGGAGGAGAGATGTGGGGTCTTATTGACCCTTAAAGAGGACCTGTCACACACTATTTCCATTACATATGAATAGTAGTGATAAAAAAAAATGTAAAAAAGTGTAAGAAATAAATAAATAAGTAAAAAAATAAATAATTTAAACCGTCCCTGTCCCCGGTAGCTTGCGCTCAGAAGCGAACGCACACGTAAGTCCTGCCCACATATGTAAACATTGTTCAAACCACATATGTGAGGTATCGCCTCGTGCATTAGAGCGTGTGCAACAATTCTAGCACTAGACCTCCTCTGTAACTCTAAACTGGTAACCTGTAAAAAAATTCTAAGCGCCGCCTATGGAGATTTTTAAGTAACAAAGTTTGGCACCATTCCATGTGCGCAATTTTAAAGCATGACATGTTAGGTATCTATTTACTCGGCATAACATCATCTTTCATATTTTATAAAAAAATTGGGCTAACCTTACTGCTTTGTTATTTTTTAATTCATGAAACCATTTTTTCCCCCAAAAAAAGGCATTTAAAAAATGATTGCGCAAATACCGTGCAAGATAAAAAGTTGCAATGACCGCCATTTTATTCCCTAGGGTTTCTGCTAAAAGAACATATATAATGTTTGGGGGTTCTGAGTAATTTTCTAGCAAAAGAATGATGATTTGTACATGTAGGAGAGAAGTGCCAGAATAGGCCCGATATGGAGGTGGGAATAAAAGCCCTGTATTGAAGGGGTTAATCAACTACCAATTATAACATTTTAAATTTCAGCATACAACCACTTAATTCCTGGCACAGACACAAACAAAAATATAGTTGTAACTTTCTGGTTTGTAGGAAACTGGAATAAAAGAGTTCAGCATAAATGTTGATAGAGCCAACTCAGTGCCTGTAGGCAACTGGAATCTTTTCACCGAAGAAATGCCACTTTGCTACAATGTAAAGTAGTAAGTGTACAGCTTGTATATTAGTGTCAATCTGCTGTCCCCTCAAAATAACTCAACACACAGCCATTAATGTCTAAACCGCTGGCAACAAAAGTGAGTACATTCCTAAGTGAAAATGTCCAAATGGGGCCCAAAGTGTCAATATTTTGTGTGGCCACCATCATTTATCAGCACTGCCTTAACGCTCTTGGGCATGGAGTTCACCAGAGCTTCACAGGCTGCCACTGGAGTCCTCTTTCACTCCTCCATGACAACATCATGGAGCTGGTAGATGTTTTTGACCTTGCGCTCCCCCACCTTTATTTTAAGGAGCCCCACAGATGTTCAATAGGGTTTAGGTCTGGAAACATGCTTGGCCCATCCATTACCTTTACCCTCAGCTTCTTTAGCAAGGCAGTGGTCGTCTTGCAGGTGTGTTTAGGGTCGTTATCATGTTGGAATACTGCCCTGAGGCCCAGTCTCCGAATGGAGGGGATCATGCTCTGCTTCAGTATGTCACAGGACATGTTGGCATTCATGGTTCCCTCAATGAACTGTAGCTCCCCAGTGCCAGCAGCACTCTTGCAGCTCCAGACCATGACACTCCCACCACCATGCTTGACTGTAGGCACTGGCAAGACACACTTGTCTTTGTACTCCTCACCTGGTTGTCACCATGCACGCTTGACACATCTGAACCAAATACATTTATCTTGGTTTCATCAGACCACAGCACATGGTTCCAGTAATCCATATCCTTAGTCTGCTTGTCTTCAGCAAACTGTTTGCGGGCTTTCTTATGCATCATCTTTAGAAGAGGCTTTCTACTGGGATGACAGCCATGCAGAACAATTTACGTCTATTTCCCAGAGACAACCTCTGGATATGACGCTGAGAACGCGCACTCAACTTCTTTGGTTGACCATGGCGAGGCCTGTTTTAAATGGAAACTGTCCTGTTAAACCACTGTATGGTCTTGGCCACCGTGCTGTAGCTCAGTTTCGGGGTCTTGGCAATTTTCTTATAGCCTAGGTCATCTTTAACCACTTAAGGACCCCCGCACGCACATATACGGCCACAGAATGGCACGTACAGGCACAAGGGCGTAAATTTACGTCCCCGCCTGAGTGCGGTTCGGGGGTCCCATCGGGACCCCCTCCGCGGCGTGCGGGGGTCCCCCTGGCTCCGGGAGCGATCCGGCATCTGGGGGCGGATGTCGGCGAATACCCGCCCCCCCGCGATCGCTCCCAGCCAATGGGAGCGCGCTCCCATCCTGTCATTTCCTCCTCCTGTGTTTACACAGGAAGGAGGAAATGATGTAATCTCTCATCGCAGCGCTGTTTCCCAGCGCTGCTGATGAGAGAAGACATCACAAGTAAGTGTGCACCAACACAACACTGACACACACTCACATAGGCACATTAACCCCTTGTGATCGCCCCCCCCCCCCCACCCCCCTGTCACAGTGTCACTGAATGCAGTGATCTAATCACTGCATTTAGTGTCAGTGTGACAGACAGTGTAAAAAAAAGTTAGTGTTAGGTTCAGGATAGCCCCCCCACCCCCCTAATAAAGTTTTAACCCCCTGATCACCGCCCTAGTTAACCCTTTCACTCCCTATTGCCAGCGTCACTAAGCGATCATTTTTCTGATCGCTGTATTAGTGTCGCTGTTCCCGCTAGGTAGCTATTTTTTTTTATTGCGATTTTTTTTTTTTACTAAAGACATGTGGCTAAAAAAAATTTGGCCTAAATGTTTGACTAAAATTTAGTTTATTTGATTTTTTTTTTAACAAAAAGTAAAAAATTGTGTTTTTTTTTCAAAAATGTCGCTCTATTTTTGTATATAGCGCAAAAAATAAAAATCGCAGAGGTGATCAAATACCACCAAAAGAAAGCTCTATTTGTGGGAAGAAAAGGACGCAAATTTTGTTTGGGAGCCATATTGCACGACCGCGCAATTGTCTGTTAAAGCGACGCAGTGCCGAATCGCAAAAACTCCTTGGGTCATTTACCAGCGTATTGGTCCGGGTCTTAAGTGGTTATGTAGAGCAACAATTCTTTCTTTGCCATGAGGTGCCATGTTGAACTTTCAGTGACCAGTATGAGAGAGTGAGAGCGATAACATCAAATTTAACACACCTGCATTCACATGCTGAACATGTTGCATGTAAAGCCCTGTACACACGACCGGGATTCCCGGCGGTAAAAAGTCAGCCGGTAACCCCGGGGGGGGGGGGGGGAGGGAAACCGAGAACCTGCTCTGTAATTTTCCCCCTGTACACACCAGAGGAAAGCTGTGGTGAGAGATTTGGTTTTGAATCCCGGACGTGTGTATGCTCCACCGCAATGTTTACCATAGGGAAACTGCTAGGAAAAAGACCGCCAGGAATTGCAGCAGCAAATAAGAGTTGAATGTTCTCATTTTTCCTGCCAGGATTCCTGGCGGTTTTCCTGTCGTGAAAACTGGTCATGTGTACGAGGCATTACACCCTAAATAAGGTTGTAACATGTATGAGTATGTTCAGAAGTTGAACTTAGCATTTAAAGCATGATCACCACTATGTTCTAGGCAAGTTCTAAAAATCTAATCATCGTGAATCATTTATTGTTTGATGATAAAATATGAAAGTCTGTTGCAGCTAAACAATTTCACAGTTTTGGGTACATGCTAGTTGGCCATGATAACATAATTACTCTGTAGACGTATTTTATTTGATCTATATCGGAATAAATGACTCATTTGAAAGAGTTAATTGATTCATGAACAAAAGTCCATTTGTTTTCAAACACACCAAGGAGCCTTGAAAATACGTTATTTTAGGCCATCACTTGAACAATCTGGATTATTGGTGGAGCTTGTCAAAAACTCAGGGTTGCAGAAGTCTAGTATAAAAGCTAAAATGTAATTGTCTAGGCATATGTTAGTATACAGTACATATAAGTTTAGGGGCTAGGTTAACACTAAAATAATCTCCAGGCAATCAGTTAAATGTACAGATGAGACACATACATGTGAACTGCTTTACCTGCAAAGGTAATTAGTAGGGCTGTACTGATACCAATACCGATACAGATACTAAGCATTTGCACGGGTATCAGTACTCGTGCAAATGCCCTGATACCTAAAACCAATATTATCGGGCTCAATACTTTCAGCTTTCAGTTCCCCTGTTGACAGCTGAAGTGTAAAATGAAGTGTCGGCAATTGGAGCTGTCAAACAATGAAGCAGCCGGGCAATGTTTATCAACACAAATCGTGGTGATTAGTGCCATATATATCAATATGTTTGTGCCATACAAAAATCAAAATGCAACAAAATTATATCTAATATGCACAAATCTGTAAAGTGCTTATATAATATTGGAAAAAAGTGCAATGGTGCTCCAAACTTTCAAAGTGTGAGCTGCCACTCTCCCCCTTCGGTGACCCTACTCACCAGAAACAATGGACCCTCAGCTTTGCAGTCTGGGGTCAAAAAAGGCAGTGATCTATTGATCTGGGATGTGTAGGATGGCTCCTCAAAAACCTTTTCCAAGAGGATACTTTATAACAGAAAGAAAAAGCTCATAGTGAAATATCGCTAAAATAAGTTGTAGAGGGCAATCTAGGCGCCACTTACAGGATATCTGACAAAAACAGGCATCACTCGGATGTTTTTCACAACAAAATATTATCAATCGGAACTCCAGAAAAGTCTGGTGGTTGTGGGGGTCTGTGGGTGAAGAACTTATTGGAATCTGGAACCTCCCTTTAGCAAGGAGGCCCCCAGATTCCCCCCTACTTAGGACCCCTACTCATTCACCAAGAAAAATGTGTAACAAAACACATTAGACTGTTTTTGACAAGTTCTTATTTACATGGGGGGCAGGATCTGGGGGCTCCCTTGTTAATGGGGGCTTCCAGATATCTATAAGCCCCCCATTCGCAGACCCTCACAACCACCAGTCAATTAAGTTACCTCTAATAATGATGACCTTAAGTCTGGATTGCTGCTGTAAACTGTAAAAATCCTAGCTTCATTAATGCCAGGTACTAGAGACAGCGATCTTCTTCTAGCACTGTGGCTATTTACTCTCATTTACTCTCACTGTGCCATTTACTCTCCCACTGCCCATTCACAAAACACCTTGTATTTGGTAGGGCAGATGTTCATCATCTTCTTACTCTGGCTACAATGTGGTGCTTTATAACTGAGTAGCCAATTGCCAACCCTAAGCAAGGTCATGAGAGGAGGTTGCACAGGCACAGGATTTTCAGAAGACTCCAAAGCCGATGGCCATTACTGAAAAACCACCATGCAACATCATTCTTGCCTAGCATGGTTTCTCTTTCCCTTATTTTCTGGGTAGTATTCCCTTTAAGATTGAATTTTACGAGTTACATTGAGGGTAAAGCAAACCCAAAGTGAGTTTGGTAAAGCACATCTGTCATGGAGCAGCAAGCACCATTGCGGTATTCTGGACCACTCTGGTATGTCAATTTTCAACCGGATTTCCTGACTGACAGCATATCCCCTCCTCCACCCCCTTTCACTTTATTTCTACATTATCTTCTCTTATCCATCAGAGGTGTACTTTATTGTTTCTAGCTCCAGAGGTGAAGTTTATATTCTGGGAGGCCTGGAGAAATGCGTCTGTTATTTCCCTGTGATGACTAAACATGTGTTGAATTGTTTCTCCTGAGGGAAGTTTGGTAGAGCAGCTGCACAATGTGGCCCAGTTCTGAATAAACCGCGGGGAGCAGTGTGTAGGGAACACAGCTGTGCAACATCAGAGCACAGGTTCCAGGACACTCATTCATTTCACTATTACATGACTGATCCCAGCAGGCTCCATTTGGCAACTAGAAACATGAGGAGATGATAATGGATTTCAGCAGGTTGATACTACCGAAAAAAAATGAGAAAACAGAGTTTTTTGTTTTTTTAATGGCTTGTAGATAAGCAACCCTCAAAATGTATTATTGCACTATGAAAACCAAGAAAATGTTCTACAGCTTTCTATTAACAGGGTGGCATTTTGAAAGTATATATGTTATACCTGGCATAACACCTTGCCCTCTGTTCTAGTGCCAATCCAGTGGCATTGGTGGCAAAAAATGTCATGCTTAGTGGGTCAAACTCAAAGGAGCCTGCCTAGCCCTTGTACAATGGCCCACACATACACCGATCTGCCATAACTTTATGACCACAAACCTAACATTGAGTAGGTCCCCCTTGTGCCACCAAAACAGCCCTAACCCATCATGGCATTAACTCCACTAGACCTCTGAACGTATGCTGTGGTATCTAGCACCAAGGCATCAGTAGCAGATCCTAGAAGACCTGCAAGTTGTGAGTTGAGCCTCCATGGATCTGACTTGTTTTTCCAGCATAGGTACATGATTGGATTTAGATCTGGAGAATTTGACAAATCCAAGTTAGCACCTCAAACTTGTGTACCTCAAACTATTCTTGAATTGTTTTTGCAGCGTGGCAGGGGGCATTATCCTGCTAAAAGAGGTCACTGCCATCAGGGAATACCATTTCCATGAAGGTGTATACTTGGTCGTCAACAATGTTTAGGTAGGTGGTGCGTGTCAAGAAGCATCCACATGAATGGCAGCACCCAAAGTTTCCCAAACAGAACATTGCCCAATACATCACACTTCCTCCACTGGCTTGCCTTCCTCCATTAGGGCATTCTAGTGCCATCTCTTCTCCAGGTATGCAACATACATGCACCAGGCCATTCACATGATGTAAAATAAAACATTATTAATCAGACAAGGCCACTACCATCTTCCATTGCTCTGTGGTCCAGTTTTAATGCCCATTGTAGCCACTTCTGGCTGTGGATATGGGTCAGCATGGGCACCCTGACCAGTCTGCAGCTACCCAGCCCAATATACTGTGATGCCCAGTTTTTCTGCTTTCAAAACATTAACTTCAGGGACAACATGTTTACTTGCTGCCTTATATATCCCACTGACTTTCAGATGCATTGTAACAAGATAAGATAATCAATGTTATTTATTTAACCTTTCACTGGTCATTACGTAATCTTTGATCAGTGTATTCTTGCCATTCTAAAACCACAGCTTTTACTGTTTGCAGCAATTCTTTTGAAACTATAAAGAGCATCCGGGTACCCCAGCCTCCCTAATTAGTGACTGACAGGATAATGGGAGAATGCACTGGTGCAGAAGGGTTGGGCTCTTCCAAAAGATGTGCATCAGGACCTGGGGTCCATATATTTTTTCGCTGCACCCAACTACTGTCATTACACTACTTGCCACTTTCACTCCATGTAATGTTTTTTTTACACTGGTCATATATATACTGACGAGTGCAGTTTACCGCTTGTGTAAAATCCATTAGTGGAATTCTTTTTAGTAGTTCAATCCAATTACCTTGGAAGTACATAGACATGGATTAATTACATAGACATGTCAAGTGAAGACAGCAACCTCAAAGATGAAGTTTGTGCATAAAAGCTGAATTCCCTTGGTTTTGGGCAGGGGACATTGCATGAGCGACCAGTGTCAAAACATTTAAATATAATGACTGGCCACAAACACTTTCATAATTACTTTATTGTTGATTTCAAATAAAAATTTATGAAAACGTGTTAAACAAAATCTAAAAAAACAAACAAAGAGAGCTTAAAGTGGTTGTAAACCCTTTACAACCACTTTAACCTACAGCCTAGATTAAGGCTTACCTGTAGGTGCTTAAAATATCTCCCAGGCCTTACGGCGATTTGTTCTGCGCATGCGCCAGAGTTAAAAATGGCATGCTGTGCCATTTCTAACTCGGGTCATGCCGTGAATGGAGGCTCCCTCACGCATGTCACGCGATTCAGCCACTCACAGAGCCGAAGTTCGCTGCCTCGGAAAGGAAGAGGGGTGAAGAATGGCCCGCTCGCTACTTGCCAGGAAGACGGGGACATTGCGGGCTTCTCCTGCAGGTAAGTGTTACATGATGGGCTACTATGCAATGCATAGTAGCCCATTTTGCTTTACCTTTGCAGGGAAATAAAGAGGAAGTAACACCCATTAGGGTTTACTTCCTCTTTAAGGCCACTTTCACACAATCGGCCCACTCGGATCCGCATGTCTGTTTTTCAGGTGGATCCGAGTGGGCCTTCCATTGACTTGTATGGGCAGATGTGTCCGCTGACACCCGCCTGCCATCTGCTCCGACAAGATCCACTCTGATTAGTTAAGCCCTGCATGTTGTGTCCTGAAGACCTTTCTGCCACCGATCTTATCAAGAGAGGACAGCAACAGGCTATAAAGTGTTGTCCTGGCCCAAAGCCTTTTCCACTAGTAGAGGTGGTTTAACATCTTGGATATCTGCAGACATGCCAAATGTCCTTCAATCACATGCAATTGCATGTTTTTGTCAATAACCAAATAAGACCTATTGGTAGTTTTAGAGGATCATGCAAAAAAGTGAAACCACTTCAATCTCTTTATCTGGTAATGAGGGAACGGATAACACCGACCTGACCAAAAATATTTTTTACAAATTATCTTTGTATTGGAGGCACTGTTGCCCATCCATCAATTAAATGATCGATGTAGCTGAATAAATTCATTGTTAAGGCATTCCCTGACTGACCTCAAAAAGATCCTTAACAAAATGGTGGCAATCTGCACAGGGACACCGACTTCATGTTGCATGAATATTAATAAGCGGAGTAAAACATGACTTCAGCTCCTGCTCTCCTCCTGTAGAGAACTCCTCTAATGCATTTTGCCCTTTTTGGGGCTTAATCATGAAGTCTACTAGAGCCTGACAAGCTGGTCCTGTCTGTCTTGTCCCAGTCTATTCCAGTGTTTTCAGTCAAACCACCCTTTAAAAATCATGGACAATCTCAAGGCACCTTTTAAAAATTATGGACAGTGTCGAGACACCCCATTCTAAAATATAAAAACCATTCTAATAGTTTTATATAATGCAGCAACATTCACAAGTCCAAGTAGGACACCCAATGTTAGAGGTGATTTATTCTTCCAAAGCAAATTGACTGACTAGTATTCCAATGTTTCCCCATCACTCAGCTAATGTGACCCCACCTCTGATGAAGAGGGGCAGGGAGGGTCAAACAAGGATGCTATGCAGGCGTCTGATATCCTCCGTATCAACTGATGCTGCCACTGATCGTTAGGACACCAGCAGCTAGAAGGTTGTAATGGTGCACAATAAAAACATGTGACTTAGGCCCCATACACACGAGCAGACACATTTGTTCAAATCGGTAGGGCAGACCGATTTGAACAAATCTGTCTGCTGGGGACATATTGGTTTGATCGTATACACACGATCAAACCAAAATCCCCGCCGGCAGACGGCGCGCTGACGTGGCGGTGACGTTGACGCCGCCACGTCACCGCACCAGGAAGTAAAACACTTCCGCACATGCGTCGAAACCATTTGACGCGTGTGCGAGAAGACATGTCTGCTGGTTAGCGCACTAACCGTCAGACATGTCGGGCGGACGGGTTCCCAGCCGACAGATTTGAAAGCATGCTTTCAAATCTGTCTGCTGGCCAAATCCGTCGGCTCGCCCGTACACACGATCGAATCTGTCTGCTGGGACGGTCGGGCCGACCGTTTCCAGCAGACAGATTTGATCGTGTGTACGCAGCCTTAGTGTAACTAAAAGGCAGCCTTCATCCACACGTTGGCTTGTATACAATTTTTGGGCAATTTTTATATATTTTGCCAAGGCACCCCTGTAGAAACCTCAAGGAACCCCGATGTGCCTGGCCACACTGGTTGAAAAATGCTGGTCTATTCACATGCTGATCTGACAAATACTGGTTTCTAGGGGCATTCAAGTGGTGCTATTTTCTTTGTTTTGGGCTCACAAAGTTCTCGGTGTATATCATTTATGAAAAAAGACAATATCTTATGGATGAGCATATATTTCCAGCTTTAATAGTTTGTCATTGAGATTAATGATTCAGTTTTTTTCTCCTGGAAACGGATATATTACTTAGCTATAAACATCTGTGTACATGCAATGCTAAAGAGAATCATTTTACCAAAACTGCCAAAGTAGGAGGAAGTTGTGTAATGCATAGCTAAGCTAAACTCGTTTTCCCAAGATTGTGCATATATCCCTAGATAACTGAAATAGATTATGCTTACTATTAAACAAAGCAAGGTTTTGTGTGCAGCAAAAAATAGACAAGACAAGCTCTAAAATTAAAATGAGTGGTAAGGCCACACAAAAACAGGCAGATGTATGAATGTGTTGGGTCATCTGACCCAGATAGCCCCTTTGACACACAAATGTATATGATGTGTAATTCAACACTTCACGCATCAGTCCCCCTGCACTGCTCTGCTATAGTTACCTTCCTTAGCATCTCTGACATTTTACAAGACATATTTTACATTTAATGACTCTCCGAAACCCGAATCCCCCCTCCTCCACAAAATACTGCACCTCCTTGAAAAAGACAGGGTACATGTGTAGGAACTGTTGCAGCACTAATATACTGTGAAAAGCTTGTGGGCACCTGACCATCCCACCTACTACATACAATATTTTAGACAATTGTGCGTTTCCAACCTTGTGGCAACAGTTTTGGAAATGCCGCTTTCTGTTCCAGGATGACTCTGCTTTTATGAACAAACCAACTTCATAAATACATGGATTGATGAAATTGCTTTGGAGGAATTCAAATAGTCTACACATAGCCCTGGCCTCAACCCTATTTAACCACTTGTCATCTGCCCACCGTCAAATGACGGCGGGCAGACGACTCCATTGTTCTGACATCACGTCATATGACGTGATGTCCCTTTAAAGCCGCGGGCGGGCGCGTCGCCGGCGGCGCGCGCGCGCACCCGCCGCTCTGCGGGGATCCCGTGCGAGTGCCCGGCGGCAACGATCGCCGCCGGGCACACGCGATTGCTCAGTAACTGAGCTGGGACGTGCAGCTCTGTGTGTAAACACAGAGCTGCACGTCCCTGTCAGGGAGAGAGGAGATCGATTGTGTCCCTTGTACATAGGGACACAATCGGTCACCTCCCCCAGTCACCCCCCCTCCCCCTACAGTTAGAACACTCATAGGACACACATTTAACCCCTTCCCCGCCCCCTAGTGGTTAACCCCTTCACTGCCAGTCACATTTATACAGTAATCAATGCATATTTATAGCATTTTTCACTGTATAAATGTAAATGGTCCCAAAAATGTCAGAAAAGTGTCCGAAATGTCCGCCATAACGTCGCAGTCCCAATAAAAATATCGCAGATCGCCGCCATTAATAGTAAAAAAAAAAAAAAAATGCCATAAACTATCCCCTATTTTGTAAACGCTATAAATTTTGCGCAAACCAATCGATAAACGCTTATTGCATTTTTTTTTTACCAAAAATATGTAGAAGAATACGTATCGGCCTAAACTGAGGGAAAAAATATTTTTTTTATATATTTTTTGGGTTATTTATTATAGCAAAAAGGAAAAAATATTGCATTTTTTTTAAAATTGACGCTCTATTTTTGTTTATAGCGCAAAAAATAAAAACCGCAGAGGTGATCAAATACCACCAAAAGAAAGCTCTATTTGTGGGAAAAAAAGGACGCCAATTTTGTTTGGGAGCCACGTCGCACGACCGCGCAATTGTCAGTTAAAGCGACGCAGTGCCGGAAGCTTATATTTTGTCCGGGCAGGAAGGGGGTGTAGGTGCACAGTAGGTAAGTGGTTAACACCTGGGGGTTGTCAAATTTTAATTGCCAATTGAAAGACAGGTCTTTGTGTCCAACATCAGCACCCATCTTCACAAATGCTCTGTTGGCTGAATGGGCCCCCAGACATATTCCAAAATCCTGTGGAAACCCTTTTCCAGAAGAGCAGAGATGGAAAGCAACTACATATACATGCCTATGGTTTTAGGATACAATGTCTGACAACCTGGCATAGCTGTGATGGCAAGGTGTCCACAACTCCAGGTATCTGCTGCAATGTAATCACCATTAACCCTAGTGAAGGTCCACTGCCAGGCCTTAATTCCTTCTGCTTTCTCTAGACTAGTGATCTCCAAACTTCCTCCCAGGGGCTAGATGTGGCCCCGCTTGCCTTTTTTGTCTGACAGTAAGTCCTGGCCTCCCTCGCCTCGCCACTGCAGTGCACGCTAGGAGAGAAGTCGGACAGACACGCCAGCCAGCAGCCACCCACCCACATCAAGGTGCTAGGTGTCAGGCCAGCCAGCCAGCAGCCACCCACCTACAGCAAGGTGCCAGACCAGCCAGCCACAAGCCACCCACCTACAGCAAGGAGCCAGGACAGCCAGCCAGCAGCCACTCACAGCAGGGTGCCAGCCAGCAAGCCCACCCAGTGCAGGGTGCCAGACAGCAAGCCATACATCCACCCACCCACAGCAGGGTGCCATCCAGCAAGCCACCCACAGCAGGGTACCAGCCAGCAAGCCACTTACCCACAGCAGGTGATTTTAAAGTACCTTTTTTACGCGCCTGTGTGTACAGGTACATTGTAAACAAAAAAAATTGCTGTACTGTGCAAAAGGGCTAAGGGTCTATGCACACTGGGCCTAAAAAAAGCCAGAAAAAAAATGTGTCCAAAAAAAATCTAGTTAAGAAGACTGTGCATACTTGGAAAAGAAAGATTACATTATAATACAATATAATGCATAACTTCCGTAGTAGCATTCTGTTGTATGAGAATTTTCGCAACTTTCGCAAGATATGAGACTAGCATGCAAAAAATAAATAAATAAACGGACGGTCATTTGTCCCATAGCCTCATTGTGTGTATGAGGCTCAAAACTGAAAGTTTGGGGTATAGATACCCTTTAAAATCCTAATGTGTATATTTGTTATAATTAAGTGACTTAAGTACTAACAGTAATTGGTCAACATGAGATCAAGGTAAGGAGAGGTTAGCATTGACAGCCTTCGCAACCCTTCAGTACAGACTCCTTTTATATTGCGAGGAGATAAGATCACAGCACTGCCAAATTTTATGATTATCTTAAAGCCTAGTACACACAATGAGATTAATGGACGAATGATCGTCTTTTTTTTTTTGCATGCCAGTCTCCATATCGAAAATGAAGACGTTACTAAAGTACGACAGAATAGAAATTCGGAAGTGATGTAATGTATTTGTATTGTATTTTCAGACAAAAACTGTACTAATTAAAGCGGAGTTTCACCCTAAATATAAGATCTCCCATGCGCTTCAGCATACTGGCGTCAGCGCCAGTATGCTGGTTTTTTTTTTTTTTTATAGCACACTTACTGTTTTATCGTAGAAATCCTTTTCTGTCCCCCGCGGTGGACGGCGCCAGTACAGCGCGTCACATCTTCCTAAGATACCCGATATGGACTCGGGTATTTCCGGCGCTATGCGGCGCCTGCGCACAGACCTAGGAGCTGACTGCGCAGGCGCCGTATTTCTCCGAGTCCTACGGCTATGGCGCGTCACGCCCTCCGAAATAGGACTCGGAGAAATACGGCGCCTGCGCAGTCAGCTCCTAGGTCTGTGCGCAGGCGCCGCATAGCGCCGGAAATACCCGAGTCCATATCGGGTATCTTAGGAAGATGTGACGCGCTGTACTGGCGCCGTCCACCGCGGGGGACAGAAAAGGATTTCTACGATAAAACAGTAAGTGTGCTATAAAAAAAAAAAAAAAAACAGCATACTGGCGCTGACGCCAGTATGCTGAAGCGCATGGGAGATCTTATATTTAGGGTGAAACTCCGCTTTAAGTGATCTGGTATCGTATGAGAAAGATTTTTTGCGTTTGTACCTTCGGAAACATTTTATATGAAAGCTGTGTACCAACGATCAGATTATCGCACGATCATTTCGAAAGCAATATTTTTTGTACCATATTTTGATAATGCGCCTAAATGCAATAAATGTAATCAAGCATTTCACAATCCAAACAAGGAAACCAACTTCATTATTAAACATATGTGGCTGCTTTTGGCCGATTCATTTTTTGAAAAACAATGTTTAATGCTTTAAATCGACGCTGCTTTTCAAATGAAACAATGCTTCTGATCAACTTAAAAATCTTCCTGGTAGTATACAGGGATAGGAGCTCCTTAGGCTCCATTCACACCTAGGCGATTCGGATATCGGTTGGAATTGCCATAATTCTGCCCACTATTCCATAATCACGGCAAAACGTGGAATCAATGTAAATTTTGTTGACTAAAATAATTTCGTCAACTATGTTAATACTATGATCCAACGAGATCCGCTCAAAACAGACAGCTGGTGATACGTTCACCATCCGTCCAGTGGATCAGATGAAAATGGACAGGTTGTCTGCTTTTATCCGATCTCCCCATAGAGAACAGTGGGGCTCTGACAGGTCTGATAATAATATCCACTTATTTGGGTTATTTTTACCAAAGCTATGTAGCAGTGTAAATTTTGGCCCAAATTTATGAACAAAAATTACTTATTTGCGAAATTTTGTCGTAGAAACAAAAAAAAAGTGGGGTTTTTATTCAAAAGTTTTAGCTCTTTTTTCACTTATGTCGCAAAAAATAAAAAACCCAGTGGTGATTAAATACCACCATAAAATAGCTCTATTTATGTGAAAAAAATAATAAAACATTTTGTTTGGGTACAGTGTTGCATGACTGAGCAATTTTCATTCAACATATGAGAGTGCTGAAAGCTGAAAATTGGTCTGGGCAGGTGTATAAGTGCCCTGTTTTGAAGTGGTTAATGGCACCTCAAACGCTGGGCCAATTGCGGCAAAACTGTAAACGCTCTTGGCTCTGTGCCAAGATTTGGTACATGAGCTTCTTTTGGAGTGTTTTTGGAGTGGAGGGAGGCTCATTCAAATGCCGCTCCAAAAACGCTAACAAAAATAAAATAAATAAATAAATAAAAATTAAGACGAGCGTGAATGTTGTTGGGGTACTTCTGTACTTTCACGGACTGCTATATCGGTGTATGTTAAATACTACATGATTTGGTATAGCCATGTGCACCTTTCATGCCTGTAATATCAGTCCGACTGTTTTTCTGTTGTAAAACCAAAATAAACACATAAAAAAATAAACGAGCGGCTGCAGCAGATGTGAATGGAGCCTAAGTGCAATTGGGTAGGAGCTCATACTGGTTTATAAAGTGATGTCGGAGAAAACAATTATTTCAGTTATGAAATGAATATGAGCGCCTATTCATCCGCTCAGTGACAGCTATGTATTACATGGATGGACTGCAGCTGTCCTGCAGAGCAAATATCATTTGAGTTTGGTTGTGCTTAGATCAACTGAACTCTAACGTCAATGTTATACTTCAGCATTTAATCACAATTGCACATCTCCAGCTTTTTAGTGAGGTTTAAAAAATAACTTTTTTAAGTTTTTGTTTTTTTGTTGTTTATTATTTTTTTTTAACTATTTAAACTTCACTAAAAGCTTTGCGCCTAATTGTTTTCATACAGTGTTCCAACAAAGGTGATCTATACTGTATGTGTGTCGTAGTGTGCCTTGCTCACACCTGTAGGTTAGCCTTGGATGAATCGAAATATATTACATCCTAAAATAAAGCACTTCTCAGCAAAGAAATAACTTACTAAATGTGAACTCTTCCCTTCCAGCAAATCACAAGCTGCAAAAAAAAAAAAAAAGAATATACATACTATGAGCTAGTGCAAAACTTTGCAGGACTCACCGATTTCCTCCTAGAGACTGTCCCTTGTAGTCCTGCTTCCTCTGTCCACTCTTCTTCTCTGTCCCCTTTTCGGCATCAAAGCAAGACCCCCTACCCAGTGTGCCCCTCCCCCTTCTCTGTGGATAGTAAAGGGATCAGAGAGTGAGGGGGGCTGTTCAAAGGAATCAGTGCAATGTGGGGGAAGGATTCCACATTATACACACAGTACTTTTATCCTGACCTATACATTAACATAGTCCATACTGTACATGTGCTACCCACGCTACACATGTGTTACACACAGTGTTTACAGACTGGTTAATGTATCCATGGACTTAACAGGAACGATATTGAATGTGGTTATTTTTTGACTTGATTGCTCACTAAAAATGTCATTTCAGAAACCTTGTCACTGTAGAAGAAGCGTCAGCTGATTGATCCTAAACAAGAGTCAACGAGGTTGAAAGGCCACCTTTAACCACTTGACCTCTGGAAGGTTTTACCCCCCTTCATGTCATTTTAACTGACATTTGCACGCTATGCCCAAATAAAATGTATGTACTTCTTTTCTTTTAGTGGTATTTGATCACCTCTGCAGGTTTTATTTTTTGCACTATAAATACATGATAAAAAACACATCCAATAAACAAATAAAAAAATCTAATTTCTTCATCAGTTTAGGCCAATATGTATTCTGCTACATATTTTTGATAAAAAAAAATAGAAAAATACCAATATGCGTACATTGATTGGTTTGCGCAAAAGTTATAGTGTATTTAAACTAAGGGATATTTTTATGGAATTTTTATTTTATTATTTTACTAGTAATGGCAGCGATCAGCTACTTATAGCGAGACTACGATATTGCGACAGACAATTCGGACACTAACTGACACTTTTAGATGCTTTTTTGTGGACCAGTGACACTAATACACTGATTAGTGATAAAAATAAAATTGCACTGTCACTGTACTAAGGACACTGGCTTAAAAAGTGTTAACATTAGGGGCGATCAAAGAGATAACTATGTGCCTAGCCAGTGCTTGTGTGCTGTGTGGGAGGTGGTTTTACTAGGGGAAGGCAATGATCCATGTTTCTGCTTTGCAGGAACATGGATCAATGCCTCACCTACTGACAGAACTACAATCTGCTTTGTTTACATAGGCAGATCGGTGTTCTGGCTCTCTGCCTAATGATCGGCAAGTGGCAGTACTCGCCGATCAGCTCACGCAGTATATAATCACAACGGGAGGCACTCGGTTAATAATATTGCACCCAATCCATTTTTAACGTGGAGCAAAAAGCAAAATGGCTCCTGGTCCATTTACTATCTGCCCTGCTATTTACGTGAAATTCAGTTACATAGTATGAAAACCCTAAAATAGAAATAAAAGAACCGGTATATGTAAACGTTTACCTTTAAAACTTCTCATTAACTTTAAAGAGGTTGTAAAACCTTCCTGTATTATTTGTACCTATAGGTAAGCCTATGGGTACAGTAAATATCTCCTAAACATGCGCCGTTTAGTAGTTATTTACTTTGTACTGCGCCAATGATGTCATCAGCGCATGCGCTGTGAAGAAATGGCCCTCTGCGCCGTTTCTTCACTAGCAACTGCCGTGACTGGCAAGAACGGGAGTGACGTCATGGGATTTCAGCCAGTCATCGAGCCCCCAGTAGCACCTTTTACGAATTTCTTCTATGCTCACTTTCCTTCCCTTCAATATCATTCTCCACTTCTTATATCCACACCTTCTTCTCCTTTGCAAAGATTCTTCTCCTGCCTGGGAACATTCTCCACCTCCTCCATCCCTGCCCTCTCCCCACTCCTATGTAAAGATTCTTCTCCTGCCTGGGAACATTCTCCACCTCCTTCATCCCTGCCCTCTCCCCTCTCCTTTGTAAATATTCTTCTCCTGCCTGTGAACATTCACCACCTCCTCCATCCCTGCCCTCTCCCCTCTCCTTTGTAAAGATTCTTCTCCTGCCTGTGAACATTCACCACCTCCTTCATCCCTGCCCTCTCCCCTCTCCTTTGTAAAGATTCTTCTCCTGCCTGTGAACATTCACCACCTCCTCCATCCCTTCCCTCTCCCCACTCCTATGTAAAGATTCTTCTCCTGCCTGGGAACATTCTCCACCTCCTTCATCCCTGCCCTCTCCCCTCTCCTTTGTAAAGATTCTTCTCCTGCCTGTGAACATTCACCACCTCCTCCATCCCTGCCCTCTCCCCTCTCCTTTGTAAAGATTCTTCTCCTGCCTGTGAACATTCACCACCTCCTTCATCCCTGCCCTCTCCCCTCTCCTTTGTACAGATTCTTCTCCTGCCTGTGAACATTCACCACCTCCTCCATCCCTGCCCTCTCCCCACTCCTATGTAAAGATTCTTCTCCTGCCTGTGAACATTCTCCATTCTTCTCCTGCCTCCTTCATCCCTGCCCTCTCCCCTCTCCTTTGTAAAGATTCTTCTCCTGCCTGTGAACATTCACCATCCCTGCCCCTCCTCCATCCCTGAACATTCTCCACCTCCTTCATCCCTCTCCCCTCTCCTTTGTAAATTCTTCTCCTGCCTGTGATCCCTGCCCTCTCCCCTCTCCTTTGTAAAGATTCTTCTCCTGCCTGTGAACATTCACCACCTCCTTCATCCCTGCCCTCTCCCCTCTCCTTTGTACAGATTCTTCTCCTGCCTGTGAACATTCACCACCTCCTCCATCCCTGCCCTCTCCCCACTCCTATGTAAAGATTCTTCTCCTGCCTGTGAGCATTCACCACCTCCTCCATCCCTGCCCTCTCCCCACTCCTATGTAAAGATTCTTCTCCTGCCTGGGAACATTCTCCACCTCTTTCATATATGCCATGTTCACTCTCCTCTGTAAACAGCACCTTCTTTACCTCTTCCATCCACGCCTTCTTTCTTCTCCTCTGTAAACATTCTTCTTCTGCCTGTGAACATTCCCGACCTCTTCCATCCATTCCATCTCCATTCTCCTCTGTAAAGATTCTTCTCCTGTCTGTGAAAATTCTTCATCACCTCTATCCATGCCCTCTTCCCTCTCCTCCGTACACCATCTTCTCATGTCTGTGAACATCCTCCACCTATTTCATTCATGCCCACTATCCTCTCCTCTGTACACATTCTGCTCCTCTCTGTGAACATTCTTCACCTCTTCCCGTCACACCTTCTTTTATCTTCTCTGTGAAGATTCTTCTCCTTTCTGTGAACATTCTTCACATCTTCCATCTATGTGCTTTCCTCTGCAAAGATTCTCCTCCTGTATGTGAACATTCTCCACCTCCTTCATCTGTGCCCTCTCCCCTGTAAACATTCCTCTCTGTGAACAATCTCCACTTCTATCCGTGCCCTCTTCCCTCTCCTCTGTATACATTCATTTCCACTCTAGGAACATTCTTCTCCTCTTCTCTCCGTGCCCTCTTTCCTTTTCTCTGTAACCATTCTTCTCCACTCCGGGACCATTCTCCTCTTATTCCCATGCCCTGCTTCCTCTCCTCTGTAAACAATATTCTCCACTCTGTGAACATACTTTTCCTTGTCTCACCATGTCCATATTGCTCTCCTCTATAAACATTGTTCTTCACTCTGAACTTTCTCTTCCTTTTCCATCAATGCCAACTCTTCTATGAACATTCTCAACCTCCTGGGAAAATGCCCAATATCTTCCCTCTGTGAACAATTTTTGCCTCTTACATCAAAGTTTTTCCTTGCAGCCCCCAAAATTATCCCTTGGAATCAGATCTTCAAAAAGATTTGAGATTGTTATGTGACTATCAGGACTGTTCAAGTTGTACATCAATCCTTATGGTACAGAGGTACCCAAGCAAATTTCCCTGCTGATGCCTCTTACAGAGAAACGCTGTGTCGGGTGAAGCATTAGGACCTGACATCACCACGAACCTGCTGACAGGCTTGAGCTGCGGCTGAGAAGTATTGTTTTAATTGTTTGCTACTTTTTGCTTCTAAAGATGTCAGTAGCCCAGCAAATGGAATAAAAACTTTTGTTTTAAAACTACTGCACTAGGAAGTCTTCCTTTTTCCTCTTTTAAATATCCTGCATGAGCTAATTCAGTTCTGGAAAAAAGGATTTCATGGAGATCACCACAGCACCTGGAACTGAAAAGTGGAGGAGAGGATCGGGTTGGACGAGTGAGCTGATTGGTCTGTGACCAGATTGATCCCTCCTGTATGTGCCCATATGATCTCCGTAATAGAGATCCTACAGTTCTGGTAAGCGGCCTGTGTGGCTACTTTAATGATTACCTGGCTGTCGTGTGAAAAACAGTATTATCACCTGTTTTTTTTACCTAAGGATCCATCATCCATCCACAGTGAATGTCATTTGCTATGGACGTTTAATTCAGTCAGTTTGTTTTAGTGTTTTTGTTATTTTTTATTTTTTATTTAAAGTGTTTGTTTTACATTCATTCTTGGGAAGGATTTATATGATACATTCCCAGTGCTTTCAATTTTATTATGTGAATGATGCACATTTGATATATGTGAAGGACGCACATCTGATATATTTGGTTGTTTGTTTTATGGGTTGCACAATTGTTACTATTTTTTTGCACAGAGGTACCCAGTGACAATAAGATAGCATTAAAGGGGTTGTAAAGGTTTGTTTTTTATTTTCTAAATAGGTTACTTTAAGCTTGCATTGTTGGTTCACTTAGCCTTTCCTTCAGTTTCCCTTCTAAATGTTTTGTTTTCTTTGCTTTCTTTGTCTGTTCCTCCTCAGTAAGGTGTTCAGTAAGCTGTTCTAAATGACTTTCCACCGCTTGGATGATGGTGGAAAGCTTACTGAGGAGAAACAGGAAGTGAGAAATTCAAACAAAGAAAAAAAACATTTAGAAGGGAAATCGAAGGAAAAGGTAAGTGAACCAACAATGCACTAGCTTAAAGCGACACTAAAGTCAGGACTTTAAGAAAAAAAAAAAAAATAACAAACATGTTATACTTACCTCCACTGTGCAGTTCGTTTTGCACAGAGTGGCCCGGAAAGCTGTCTTCTGGGGTCCCTCGGCGGCTGTCTGGGCTCCTCCTCGTAAAAGCTTTCCATCTTCATGCGAGGGCGCTAGCACGGTGGAAAGCTTTTGCGAGCGCGCTCCCATAGCCGCCGTCTGTATCACTCGGCTCCGCCCCCTGGCACGCCGCATCATCCGCTGTGATTGACAGCAGCGCCAGCCAATGGCTGCGCTGCTATCAATCCACCCAGCCTAGCCAATCAACGGTCAGGCTGGGAACCGAAGAGGATGACATGGACGCGCCCGGGAGTTTCGAACGGTAAGGTAAGTAAAACGGGGGTTCGGGGGGGGGGGGGGGGGGCGGTGCTGTGAGATGTTTTTTTACCTTAATGCATAGGATGCATTAGGGTAAAAAAACTTTTACCTTTACAACCCCTTTAAAGGAACCTATTTAGAAAATAAAAGACGCACCTTTACAACCCCTTTCAGTCAAAATTTTAAAACCAAACATTGAAATGTTTTCAATTAGATGCTTTTATTATTTTGTACTGGACTAAACTGAAGGCACAAATTAAATAAAAATGAGATGGTTCTTACATATTATTTGTGCCTAATATTTTTTGTGTTTTTCATAAATATCATATTACATACCTTATTTATTGTCCTAAACCACATCCCGGCAAGCTTCTAATCTGATTTGCGTCAGAAGCATAAGGAACATTTCTAACACCTGAAAAATGGTCTGGGAGGTTACATCTCACCCCAAAAAAATTCTATAGATTTCCCTTTAAAGGCAATATCCATAAGATGAAGAGCAGAGACTGACAGGATAGAGCACGGCGGGGGGGGAGAGCAGGACGGTGAGAACATACAGAGCACTGATGTAGGGTCAGTGAAAGTACACAGAACCAAGGAAGAAGAAGGAAGAAGAGGGTCACTGACACTATGCAGAGCACTGAAACAAGCAGGCTTGGAAAATATACACAACGCAAGAGGGAGCAGGATTAACAATACACAGAAAGCTGGAGGAAGTTCTGTGACAACATGCTACAAACTACAGGGGGACAGTTAACACTACGCAGCAAATCCAGCAACATCAACTGTAAACCATACAGACACTGCCAAATTCTATTACTGTTGCAGAAGCTGATACCAGCAAAAGACCAAATAAAAAAAGCCAGAGGTGTAAATGTACGCAACAGTGTGAATTTACTTTTAAATTACATATTTATGCTTGTACAATGGCTTTTTTTTTATAAAAATCATGTCATCTCTTTCTATGCTCACCATTGCTTAGAATGTCTCACTATAGCTGTGAATGCAAAACAGTGTTGGACCAGCATTAGAACTTTTTGTGCTCCCAGAGTATTAGGGTGGCCATTAGGGATGAGCTCCACATTCGATACGAACGTATGTTCGACTCGAATATTGTCTGTTCGTACGTTTGACGAATTTCGAACAAAACGGGTCGTTCGCGCCAAATTCGAGTGACGCGCAACGGCCCATAATTCACTGCGGCATTGCGCGCAGATGATTGGCCAAACATGCACTATGACCCTGCATGCTTGGCCAATCACAGAGCGCAAAAAACGGAGAGCCATAATTGGCCAAAGCCTGGGTGGCTTTGGCCAATTATGGCTCAGGGCTTTAGCACACGCCCCACACTATATAAGGCCGCCTGCTGGGCGGCCTCGTGTAGTGTGTTCCGGCTTGTTATTGAGAGCAGTCAGAGGGACAGAGAGATTGTCTTTTTATATAGCTAGATAGAGCAGGCAGGCAGGTTAGTCAGTTTAGCTTAATTTACAGTGTGTAGAGGATATATATACATCCCTAGGAGTTGTACATATATTTATACACTGTATAGCTTAGCTAGATCAGCTATTCCTAATTTACTGGCAGGCAGGTGATTGTGCTATTTAAAGACGTTATCACAGGTATAGACACCCAGCAGGTACAATATTTAAAGGAATTTTTATTTATTTTTTATTTAAGCATCAATAAAATCATTGCTCCTGGAGCAGTGAGTTTAATGATGCTTAACTTAAAAAAAAGAAAAATTCCTTTAAATATTGTACCTGCTGGGTGTCTATAGTTTGCCTGTGAAAACGTCTTTGAGAACCCGGGTCTTGCCCGAGGGAACATGTATCAATGGAAAAAAACGTTTTAAAAACTGAAGTTTTATCAGGAGTCCTGCTCCAGAAAAAACAACAGTTTTTTAAACTTTTTTCCATTGATACATGTTCCCTGGGGCAAGACCCGGGTTCTCAAAGACGTTTTCCAACAATAACTTGAATATTGGTCTTTAAAATGATTGTTTTTGAATTCGAAAGTTCTAATCCCATAGACTTCAATGGGGTTCTAAATGTTCGCGCGAACGGTCGGTCTGTTCGACGGTTCCGGTGCGAACCGAACGCGGGTGTTCGGCTCATCCCTAGTGGCCATACACGTAGCAAATTTCCTTCATGCAACCATGGGTTGCAGGTAATAAATTAGCTTGATTCCCCAATCAACACAGTGTTGATGCGGGAATCCCTCCTGCTAAAAAGCCCCCGCTGGGAGAAGACAGTGATTATTGCTAGCAGCTATAGCAGCTGCTAGGGATAATCGCAGGGAAAATCTGGCATGCTGGTTGTACCCAAGTTGATCGATCGATCAGCTGGGTACATTCAGCCACTCCTGCTGAACCGGCCGAGATTTAAACCGTGTATGGCCTGCCTTAGGAGGATCTCCTAGGCCTGTAGTCACCTTATAGGCTAGTAAAATGCTCCAGTCATATGGGCGCTGCCATTAGCAAAAAGGGTTTCCAGCTCCAGGCACAGACAGCAATAACAAAAGCTAACCATCCCTTGGTCAGGGGTCTTCAACATTTCTAAGTAAAGGGCTAGTTTACTGTCCTTCAGACTTTAGGGAGCCGAACTGTGGCCACTGGGATTAAAAATAGTCCTGGTGGCAGTGTTAGTAAACAATGCACCTTTAGTATCAGTGGAAGGAATAGTCCCCCATTGTTTGTGTCAATGGGACAAATATTGCCCCAAGGGCTAAATAATGGCAAACAAAAGGCCGTATCTGGCCCCCAGGTCGCAGTTTGGAGACCACTACCTAAAGTGAACATAAAATGTAACTGTCAACGTGATTGAATGGAACCTGGCAGCACACATATGTAGAAAGAGCTGAATTCTGCAGATAAGATTCTGTGAGAAAGGGCTGTGAGAGAAAGGCATAGAACAAATTAGGAGTGTTGAATATAATCGCAGCATCGGTGCATCATGATTCAGACATTCACGATGCTGCACTCATGCTGCGAGTCAGCCTAATCGATGTCTGGAGACGTCATCCGTCGCTCCGTGCGGTGCTTTGCCTCTCCGGGAGAAACACAGAGGCAAAGCCTGCCTGTTGGATAAAGTCCACTCCCCTTCACTGAAGCATAAAGTCAGCTGATAGCCAGTACAGTGCAGAGGGGTGGAGTTCAAGGTGACCCGACATCAGGAGAGGCTTCACAGGAGGCACCAGAAGGGGGAAAACACACTGAGCAGCATGAAGGAGGGAGAATCGACTGATACTGAGAGATGGTGACTGCTAGTTTCACTAATCCCATCCCTCCACTACCATCTGCCTGATCCCATCCATCCCTCTGCCTGATCCCATCTATCCCTCTGCCACTGATCCCACCACCCCTCTGCCTGATCCCATCTATCCCTCTGCCACTGATCCCATCCATTCCTCTGTCTGATCCCACCACCCCTCTGCCTCTGATCCCACCATCCCTCTGCCTGATACCAGCTTTCCCTCTGATCCCATCCATTCATCTGATCCCACAATCCCTCTGCCTGATCCCAGCCATCCCTCTGTCTCTGATACCACCATCCCTCTTCCTGATCCCAGCCATCCCTCTGCCTCTGATCCCCTCCATCCCTCTGCCACTGATCTTACCACCACTTTGCCACTGATCCCCCCATCCCACTGCCTGATCCCACCATCCCTCTGCCACTGATCCCACCATTCCTCTGCCTGATCCCACTATCCCTCTGCCTCTGATCCCATTAATCCCTCTGCCTCTGATCTTACCATCCCTCTGCCACTGATCCCACCATCCCTCTGCTTGATCCCTTTGCCACTGATCCCACTATTCCTCTGCCTGATCCCACTATCCCTTTGCCTTTGATCTCTAGTACAAATTTATTATGCAAAGAGAGACGTAAAGGGGTGACACCTTGTGATCAGTGTGCAAAAATCTCAGGTTGATGCCTGAACCTGACAAGGTCTTGCAATAGCAACCTCTTGCTAGAAGAACCTCCTTCTTGCTCTCATGTTTCTGCCACATTACTTAACACACTACTTAGGATCGTTCACACTGGAATACTGCCTTCTGTTTCCCGCACTGCATTCAAATCTGCAGTGGGTATCAGTGCAAAGTTTACAACTCCCCAAACCCAGGTTGCAAACTCAGAGTGTTTGCCTGCACTGGATTACATGGTAAAAATGTAGTATGCAATCTGGTTGCAGTGCATTTCCAAAAGTGGTGCATGCACTACTGTTGGTGCAGTGTGGTGCGATTGATGGGTATCCAGTGTGCCCCTGCGCCTTTAAGAAGGAGTGGGCTCTCTCCAGACAAACCTGCCCTCAATCTACCCATTACTATGTACAGTATGTGCGCCTATTTTGGAGGCTCCCAAAATTTAGAGTTAGGACTGCAGATAATACTGGGGTGCCTTGTCACGGCTCTGCAGCTTACGCATGTATTTGCAAATGTGTGCAAGCTAAACCCTTGTTTTTAACATGAACAGTAAACAGGACAATTCGGTTTGTTGCACGTTGGTTGGTAACTTGTGCTGGGTAATTTTTCTTTATTCTTATTTGTGGTGCTTTATCAACCACTGACAAAAGCTGGTAATGCAATATGACTTGTCAGTTATAGGTAGGCTCTCAGAGTCAGAGACAGGGGCGGATCAAGGTGGGGGGGGGGTTGCAAGAGGGCAATTGCCACCCCCGAGAAATTATCTAATTAGAAATCAAATCAGCTAATCTATAGTTGCGGAATTTGCGGGTACCGTAGAGTCTGAGCGGCTCGGCGAGTCCGTGTGCGAGTGACAAAGCGGGTGGCTGACGGCGTGGGCTGTCGGGTGCCTCAGTGTGTGGGCAGGGGGCTTGGTGGTGAGTGAAAGTCAGAGAGTGGGTGGTCAGCTGGTCGGCTCTGTGGGTGAGTGGGCGGCTGGCCAATTAACAAGCTGGCTGACATCATCTCTCACTGCCCCGCGCCCGCCATGCATCCCTGCAGTACCTTCCGCCCGCACTGTGCAGGCAGCAGAGAGATTACATCATCCCTCTACTGCCTGTCTATGAGAAACAAAACACCACCTTAGCACGTGACAATCCGCAAGGTGTGGCAGGTGAGGTGGCAAGTGACAATATGCATCTGGTGGCAGGCGAGTGACATTCCCCAACTTGTGGCAGCTGATGTGACAATCCGCAACTTGTGGCAGGTGATGTGACAAGTGACAATCAGCAACATGTGGCAGGTGAAGTGGCAAGTGACAATCCACAACATGTGGAAGGTGACGTGGCAAGTGACAATCTGCAACGTGTGGCAGGTGAGGTGGCAAGTGACAATCTGTAACGTGTAGCAGGTGAGGTGGCAAGTGACAATCTGCAACGTGTAGCAGTTGACATGGCAAGTGAAAAGCTACATCTGGTGTCAGGTGGCATGGCAAACGACACACTCGGGCTCCCACTGATTCTGGTGGCAGGCAAGTGACATTCCGCAACTTGTGGCAAGTGTCAATCCGCAATGTGTGGCAAGTAACAATCTGCAACGTGTGGCAAGTAACAATCTGCAATGTGTGGCAAGTGACAATCTGCAAAGTGTGGCAGGTGATGTGGTAAGTGACAAGCTGCATCTGGTGGCAGGTGGCGTGGCAAATGACTCAGGGCTCCCACTGATTCTGCATTATGGTGAGTTGAACCATTTCATTTTATATTACAATGAAATAATATAAATAATGCGCTTCAATCATCCTGATACCATAACAACCGTGGTGCCGTGATCATTGAAACGCTAACACCAGTCATTTCCCTCATAAATTGCCCACCCAAAAAAATATTTTCTGGTAGTGCCCCTCCTGAGACTAGTCTCTGGATCCGCCCCTGGTGAGAGAGCCATTATATCTGAATGATCAGGCTTTGGGACAAATAATAAAAATAGTGGAATAGTGGAAAATAGTGGAATGACAATCATGTTGTTGCTCTAAAGTGGGACTGTACATGAAGTACCAGTTTCAGGTGGTTGCTATATTATGTAAAATTGTATATATAGTATAAGTAGGCTCTCATATTACATAGCTTTGGTAAATCTAAAGGAGACTGTACAAAGAATGTACAGTCAGATTGTAATGCAAAAATTCTCAAACAGGGTTTCCTTCAGAGTCTGATAAGGAGTCATCGAGCTGTGATTGGTTGATCTCCCATCTGATGGTGCATAAATGTTTCTTAGTCCAATGCCACACAGCAGTCAGCGGCATGACACCAGTGACACCAGGGCATTATTCCCACTGACCACCAAGGTAAGAGGCATTGTTCCCACCGAACATCAATTACAAGACACTGTTCTCAATGACCCCCAAGTTAAGGGGTGATGTTCCCATTGTCCATCAATGTACAGGGCATTGTTTCCACTGACTACCAAAGTAAGGGGCATTGTTTCCACTGACAATCAATGTACAAGGCACTGTTCTCACTGACAACCAATGTAAGGGGTGATGTTCCCATTGTCCATCAATGTACAGGGCATTGTTTCCACTGACTACCAAGGTAAGGGGCATTGTTCCCACTGACCATCAATGTACAAGGCACTGTTCTCACTGACAACCAAGGTAAGGGGCGATGTTCCCATTGACCATCAATGTACAGGGCATTGTTTCCACTGACTACCAAGGTAAGGGGCATTGTTCCCACTGACCATCAATGTACAAGGCACTGTTCTCACTGACAACCAAGGTAAGGGGCATTGTTCCCACTGACCATCAATGTACAAGGCACTGTTCTCACTGACAACCAAGGTAAGGGGCATTGTTCCCACTGACCATCAATGTACAAGGCACTGTTCTCACTGACAACCAAGGTAAGGGGCATTGTTCCCATTGACCATCAATGTACAGGGCATTGTTTCCACTGACTACCAAGGTAAGGGGCATTGTTCCCATTGACCATCAATGTACAGGCCATTGTTCCAACTGACCACCAAGGTAAGGGGCATTGTTCCCATTGACCATCAATGTACAGGCCATTGTTCCAATTGAGCACCAAGGTAAGGGGCATTGTTCCTACTGACCCCCGATTAATTAATTGTAGGTTCCTATTTAAGAGAGGCTTCTGTAATATTTACGGCTTCTCCAGTGGTCAACATTCACAGTTTGAGACCTTAGGCCAAATTATGTAGTTGTGGTCAAATAAAATATAATAAAATGGTAGTCTGGGCATTTCATATGGTCTGAAATCAACTGGCATTCGCTTAAAACAAATCTATTTTCTGTGCAGTCATGCCCAGTGAAGCGCTATTCTTTCCACAGGGTTTCCAATTTCCACTAAATATTTAACTCCCTCCTTTCCTAAATATATTTTTTATGGCCCACTTTGCCAGGGGGCTTGTAATGTGCTTATTTATTTCTAAAGTACACAGGACATAATTATGCATGCACCTGTGCAAATGTCCTAAACTCATTGACAAATGCTGGCAAGAATATACAAATATAAAGAACTATAAACAAGCGGGAAATCCAAGCAGAACATTCAGACAGATGCACTGAGGCCAGCCTATAGTGTTGTATTACAGTATAGTTACTTTCAGATTTTAGACAGTGTTGGGATTGGCGGCATGGATGCATAATTCTCAAGTAGGTTCATGCAGGGTGGAAATAACATTCAAACTCAACTTTAAGGCAGAAAAACGTTTGCAGAGACGTAGGAATTCAATTCTAGATACCGGTACATACTTTTCTGTCTTTCCACTGATACACTTTGAACATCCAAAGAATCTTAGAAAAGTCCGGTGGGAAATCATGGTGGGGGTAGGTTGCCGGCACCTTACGGTTTGTGCTGTACAGGGTATATTAGATACAAATTGGTGGAAACTCCATAATCAATCAATTTGATTGAGTCCAAAGTCTGAGATCCTAATATCAGTTATTACAGGTCTAACTGACAACTTACTGACGTCATGTCCGACTCAGGTTGAACTCACACCGGCTCATCAAGACGAGCGGGAAGAAGTGTAACTTGATCAGGCGTTATACAGTGGGTGCCGTTTCATGGTTTTAAATAACAATCTCTTTTAAATAAACATACCCCATGATTATTGAGTTATCGCTTTGCTATTCTGGGATACCCTTGCTGATGATACAGGATGCAGGAGAAAAGAAGGTGTACGCCGAGTATATACTAATCTAGAGATCTAATCTGCAAGGGTCCTGATGGCCCAAAGTCCCTTATATTAGGTGCTGGAGCACATATACAAAGAGGAGCACTTTATTTTGAGAAGAGCGTGTATCACTAAAGTACACGGGGTGATGGAAATTAATTGGAAGATTATGTAGTTAATTAATCAAAAGACTTTTTGATCATAAATCATTTATAAGGGCTTGTTGAATAATAATTTTTTTTGCATGTTTTTGGTATTTTGAGTTTATTTATTTGCATGCACAAGTGGTAATACGAAAGCAACACACTGGGAACTATGTCACACAGACAACTGTGACAATACATGGGACATAAACATGGGCAACACAGTGGCAATTGTGAATGTAGCAGGGCAACAAATCCATGTAACACACTGCCAATTGTGTCAAGACTTGGACAACTAACTGCAACTCTTAGGCCGCGTACACACGGCAGGGAATCTCGACGGGCAGAACACATCGTTCCGCCCGTCGAGGTTCCCTGCCGGCCGTCGAAATCGGCGACCCGCCCGTCGGGAATGGCAACCAGCCATTCTTCCAGGCGGGCCGTCGAGGAAATAGAGAGCGTGCTCTCTATTTCTGCTCGACGGGCTTCCCGACGGGAAGCTCGCCGAGACCGTACACACGGCCGAGGTCCTCGCTGGAATGCACATTCCAGCGAGGTTCTCGCTGGTTTTCAGCGAGAACCTCGGCCGTGTGTACGCCGCCATAAAAACATGATGAAAAATTTCTGATGATCCCAAAAATATGTGGGCAAATACCTGGTAATTATGACAGCACATGGGAAACAAACCAGCAGTCATGGAAACATGCAGTCAACAACTGGGTGATCGTGGCAATATATGGGCAACAAATAGACAATTATGGTTGCCAATCAGCTTCTAACCTCAGCTTGTTCAATTAACCACTTGCCGACTGCCTAATGTACATTTACGTTGGCAGAATGGCATAGGCAGACAAAGCAACGTACAGGTATGTTGCTTTCAATCTGCTGCCTAGCGCGCGTGTGACTGTGCCCGTGGTAGCCGTGGACCAATGTCCGCCGGTGTCCTGTGATCGTGTCACAGAGAGGAAGAACGTGGGGAATACCTTTGTAAACAAGGCATTTCCTCATTCTGCCTAGTGACAGGACACTGATCTACTGCTCCCTGTAATCAGGAACAGTGATCAATGTCATGTCACTGGTAACCCAGCCCCCTCACAGTTAGAATTACTCCCTAGGACACACGTAACCCCTTCCTAGTCCCCTATTGCATTTTTATAGCACTGATCACTGTATGAATGACAAGGGTCCCAAAATAGTGTCAAAAGTGTAAGATGTGTCCGCCGCAATATCGCAGTCACGATAAAAATCGCTGATCGCTGCCAATACTAGTAAAAAAAATAATAAAAATGCAATAAAACTATTCCCTATTTTGTTGATGCTCTAACTTTTCGCAAACCAATCAATATACGCTTATTGCGATTTTTCGTACCAAAAATATGTATAAAAATACATATCAGCCTAAACTGAGGAAAACATATTTTTTTATATATTTTTGGGGGATATTTATTATAGCAAAATTTCAAAAATATTGATTTATTCTACAATTCCCTTAATTGGTACGCACCCTTAACCAGTTAAGGACCCCCGCACGCCTATGTACGTCCACAACATGGCTCGTACAGGCACAAGGGCGTAAATTTACGTCCTCGCCTTAGTGCGGTTCGGGGGTCCCATCGGGACCCCCTCCGCGGCGTGCGGCGGTCCCCCTGGCTCTGGGAGCGATCGCCGACGAGCGGGCGGATGTCCGTGTTTTCCGCCCCCCCCGCGATCGCTCCCAGCCAATGGGAGCGCGCTCCCAGCCTGTCACTTCCTCCTCCTGTGTTTACACAGGAAGGAGGAAATGATCATTTCTCTCATCGCAGCGCTGTTTCCCAGCGCTGCTGATGAGAGAAGACATGTCAAGTAAGTGTGCACCAACACAACACTGACACACACTCACATAGGCATATTAACCCCTTGTGATCGCCCCCCCCCACCCCCCTGTCACAGTGTTACTGAATGCAGTGATTTAATCACTGCATTTAGTGTCAGTGTGACAGGCACTGTAAAAAACAGTTAGTGTTAGGTTCAGGATAGCCCCCCCACCCCCCCTAATAAAGTTTTAACCCCCTGATCACCGCCCTAGTTAACCCTTTCACTCCCTATTGCCAGCGTCACTAAGCGATCATTTTTCTGATCGCTGTATTAGTGTCGCTGTTCCCGCTAGGTAGCTATTTTTTTTATTACGATTTTTTTTTTTACTAAAGACATGTGGCTAAATAAATTTTGGCCTAAATGTTTTACTAAAATTTAGTTTATTTGATTTTTTTTATAACAAATAGTAAAAAAATTGTGATTTTTTTCAAAATTGTCGCTCTATTTTAGTTTATAGCGCAAAAAATAAAAATCGCAGAGGCGATCAAATACCACCGAAAGAAAGCTCTATTTGTGGGAAGAAAAGGACGCAAATTTTGTTTGGGAGCCACGTCGCACAACCGCGCAATTGTCTGTTAAAGCGACGCAGCGCCGAATTGTAAAAACACCTTGGGTCATTTAGCAGCGTAAGTGTCCGGGTCTTAAGTGGTTAAAGGATCACTAAAGGAATTTTTTTTTTAGCTAAATAGCTTCCTTTACCTTACTGCAGTACTGGTTTCATGTCCTTATTTTTCGTTTTTGCTTTGAAGTTGCTGTAATCCTGCTCTGATCTCCACACTTCCTGCTTGTCTGTTTCCTTATAACCACAGTGCTGGGAGCTTTCTCACTGTGGTCTAAGCTGTCATTACTGTGTGTCTAAAACTTCCCAGAACCAATCAGATTAATTTTAAAAACAAAACACTGCCCTGGATTTGTTTGTTTTTGTTCTGTGTGTTTATTTCTACTTTGCAGAAACATGAAGCCAGTTCAAAAGTGAAACTAACCTGCAGGCACATTATATGATTGATTTTTATCTATTTTTAATCATTTTGAAAATGAATCCGTTAACTTTTATGTCTCTATACCATGTAAACAGTCATTTCAGCAAAAAAAATGGTTTTCCTTTAGTGACCTTTTAATTTGCTTATTGTTACAGTTGTTCTGACAGTTTTTTGTTTTAGAAATGGAAGCTGTTTTTTTATTAAAATGCCTTTGGGTTTATGTAGTGGCCACACTCAGGAGAAAACATTTGAATTATTCCATCTATTTCTGACATCAATAGCCAGGATGGAAACATAAAACCAAGTTTATTTCACTGCATGGGTTGTAGATTCTCTGAAATTATTTATAATAGGGTTAGTATGGTAATGTTGGATGCACGGAGAGCTAGGCGCATTTTTTTGTTTTAAGTCCATTTTTCACCTGTTTCATCCTTCACAGAAATCTTCCAGGAAAGACAATCCATCATTTAGGAACTGTACAGACATTTCTCCTACTACTATCAGCTTTCAATGAAATGTGCTGAATGTTGGAAACAGCTGTACTCATTTAGCCACAATAAACATAACTAACTATAGAACAAGAATGAATCCATCAGGAAAGCAGGGGGTCACACATAGGGAGTCAGAGGTCACAGGTCATCTTTCACTTTTAAACCCCGGGGAGAAAAGCACACTTATACCATTATTCAATAAAGGAAAGAGGAATATTCCCGAAGACTAGAGTAACCAATCAGAAAACATTCTTCACACTTCTGACTTTCTTGACGTATTCCTAAATGAGCATTTGTGTTTTGCTTCTTACATAAGTTTGTAAAGGAACACAATGTTTCAGTTTTAAATCGGATTATATGGAGCAAAGTTAACTTGTGTTTACTGTTGTTTTTGCCAAGTATTGCAATACATTTTTGTATAAACAGCAAGTTCTATTCTGCTGTGTGTCAACTTTTTTTATCCCTTTATAAAAAGCCAAGGCATCTCAAAAGGAGAGGAGCTGAACTCATTCTCTATTTGACTTCCCTCCAAGTTCAACACATGTAAACCAATCCTTCAAGAGAAGAAGGCGCAAACAGTTTGTTAAAGTGGAGGTTCCGACAATTTTATTTTATTTTTTTCAAAAGCCAGCAGCTACAAATACTGCAGCTGCTGACTTTTAAAATAAGGACACTTACCTGTCCAGCGCGCAACCACAATGTCGGCAGCTGAGGACGAGCAATCGATCGTCCCTCGGCTGCACCCGCCGCCAACCTCGCTGCCAAATGTGACACCGGAAGGGGGGGGAGGGTTCCGAAAAGCAGAAGTTCCATTTTTGGGTGGAACTCTGCTTTAAAGGTTTTTTTTTTCCCTAAATAGCTTCCTTTACCTTAGTGCAGTCCTCCTTCACTTACCTCATCCTTCCATTTTGCTTTTAAATGTCCTTATTTCTTCTGAGAAATCCTCACTTCCTGTTCTTTTGTCTGTAACTCCACACAGTAATGAGAGGCTTTTTTCCTGGTGTGGAGTGTCGTGCTCGCCCCCTCCCTTGGACTACAGGAGAGTCAGGAAGCTCGCAAGGCATGCTGGGAGAGAGTACTTCTGAGACAAACGTGATGAGGCGGGGTTCTTGTTCCTGGTGCGGCACCCACCTTTAGGGTGATCGTACATCACCGCACCCCGAGCATTATGGCCTTGCTGGTCGGGGGCCTGGGTGCTACGCTGAGTTCCTGGTTCCGGGACCAAGTCGGCACAGAGCAACTGAAGTTATGAAGGTGCCCCAGTGATCGACTGGGGTCCTATCCCAAGTAGGGTTGTCCCGATACCGATACTAGTATCGGTATCGGGACCGATACCAAGCATTTGCCCGAGTACTTGTACTCGGGCAAATGCTCCCGATGCTTCACCCGATACTTGTACTGTCGGCGGTGATCAGTGCATGGGGTAGTTCCAAGCACCGATCATCGCTGATTTTAACCACTTCAGGCCCGCGCTACCGTCGAATGACGGCAACAGCGCGGGCCTGAATATCCAACATGCCGGCATGTCCTTTAGGCGTTCCCAGCGCGCGCTGTAGAGCGCACGGCGGGGAAGCCCTGTGTTGTCCGTGTCCCTTGGACACGGCCAATCACAGATCGCGGCGAACGGCCAACCAGAGTGGCCGTTTGCGATGCGATCTGTGGGCGAATGAGAGATCATCTCTCATAGATCATCTCTCATTGCCGTTTTACACAGAGACAGCGTCCTGTCTCTGGAGAGGAGGAGCCCGATCTGTGTTCCTTCCTACATAGGGACACAGATCGGTCACCCCCCCCAGTCACCCCCCCTCCCCCCACAGTTAGAACACACCTAGGATACACATTTAACCCCTTCCTCACCCCCTAGTGTTAACCCCTTCAATGCCAGACACATTTATACTGTAATTAGTGCATATTTATAGCACTGATCGCAGTATAAATGTGAATGGCGCCAAAAATGTGTCAAAAGTGTCAGATGTGTCTGCCATAACGTCGCAGTACCAATAAAAATCGCAGATCGCCGCCATTTCTAGTAAAAAAATAATAATAATAACAATAATTCTCTCCCCTATTTTGTAAGCGCTATAACTTTTGCGCAAACCAGTCGCTTATTGCGATTTTTTTTTTTTTACCAAAAATATGTAGAAGAATACGTATCGCCCTAAACTGAGAAAACAATTTTTTTTTTTTTTTAATTGGGATATTTATTATAGCAACAAGTAAAAAATATTGTATTTTTCTTCAAAATTGTCGCTCTTTTTTGTTTATAGCGCAAAAAATAAAAACCGCACAGGTGATCAAATACCACCAAAAGAAAGCTCTACTTGTGGGGAAAAAAGGACGTAAATTTTGTTTGGGAGCCACGTCGCACGACCGCGCAATTGTCAGTTAAAGCGACGCAGTGCCGGAAGCTGAAATTTTACCTGGGCAGGAGGGGGGTGTAAGTGCCCAGTATGCAAGTGGTTAAAGCAGCTGAAAGCCGCCGTGTATCCCGTGTATGCCGCCGTGTATCCTGTGTATGCCGCCGTGTATCCTGTGTGTGCCGCTGTGTATCCCGTGTATGCCGCCGTGTATACCGTGTATCCCGCCGTGTTTCTCTCCCCTTCCGTGCCTCTCCTTCACCCCCTGGAATTGTCAGGATGGAGAGCGGGGTAGGAGCCGGTAAATCCGGCTCCTTACTGCTCCGAATGGACAGTCAGTGATCACTGACTGTCCATTCACATAACTGAAACATTGTAATCTGTGATTACAAATGTTTCAGTTTATGAATGAAGAGAAGACGCTTAAAGAGATTAAAAAAAAGTATCGGTATTCGGTATCGGCGAGTACATAGAAAACAAGTATCGGTACTTGTACTCGGTCTTTAAAAAGTGGTATCGGGACAACCCTATTCCCAAGCGAGTTTGGCTGTTTGGTGGGGATTCCAGTTGAGGAGCACCAATGAGAGGCTGGTGATCCAACAGCACTGGAGCGAACCATCGGGGATCGAGGTGACCGGACACTGAGAGGTTGGATGTCAGCAACCTGTCAGTCGGTGACCAACTGAGAACTACCTGAAGTTTTATTCAGGCCCTAAATTCACTAAGGGAGATTTACCTCATGATCTACGTTCTAGGGAAGGGTCTGTGGCAGAGGCCTGTTTTCCCACAAGGTTCTGAGTGATACCCTGGCTGCCAGGTCGGTGTGAGAGACCTGTCAAGGTGCACTGTGCCCACTCCGGCTGGAGTGGCTACAAAAGTAAAGTGTTGTTTGAAGCAGGACTGCTTCTGTGGCTCATAGGCCTGAATCTGCTACTCTTCTCATCCATCTTTTCTTATTCACCTCAAGTTTACTGTTTTACCACGTTGGGTAAAATAAAGCACAAGAAAAGACACCTGTTTGTTTGAACATTCCATCATTGCTGCTCTCTTCAACTACCCTAGACATTGAAGCTATAGAGGTAACAGGCCGACCCAAATCTATCCAGCGGCTCCTGCGGGGGTGAGCTCTACACACTATATTACCAAAAGTATTGGGACACCTGCCTTTACACACACATATTGAGTTGGCCCACCATTTACAGCTATAACAGCTTCAACTCTTCTGGGAAGGCTGTCCACAATGTTTAGAAGCGTGTCTATGGGAATGTTTGACCATTCTTCCAAAAGCTCATTTGTGAGCTCAGGCACTGATATGAACGAGAAGGCCTGGCCCACAGTCTCTCCTCTAATTCATCCCAAAGGTGTTCTATTGGGTTGAGGTCAGGACTGTGTGCAGGCCAGTCACGTTCCTCCACCCCAAACTCGCTCATCCATGTCTTTATAGACCTTGCTTTGTGCGCTGGTACGCAGTCATGTTGGAACAGTAAGGGGCCATCAGCAAACTGTTCCCACAAAGTTGGGAGCAAGAAATTGTCCAAAATACGCTCTTGAAGTACGCGTTTTTGACGCACTTTTCAAAGACAATTTTGCATACACACCAGTTTTTTCCAAAAAGCGTTTTTACGTACACACGGTCGTTTTTTGCGATGAAAAAAAAAACGACGTTTTCTGTGAAGTAAAAAACGACGTTTTTGAAACGTCACTTTTCAAAGACAATTTTGCATACACACCATCGTTTTTTCACAAAAAGCGAGGTTACGTTCATCACTCTTTTCCATTGAAGCTCGCTTCAATAACTAGCTTCTGGGCATGCGCGGGTTGAAAAACGTCATTTTGAAAGACGTTTTTGCTACACACGGTGACTTTTTGTGAAACAAAAAACGACGTTTTGAAAAACGACACAAAAAATTCAAGCATGTTGGAATTTTTTTTTGGTCGTTTTTTTGAAGACAAAAAACGACGTTTTGCCCACACACGATCAATTTAAATGACGTTTTAAAAAACGTCGTTTTTTTTCATCGCAAAAAACGACCGTGTGTACGCGGCATAAGAGGCCAAGCCCAATCCCTGAAAAAAAAACGCACCATAATCCCCCCTCCACCAAATGATTTGGACCAATGCACAAAGCAAGGTCCATAAAGACTGAATGTACTAGCACATTATAACTTTGCCTTGCCGGTTAAAAAAAAAAAAAATCGCTGGTGGTTTATTACCACTTTAATTGTAAAACATTCAAAAGAATAGTGCGTTTATTCAATCTGTGCATAAATCCAAAAAAAAAAAACAAGTGCTTAGCTGAACACATATAAAGCCTACAAATATATCATACAATTGTTCCAGTGAAATCGCACAAAAATACAAACTAATGTGTAATCAGTGAACAAAATAATAAACTGTCCATATATGACTGTATGTGACAAAACATCCACCACGTGTCACAAGTGTGATAAAACTTCAAACATTGAAGAGGTGAAGCATAAATCTTGCTACAAGTGACTTCTTGAATGTATAGTGAAATGCCCTCCACCGATAAGGATGTAGGCTTACCAGAAATCATGGGCTCAAAGAAAAGTATATTTCATGAGTCAAACAGGCTTGGGAAGCAAATATGGACTCCAGAGGGATCTCTCAGAGGGACAGGGAGTCGACCAATGGCTTTTCAATACAGATGCATTCGCCCAGGTGATGAGTATGCACTAGCCCAAATAGCTTACAGCTTGCCCTCAGGTATGTTTTCAACATTGAAAGGGTATGGAGGAGAAGAGAGGAAGCAACATAGCGTGATACCATAAAATATGCTGAATTTTAATAAGCAATTGCACTTACATGAAAATGGAAGTTACATCGAATGTAGTAAATAAAGATGAGGCGGCAATGGAGTCTTTCCGGCGCGTTTCGTGTCATAACACGTCATCTGAAACGCGTAGGGAAGACTCCATTGTTCTCCTGACAGTTTTCTTGTCGGGAAAATCGGCCGTGTGTGAAAGGGTCCCTCGGTTTTCCCGGCGGTCTTATGGCATGGCATCTTATATATCCCAGATTCTCCAACAATGAGATCTACCCACCATAATTTCCTGACTCCTTTCTTATCCAACTGAGAGTTTTGGGTGTCCATAACAACCTTTGCGTTTTTCAGTTCCTCAATCTTACATTTCCCAGTGAGTGGAAACTCCTCATAATATCCCCAGCAGGTGTGCAGACCGGGGAACTCAAGAACTGAGATCTTAGCTGTCCACAAACTGCCAGGTAGTTTAATTCTTCAGTATATACTAAAAACTGTAATAGTTCTGGATGGACTGAACCTTTAATAACCTCAATCTAGATAATTAGAAGGAGGGGGTATGTACGCAGCATGGGTCTGTAAGCGTCATGAGTTTCCTTAGGACACCACCTTCATTACTTCCTTATTGCATAATATGTTGACATTTAATTTAGCTGCCATATAACTCGTTGACAAGCTTAAACAATAAAAGGTCACATCCCAGCAGCAATCATCCACCGCCAATATTTATCTTAATAAAAAAGATGCAGCTGCATTTGCCTACAATTGTTTTCAGGTTATCTTACCAGCAGCAAAATGAATACTCATGTTCAGTAGATACCACTCTTAGGCCCTTTTCACACTGGGACGTTTTTCAGGCTCTTTAGCGTTAAAAAAAAAGAGCCTGAAAGATGCTGCACACTAAAGCGCCTGAAAAACGCCCCAGTCTCAGCGTTAAAAAAAGCGCCTGAAAGAAGCCTCATCTGCAATCCCAATGTGAAAGCCTGAGTGCTTTCACACTGAGGCGCTGCGCTGGCAGGGCATCAAAAAAATCCTGCAAGCAACTTCTTTGCAGCGCTTTAGGAGCAATGAATACACCGCTCTTAAAGCCCCCCTTCCCATTGAGGCGCTTTTTTTAACGCCAAAGCGCCTGAAAAATACCCCAGTGTGAAAGGGGGCTTAGCGGAGCTTTACCAGCGTTTTTCAGGCGCTGGCAGTGTGAAAGGGCTCTGAAAGCACTCAGGCTTTCACATTGGGATTGTAGATGAGGCTTCTTTCAGGCACATTAGGCTACTTTCACACTGAGGAGCTGGGTGCGCTGGCGGTAAAGCGCCACTATTTTTAGCGTGTTTACCGCGATTTTCGGACACTAGCGTTGTGATTTTAACCTCTGCTATTGGCATAAAAAGGGTTAATAAAGCCCACAAAAACGCCACTTTGCGGCATTTTGTGGGCGGGTTGGAGGCGCAACCCCATTGTTTTCAATGGGCAGAGGAGCTATAGGATCGGTATTTTTACCGCTCCTACAGCTCCTCATAGATGCTGCTGGCAAGACTTTTTCTAGCGTCCCGCCAGCGCAATGCTCCAGTGTGAAAGCCGTCAGGCTTTCACACTGGATAGAAAGGAGCGGCTCTTTCAGGGCGCATTGCAATAGCACCTGCAAAGCACCTCAGTGTGAAAGGGGTCTAAATAATGTAATCCTTCTTCATGCCTGGATCCTAACCACTGCATGCTTCTGTGGCCCACAAAGACAATTAGCTGCATCCTATAGGCAATTAAATGGAGCGTCAATCTGACCTTGTATGGAGTAACAAATCAATTTTGGTTTTAAGTGGCCCATGTAGCTTTTCAGAAGCTCGCCAGTGTTTCTTTGGCTTATGCCGCGTACACACGGTCGTTTTTTTGCGATGAAAAAAAACGTCGTTTTTTAAAACGTCATTTAAATTGATCGTGTGTGGGCAAAACTTTGTTTTTTGTCTTCAAAAGAACGACCAAAAAAAAATTCGAACATGCTTGAATTTTTTGTGTCGTTTTTCAAAACGTTGTTTTTTGTAAGGTTGTCCCGATACCACTTTTTTAGGACCGAGTACAAGTACCGATACTTTTTTTCATGTACTTGCCGATACCGAATACCGATACTTTTTTTAAATGTCATGTGACAGTTTTCAAACCACAATACAGACTAAGGATATTTTCTTTAGAATTATGAAGAACTCTAACTCAAGACATTATAAAAAAATAAAAATGAGTAAAAATGAATAAAAAAAAAATATTTTCTTGTCACGCAGTAGTAAAAAACTCAAAGAATTTTCACAGAACATGTTGATAAATACAAAAAAAGTATTCTATTTAGGTATCGGGAGCATTTGCGTGAGTACAAGTACTCCCGCAAATACTCGGTATCGGTCCCGATACCGATACTAGTATCGGTATCTGGACAACCCTAGTTTTTTGTGTCATAAAAAGTGGTGGTGTGTGGGCAAAACTATGTTTCAAAACAACGTTTTTAAAGCTGCGCATGCTCAGAGGCAAGTTATGAGACGGAGCTTCAATGGAACAGAGTACCGTCGAACGTGGTGTACGTCACCACGCTTTGCTAGAGCATTTTGGAAAAACGATGGTGTGTATGCAACGTCGTTTTGGAAAATGAAGTTTGAAAAACTTTGTTTTGTTTCATCACTTGAAACGTCGTTTTTTTTCATCACAAAAAATGATCGTGTGTACGCGGCATTACTCTTCCCACTGATTCGCCCGAGAAGCGATCCGCCGGTGCCACCGGCTGATCACACAGGTGATCAAAGAGAATACATCCGCTTTGATCGCCTCCATAACCTTGGAGGACCGGAGCAACCTCATGACGTCCCTTTCAGTCCAGGCTAGAAGGAAACGTTTTTTTTAAAGCAAAAGATCAAATCTTTTGCTTTTAAAGGTAACGGACAGTTTTTGGGTCTTTTTTTACCTGCCATGTGCATTAAAAAAGTCTCACTCTTTTCACTTGAATTCACTTTTCTTTTAGATTACATAGAAATGCTATTCTATAATAGGAGGAGTCAAACTTGGAGGTGGGAGCGCCATTCAAGCAATATCACCACCGAATCCTATTAGGAAACTTTAGTCTGAGGCGGCGTACACACGGCTGAGGTTCTCGCTGAAAATCAGCGAGAACCTCGCTGGAATGCACATTCCAGCGAGGACCTCGGCCGTGTGTACGGTCTCGGCGAGCTTCCCGTCGGGAAGCCCGTCGAGCCGAAATAGAGAGCACGCTCTCTATTTCCTCGACGGCCCGCCTGGAAGAATGGCTGGTTGCCATTCCCGACGGGCGGGTCGCCGAATCCGACGGCCGGGAGAGAACCTCGACGGGCGGAACGATGTGTTCTGCCCGTCGAGGTTCTCTGCCGTGTGTACGCGGCCTGAGTTTACATAGACCTGAGGACTCACTCCCATTGGCCAAACACCAGCAAAGTCACGTGAGAAGAAAGAAAATATGTCACATGCTTCTCCATACCTGGACGTACCATGCATTTTCTACACTCCCAATGGCTGAACGGAGCTGTGGGGAAATTAAGGAAAGGTAATGTACAGTATGTGCTGCTGGAAAGGAGGAAATAAAGGCAATCCTGTTTTTTGAACCTTGCATGGGCAAGGCACAGGTTTGATGTAAGGCCTCAATGGCTGAAGCAGCGCATTGCAGGTGTTTTTTTAACCCTTTCGCGGCTGCTAGAAGGGGGAAAAACTGCTCTGCTAGCGGCCGAAATGCACTATGGCGGTAAAAATAGAGGAGTTTTACCGCCGACGCTATGAGCGGCTCAATGTGAAAGGGCTCTTAAGTGTTTCCACTGCAAAGTTTATCTCTGGCCGGTCATGAATCTTCTTTCTACTGCAAGTGTGCAGTAGAACTTCATAGACTTTCATAGGATAATGTGCTAAAAGGGAAAGGAAAAAGTTCCAGTTGGTTTTAGTTGGCTACTGATTTTTCAGTATCAAGATGAATGGCTTGGGGGTGCTGGCAGGGGATATAAAAATCTCAATCATCATTCAAATCGCTGTAACAATCATCTAATGTTTAAATATACTGGACCAGATTCAGGTACATGTACATTTGCGCAGCGTATCCGAGATACGCTACGCAGCCGTATTTAACCAGGCTCTACAACGAATTCTGGTAGATTTTTGCCCGTACGATACGGCGGCGTAGTCTATTTCTCGCCGCGTAATCGAAATACGCGATTAGGGGGCGTGAAGCATTTAAATTAGGCGCGTCCCCGCGGCGATCGAACTGTGCATGCTCCGTTCAGAAATTTCCCACCGTGCATTGCGCGAAATAACGTCGTTACGTCATTTTTTTTTTGAGTAGCGTCGTTTACGGACATTCCTATTCCCGGACGACTTACGTAAAAAATAATAAAAGACGTGGGAAAACGTTGAAATTTGACGTGGGAACGACGGCCATACTTAACATGGGCTGTCTAATATTAGAGCAGCTAAAAGCTGGTATAACATTACGCAGCGAAAAGATGACTAAAGATGCCGTAAGAGATTGCGATTGAAGATCGTAATTTCGGGGATCGACGGCAAAAGCTAATTTGCATACCCCGACGCGGAAAACGACGGGAAGTCCACCCAGCGGCTGCAATTTTATTGCAGCGTAGATCCGAAGGCGTACGAACACGTAAGCCAGTCGGATTGAAGCGCAAAGCTTCTTTTCATGGTTTGAGGATTCCAACTAGTGAAAAAACGCGCGTAATTAGAAAGTACTCCGGTCTAACGCTAGTTAGACAGGAGTAAGGGCTCTGTGAATCAGGCCCACTGTTTATAAAGGATTACACTCAGCTGATTAAAACAGGGGTGCGTAAATGTTTCAATCAAGAGAATTCATTTCATAAGTATCTCATAGTAGCCAAGCTGCACAAAATCAAATCAATGGTTATATAATAATAATAAAAAAAATGTACAAACAGTAAACACATTTGTTTCCATTTAACTATAGTTCTTAATGTTTTCTCATTTGTATGCAGAAAAATGAATTGTTAATAAACAATAGAATCTCAAGTTTAATGCCAATATAAATACTCATACATGTACCAAAACTATTTAAAGCGGATCTCCACCCTAAAGTAGAGTCGCGCTGATCTGAACCCTCCCCCCCTCGGGTGTCACATTTGACACCTTTCAGGGGGGTGCAGATACCTGTCTAAAGACAGGTATTTGCATCCACTTCCGGCCACAACAGAGTCGGGCAAAAGACAGGTTTTCCTAGCTTCCCGTCACACCCCCCCCCCCCCCCGTTGTGTGCTGGGAACTCTCGGATCCCAGCACACAGCGGGAGCCAATCGGAGGGTGCAGCGCGACTCGCGCATGTGCCGTAGGGAACCGTCAGTGAATCCGAAGAGCTTTACTACCTGGTTCCCTCGCCGTGGATGGAGGGGGGAGCAGCAGGGTGACGAGCGATCGCTCATCCTCTGCTGCAGACGCCGCTGGACTCCAGGACAGGTAAGTGTCCTAATATTAAAAGTCAGCAGCTGCAGTATTTGTAGCTGCTGGCTTTTAATATTGTTTTTTAATGGGTCATCCGCTTTAAAGGTAGTCTAGACAGATACATAAGACATAATGCAGTTCTGTATTTATAACACATTAGGAAATTTTATAATACAATTGGTCCAATTACCTAAATTTGACTTGGTATTAGTCTCTCTCAGTCTGTCTGTGTAATTTGCTTTGGGCCCCGCATTGCACTCAATTTAGTACCTCTTATGTCTCTGTGCTGTCATTGTGCTAAATCACTCGCCACTGATTTTGAACTTGGATAAACCAGGCTACACAATCAAGAAGTGACCCATCGCAAACACATCTATGAGCCAATATGACCCATAGTTTATGAAACGCTGTACTAAAGCTTTAGTCAACCCAAATGTAAAATAAGTTATTATTGGACACAGGTTGACCTAAAAAGCCCCTGGCTAGTAAATGTGCCTTGGATATGCCAACTGTAAAGCCCTGTACAGACGACCGGTATTCCCAGCGGTATAAAGTCCGCCGGGAATCCCAACGGGAAAACAGAGAACCTGCTCGGTAACTTTCCCTGTGTACACACGAGAGGTTTTCCCATCTGGAAAAACTGCGAGGAGAGCTCTGGCCAGGAATCCCGGCCGTGTGTATGCTCCCTCGTAGTGTCTCCCCATAGGAAAACTGACGGATTTAAAACAGCCGGGAATCCCGGCAGGAAAATAGAGAGCAGCCCTGTACACATGGCCAGGAAAACTGCCAAGAGAGCTTTTGAACCCGCTCTCTATTTTCCCACCGGGATTCCCTCTGGTTTTAAACCAGGCAGTTTTCCTATGGGGAAACACTGTGAGGGAGCAAACACACGGCCGGGATACCTGGCCAAAGCTCTCCCCGCAGTTTTCCTGATGAGAAAACCTATCATATGTACATGGGGAATGTTACAGCTCAGATTCTCGGTTTTTCCAGTCGGAATTCCCGGCGGACTTTATACCGCCGCGAATCCCGGTCGTGTGTACAGAACTAGCAGGTTCTTTATTTTCCTGCCGGGATTCCCTGCAGTTTTCCTGATGGGAAAACTGTGAGGAAGCATACACACGTCCGGTTTTCCCGGCCAAAAGCTCTCTCACCTGTTTTCTTGGCAGGAAAACCAGTCGTGTGTAGAGGGCTTAAGATCTCAATATCATAAATTTTACTCTATTACCGTCCACCTAGGGCAAGAGTCTTCGTATAATAAAATACATTAAAAACCCAACCATGTGAGTGATACCCCCCCCCCCCCCCCCCCCCCCCCTTCACTAACCAAGACAGGTGTCAGACCTGAGTATTGAAGCACAGAGATGTCACCAAAAGTGTCCCCAAGAGATTTAAGAGGCCTTATGGTGGAATAACTCTCCAGCACCTACCAAAAACTGAAGGATCTGGCTGGGATATACTGACTCTTTAAGGTTACAGCATGAAGATGTTACTAATCTAAACATTAGGAAATATCCATAGATGGAGCAAACCTCCACCAATCTGTAGAAAAGCAGCCCATCGTATTTATGGAGAATCTGAGTCTTCTGAGAGTGTTTAGAGAAAAGAGACAGGAAGCTTACACTGTGTTATGTTTTATGTAGGATGATGGAAATTTGTGTATATACCGGGGCTGCCACTGCACATCACTTCTTCCTGAAGGACCCCTACAATCACGTCACTGACCGCAATGTCTCTCCGAGTATACACAGGACATAGCAGTGGCTGCGTTAGTAACAGACCCCCTCAGTTCTAACTCAGCTAAGCGAATACTCAACATAGTTTAATCTGTACACCCACCAGGACAGGCCTTCCCTAACCACACTTTTGCTATTCATATTTATGTGCAGAAGGACTTATTAAAAGGCCTCTTTGTGTACGCAGATTGTGAAGGCCAAAAAGTCAGATTTATCTACATACAGGGATGCAAAATACTTCTCCTTCGTCTTTACAGAGTGTAGCCAAATGCAAGCTGACATCTTCGTAAGGTTAATGGGCTGGGAGACATAGGCCCGGATTCACAAAGCACTTACGTCGACGTAAACCACTTTACGCCGGCGTAGTGCAAATGTGCGCCCGGCGAATGTGTGCGCCAGAGTCACAAACCAACATAAAATACCCCGACGTATCTTGCTTATGCCGGCGTAGTGTGGGTGCAAATATGGTTTGGACGCATGTTGCTTCTCCCATTGATTAGGCATTCAAATATGCAAATGAGGGAAATACGGCAATTCACGAACGTACGTGCGCCTGACGCATCTATTCGATGTTTGCGTAAGTTGTATGTCCGGCGTAAAGTTATTCCCCATAGATGAAGCGCAACCCAGCAATAGACAAAGGTCTGCCCCAGAGAACACAGGCCGGCGTATTGAGCGTACGTTACATTCAGGGCGTACGTAGTGATCCGGCGTAACTTAGGCAGTTGTGCCGGCGTAGTTTTGAGCATGCGCATAAGGGTGCAGTTTCATGCGTCCACGTCACGAGTACGTCACGGCGAATGCGTGTTCGAGATACGTCGGGCGTAAAACACTGCACCATGCTCAGACCATCATTTGCATGGGGTCACTCCCACTTCCACTTACGCTGGCCTGCTCCTTCGAAAATACGCTACGCTGGCGTATCTTTGTGTATTTGTGAAGTGAATTGCGCTAACTTATATTGTTATAAACATTTTACCACAACTGGTCCTGTGAACTTGTTACTCAAAAAAACAAAAAAGTTTGTACATGTGTCTATGGTTGTTAGTTAATGTGCAAACAAACAATCAACAAATAATGTGCAATAAATACTAATACAGTGCCCTGTGCCAACGTATGGATTTCTCAATCCATCAAAAAACTAAATCCCCAATTTTTTAAAATATACTGCTATTACAATCCACAGATTGAATGTGCTCCAAGAAAGCAAGAAAATATATATTATATACGAAAAAAATATATAAAAAGTAAAAAAAAATATATATATATATGAGCTAAGAAAGTCCTTATTAGATATTTCTTGCAATGATGCCCAGCTGAGTTTCCACCTTCACCAGAAATAGTGTCTACACCGTCACCGGATAAAATGGCCACTCACCAGATGGACCCAGAAATCTGCCTTTGGTTGATATGGATAACCACTCCCTCTCTCAGGTTTATCAGCAGTCACTCCCAATGCTTTGGCTGTAGTCTCGTTTTATATCCGCTCATGTAACATATAGAAGACTATCATGGTGTAGTAAATCAAATAATTTATTATGATTAAAACATATAGTTATTCCACTCACATATAAAAGTGCCTAGGAGCCGGCACTGAGCTAATCCAGCCGTAAATAGGAGTATGCAAATGTACGAGTGTGTCCTGGTCCGCACGTGTGATGCCTCACTTTGTCGCTTGCGTTCCCAGCCTCGTTATACTCAGTATAGGCAGTTGTGCCGGCGTAGTTTTAGGCATGCGCATAAGGGTGCAGTTTCATGCGTCCACGTCACGAGTACATCACGGCGCATGCGTGTTCGAGATACGTCGGGCGTAAAACACTGCACCATGCTCAGACCATCATTTGCATGGGGTCACTCCCACTTCCACTTACGCTGGCCTGCTCCTTCGAAAATAAGCTACGCTGACGTATCTTGGTGAGCAATAGCTTGCTGAAAACAGTGCATGCCTCTCCGCACTGCGCCGGCGTAGCGTACTGTGTTGCACTACGCCGGCGTAAATGTGCGCCCACTCTCTGTGAATCTGGGCCATAGGGTTCAATTCACTAATAGTTACCGCAAGTGATAACACAGTCATGACTTATTTGCATAAATAAACGCATGGGGTAAAAAAAAATTCAATTCACTTAAAGAAACGATTGTGCGATATTTAACACTAAATAAAAATGTGCCGGTAAATATTGCAGAAAAACCATGTAGTAAGCTCTTAAATACCGAACGGAACACCAGGGTTTTTCTGCTGGTATCACATGCAGTATTTTGTCAGAAACAGTGTTGGCGGTCCCCCCCGCCAAATAGCTGGTCACTAAGGGGCGGGCCAGGGAAGCCGGGTGCCGCGTCCTTAACAAAGGATGACTCAGTAATTCCTGGTATATTTTCTTTATATTCAGCTGTCGACAGGGAACCCGCTGGCAGATTTTAAGGCATTGTTAAGGATGCGGCGGCTGGCTTCCCAGCCCGCTCAACCAGCTCAACGCGATAAATTATTGCATGAAAATATGCGACAATTACCGCATTATCAAAACTTTAACGCAGTAGTTATTTACCACACAATTCTTAGTGAATTTTATCAATTGTTTCCACATGCATTATTTTATCGCATTTATTTCAGCCTTTTCTAACTCTTAAGCCCTGTACACACGATCGGTTTGTCTGATGAAAACGGACCGATGGACCGCTTTCATCGGACAAACTGATCGTGTGTGGGCCCCATCGTTTTTTTTCCATCGGTGAAAAAAAAAAGAACCTGTTTTCAATTTTTCCTATGGTTAAAAAAGCGATAGAAAAAAAACAATCGTCTGTGGGGAAGTCTATCGGTCAAAAATCCATGCATGTTTAGAATAAAGTCAACGCATGCTCGGAAGCATTGAACTTTATTTTTCTCAGTGTTTTACGTCACCGCGTTGGACATTATCGGATTTTTAACCGATGGTGTGTAGGCAAGACTTATGAAAGTCAGCTTCATCGGATATCTGATTAAAAAATCCATCGGATTAGATTCCATCAGATATCCGATCGTGTATACAGCGCTTTAGTGAATTGACCCCACATTCCCATACTTAGTCACATCTGGATCTGCCACTGATTACTAAGCAACTCAAGTAAGAATGCACAGAAGGGCTGTTTATGTTCAGCCCTCGTTCACATCGGTGCCATTTGACCTGTCAAATCTGTGCCTATTGCCGGCAATAGGAGCATCCCAATTCGTGCGACACTTTGCGGCACTAAACTGATTTCCAAAAGTATTTTTTTCACTACTTTTGGCGACTTTGGAGGTGATTTTAATAGACATCTGTGCATGAACACGCACAGATATCTTTCAAGTCGCTCTCAAAGTCGGAATGAAATGTGGTTTGGAAATCGTACGAGTTCATGTGAACCTGCAGAGGTATTGCTTAGAGTGGCCCCGATCCTCCTCTTCTGGGGTCCCCTGGGGTGATCTTGGCTCCACCTCTTACTCTGGGGGACTACCATAGCCAGCCGCTGGGTATGGGGAGAGGTAGTCTCCGCACTCCTGAGCTGTGTGTCAACGGAGCCACAGCGGGACTTAGGCCCTCCCCACTTCCTCTGATTGACAGCAGAAAGAGCCAATGACTCCTGCTGCTGCTTGAAGACTGTGTAAAGAGGAAAGAGGGGAGAATAGATGCAGCCATGCACTGCACTGATCTCTTCTCCCCTCTCTTCCCGTTCACACAGGGAAGTGGGGGCAGAGAGACTCTGAAACGTTTTTTTTACCTTAATGCAAGCAATGCATTAAGGAAAAAAAAATTTTAGGTTCAGTAACACTTTAAGCTCAGTTTGTCGTTACATGTCCAGTTTTTCTCCTAGTAAAATATATATCATCAGTTACTATGTTGCCTATGAAAGCCAGGTTCAAAGCACTCATAAACATGCAATCATGAGCTGCTAAAATGTAACAACAGTCACAGATCTTTTATATTACTGTAAACTGTCTGTCACTTTTTTTAGTCATTTTTTTTTCTTTGTTACCAGGTGATCCCATCAGTAAGAGCCCATTCACACTAGGAACTGCATGTGAATCGCACAGGAACGTTGTGCTGTTCCTATGTAATTTACATGCAGTTCTGTGCAGTATGAATTCAGCCTAATTCATTTTGAATGGGATGAAATCGCACCAAAAGTAGTGCATGCACTTCTTTTAAAACGCACCACAACCACATTGCATGGTAATTTTGTACCATACAATCCACTGCATGCCGTTTGCGTTGTACATTTTGCACTGAGCCCCGCGGCTGATCGCCACACAGGAGCTTTAACGCACTGTATTTAGTGTGAATGAGCCCTAAGTCTGTTCATTTTCAACATCCTTTAACAGACTAAGCTGTCCCGCAAAAATGGCAGTTAGAAGGTTGAGACCAACCATTTACCACTGACAGGGGTGCTTGTAATGGTCAACGATTATCCCTAAGACCCCATTCACACCTGAGTGTTTTGTAGCTTGAAGCCTGAAGCTACAAAACGCTGGAGGGAAAGAATCTGTTATTCTCTATGGGGATGGTTCACATCTCCACTCCAAAACACCTGAAGCCAGAAGCTTCAAAACACCTGAAGCTCAAACAAGTTCTGGGCCTTTTTTTTAGGCAGATTTGGGTGTTTTTCTGCTTTTACATTGGTGACCTTTTGACCTGTACAAAATTGTGGCAAAAACGCAGTGAAAATCACTGCAAAATCGCGGGAAACACTTTCTGCCTGAAAACGCTATGCTCATGTGTGAATGGCGCCTAAAAGAACAAAAAAGATGTTTGTTGTAACTGCTTATAAAGTAGAGATTAGCTGATGAAGCTGTATTGATGGGCAATTTTGATGCTGCAGATTGGCACTGATGAAGCTGTATTGATAAGCAATTTTGAAGCTGCAGATTGGCACTGATGAAGCTGTATTGATAAGCAATTTTGAAGCTGCAGATTGGCACTGATGAAGCTGTATTGATGGGCAATTTTGAAGCTGCAGATTGGCACTGATGAAGCTGTATTGATGGGCAATTTTGAAGCTGCAGATGGGCACTGATGAAGCTGTATTGATGGGCAATTTTGAAGCTGCAGATGGGCACTGATGAAGCTGCATTGATGGGCAATTTTGAAGCTGCAGATGGGCACTGATGAACCTGTATTGATGGGCAATTTTGAAGCTGCAGATGGGCACTGATGAAGCTGTATTGATGGGCGATTTTGAAGCTGCAGATGGGCACTGATGAAGCTGTATTGATGGGCAATTTTGAAGCTGCAGATGGGCACTGATGAAGCTGTATTGATGGGCAATTTTGAAGCTGCAGATGGGCACTGATGAAGCTGTATTGATGGGCAATTTTGAAGCTGCAGATGGGCACTGATGAAGCTGTATTGATGGGCGATTTTGAAGCTGCAGATGGGCACTGATGAAGCTGTATTGATGGGCAATTTTGAAGCTGCAGATGGGCACTGATCAGGCTGCATTGATGGGAACTGACCCTTATTTTGCTTTAAAGTTCTTTATTTAAAATTAAAAAAAAAATCCTGAGACTTCTCTCTTAAAATGATGGTGCGTGTTTTACACCTGTGCGTGTTATATGCCGATAAATACGGTGTATCTTAAAGGCATCTCCATAAAATATATGTTAGAGGGTTGATGTTTTTTCCATTCTGCCCCCGAAATCAGAACGTCATATGGAAATTCCCTCACAGACTTCAATAGGGTTTGCAGCTAAATTTAGGTTTCATGGATTTCCAGCAGGATTCAATGAATTCCCACAAATTAAACCAGAGCAGATTTTCATAAGTTTTCTTTTTTGTACAGTATATATCCCCAGTATAGTAAGAAGCTTTGTGTCCATTCACCATTAGAGACTTTACACAAAACATGATTTTATTATAACAATAACACATACTAAATGATTAAGATTCTTTTTTTTTTTTAGTAAGGTTTAATTAAACAAGTCTGTCTATTTCAAACAATAGTAAAAAAAAAATCAACTTATCTCTTGTTCAAGTTTTACTAAAAAAAAATAAAAAAATACATTAAAGGACTATACATTTATTTTAAAGTACCATTCAGCTCCTGTCTGTGAGTGCTGGATAACAGTCTTTATATGATTGCTAATTGTAGCCTTGTTTACATCCTTTGGTACTCCTGATAAGAGTAGTGTATTCGAAGAGACGATAGAATACAAGGCCTGTGCTACCACTAGGCAAACTAGGCAGCCACCCAGGGCGCCCTGCTGCCTAGGGTGCCCTGCCACTCCATGAGGCTGCATTTGATTCATTAAAAAGGCAGGGTATACACGGGCAGGGATAAAGGGAGAGGCAGAAAAAAGAGGTTTTGTCTGGGGTGTCCAAAGTCCTTGTACCGGACCTGATAGAATATGCTGTACATATCTATGTATGTGCCATCCATATGTAAATGCACTAAGCTACTCTTACTTTGGGGGAGCACCAAAAATGATAGGGATTCGGGATGATAGGGGTGTACACTGTCTATATTTATGTGCCATCTGTATGTGTATGTATGGTGCTACTCTTATCTTTGTTAGAGGCACTAAAGAAATCCAATAGACAATAAAGGAGTACATGGTCTCTTATCTTGGGGTGTACACTAAATAAATGTAGGGACCATAGGGGAGTACAATGTCTATGTGCCATCTATATGTACAGTATGTGCATGATGGTACTCTTATTTTTGGGTGAGCACTAAAGAAATCTGGGGACATCATCGTCTTCCCATCCCCTCTATACCCATCTCCCATCCAGACTGAACACAGACACCAAGCAGAGCTTCCTCTCCCACCCGTCATGTACAATAATATGGGACAAATATTTATATATGAATATCCATCTATTATAATAGTAATAAATACTAATATTGTAGTAATAATAATACAAATAGATTTCTCATTACATGTTAGAAAAAAAATAGTGTCCCAAACTTTAACAAGTTGTATCTGGGAATGTGATGAGTATTGGGGACAGATGCTGGTGACAGACTCTGCAGACTCCGCCCATACACGAGGCGGTGGGTATATAAAAGGACAAATAGACTGTTCAATTTGCAAGGGAATTTGCTTCCAGAATTTAGTAAATAACTTTGCTTTCTAAAGAACATCCATTTACATGAAAGGTGGAAAAAAAACACACGTTTTTTTTTTCTTGCACGTGATTGGATGATGAAAGTTAGCAGAGCTTCCCCCCATTTACTAAGCTCTGGAGCAAATACCCTTACAAAGTGCACAGTAACCCCTAAGTGTCCCAGCAATCCCCCCCAATATTGGATATGTCAGAGATCACATCTGTACAATTATTAGGAGAGGGATCAGTCCCAGCAATTCTCCCCTATATGTGCAGTATGGGACGGGTCCTCACCTCATATTGATTGCATATGTCAGCCCCCCTCCCTCTATATTGGATATGTCAGCCCCCCTCCCTCTATATTGGATATGTCAGCCCCCCTCCCTCTATATTGGATATGTCAGCCCCCCTCCCTCTATATTGGATATGTCAGCCCCCCCTCTATATTGGATATGTCAGCCCCCCCCTCTATATTGGATATGTCAGCCCCCTCTATATTGGATATGTCAGCCCCCCTCTATATTGGATATGTCAGCCCCCCCTCTATATTGGATATGTCAGCCCCCCTCCCTCTATATTGGATATGTCAGCCCCCTTCCCTCTATATTGGATATGTCAGCCCCCCTCTATATTGGATATGTCAGCCCCCCTCTATATTGGATATGTCAGCCCCCCTCTATATTGGATATGTCAGCCCCCCTCTATATTGGATATGTCAGCCCCCCTCTATATTGGATATGTCAGCCCCCCCCTCTATATTGGATATGTTAGCCCCCTCTATATTGGATATGTCAGCCCCCCCTCTATATTGGATATGTCAGCCCCCCTCTATATTGGATATGTCAGCCCCCCTCTATATTGGATATGTCAGCCCCCCTCTATATTGGATATGTCAGCCCCCCCCTCTATATTGGATATGTTAGCCCCCTCTATATTGGATATGTCAGCCCCCCCTCTATATTGGATATGTCAGCCCCCCCTCTATATTGGATATGTCAGCCCCCCTCTATATTGGATATGTCAGCCCCCCTCTATATTGGATATGTCAGCCCCCCCTCTATATTGGATATGTCAGCCCCCCTCTATATTGGATATGTCAGCCCACCCTCTATATTGGATATGTCAGCCCCCCTCTATATTGGATATGTCAGCCCCCCTCTATATTGGATATGTCAGCCCCCCCCTCTATATTGGATATGTCAGCCCCCCCTCTATATTAGATATGTCAGCCCCCCCCCCCAGGGCTGTCTTAATGAGAGGGCACACCTGGGCACTGCCCAGGGGCCACAGCTGCATGGGGGGCCCCTGTCCTTGAGCCCGGGCTGTCCTTCTACATCGCAGATATCCCCCCAGCACTCTGACCCCTCTACACCCTAGATATCCCCTACCTCCTACCTACTTGATTTCTGTTTACCTGCACTGTCTCCATTGTAGGGGCCCCAGAGCATTACTTTGCCCAGGGGCCCATGATGCTATGAAGACGGCCCTGCCCCCCCCCCCCTCTATATTGGATATGTCAGAGATCACATTTGTACAATTAATAGGAGAGGGTTTGATCCCAGAAATACTCCCCTATATTAGATATGTCAGGGATGTCACATCTGTACAATTATTAGGCGCCAGAGAGGGATCCGTCCCATTAATCCTTCCCATGTGTGTTGTATGTCGGGATGTCACATCAGTACAATTATCAGGAGAGAGATCAGTCCCACCAATCAAATCCCCCCTATATTGGATATGTCAGGGATCACATCTGTACAATAAATAGGAGAGAGATCAGTCCCACCAATCAAATCCCCCTATATTGGATATGTCAGGGATCACATCTGTACAATAAATAGGAGAGAGATCAGTCCCACCAATCAAATCCCCCTATATTGGATATGTCAGGGATCACATCTGTACAATTATCAGGAGAGAGATCAGTCCCACCAATCAAATCCCCCCTATATTGGATATGTCAGGGATCACATCTGTACAATAAATAGGAGAGGGATCAGTCCCAGAAATCCTTCTCTATGGTGGATATGTCAGGGATCACATCTGTATAGAAGTTGGATAGGGATCAGTCCCAGCAATCCAATCTCCCCCCCCCCCTATATTGGATATATCAGGGATCACATCTGTACAATTATTAGGAGAGGGGTCAGTCCCACCAATCAAATCCCCCTTATATTGGATATGTCAGGGATCACATCTGTACAATAAATAGGAGAGGGATCAGTCCCAGAAATCCTTCCCTATGGTGGATATGTCAGGGATCACATCTGTATAGAAGTTGGATAGGGATCAGTCCCAGCAATCCAACCCCCCCCCCCCTATATTGGATATATCAGGGATCACATCTGTACAATTATTAGGAGAGGGATCGGTCCCATCGATCCAATCCTCTCCTACAGTATATTAGATATATCAGGGATCACATCTGTATAGAAGTTGGATAGGGATCAGTCCCAGCAATCCTTCCCTATGGTGGATATGTCAGGGATCACATCTGTACAATTATTAGGAGAGGGATCGTTCCCGGCAATCCAATCCTCCCCTATATTAGATATATCAGGGATCACATCTGTACAATTATTAGGAGAGGGATCGTTCCCAGCGATCCAATCCTCTCCTATATTAGATATATCAGGGATCACATCTGTACAATTATTAGGAGAGGGATCGGTCCCGGCAATCCAATCCTCCCCTATATTAGATATATCAGGGATCACATCTGTACAATTATTAGGAGAGGGATCGTTCCCAGCGATCCAATCCTCTCCTATATTAGATGTATCAGGGATCACATCTGTACAATTATTAGGAGAGGGATCGGTCCCGGCAATCCAATCCTCCCCTATATTAGATATATCAGGGATCACATCTGTATAGAAGTTGGATAGGGATCAGTCCCAGCAATCCAACCCCCCCCCCCCCCTATATTGGATATATCAGGGATCACATCTGTACAATTATTAGGAGAGGGATCGGTCCCAGCGATCCAATCCTCTCCTATATTAGATATATCAGGGATCACATCTGTATAGAAGTTGGATAGGGATCAGTCCCACCTCCATCATCTGCTGATCGCAGTGGCTCCATGTGCCCCCATACACCATACAATCCAATCCTACCATGTCATCATTACACAGAACACATGTCAAGGTCCCTGAAAACTTCCCCAAAGTCCCCCAAGTCGGAGGACACTTCCAGCCCCGAACAGGTTAATGTAGGGAATTCGGGACTAGGTGATGCCCCGGGTTGGAGCAATCACATGTCGTGTGCAAATGTGGAGGGCTGCATGGAGTCAGTAGTACCTCGGTCAGATGCATTGTCCTCTTGGCCCGTCCAGTCTCCGGTCCTCTCACCGCGCTGCTCCCCGCACAGCCCATACAGAACGAATAGCATGACCCGACACCGGGCACTCCGCACCGCACTCCGACCGTCCGCTATACAGTCCGCACTGTGCTGGACAGCGAGCACAGCTCCGCCTAGGGGCGGGAGAGGAGGCTGCACCCTTCACCTCTCACTGCCTGCACAATGTCTGTCCTCATTAGATGATGTACAGTCACTCTCCATTATATAATGTCAGGTCACTCCGTGTGCTGCTCTATCTCACCCTGACATCGTCTATATACAGAGATCACTCCATGTATTTATCATTATATATATATATATACACACCTACCGGCCACTTTATTAGGTACAAGTAGCAAGTACTCGGTTGAACTTGGACCTCCTTTTGCCTTAATTCTCCCTGACATAGATTCAACATGGTGCTGGAAACATTCCTCAGAGATTTTGGTCCATATGGACATGATAGCATCATTCAGTTGCTGCAGATTTGTGGCGGCTGGTGCTCAACATTTTTGGGGGCGCAAACAAACGAAACAAAAAACCCCATCAAGTGCAGCCTCCGTGCCCATCAAACACAACTACTGTGCTCATCAAATGCCGCTACTGTGCCATCAAACACAGCCAGTGTGCCCATCAATTGCCACTACTGTGCCTATCAATTGCTGCCAGTGTGCTCATCAATTGCCACTACTGTGCCCATCAATTGCCGCCACTGTGCCCATCAATTGCTGCTACTGTGCCCATCAATTGCTGCTACTGTGCCCATCAATTGCTGCCAGTGTGCTCATCAATTGCAGCTACTGTGCCCATCAATTGCTGCCAGTGTCCCCATCAATCGATGCCAGTGTACCCATCAATTGCCGCCAGTGTGCCCATCAATTGCTGCCAGTGTGCTCATTAACTGCCATTACTGTGCCCATCAATTGCTGCCAGTGTGCTCATCAATTTCTGACCCTGTTCCCATCAATTGCTGCCAGTGTGCCCATCAATTGCCGCTACTGTGCCCATCAAATGCTGTCAGTGTGCATCCCCCGCCCACCCGGCACATACCTGTCTCGGTAGGGCAGCAGGTCACTGCGGCAATGTCCTCCAAGCTCCTCGATGTCTTCTCCCATTCTCTGCTATGATTGGACACCTGATAGGCGTCCGATCACATCGCCTGTCGTTTCAGCCAATCAGGTGACAGATAACAGACCTGAGCACCTGATTGGCTGAGAGGGGGTTCAGTGTTAGGAAAGTGAATATTCATTCGCTTTCCTAACACAACTCTGAGTGAACTGCGAGCACCAAGCATGGCACCCACTTGTTCACCTTTTTGGACGCCTGTTAGAACATATGGCTCTAATCAGGTGCTTCCAAAAAATACCCTGCCTTTGTAATTCAGGTGTCCGGCGCCCGAAAAGGGGCTGGGCACCTGAATATGGGGGTGGCAGTAGCGACCATAGATAGATTCATGCAATGCATGAATCTATCTATGGTAATAGGCAGGTGGCAAGAGAGACACGGTGGTGCCCTTTATGGACACACCGCCACTGTGCACATCCATGATTCAAATCTTCTGTTCCAACACATCCCAAAGGTGCAGTACTGGGTTGAGATCTGGTGACTGTGGAGGCCATTGGAGTGCAGTGAGCTTTGTGACATGGGGAATTATCCTGCTGGAAGTAGCCATCAGAAGATGGGTAGTCATAAAGGGATGGACATGGTCAGCACTGTTGATACAAGGCAGTATAGATCCATGTCGTTTACATAAAATTCTGACCCTACCATCTGAATGTTTTTCTAATCCTCTATTGTCCAATTTTGGTGAGCCTGTGTGAATTGTAGCCTCAGTTTACTGTTCTTAGCTGCCAGGAGTGGCACCCGGTGTGGTATTTTGCTACTGCAGCCCATCCGCTTCAAGGTTCAATGTGTTGTGTGTTCAGAGATGGTATTCTGCATAACTTGGTTGTAACAAGTGGTTATTTGAGTTACTGTTGCCTTCCTATGATCTCAAACCAGCCTGCCCATTCACCTCTGACCTCTGACATCAAAAAGGCGTTTTTCGCCACGCAACCGCTGCTCACTGGATATTTTCTCTTTTTAGGACTATGTAATTCCTAGAGATGGTTGTTGTGTTTGAAAATCCCAGTAGATGAGCAGTTTCTGAAATACTCAGACCAGCATGCCTGGCACCAACAACCATGCCATGTTCAAAGTCACTTAAATCTCCTTTCTTCCCCATTCTGATGCTCGGTTTGAACTTTAGCAAGTCATCTTCACAACGTCTAGATGCCTAAATGCTTTGAGTTGCTGCCATGTGATTGGCTGATTAGCAATTTGTGTTACCAAGCCATTGAACAGGCGCACCTAATAAAGTGGCCGGTGAGTTTATTATAAATATATATATGCTGGTGATTTTTGCCAGCTGACAAAATAGTGTAGGGATCTTCCGTCCTCTATGGTCAGCTGCTAATATCACAGTGTTACCCATAGTTATGACTTCCTGTCTCTGGGGGGCTGGCTTTGAAACCCCAGAAGAAGGAAGTAGAGAAAGAGACATAGAGAACTGACTGAGTCACAGGTCCTTATACACACAGGGGCACCTGTGCAATATTTTCATCCAGACCAGAAGCAGAGACTATTAGGCAAGTATTCCTATGTTCTAATAGGTTGACTGCAGCTGCCTATAGCTACTTGAGTATGTTTCTAAATCCTTGTGACACACTTATCTCTGTCTTATTTTGATTACCTCACAGTGCCAGATAGCTAGCTCTGTGATACTGTATGTATGTAGCGGTCACCTTATAGTATATTAGTGGGTGAACCTTACCATTACCATAGATTTATTTTTAATTTGGCAATATTGCACTATAGCTGTTCTTTATACAAGAAGTGTCATTCCTTGGAGCGAGCTGTTTCCTATATATGTACCCAGGATTTTTTGCTGCCAAGTTTTGGACGTAGTTCTTCGTCTTCGCCTGGATCCTGGATGCCTTTACAGATCCATCAGCAGGATTCCTTATCTGATGAGCCTTGTTTCACCCTAGGGTCATTGTTGGAGGTGAGCAGCCAATTCATAAAATTAACAGTTGATGTTTGGATATATGTTTTATCTGTTTTTTCTTCTATCAAGTTATCCCTATGAGATTTTTGCCTTTATATGAACTAACTCCTACCATTGGGCTTTAGTTGGACTTTATTCACATGTATTTATTTATTTATTTGTATGTTTGGATACTCAGCATATTCATTCTTTGAGTATATTACTTTATGGAACATTCCCATCTTTTTCTTGTACATGATCAACACATACCCCAATTGATGGATAGAAATAAAAAGAGCTGCTCTTACCCGTATCATACAATACAATCATAGAAATTATAAAAAATGTATATACACTATACAAAAAACTGTGTGCAAAAGTTAATCCTCAAACACCAACTATACAGTATGTAATAATGCCTTTATAAAGTGTCAAAATTCATGCAAGTGCAACCAATTCAGTTCAAAGTGCAATTGTGCACTTCCGACCAGCCCTGGAGGAAGCTTGCATCCAGGGCCGGTTATTCTTCACTCACACAAACTGGAGTTCACATCTTTGCACTGTGTTTTTTTTGCATCCTATTATTATGTACTTTCTATAGAGACCTTTTCTATAGTATGAAAGATGATGTTTACATGGGTCGGTGGACACATTTATGTTTCACCTGTGGTGCCTGTATTGGTCCAGCAACACACCAACACCTTTGCAGCCATTGTGCTATATGCTGGGTGTTTGGTGTGCTCCTTCACTTTTAACCACTTAAGGACCCCCGCACGCACATATACGGCCACAGAATGGCACGTAGAGGCACAAGGGCGTAAATTTACGTCCCCGCCTAAGTGCGGTTCGGGGGTCCCATCGGGACCCCCTCCGCGGCGTGCGGGGGTCCCCCTGGCTCCGGGAGCGATCCGGGATCAGCGGGCGGATGTCGGCGCTTACCCGCCCCCCCGCAATCGCTCCCAGCCAATGGGAGCGCGCTCCCAACCTGTCACTTTCTCCTCCTGTGTTTACACAGGAAGGAGGAAATTATGTATTCTCTCATCGCAGCGCTGTTTCCCAGCGCTGCTGATGAGAGAAGACATCACAAGTAAGTGTGCACCAACACAACACTGACACACACTCACATAGGCATATTAACCCCTTGTGATCGCCCCCCCCCCACCCCCCTGTCACAGTGTCACTGAATGCAGTGATCTAATCACTGCATTTAGTGTCAGTGTGACAGGCAGTGTAAAAAACAGTTAGTGTTAGGTTCAGGATAGCCCCCCCCACCCCCCCTAATAAAGTTTTAACCCCTTGATCACCGCCCTAGTTAACCCTTTCACTCCCTATTGCCAGCGTCACTAAGCGATCATTTTTCTGATCGCTGTATTAGTGTCGCTGTTCCCGCTAGGTAGCTATTTTTTTTTATTGCGATTTTTTTTTTTTACTAAAGACATGTGGCTAAATTAATTTTGGCCTAAATGTTTGACTAAAATTTAGTTTATTTGATTTTTTTTTAACAAAAAGTAAAAAATAGTGTTTTTTTTTCAAAAATGTCGCTCTATTTTTGTATATAGCGCAAAAAATAAAAATCGCAGAGGTGATCAAATACCACCAAAAGAAAGCTCTATTTGTGGGAAGAAAAGGACGCAAATTTTGTTTGGGAGCCACGTCGCACGACCGCGCAATTGTCTGTTAAAGCGATGCAGTGCCGAATCGCAAAAACACCTTGGGTCATTTACCAGCGTATTGGTCCGGGTCTTAAGTGGTTAAAGGATCACTAAAGGAATTTTTTTTTTTTTTAGCTAAATAGCTTCCTTTACCTTACTGCAGTCCTGGTTTCATGTCCTCATTGTTCGTTTTTGCTTTGAAGTTGCTGTAATCCTGCTCTGATCTCCACACTTCCTGCTTGTCTGTTTCCTTATAACCACAGTACTGGGAGCTTTCTCACTGTGGTCTAAGCTGTCATTACTATGTGTCTAAAACTTCCCAGAACCAATCAGATTCATTTTAAAAACAAAACACTGCCCTGGATTTGTTTGTTTTTTTGTTCTGTGTCTCTCTCTTCTTCACAGAAACATGAAACCAGTTTAAAAGTGAAACTAACCTGCAGGCACATTATATGATTGATTTTTATCTATTTTTAATAATTTTTAAAAGGAATCAGTTAACTTTTATGTCTCTATACCCTGTAAACAGTCATTTCAGCAACATTTTTTTTTTCCTTTAGTGACCCTTTAAGGAGGGGTGGCTCCCCTTCACTCCACCTGCCCCCATCTATCCATTAGAATGCATGTGCCTCCATTGTGGGGACACTAATTGTTTAGTGTTAGGACCACAGATTACAGGGTGCCTTGGCGCGGCTCTGTGGCTCTGTGGCTCACGCATGCGTTTGCAAATGCATGCGGACAAAACACCTGTTTTTAACGCATACTGTTAGACAGGTTAATTGGCTGTTCTGCGAGCTGGTCGGTAAGTAGGCTTGGTTTTTCCCTGAGCATGCTCCAGGTTTTGTTGTTACATGGCCTGAGAACTGGAAGTGACGTTGACATTGCTCAAGTCCACCAAGGGCATAGAGATGAGCAGAGGCCATATTGCCATTGCTTAGCTCTATGGAAAAACCCTGCCGCTGCCGAATGGTTCCCGGGCTCAGCAATCAATAACGTTAGCCTGGGTACCACCCAGAAGTGGTGGTGGGGGGGGGGGGGGGGGGTCAGCTGCTGAGATCACTTTTATTGAAAAGCCAGCCGCCTGGGGTTATGGCATCTAACCGCAGACAAAAGCCCAGTATTTACTGTAAAACTAATGACATATTTCCCCAGTTAGGCAGTCGGCGAGTAGATGGAGTCATGCCAGCAGGAGAGTTGGGTGGATACTGGAGTGCTGAGGAGACTGTCTGTGGCCCTAGAGGGGAACCCCCGGCATTTTGAGGCTCTGCCTCAGGCTGGAGCTCGGACTAAGTTGGAAGGATCCTGACGGTAGTGCGGTTTGAAGGGAATCTTACCCAAGAAGCAGCGGGAGCCAGGAGGACAGTGTAAATACATCAGCATACTCGGGGACTTACAAGGGGGGAGACTGCCACATGTAGTAAGCATTTCTGGAACAGCGTTGTGCTTAAATGTTACCTTTCCCTTTGCCCTGGGAGATCTTCGGAGCAGCCAGGTGGGCTGGTGTAGAAGCAGAAAAAGCAGCAATGTGGGCAGTGGCGTATCTAGGGTATGGCAGCTATGGTAAGTGCCATGGGCGCCATATGAAGGAGGCGCTGATGAGTGGCTGGGCAGCAAGGCACTTACCAGGGTCTCTTCTTCCCTCCTCCCGAGCATAGGCAGGATCTCCTTTTCAGCACCTTTGCTGATGGACAATGGCAGCGCAATCCCTGCTGCATTCAGTCACAGCCCCTCCCCCGTTCTCCCAGCCTCTCCCATTCCATCTTGTCGGATTGGCAGCGCACAAAGAAGGAGGAACATCAGTTTTTCCCTCTCCTCTGTGAAAACTGAGGCCGTAAGTGATGAAGATTTCATGACTTCCATTATTGGTTCTGCATTTACCTGGCCTTGGAGGGCAGAGGAGGGATCAGTGGTCTAATAAACCCCAGATTTCTCCATAAAGAGGACATGTCACTACCCGAGGGATTACAAGGGATGATAAATATCACTAGTTTTGTTAGGTGTTTTTTTTGTTGAGGTTATCTGAAAGACGCGTTTCAAATGTTTCCACAGGGGCGGAGTTTCAGTGCTCGCAATGGGCGCCATTTACACTAGATACGCCTCTGAATGTGGGCTGGTAGTCCCTGCAGTCAGTAGAGCTGTGATCAGTGTCTACAGTGGAGTTGGAGATTGGTATGCATCCTATAACATGTTGTGCTACTTTCTAAGGGACTCTTAGTTCCCAGTCCTTAAGGGGTGTTTGCATTTTTCTTCAGGAACTGTCAGTGTCCGGAAAGGAGGACAGATCAAGACCTTGTACATAGGAAGGAAGTTGACTTTGTTTTGTTTTTCTTTGAATCAAGTTGGCCATCCCATATATCCCTTCACCCCATCCAAGTTGTTACCCCCTAATATAACTTAAAAAACAAATCCAAGGCACTGACTTCTTGTGTTTGGATGCAAGCGGAGAATGTGTGCTGTCTAGCTGTGCAGGAGTAGGGGAACCAATTACTAGTGGCTCCTGCGGAGGTAATACCACACACAATTCGATAAATGATCAATTTTTTTCCAATCAATCCCTCCCAATAGAAATACTCGATCTACAGTCGACAACCCATTCAATCAATATGCCACACACAGCGAAGTGGACAACTGGTGACAGCCCAACATTTGGGATTTTCTTTCTTTGTCTCATAGTGACTACAGTAAACTCGATAAATAGAGAGGGTAACTCTCCCTAATGGGGCAGACAAGGCAATAAAAAGCTAAAAAATATTCAATTGCCTCTCTACTCTAAAATAAAACGTGGCTACTTGGTCTTAAACAGGGGTCACTATCTAAATTTAGTCTAAATTGTAGCCCCCCACGCTACCAGGTAAATATTAACTAAATGAACTGGTGGAAAGAGATAAACAAAATAAAGTATGAAACTGCTGCTGAAACTGAAGTGTTCACAATACACGTAATAACAATGAAAGAAAAAGTGATCAGCGCAATTTCTCAATTATCACATATATGCAGGTTTTTTTCAGCAGGAATGTGGGAGAACGCAGTTCCGGCACCTCCAGAACTGAATATATTAGGGCTGTGTAAAATTAACTTTTAATCAATCGATTAATCTTTAATTTTTTTAAGCAATCAAAATCTTTTTGATCGATTAAAATTCTTTTGATTGGTACTCACTTCTCCGCCGGCTTCCGGGCCTTCAGGGAGTTCCCATCGGAGATCCGGTAACATCACGGACACCGGCGGGGCTTGCCGTATCCATCTGAAGGGCTCCTTTGCTGTGCCTTCATATCTGCATGCCGGCGGGACCTTACTATCTGCCACACGCAAGGGCTGTTACACTTCCCTCTATCACTTCCCTCTATCACTTCCCTCTATCACTTCCCTCTATCACTTCCCTCTATCAACCTGGGATTCTACAGCCATCCACTGGGACTTGTGATAGTTCCCTTCATGGGACATCTACATGCCGACGGACTGATGTTAACCTCTCCTCATCTGGATTCAGCAGTGGTATCGTTGTACACATTTTTATACCAGTATCATACTTAGCTACATATTTTTATGACTGCTTTTGGTACCGTTTGGTATTACTCGCACCATTTTTACAGTTTATTTAGCTACATCGATTTTATCTCCAGTGCAATATTTATTTGGTTACCTACTTGAAGACTATAAAAGTTTTAATGCTATTCCCATCGAGTGCTGCCTTTGTGTGTTTTTTTGTATCCTACTATCCATTTTTCCAGTTGTTGGTGGCTGCACTGGGAATCGGGAATAGTTGGATCTGTATGTGCGTTATAATTATTTGAAATTAGTCGATAAATCGATAAAAAAAAAAAAAAACGATTAATCGAACACAAAAATTTTGATCAGTAACAGCCCTAGAATATATATAATGACAAGGGGTGCTGGGGTGTGCTGGAGGATCAATTGATGCTGGCAACTGGGGAATCTATTGTTGCTGTAGGGGATCTTTATGGAGAAAGGGGGTCTATAGTTGCTGCGGGTGGGTCTTATGTTGCAGGTGGTCAATAGTTGCTGAGAGGGATCTACTGTTGAGGGAAAGGCCTAATGTTGCTGGCTGCTGGAGGGCTTATTGATGCTTCCTACTGGGGAATCTATTTTTGCAGGGGGGGGGGTCTATTGCTCCCGGAGAGGTCTATTGCTGGTGGGGGATCTATTGTTGCTGGGGGTGGGTCTTATGTTGCAGGGGGTCAATCGTTGCTGTGGAGATCAACTGTTAAGAGAGTGGTCTAATGTTGCTGGCTGCTGGAGGGTCTGTTGATGCTTGCTACTGGGGAATCTATTGTTGCTGGAGGGGATCTATTTTTGCAGGGGGGTCAATTGTTGCTGGGGAGGTCTATTGTTGCTGGTGGGGGATGTAATGCAGCTGAGGATGGGTCTTATGTTGCAGGGGGTCAATCATTGCTAAGAGGGATCTACTGTTAAGGGAAGGGTCTAATGTTGCTGGCTGCTGGAGGGGTCTTTCTTGTTATTAACAAACTTCATACAGAATACTTAACACCACAAAATGATACTTGGTACTGTATTCTCTAAAATGGGCGGTACTGGGAGGTGGGTAAGTGGTGGAACCAAGTAAAGGTGCTCGGAGGTGGGAATGGGCGGAGCCCATGGGGTGACTCAGAAGGGAGGAGTTCTTGCACCTATTCTCTGAGATAAAAAAAACTGCATATATGTATAAAGTGCTAAGTGTGAATAAATCCAAAAACAAACATCCAAATATTGCTGAATGAAGTGGCAAATTAAAGGGGTTGTAAAGGTTCGATTTTATTTTCTAAATAGGTTCCTTTAAGCTAGTGCATTGTTGGGTCACTTACCTTTTCCTTCGATTTCCCTTCTAAATGTTTTTTTTTTCTTTGTCTGAATTTCTCACTTCCTGTTCCTCCTCAGTAAGCTTGCCCCCATCATCCGAGCCGTTCTGGCTGGAGGTTGGTCAGAATGCTCGCCCCCTTCCTTGGGAATACATCCCTGAAGGGAGGGATAAAGTATTTGTGTGATCTCTCTTTGCACATATTGAATAAAACCCCAAAAACTTGGCAAAACGGTTTGTTACTGGAAACAACTGCTGCTGCTTCCAAAAGGCTTAGGTTGCTGGGTTCAGCTTAAAGGCCCCTTTCCTGTACTGGTTTCTGTTGTTGGAGTCCAGGTCTGCAGGTCTGTAATGGGTGTTTTGACTTCCCTACCCCTCTCTCTTTGGCGTTTGAGTCAATAAACTCCTTTTTGTTGGCATATAAAGTGACCAGCGCCCACCTGTTCATCTATTCCACTATTGCCGGGGATCTACACCGGGGAAATGTCAAAATGTCAGTCCTCTCTGTGTTTGGGGGTACAGCACCTAACCGCTACAAAAAGAAATAAGGTATTTAATTGAATAAAAAAATCATACAGTTTATATGCGGTCATAGTGCTGCGGTGTCCAGATGCAGAGTTAAAGCAGAGTTCCACCTAGGAAAACAACATTTGACCAAAAATCCCCCAAAAAAATGAAAAAAAAATTTGGAAAAAAAAATGTATACCTGTTGCTATGCCGAAGTCCGTAATCTGCCTCTTCCGCAGCCATGGTCCGTCTCCTTCTTCATCTTCTCCTAGTGAATGGGGCTCGCTGCTTTCTGGGAACTGTGTGTGTTCTCAGAGAGCAGCCGCCCATTCACAAGTCGGCACGTAAGGCTTCACTGCCTGTTGCCCATAGTGTGAATGGCGGCGTGGGACCTGCATCGATCGTGGGATCGGCATCGGGGGGGGGGGGCCATCAGCGCGGGCAAGTAGGACAGGTAAGTGTCCTTATTAAAAGTCAGCAGCTACACTGTTAGTAAAATCCAAAAAAGACAAAAGAAAATAAATCACCGCTCCAGGTGAGACCTGTAGACGATCAAGGATAATTAGATTACCAAGGTGCTGGCGATGCAAATGGCAATGATGATGAAGAAAAGAGGGAAGGACGGCCGCACTCCAAGGATTTTCAAACGAAAAAAGTTGTCTTTATTGTAAATCCAAAAACATGTACAGTCACAGCAATCACAGAAAACAGGACAGCCGACGCGTTTCGCACTCGATCAGTGCTTAGCCATGACTAAGCACTGATCGAGTGCGAAACGCGTCGGCTGTCCTGTTCTCTGTGATTGCTGTGACTGTACATGTTTTTGGATTTACAATAAAGACAACTTTTTTCGTTTGAAAATCCTTGGAGTGCGGCCGTCCTTCCCTCTTTTCTTCATCTACACTGTTAGTAGCTGCTGACTTTAAAAAAAAAAAATTGCGGGTGGAATCCCGCTTTAAGCCACTTCTGAATGCTACAGTCTAACTACCCATATGAATGAGTCCTTAGTGAAGTACCCTGAAAATGTAAATTTTGTCTGGAATTCCTTGTAAAACTTAAAGCGGGATTCTGGGCATAATGTTTTATTCATTTTTTGCAAGCTAAAATTAATCACATTAAATAGTCCCTAAAACATATTAATAGCTCCCCAATCTCTCCAGAAATCATTGCAAACACTTTCCTTATATCCTCCAGCTCATGTTGTGGCCGTATCCATCATATGTGTGGGCATGTCCTTTTTCTTCCTGGTTTTCAGGGAGAGGTGCATGCTGGGCGATTTTTAGGCACAGTAATGCCCAGAGACTCCTGGGAAATGAGTGGGGTCTTAGGACACAATGTTGAACCACCTAGGACCAGGAACTAGGCAGATTACGAAATCTGCCTAGTAACAGCCAGATAGGAGTTTTTTTTTTTTGTTTTTTTTTACATTAAAGGCAAGCTGTTAATAGAAAGTTTATTTTTGGGGTGGAACTCCGCTTTAAGTGAGGTGGAATAGAGAGGACATTGCAAGTAGACATTGCAAGTAGCGCACGTCTGAAAAAAATGTTTAGGTTCGTTTTTGTTGAATTTTTTTTCGTTTATCGGCTAATTTGTTATGATCGGCCTTCGTTACTTTGGGTCATGCGTAATTCCAGATGCATTCGTTTTAGTTCCGTTCCATTCGTTTAGATGCAGCATTCGTTACTTCAGATGCATTCGTATTTTTTACGTTCACTATCCAACTTTCCAGCTGACTTTCATCAGTCTTGCCTACACACCATCAGTTAAAAAAAACGTTTGTGTCAGAACACGTTGACGTAAAACACAACGACGTGCTGAGAAAAATGAAGTTCAATGCTTCCAAGCATTTTAACCATCAGATAATTTTAAAACAGGTTCTACGTTTTTTCACCGATGGGAAAAAAAACGATGGGGCCCACATACGTCCGACGAAAACAATCGTGTGTACGCGGCATTACTCTAGCCAAATTTTAATTTTAAATTTAATCTATCCCAAATTAGCTACTACAGAGACCTAAATTGAAGAATTATTGACTTCAGCTATTTTACATATAATTGAATAGTTTATAATAATAAATAATAATGATAATAAATACTACAGCAATAGTTAATAATTTATTTATAATAGAAAACGCGAAAAACTAATTTATCTGAATGTAATCGATTCGTTAAACTCATAGGTTGAATCATTTTTCATTCTTTTGGTCTTTTGTATTTTTGTTCTTTCGGATTTTTGTTCGTTTTCGTATGCATTCGTCAAAAGAGTCTTTTGTTCTTTCAGATGCTTCCGAATGAACGAATATGCAGAATTTCGTCCGAAAACAAATTTGTAGTGAAACTAATTGCACATGTCTAATTACAAGGAGCCAGAAGAACACAATAAGAAATTACTTAAAGCCGATGTCTGCTGAAAAAAAGAATATTAAAAGCCAGCAGCTACAAATACTGCAGCTGCTGACTTTTAATATTAGGACACTTACCTGTCCTGGAGTCCAGCGGCGTCGGCAGCTCCGTTGGCGATTGCTTGTCACTCTGCTGCCCCCCCCCCGCCATCCTCGGTGAGGGAACCAGGAAGTGAAGCGCTTCGGCTTCACTGCCAGGTTCCCTATGGCGCATGTGCGAGTCGCGCTATGCCTGCCGATTGGCTCCCGCTGTGTACTGGGAGCCGAGTGTTCCCAGAACACAACGAGGGGGGCAGGAGGTGACCTCATGCCCGCAGTCTGCCCGAGACTGTGTGGCCGGAAGTGGGTGCAAATACCTGTCTTTGGACAGGTATCTGCACCCCCTCCCCCCTGAAAGGTGTCAAATGTGACACCGGAGGGGGGATGGTTCCGATCAGCGGGAGTTCCACTTAAGGGTGGAGCTCCGCTTTAATAAAACATAGTCTGGCAGGGGGGCCGTGCACAGGTCAGAACACGATACAGTGCCTTGCGAAAGTATTCGGCCCCCTTGAACTTTGCGACCTTTTGCCACATTTCAGGCTTCAAACATAAAGATATAAAACTGTAATTTTTTTGTGAAGAATCAACAACAAGTGGGACACAATCATGAAGTGGAACGAAATTTATTGGATATTTCAAACTTTGTTAACAAATAAAAAACTGAAAAATTGGGCGTGCAAAATTATTCAGCCCCTTTACTTACAGTGCAGAAAACTCTCTCCAGAAGTTCAGGGAGGATCTCTGAATGATCCAATGTTGACCTAAATAACTAATGATGATAAATAGAATCCACCTGTGTGTAATCAAGTCTCCGTATAAATGCACCTGCACTGTGATAGTCTCAGGCCGCATACACACGATCAAATCTATCTGCTGGAAACGGTCTAACAGACCGTCTCAGCAGACAAATTCGATCGTGTGTATGGGCGAGCCGACGGATTTGTCCAGCAGACAGATTTTAAAGCCTGCTTTAAAATCTGTCTGCTGGGAACCCGTCGGACCGATATGTCTGCTGGTTAGTACACTAACCAGCAGACATATCTGCCTGCACATGGGTCAAATGGATTCGACGCATGGGTGGAAGTGTTTTACTTCCTGGTGCGGTGGCGTGGCGTCGTCAACATCACCGCCACGTCACCGCACTGTCTGCCGGCTGGGATTTTGGTTTGATCGTGTGTACAGCAATCAAACCAAAACTGCCAGCAGACAAATCTGATCAAATCGGTCTGTCAGACCGATTTGAACAGATTCATTTGCTCGTGTGTACGGGGCCTCAGAGGTCCGTTTAAAGCGCAGAGAGTATCATGAAGAACAAGGAACACACCAGGCAGGTCCGAGATACTGTTGTGGAGAAGTTTAAAGCCGGATTTGGATACAAAAAGATTTCCCAAGCTTTAAACATCCCAAGGAGCACTGTGCAAGCGATAATATTAAAATGGAAGGAGTGTCAGACCACTGCAAATCTACGAAGACCTGGCCGTCCTTCTAAACTTTCAGCTCATACAAGTAGAAGACTGATCAGTGATGCAGCCAAAAGGCCCATGATCACTCTGGGTGAACTGCAGAGATCTACAGCTGAGGTGGGAGACTCTGTCCATAGGACAAAAATCAGTCGTATACTGCACAAATCTGGCCTTTATGGATCACGTGACACCCGCGCAAGCCGGAGGCCAACAGACATAGCGGTAGTGGTAATACGATCGCTCCGCTCCGTCTCCTTGTTTTTATTTTTGTCACTTATTCATACTTTTTGGTCTCATTCGGTTTAGTCCATCTTGGACCACCGTTTGTCATTTCTGTTTTATTTTAATAAACTACTCCTTCTTACATCGATGTACTTCACCATTGAAGGCTGTGTTTTTTTCCTCGTTTTTCTGATTCCACATCCCCTCTGATCCATCGATGGAGCCTTGAGCCCTGATCATCCCAAACATAAGGATAAGGAAGAGGAATCCCCAGAGAGAAACCGAGGTCGCTAACACAGCAGGATACATCTATATATGCTCATATATAGCAACCCTAAGGTAAGGGAACTACAATACTCCTTTGGATTTGAATAACCCGGTACAGCATTTTCAAATGAAGACTTCCATCACATCTTATCCAGCTATTTATCCCACCATTGTATAGAGACTGCCTGTTATTCACCCTATTTATATAGTGCCGCCTCCTTTGGTTTGATGAGGCATTCACTAGTGGCACTTAGAAATATCAGCGTATGGGACTCGCAACAACAGCCCCCAGCACGCTTTATATAGTTACTGGTTACATTTTATTATCCTGGGACTTTTTTGGTTCATCATCAGTCTGTTATTATTATTTGGTGTCTTGCACTATTTTGATTCTGTAGCGCTTATCACTATTTTTATTCTTCATTTTATTTACCAGTGTTTTGTGGGCACTTTAGATTGAGCCGCTTCTTACCAATTTATGTGACTCTAGCTTACACTTGTTTACTCACAGTAGCGCACCAGTTCCTTATTTATAATTTCACTTTATGGAAGAGTGGCAAGAAGAAAGCCATTTCTTAAAGATATCAATAAAAAGTGTTGTTTAAAGTTTGCCACAAGCCACCTGGGAGACGCACCAAACATGTGGAAGAAGGTGCTCTGTTCAGATGAAACCAAAATCAAACTTTTTGGCAAAATGCAAAACGTTATGTTTGGCGTAAAAGCAACACAGCTCATCACCCTGAACACACCATCCCCACTGTGAAACATGGTAAAGGCAGCATCATGGTTTGGGCCTGGTTTTCTTCGGCAGGGACAGGGAAGATGGTTAAAATTGATGGGAAGATGGATGGAGCCAAATACAGGACTATTCTGGAAGAAAACCTGATGGAGTCTGCAAAAGACTTGAGACTGGGACGGAGATTTGCCTTCCAACAAGACAATGATCCAAAACATAAAGCGAAATCTACAATGGAATGGTTCACAAATAAACATATCCAGGTGTTAGAATGGCCAAGTCAAAGTCCAGACCTGAATCCAATCGAGAATCTGTGGAAAGATCTGAAAACTGCTGTTCACAAAAGCTTTCCATCCAACCTCACTGAGCTCGAGCTGTTTTGCAAGGAGGAATGGGCAAAAATTTCAGTCTCTTGATGTGCAAAACTGATAGAGACATACCCCAAGCGACTTACAGCTGTAATCACAGCAAAAAATGGCGCTACAAACTATTAACTTAAGGGGGCTGAATAGTTTTGCACGCCAAATTTTTACGTTTTTTATTTGTTAAAAAATATTGAAATATCCAATAAATTTCGTTCCACTTCATGATTGTGTCCCACTTGTTGTTGGTTCTTCACAAAGAATGACAGTTTTATAACTTTATGTTTGAAGCCTGAAATGTGGCAAAAGGTCGCAAAGTTCAAGGAGGCCGAATACTTTCACAAGGCACTGTAGCTCAGTGGGGGAGATCGCTATAGCATAGTTAGTATAGCGACTCCGACAGTTTTTTTTTTTTTCCGTTCACCTGCTGGAGATAGATAGAACCTTGCCACATGTATAGCTTTCATCATCAGCTGAATAGGGAGCTGTATCCAGCATTCCAGTACCTCATTAGATATCTCCCTGTCCAATGTTCTCTGATATATCTTTCAGCAGTCTACGTACATCAACAGGGAAGGCCAAATGAAACACACCTTCATTGTAACACCCTAGGAAAAATGCCAAATGGCAGCTGATTAGGAAATCACAAGATAATCTGCAATTATTGTCGTGTAAAATTCATGTGATTCAAAATTTAAAGTAGAGCTCCCTGCCAGCTTCTCTGGGCAATTTTGGAACATACATTTATTCATGCAGAGATAGGTCATTGTTTGCTAGACCTGTCCTCCCATACCACCAGTGCCGCAAGGTCTTCTTGTGATGTTACATTTTAAGTGGTACTGTAATAATCAGGCCATCTATAAATTACTCATCTTTCTTAAAAGAGAAGACCAGCCTGAGCTTTTTAGGCTGGGCTTCTTCTATGGGTCACAGGAGTGCAATTCATTTTGCACACCTGTGACCTGTATTCAGCGGAGAGCAGTCTGAAGTTCTCTGCTGATGTCACTGCCATCAGTCGAGTCAGCGCGTCATCCTGAAGTCTGGATCCGCCAGCTGCCTTGACTGATGGCAGTCTCCGCGAGCCTATGAGATGCTGAGACGGCCGCTCTCTGCCCCTCTAATGCACGTGGAGGAGCAGAGCAGGAGCGATACTGACTGACAGGCATCATCTCTCTGCTCTCGGGAATTGTGAGAACCAAGCCATCAGCGGTGTTCGGTGACTCAGGTTTTCAGTCTAGAGAGGCTGGGGGACAGATGCAGTCTGATGCTCCATCCACCTAGGTAAGTATGAACATCCAAAAAAACAGCCAAACCCATACTTTTAAGGAGAAGACAGCAAGGAGCCTGCAGTAAGTGTGTTTGGGAATAAAGCTGGCCAAGTACAACCAGTATGCTAAGCAAAAAAAAAACAGGTGGATGGAGGAATCCTCATCTGCTGGGACATTGTAATCTGACCGCAGCACCTGCAACTGTCAGGCTGCGTACACACGACCAAAAAAATCCGATCAAATCGGTCTGTCAGACTGATTTGATCGGATTTGTCTGCTGGGATATATTGGTTTGATCGTGTACACACGATCAAACCAAAATCCCCGCCGGCAGACAGCGCGGTGATGTGACGGTGACGTTGATGCCGCCACGTCACCGCACCAGGAAGTAAAACACTTCCGCGCATGCGTCGAATCCATTCGACACATGCGCGGGCAGATATGTCTGCTGGTTAGTGTACTAACCAGCAGACATGTCGGACGGACGGGTTCCCAGCAGACAGATTTTAAAGCATGCTTTAAAATCTGTCTGCTGGAAAAATCTGTCTGTCCGCCCGTACACACGATCGAATTTGTCTGCTGAAACGGTCCGTCGGACCGTTTCCAGCAGATGAATTCGATCGTGTGTACGCGGCCTTAGAATACACTGATCAATGGCAGCATCCACGTGGCTGCAGCCATGGATCAGGAAAATCTTCTAACATGTGCCTCCAATACAAGTCTATCAAATGACCGATGTCTGTTGAGCAGTGATGACCGCACACTTTTTCGAAGATCATCCGGTTCAGCAGTGTTTTGGTGTATGGCCACATTTACTCATCCTTGATAAACAACATAGATGATCATATCTCCTAATGCCAGCTGTTGTATCCTGACAGCCGAACCCTGCAGCTGCCATAATACCTGCAGAGTGACTGCATGGATGCAGTTGAAATTTAGCTGACAAAGTTCCACCAAGCTACCATATTTATCGGCATATACCGCGCACTTTTTTCCCCTTAAAATAAGGGGAAAATCGTGGGTGCGCGATATACGCCGATCCCCGCTTCCCGCGCTCAGTTTGAAGTGAGCCGCCGATATATACCGAGTGCAGTACACTCGGGTACATTCGGCCAGGCTCGGCTTCGCTCGTGCTCACGCATAAACGTCACAGAGCGTGAGCACGAGCGAAGCCGAGCCTTGCCGAATGTATCCGAGTGTACTGCACTCGGTATATGTCGGCGGAGACGTTCAAACTGAGTGCGGGAAGCGGGGATTCGAGACTGCGCTGGAGAAGCCGGGAGGACACCACCGAGGCCGCAGACGGACGCCGGACCGGACGATGGACGCTGGGCAAGACACCAAAACTGTAAGTAATACAATGTTATAACATTTTTTTTACAGGAATTTAGGGGTGCGTGCTATACGTGGGAGCGCGCAATACCCCGATAAATACGGTACTTCAATTTTCAAACAAAGGATGTGAGGGAGGAGCAGTGTTAATTTTGTTGACAAACATTTTAGTTGACTAAATGAATAAAATGAATACTGTTTTAGTCGACTGAAATACAACAAAACTAAAACAATTAAGATTACTAAAATACGACAAAAAATGCATTTTAGTCAAAAGACTAAAATGAGACTAAAACTAAAATGCCATTTTAGTGAAAAGACTTATGCCGCGTACACACGACACATGTTTTTCATGACAAGAAAAATGAATTTTTTTTAATTGGTCATGTAAACCGGTCATGTGAGGGCTCCAGAGCATTTTTCTCTACGAGAAAAATGGGCATTAAAAATTTAGAACAAGCTCTATTTTTTCTCGTCATTTGTGAAAAATGGTCATGTGTACGCTTTAACGATGGGGAAAAAAATGTGCATGCTCAGAAGCAAGTTATGAGACGGGAGCACTCGTTCTGGTAAAACTAGCGTTTGTAATGGAGATAGCACATTCGTCACGCACATTCGTAACAGACTGAAAAGCGCAAAAGCAGCCCAAAGGGTGGCGCCATTCGAATGGAACCTCACCTTTATAGTGCCTTCGTACGTGTTGTACGTCACCGCGATTTGCTCAAGCTTTTTTTTTCACAATCGTTTGTATGCAAGGCAGGCTTGAGAGGAATCACGCTGAGAAAAACTTTGTTTTTTTCCATGACATGAATAACGGTCATGTTTACGCGGCATAAGACTAAAACTAAATTGAAATATGACTTCAAAATTAACACTGATCTGTAGTGTATGTTCATAACGCAATACCATAAATAATAACATATTCGATTTTTCACTCCAGCAGTATATAATGAGTTTGGAAATTGTAGAGAAATGTTCACTAATGCATTACAATTTAATTACACTCGTTTGATTTTAGACGACTAAAATTAGTGTTTTAGTTGAAAAAAATGTACTGGAGATTTAGCCGAATAAATACGGCTAAAACAAAAACAATTTCAGAAGACTAAAACTAAAATGCTGTTTTAGCCCTGATGCCCCGTACACACGATCGGAAATTCCAACAAGAAAACCATGGATTTTTTCTGATGGAATGTTGGCTCAAACTTGTGCTGCATACACACGGTCACACAAATCTTGTCTGAAATTCCGACTGTCAAGAACGCGGCGATGTACAAGACTTACGACGAGCCAAGATCAATGAAGTTCAATAGGCAGTTTGGCTCTTCTGCTTGATTCTGAGCATGCGTTGTTTTTTTGCGTGTCGGAATTGCATGCAGACGAGCGGAATTTCCGAAAAGAACATTTTGCTGGCGGGAATTCTGACAGAAAATGTTGGATGGAGGATACACACGGTCGGAATATCTGACCAAAAGCTCACATACAACTTCTTTTGATGGAAAATCCTATCGTGTGTAGACTTATGCCGCGTACACACGATCACTTTTTGTGATGAAAAAAAAACGTTGTTTTATCTCACGAAACAAAACTAAATAGAATTGCTGCCAAAATTAACACTGGGGAGGAAGACGCCAAGAGAGCCATTAATGGCTCCAATAGATGAAGCGGACAAATACAGAAGCTAGACCATGACTTCTTTGCTGCCTTGGGCCTTGCATTTCTTCTTATGAACTACAGATGCCAGGAGACTCCTGTCGGACTATTTACATAGAGCACTCCACTCAAGATGCCCCACACTGGCAGGGACAGGGCTGAAAATACCTCACTCCCTATGATACATCCCATTCACTACTTTGTGGTCATCTAGCAGCTATCTGGGCATTTTCACTGCAGGCTTCCTAACCCTACTATGCGACATCTAGTGGCCAACTTGGGGGACTACACTGGGCACCATTTTGCCCTTACCCTACAAGAATTACACCTAATTTCTCGACTCCCAAGGCAAAAACAAGCTTTTGATTTTTGCAGTGTGAGGACCACTGTAAATGTAATTCTTTTTTTTTGTGCCTGGAGTTGGGTTTTAAATGAATCTAAACATTAAAGCTACTTGGCTTCAGTAATTTCTAAATCACTGACCCAAGACAAGCATGCAGCAAGTGAAGACAAACTAAAAGCAGGACTGCACAGAAGACTAGCAATGTTCTGTTTTTACAGGTTTTCACTTGATAGACAAAAAGCACTGTAAGCAGCATCAATGTAAAGAGAGAAATCTCTAAAATAAAATGGATTGGTTTACATCTTCGCTAAGGTCCTGCTGTATAGAAGAAAAGGTTTCTATTTTACTTCACTTAAAATGTTTCTTGTGTCTCTTTATCCAGATTTCCAGTGCCCTCCCTCATAGCGTGTATGATTACAGCCATCCCTAAATCCCCTTGCATTCAGTATTTCATTCCACTCTCTGGCTATTTCATATTTTGGATTAAGACCAAAATAACTATTTGGTTTCTTAGGATAAAAAACATACAGTTATTTTCTGGCTCCTGGGTCCCAGCAGCTGGCAGCACTCAGACACTGCGGGTCAGTTATTTCTCTATCGGGTAAATGTTATCAGAAGGAGCTGACTGCAGCAGCTAGGAAATCTCTCCCTATGGATAATTCAATGGAACGCTACATATGGTTTATTTGGTGTGTGTGTGTGTGTGTGTATATATACACACACAGTATCTCACAAAAGTGAGTACACCCCTCACATTTTTGTAAATATTTTATTATACCTTTTCATGTGAAGACACCAAAGAAATGCCACTTTGCTGCAATGTAAAGTAGTGAGAGTACAGCTTGTATAACAGTGTAAATTTGCTGATGATTATATGTGTATGCCTTCGCGCTAAGTGGAGCAATTAAAGTGCAAATAAACGCTATATGAAATAAAATAAATAGCAAAAAATATATATCTATATAACAGTTGCTGCAAAACCTAAAAGTGTTTACATAACACAAAATAACAATCAGGTGATAATAAATGATCTTGCGCTACTAAAAGATAATAGTGTAGTATTCAAATAACCAAATTAAACACACGTGCCTTAAATAGGATATACATGGGAAATCTATATAGAAATCTGTATATTAAAGTCCAAAAGTGCATAAAGTGCCAAAGTGAATAGGTGTTAGTAAACAACAGTCCGTGTGTCGTCCAGTGTTCACAGTATTCGTGTGGGTGCCACTCCGTGGGAAAAAACAGCCTCACAGGCCTCTCACCTCACTGCCACAAAATAACTGCATCAAATACCCTCAGGTATCTCCAATATTCTTGTCAGGTATGCTGGGTTGGCAAACATCCGGGACCTCACAGAGCCAAAAATATATCTATACCAAATCAGGAAACAAAAGTGAAGAAAGAGAGACTCCCATAGTGTAGTATCATCAGACAACGATTATTTAATAAAAGTAATCTCCTTACATCAAAGGAATAAAAAACAGCTTAAAAACAAACGGCATAAGCCGGATCCTCACGTCACTCCAGGTGTCCGTCAATCCCTACGCGTTACGGCAACTGCCTTCATCTGGCACCTGAGTGTAAATTTGCTGTCCCCTCAAAATAACTCAACACACAGCCAATAATGTCTAAACTAGACATGTGCAGACTGGAATATTTTGTTTCGTTTTTTCGTTTTCGTTTGGAAAATACATTTATTTAGTTACTCCCGAAAATCGTTTTGATCGTTTTTCGTGGGGAATAGCTTTCGTCCGAAAATCCAATGACACTTGGTTTCTGTCGAATGGTCAAAAGAATATTCGACGGAACATCGAATCTTTTTGGTTTCTGTCGATTGGTCAAAAGAATATTCGACGGAACATCAAATATTTACATCGAATCGTACATTTCCGTTTCGAATGTTCCACCTACAAGAATTCTAATGTTGTATAACTAGTAATAATGTCGAATCTATTCTCTATAATGTCGAATCTATTTTCTCATAAATCGAAATCTAATCTCTGTAAAGTCGAATCTATTATTTCTATAGTGTCAAATCTTTTCTCTATAGTGTCGAATCTTTTCTCTATGATGTCGAATCTTTTCCCTATAATGTCGAATCTCTCTCGGATCTTTCGGTTTTCGTTTCTTGCACTTTCATTATCGTTTGTTAAAACGATAACGAAAAAAACTGATTTTCGGACGAAAATGCATTCTAACGAAAAATAATGCACATGTCTAGTCTAAACTGCTGGCAACAAAAGCGAGTTCACCCCTAAGTGAAAATGTCCAAATTGGGCCCAATTAGCCATTTTCCCTCTCTGATGTCATGTGACTTGTTAGTGTTACAAGGTTTCAGGTGTGAATGGGAAGCAGGTGGGCTAAATTTGGTGTTATCGCTCTCACTCTCTCATACTAGTCACTGGAAGTTCAGCATGGCAGCTCATGGCAAATAACTCTCTGAGGATCTGAAAAAAATGATTGTTGCTCTACATAAAGATTGCCTAGGCTATAAGAAGATTGCCAAGATCCCATAACTAAGCTGCAGAAGGGTGGTTAATACCATACAGCAGTTTAACAGGACAGGTTCCACTCAGAACAGGCCTCTCCATGGTCCACCAAAGAAGTTGAGTGCACATGCTCAGCATCATATCCAGAGGTTGTCATTGGGAAATAGATGTATGAGTGCTGCCAGCATTGCTGCAGAGGTTGAAGGGGTTGTAAAGGTACAATTCCCCCCCCCCCCAAATAGCTTCCTTTACCTTAGTGCAGTCCTCCTTCACTTAAATCATCCTTCCATTTTGCTTTTAAATGTCCTTATTTTTTCTGAGAAATCCTCACTTCCTGTTCTTCTGTCTGTAACTCCACACAGTAATGCAAGGCTTTCTCCCTGGTTTGGAGAGTCATGCTCGCCCCCTCCATTGGACTACAGGAGAGTCAGGATGCCCACTAACACACAGCTCCTTTCTCTATCTGCAACGTAGAGAGCGTCCTGACTCTCCTGTAGTCCAAGGGAGGGGGCGAGCAGTGCTGGATAATAATGGTGGCCACACAAAATATTGACACTTTGTGCCCAATTTGGACATTTTCACTTAGGGGTGCACTGACTTTTGTTTTCAGAGTTGAGACTATAATGGCTGTATGTTGAGTTATTTTGAGGAGACAGCAAATTTACACTGTTATACAAGCTGTACACTCACTACTTTACATTGTAGAAAAGTGTAATTTCTTCTGTGTTGTCACATCAAAAAAAGATAGAATAAAATGTAGCGCCCCCTTACTTTCAGTATGGGCACTACGCTAAAGTTAGTGGGGAGTGAGAGAGTTATGTCGCTCTCACTCTTAATTTTGTTAAATTTGGGCTGCTGTCAATTTTAGAACTGTCCTGTTGGTCAGTCTGCGCTCCGGGGGTGTCAGTCTCACCCCCGGGTGGCAGATGACGCCAGAGAGGTTCTAACAGTGCCGCTTTTCCCCAGCAGCCAATTGGAGGAGTTTTTCCCTCGCGGGGCATGCTGGGGAGGGGTATATCTGTGGCAGGCGCCAATTTTCAGGGTTCTTCTTTGCGGGTTCCTGGTTCCAGGTGCGGCACCCACCTTCAGGGTGTGCGCATCCAACAGACCCCGGGGTCGAAAGTTACGTGGAGTTCCTGGCAGATGCTGCCGAGGGGCCCCAGTGACTTGCTGGGTCCCCTCACTACCAAGAGAAAGATCCTAAACTGCTGGCTGTATGGTGGGGATTCGGCTCAAGGAGAACCCGGAGGCAGGTTATCTGAGAGAACGAACCATCACCCAATTGTAATAGACTGGAAGGTTTCGCTCTGCTGTTCACATTGTCAGCGTGGAGCCTGTGGCAGAGGCCTCATCTGACATCTTAATTCCAATTAGAGCCAGGTCCACAGCAAAGACCTGTTCCTTCCAGCAACTTTAAAGTAGAACTCCAGCTGCCAGGCTTGTGGCAGAAGTCTGTCCAGGGATCGCTTCACCCACTCTGGCTAGAGTGGCGAGGAAATATATTGTTACTAAGAGCAGGCTTGCTCTCCTGTTCATCCAAGCCTGAAACCGTAAGGTTTTCTCTACTTCATCAACCTGTCCTGTCTACCTCTTGTTGATGTTGGTCGTGTTGGACCCAAGAAATAAAGCATTTGGAAAACCTCATCTACTGGCTGGACATTGGCTTATTGCTCTGCTCACTGATTTCAACCCTAGACAAAGCTGAAAGGTAACTTAATATGCCGATCCCAAATCAACCAGCGGCTCCCGATGGGGTATCGCTACAAAAATATTTACAAAAATGTGAGAGATGTACTCACTTTTGTGAGATACTGTATATATATACTGTATATATATATATATATATATATATATATATATATATATAGTGTATATAGCAAGGTCCCGGGCTTCCTTTGGTCTAATGAGAACCTCCAGGGCCAGAGATAGCAGACATCCTTCTGCATATAGTGGATTATAAGGCATTGTGGATGCAAGGTGGTTAAAGTCATTTGGCGCCAGACACTTCTTGGATGCAAAAGAGACTTTTATTTCTCTTAGCAAACTTTTGTGGGAAAGAGGGTTAGGGCCAGGACACCCTTGAGTAGTTGGCAGAGTCCTAGACTTCAACAGGAGGACAGCCATGCAGGGAAAGGCATCCAGCAAGACTCCACATCTGCCCGTGCTGAAATGCTGTCTCCTATGGCAACAGTCTTTAACAGTTCCTAAGACAAAGCTTAACAGTCCCTTTCACTTCCACTACAATCACTCCTTGTAGTTCTTCAGCCCACTGAGCTCCCTAGACCCACTGATTCACTGCCACTGAATCCCATGAGCTCCTCCAATCTTCATGGTGTTATCTTCCTCAAGCTTTAGCCCCGTCTCTCTGCTGGGTCCCTAGCTTGGCACTCAAGATACCTCTCAAGCTTCACCCAACTGGCCTGCTCGGTCCCTGGTTTGACACACAAGGCTGCTCTGCAAGCATCTCCTCCTCTGGCTGGGTCCCTAGCGTGATACCCACTGAAGTTTCCCGATCTTTCACTGTCCCCGGTTGGTGAGAATGCTGCTCTGGTACTTGCTTCAGTTACTGTTGTCCCTGGTAATAAGGTGGTTGGTCCCTTAGTGGTGACAGTTTCCACTCTACTTCCAAGAACCGTCACTTCTGGTTGTACTGCAAGCCACAGTTCCAACCCTGCGCCTCTCTCTTGCTTTTGGATAGGCCCTCAGACAACCTAGCAGCCAGATGTGCCCGGGGTAGGCCCAATCTCCTGGTCTAGCAGCCCAGGTGATAAAACACACATCCAGGTGGCACAGAACACCGATCACCTGACTCCACCCAAATACAGTATATAGGTTTTCCCAGCAGGCCAAGGGATTTAAAGTGGATGTAAACCCCAAAAAATGATGTTATATTACCTCATGTGATGATAAACAAAACATAACATATGATAAACATGTCCTAGCTAGATATGTAAATAACCTGTCACTCAAAGCAAGAAGAGAGAAAACTGACTTTTTTTATTTAGGCAGGGTTTTATCTGGAAGGCTGTTCATTTTCACTGAACATAAAAGAGGATTACTCAGCGCTGGATTAACTCTGTGTGGCAAGACTGGGCACAGATGATAGGAAATCTTATACTCTACATTGTGACATCAAAAAAAATAAAAAATTGGGGGGGTTTACATCCACTTTAAGAAAACCCCTGCCCATTGGCTGGGATAGTCCATATACCCATAATTCGACCTTGCATTGCCCTTCTCATATCTAATGGCACCAGGTACCCGGCCACCTAGCAGCAAAAGAGAGAAGTGCAGCAATTACAGACTTAGAGTGAAATCAATTGCTCCTCAGCAATTAGCAAAGGCAATTATACCTGGCAGGTAAATTTAGGAGCAACCCTGCCTAAACTCCAGGGTGCTACATGTATATACTCTGTACTGAAAATGTTTGATTCTTTGAAAGTGAACAGATCCATTTTATTCTTTACTGTTTTATTTAACTGATAGGGTCCCTAGGCATTGCTCTTGTCTTAAAAACAAACCCAGAGCTAGTAGAATGTAACAGAAAGTGGATGAGACTGTTTCCCGTCCGTCGTATCATCTCTTTTTCCCCTCCTCTTTGTTGTCCTCTCTTTCTTGCATCTCTTTCCTCTTCCCTGTTGTACGTCTTTAGGCCTCATGCACACTGCAGCTGCTCCTACAGGTATTTGAACTGTTTTGAGCTTTTAGATTTCTCTGCCCATTAATTCTCTTCTATGTTAGCCTACTGTGTATGTCCATGAACACTATAGGCTTTTATAGAAGTTTAGTGGCACAGGAGTTTACATGCAGAAAAAAACATCACTTGTGCGTTCAGGAGAAGAGCTTTTGAACATACAAAAAGCTGAAAAGTGAAAAAATGTGCATTAGCATGCTTTAATGCTAGGCGTGCTAACGTGTTCCCATGTTAAGTCATTCTAGTGGCCAGAAGTGGAAACATGTTTTAACGTGTATTAACATGCATGCAAAAACCCAACATGTGCAGCTTAGGCTGGCCTTAGAACTGAGCCATTAGTCCTCTGGCCCTGAACTAGAAGCATGGATCTCAGAAGGACAATAATAGTTTGCACTCCCAGGTAATATCTTGAAATGTCTTTTGCTGGTAACATGGATAGGGAAATCCTCCTTGTTACACTTTTGTATTCTGACTCTTTCGCTACCAAAATACACTAATCAGATCTGTAGTGAATTGCCTTCATTCATTCCCTTGATCGAACAAAAAATATGCCAACAGTCCCATTCTAGAGGCGTTGATCATTAGATTGATTCCTCTTTAATGGGAATAGTCATAGATGGATTACAATTTCGCTGGTCTACAGCAAATAGGGTTTAAAGGATCACTAAAGGAATTTTTATTTGACCTAAATAGCTTCCTTTACCTTACTGCAGTCCTGGTTTCATGTCCTCATTGTTCATTTTTGCTTTGAAGTTGCTGTAATTCTGCTCTGATCTTCTCACTTCCTGCTTGTCTGGCTCCTTATGAAAAATTTCATGGCAGCTTTTCACTGTGGTCCAAGCTGTCATTACTGTGTGTCTAAAACTCCTCAGAACCAATCAGATTCATTTTAAAAACAAAACACTGCCCTGCATTTGTTTGTTTTTGTTCTGTGTGCCTCTCTACTTCACAGAAACATGAAACCAGTTTAAAAGTGAAAATAAACTGCAGGCAGATTATATAATTGATTTCTATCTATTTTTAATCATTTTTAAAAGGAATCAGTTAACTTTTATGTCTCTATACCCTGTAAACAGTAAATTCAGCTTTTCACAACATGAAAAACAATGAGAAATGTTCCACATTTTTAATGGCCATTTTTCACGTTGAGAAAAATGCTCTGGAGCCAACACATGGTCATTTTGAATGACCAATTAAAAAAATTGAATTTTTCTCGTCATGAAAAACGGTCGTGTGTTACACTTATTTTGGACATGTCCCCTTATCCGCCCCTTCTGGGACACAATTCAGAAATTGGTTTTTATACTGACAGACATTTAATTACTAGCAGACGATCTGAAACAGTGCTTGCTTCACCTCACTCAGATTTCGAGGCTTAGATATAAGAAGTCCCTCTTGATTCATCTACTTAATTCCGCTAAAATATGTAATATGCTATATGCCTAGCATACGTTGCTACTCTATTATTAGTTTGTGTAACAGTCTATTCTTACTGTACTTTATATCAATGCTGGATTTGTATTGTCCTTACTGGTCCATAGAGGGCACTGGAGCGCCGCCCCCTCTGGCTCTCGCACAGCCACTAAAATATATAGATTCGTGCATTGCATGAATCTATATATTTTCGCCGCTGCCGCCCACTATTCAGCTGGCCGGATGTTGAGCGCCAGCCAGCTGAATAACGGCAGCTGGTTGGCTCTATGGAAGTGCCTATCAGAGCCAGCGGAGGCTGTAGTCGGCTTCCTGAAGCTTATCCTCGGGACGTACCGGCGGTGCGTCCCTTGGATAAGACTGACAGGCGTCTCAGCCAATCAGGTAATCTAATTCAGGTAATCGGTGACCTGATTGGCTGAAGCGTCATCGAGGGCGGGAGTAGGGACATCGAGGGAAGGTAGAAGCACAGCTGACCCCTGAAAGGTAGGTGCCGGGGGTGGGGGCGAAGATGACTGGAAGCGAGGACATTAGCATCTATGAATTAGTCACTCTTACAACCAACCCTTTGAGTTCAGAATCAACAACCAGCAAATACTTCTCTACAGATATCCTGGAATATATTGTGGATAATAATTACATGATAATCCCCTCTTAGGTAGCCCAAGATATAATTTCTCAGTCATCCTATGCCCCTAGTGGACATAGGATGATTTTAGACATAAGAGGGTCCGAGTCTGTCACACAATATATGCCTCCTAATTTTTACCAATCATTATCAAGCATATAGTATTCTGCTGGTCTAGACCTTCAAGCATAAGGTGGTTTGCAGAAACCTTTAGTTGGGAGATTATCACACTTGGTGCATGGTCTCACTTACTATTTCATTGCAATACTGATACCAGTTGTAAGCAGGCATAAACCTGCTCCCATATTGCTTGTATGAATCTTTAAACTGTGATCACTTTTTTAACATGTATGCTGGTTTAAACCATTAACACTTTTTTTTGCTGACCTGCACCATCGGAGCACCTATTTTTCCTTTTCTTTGCATGCTCTGTGGGGGAAAAGTTTTTTGAGTGTCTCCAGCTGTCCCCATTACCCTATTAAGGGTTGCTGTCTGTCTGAACTGAGATGTTCTCAGATGTGTGTTGAATCTTCGCAATTTCTCTACCTACTCCATGGTTGAGACACCTTTATCAGAGTCACCTTCGGCTGAGGAATACCGGGCTCCTTGACCTTACCTTCGGTTGACATCTTCTGGACACCAGGGAGGTGTATTCCACTTCTTTTTGGATCTTCGCTGACAGTCCCGTTGAACAGCTGGTTGGGTACCGTAAGCTCGATTGACCTGTTGTCATATAACAGTCTGGTCCAACGGTTCCGGTAAGCACATTCATAATTACATCTTACATCTGAAGATCTTCGTTGTGATGGTTCATTCAATCTCATGACATCTTTATTATGTTATTTCCTCATGATGGACAATTTATCATGTTGAATTTCTACATGGACTGATTGTTTTCATGTGGATTGAACATTATTACTTTATGGTTATACCCTGTTGAGCATATATTATGTGGCATTTTTTCACATTACATTAATACGTAGCGCTACACATTCACCTACACTCCTTTTGAATTTTGTCACATTCTTGTGCAACTGCTTCACCTCCCCACCCCAATTTTTTAGGGTTTCTTGTTGTTATTTTGGGGTAGCGCAATCATTTTACACTTACATTCACCTTCTTAAATTGACAGGACTAATCTGTGTACCACAAAAATATTGTTGGTTGGTAGGGGATCAAATACTTACTTTATTCACTGAACTGAAACTCAATTTATAACATTTGTACCATGTATTTATTTTCTGGATTTTTGGTTGATATTCTGTCTCTATCATCTACAATCATTTTACAAATAATAATAATAGTTTTATTGGGGTCTTAAAAAAATATGATATCTAAATAGGTATAAAGCTCTACAAAAGGTAATGGTAGACTGTTATGTTTTTTTTTTAAACTGATTGTGCTCCTTCTTTTGTTAATGAAGTAATACTGGTAAAATTTAGATTTTTTAATGTGTTACTACTCTAACCTTTACATGTGACTTTGGCCCAAAGAATGTCCATTTGTCTGAGCGTCTAAAATTAGGCTGTATTGTTCTGATCCCTCAGAGGGGCATTGTTTTACTAGGCAAGGTACATCACATGCCCACACAGATGCCAGCTACACTACTTTTAGCTAGTCTTTTCCGGTTTTGCAGAGAATACGATCCTCAAGTAGGTCTAGATCACATTATGCTGACCTTCATGTATTTTACAGTCCCTGCGACAGTGGAAGTACACCATATACAGTATTTTATTTATTTTAGGTACTTTTATATATATATATATATATATATATATATATATATATATGGAAACCTTGCAAAAGATCTAAATAAATTAATGGGGTGGGTAACTACATGGCAAATGAGGTTCAATGTAGAAAATGTTAAAATAATGCATTTACGAATGCAGGTTTAACCTTAAACTACGTAGGGGGCTCTTTACTGTAAGAGCGACAAGAATGTGGTCTTAACGTGGGGGCATTGATGGTTTCAAGAAACTATTAGATAAGTACCTGAATGACCACAACATGCAGGGATATGCAAGGTAATACTGACATATAATCACACACATGTGGTGTGGAAAGGAATTTAAGCTTAGGGGGGCTTTGACCTGCAGGTCGAAGGAGTGGAGAAATAAAAGGGATGTTTCTTAACAGAGATGGACACATTTATTTTACACAATGTTCTGCAGTCTAGCACTTCAACCAAATACCATTTGCATATGAACTGACATGAGACACATGCAGGTCCTGTGCTACCACTAGGCGAAGTAGGCAGCTGCCTAGGGCACACTACCACCTAGGGCGCAGCCACAGCCTCTGTCCCGGGGGAAGATCCAGGCATGTGTGAGCTTGGCTCTCCTCATCGCTTGCCAACTGTCCCTGGAAAACACATCCTTTGTGTGCCGCCAATCCCCTGATGTGTCCCGCTGAACGCTCCACTGTCACATCTCCTCACGCAGGAATATCTCGCAGCACCGCTCTGGGACTCTTTTACTCCAGCCTGTCCATCTAGTGCGGCCTGTGTGTCTGTGTGAGTACAGTGGATGGAGCGGGGCTTGGAGGAGAAGGGAGCATTGGGAGAGGTGCAGTGGCTGTTAGCTGACCCCCCGGCTGGCGGGGACACCACGGAGTGGCTGGATGGCGTCGCTGGCGGGGACTCCTAAGCAATACTGACGGCCCAGTGCTGAGGAGAGCCCTGATGTGATTGTCGAGAAGCCATGAAGAGCAGAGGTAAGGAGGAGGATGGATCCTCCCCGATCTACATCGAGCTGTGTGTGGGGGATGGGGGCGGTGAGTGGTGTAGGAAGTAGGAGTCAGGTGGGTCAGTGTGTGTGTGTGTGTCAGGTAGGTCAGTGTAGGGGTCAGGTGTGTCAGGTAGGTCAGTGTATGTGTCAGGTAGGTGGGTCAGTGTATGTGTCAGGTAGGCCAGTGTAGGGGTCAGGTAGGTCATTTTAGGGGTCTAGCAAGGCTCCATTCCCACCTGGGCATTCTGGAATCTTCTGCTGCGATTACAAAATTGTGGCAAAACACAGGATGCATTTGCAATGCCATTACTTCTTGACGGCACCCGAATTGCGGTGCGATTTTGCTGCAGTTGTCGCATGATAAATTGCACTTCAATCACGGCAAACTGCGATGCTATCGCCCAAAAGAAGCTCCTGCTCCTTTTTGAGAGTCAAGCTTTGCTCATTGCGTTTTTGCCCCAATTGCAGCATGACTTGTTGCGTAAAAATTGCACCGCTTTTTGCCACGATTCCAGGATGCCCAGGTGTGAATGGAGCCTAAACTGTCAAGGCTAAATTTAATGCTACAGCCATCTTCCCACTGTACTCTATAATTGAGGCGTCAGTTTGGTCTCTTTTATAGTAGAAGGAAAGGCAGTATGAACACAATGGGTTTGTTTCACTAAAACTGGAGCACTCAGAATCTGGTGCAGCACTGCATGGTAACCAATCAGCTTCTAATGTCAGCTTGTTCGATTAAACTTAATTTAAGTTTATTGAAGTAACTTTGTAACAATTTTTTATTATTATTATATAAAAAAAATATGAGGAATATGAGATTTGTGTAGATAAATTGGCATAGGGTTTGGAGTTGGTGATTAGCAAGCACTGTAATTATACATATATTTTTTTATGTGAGCGATAGGAGTGTGGAAGGTGTCCATTCATGGGATAATATTTTTTTTTTTTTCAAAATTCTTTATTTACACACAACAGGGGACACATCTACACAGATCACAGTATTGTTGTATATAGGAACATGAGAACAGGTAAACAGATATATCTCAAACAGGAAAACACAATGGTATGTCTGGTACAGCTGTCTGCCTGGGGAGATGGCCGCGTCAGGGTGAACGCCCGCTCAGATGGCAGACATCCGACCCCCGCGCCACCAACCCCGCAGACATCATGTTGAATATAGGGCAGCAACAGCATTTACCCACCCCGCACGGTTTATGATCTAGGACCTATGGACCTGTCCCCCTTTTTCCGTTAACCATAGAACAAGAGAAGAAGGGAGTAGAGAGAGAAGATAGTACATGCCAAGATCTGTATAGAAGATCGAGGGAGGGGATCAGGGGAGGAGCATCCCCCACGGGATGAATGTCCCGCGGGTGATGCGTGAGGTAGGGGAGGGGGAGGGGAAGGGGGGGGGAGCTCACGAGCATGGAGCAGTGTGTCTGTTTTAGTCTGTCAGCGTAGCATAGGAGTCTTAACTCAAGGATCCCCCTGAAATAGGGGGGTTGCAGGACGTTGTCTTAGTCGGGAACTCTAAGTGCTTGTCCTTCGTCTGAGTAGGTATAGAAGTTCCACAACTCCCAAGTTTGTTTGTATGTCTCTGGTCTGTCTTGAGCAGTAAGGATCAGGTCTTCCATTCTATTAATGTCGTCTATCTTCCGTAGCCACATCGCCACAGTCGGTGGGTTGGGGGATTTCCAGCAAATGGGAATACACGCCTTGGCTGCGTCCAGCAGATGTCTGACAATTGATTTTTTATAAACCCGTACGGGGATGTCGTTAGCATGTAGCAGGAAGAATGCTGGGTCGTCTGGGATATGTCGGTCAGTGAATTTCTCCAAAATCCTCCTAACCTCAGTCCAAAATGGTTTCAACCGTGAGCAGGACCAGAAAATGTGGATCAGTGTTCCTGTTTCCTCCTGACATCGCCAGCATGTGTCAGGCGTGATCCTGAACACTTTGTGCAGCAGTGCCGGGGTGCGGTACCACCTCGTCAGGATTTTGTAGTTTGTTTCCTGGTTTTTAGTGCAGATCGAGGATTTGTGTACGAACGTCAGGATTTGTTGCCTTTTCTTTACAGAAAATGTACAACCCAGGTCGCGTTCCCATTTAGTAATGCATGGGACTTGGTAGCCTTCCCTCGGGGTACTCAGTATGTTATGTACAATTGATAACGCGTGAGGTAATGTGTCTGCATCGGAGCACAATTCCTCCAATGGCGTGAGTGTGGTATTTCCAGCTGGAGGCATGGTACGTAGGAAATGATTGAGCTGGTTGGCTCTCATAAAGTCTAACCGGTGTCTACCCCCTTTGTCCATCAATTCTGCTATTGTGTTCCAGCGGCCCGCCGTGCTGAAATGGGAAGCCTGGAATAAACCAGACTCTCTCAAGGCGCAGAATCTCCCGTCGTAGAGGCCCGGTGTAAACTGTGGGTTTCCCAGGACTGGGCACAGGGGCGAGGTCCCCGGTGAAGATCCCGTCTGTGAGATCAGCCTAGCGCATATTTTAATTGTGTTCCCTATCAGTGGGTGGGTGCGAACAGGTGTGGGTAGGGTTGTAGGGCACCACGGGGCCCTCTGTAATGGGATCTCACTCTGCGCCTGTTCTAGGCGCGGCCACAGCTTGGTATTCCCATGTCGGCACCAGTCTATAAGGCGGTTCAGGTGAGCCGCGTGGTAGTATGTGCGAATGTTGGGCATGGCCAGCCCGCCGTACAGTTTGGGTAGGGAGAGAATTGATCTGTGTATCCTAGGGTGCTTTCCAGCCCACAGGAATTTTTTAAACATGGACTGTACTTTCCGGAAGTAATCTGCCGGTATGTGTATGGGGATAGCCTGGAGAAGGTATGTGAACTTAGGCAGGATGGACATCTTAATGATGTTGCACCTACCAAACCATGAGTGAAGACCAGTGGTCCAGCTGTCCAGCAGTTTCTGAACAGACTGCAGTAGTGGTGGGAAATTTAGCCTGAAAAGGTGGGATAGGGTGGGGGGTATGCGAATTCCCAAGTAAGTAAAGGCTGTGTCTGTCCATTGTAAACCAAAACTTCCTTTGAGACGGTTCAATAGAGCGTCTGGGATCTTTACTCCCATCGCCACAGATTTACCCATGTTGATTTTCAGGTTGGACAGCTGTCCGTATAGTTCAAATTCCCGCATAAGGCCCGGGAGGGACGTTGCGGGGTCTGTCAGCGTGAAGAGTAAGTCATCCGCATATGCGGAGACTTTGTATTCTCCGTCCCCTACTCTAACCCCTGATATATTCGGGTTCATTCTTATCCGTCTCAGGAAGGGTTCAAGTGTCAGCGCAAATAAGAGGGGTGACAAGGGGCACCCCTGGCGAGTTCCGTTTGCAATTGGAAAGGATTCTGACAAGACCCCATTGGCTCTGACTTTAGCAGAGGGTTCAGCATACATCGCCGAAATCCAGTTGATCATTTTGTGTCCGAGGCCTATGTGCTTCAGAGTGTCGAACATGAACTGCCAACTGACTCTGTCGAACGCCTTTTCGGCGTCCGTACTCACAAAGACACATGGCGTACTCTTGTGGTTTACCGCGTGGAGGAGATTTAGGACTCTGGTGGTGTTGTCCCTAGCCTCTCTAGTAGGGACGAACCCCACTTGGTCTAGGTGTATGAGGCTCGGCAGGTGACTCTGAATCCTTGAAGCTATAATTTTGGTGAATAATTTGAGGTCCACGTTGAGCAGTGAGATAGGGCGGTAACTACCGCATTGGCTCGGGTCTTTCCCATCTTTAGGTATGACTGCAATGTGTGCCTGTAAGGTAGAGGCGTGAGGCCTCGACCCCGTGCCGAGGTTGTTTAACACAGAGACCAAGTGTGCGCCCAGTGAGGGGAACAGCGTCTTGTAGTACGTGACAGTAAGCCCGTCTGGGCCCGGTGCCTTGCCCACTTTGGTGTTGGTCAGGGCCTTTTGAAGCTCGAGTAATGTAATGGGTTCGTCCAGTTGGGCCCTGGTGTCGTCCGGGAGAGATGGCATGTCAGAGGAGGTCAAGTAGTCTCGCACGAGGTCCGCTTCCGGATTCGGTGCCTTGTGGGGAAGGTTGTACAGTGCGTTGTAGAAGTCCCTGAATTCCCGAGAGATCGCTTGTGGGATCGATACCTTACGTCCGTCCCTCGTAACGACGTGGGGGATGTAAGACGCGCAATTCTGCGTACGAAGAGAACGAGCCAGCATTCTCCCGCATTTGTTTCCCGATTCATAGGTCTTGCATCTGCAGATCTGGATGGCTGCTTTGGCTCTGTATGTGAGTATGTCAGTGACCTGTCTTCGTGTGGTGTCAAGTTCCATGCCTAATAGTCTCGTCGGTGTCTGTTTGTGTCGTGTTTCCAGGTCATGCAGTTTGGTCAGCAGGGTCGTTAATTGTTCCGTCCTCAGTCTTTTCTTTCTGGCTCCATGTTTAATAAGAACGCCGCGTATCACCGCTTTGTGGGCTTCCGAAACCACCGCTGGGGCACAGTCAGGGGTAGTATTGGTCGTAAAGTAACAGTCTAATTCCTTCACTACGTCTGCTAGTACGTCTGGGCCGTGTAACAGGGATTCGTTCAGTCTCCATGGGTGGGCTTTCCCTGCCATAGCCCCTGCTAAAGCGTACACCAACGTGATTGGGGCGTGATCCGACCAGGTAATTGATCCTATCTGAGCATCCTTAACCGCCGGTAGGTTACTATGTTGGACCAGAAAATAGTCAATCCGGGAGTAGGTCTGATGGGGTCTGGAAAAGAAGGTAAAGTATTTTTCCCCCGGGTGGAATATGCGCCAGGTGTCTACCAGTCGGGAGGTGTGGAGCGCCGTCTGTATGCGGCCACGTACTTTCCCAGATGTCGAAGATAGTCCGGTGGAGGTGTCTTCCAGGGGTGACAGGGGAATGTTAAGGTCTCCCCCAACGATTAACTGTCCAGTGGTAAAGCGGGACAAGCGGTCAAGTTGTTTTGTCAGGAAGCTCTCTTGGTGGTCATTTGGGGCATAGAGATTCGCTAGGGTAATTTTCGTTGGGCCAATCCGTCCGTTTAGGAACAGGAAGCGGCCAGCGGGGTCCCTCTGTATGTCATCTAACGTCCAGGGTACCCCGGCGGCTATCAATATGGAGACTCCTCTAGACTTTGCATCGGAGAAGGGGGAGTGGTAAACCGTGGGGTAATATCGATTTTTTAAGACAGGAAGTTTGTCATCCCTGAAATGCGTCTCCTGTATGAGGACAATGTCTGCCTTCTGGTTGCGAACGTCATGGAGTAGCATTCTACGCTTCTCGGGGGTGTTCAGCCCCTTAGCATTCAATGAGACGATAGTCACTGCTTCCATGCTCGCTGGTGGGTGGGTGGGGGCAGGGCGGGCAAGGGATCGGTTAGAACGGAGAGCTAGAGATGGCTCCGATGGGGTCCAGCTCTCCGGGGGGTATAAGGGAAGTAAGGAGAGAGCAGGGATAGGTAGAGATAGAAAGGGGTAGCAAATATCTGATTAGGAGGCCGACGCTAGAGTGCGCGGCAGGAGGGAAAATCTAAAGTAGCTTAAACAGCTAGGACGCTCACCAGAGCTAATCTGGGTTACGAGCGCGGGCCTATGTGGGAGGTGGGTAGACAGAGCCGAAGGTGAGAACCCCCAGCCACGGCCCCCCCCCCCCCCCGGCCATGATATATAACAGAGCATATTATTGGCAACACATTCAAAAGTAACTCAACATCATTCCAGTGCAGAGTGACAAACATAAGTTGTAAAGTGCATAGCAAAGAACAAGGCATACATCGCAGGCAACAAAGTTAGCGCAACATGACAGGCGATATGCCTAAACAGTAACTGGGATGTACCCGGTCAGTACTAGCATAATAAAACGTAGGGCAGAGAAAAAAGAAAAAAGGGGAGAACGGGCATTAACCATGAAATAAATAACCCCTGGCAGTGCCCCACCGTGATCAACATAATAGTATAATAACCATCGGGCCCCCACTCCCTGTATAGTTAGGGTGTCCCAATGGGGTCCCCTCCACCCCACGTCAACCCCGCGAGATCCCCCCGCAGTCCGCAGACCCCCCAAAGCGACCCTCCCATCCCCCCTCAGCACCCCACAGAGCAATACAACCCAATACATCATCACCCCCCCCCCACGCAGCAGCCCCGGGGCCAGTCATGTATGGTAAATAACTCCTCTGGGGGGCCCTCGCCGCTGGAGCGTGAGCGGGAGACAGGAGTGGAGAGGAGGTACATGGCCAGGTAGACCCACAATTCTCAATAGGGGTGTTCGGCATTGTTAGTACATTGCGTCCATGGCAGGGGGGTTGCATAATGGTAGGTGATGAACGTACAGCACTGTCCCGCCCGGGGCGCGCTCTGACAGCGCGGGGGCCCCAATTCCTCCCGTGAACAGACAGGTCTGAATGAGGCAGACGCATGGGGATTCTTCCCTAGTTGGTGTCATAGGAGCGGGCCCGGGGGGGTCGCAGAGGGTGCAAGACTCCACGGGCGGGCGGGCGGGGGGGGCCAGGGGGACTAACACAGCGGTCCCAACAGCGTAACAAAGTGGGAACCGGATCCCATGGGCTCCCACACCCAGCGTGGCGTGGGGGGCATCCGTGAGGTCGGCCCGGAGCAGTTGGGGGGCAACGGTGGTGCAACATGGTGGTGGCAGAGATGCCTGGGGTTTGCGGCCTACGGCCTACTCACGGTTCCCATTCCCCGAGGGAGCACGGCGTCTTCTTCGTCCGCGGATCCCCGCACCGGGTCTGTATGCCGAGGGGCCCGAGCGACTAGCCGCCCGTGGCAGGAGTTGCAGCCAGTCAGGAACCGGGATCTGCTCAGCCCCCAGAAATCGAAACAGGACCGGGAGGTCCGCCGGGTTCTGGACCGTGAACGCCGCTCCGTCTTTCCGGAAAGTCACCGCCAGCGGGTAACCCCATCTGTAGGTGAAACCTCGCTGTCTCGCCAGATCCAGTGCAGGTTTCAACATCGCTCGTCGTCGCAGTGTCGCCCTGGATAGGTCTGGCAGTATCTTGATCGCGGAGCCTCTCAGGAGAATTTCGTCTCTGTCCCACGCTCCACGGACAATCCGCTCCTTCTGAGCATAGCGCAGCAGTCTGCAGACTACGTCGCGGGGCCTCTCCGGGTCGTCTGATCGTGGGCCCAGGGTGCGATGCGCGCGGTCTATCTCCACGTTTTCCTGCGGATTCGCCAGGACGTCTCGGAAGAGCTCTAGCAGTGCGCCATCTAACGTCTCGGCCTCCACCGATTCTGGGATCCCCCGTACCCTCAGGTTGTTCCTTCGGCTCCTGTCCTCCACCTCCTCGAGGTGGAGCTGGAGGGTAATCGCCGTTTCTCTGTGACTGTCTCTGTCCCGCTCCAGGCCGGACACCCGTAACTCCAGAGCCGCCAACGAGCTCTCGCCAGAGGACACCCTGTCCGTTAACGTGGACACCTCCGCTCTCACTTCTTGAAAGTCCCTTCGGTGTGTCTCCTCCAGTTTGAGAATGAGGGACTCAATGTCGGATCTGGTGGGCAAGGCCTGCAGCAACGCCCGTATCTCCCGCTCCGCTGGCGTACCGCCGAGTAGCGAGGCCGAGGACGACATCTCCGGCATCACTGGTTCAGGTGACCCTAAGGTAGCGGTGTGCTCTGCCGTAAGGTCCGGTGAGGAGGCCCAAAAGTCTTGTATCGCGTCTTCTGCTGGGTCGCCACGTGGGCTGCCTCGTGGTGCCGCCACCCTTGTTCCCGGGGAGACCGACGTCAGAGAGCCGAAATAGCGATGGAGATCGCCGGTTTTGACACTGGAACGGGTAAGTCGGGTGGAGGATTTGCTCCTGCACTTTTTGGCTGAGTGCATGCCTCTTTAGTCAGCAGTTTGGCCGGGTAAAGGGAGGACAAGGCCGGGAGCTCTGGATTCTTGCGTCCTCACTCAGCCATGTCCAGGCCACGCCCCCATGGGATAATATTTAACAGAATAACTGGGTGGTCTGGGTCATAAAATCTTGCATGACCCTGGTAAAAATCTAAGCTGAGGGGGCAGAGGGTCTAACCACACCGGATGGAGGCAAGGAGGTTAGCGAGGACAAGGAGAAACTAAGAACAGAGGATAATATGATTCCCAGCTGCAGACGTCAGCACTGTCAGTAAGTGCGCTGCAAGCAGCCCTAGACTAGAACTGTGGGTAGAATGTGATCTGGAAGCACCTAGTACAGCGGTACTGTCCCCTTGTGTCTAGAAACACATGTTGCAACTACACAACAGTAAGTCAACATACTGTATAAGCTCAGGGTTTGAGGCAAAGCCTTGGGTACTCATAAAACAGCTGTTAGCAAGTGAGGGTCAGGTGGCCCAAAGTGACCATAGTCACTGTGGGTGGGTAGTAGGAATGGACTGAAGATTGAAGTTTCGTGTGGCTCTTTTCAGCAAGAGCAGCAGTGGAGAGATGCTTCATTGAGGCTGAATGGCAGGAAGCTTGCTGTCAGAACCCAGTCCCATGATATTAACCTTTTCCATGGCAAAACCAGTGGGGATGAGGAAAAAAGACACCCAGTGACTGAAGTAACCAACAAAGGTCCCAAGGCTTGACTCGATCGGCCTACTAAGTGAGTCTCCACAGGCAAGGCAAGTTCTGAGAGCTGAAAAGCGTTTCGCAGTGAAATTTTACAAGAAAGAAGTCTGTAAATCTCCCTACACAGAACCCAGTGCCCGAAGGTCACTTCCAGGCTATTCCATCTCATACAAGCAGTGGATTCCAGGTACAGTACTCCAACTGCGATGTAAAAATCAAAGATGAAAAAGGTGTTTGCAAAAACAAAAATGTTAACGACTGTACATTCTGCTGGGACTGTAGCAATAAACTGAGGCATGCTGCTAGTGGGTTGGAATGAGCCGAACACCCCAGGGGTTTAGTTCTTTTGGACCCTCTTGACTAATTGTCACAATGCCATCTCTGTGTTGATACTTATTTGGTTCATGATACCCCCTACAGATGTACTACACACGCATTTACCCCTGATGAAGCGAGCATGGGCTTGCAAAAAGCGTTGGGATAATTTTAATGTCTTTGTACTTTACAATCTACATTTTAAACCATTATACGTGTAATGACAGTTTTTACTGTATGTATCATTTCAGTGGCTTGGCTATGGTTCATGTTTATGTTTGCATGACAATTTTTAGACATTTTGTTGTCTAGCCGCATTTACCTCATCTAAAGTCCCGGGGAGCTCTCCTGTTTTTTGTTGCATATATTGGGATGGAGGTGTGACACTAGACCTTTTCATTTTTGTCCCTAAAGATGGCACTTGTGATGGGCTAGCATTTGCCGTTGGCTACGGTCTTCTGGATCCTACGTAGGATGTATCTGACTGTGTGGGCCGTGAAACAAAGATGGCTTTCTGCGGTTCTGTAAGGACAAGGAATGCTGGATGCCGGCTAAGTATAACCTGATGGTGCTATGAGATAAAGCCAGCTAAATGTAGCAATGTGATATAAAGGCTAGGATGCCTAATGTCACCTATCGTTGCTCCGTTGCATGAGGCTAGAAACCGGCAGTAGGCGCTCAGCGGCAGTTATTGATGGGATGTGGGGTTCCAGCACCTTGTACCTCTGGACCCCTTTACATTACACAGCCCCCCACAGTTTGTTACATAGACACCCTACTAACAGTTCTGGACCCCCTGCATGTTACACAGACCTGCCTACAGTGCAGACCCCCCTCCCTACAATACCCACCCCCCTACATTACAGAAACGTGACCTGCGGGCCATCACAGCCCACCGGCATATGTCCAGTTTGCCCTATGGCCAGTCCGGGCCTGCTATCCAGGTATAGTGCAATTCCAATATTCCAATTCATTTTCTGTTCAGTGCTGTATTTAGGCTGTGCTTTGGTGCTCATACCTTTTGGCTATGTTAGCTTCCACTCCCCCAACACCCTGTCGCTATATACTGTATATCCCCACTACAGGGCGCATCACTGGCAAAAAAAAGGCAGACAGCACAGCATATTAACCCATTCATTAGCAGACATTAACCCAATAATACACTGTACAGTCAGAACATAAAGGCACCTGCCTACAAGCACATGCATAATAATTTACTAAAAGAGCTTAGGTGTGTATTAATATTTTCACTTTTTGAAGTCCCCTTGTAGCCTAACTTCACAATTCATTTTAAAAGCTTCAGCCGTCAGAGTAAAAAAATAAAACATTTAAAACTATCCTTTTGTATAAAAGTCTGACATTAGAACAATTTCCAAGGAGTGACTTCATTGGAGGGTGATATAAGAGAAGCCTTTGACACAAGTTGGGCCCCTTGATGAGGAGAAGGTACAGATTTAGGCGAAAGGGAGGGGGGGTACTGACAGAATAAATTCCACAGCTGTTTAACTCTCCTCCATGGCCAAGAATCTGTGGCATCCTTTGCTATCACAAAGCCACCACTCCTCCTTCACATATGGTCACATCCCCTCATGCCTGTACATAGAGTAAAACTTTCCATGTGACAACATGAACACTGCATATACAGACATCGGACACTGCAAATGGAAAACATATTGTCCTTAAAGGAGAACTACAGGGACAAACACAAGATCTAAATATACAGTACATTTTCTGCATTCAAAAGTAAAGACTCCTCCGGCAACAATTACAGTTACCCTCATCTGTGGGTAAAGTGTGGGGATAGGTTAGACTCTCTGCCAAATTCTTATTGCTTTCTGTATCCTTGAAAAAAATGTCACCCCACTATTTATGCTGGGGACTAGAGTTGAGCGGACCCCTGGATGTTCGGGTTCGACTGATTTGGCCGAACTTCAGAAAAAAGTCTGGGTTCGGGGCCCGAACTTGACCCCGAACCCGAACCCTATTGAAGTCAATGGGTACCCAAACATTTCAGTACTAAAATGTCTCTAGAAAAACGAATGGAAAGGGCTAGAGGGCTGCAAATGGCAGCGAAATGTTGGTAAGAGCATGGCAAGTACTCTGCAAACAAATGTGGATAGGGAAATAACTTAAAATAACATAAAAAAAATTAAAAAAAAATCTTGACCTAGGAGGACGAGGTCCATATGGAGTAGGGGGTTGAGGTGGCGGTGGATGTGGCGGTGTAGGTGGAAGCGGCGGTGGAGGAGGACGAGGTAGCCAACACAGGTTTTTGGTTTTAATGTATTTATTTTTTAAATTAGGGTACACCCCAAAAGAGTGAGAAAGATCAGAAATACAAGAATGGCTGGGTAAGGCCGGTATACATGTCTATTCTGCACAGGGTACAGACAAGTTCTGTGGGATCCATTCCTGGTTCTTTTTAATGAACGTGAGCTTGTCCACATTGGCTCTGGACAGGGGGCTGCGCTTGTCTGTGATAACGCCCCCTGCTGTGCTAAATACACGTTCAGATAATACACTGGCTGCAGGGCAGGCCAGCACCTCCAAGGCGTAAAGGGCAAGCTCAGGCCATGTGCCCAATTTGGAGACCCAGAAGTTTAAGGGGGCAGACCCGTCATTCAGAAAGTGTAGGCGTGTACACACATACTGCTCCACCATGTTGCTGAAATGCTGCCTCCTGCTAAGACGTTCCATATCAGCTGGTAGTGCTGGTTGTTGTGGCGTGCTGACAAAGCTTTTCCACATTTCGGCCAAGCTAACCCTGCCTTCTGAGGTGCTGGCGGTGCCCCGGCTGCGTTGGCGGCCTCTTCCTCCTCCTCTGCCTTCGCCTTGTGCTTCCACTGTGCCCCCGCTGTCAGGAGGGAATTCCACCAGCAGCACGTCTACCAGCGTGTGCTTGTACTCGCGCATCTTGCGATCACGCTCCAGTGAGGGAATTAAGGATGGTACATTGTCCTTGTAACGGGGATCCAGCAGCGTGGCCACCCAGTAATCAGCACCTGTTAAAATATGTGAAACACGGCGGTCGTTGCGGAGACACTGCAGCATGTAATCGCTCATGTGTGTCAGGCTGCCTAGAGGCAACGAAAAGCTGTCCTCTGTGGGAGGTGTATCTTTTTTTTTTTTATAATTATCTTTTATTTATTTTTATAAACAAGAAAGCAACACGAAAAACACAAGAAAACGGGATATGCAGAATCCAATACAACAGCTTATTTATATATGGACATTATAATACATCTCTATCTTAAACTCTTTTACTATTCCTGGTCTATAGCAGAGGGAAATTATAATATTTTATATCAAAAGCAATTTCCATTCCCCCCAGGGGAGATATAGAAACCAAAATACTATTTCAACTTTTAACTAAATTTCAAACTTCCCCAAATGTTCCATCTCCTCCCTGATTGTCCATATATTCTCTATGTATTCGACAAATTCCCTCTTTTATCTCCATCACGTTGCCTTCCCTATTTTATCCCCTCAATCCCTCCCCCCTTATCCCCTCCTCAAGACCCCCATCTCCACCTCTTCTCCTCCTCCATCCGCGTACACCCACGGACATGGAGGGAAGAGGAGAGAAAGAAGGAGACAAAAAAAAACAAATACCACAGACATAACCCCATAACACAACAACCCTCCCCCCCCCTCCGCTGTCCCCCCCTCGGCGAGAAATTTCATCTTTCCTTCCCTCCTCCCTTTCCCTTCTTTCCTCGACCTCTAATCTTTATTCTTACTCCCCTAGTAACTTTTTACCTTCTTCCGATTGTACAAATAATTCCCAGGGTGCCCATATTATTTTATTTTGCTCTTTCTTATCTATTGGCCTCGGTAAGAGTTTCTCCATTATTCCTATTTTCCTTACTTTTTTAAGCCACATAGATATTGGAGGTGCTTCCGGGTCTTTCCATTTTATTGCAATGCAACTTTTAGCCGCATTTATCAGATGACCTATCATTGATCCTGTATATCTTTTCAAAGAAATTTCTGTATGATGTAATAGGAAGAATGAGGGGTCATCTGGAATCTGGTGTTCTGTAAGTGATTGGGTAATTCTCCGTACTGTTTCCCAAAATTGTTGTATTTTTGGACACCCCCAAAATATATGCAACATTGTCCCTTTCTCCCCACACCCTCTCCAGCATCTCTCTGAAATTTCAGAAAAGAATATATTTAAACGCGCTGGCGTATAGTACCACCTTGTTAATATTTTATAATTTAATTCTTGTATTTTCGTACATCTTGAGGAGTTTAACGCTAAATTTATGATATTTTGGCATTGTATTGGGGAAAAGGTTTGGCCTAAATCTCTCTCCCATTTGGCGAGGCTTGGCATTCTAAAATCTTCCGGTGGTGCAGTCAACAGTGTATACATTTTCGAGACCATATGAGCCAATGGTTCCGCTCCTCCACAATACTCCTCAAACTTTGTAAGTGGGCGTCTGTACTTTTCTGCACCACCTAGAGTCTCCAAAAAATGTCGTAATTGTCGCGCTTGCCATATCGGGATTTCATATCCCCCTTGTGAAATTTCTCCTATTGTTTTCCATCCCCTTTCTCCTAGAAAGTGAGAGGCTTGAAATCTTCCATTATCTCTTAATTTCTTGAATATTTGAGACTCCATGCCTGGCTGAAATTCTGGATTTCCTATTATTGGATAGAGGGGGGAGTTTTTAGTCGAAAATTTTGAATTATAACATACTTTATTTCCAGTCCATATTGTTGGACCTATCGTAGGGTGGGTTTTAACTATAAGGGGTAATGCTGAATAACACCATATTGCCCTATTTAACGGTACTGGGCTCATTTGTTGCTCTAAAGTAATCCATAGTTTATAATCCCCATGTCTGCTCCAATCGGCTATCCTTCCCAGCTGGACTGCTTGATAGTATTTTAGCATATCCGGTGCTGCTATTCCACCAGCCTTCTTGGGTAGGATCAATAGTTTCCTACCAATCCTAGGCCTTTTACTCCCCCATATAAATTTCATAAATAAAGCCCTGACTTGATTGAAGTATGCCATGGGGATCTGAATTGGTAGCGCTTGGAAAAGATAGAGGAATTTTGGCACTACACTCATTTTTAAAATATTGGATCTCCCGAACCAAGAGTGCATCCCTCTACTCCATCCATCCAGCATTGTTCTAACTGTACTCAGTAATGGTTTAAAATTTAACTCAAAAGTATCCTTTAAGTCTGGTGGCATTTGTGTTCCCAAATAATTCAGTGCCCTGGTCGTCCATTTAAATTTAAAGCTATGTTCTAAACCGGTTTTAATCAACTCCGGGAGAGCGACTCCCATCGCCTCTGATTTACTGTAATTTATTTTAAAATTTGACATCTTCCCATAGATTTCTACTTCTTTCATTAAATTTGGTAAAGATATCTGTGGTTTGATTAAGGAAAAAAGCATATCATCTGCGTAAGCTGATACTTTATATTCCATTCCCCCTAGTTGAATACCCACTATGTCTCTATTCTGTCGGATCTTATTTAATAATGGTTCTAATGTCAATGCAAATAATAAGGGCGACAATGGGCAGCCCTGCCTGGTACCGTTTGTAATTTCTAGGGGTTCAGAATATACCCCATTTACCTTTACTAAAGCTCTGGGTCCCGCATACACCCCTGCTATCCACTGTAACATCCGCTCTCCCAGACCCATTTGTTTTACTGTTCCAAGCATAAACTCCCAATTCACTCTATCGAATGCTTTCTCTGCATCTGTATTCAGGAAAACACTCGATATCTTTTTTTTATTTGCTTGGTGTATTAAATTTAACACTTTAATAGTACTATCTCTCGCTTCTCTAGTTGGTATAAACCCAACTTGGTCTAAATGAACCAATTTTGAAAGGTAGGGCTGTATGCGGGATGCCAGAATCTTTGTCAGTATTTTAATATCTACATTTATTAATGATATTGGTCTATAACTAGAGCATAACCCTGGATCCTTCCCTTCTTTCGGTATAACCGTAATATGTGCCAATAGCGCCTCCTGAGGTAGAGATCTTGTTTGTCCGACTGTATTAAATAATTTGGTCATATAAGTCCCCAGTAGTGTACTAAAGCTTTTATAGTATTGTATTGTAAACCCATCTGGGCCCGGGGCTTTACCATGTTTTATTGTTTTCATTGTTGATTGCACTTCCTCCAGAGTAATTGGTTTTTCTAAATCTCTTCGTTCTGGAGATGTTAATCTGGACAGACCTGCTGACGATATGTATTTCTCCACAGACCCAGAGGGGTTCACCATTCCTTGAAGATTATATAAAGAGGCATAATATTTCTTGAATTCTTGCGCTATTTCTTTTGAAAGGTAGAGTTTTTGATCTACTTTTGTTTTAATAAATGGAATATATGACCGTGATTGTAGTTTTTTTAATTTTTTTGCTAGTAACTTCCCACATTTTTCACCTGAGTCATACGTCATCTTCTCTGCATATTGTAAAACTGCTTCAGCTTTATATCTAAGGAGATCTGCTACCTGTCTTCTTAAATGTGTTAATTCAATTCCTATACCCGTTTCTGTCTTCTTTTTATGTTGTATCTCCAGTCTCTGTATCCTTTCTAATATTTATTTTATTTGTTTTTCTCTTGCTTTCTTAACTCTGGAGCCATGTTTTATTAGAACCCCTCGGATTACTGTTTTATGGGCTTCCCAAACTATTCCTGGAGCACTTTCTTCGTTATCATTTATCTGGAAATACCACATTATTTCTTTTTTTACATCTTCAATTATATCGGGATTCTGTAATAGACTCTCATTTAATCTCCACCTCCTTTCTGACGTCTGAGTTCCCTCTCCCCAAGTTATTTCCATAGTTACCGGTGCGTGGTCTGTCCATGTTATATTCCCAATTGAAATATCCTGTACTAGGTGTAACCACTGATGAGGTATCAGAAAGAGGTCTATTCTTGAATAAGTTTGATGTGGGTTTGAGTAGTACGTATAATCTTTCTCTCCTGCATGTAGGATACGCCATCCATCTACTAACTGAAATTCGTGTAATTTTTGTATAATTCGTTTTCTGGTGCCACTGGGTACCGAAGATACCCCTTCCGAGGTGTCTTCCTTTGGATCCAAGGGGATATTCAAGTCCCCGCCACAAATCAACTTACCCTCTTTAAAGTTCATCAGTTTAGTGATCACCTTCACTAAAAAACTATCTTGATGTATATTTGGTGCATAAATGGTGGCTAGTGTTACCTTCTCACCCCCTATTGCCCCTTTAAGAAAAAGGAATCTTCCTCCCGGATCTGCGTATTTATCCGTTAGGGACCATGGTATTCTATTTGCTATCACGATTGCTACTCCTTTACTTTTAGCTTCCTGGTTTGAGGCCTGGTATACCTTTGGGAAGTTCCTATTTTGAAGATATGTATATGCCCCTTCTTTAAAATGTGTTTCCTGAATTAGTCCTATATCTGTTTTAAGAGATTTTAATTCATTTAATAATATCTTACGTTTTTCGGGGATATTAAGTCCTCTCACATTTAGGGAAGTTACCCTGATCTTATCCATCTCTCTCACCACGTTGAGCCAACAGCGGAGGAGGAGAGATCACAACACGACAGATAAAAAAAAAAAAAAAAAAAAAATGTTACACAAACACAGTCTCCTCCTATAGGGGTCCCAGGAGGTTCTATGTTACGGCTTCTACGTGGGACTTCGACTATCCCGTAGTTGCCGAGAATGGGGGGAACTGACCTCTAACAGCAAGAGTGGCTGAGCTCCTGCCTCCTCTCCTCCCTCTGTTTAATTTCTCTCTAAACCCTTTCTATCTTATTTACCCTGTGACTGCCCCCCCTTTTTTATTTCTTATTCCACTCTCTCACCTTCTGATCTCTGTTCCAGTGTCATGACTAGTCTTTATATTACTTCCTTCCCCCTTCTCCACATCCCCCTCCCTCCCCTCTCGTAACTGCCCCCTCCTCATAATTCTTTCCTTTATATATATACATACTCTACCCATTAATATCTCCAATTTCCCTTAATTTCATATAAATTCTGATTTGCTTTCTCATTTATAGCAGGTCATACATTCAAAATATATGCATTATTTATACTCTTCATAATATTCATATATTGATGTACTGGGTCAATTATTTATACATAACACCGATTTTTAGATCCGATTTAATTCTTCCCCCCATCTACCTCCCCCTGCCTTGTCATATATATTCCCTAACTCCCTACTTTCGTGACTCCCTCTTTATATTTCTCTCCTTATTAATCGTTATAGTACTGGATCTGCATATTCCCCTTCTTAACCCCCCCTGTACCCCTTAATGTGAATTACCTTATCCCCCAATATGTGTAGTTGTCGGGCTTCCCACAGGCCCAAACTCCTGGTGTATCATCTGTGTCCTCTGTATCCCCCCAGCTACGCACCAGTGATGGCCATGAGCTGGTCTGGTTGCCACCCTGCTGTGAACATGGTTCCTTCTCCTCCATCTCCTCATCCTCATCCTCCACCTCATCATCCTCCAGAACTGTGCCCTTGCTGGACAATTGTGGATCTGGCGTTTGTTGGTTCAGGAACCCACCCTCAGAGCCACTTGTGAATGACTGCCCTGAAAGCCTTGGAAATTATCACGATTCCTCCTGTGCAACATCCTCTTCCATCATCGCCCGAATCGTTTTTTCAAGGAAGCATAGAACTGGGATAGTAACGATGAGAACGGCGTCATCGGCACTGGCCATGTTGGTGGAGTACTCGAAACAGCGCAACAAGGCACACAGGTCTCGCATGGAGGCCCAGTTATTGGTGGTGAAGTAGTTCTGTTCCGCAGAGCGACTCACGCGTGCGTGCTGCAGCTGAAACTCCACTATCGCCTGCTGTTGTTCCATGTCCCTCCACAACTCCTTCGTGGTGTGAGGTTTTTCCCCCCAAACAGGAAAGTTTTAAAACTGCCTGCTGTCGTTTACCAATGGCTGTGATGAAGTTGGTGGTGAATGTGTTACGCTGACCGGATGAGGAGGAGGTAGAGGATGAGGAAGCGGAGTAGGAGGAGTTAGCAACAGGAGGCAAACTGAAGCACCCTGCAATCCTCGGTGGTGGAAGGACATGCGCCAAACTGCTATCCGCCTCAGGCCCAGCCGTCACTGCATTTACCCAGTGTGCTGTTAGGAAGATATAACGTCCCTGACCGTGCTTACTGGTCCACGTATCCGTAGTTAGGTGGACCTTGCCACAGATGGCGTTGCACAGTGCACACCTGATTTTGTCCCCCACTTGGTTGTGCATGGAAGGGATGGCTCGCCTGGAAAAGTAGTGGCGGCTGGGCACAACGTACTGTGGGGCAGCCAATGCCATCAGGCTTTTAAAACTCTGCGTCTCCACCAGACGGAATGACAGCATTTCAAAGGCCAGGAATTTTGAAATGCTGGAATTCAGGGCCAGGGATCGCAGGAGGGTAGGGGGTACTTCCTCTTCCGCTCCAGTGTTTGGGAATGTGATAGAGAGCTGAATACTTCCATGGGACATTATGGATATGTTTGGTGACCCAGGCCCGAGACTGATGCAGAAGAGGAAGCAGGAGGAGCCAGAGACCTTTCTTGGTTTTTGAGGTGTCTACTCCACTACAGCTCGTGCTTTGCACTTAGATGGCTGGTCATGCAGGTTGTGCTCAGGTTGAGAACGTTTATGCCTCGCTTCAGGCTCTGATTGCACAACATGCAAACCACTCGTGTCTTGTCATCAGCACATTGTGTGAAGAACTGCCACGCTAGGGAACTCCTTGGACCTGGCTTTGGTGTGCTCGGTCACTTGCTGCATTGGGCAGTAGCAGGCGTACTGCATAGGGCAGTGGCGGCCCGTCCATAGGGAGCGCCCGGGCACCGCCCCCCTTACTTTGCTTAAAATGTCATTTTTTGTTTTACCTGCAGTTCTGGCGGCCGTCAATAGAGGGTGCTGCAGCACCACCCCCTATCGCAAATAACACACATTCAATGCAATGCTATGCAATGAATGTGTGTTATCATTGTTGCCAGCTGCCGCTGGTCTATTCATATAACCGGACATAGGGCGCCGGTTACCTGAATAGCGGCAGCTGATTGGCTGTGAGGAAGTGCCTATCAGAGCTGCTAGCTCTGATAGGCTTTTCAATTACAGCCCTCCGACTCTCAGATGTCTATACTCGGAGCGCAGCCTCTCTGCGTTCCTTGCATAAGACTCACGGTCGTTTTTCAGCCAATCAGGTTTCCGGATTCTGGTTATCAGGAGCCTGATTGACTGAAGCTTCACCAGGGCGCCAGAAGACATCGAGGGAGGACGTGGAAGCTTCAGGTAAGTGCTTTTTACAGGGAATGGGGTGAGAATGGGCACAGTGGCATGGGGCACAGTGGTGACAAAGGGCACAGAGGCGACATGGGGCACAGTGGCATGGGGCACAGTGGTGACAATGGGTACAGTGGCATCATGGTGCACAGTGGTGACAATGGGCACAGTGGCATCATGGGGCACAGTGATGACAATGGGCACAGTGGCATCATGGGGCACAGTGGTGACAATGGGCACAGTGGCATCATGGGGCACAGTAGTGACAATGGGCACAGTGGCATCATGGGGCACAGTGGTGACAATTAAAGGGCACAGTGGCATCATGGGGCACGGTGGTGACAATTAAAGGGCACAGTGACATGCACAGTGGCATCAATGAGCACAGTGATGACAATTGGCACAGTGGCAACAATTGAGAGGCACAGTGGCTGCGTTTGATGGCATGGCACAGTGGTGACAATTGATGGCACAGTGGCTGCGTTTGATGGCATGGCACAGTGGCTGCGTTTGATGGCATGGCATAGTGGTGACAATTGATGGCATAGTGGCTGTGTTTGATGGCATGGCACAGTGGCGACAATTGATGGCACAGTGGCTGCGTTTGGCACAGTAGCTGCGTTTGATGGCATGGCACATTGGTGACGATTGATGGCACAGTGGCTGCGTTTGATGGCATGGCACAGTGGTGACAATTGATGGCACAGTGGCTGCGTTTGATGGCATGGCACAGTGACTGCATTTGATGGCATGGCACAGTGGTGACAATTGATGGCACAGTTGCTGTGTTTGGCATGGCACAGTGGTGACAATTGATGGCACAGTGACTGCATTTGATAACATGGCACAGTGGTGACAATTGATGGCACAGTTGCTGTGTTTGATGGCATGGCACAGTGGTGACAATTGATGGCACAGTGACTGCATTTGATAGCATGGCACAGTGGTGACAATTGATGGTACAGTTGCTGTGTTGCATGGCACAGTGGTGACAATTGATGGCACAGTGGCTGCATTTGGTGGCATGGCACAGTGGTGACAATTGGTGGCACAGTTTCTGTATTTGATGGCATGGCACAGTAGTGACAATTGATGGCACAGTGACTGCATTTAATGGCATGGCACAGTGGTGACAATTGATGGTACAGTTGCTGTGTTGCATGGCACAGTGGTGACAATTGATGGCACAGTGGCTGCATTTGGTGGCATGGCACAGTGGTGACAATTGATGGCACAGTGGCTGCATTTGGTGGCATGGCACAGTGGTGACAATTGATGGCACAGTTGCTGTGTTGCATGGTACAGTGTGTGACAATTGATGGCACAGTGGCTGCGTTTGATGGCATGGCACAGTGGTGACAATTGATGGCACAGTTGCTGTTTGATGGCATGGCACAGTTGCTGTTTGATGTCATGGCGCAGTGGTGACAATTGATGGCACAGTTGCTGTGTTTGATGGCATGGCACATTGGTGACAATTGATGGCACAGTGGCTGCATGTGATGGGCACAGTGAGGCTGCATTATTTTTTTCGTTTGCGCCCCCCAAAAATTTTGAGCACCAGCCGCCACTGGTGTAGGGGATGGACGCTCTGCTTTTGCACCCTGCTCCCTCTTCTGCTGTGCTGGTGGCTCTGTGCGACCACCGCCTCTTCCTCCGAACTACACAGGTCACCTGCATGACGTTGATTTCATGTCGGATCTAGGACCTCATCGTCCTCCACATCATCTTCCACCCAGTCTTCACCACTGCCCTCCTTGTCGGTCTGCACAATTGCGAAAGCAGCAGCAGTTGGCAACTGTGTTTCATCATCATCCAAGACGTGCTGTGATGGTCCCCCCATGTACTCATCTTGAAATATAAGTGGTTGGGCATCGGTGCACTCAATCTCTTCCACTTCTGGGGCTGGGCTAGGTGAATGGCCCTGGCAAACCATGCTAACAGCGTCATCAAAAAGCAGAAGAGACTGCTGCATTATTTGGGGCTCAGACTGCTTGGCTGATTTGCAAGGGGGTGAGGTGAAAGACTGATGGACATCGGCTGCAGGTGCCAACTCTGATCATTCAGCACAAGACTGGTTGGGAGACAATGAGAAGGAACTGGAGGCACTGTCAGCAACCCAATCTACTACTGCCTGTTCTGCTCCGGGCCTCAACATTCGTAGAGCTGGATTAGGCCCCACCAAATACCGCTGCAGGCTCTGTTGCCTACTCCCACCTGAGAAAGGTGTTTCACTTGTGCGTGTAGCTGGCACAGATCGACCACGTCCTCTCCCTGCAACAGCAGCACCACGACCAGGGCCACGTCCCTTATTTGACATTCTCCTCATATTTCTCAAACCTAGGATCTTGCCCTAAATGGGTGTTTTTTTTGAATAGCACAATAGTTACAGATATGCAGATATGCAGAAAACGCACCAAAAAAAAATAAAAAAAATATCTGCCCTAAAAAAAAAATTTTTGAATAGCACAATAGAAAAACACAGGGCCAGATTCAGGTAGATGGGCGCTTCTTTACTTTGGAGTAACGTTTCTCATTTACGTTACTCCGCCGACACTTTTGGCGCAAGTACTGTTATTCACATAGCAGTTGCGCGTAAACTTGCGCCAGAGTAACGATAATGCGCTGGCGTAACCCGACGCAAGTGGAAGTGGGTGTGATCATATGTAAATGATGGGCGGAGCCCATCGCAGAGGCTTACGTTCAGCGCATCATCCACGGAGCATGCGCGGTGATTGAGGCTCCACTCGCCCCCTTGTGCGCATGCTCACAACTTCCGTCGGCACCACTTCACGGGAAACGCCAGCGCAATGTGTTCCGTTGCGCGTATAAAAGCGCTAGTGGAAATGCCATTCCGGCGCAAAAGTATTTCCGTTTCCCCCCACCCCAGGGAAGATACTTTTGCACTGTGATGGCTGCTCCCGCTACCCCCAAAGAGAGGAGGAACCTCAATTTCAACTCCCAGGAGGTGTCTGTGATCATCTCGGCTATGGAGACGTTTAATCAGTTCTTCCACGGGAAAAAAAGTAGGAAGACCAGCCGGGAGAGGAAGCAGGGCATCCTGGAGACCATTGCTGCCAGGGTCAATGTGTTAGGGTACTCCACCCGGACTGCTAGCGACATACAAAAAAAATTAACGACCTGCGGCGCAAGGTCCGTGGCAAGGTGGCCACCATCAGGAGGCATGAGATGGGCACAGGTGGTGGTCCACCATGTCCGGTCAGCCTGACCACGGAGGAGGAGGTGGTCGCCCGCTGCCTGGACAGGGAGCAGTTGGAGGGGGTCCCTGGCTATGACTCCATGGAGGAAGGCTCCAGGACAGGTAAGTGTTTTTTATCCCCTATTTGGTGTGTTGCTTGTGGGGGGGGGAGGGTACATGTGCCAAGTGTGTGGGACCACCAAAATGTGTCTGCTTTGTGTCATCCACAGATGACGGAGCTGGGCCAACATCTCTTACCGGCCAGTCCACCCCAACCTCCCAACGGGATCCTGATAACGAGGCCCTGGGTGCTGGAGACACCGAGGTGGAGGAGAGTGCCCACACCACTTCTGCAGAGGTGGTTGTGGAGGAGCCTGTCCCTGAGCAGGACTTTATGTTATTGTTGGAGGAGTCCTCCTCCTCTGCAGGGCCCTCTGTCATCCCCTCCCCCATCCTAGGTAGCCCCTCAAGGGAGACTCCATCCCCACGGGGACAACCTTCTCCTGCCCCCAGGAAGGCGACCCGTAAGACCAGGGGGGTGTCTGATATGGTCCAGGTGCTGTTGGACCACGCCAGGCAGACCCAGCAGATGGGGGAGATTGCTGGCCACTTAGACCGGGTCGCTGACAGCCTGGGCTCCATGTCACAGCTGCCCAGTCGTGTGCAGGACGTTGTGACCAGCCTGGGGGAGGTGCAGGCTCATGTACGGCACCTGACAGCAGCCGTCAACGCCAACACAGCTGCCATCCGGGAAGAGGGCAGGCAGCGGCAGCGTGACCAGCGGCATCATATCACCCGCCAGCTGAGGATGCAGGCCCAGACCAACCTGTATCTCAGCCGTATTGCCGTGGCCTTGGAGGGCAGGCAGCCAACAGCTCCCAGGAGTGGCCCACCCGGGGATCAGCCTCCTCCAGATGCCCCAATGAGGAGCCCCCGTCATCCCAGATGAGGGGTTTTCTTTTTTTTTTGTTTATATATATTTTTTTTTTATACTCAGGTTTTGAGTTTTTGTATATTTTTGTATATTTTTTTTATACTCAGGTTATGAGTTTTTGTTTATTTTTTTTCTCATGTTATGAGATATGTATTTAATTTTTTACTGCACACGGTCAGGAGTGCAGGGGACAGTGTGAATGGTGTGTGAATGTGAGGGGGTGGCACTCCTGCCTGTGAGGGGGTGGCACTCCTGCCAGTAAGGGGTGTCACCCTCGGCCGTGGTGGTGAAGTTAACCCCACGGCTGTATGAATGACGTGTGAAAGGTGTATGAATGGACAGTGACATCATTGGGGCCTTGACGCTGGCGTTGCTGCTCCCAAGTCCTACATGCTGGACTTGGGCTAATCCAATGCGATGTGCATGTGGTGTGTGTGATCTAGGGACATCAGTGGTGTGCATGCATGCATTGTCTGTGTGATTAATATTTTGGTTTAGTGTCCAAAGATGCCTACGGCGAGGACCCTCCTGACTGCTCTTCCATCAGCAGACTGGGTCTCCTCTGGCAGGTGGGGACTGTGTGGGTCGGGGGTCAGGTCATCACGTATGTCAATCTGCAGGCCTTTTCTCATAGCAAAGTTGTGCAGAATGCAACATGCACCGATGATCTGACACACAAAGGTAGGGGAATACAATAGGGTCCCCCGGACTTATCCAGGCAGCGGAAACGGGACTTCAGGAGCCCGAATGTTTGCTCCACCACTGCACGGGTTTTGATGTGTGCTTCATTGTATTTTCTCTCTCCTCTGGTTTGGGGGTTCCGGAAAGGAGTCATGAGATGGGGTCCCAGTGCATATGCAGAGTCACCTGGAAGGGAAAAGACAGGAGGATGTTAGTCATGCATGTGCCACTTGTGAGGTGTGCATCATGGGAGGGGATAGTCATGGCTGCCACCCATGTCACTCACCAACCAGCCAGCTGTCCCCATACATGTTCTGCTCGAATTCTGCTGGGATGGGGCTCTGATTGTATATGAAGCTGTCATGGCTGGACCCGGGGTGTTTGGCATGGACGTGCCATATGAGGCGTTGGGCATCGGCTATCACCTGTACGTTGATGGAATGCCAATGCTTCGGATTGCGGTATATGTACTCTGTGGCACTGGGGGGCTGTAGTGCCACATGTGTGCAATCAATGGCCCCCACAGTGCGTGGGAATCTGGCAATGCTGTAGAAATCTGTCATTGCCTTCAGCCGCAGCTCCTCAGTGGTGGGTGTGATGAACTGGTTGGACATGCGTCTGAGGATTGCAGGGACAACATGGTGCACACATCTGCTCACGGAGGATTGTGACATCCCAGCCACCACTCTACTTGTACGCTGGAATGATCCACTTGCAAGGAAATTAAGTGTTGCCAGTACCTTCACCAGTGGCTGCACTGCTTGTGAGCGGTGTGTTGGGCTGGTGATGTCACCCTGCAGGGTTGTGGTTAGTTCAAGTATTGCATCTGGGCTGAATCTGAAGATGCGATACACTTCCTCATCCCCCATGCCAAAGAGGCTCATGCGCGTGTGGTATATCCTCTCACGTGCCGCCTCCTTCGTTCCGGGGGACCCAGTACTAGTGCTAGGACCACGATTGCCCCTGGCATGTTGGCACACAGAGGTGTTGTCCTTGCACGTGTGGTTGTTCAGCTTGCTAGTTTCGTCGGTAACGCTGCTGCTGGAGCTGCTCTCCTGCTGACCTGAGGCCGTCTGGAGTAAAGATAAAGCAGCTATTTGTAGAAATAACTTTGCGCCGGACGGACGAGTTATGCGCGGCGCATGTAGCCGGCGTATGGTGCTAATCCGTTCGCGAATTGGGAAATCTCCCTCATTTGCATATTTGCAGGGGAAATCAATAGGCGCGACTGATGCGCCAAACGAAATTATGCGCTGACGAGACTCTGGCGTCGGAAAGTTAAGCCGATCGGAAATGGCCCGTTTTCAGTCGCATCTAGTTTGGTGGGTAGGCCCACATAGAAACGACGGCGCATATTCACAGTTACGCGGCGCATATCGAATTACTCCAGCGCAAGTCTTGCTGAATCTGGCCCACAGTATTTAAAGTGTGTATCTCACACATACAGATATGCAGAAAACACTGGAGGAAAAACTGCAAAATATATTTTTTTTGCCCTGAATGGGTGTTTTTTGAATAGAACAATAGAAGAACAGTAGCTAAAATGTTTATCTCACACGTACAGATATGGAGGAAACACTGCAAACACTGGAGGAAACACTGCAGGATATTTTTTTTGCCCTAAATGGGTGTATTTTGAATAGCACAATAGAAGAACAGAACCTAAAGTGTTTATCTCACACGTACAGATATGGAGGAAACACTGCAAACACTGGAGGAAAAACTGCAAACACTGGAGGAAAAACTGCAAATTATATATTTTTGCCCTAAATGGGTGTTTTTTAAATAGCACAGTAGAAGAACATTAGCTAAAGTGTTTATCTCACACGTACAGATATGGAGGAAACACTGAAAACACTGGAGGAAACACTGCAAACACTGGAAGAAACACTGCAGAATATATTTTTTGCCCTAAATGTCCCCCCACATATTGCAGCCATGTCCCCCCCATATATTAAGCCATGTACCCCACATATATCCAGCCATGTCCCCCTATATATCCAGCCATGTCCCCCACATATATCCAGCCATGTCCCCCATATATGCAGCCATGTACCTCCATGTCCCCCATATATGCAGCCATGTCCCCCATATATGCAGCCATGTCCCTCCATATATCCAGCCATGTCCCCCACTTATATCCAGCCATGTCCCCCACATATATCCAGCCATGTCCCCCACATATATCCAGCCATGTCCGCCACATATATCCAGCCATGTCCCCCCATATATCCAGCCATGTCCCCCACATATATCCAGCCATGTCCCCCCATATATCCAGCCATGTCCCCCACATATATCCAGCCATGTCCCTCCATATATGCAGCCATGTCCCCCATATATGCAGCCATGTCCCTCCATATATCCAGCCATGTCCCCCACATATATGCAGCCATGTCCCCCCATATATCCAGCCATGTCCCCCACATATATTCAGCCATGTCCCCACATATATCCAGCCATATGGGGAACATTACAGGCAGCTTTCATTTGAATAGCTGTGTTCCCCGACGCGCCGCGTATAGACACTCCCCCTTGCTCGGGATTGGATCACCCGTCCATTCCCGAGCAAGGGGGAGTGTCTATACGCGGCGCATCGTGGAACACAGCTATTCAAACGAAAGCTGCCTGTAATGTTCCCCGCACGCTGATTAACGCGGCAGCGGCGGTGGTGGCTTTGCGATATGCAGCGGCGGTGGCTTTGCGATATGCAGCGGCGGCGGCATTGCGGCGGCGGGGGGGGCGACGAGTACTCCCGCAAATACTCGGTATCGGGACAACCCTACTGCAAACACTGGAGGAAACACTGCAAAATATATATTTTTGCCCTAAATGGGTGTTTTTTGAATAGAACAATAGAAGAACAGTAGCTAAAGTGTTTATCTCACACATACAGATATGGAGGAAACACTGGAGGAAACACTGCAAACACTGGAGGAAAAACTGCAAAATATATATTTTTTGCCCTAAATGGGTGTTTTTTGAATAGCTAAATAGAAGAACAGTAGCTAAAGTGTTTATCTCACACGTACAGATATGGGGGGAAACACTGCAAACACTGAAGGAAACGCTGCTAAATATATTTTGTTTTTTGAATAGTACAATAGAAGAACACTAGCTAAAAGGCCAGATTCTCAGAGGCGCTACGACGGGGTATCTCAGGTACCCCGTCGTATCGCCGTTTTTTTACCCGGGTATCTATGCGAGTGATTCCTAGAATCACTTTGGCATAGATACGGGTGAAGATCCGACAAGTGTAATACAATTATAGACGTAATGACAACTCCGACCACTAGGTGGCCTTTACGTTGTTTTCTCATTTGCCTATGCAAATGAGGCTACTACTCAGATTCCCGAACGCCGCCCCGTCGTCACTTACGTCGTTTTCGTCCCCGTAAGGTTACCCCTGCAAAGATGTGGAGTAACCTTATGCAGTACTGTCGAGTGCCGTCGGATGCCACGTCGTTTTACTAAGTCGTTCGTGAATAGGGCATTTGACGCCGGAGCTGGAGCATGCGCACTGGGCTTTTTGCCCGGCCGGCGCATGCGCAGTTCGATCGACGCTGGGGCGCGCTTAATTTAAATACAAGCCGCCCCCTTTGAATTACGCGGCCTTACGCTGGGCCATTTACTCTACGCATCCGCAAACTACGGAGCAAGTGCTTGGAGAATACGGCACTTGCTCTGTTAAGTTGCGGCGGCGTAGTGTAAATGGCTTACGCTACGCCAGGGCAAATCTATGAGAATCCGGCCCAAAGTGTTTATCTCACATGTACAGATATGGAGGAAACACTGCAAACACTGGAGGAAACACTGCAAACACTGGAGGAAAAACTGCAAAATATATTTTTTTGCCCTAAATGGGTGTTTTTTCAATAGCACAATAGAAGAACACTAGCTAAAATGTTTATCTCACACGTACAGATATGGAGGAAACACTGCAAACACTGAAGGAAACACTGCAGAATATATTTTTTGCCCTAAATGGGTGTTTTTTGAATAGCAAAATAGAAGAACAGTAGCTAAAATGTTTATCTCACATGTACAGATATGGAGGAAACACTGCAAACACGGGAGGAAACACTGCAGAATATATTTTCTTTTGCCCTAAATGGGTGTTTTTTTTTAATAAAACAATAGAAGAACAGTAGCTAAAGTGGTTACCTCACATGTACACATATGGAAGAAACACTGCAAACACTGGAGGAAACACTGCAGAATATATTTTTTTGCCCGAAATTGGTGTATCTCACACGTACAGATATGGAGGGAACACTGGAAACACTGGAGGAAACACTGCAATTTTTTTCCCTAAATGGATGTTTTTTTGAATAACACAATAGAAGAAAAGCATATAAAAGGTGTATCTCACAAAAACATATGCAGTGCTGGTATAATTTGATTTCTGAAGCAAGAGTGACTCCTATTTCTCTCCCTAAAAGCAAAAGCAGGCAGGAACCTTTCCCTAAAGCATATAAAAGGTGTATCTCACAGAAACATATGCAGTGCTGGTATAATTTGATTTCGGAAACCAGAGTGACTCCTATTTCTCTCCCTAAAAGCAAAAGCAGGCAGAAACCTTTCCCTAAAGTAACTATCTAAAGCAGAGTGACTTGATGTGCTATGTAGATCGCTGAGTAATTGATTTCTGAAGCAGAACAGTCTGACTCCTATATAATTCTTTCCCTCAGAAGAGCAGCAGCAGCAGCCTTTCCCTACCCTATCTAAAGCAGAGTGACGAGCTGTGCTATGTGCCTCTAGCTTATATAGAGGCTGGGTCACATGCTGCACTGGCCAATCACAGCCATGCCATTAGTAGGCATGGCTGTGATGGCTTCTAGGTCACAAGAGTAAAACAAATGGTGATTAGCTACCCTGCAGCGCGCCATTACATTGCCGAACACCGAACCCGAACTTACAGTAAATTGTTCGGGTTCGGGTCCGGGTACAGTTCGGGTTCGCTTAACCCTACTGGGGACCATTTATAAAAAGAAAGAAAGGGGAAATTATAAATGTAAGATTTGTCATGAGAACAAGGGGAGGGGAAATATTTGTATTTTTTTTTCTGTTAACAATTATATGGGCATGCCTACTTGCCCTGTAGATTGGGACTATGCTAGGTTGTGGGGCTGGGGCAAAACCACCCCATGGATGAAGACTACACCAGATTGTGGGGCTGGAACCAAACCGGCCCACGAATGGGGACCACACATGCTCCCTAGTGCCTGGGAACAGGCGGGGCAGCACTCATGCAGAGATCAGCATTAAGGTGGTACCCTGTATTTAAAAAAGTGAGCTATTCACCTCGCATAGCTATACATCAAACTTGAGGATCTTTCCTGTGAAACACTCTTCTCCCATGAAACTGTACAATATACCTTATCTTTTGAATGCAGCATTTTGAGGGGGACACCATAGAGCCTGTGTCCTGCTCCAGCCCAGCTATTCTGCCACCTCACTCCCAGTGGCAGACCAAAGATCACATGCACATGTTAACTCCTTCACTCTCCGGTACGAGCAGCTAGGTCCATTGGGTCTTCATGCTGCAAATTCGGTCCCGAATGCTGTGGGACACTGACTGCTAGGAAGGGAGTATGGGCACTGACCCCCTCACCACCAAAGGGCACGTCTCCCATGCCTGGCTGGCTGCTATATCATTTCCACCAGTCCTGGTTATACATAGCAACCACATGTTACTGTTAGACATGACTTCCCACCAAATACTCTGCATAGTCAACCCTTATTTGGTGTCTGTCTAGCTTTTCCTCTTCATCTGCATGTGTGTGTTACAGGCCCTGTTCTTTTGTTATGCCACATATCTTCAAGCCACCTTTTGGATAAATATTGTTGTCACATGCACAAAATGTCCATTCTTTGTCATAAATTCCTGCACCTGCTTTAAAGTTTGCTGTAGGCTTCTTGGTAGCCTCTCTGACCATTTCCCTCATGTCTCTTACATCCAGTTCGGAGTGACTTCCTGATCAAGGAAGGGCCTGTGTTGTACCAAATACCTTCCACTTATTAATATACTTTACTGTGATTCTAGTCATTGATACAGCCTTAATTATTTTTTTGTATCAATCTTATGACTTGTGCCTGTCCACAACTTCATTCTAGACATCTGTTAATCGTAACTTGCCACCCATCGTTGATTGTTTGCTTCTGTTGCACTACCAGGGACTGAAATGCTCCAGGAAAGCGCCTTTCATGCTCAGCTAATCAAAATGACCACAGCTAATCACAGTTTAAAGTCAAATGGCTTTGTGTGCCATTGAGAAGGTGATTAGCTGAACCTGATTGATTTTTCTAATCATTTTTAGGAGGGGGTTTCCAACTCCAACATTGTTTTACATTTTTTTGACACTGTGTTATATCTTTCTTAGATGTTATAAGTTTCACTGAGTAAATACAGCTGAATAAAACAAAAACTGTCTTAATTTCAAGCTACAAAGCAACACAATGTGATTATTTTAAAAGGGGTGATTATTTTCTATACCCACTGTATGCATATGTATGCTATATTTTACATCTTATGCCGCGTACACACGATCATTTTTCGGCATGAAAAAAAACCAATGTTTTTCAGCATGTAGAAAAAACTTTCATCATTAAAACGACGTTGCCCACACACCATCATTTTAAGGAAATGCTCTAGCAAAGCGCGGTGACGTACAACACGTACAACGGCACTATAAAGGGGAAATTCCATGCAAATGATGCCACCCTTGGGGCTGCTTTAGCTGATTCCGTGTTAGTAAAAGACGATTAGCGCTTTTCTGTCTGTTACAGCGTGATGAATGTGCTTACTCCATTACGAATGGTAGTTTTACCAGAACGAGCGCTCCCGTCTCATAAGTTGCTTCTGAGCATGCGCGGGTTTTTAATGTCGTTTTAGCCCACACGCAATGATTTTTTTTACAACCCGAAAAACGACATTGTTTAAATTGTCGTTAAAAAATGCAGCATGTTTGAGAATTTTTTTTTTTTTTCGTTTTTCAGAACCCGAAAAATGATGTGAAGCCCACACACAATTATTTTAAATGAAATGTTTTAAAAAATCTTGTGTACGCGGCATTAGGTCAAACATTGCAAAGATTTTCTCAGGCTGATCTTGAACTGCAGTGGTGAAAAATAGCACATCTTATTAAGCTTTGGTGATAAACATAATCATTCTATATATACAGTATGCAAGTGCTTTTTTTAGATACCGTATGCAGATAGGGATTTGTTTTGCAACTTTTTTCACTATATTGTTTATTATTTTAAAACAAGATATTTTACCATGATATTGAGGTGTATTTGGATTGTTATCTTGGCCATTTATTTTGGGTCATTGTCATGCTGGAAGACTCATCCACGACCCATTTATAATGTCCTGGCTGAAGAAAGTTGTCATACAGTCCTGTTTAAAAGTTTAAGACCAAATGCCAAAAAAAACATATTTTACATTGTTGGATCTTAAGGTTCCACGTAGAGCTTCAACATGTAACAAGAAGAAGTGAGAGTGAGACAAAACATTTTTTGAGCATTCAATTTAATGAAAACAATGAATAAACTGAAACAGGCTGTTTTCCAGCTGATCAAAAGTTTAGTGCCACACCTCCAAAAAAAAACAAAACGAAACCCCCCAAAACAGAAATCAAACTTCCAAACATGAACTCAGTGATGAGTAGCTCCGCCCTTATTGTTGATCACTTCAAAAATTTGTTTTCGGCATGCTTGATGCAAGCGTTTCCATGAGGTGAGTGGGAACATTTCTACAAGTGGTGAAGACAGCCGCACGAAGGCCATCTACTGTCTGGAACTGTTGTCCATTTTTGAAAACTTCCCTTGCCATCCATCCCCAAAGGTTCTCAATTGGATTTAGATAAGGGGAACACCCAGGATGGGCCAAAAGAGTGATGTTATTCTCCTGGAAGAAGTCCCTTGTCCTGCGGGCATTGTGTACTGTAGCGTTGTCCTGTTGAAAAACCCAGTCGTTACCACACAGACGAGGGCCCTCAGTCATGAGGAATGCTCTCTGCAAAATCTGAACATAGCCAGCGGCCGTTTGGCGCCCCTGCACTTCCTGAAGCTCCATTGTTCCACTGAAGGAAAAAGCACCCCAGACCATTATGGCGTCCCCTCCACTGTGGCGTGTAGAAAACATCTCAGGTAGGATCTGCTTGTCATGCCAGTAATGTTGGAAACCATCAAGGTTACATTTTTTCTCATCAGAGAATAAAACTTTCTTCCACCTTTGAATGTCCTATGTTGGATGCTCTCTTGCAAAGTCCAAACAAGCAGTTCTGTGGCGTTCAAGGAGACAAGGTTTTTGAAGACGTTATTCGTTTTTGAAGCCCTTCAGTCTCAGTTGCCGTCTGACGGTTATGGGTCTGCAGTCAGCACCAGTAAGGGCCTTAATTTGGGTCGAGGATCGTCCAGTTTCTTGATGAAATACCCTGCTTATGCAGTTCAGCAACCCGACCACGTTCAAAAAGGGAGAATATTTTTGCCTTTGCCATCACAACGTGTGACTACCTGACAGTAAATGACAATGAATCCTCATCTTTGCACAGATTTGGCCTTTTAAAGGCATGTGGTCCTAAACTTTTGATCAGCTGAAAAACAGCCTGTTTCAGTTTAATCGTTATTTTAAATTAAGTGAATGCTCAAAAAATGTTTTTGTCTCACTCTCATTTCTTCTTGTTGCATGTTGAAGCCCTACTTGGAACCTTGTTAAGATCCAACAATGTAAAATATGATTTTTTGCTATTTTTCAAGTGGCCTTAAACTTTTGATCAGGACTGTATGTCCTTAGCAGAAAAATGCCCCCAAAGCATAATGTTTCCATCTACATGTTTGATGGTAGGGATGGTGTTCTTGAGGTCATAGGCAGCATTCCACCTCCTCCAAACACTGCGAGTTGAGTTAATGCCGAAGAACTTGATTTTGGTCTCATCTGACCACAACACTCACCCAGTTCTCCTCTGAATCATTCAGATGTTTGTTAGCAGACTTCAGACAGGCCTGTTCATGTGCTTTCTTGAGCAGGGGGACATTGCGCACGAAGCAGAATTTCAGTCCTTCAAGACATAATGTGTTACCAATTGTTTCCTTGGTGACTATGGTCCCAGCTGCCTTGAGATCATTGAGAAGATTTTCCCATGTAGTTCTGGGCTGATTCTGCACTGTTCTCATGACCATTGAAGCTCCACGAGGTGGAGCCCCAGACCAAGGGAGATTTTACACCCCTCACATTTTTGTAAATATATTATTATATCTTTTCATGTGACAACACTGAAGAAATTACACTTTGCTACAACAAAAGTGAATACACCTGTAGCGCCCCCTTACTTTCAGAAAGGGCGCTACGCTAAAGTTAGTATGGTGAGAGACTTACTTGCTCTCACCCAGGTTGATTTGTTCAGGTTTGGCAGCTGTCAGTTCTGAATTGTCCTGTGGGTCATTCTGCGCTCCAGGGATGTGATCCAATCTCTGGGCGGCAGGTGGCCCCAGAGGGGTTCAGGCAGAACCACTTTTCCCCAGCAGCCAATTGGAGGAGCGCTTCCCTCGCGGGGCATGCTGGGGATCTGTGGCAGACGCCATTTTTCGGGGTTCTTCGTGGGTTCCTGTAAAAGAAGGGGGTGTTGTCTGCGCTGAAAGTGAACAGGGGGGGAGGAGGGGGGGGTGTGGGTGATAGGGGTGAATGGATGGGACGGGTGGCTGGATGGGTGGATGCAGGTGGGTTTAGGACAACATGATAACCAACATAATCGAAACAATGATGTGAATGAATAAACACATAAGGGTGATAACCAATAAATACAAAAATTATTACAATAATTATTACAATAAGGAAAAACCCAACACACTAGCCAGTGTAATGTGAAACCAGTGAAAAACAATCCTAAATCCAAACTATAAGACCAGAGAAAATTCCATGAGGAAATGCCTCTGGATGGAAAAAATATGAAATAAATAAAGTCTCTAGTGAAAAAACCCAAGAGTCCAGATAAGTCCAAATTGAAATGGTGGTGCCAGGAAAGGGTGACAGCAGAAAGCACCTCAGGTGGTCCCCAGCTCCTCACCTCAAGGCTATAGCTCGGATAGCCTGCAACAGCACCTCCCGGTGGAGGACAGTGATCCCTCGGCAGGGCAAGCAGCAGAGGCACTCCTCAGCGGTAAAGGTAAAGCAAAAAAGAAGAAAGCGAGTGAGTGACAATAAAAGACGTCTGGTAGGCAACTAGTGTCACTCGTACATCCACTCACCCCGGGTGATGGATGATGGGCCTATCTCCCACGAACAGCGAGTTCGTACTTCTAATGGCAGATATCCTCTTCTAAGCTGGCCAGATGGTCACTCACAACAAGGGATCTATTTAAAACGATCCAAAAGGCACAAAACAAACAGACGTCAGGAACACACTGCGTCAGGCGTGTGGACTCTGTGGCTCCTAGGATCCCTACGCGTCTCGTCACACCTCGTGACTTCCTTAGGGGAACCTAAGGAAGTCACGAGGTGTGACGAGACGCGTAGGGATCCTAGGAGCCACAGAGTCCACACGCCTGACGCAGTGTGTTCCTGACGTCTGTTTGTTTTGTGCCTTTTGGATCGTTTTAAATAGATCCCTTGTTGTGAGTGACCATCTGGCCAGCTTAGAAGAGGATATCTGCCATTAGAAGTACGAACTCGCTGTTCGTGGGAGATAGGCCCATCATCCATCACCCCGGGGTGAGTGGATGTACGAGTGACACTAGTTGCCTACCAGACGTCTTTTATTGTCACTCACTCGCTTTCTTCTTTTTTGCTTTACCTTTACCGCTGAGGAGTGCCTCTGCTGCTTGCCCTGCCGAGGGATCACTGTCCTCCACCGGGAGGTGCTGTTGCAGGCTATCCGAGCTATAGCCTTGAGGTGAGGAGCTGGGGACCACCTGAGGTGCTTTCTGCTGTCACCCTTTCCTGGCACCACCATTTCAATTTGGACTTATCTGGACTCTTGGGTTTTTTCACTAGAGACTTTATTTATTTCATATTTTTTCCATCCAGAGGCATTTCCTCATGGAATTTTCTCTGGTCTTATAGTTTGGATTTAGGATTGTTTTTCACTGGTTTCACATTACACTGGCTAGTGTGTTGGGTTTTTCCTTATTGTAATAATTATTGTAATAATTTTTGTATTTATTGGTTATCACCCTTATGTGTTTATTCATTCACATCATTGTTTCGATTATGTTGGTTATCATGTTGTCCTAAACCCACCTGCATCCACCCATCCAGCCACCCGTCCCATCCATTCACCCCTATCACCCACACCCCCCCCTCCTCCCCCCCTGTTCACTTTCAGCGCAGACAACACCCCCTTCTTTTACATATACATTTTTCTCTCTGCCCAGGACAGAGTGTCAGGAGTCTGCTGCAGAATCCCCAGTCCACCTTCCAGCCCAATTCCACTCCCACCCATCCCCCTTGGTAGCGCAGGAGTCTTTCCATATCTTCGTGGGTTCCTGGTTCCAGGTGTGGCACCCACCTTCAGGGTGTGCGCACACCACCACTATGGCCTACCTGGCCGGAGCCCGTGTCACACGGAGTTCCCGACTCTGGGCCCTCATGGTTCAGAGACACTAAAGCGACTGGGGAACCTTAGTGACTTACTGGGGTTCCACATCTCAAGCAGACAGAATTGAGAGGATATGCTCTATTGCTCTTAAGTACCGGACCTGTGGCAGAGGCCTCTTCTAATCTTCTACAGCCAAGTCGGTGGCAGCGACTTGTTCCTTCTCAGCTTTGTCAGTGACGCTCTGGCTGCCAGGCCTGTGTGAGAGGCCTGTGTGAGAGGCCTGTCCAGGTGCACTGCGCCCACTCTGGAGTGGCGACGTGATTGATTTAACAACAGAAGGCAGGACTGCTTTCTCTATCCAAGCCTGACTCTGCAAAGTTACTCTTCTTTCATCAACCTTTTCCTATCTACCTCAAGTTGATGTGTTGGTCGTGTTGGTCGTGTTGGACCAGGAAAATAAAGCATTCAGAAAACTTTAGCTACAGGTTGGACATTCGTTATTGCTCTACTCACTGCATCTACCCCTAGACACCACAGAGAGGTAACTTAATTTGCTGATCCCAATCTAATCAGCGGCTCCTGAATGGGGTAGCGCTACACACACCTAAGTGAAAATGTCCAAATTGGGCCCAAAGTGTCAATATTTTGTGTGGCCACCATTATTTTCCAGCACTGCCTTAACCCCCATTGGGCATGGAGATTACCAGAGTTCCACAGGTTGTCACCGGAGTCCTCTTCCACTCCTCCATGACGACTGGTGGATGTTAGAGTTCTTGCGTTCCTCCACCTTCTGTTTGGGGATGACCCGCAGATGCTTAATAGGGTTTAGGTCTGGAGACATGCTTGAGCAGTCTATCACCTTTACCCTTAGCTTTTTTAGCAAGGCAGTGGTCATCTTGGAGGTGTGTTTTGGGTCGTTATGTTGGAATACTGCCCTGCGGCCCAGTCTCCGAAAGGGAGGGGATCATGCTCTGCTTCAGTATGTTTCAGTACATGTTGGCATTCATGGTTCCCTCAATGAACCGTAGCTCCCCAGTGTCGGCAGCACTTGTGCAGCCCCAAACCATGACACTCTCACCACTATGCTTGACTGTAAGCAAGACACACTTGTCTTTGTACTCCTCACTTGGTTGCTGCCACACATGCTTGACACCATTTGAACCAAATAAGTTTATCTTGGCCTCATTAGGCCACAGGACAGGGTTCCAGTAATCCATGTCCTTAGTCTGCTTGCCTTCAGCAAACTTTTTGCATGATTTCTTGTGCATCATCCTTCTGGGATGACAGCCATGCAAACCAATTTGATGCAGTGTGTGGCGTATGGTCTGAGCACTGACTGGCTGCCCCCCCCCCCCCACCCCTTCAACCTCTGCAGCAATGCTGACAGCACTCATACGTCTATTTCCCAAAGACAACCTCTGGATATGACACTGAGCAAGACCACTCAACTCCTTTGGTCGACCATGGCGAGGCCTGTTCTGAGTGGAACCTGTCCTCTTAAACCACTGTATGGTATTGGCCACCATGTTGCAGCTCAGTTTCAGGGTCTTGGCAATCCTCTTATAGCCTAGGCCATCTTAATGAAGAGCAACAAATTCTTTTTTTTTCAGATCCTCAGAGAGTTTTTTGCCATGAGGTGCCATGTTGAACTTCCAGTGACCAGTATGTGAGAGTGATAATACCAAATTTAACACACCTGCTCCCCATTCACACCTGAGACCTTGTAACACTTACGAGTCACATGACACCGGGGAGACAAAATGGTTAATTGGGCCCAATTTGGACATTTTCACTTAGGGGTTTACTCACTTTTGTTGCCAGCGGTTTAGACATTAATGGCTGTGTGTTGAGTTTTTTTGAGAGGAGAGCCAATTTACACCGTTATACAAGCTGTATACTCACTATTTTACATTGAAGCAAAGTGTCATTTCTTCAGTGTTGTCACTAGGGATGAGCTTCGTGTTCGAGTCAAACTCATGTTCGACTCGAACATTGCCAGTTCAGCGAACAATAAACAATTTGGGGTGTTTGCGGCAAATTCGTAAAGGCGCGGCACACTGTGTTAAAGTCTATGGGAGAAATCTAAAGTGATAATTTTAAAGGCTAATATGCAAGTTATTGTCCTAAAAAGTGTTTGGGGACCTGGGTCCAGCCCCAGGGGACATGTATCAATGCAAAAAAAGTTTTAAAAACTGCAGTTTTTTCGGGAGCAGTGAATTTAATAATGCTTAGAGTGAAACAATAAAAGTGAAATATTCCTTTAAATTTCATACCTAGGGGGGGTGTAAAGTTAGCATGTGAAATAGCGCATGTTTCCTGTACTTAGAACTGTCACTGCACAAAGTGTAATTTCTGAAAGAAAAAAAGGAATTTAAAACCGGACTCGCGGCTATAATGAATTGTCGGCTCCAGGCAATTCAGAGAAAATTCATTCATAAAAAAAAAAAAAAAAAAGCGTGGGGGGTCACCCCAAATTCAATTACCAGGCCCTTTAGGTCTGGTATGGATATTAAGGGGAACCCTGTCGTCAATTTAAAAAAAAAATGACGTGGGGGTTCCCCCCTAATATCCATTATAGACCATTACATCAAATATCCATTACATCCATCTGGTGTGGATTTTAAGGGAAACTCCACCCCAAATTTTTTTTAACAATGTCGTGGAGTTCCCCCAAAAATCCACACTAGACCCCTTATCCGAGCACGTTAACCTAGCTGGCCGCAGAAAAGGGGGGGCAGAGTGCGCCCCCCTCTCCTAAACCGTAGCAGGCCACATGCCCTCAACATGGGGAGGATGTCCCCCTGTTGATGGGGACAAGGACCTCATCCCCACAACCCTGGCTGGTGGTTGTGGGGGTCTGTGGGTGGGGGGCTTATCAGAATCTGGAAGACCTCTTTAACAAAGGGGACTCCCAGATCCTGCCCCCCTATGTGAATTGGTAATGGGGTACATTGTACCCCATTACAGATTCACATGGGGGGGTAGGATCTGGGGGTACATTGTACCCCATTACCAATTCACATGGGGGGGACAGGATCTGGGGGTCCCCTTTGTTAAAGGTGTCTTCCAGATTCTGATAAGCCCCCCGCCCGCAGACCCCCACAACCACCGTTTTTTTTTTAAATATCCATACCAGACCTGAAAGGTAAATAATTAAATTTGGGGGGACCCCCGGGGTTTTTTTTTTTTTTTTTATGAATGAATTCTCTCTGAATTGCCAGGAGCCGACAATTCATTATAGCCGCGAGTCGGGTTTTAAATGACTAGTTTTCTTTCAGAAATGACACTTTGTGCAGGGACAGTTCTAAGTACAGGAAACATGCGCTATTTCACATGCTAACTTTACACCCCCCCCCCCCCCCCCCCCCCCCGGTACAAAATTTAAAGGAATATTTCACTTTTATTGTTTCACTTTTAGCATTATTAAATTCACTGCTCTCGAAAAAACTTCCGTCTTTAAAACTTTTTTTGCATTGATACATGTCCCCTGGGACAGGACCTGGGTCCCCAAACACTTTTTAGGAAAATAACTTGCATATTAGCCTTTAAAATTAGCACTTTAGATTTCAAATGTTCGAGTCCCATAGACTTTAACAGGGTTCTAAAGTTCACACAAACATTTGGTGTGTTCGCAACTTCTGGTGTGAACCGAACAGGGGGGTGTTCGGCTCATCCCTAGTTGTCACATGAAAAGATATAATAAAATATTTATTTACATGTGAGGGGTGTACTTACTTTTGTGAGATACTGTGTGTGTGTATATATATATATATATATATATATATATATATATATATCAAATCACAAATCACCATCACCATCTTGTGGCTCCATGTAGAATTGCAGAGGTAGTCTTTGTACAGCATTAACAATGACAAATCAGTAGCTTTGGTGATTGTGCACATAAATTAATAAAATGCAATGTTAATTGAAACCTTCAGTTTTCTTTTTACATAACAAAACATTAGTTTGTAGCCTGTGCAACATATAATTTGTGTATGCTGTGTATATATACGCTACTGTACCAATTCTTAGATGCATTGGCTGCATTTGTTTTCCTTGTCAGGCTTATGCTTCCTTATTTTCACCTAGTGTTCTGGCCAGTAAGTCTGTATTTTTTTATTTTTTGTACAGAACAAGCTATCCTACTGATGTAGCAGGTAGAGGGATGAGACAAACCATTTAAACACTGACATGGATGTTTATAGTGATACATTTTTACTAATGTAAAGCTATTATCCTAAAAGGAAAATAGTAACTGCCTATAAAGTCTGAGCTAAAGTTTGGCTTTAATTTAGTGTATCTAAATATGCTAGTACATCCAGCACTCCCACCCCCCTACCTAGATTAACAATGCTGCTTTCCAAAGCTGCTCCCATGCTCATTCATCCAGAGTGGTGGCACTGTAAAACAGGAGGTATGTTACTGACCAGACTACCACGTGGAAACAAAGGGGGAAAAAAAATAAAAATAAAGTAAACAAATACAGCCACCACATATAATGATTGGGAAGCTGCAATATATCAAATTTTTTGGTTTTGGGGTTAAAGGGGTTGTAAAGGTTCATCCGAGCCATTCTGGCTGGGGGTTAGTCAGCGTGCTCGCTCCCTCCCTTGGGACTACATCCCTGTGGGGAGACGCACACTGTCTCCCCACAGGGATGTCCCAAGGGAGGGGGCGAGCACGCTGACTAACCCCCAGCCAGAACGGCTCGGATGATGGGGACAAGTTTACTGAGGAGGAACAGGAAGTGAGAAATTCAGAAAAAGGAAAAAAAAAACATTTAGAAGGGAAATTGAAGCAAAAGGTAAATTAACCAACAATGCACTAGCTTAAAGGAACCTATTTAGAAAATAAAAAACAAACCTTTACAACCCCTTTAAAGCCACTTTAGTCTAAAGTACAGGATAAAGGCTGGATAGGGGGTGGAGGCGTTAGCTTGGGGAGGAAGGTCATTTTTTGTTGCATTTTGTCTACTGACCTATATACTATACAAACTGTAGTTTTGTTGTATGATTGCCCTCAAAGTCCCTGCCCCCCCAAAAAGAGGTAACTTGAAGTGTGGTACAAATAGCAGGCATGGTGGCAACCACCAAGTCATATGAACCTTCTTTTTGAATATTGTACAAAGGGTGAATAATACACCAAATACTTGTGTTCTTTATGACTGCGGGTGGACCCTAACAAGGATTGAAGGTTTCATATTCTAAATTTCCGTTTGGTATATTGTTAGCTGACAGGATTATGCCGGAAACGTCTATCTGGGTACAATGCTCAAAATGTATGAATTTTAAAGTAGGGATTGGGAGGAACTGATGCCCATCAAATGCAACCACTGTGCCATCAAATGCAGCCACTGTGCCATCAATTGTCGCCGCTGTGCAATGCCATCAATTGTCCCCACTGTGCCATCAATTGTCACCACTGTGCCATGCCATCAAACGCAGCCACTGTGCCATGCCATCAAATGCAGCCACTATGCCATCACATGCAGCCACTGTGCCATCAAATGCAGCCACTGTGCCATCAATTGTCGCCACTGTGCCATGCCATCAATTGTCAACACTGTGCCATGCCAGCAAATGCAGCCACTGTGCCATCATTTATCGCCACTGTGCTTATCATTTTTAATGTGCCATGTCATTTTGCTTCGGGCCCCAGGGAGGTCAGGATCGGCACTGAGTGTTGGTCACAAGAACAACCTAGTTAGTTAGCATGTCACACAGAGGTGATCCAGTGTCAACTTGTTGTTTTGCCATGTAGGAAACTTGGCCAAAGATAGAGAAATGCAGCAGCTTTGGTAATGGATAAAATCCTGTGTTAAGCTTATGATTGTAAAAACAGACAATTGTACGACACTTTTTAAAAAGAATGATTGATATTCCTCTTTCAGGCCTCTAATCTTTTTGATTCATCTATCCCTTTGTTTACAATCTCATAGGCCGTAATCAAGCTGCAGCAGTGGAGCCAACCAACCCCACACAGTACCAAGCCCCACCCTCGCCGGATGTGCAGGAAGTGCAAAATGCCAACACATCAGGTCAGTGTCATACAGCACAGCTTCAGGTAATACATGTAGGCCTGCACAATTTTAATACATGTTTTTTTTTCAAATTTCAGGTGTACGAGCTGTTGGGGGCGGCTTAGACACCGACAGTGCCCAGGTGCTAATTGGGGGGATAATTTGCTGCATGGATAAAATAGAGGACACAAACCTCGCCCTCGAAAACATCATACAGAAGAATAAGAAGGTGGTTCAAAACCTGAAAAATGTTATAGATATTCTGGGGAGATTTAAAAAAAACAAAAAAAAATATACAAAAAATAATAAAAGATGTAGACAATTATTTAAATGCAAAAATATAGATCTTAAAAATAAAAAACAAATAAACAATTTCTATTTTGATACAATAAATATTTTTAGATACTCAACAATGTCTGGCTTCTTATTATATCAATGCTACCTAAAACACTGCAACCCCTCAAACATACTGTAATTGGAGCGCAATAAATAGCCACATGCAAAGTATTGCATCAAAAATTGTTATTAGATGCCCCTGTTAAACAGGGGCACACAAATTTGGCCTTAGGCACTGGTGGCAGAGCCCAGAAACAAAACATTTCTTACTAGCTATCAGCAAGAAAAGTGAGGAGGAGAAGGATATTCCATCAGCAGCATAACAGGACAGTCACTCAGCATCAGCATACGCAGTCTCAAAGGGATCTGACATTTCAACAAAAAATTATTATTCAGTTACATCAGCATCAGGTGCTTGGTAGTTGGTGTTGATCCAAGCCTGATTCATTTTGATGAAGGTCAGTCGATCAACAGAGTCGGTGGAAAGGCGCACCCTGTGATCGGTTACAAAGCCTCCAGCAGCACTGAATGTGCGTTCTGAAAGAACACTGGATGCAGGGCAAGCCAGTAGCTCAATTGCATACTGTGAAAGCTCTGGTCAGTGATCCATCCTCAAGACCCAGTAAGCCAGAGGATTTTCGGTGGGGAAGGTGTCCAAGTCGGATCTTGCCCCTAGGTATTCCCGGACCATGTAAACCAGACGCTAGCGATGGTTGCTGGAACCGGTCAGACCTTGAGGCTGCGGACTAAAAAATTGTCTGAACGCATCGGTCAGATGGCCACCTTCTCTACCGCTCCTTCTGTGACTCACCGAAGCCTCAGCAAGATGTTGTCCAGGGCCAGGTTTTGGTAATCCCCCCCGTTCTGGGAACACATTGCACAGACTCTTCTGCAAGGCCTCCCGCAGAAGTTTCATCTTCTGCTCCCTCTGCGATGGCAACATAAGGTCCGCAACCTTACTCTTGTAACGTGGATCAAGGAGAGTTGCCAGCCAGTAATGATCCCTCTCCTTGATAGCACGTACACGAGGATCCTTACACAGGCTTTGCAGGATCAGGGAGGCCATGCAGCGTAGGTTTGCAGAGGCATTCGGGGCACAGTCCTCTGGGTCACTGAGGATGACAGGATCCGCAGCCACCTCATCCCAGCCACGTAAAAGTCCACGTGTTCCTTGGGACTGTAAATGATCCCTTGAAGACTGCTGCTGCTAATGCTGAGTGCTAGGCTCCACCTCCATGCTGCTGATACAATCATCCTCCTCCTCTTCTTGTGTGCTAGGTGGGCAAGCAGAACCACTGTCTGGATAAAGGGGGCCTCGAGAGGTAAAAAAGTCCTCCTCTTCCTCCCTCTGTTCTGCCTCAAGGGCCCTGTCCATTATTCCACGTAGCGTGTGTTCCAATATGTGAATAAGAGGGGCAGTCTCACTGATGCATGCACTGTCACTGCTCACCATCCTTGTGGCCTCCTCAAATAGTGACAGGACAGTGCATGCATCCCTGATCAAGGCCCACTGGCGTGGTGAAAAAAAACCAAGCTCCCCTGACCCAGTTCTGCTGCCATATTGGCACAGGTACTCATTGATGGCCCTCTGCTGCGTGTGCAGCCGCTGCAGCATGGCCAATGTAGAGTTCCATCTGGTGGGCATGTCACAGATTAGGTGGTTCTTGGGCAGGTTGTATTCCCTTTGGAGGTCTGTCAGCCGTGCAGTGGCATTATATGACCTCCGGAAATGCACACAGACTTTCCTGGCCTGCTTTAGGACATCCCTGTAAGCCCGGGTACCTGCCTAAGAACCGCTGCACCATCAAATTCAGGACATGCGCAAAACAGGGCACATGGGTGAGTTTTCCCTGTCGCAGGGCAGAGAGGAGGTTGGTGCCATTATCGCTAACCACTATTCCAGGCTTCAGCTGGCGTGACGTCAACCACCTCTGAGCCTGCCCCTGCAGAGCTGACAGAACCTCTGCCCCAGTGTGGCTCCTGTCTCCCAAGCACACAAGCTCTAGCACCGAATGGCATTCCTGCGTAGCCCCTCGTATGCCTACGGAGCAAGGCTGGTTCAGAGGAAACATCACCACAGGAAAAGGCCACAGAGGAAGAAGAAGAGGAGGGGGTGGAGGAGAGAGGTGTGTCACAACCAGTAGTAGTGTTTTGGAGGCGTGGTGGCGGAACAACCTCCAAAACTACTGTACCTTGCCCTGCGTCCTTCCCAGCTGCCAGCAGAGTCACCCAGCTCCTGTATGTTCCACCAGTCGACGAGAGCCTGAGGATTTTTGTGTTCCGGCCGGCACATGAAATAATCAAGGCGTTTATTATACTGCATGACTGTAAGTGCATTTTAATTCTTTTAAATACATTTTATACATTTAACACACTATGTGGAGCCATTGATATTTTTTGCATGGTGGGCATCCATATTGCTGAAACATCTTTGGGTACAAGATCCACCAGGACCGCAGACCTGATGCCACGTGATTGGGACCCGCTTCACGCTGCTTCTGATCCCCTGTTATAAGGGATCGTGGGTTTCTGGTAAGAGACCAATTCTTAAGTTTGGTGGAGGACACTTTGGTTTTTTGGACACGTCTACTTATCTAGAAGCACGGGTGTTCTATCAATCTTCACTCATGGACCTTTTATTTGAAAAAAAAAATGGACTGTGTTAATCAAGCCACACTCAGTTGAGGGTCACACATATCATATCAGCTGTGTCTTTTTTTGCTGTTTGTTTTGTTTTTGGTTCATCATGGTTTTGAGGTGACTGCATTTTGTACAGCGGCCATCACTGGTCGCTTTTTCAATTCAGCAGCTACCCCCCTTTTTTATTAATTTTTTGCATTCATTTATGTTTTAGGTAGCGCGATTTATAAATTGTTCTACTTTTGATCCTTGTATTTGTTGTATACATGAAAATCACAGCACCTGTGGAGAACACATTGCAATTTTGTTGGAATTTTCTTTATTTTCACATTTATTAATTTTAGCGCAGTTTTCTTTCTCTTTTCTACTCTTTGGAGATGTGCCTGTGCCTCGTCCTCCTCCTCCTCCTCTTCCTCTCTCCTATCAGGCACCCACGTAGAGTCTGTGACCTCATCATCCCCTTCCTCCTCATCACTGTCGAAAACCTGGCAGTATGCTCCAGCTGGGGGAACATCACTGCCAGATTGCTGTCCCTCTCGGCCACCCCCTCTCTCTGGCTCACATCAATGCCTTCCTCTGTGTTCCATCATCGGAGCCTTCAAAACGTTGCGCATCTTCATGCAGCATGTACCCAACACTGTGTTGAAACAGTTCGGGGGACTCCTCAGGAGGACATTGTGGGACTAGGGAAGGATTGTGTGATGCCATTGTGCAGAGGGAAGAGGACGCCTTGGCAGCTGCTTTGCCAGACAAACTAAGCTCAGCCTGGGTGAGACAGGATGAGGAGGATGAGGACGGCTTGGTCATCCACTCTACTAATTTCTCTGCATGTTGAGGCTCAACACGGTCAGCTCCCGAAAAGAAGGAGGAGCGGCCATGTGCTGAAGAGGAAGCACCGTGTCCACCACCAGCGTTGCCTCAAGATGCAGAGCCTGCTTGCCCTTGTGACTCTCTGCCTCTCTTTGTTGTCCTTCCAGAGATTTTAAGGACCTGCACAGGACAAAATCAGTACACACACCTCGTACCTTTAGGTATAAACTGGAGAGGACAAGTGCAGTAAACTACAAGTTGGTTTAAGTGAAAAATATACAGCACAAGTGCAGTAACAGCAACTGTGTTTAGGTGCTATTAAACAGCAAATATGCAGTTACAGCAACTGCGTTTAGGTGCTATTACACAGCAAACGTGCAGTAACAGAAAATGTGTTTAGGTGCAATTACACAGCAAACGTGCAGTTACAGCAAATGCGTTTAGGTGCTATTAAACAACACACGTGTAGTAACAGCAAATGCGATTAGGTGCTATTAAACAGCAAACGTGCAGTTACAGCAACTGTGTTTAGGTGCTATTACACAGCAAACATGCAGTTACAGCAAATGCGTTTAGGTGCTATTACACAGCAAACGTGCAGTTACAGCAAATGCGTTTAGGTGCTATTAAACAGCAAATGTGCAGTTACAGCAAATGCGTTTAGGTGCTGTTAAACAACACACGTGTAGTAACAGCAAATGCGATTAGGTGCTATTAAACAGCAAACGTGCAGTTACAGCAACTGTGTTTAGGTGCTTGTGACGGTGGTAGAACATGTCCCCGTCATCTATTCCCTTCTTCTGGTTTAAAAGAAAATCACCCAATATTCCACGAGTAGGAATATCCCTGGAATCGCAGAATAATCCATACATGAGCCAAGGCTTAATGCTGGATGTAAACAGGACACACCTTATTGAAAGTACACAACACAATTTTATACAGGATTTGGAACATCCCGCCCCCAACAACCGCTTTCTTATTGGTCCTTTTTAGAGTTTCGGCAGTTCCCCATCAGGTCCACCTTAACCATGCAAATGAGGACTTGAAAATGACACAGCAGAGATTGGTTTAGAAAGGGTTTGAATAGAAAGACTGCTATGTGTATTCAGACAAAAGCCCCAGGGGGCAATCAATGTACACAATATCCAGCCACAGAACAATGGAACGAGAGAGTTGAGACAGGGCAGAAGACATTTACACCTGATAATCAAAAGGCTTTAGATAGGGTTATCACACAATGGACAATGAGTATCTCTTCTGAGTCTATTGACCTGGTTGGTGTTCAGAATAAAATCTCCTGTAATACATGAATTAGGATTTCACGTAGAAACACTTCAGTAGTTCATGGTCCATGACAGTGCTATTACACAGCAAATGTGCAGTTACAGCAAATGCGTTTAGGTGCTATTACACAGCAAACGAGCAGTAACAGCAACTGTGTTTAGGTGCTATTACACAGCAAACGTGCAGTTACAGCAAATGCGTTTAGGTGCTATTAAACAACACACGTGTAGTAAGAGCAAATGCGATTAGGTGCTATTAAACAGCACACGTGCAGTCACAGCAAATGGGTTTAGGTGCTATTACACAGCAAACGTGCAGTAACAGAAAATGTGTTTAGGTGCTATTAAATAGCAAACGTGCAGTAACAGCAAATGCGATTAGGTGCTATTAAACAGCAAATGTGCAGTTACAGAAATGTGTTTAGGTGCTATTACACAGCAAAGGTGCAGTAACAGAAAATGCGTTTAGGTGCTAGTAAACAGCAAACGTGCTGTAACAGCAAATGCGATTAGGTGCTATTAAACAGCAAACGTGCAGTTACAGCAACTGCATTTAGGTGCTATTACACAGCAAACGTGCAGTTACAGCAAAAGCGTTTAGGTGCTATTACACAGCAAATGTGCAGTAACAGAAAATGAGTTTAGGTGCTATTACACAGCAAACGTGCAGTTACAGCAAATGCGTTCAGATGCTATTAAACACACCTGTAGTAACAGCAAATGCGATTAGGTGCTATTACACAGCAAACGTGCAGTTACAGCAAATGCGTTTAGGTGCTATTAAACAACACACGTGTAGTAACAGCAAATGCGATTAGTTGCTATTAAACAACACACGTGCAGTTACAGCAAATGCGTTTAGATGCTATTAAACAACACATGTGCAGTAACAGCAAATGCGATTAGATGCTATTAAACAACACACGTGCAGTAACAGCAAATGCGATTAGATGCTATTAAACAGAAAATGTGCAGTTACAGCAAATGCGTTTAGGTGCTATTACACAGCAAACGTGCAGTAACAGAAAATGAGTTTAGGTGCTATTACACAGCAAACGTGCAGTTACAGCAAATGCGTTTAGGTGCTATTAAACAACACACGTGTAGTAACAGCAAATGTGTTTAGGTGCTATTACACAGCAAACGTGCAGTAACAGCAACTGTGTTTAGGTGCAATTACACAGCAAACGTGCAGTTACAGCAAATGCATTTAGGTGCTATTACACAGCAAACGTGCAGTAACAGAAAATGAGTTTAGGTGCTATTACACAGCAAACGTGCAGTAACAGAAAATGTGTTTAGGTGCTATTACACAGCAAACGTGCAGTAACAGAAAATGTGTTTAGGTGCTATTACACAGGAAACGTGCAGTAACAGAAAATGAGTTTAGGTGCTATTACACAGCAAAACGTGCAGTTAAAGCAAATGCGTTTAGATGCTATTAAACAACACACGTGTAGTAACAGCAAATGCAATTAGGTGCTATTACACAGCAAACGTGCAGTTACAGCAAATGCGTTTAGATGCTATTAAACAACACAAGTGTAGTAACAGCAAATGCGATTAGGTGCTATTAAACAACACACGTGCAGTAACAGCAAATGCGTTTAGATGCTATTAAGCAACACATGTGCAGTAACAGCAAATGCGATTAGGTGCTATTAAACAACACACGTGCAGATACAGCAAATGCGTTTAGGTGCTATTAAACAACACACGTGTAGTAACAGCAAATGTGTTTAGGTGCTATTAAACAGCAAATGTGCAGTTACAGCAAATGCGTTTAGGTGCTATTACACAGCAAACGTGCAGTAACAGAAAATGAGTTTAGGTGCTATTACACAGCAAACGTGCAGTTACAGCAAATGCGTTTAGGTGCTATTAAACAACACACGTGTAGTAACAGCAACTGTGTTTAGGTGCTATTACACAGCAAACGTGCAGTTACAGCAAATGCGATTAGGTGCTATTAAACAGCAAACGTGCAGTTACAGCAACTGCGTTTAGGTGCTTGTGACGGTAGTAGAACATGTCCCCGTCATCCATTCCCTTCTTCTGGTTTAAAAGAAAATCACCCAATATTCCACGAGTAGGAATATCCTGGAATCGCAGAATAATCCATACATGAGCCAAGGCTTATGCTGGATGTAAACAGGACACACCTTATTGAAAGTACACAACACAATTTTATACAGGATTTTAAACAACACACGTGCAGTTACAGCAAATGCGTTTAGGTGCTATTACACAGCAAACGGGCAGTAACAGAAAATGCGTTTAGGTGATATTAAACAGAAAACGTGCAGTAACAGCAAATGCGATTAGGTGCTATTACACAGCAAATGTGCAGTTACAGCAATTGCGTTTAGGTGCTATTACACAGCAAACGTGCAGTTACAGCAAATGCATTTAGGTGCTATTACACAGCAAACGTGCAGTAACAGAAAATGAGTTTAGGTGCTATTACACAGCAAACGTGCAGTTACAGCAAATGCGTTTAAATGCTATTAAACACACGTGTAGTAACAGCAAATGTGATTAGGTACTATTACACAGCAAAACGGTGCAGTTACAGCAAATGCGTTTAGGTGCTATTAAACAACACATGTGTGAGTACACAGCAAATGCGATTAGGTGCTATTAAACAACACACGTGCAGTTACCGCAAATGCGTTTAGATGCTAAACAACACACGTGCAGTAACAGCAAATGCGATTAGGTGCTATTAAACAACACACGTGCAGTTACAGCAAATGCGTTTAGGTGCTAATACACAGCAAACGTGCAGTAACAGCAAATGCATTTAGGTGCTATTAAACAGCACACGTGCAGTAACAGCAAATGCGATTAGGTGCTATTAAACAACACACGTGCAGTTACAGCAAATGCGTTTAGATGCTATTAAACAACACATGTGCAGTAACAGCAAATGCGATTAGATGCTATTAAACAACACACGTGCAGTAACAGCAAATGCGATTAGGTGCTATTAAACAGCAAATGTGCAGTTACAGCAAATGCGTTTAGATGCTATTAAACAACACACGTGTAGTAACAGCAACTGTGTTTAGGTGCTATTACACAGCAAACGTGCAGTTACAGCAAATGCGATTAGGTGCTATTAAACAGCAAACGTGCAGTTACAGCAACTGCGTTTAGGTGCTATTACACAGCAAACGTGCAGTTACAGCAAATGCATTTAGGTGCTATTAAACAGCACACGTGCAGTAACAGCAAATGCAATTAGGTGCTATTAAACAGCAAACGTGCAGTTACAGCAACTGCGTTTAGGTGCTATTACACAGCAAACGTGCAGTAACAGAAAATGAGTTTAGGTGCTATTACACAGCAAACGTGCAGTAATAGAAAATGTGTTTAGGTGCTATTACACAGCAAACGTGCAGTAACAGAAAATGAGTTTAGGTGCTATTACAGAGCAAACGTGCAGTTAAAGCAAATGCGTTTAGTTGCTATTAAACAACACACGTGTAGTAACAGCAAATGCGATTAGGTGCTATTACACAGCAAACGTGCAGTTACAGCAAATGCGTTTAGATGTTATTAAACAACACATGTGCAGTAACAGCAAATGCGATTAGATGCTACTAAACAACACACGTGCAGTACCAGCAATTGCGATTAGGTGCTATTAAACAGCAAACGTGCAGTTACAGCAACTGCGTTTAGGTGCTATTACACAGCAAACGTGCAGTAACAAAAAATGAGTTTAGGTGCTATTACACAGCAAACATGCAGTAACAGAAAATGTGTTTAGGTGCTATTACACAGCAAACGTGCAGTAACAGAAAATGAGTTTAGGTGCTATTACACAGCAAACGTGCAGTTAAAGCAAATGCGTTTAGATGCTATTAAACAACACACGTGTAGTAACAGCAAATGTGATTAGGTGCTATTACACAGCAAACGTGCAGTTACAGCAAATGCGTTTAGATGCTATTAAACAACACACTTGTAGTAACAGCAAATGCAATTAGGTGCTATTAAACAACACACATGCAGTTACAGCAAATGCGTTTAGATGCTATTAAGCAACACATGTGCAGTAACAGCAAATGCGATTAGGTGCTATTAAACAACACACGTTCAGTTACAGCAAATGCGTTTAGGTGCTATTACACAGCAAACGGGCAGTAACAGAAAATGCGTTTAGGTGATATTAAACAGAAAACGTGCAGTAACAGCAAATGCGATTAGGTGCTATTACACAGCAAACATGCAGTTACAGCAACTGCATTTAGGTGCTGTTACACAGCAAACGTGCATTTACAGCAAATGCGTTTAGGTGCTATTACACAGCAAACGTGCAGTAACAGAAAATGAGTTTAGGTGCTATTACACAGCAAACGTGCAGTTACAGCAAATGCGTTTAGATGCTATTAAACAACACACGTGTAGTAACAGAAAATGCGATTAGGTACTATTAGCACAGTACTATTCAAACAAAGTGCAGTTTACAGCAAATGCGTTTAGGTGCTATTAAACAACACATGTGTAGTAACAGCAAATGCGATTAGGTGCTATTAAACAACACACGTGCAGTTACCGCAAATGCGTTTAGATGCTAAACAACACAAGTGCAGTAACAGCAAATGCGATTAGGTGCTATTAAACAACACACGTGCAGTTACAGCAAATGCGTTTAGGTGCTATTACACAGCAAACGTGCCGTAACAGCAAATGCATTTAGGTGCTATTAAACAGCACACGTGCAGTAACAGCAAATGCGATTAGGTGCTATTAACCACTTGACTACTGGGCACTTAAACCCACTTAATAACCAGACCAATTTTCAGCTTTCGGTGCTCTCACATTTTGAATGACAATAACTCAGTCATACAACACTATAACCAAATGAAATTTTTGTCCTTTTTTTCCCACAAATAGAGCTTTCTTTTGGTGGTATTTTATCACCTCTGCGGTTTTTATTTTTTTTCACTATAAATGAAAAAAGAACGGAAATTTTGTAAAAAAATGAATTTTTCTTCATTTCTATTATAACATTTTGCAAAAAAGTAATTTTTCTTCATAAATTTGGCCTAAAATGTATACTGCTACATATCTTTGGTAACAAAACAAAAAAAATTTAGATATTATTTAGTCTGGGTGAAAGTTATAGGGTCTAAAAGCTATGGTACCAATTACTGAAAATTGATCAATTTGATCACACCTGATGTACTGACATCCTCTCTCATTTCTTGAGACCCTAACATGCCAGAAAAGTACAAATACCCCCAAATGACCCCTTTTTGGAAAGAAGACATTCCAAGGTATTTAGAAAGAGGCATTGTGAGTTTTTTGAAGTTGTAATTTTTCCCACAATTCTTTGCAAAATCAAGATTTTTTTCATTTTTATTTTCTTTCCACAAAATTTTCATATTAGCGGGTTATTTCTCACACACAGCATATGCATACCACAAATTACACCCCAAAACACATTCTGGTATTCCTCCCGAGTATGGCTATACCCCATGTGTGGGACTTTTTGACACAGCGTGGCCACATGGAATGGCGCCAAACTTTGCGACTTAAAAATCCCCATAGGTGACGCTTTAAATATTTTTACTGGTTACATCATTTTAGTTGGAGAAGAGGTCTAGGGCCAAAATTATTGCTCTCGCTCTAACGTTCGCAGCGATACCTCACATGTGTGGTTTGAACACCGTTTTCATATGTGGGCGGGACTTGCGTATGCGTTCGCTTCTGCATGCGAGCTCACGGGGACAGGGGCGCTGTATGCCCAGAGTATTGCGGAGTATGCCCAGAGTATTGCAGAGTATGCCCAGAGTATTGCGGAGTATGCCCAGAGTATTGCGGAGTATGCCCAGAGTATTGCGGAGTATGCCCAGAGTATTGCGGAGTATGCCCAGAGTATTGCGGAGTATGCCCAGAGTATTGCGGAGTATGCCCAGAGTATTGTGGAGTATTGCCCCCCATAGTATGCCCAGTATAGTATTGCAGAGTGTTGCCCCCCCCCCACCCCACCAGAGTATGCCCCCTGCCCCCCCCCCCCAGTAGAGAGTATTGCCCCCCCCCCCCCCCAGAGTATTGCCCCCCCCGCCCCCAGAGTATTGCCCCCCGGCCCCCCCCCTAGTAGTATTGCCCCCCCCCCAGAGTATTGCCCCCCCCCCAGAGTATTGCCCAGCATTGCAGAGTATGTGCAGCAGGGATGGCTGAGCAGGGAGGGATGGATGGATGGATCTGTGACTACATTTGTCACAGATCCATCCCGCAGCACTGGCGCTGCCATCCGCTCCCTCCCCTCTCCTCTCACACTGTACCGATCGGTACAGAGAGAGGAGGGAGGAACCGGTGTCATCAAATGACGCCGGTCTGTTTACATCTGATCGCGCCGTCATTGGACGGCGCGATCACGTGGTAAACCGCCGCTATCAGCGGCGATTTACCGTGATTCTGGACCCGGCGGTCACGGACATTCCCGTGTGCGCGCCCCAGGGGGCGCGCGGGAGCGCGACTCTGGAATCACGTTATATAACGTGATCCCAGAGTTAAGCAACCACCTTGCCGCCGTTATTTTTCGGCAGGTGGTTGCTAAGTGGTTAAACAACACACGTGCAGTTACAGCAAATGCGTTTAGATGCTATTAAACAACACATGTGCAGTAACAGCAAATGCGATTAGATGCTATTAAACAACACACGTGCAGTAACAGCAAATGCGATTAGGTGCTATTAAACAGCAAATGTGCAGTTACAGCAAATGCGTTTAGGTGCTATTACACAGCAAACGTGCAGTAACAGAAAATGAGTTTAGGTGCTATTACACAGCAAACGTGCAGTTACAGCAAATGCGTTTAGGTGCTATTAAACAACACACGTGTAGTAACAGCAACTGTGTTTAGGTGCTATTACACAGCAAACGTGCAGTTACAGCAAATGCGATTAGGTGCTATTAAACAGCAAACGTGCAGTTACAGCAACTGCGTTTAGGTGCTTGTGACGGTAGTAGAACATGTCCCCGTCATCCATTCCCTTCTTCTGGTTTAAAAGAAAATCACCCAATATTCCACGAGTAGGAATATCCCTGGAATCGCAGAATAATCCATACATGAGCCAAGGCTTAATGCTGGATGTAAACAGGACACACCTTATTGAAAGTACACAACACAATTTTATACAGGATTTTAAACAACACACGTGCAGTTACAGCAAATGCGTTTAGGTGCTATTACACAGCAAACGGGCAGTAACAGAAAATGCGTTTAGGTGATATTAAACAGAAAACGTGCAGTAACAGCAAATGCGATTAGGTGCTATTACACAGCAAATGTGCAGTTACAGCAATTGCGTTTAGGTGCTATTACACAGCAAACGTGCAGTTACAGCAAATGCATTTAGGTGCTATTACACAGCAAACGTGCAGTAACAGAAAATGAGTTTAGGTGCTATTACACAGCAAACGTGCAGTTACAGCAAATGCGTTTAAATGCTATTAAACACACGTGTAGTAACAGCAAATGTGATTAGGTACTATTACACAGCAAACGTGCAGTTACAGCAAATGCGTTTAGGTGCTATTAAACAACACATGTGTAGTAACAGCAAATGCGATTAGGTGCTATTAAACAACACACGTGCAGTTACCGCAAATGCGTTTAGATGCTAAACAACACACGTGCAGTAACAGCAAATGCGATTAGGTGCTATTAAACAACACACGTGCAGTTACAGCAAATGCGTTTAGGTGCTATTACACAGCAAACGTGCAGTAACAGCAAATGCATTTAGGTGCTATTAAACAGCACACGTGCAGTAACAGCAAATGCGATTAGGTGCTATTAAACAACACACGTGCAGTTACAGCAAATGCGTTTAGATGCTATTAAACAACACATGTGCAGTAACAGCAAATGCGATTAGATGCTATTAAACAACACACGTGCAGTAACAGCAAATGCGATTAGGTGCTATTAAACAGCAAATGTGCAGTTACAGCAAATGCGTTTAGGTGCTATTACACAGCAAACGTGCAGTAACAGAAAATGCGTTTAGGTGCTATTACACAGCAAACGTGCAGTAACAGAAAATGAGTTTCGGTGCTATTACACAGCAAACATGCAGTTACAGCAAATGCGTTTAGGTGCTATTAAACAACACACGTGTAGTAACAGCAACTGTGTTTAGGTGCTATTACACAGCAAACGTGCAGTTACAGCAAATGCGATTAGGTGCTATTAAACAGCAAACGTGCAGTTACAGCAACTGCGTTTAGGTGCTATTACACAGCAAACGTGCAGTTACAGCAAATGCATTTAGGTGCTATTAAACAGCACACGTGCAGTAACAGCAAATGCGATTAGGTGCTATTAAACAGCAAACGTGCAGTTACAGCAACTGCGTTTAGGTGCTATTACACAGCAAACGTGCAGTAACAGAAAATGAGTTTAGGTGCTATTACACAGCAAACGTGCAGTAATAGAAAATGTGTTTAGGTGCTATTACACAGCAAACGTGCAGTAACAGAAAATGAGTTTAGGTGCTATTACACAGCAAACGTGCAGTTAAAGCAAATGCGTTTAGATGCTATTAAACAACACACGTGTAGTAACAGCAAATGCGATTAGGTGATATTACACAGCAAACGTGCAGTTACAGCAAATGCGTTTAGATGTTATTAAACAACACATGTGCAGTAACAGCAAATGCGATTAGATGCTATTAAACAACACACGTGCAGTACCAGCAAATGCGATTAGGTGCTATTAAACAGCAAACGTGCAGTTACAGCAACTGCGTTTAGGTGCTATTACACAGCAAACGTGCAGTAAACAAAAAATGAGTTTAGGTGCTATTACACAGCAAACATGCAGTAACAGAAAATGTGTTTAGGTGCTATTACACAGCAAACGTGCAGTAACAGAAAATGAGTTTAGGTGCTATTACACAGCAAACGTGCAGTTAAAGCAAATGCGTTTAGATGCTATTAAACAACACACGTGTAGTAACAGCAAATGTGATTAGGTGCTATTACACAGCAAACGTGCAGTTACAGCAAATGCGTTTAGATGCTATTAAGCAACACATGTGCAGTAACATCAAATGCGATTAGGTGCTATTAAACAACACACGTTCAGTTACAGCAAATGCGTTTAGGTGCTATTACACAGCAAACGGGCAGTAACAGAAAATGCGTTTAGGTGATATTAAACAGAAAACGTGCAGTAACAGCAAATGCGATTAGGTGCTATTACACAGCAAACGTGCAGTTACAGCAACTGCATTTAGGTGCTGTTACACAGCAAACGTGCAGTTACAGCAAATGCGTTTAGGTGCTATTACACAGCAAACGTGCAGTAACAGAAAATGAGTTTAGGTGCTATTACACAGCAAACGTGCAGTTACAGCAAATGCGTTTAGATGCTATTAAACAACACACGTGTAGTAACAGCAAATGCGATTAGGTACTATTACACAGCAAACGTGCAGTTACAGCAAATGCGTTTAGGTGCTATTAAACAACACATGTGTAGTAACAGCAAATGCGATTAGGTGCTATTAAACAACACATGTGCAGTTACCGCAAATGCGTTTAGATGCTTTCAACACACGTGCAGTAACAGCAAATGCGAATAGGTGCTATTACACAGCAAACGTGCAGTAACAGAAAATGCATTTAGGTGCTATTAAACAGCACACGTGCAGTAACAGCAAAAGCGATTAGGTGCTATTAAAAAGCAAATGTGCAGTTACAGCAAATGCGTTTAGGTGCTATTAAACAACACACGTGCAGTTACAGCAACTGTGTTTAGGTGCTATTACACAGCAAACGTGCAGTAACAGCAACTGTGTTTAGGTGCTATTACACAGCAAACGTGCAGTTACAGCAAATGCGTTTAGGTGCTATTACACTGCAAACGTGCAGTAACAGAAAATGCGTTTAGGTGCTATGAAACAACACACGTGTAGTAACAGCAAATGCGATTAGGTGCTATAAAACAGCACACGTGCAGTTACAGCAAATGTGTTTAGGTGCTATTACACAGCAAACGTGCAGTAACAGAAAATGCGTTTAGGTGCTATTAAACAGCAAACGTGCAGTAACAGCAAATGCGATTAGGTGCTATTAAACAGCAAACGTGCAGTTACAGCAACTGCGTTTAGGTGCTATTACACAGCAAACGTGCAGTTACAGCAAATGTGTTTAGGTGCTATTACACAGCAAACGTGCAGTAACAGAAAATGAGTTTAGGTGGTATTACACAGCAAACATGCAGTTACAGCAAATGCGTTTAGGTGCTATTAAACAGCAAACATGCAGTTACAGCAAATGCGTTTAGGTGCTATTACACAGCAAACGTGCAGTAACAAAAAATGCGTTTTGGTGCAATTACACAGCAAACGTGCAGTTACAGAAAATGCGTTTAGGTGCTATTAAACAACACACGTGTAGTAACAGCAAATGCGATTAGGTGCTATTAAACAGCACACGTGCAGTTACTGCAAATGAGTTTAGGTGCTATAACACAGCAAACGTGCAGTTACAGCAAATGCGTTTAGATGCTATTAAACAACACACGTGTAGTAACAGCAAATGCGATTAGGTACTATTACACAGCAAACGTGCAGTTACAGCAAATGCGTTTAGGTGCTATTAAACAACACATGTGTAGTAACAGCAAATGCGATTAGGTGCTATTAAACAACACACGTGCAGTTACCGCAAATGCGTTTAGATGCTAACAACACACGTGCAGTAACAGCAAATGCGATTAGGTGCTATTACACAGCAAACGTGCAGTAACAGAAAATGCATTTAGGTGCTATTAAACAGCACACGTGCAGTAACAGCAAAAGCGATTAGGTGCTATTAAAAAGCAAATGTGCAGTTACAGCAAATGCGTTTAGGTGCTATTAAACAACACACGTGCAGTTACAGCAACTGTGTTTAGGTGCTATTACACAGCAAACGTGCAGTAACAGCAACTGTGTTTAGGTGCTATTACACAGCAAACGTGCAGTTACAGCAAATGCGTTTAGGTGCTATTACACTGCAAACGTGCAGTAACAGAAAATGCGTTTAGGTGCTATGAAACAACACACGTGTAGTAACAGCAAATGCGATTAGGTGCTATAAAACAGCACACGTGCAGTTACAGCAAATGTGTTTAGGTGCTATTACACAGCAAACGTGCAGTAACAGAAAATGCGTTTAGGTGCTATTAAACAGCAAACGTGCAGTAACAGCAAATGCGATTAGGTGCTATTAAACAGCAAACGTGCAGTTACAGCAACTGCGTTTAGGTGCTATTACACAGCAAACGTGCAGTTACAGCAAATGTGTTTAGGTGCTATTACACAGCAAACGTGCAGTAACAGAAAATGAGTTTAGGTGGTATTACACAGCAAACATGCAGTTACAGCAAATGCGTTTAGGTGCTATTAAACAGCAAACATGCAGTTACAGCAAATGCGTTTAGGTGCTATTACACAGCAAACGTGCAGTAACAAAAAATGCGTTTTGGTGCAATTACACAGCAAACGTGCAGTTACAGAAAATGCGTTTAGGTGCTATTAAACAACACACGTGTAGTAACAGCAAATGCGATTAGGTGCTATTAAACAGCACACGTGCAGTTACTGCAAATGAGTTTAGGTGCTATAACACAGCAAACGTGCAGTTACAGCAAATGCGTTTAGATGCTATTAAACAACACACGTGTAGTAACAGCAAATGCGATTAGGTACTATTACACAGCAAACGTGCAGTTACAGCAAATGCGTTTAGGTGCTATTAAACAACACATGTGTAGTAACAGCAAATGCGATTAGGTGCTATTAAACAACACACGTGCAGTTACCGCAAATGCGTTTAGATGCTAACAACACACGTGCAGTAACAGCAAATGCGATTAGGTGCTATTACACAGCAAACGTGCAGTAACAGAAAATGCATTTAGGTGCTATTAAACAGCACACGTGCAGTAACAGCAAATGCGATTAGGTGCTATTACACAGCAAACGTGCAGTTACAGAAAATGCGTTTAGGTGCTATTAAACAACACACGTGTAGTAACAGCAAATGCGATTAGGTGCTATTAAACAGCACACATGCAGTTACTGCAAATGCGTTTAGGTGCTATTACACAGCAAATGTGCAGTTACAGCAAATGCGTTTAGGTGCTATTAAACAGTACACGTGCAGTAACAGCAAATGCGTTTAGGTGCTATTAAACAACACACGTGTAGTAACAGCAAATGCGATTAGGTGCTATTAAACAGCACACGTGCAGTTACTGCAAATGCGTTTAGGTGCTATTACACAGCAAACGTGCAGTTACAGCAAATGCGTTTAGGTGCTATTAAACAACACACGTGTAGAAACAGCAAATGCGATTAGGTGCTATTAAACAGCACACGTGCAGTTACAGCAAATGCATTTAGGTGCTATTACACAGCAAACGTGCAGTAGCAAAAAATGCGTTTTGGTCCAATTACACAGTACACGTGCAGTAACAGCAAATGCGTTTAGGTGCTATTAAACAACACACGTGTAGTAACAGCAAATGCGATTAGGTGCTATTAAACAGCACATGTGCAGTTACAGCAAATGCATTTAGGTGCTATTACACAGCAAACGTGCAGTTACAGCAAATGCGTTTAGGGGCTGTTAAACAGTACACGTGCAGTAACAGCAAATGCGTTTTGGTCCAATTACACAGTACACGTGCAGTAACAGCAAATGCGTTTAGGTGCTATTAAACAACACACGTGTAGTAACAGCAAATGCGATTAGGTGCTATTAAACAGCACACGTGCAGTTACAGCAAATGCGTTTAGGTGCTATTACACAGCAAACGTGCAGTTACAGCAAATGCGTTTAGGTGCTATTAAACAGTACACGTGCAGTAACAGCAAATGCGTTTAGGTGCTATTAAACAACACACGTGTAGTAACAGCAAATGCGATTAGGTGCTATTAAACAGCACACGTGCAGTTACAGCAAATGCGTTTAGGTGCTATTACACAGCAAACGTGCAGTAACAAAAAATGCGTTTTGGTCCAATTACACAGTACACGTGCAGTAACAGCAAATGCGTTTAGGTGCTATTAAACAACACACGTGTAGTAACAGCAAATGCGATTAGGTGCTATTAAACAGCACATGTGCAGTTACAGCAAATGCATTTAGGTGCTATTACACAGCAAACGTGCAGTTACAGCAAATGCGTTTAGGGGCTATTAAACAGTACACGTGCAGTAACAGCAAATGTGTTTAGGTGCTATTAAACATTACACGTGCAGTAACAGCAAATGCGTTTAGGTGCTATTAAACAGCAAACGTGCAGTAAAGACCGAGTACGTTTAGGTGTAAACTAAACCGCACACAGGCAATACAACATGTTAGTCACTGCAGCTAGCACAATCTACTGCCTGACAAATAGGAATAGCTGATCTAGCTAAGCTATACAGTGTATAAATATATGTACAACTCCTAGGGATGTATATATATTCTCTACACACTGTAAATTAAGCTAAACTGACTAGCCTGCCTGCCTGCTCTATCTAGCTATCTTAAAAGACTATCTCTCTGACTGCTCTCATTAACAAGCCGCAACACACTACACGAGGCCGCCCAGCAGGCGGCCTTTTATAGTGTGGGGCGTGTGCTAAAGCCCTGAGCCATAATTGACCAAAGCCACCTAGGCTTTGGCCAATTATGGCTCTTCGTTTTTTGCGCTCTGTGATTAGCCAAGCATGCGGGACATACAGCATGCTTGGCCAATCACCAGCGCGCAATGCCGCAGTGAATTATGGGCCGCTGCGCGTCATTCAAATTTGGCGTGAACGACCCGTTTTGTTCGATTTTCGACGAACGGTCGAACAGCCAATGTTTGATTCGAACATGGGTTCGAGTCGAACGTGAAGCTCATTCCTAGTCACAAGACAATTCTTGTGGTACCCCACTTACCGCTCCAGACCAATCTGGTTACATGTTATTTATCACTACTCTTTGGACCCATCCCTGTAACCAGTTTCTTACCCAAGCACAAACCCTATGGTCCAAGCCTGTAGACCTCAGCTTGTAAATTAAGTGTTAATTGGTGACAGTATAAAATGCTTTTTCAAAGTCTGGATACACCACATCCACAGGTCTCCCCCTATCTAGATGGCAGCTCACATCCTCGTAGAGATCTCTGAGGACTCTCGGGTGTAAGCCATCTGGTCCTGGTGAATTATTTGTGTTAAATGTATTAAGTCTTTCATTGACTCCGGCCTCTGTTAGCCACATGGGTATGTCATGTGTTGTGATACTAACACTACAGTCGCTGCCGATAAACCCTTATTTCTTTATCGTACATCACGGAACACAGAGCAACCATAATAATGACTATCTGGGTTATACCCTATAGGTGAATGAACACTGGCAAACAATAGACAGGAAGTTCCCCATATAACCTTTCCCACACTGGAAGTAACTCAGTTTTTTTTTCACCGGTGTCTTGAAGGTGATGGTTGTGGCTGTTTGAAGCTTTTCAAAACTTAATGATGTCCCAGTAAGGGCCTTATGATCAGATCCATTCGGATGGCATAAAGGCTAAAATGGATGGTACCCGATCCTCGGAAGGAATTAGTGAGGTTTTGCCCCGTAATGTGTCCTATATGTCACTGGACCCCGGGTATTTGAAAATCCTGGTCTTTATGCCCAAGGTAAATTCCAACAGGGTGCTTTATGGGTCCAAGTGTGTGGACCCCATACAAATAAGGGACCCGGTCCTTGAAGCTCCAGTAAGTGACAAGACCCGCCGTGATGGGTGAATATTGGATCCGTTTTGATACGGATCCTGCAGCGAGACTGGCATGTGCTCTCTCCATGTAACAGTCTTTCCTCCAGCCAAGGGCAGTGCCGTGTTGGGCCATTAGATGTGTAGGTGGGTAGAATCGTTTCTGTGAGCGGGGCGAGCATGCACGTGGCGTGAGTGTGAGTAAAAGTGCGAGGGTGCACATGGCAGTAATTGGCGCCTGACATCAGCAGACGGACACAGGACGTTGATACAGCATGGTTACAAGACTTTGACACATAGCAGGCTCCTCCTTATAGTGAGTCTAGGAGGATTTGGACACAGCTACTGCAGGTATTGGTTCTGGGGGATTGGTAGGGCTGTGGTAGCTGCTGTATGCTGGATCACAGTTTGTTTAATCTAAGGGAGTTTTTTCTTTCCTTGTTTCTGGGTCTTACTAGTAAGCAATGTCTTACAGAAAATGAAGTGGGGGGGGGCGCAGCAGGACAGAGGACCTGGCTCATATTACTGCTGGGCCGATCTCCCCTGAAAGACCTGTGGCATCTTGCCAATTTGAGCCATTGTGGCCACTACCAATGTCTCTGCTTCGGCTTACGTTACTAAAGATGACTTGGCATCAGCCTTAGCTGGCTCCCATTCTGGGAGCTTGGAACAAAGACACTAAAGCTTTGGATTGTCCTATGTCTCTGTCCCCGAGGGTGAGACAGAATCTCTCATGGTAGTTGAGACACCACAACTTAAAAAAGGGGGAGATAATTTCTGCTAATAACCTGGAGGTGATGACCACGGACACCAGTCTTTTTGCCTGGGAGGTAGTCCTGGAGGAGGCATCAGTCCAGGGGAAATGGTCCTGATGAGAAAGAAGCCTGCCCATCAATAACTTATAGATCGGCCAGCCCAGTGGGCTCTAGTTTTTCGTAGGTCAGGTTACAGGGATCCCCTGTCAGAATCCAGTCTGACAACTCCACCAGGTAGGTACAAGGCAGCCCAGGGGGAAGTAATAATAGCTCTAACAGGGCATTCTTTCTAGTTGGGAAATCTACCAATTGGGACATGAAGTTGTTATATAAAACATTCATGAAATGACGGGCCTTTAATGAGTGAGTTGTTCCCTCTGCCCAGTCAATATTGGGAAAATTGAAGTCCTCCATTATGATTACATTTTCCTGTTACCATGCTATTTCTAACTGAGATAGTGATTCCAGGTCCTTCTCCTCCTTCATGTTGGGTGGGCTATAGCATACCCCTACTATTAACCACTTGCCCACCGCGCCATAGACATTTTACTGCTACAGCGCGGTGGGGTAACTGTGACACGACGTCCCTGGGACTTCCTTGTGCAATTCCGCGTTTGCGCGTCCCCTGGGACGCACTCGCGGAAGTGTCCGTGCTCGCCGGGTCTAGAACACCCGGCGCATCACGGATCACGGTAAATTGCCGCTGATATCGGCCGTTTACCACGTGATCGCTCCGTCAAATGAGGGAGCGATCACTTGTACACAAACCGGCGTCATTTGATGACGCCAGTTCCTCCCTCTCCTCTCTGTACCGTTCGGTAGAGTGTGAGAGGAGAGGGGGAGGAGTGGGTGGCAGCAGCAGCGCTGTGGCTGGATCTGTGACAACTGCAGTCACAGATCCAGCCATCCATCCCAGCTCAGCCATCCCTGCCCCATACTGTGCAATACCCCAATACTCTGCAATACCCTGCGCAATACTCTGCAATACCCCAACACCCTGGGCGATACTCTGCAATACCCCAATACTCTGCAATACCCTGCGCGATACTCTGCAATACCCCAATACCCTGTGTTCAAGCTACACATGAGGTATCTCTGCAAACGTTAGAGCGAGAGCAATCATTTTGGCCCTAGACCTCCTCTGTAACTAAAAACATGTAACCAATAAAAGTAATAAAAGCGCCGCCTATGGGGATTTTTAAGTAGCGAAGTTTGGCGCCATTCCATGAGTGTTCGCAATTTTGAAGTGTGACATGTTGGGTATCTATTTACTCGGCAAAACGTTACTGTTTTTTTTTTTAAGCACAAAACAGTTTTTTTTAAAAACACCCGTTCAAAAAGTTTCTGCGAAAATACCATGCGAGATAAAAAGTTGTAACGGCCACCATTGTATTCTCTAGGGTCTTTGCTAAAAAAAAAAGCATATATAATGTTTTGGGGTTCTATGTAATTTTCCAGCGAATAAATGATGATTTTTACATGTAGGAGAGAAATGTCAGAATTGGTCTGGGTTTTCCAGAACGCCTGATGGTGTTCCCTGCATGTTGGGCCTCTGTATGTGGCCACGCCGTGTAAAAGTCTCACACATGGGGTATCGCCATACTCGGGAGGAATAGCAGAATGTGTTTTGGGGTGTAATTTGTGGTATGCATATGCTGTGTGTGAGAAATAACCTGCTAATATGACAAACAAGATTTATTTATTTTTTTTTACAGAATTTTCAGTCGTTTTTCTTTTATAGCGCAAAAAATAAAAAACCCAGAGGTGATCAAATACCACCAAAAGAAAGCTATATTTGTGTGAAAAAAGGACAACAATTTCAAATGGGTACAATGTTGTATGACTAAGTAATTGTCATTCAAATTGTGAGAGCACCGAAAGCTGAAAATTGGTCTGGTCAGGAAGGGGGTTTAAGTGCCCAGTGGTCAATTTCCCACATACTTCCTCTCTGAAGTTTTACCCATACTGATTCCACCTCCCACCTAGTCCCACATGATGTCACTCCTCTCTACCACCCTTGCATCATTTTTGACATATAGACACACTCATCCCCCCTCTTCTGCCTTCCCTGTCATTTCTATACAAAGAATACCCCTGTATATTGGGCAGCCAATCGTGCGAGCTGTCAAACCAAGTTTCAGTTATTCCCACAAAGTCCAAGTCCTCCTCCTGTAATAGCAGCTTCAGATCCACTATTTTGTTAGCTAGGCTCCTAGCATTTGTGTATATGCCTCTTAGTGTTGTATAAGTGCATATTATAATGTATAATTGTTATGGTTGAATTTTCACTGCTATTACTACTGCTGACTCTCCTTTCACCCTCTGTCATCTGCTTCCTGTCGGCTATTGCTTTCTCTGATCCCTCCCCCCCCGCCCAACACCTAGTTTAACCACTTCCCAACGGCCGTACGACTATATGTGGTCGCATGGTGGTTCTAAATCTCTGGGCTGCCGTGTTTTCACGGCAGCCTCTTTCTGTGTTCCCAGCGCACGCTCCAGAGCGCGCAGCGGGGAACTTGTGTACTGGCCGTGTCCCTTGGACACAGCCAATCACAGATCGCCGCGAACGGCCAATCAGAGTGGCCGTTTGCGATGCGATCTGTGCAGCCAATGAGAGATGATCTCATATGTAAACATATGAGATCATTTCTCATTGCCGGCTCTCACAATGACAGCGTCCTGTCACTGGAGAGAGCAGACTGATCTGTGTTCCTTATACATAGGGACACAGATCGGTCACCCCCCCAGTCACCCCCCCTCCCCCCACAGTTAGAACACAATGCAGGATACACATTAACCCCTTCCTCACCCCCTAGTGTTAACCCCTTCCCTGCCAGTCACATTTATACAGTAATTAGTGCATATTTATAGCACTGATTGCAGTATAAATGTGAATGGTGCCAAAAATGTGTCAAAAGTGTCCGATGTGTCCGCCATGATGTCGCAGTCGCAATAAAAATCGCAGATCGCCGCCATTACTAGTAAAAAAAAAAATAATAATAATAATTCTGTCCCTTATTTTGTAGGCGCTATAACTTTTGCGCAAACCAGTCGCTTATTGCGATTTTTTTTTTTTTTTTACCAAAAATATGTAGAAGAATACGTATCGCCCTAAACTGATTTTTTTTTTTAATTGGGCTATTTTTTTATAGCAACAAGTAAAAAATATTGTATTTTTTTTCAAAATTGTCGTCGTTTTTTGTTTATAGCGCAAAAAATAAAAACCGCAGAGGTGACCAAATACCACCAAAAGAAAGCTCTATTTGTGGGGAAAAAAGGACGCCAATTTTGTTTGGGAGCCATATCGCACGACCGCGCAATTGTCAGTTAAAGCGACGCAGTGCCGCAAGCTGAAATTTCACCTGGTCAGGAAGGGGGTTTACATGCCCAGTAAGGAAGTGGTTAAAAGTCCCTCCAACATTGCGGCCATCTTACTTTCCAATAGAGCAGTACCATCCCAATTGAGGTGCAGCCCGTCTCTACTAAAGACCGGCTGAGAAATCAGCCCAGTTCTCCAGGAACCCAAACCCTCTTTCCTGCACCAGTTCCTCATCCACTTGTTCAGTTCCCCAAGCTCCTACTGCCTCTCTGGTGTAGCTCGAGGTACAGGTAGTATTTCAGAGAAAACTACCTTAAAGGTTCTTTTCCTCAATCTATCCCCTAAATCCCTGATTAGTTTTTTTTAGGACTCTCCACCTTCCTCTCACTTGTTATTGGTACCAACTTGTATCATGACCGCTGGGTCCTCCCCAGCCACTCCCAACAATCCGTCCACCAGATTCACGATGTGCCGAACCCAAGCACCCCCGGTAAACACACTGTTCGGCAACCCCAGTCTTTGACAGATTGCCCTCTCTGTCCTCCTAAACATGTAATCTCCCACTACCAGCACTTATGTGGCCTTTCCTGTATCACTGCACCCCTCCTTTGGAGCCTTTTCTCCCCTGGCAGCTAGGGGAGAGCGCCTGCTCCAGCACTGCCAACCCTGAGCTTATAACCCCATCATGCAACGTGTCATCCTGTGCTTACATCTCTCCAACCTCCTCTAGGCTTGCCCCCACCAGCACCTGCTGGGTAATGTCCAAGCTCCTCTCCAGGTTGCTAATGCTTCTCAGTGTTTCTAGTTGATTGATCAAAACCAGGATCTAGGCTTCAAGAGAAACAACTTACTCACATCTCGCACAGCAGTATGCACCCTCGATTGGCTCATCAAGGAACTCATACATGGAGCAGAATGTGCACTCGGTGGCATCACCAATCCTGTTGGAAATTTTACCCACTATCCTATTGGGGAAATTGAGTAAGACTAACTATTTGTAACCTACCCTATTCCCAGCTCTCTACATCTAGTTCACCCACAGCACAAAGATGCTCACAGCACTCACAACACAGGTACTCTCAATACACAGGTTACTCCACAATACTCAAAACAGTTACTCCACTATACACAGCGTCCGCACTAGACTCAGTCAGCCTTTTCTGTAAATCATGACCGGCCTACTCAGACGTTCCTGCAATCAGACACTTGCAGGGCTTGTCCGTACCTACAGCCTCCCCTGGTCAGCATGCCTTTTACTGCTCCCACCGCTCATTTGTCTGCCTGTCACTCTCCCCCTCAGGTCCACAGCACACTTACCTGTCGCTTCTCCCGGTCAGGCCTGCCATCTCATGGTCCCCTGGTCCCACTTTCTCTGGTGGCATCAATGGGATGGTACTTGCGCTGTTCTCAGTCACTTCCGACTCATGATGTCCCATGCCTGCCGCCAATTTGTCCCCCGGGTCACCCGCCGCTGCTACCCCCGGTCTCGGGGGTTTGGTCCGGTCAGCAACACACACACTAAGAGACTTGTGATTTAGTGGATGAGGCTTTTAGAGGTGGAATAATCCCCAAATATATTTGGGAATACATTCAGATCAGGCACCCCCATACACTGTATAACAAAAAGGAAAAAAAGTGTGTCCTATGCAGGAAAACTGCTAATATGTAGTGGCGACTGTTCTGAGTAGGCACTCCCCACGTGTGGGGTCTTCACTGTAGCCAAAAATATAAGCACAAAAAACAATGGATACCCTTAGGAGGGACCTCAAGAGGGAGGTGTCCTGGGGGCAACAGAGGGCTACTATGGGAAAAGAGGGGCTATACTCATGTTATGGGAAATTACAAAAATATTTTATTAATGAAAAAGTCACTACAAAACAAGTTATATTTAGCAGTAAAGTGCTAGTGCAAAAAATGAACAAGCAATTGATCTAAATATGTGAACAAAATGCACCAGTATGGAACTACTATGTGCTATAAATAAACATACATGAAAGACAATAACGAACATAAAACATATATATAGACAAACAGTCCGGACACTAGAGTAATCACATCTGCTGTAATTTCCAATCGGATATACCAAAATAAATGTGTATATAACCTGAAAAAGGAAAATATATAGATATAAATACTAGGGAACAGAACAGCAGATGTGACCCCGCGGGGGGTAGGAAGATGGATGGTGCAAAAAGAATTGGGGATGAAAGATGCCTGCATATATAGAATATGGATGGACAAGGAAAGGGAGCCCGCCCCTTAGGGTGAATTATGCTCTGTCCTGTTGCGGCATGAGATATTCCCTGATCAAGAGGCAGTGTAACACCACTATAGATGCAAATTGGTCAAAAAAAATTCATCATTTGAAAAATCAATTGGACAGTAATTGTCTGATGAGTCCATATAGTGTCACTGGCAGCCACGACCGTAAATGAGTTTTGCTGGACAGTTCCCATAAAGGTTGTTTCTTCAACTAGTGAATATGGATACAGAGCCAAGTGAAAAAGATGGGACATCAGATAAGTTGTTTGTCAGTCTTACCAAATCCTTGGTTTAAATCATAGTAGCACTGGCATCCAGCAGATACAGGGTAAAGTCTACCTGATGTTGGAGAGGTTATATAACCCGGGTCCTCAGGAGATCATTGCCAATGATGTGCATAATCAAGTAGTTGCTGTATGTGATCACATATACTCTGTATGGGAGCCGCTCATATTTTGTTCCAGAAACTCAAAACTGGCGCGCTGCTCCGTACCATCATACTTCCGATCCAAGCAGCAGGGGGTGTGTGTGTAGCGTCCGGAGGCTGTTCACATATTTAGATCAATTGCTTGTTCATTTTTTTGCACTAGCACTTTACTGCTAAATATAACTTGTTTTGTAGCGACGTTTTCATTAATAAAATATTTTTGTAATTTCCCATAACATGAGTATAGCCCCTCTTTTCCCATAGTAGCCCTCTGTTGCCCCCAGGACACCTCCCTCTTGAGGTCCCTCCTAAGGATATCCATTGTTTTTTGTACCCCCATACACTGGCCTTTTATGCACTTCCAAAAATATCTGAGGGGATGAGTCAAGCGACTGACGCACACCTAAGGCCTCGTGTCATTAGCCTGGCATAATTTACAAAGGATACCATACGTCTGCTTCAAATAATAGAAAACATAGTTTCCAGGGCACATACTACCTCCAGATACACCCTGTACCTGGAGGTAGTAGGAGCCCTGGAAAAGAAAGTAAAAGAAAGTAGCGACTATGTTGTCGAAGGACTTTATAATTGATGATTACTTATCTATATACACATGCCACGTAGTTATGTGGCAAAGGGTACATAGACTACATACTTTTTGTATGGGACGGACCAGAACATTTATTAAAAATCATGTCTTGAAAAAATGAACATGGGATGAAGGAAAAAAATCCTGGATCGCCGCACTCCTCAGGAACCGATGTCTTTATTTAAGCATAAGCAAACAAAATTTCAATAGAAAAAAAAAATTTCTATTGAAATTTTGTTTGCTTATGCTTAAATAAAGACATCGTTTTCCGAGGAGTGCGGCGATCCAGGATTTTTTCCTTCATCCCATGCTAATTGTGCACAGCCAGCACCCTCTTGGTTTGATTGGGACGGAAGCAACGGGGATCATTTGTTTTATGGAGCGGTACACTTCTCTTGAAAAAATGAACCAGAACAACTTAAATCTCTTTTTTACTATGACCTATGATTGCCATAAGGAACATTTTTTAGATGTTAGTATTCAAAAAGAACAGGGACGATTTACTACTAGTAAACATTACAGTAAGGTGACTGCCAGCAATACTATCTAAATGCCACTTACTCTTCCATCCTAAATATTACTGTGTGTTCAGAGTACCCTCATCACTAGGCTTCATAGTCCAACCTGTTTTTACATCTGTAGGTCATGATAGCCTCATAAATTGGATTTTTATTTCTTTGTTCGCTCTGAAAGAAAAATCAGATTTTTGAAATGAATGAATGAATGAATGAATGAATGAAAACTTGTATAGCGCGGCACATGCGAACTGAATCGCCTCTGGGCGCTTGTTGTTCCTGTCTCCTTTGATATCAAAAGAGAAAAGTCTTGACCTTTTTCCTAAATGCTAGGTGGTTCTCCTCCAACCGAATGCTGGTTGGTAAAGCGTTCCATAGTCTTGGACCTTGGACCGCGAATCTTCTTTCTCCTTTGGACTTGAAGTTGGCTTTCGGAACCTGGAGGAGGTTCTGATTCGTGGATCGCAGAGCGCGATTGGGATTATGCGTTTTTATTATTTCGCATAAATAAAGGGGGGCATTCCCATGGACACATCTATGCGTAAGACAGAGAGCTTTGAAAGCAATTCTGTCTTTGACTGGCAGCCAATGAAGGGCTCTCAGTGAAGGTGAGATGGATTCCCAGGGTTTTTTCCCAGTCACAAGTCTGGCGGCCGTATTCTGAACGACTTGCAGACGAGCGATTTGGTACTTGGGGAGGCCGAGGTAAAGGGCATTTGCATAATCCAGTCTGGAGTTAACAATAGCTCCTACCACGACCGCTAAATCTTCTTTAGGGATGAACGGAGTGAGTCTGCGTAGTAGGCGTAGTAGATGGTGAGATCCACTGACTACTGACCCTATTTGTGCGTCCATTGTCATAAAGGAGTCAAAAATGACCCCTAGGCTTTTGACTTTGGCGCTAGGGGTGATGAACTTGCCCAGAATGGGCGAGGGGGTCCACGCTGTTGAAGGTTGATTCCTACGCTTGGCGTGAAACAGGAGAAGTTCTGTTTTCGCTCCATTGAGTTTAAGATGACTCTTTGTCATCCAATCCTCTATCAAGAAGAGGCAAGTCTCTAGATTGAGATGGTGATCTTGTCTATTGCAGATGCGGAAATACAATTGTGTGTCGTCTGCGTATGAGTGATAGAGCAGTTTTTTGCTGCTGATAATCTCAAAAAGAGGACGAAGATAGATGTTAAACAGCACTGGTGACAGAGGCGATCCTTGAGGGACTCCGCATGTTACTGTGCGTTTTTCTGACGTAAAAGGTCCTAACTTTACTGTTTGCGATCGGTTTTCCAGAAAAGAGGAGAACCAAGATAAATCGCCTTCTGCGACTCTGGCTACTTCAGCAAGCCGAGTCAGTAACAGTTTGTGGTCTACAGTGTCAAAAGCTGCACTTAGGTCCAACAGAACTAGAAGACAAGATTCTCCTTCGTCTGCGGCCTTGAGAACATCGTCCCATACTTTCAGCAATGCTGTTTCCGTCCCGTGTCCGGGGCGGAAGCCTGATTGTAATGGGTCAAGTAGCTTGTAGGTATCTAGATGCAGTTGCAGCTGTTGTACCACTACTTTCTCCATTATCTTGGAAAGTACGTTGAGGGTTGTTATGGGACGGCGGTGGAGTGGGTTCTTGGGGTCCAGGGAGGGTTTCTTCAGGATGGGTTGGATTATACCCTCTTTCAACTGTGTGGGCACTTTGCCCTCCAGAAAAGACTGGTTGATAAACTGCGTGATGGGAGGAGCCAGGATGTCGGCGCATTCCTTCAGCAGTTTTGTGGGGATAATGTCATTCGGCGCTGTGCTATTTCGCAGAGTACAAATGACATTCTTAGTGGTCTCGATGGAGATGGGTTCTAGGGTAAACTTACCTGATATAGGAGAATTACTATGGGTGCTGTGTGAGAGGCTGCAGGGGGGGCTGAGGGGGGAATTGTTTTGCTGAATGCTTTCACGGATTGCCTCGATTTTATTAATGAAGTAATCCGATAGTTCATTGCAAAATTCTTGTGTATCCGAACTGGGGGCTTTGATGCATTCTGGATCCATGGTCTGGGTGACCATCTTAAAGAGTTCGCGGGGACGGTTAATGGCACCGTTGATAGCCTCCGAAAAATAATTTTTCTTGGCTTGGAAAATTCCTTTGTGGTATTTTCTTGTCGCTGCCTTGTAGATGGATAGGTTTAGGTCTGAGGAACATCTTTTCCAGGCAGATTCTGCCCTTCTGCGTTCTTGCTTCAGTAACGACAGCTGGTTGTTAAACCAACTGCGGTTGTTTTTCCGGATGCGGGTACTTCGTTTCGGCGCTACCAAGTCAGCTGACTGTAGCATAGCCGAGTTAATGGCTTCCAGAGTTTCAACGGTCGTTTGATGCGGCTGAGTTGTTTCTATTTTTTTCCTTAAAGTCGTTTTGAAGAGTTCCGAGTGGAGCTTCTTCTGACATCTAGTCCAGTGTGTTGTCACTGGATTTGATGTTTTTGTTGCGGGGGGGATGGTGGAAATACTGAATATAATTGCATGGTGGTCTGTCCATGGCAACTTTTCATTTTCCCAAATCTTTATTTCCAGAGTTTGTCTGAAAATAAGATCAAGTGTGTGACCTGAAGTATGTGTGGGCCCACATACTAGTTGCTGCAATCCTAATCCTTCCAGGTGGTCAATACAGGCGTCGGCAATGGGGTCTAGTGTGGAGTTGGCCCAGAGATTGAAATCCCCAAGCAGCAAAAGATGTTTGCTGTTAAGGGTATAAGTGGAGAAAAAATCTGTCCATGATGATAGCAGCTGCGATTTTGGGCCTGGCGGCCTATAGCAGAGCAGAATGTGGATGGTCTCCTTTGTGTTTGCTTGCAGTTGCAGAGTAAGGGTTTCCATGAATGGAAGAGGGTTTTGGCGGACTGGTTTGGTGATCGTAAGATGAGTCTTGTGGATCACCGCCAGGCCGCCTCCTCTTTGCCCTATTCTGTTTTCCGTTATAATACGGTAATTTTCTGGCACCAATTCACCTAGAATGGTGTTACAGTCGGCTGTGAGCCAGCTCTCTGTAATAAAAAGGCAGTCTAGATCCTTTTGTTGAATAAAGTCGCGGATTTCTAGTCGGTGTTTTACTGCCGATCTTGTGTTGATCAGAGCACATGATATGTGCTTGGGTTGGGGTAAATGGCTGAAATGTCTGACCGTCGATCTATGATCGATTCTCAGTAATCGCTCAGTTCTTAGGGCCTTTTTGGTGATGGCTGGAAGTATTGCGGCGCATTGCCTCAAACTCCAAATGGTATCGGCAGAATATTGCCGACTTACCATGATCGCCACTACACCGGGGAGGGGGGGGGTTTGGGGCAGTGGGGAGAGGAAATTACTGGCTCCTCTCTCCTGGCTTGGTCCAGAGGAAGGCAAAAAACCCTTTCAGAGCTCGGCCAATATGCTCCGGTAGGGAAAAAATTCCTTCCTGACCCCTGTAAGAGGCGATCGGTTGACCCCTGGATCAAGCTACTGTGAGTTGGGACGACGAGGGGGCTAGGGCTGAGAGGGAGACACTTGTTGCTGGCCTGGTGGCTGCCTGTTCAGGGATAAGGGCTGACAGGGGGAGCTGAATGATCTGGGCTGAATGGGTGAAGGGTGGGCAACAGGGCAGGGTAACTGTCCTACAAGGATAAGGGGGAGGTTTGCCTGGGAGCAGGGTGAGGACCCTGAAAACGTGGGGAGCGGCGCGCCGTTAGGCCGCGAGTGAAGCCGCGGTCTTTCCTAGACCGCGGCCCCGCGATTCCGAACGGCCTGGCGCGGTGCTCCCGAATGAGCCCCGGAACGGCGGAAATAACCGCAAGGTGGTGGCGGGGGGAGGGGGCCCTTGTCTGCCTCCTGGGATCGAGTGCTGCGGCTTGTCCTGAGAAGGACGGCCGCCCACAGTGCCAGGGAGACAGGTAGCGCTTACCTTCCAAAGGAGGGGAGAAATGCTGGAGAGAGGCTAGAACTGGAAGCTGGAAGCTGGAGGGGAGGCAAGGTGCAGAAGCAGGCTGGAGCTGGAGCAAGGGGAGGGCTGGGCTAGGAAGAACCCTGCCTGTCTGACTACCTGCTACGCCTGCCTGGAGCTATGACTCACCCGTTCCTACTCCTAGGAACGAGCGCCGCTTGAACTCCTGCTGCTAATCCTCCTACCTCACTCACTGACTGACGTGACGTGAAAGGTGTAAAACAGATATATAGCGTATGGTTGTTATACATAGTGTTGTATTTTTTTTTTTTTTGTGTCTTGTATGGACTAGGATGTCCCTCTTTGTCACGTTTGGACAAAGTTGTTTGGGGCTGTGATGAATACTACCCAGCACAGAAAGGTGCAACTGATGGGGGAACCGCTCTTCACTCCGTTGGTCTCTAGAAGTAGCCTTTGCAGGAGCCGGATATGATGCAATCAGGCCTAACATCACCACGGCACGCATGCCCGATACATTGGAATGCCGGAGATCGTTATGGGTGCCACTTATCCTCCCCTGCCACATGGGAGAGTGCAGACATTGCACAACTCCCCCTGAGGGGAGATACTATTATAACTGCCCACCTTAGCAAATATAATAGAGGTAAATAGGAGGACTTCAGATTGAAAGTGCTCTCACATGGGAATGGACACCCCATCTGTCATCGACTTTGGAGACCTTTTTTTGTCAGTATTCATTCGTACTTTTTTTTCTTGTCATTAATAGGACTTCCTGAGGTTACTAATGAAAGGTTATACTAGTATTTTTAGGGAAATTATTACTGTAAAAAAAAAAGTAAAAATGTAATAAAAAAAAAAAAAGGGGAAATTGCTAGTAAAATTGTGAAAATAAAAATGGAACGGAGAGGTCTCTGTTATAAGGCTAGCTTAAACCATGTAAATATTAACCACTCTCAAGTTCACAAAATTGTATAACCATACTAATAAGTACTCGCCATCAAGTGAATGTGTCAACACAATCAATTTATAGTGCCATTGATAATAGAGTTCAAAGGGAATCCAAATTGACCACCTTAAAGGGGTTGTAAAGACAAAAATATTTTTCTCTTAAATTAAAGTCTGACAGTAGCAGATAAAGTAAAAAGTAATGTTTTGCATCATAACTAGTTTGATACCTGTTGAAATCGAGCTGTTTTATTCACCTCTGTCACTTCTGAATCGTTATTCTCACCGACTTCCTGGTTTGCGGTTCTTGCTACATCACAGCCTAATGGGAACTACAGTTCCCATTCGGCTTAGCCTCCATGCCTGTGAGGAATAAGAGAGCATCTTTACGCAGGGCTGTAGTCATAGGGAGGGGGTGAGCACATTCTGCTTTCCACCATGCAAAACAGCTCAGGTGCTGATGGAAAGCAACCAGAGGAGAGACAGGAAATGACATTTTCAAACCTGGATTACTGTATTTTGGAGGTCAAAGGGAAAAACGAGGTAAGTGATATTTAAATGCTTTAGCTTACAGCAATCAATTGAACTAATAAAAAACGAACCTTTAGTGTTCCTTTAATTCCACATCAAAGTGACTGTTAGTGTCTCCTCTGCACTAACATATACGTAGGGATGGGTCTGCCGTTTGACTCGAATATTGGGTGTTCGCAGATTAGCGAACATTATGGGATGTTTGGGGCAAATTTGAGCACTGCAGAACACCCCATAATGCACTGCAGAACTGCAGGGCAGCGACAGCTGATGATTGGCCAAAGCATGCACTTGACCTGCATGCTTTGGCCAATCACAGCGTGCTCTGCTGTGAGAACCATGATTGGCCAAGTCAAATTTAGCCAATCATGGCTCAGGGGGCTACATCAACACCCCACACTATATAAGGCTGCTTACACAGTGGCTGTAAATAGTGTTTTAATTGAGAGAACATTAGCTAGAGGCAGGTTAGTTAGTGGTGTGCGCAATTTTATATATATACACACACACACACACACACTATATAGTCAGTGTAGTGGAGACTATACATTCAGTGCATTAACCACTTCCCGACGGCCGTACGAATATATGCGGCCGTCTGGTGGTTCTGAATCTGACAGGGTGCATATATGCGCCCTGTGCTATTCCTGGCCACTAGAGGGCGCACGCACGCGCGTGCCCGCTACATTCCTGAGATACCGATGCGCGTGCCTGGCGGTTACAGGGACAAGACATGGATCTCTGTATGTAAACACAGAGATCCATGTCCTGTCAGGAGAGAGCGGAGACCGATCTGTGTCTCTTGTACATAGGGACACAGCATCGGTCACCCCCCCCCCCCACACAGTTAAAACACACCCAGGATACACATTTAACCCCTTCCATGCCCCCCTAGTGTTAACCCCTTCACTGCCAGTCACATTTATACAGTAAGCGGTGCATTTTCATAGCACTGATCGCAGTATAAATGTGAATGGCGCCAAAAATTTGTCAAAAGTGTCCGATGTGTCCACCGTAGTCCCAATAAAAATCGCAGATCGCCGCCATTACTAGTAAAAAAAAAATTTCAATAATTCTGTTCCCTATTTTGTAAGCGCTATAACTTTTGCGCAAACCAGTCGCCTTTTGCGATTTTTTTTTTTTACCAAAAATATATAGAATAATACGTATAGGCCTAAACTGAGAAAAAAAATGTTTTTTTTTTTTTTTTAAAATTGGCTATTTATTATAGTAACAAGTAAAAAATATTGACTTTTCAAAATTGTCGCTCTTTTTTTGTTTATAGCGCAAAAAATAAAAACCGCAGAGATGATCAAATACCACCAAAAGAAAGCTCTATTTGTGGGTAAAAAAGGACGCCAATTTTGTTTGGGAGCCACGTCGCACGACCGCGCAATTGTCAGTTAAAGCGATGCAGTGCCAGAAGCTGAAATTTCACCTGGTCAGGAAGGGGTATAAGTGCCCAGTAAGGAAGTGGTTAATATACAGTATCTCACATAAGTGAGTACACCCCTTTACATTTTAGTAAATATTTTATTTAAGCTTTTTCATGACAACACTAAAGAAATTACATTTTGCGCCAATGTAAAATAGTGAAGTTTACAGCTTGTATAACAGTGTAAATTTGCTGTCCCCCTTAAAATAACTCAGCCATTAATGTCCAAACCACTGGCAACAAAAGCAAGTACACCCCCAAGTAAAAATATCCAAATTGGGTCCAAAGTTGCCAAAATTATTTTCCAGCTTTGCCCTAACCCTCTTGGGCATGGAGTACACCAGAGCTTCACAGGTTGCCACCGAAATATTCCTCCATGACATCACAGAGCTGGTGGATGTTGGAGATCTTGCACTCCTCCACCTTCCGTTGGAGGATGCCCCAAAGATGCTCAATAGGGTTTAGGTCTCGAGACATGCTTGGCCAGTCTATCACCTGCAACCCCAGACCACCATGCTTGACTGTAGGCAAGACACGTGTCTTTGTACTCCTCATCTGGTTGCCGCAACACACAAATGACAGCATCTGTGCCAAATAAGTTTATCTTGGTCTCATCAGACCACAGGACATGGTTCCAGTAATCCATGTCCTTAGTGTGCTTGTCTTTAGCAAACTTTCTTGTGCATCATCTTTAGAAGCTTCCTTCTGGGACGATAGCCATGCAGACCAATTTGATGCCGTGTGCACTCAACTTCTGGGTGGAACCAGTCCTGTTCAACCGCTGTATGGTGTTGGCCACCATGCTGCAGCTCAGTTTCAAGGTCTTGGCAATCTTCCTATAGCCTAGGCCATCTTTATGTAGCGCAACAATTTTTATCTTTTTTTCAGATGCTCAGAGTTCTTTGACATGTTGAACTTCCAGTGACCAGTGAGAGATCGAAAACACCAAAATGTAACACCTGCTCCACATTCACACCTGAGACATTGTAACACCAACAAGTCACATGACCATTGCGTGTCCTATAAAAAAAAAACTGAGTTAGGCTTACCGGTAACTCTCTTTCCAGGAGTCTTCCAGGACAGCCCTGAGATATATGGCTCCTCCCTCCGGGACAGGAAACACATTCCCCCAAATCATAAAAGGAGGTCCTCCAGGCCTTCTCCTCAGTTCATCCAAGAATTCCTGAAGGCTCTGAAAAACATAACATACTAACACATCGTCAGTACACATATCCAACTCCTGTTTACAAACTATAAACTCCGGGTGAGAAACCGGGCTGTCCTGGAAGACTCCTGGAAAGAGAGTTACCGGTAAGCCTAACTCCGGTTTTCCCCCCTCGTCTTCCAGGACAGCCCTGAGATGATAAACAAGAAACTTACTTGTCAGGGTGGGGTAGCCGCCTGGAGGACCTTTCGGCCAAATGACTGATCCTTCTCAGACATCAAGTCCAGGCGATAGTGCTTGGCGAAGGTCGTATAGTTTGACCACGTTGCCGCCTTACAAATTTCTTCCGGAGAGGCTCCGGCCTTTTCCGCCCAAGAACTCGAAACCGCTCTAGTAGAGTGTGCTTTGACAAATGGGGCTTGCTTACCCTCTAACTCATAAGATTTAGCTATCGCTAACCTAATCCACCTGGCAATGGAAGACTTAGATGCTTTTTGCCCCTTCCTAATCCCCAAAAAATTAACAAAAAGAGAGTCAGACTTTCTGAGTTCCTTGGTTACCTCTAAATAAATTAAAATACACCTCTTGACATCTAGAGATGTCCCCTCTGAGCTCGAGGGAGACCAAAAAGTCGGAAGGACAATGTCCTGTGTCCTGTGAAATGAGGACGCCACCTTGGGGAGAAAACTGGGGTCTGTTTTCAACACAACTCTATCCTCATAAATTAACAAAAAAGGCTCTCTGATAGAAAGCGCTTGAAGGTCACTTACCCGCCTGGCGGAAGTGACTGCTACCAACAGAACTGTCTTAAGGGTTATCCATTTTAAGATAGATTCCTCGAGAGGCTCAAATGGACTAGCTGACAATGCTTTAAGTACCAAGGAGAGATCCCAAGGAGGACAGGGTGAGACCTTCACCGGCCTGGATCTAGACAAGGCTTTGAAGAAATTCTTAATAAAAGCATTCTGCTGATGGGAACATTGAAGAAAGACACTAAGGGCCGCAACCTGCACCTTTAGGGTACTTGGAGATAACCCCATATCTACCCCTGCCTGCAGAAAATCTAGAATGGCTGGGACCCTTGGTTGATCAATTTCCCGCTCTTCTAACCAGGAACAACATTTTTTCCAGAATTTGGCATAAATTGTTCTAGTAACAGGCTTTCTGCATTGTATCAGGGATTTGATTACTTTCTCTGAGAAGCCCTGTGTTCTCAGCAACTGTTCCTCAGATACCACGCAGTTAGGTTTAGTCTGTCTACCTGCGGATGAAGAATGGGACCCTGCGATATTAGATCCCTCCTGCTGGGAAGATGAAATGGGGAGAGAATGGCCAGACTTTTCAGAATGGCAAACCAAGGTCTTTTCGGCCAAAAAGGAGCAACCAAAATTAGATCCGTTCTTTCCGACCGAAATTTCTGAAGGACTGCTGCGATCATCCTTATTGGAGGGAAGGCGTAGCAGCTGTTGAACTTCCATGTTTTGGAAAAAGCATCTATCCCTGTCTCCTGGATGGATCGAGAAGAACTGGATTACCTTCCTGTTCCTTTCGGAGGCGAAAAGGTCCACCTCCGGTTGACCCCATTTCTGCACTATTTGAGCGAAAACCTCCTCGTGTAGTGCCCACTCGTCCTGACTCACCCGTTGACGGCTCAGATAATCCGCTAGAGAGTTCTGGGTGCCTTTTAGGTGGACCGCTGTCAGTGAAGCCAGGTTTGTTTCTGCCCAGGAAAAAATGTTGTTGGCTATAGCCTGAAGAGCAGGACTTCTCGTGCCCCCCTGCTTGTTCACATATGCCACAGTTGTTGCATTGTCTGTGCGAACCTGCAGATGTCGCCCTTTCAGGCTTGTCTGGAACACTTCGATTGTTTTCAGGACTGCCAGGAGCTCTCTCTGGTTTGAGGAACGTTCTGCCTCTCTTGGGGACCATGTTCCAAGGGCCACTGCCTCCCCCAGGTGGGCTCCCCACCCCCAGGCACTGGCATCTGTAGTTACTACTGTTTCTAGCGGCAGGGTCCAGGTTAGACCTTTGTCTAGATTGTGGCGCGTTCGCCACCACCATAGAGTCCTTTTGACTCGGGATGAGATTGGAATCTGGACCTCCAAGTCTTGACTTTGGCCACTCCAAAACCGAAGCATTAGTTGCTGCAACGGACGTTGATGGAACCTCGCCCAGGGTACCGCTGGAAAACATACCGTCATAAACCCCAGTACCCTCATAATTTGTCTGACCGAAGCCTCTCGGTTGGACTGTAACTGGGCTGCTGCTTGTTCTACCTTTATGATCTTTTCTTCTGGAAGATAAAATTTTCTCTCTACAGAAGATATCCTGTAACCTAGGTACAGAACCTCCTGGGATGGGGTCAATTGAGACTTGTCTCGGTTGATTATCCAGCCGAGAGAGGAGAGAAAGTTCTGAGCTTCCTGCAAATCCTTTTTCAGCTGTTGGGCTGATCCTGCCACGAACAGGAGATCGTCCAGATAAGGAATTACAATTATCGCCTTGTTTCTCAGCGGTGCTAGAGCCTCTGCCAGGACCTTCGTAAAAATTCTTGGCGATGAGGACAGACCAAAGGGAAGGGCTTGGAAATGGAAATGTTTGATCTCCGAGTTCACTTTCACCGCCACCCTGAGGAACTTTTGGAAGTCCAAATGAATTGGGACGTGTAAGTAGGCATCCCTGAGGTCCAGGGTGGCCATATAGCACCCTGGAAACAGAGACCTTGCCACTGTGAAAATTTACTCCATCTTGAACTTTTTGTACTTTACAAATTTGTTCAGGGGACGAAGATTCAAGATCATTCTGAATTTTCCCGATGGCTTTTTTACTACAAATACATGGGAATACGTCCCTAGACCCTGTTCCTTTTGTGGGACTTGAATTAGAACTCTTTGGTCTACTAATTCCCCTAGAGATAGGCCCAAGGCCTCTGCCTTCTCTCTGTCCCTCGGAGGCTGGGTAATCAGAAAACTTGGAGGGGGTGTCGTCGTGAACGCCAACTTGTATCCGTTCCTGATTATATTTAAAATGAACGGACTTGAAGTTGCCATGGTCCATTGTGGGAGAAACTGCCCCAATCTTCCTCCCACCGGGACGCAAGAGTCACTGTGGCTTGGGGGTGGTTTGAGGAGGATTAAACAATATTCCTCCTCTCCCCCTACCCTTATGGCCTGCCCAGTGTTTCTTTGGTTGGCCTTCCTTTTGCAGGTTTTGTTTGAAACCTCGAAAAAAACGTTTTCCCTCCGTTCTTTTCTTTCTCTCAGGAAAAACCTTTTTTCTGTCCTGAGTCCTTTCTCAACGCTTCCTGTAGGCCTGACCCAGAAAGGTGGTCACCTGAAAAGGATAACCCACATAGTTTTAACTTGGAGGCGGCATCACCTGTCCAAGTTTTCAGCCACACTGATCTTCGGGCTGCGTTTACCAAGGCTGCTGATCTGGCTGCCAACTTAACTGATTCTTCAGAGGCATCAGCCAGAAAGCCTACCGCTTTAAAAAGAAGAGGAAAAGATTTTAATATTTCCTGTCTAGATGTACCCGCCTGAATGTGGGTTTGCAACTGAGTAAGCCAACATTCTAGGTTTCTAGCTACACAAGTTGCTGCTAGTGCGGGCTTCAGACTTATTGAAGAGGCATCCCAAGCTCTCTTCAACAACAAGTCCCCTCTCTTATCCATCGGGTCCTTCAAGGCCCCCAAATCATCAAAGGCCAGATCCGTTTTTCTTGATATCCTGGCCAAAGGGGCATCTAATTTTGGAACCTTGTTCCATGGCTGTGACCCATCCGAATCAAAGGGGAATCTCCGTTTAAGGGAGCCTGAAAAGAATGGTCTTTTTTCAGGTTGTTCCCACTCTCGCAGAATTGTGTCAATCAGGGATTTGTGCACAGGAAAAACCCTGGATCTATTTGCACTAGACCCCTGATACATGAGGTCGTGCTTGGAGAGCTGAACCTGTTCCTCACAGATCTCCAAGGTATCATAAATAGCCTTTAGTAGGTCTCCTACATCTTCCAAGGACAATTTGTACCTAGAAGCCCTGGAGGAATCATCTTCTGCCTCAGAATCTGATGCTGATCCTGCCTGAGAGGAAGCAATAGACCCTAGGCGTCTGCTCCCTGTACTCCTCCTCCTCCTCTTGAGTCTGGGACAGGGCAGGCATACTAGATGCTCTAGGTAGGGACGAGGCGGGACCCTGCATCCTGTCTATCAGTCCTTTAAAAGACTGAAATGTGGACGCCATTTCCTCCTTAACAGAGCATAATAACTGACGGCAAGCAGTAACTGAGTCATCTTTTATCAGACTGCTAACACATTCTGGGCATAACGGCTTGTCCCAACTGGAACCTAGCTTTGTCCCACAGACGGCACACTTTCTTCTAGGCGGCTGTAGAGTTTTAATCTGAAAGAGACACAAACCAGAAAGCAAAAACTCAGTTACCAAACAGCCTATGCCTGAACACCACTGTGCCTAGCTCCTAGAAGTGCCGTACCCACCACCAATAAGGTTCGCCACCCATGGGGGGTATTTTTGGCCAAGTAGACCAATCTCCCCCCCCCCAGAGTAAACCATGTGCTCTCACCAAGCTTACCTGGGAGCGACCGGTGCCAACCGAACCAGGTCTGGATGTGCCCGCTGCAGCTTCCATGGTTCTGGTGTTTTTGTCCTCAGCGCTCCGAGATACACCACTAGGCTCCGGCTCCTACATAGCCACTGCCGTGCCTTTTTGAAACATGGGAACAATGTTTCCGGCGCCCCCTGATGACGCGCTTCCGCCCGGGACCTCACTTCCCTTCCTTGGAACGCAGTGGCTCCGCCCCTCCAGCGTTGAACCCGGAAGTGCTGTATCCACAGCGCGGTCCATGGCGTCTCTCGACTTTCACCGCTGCTTCCGGAGCTTGAGGCATGAACACACTGCCGTCAACCAGGGGTCCCACTCTCGCTGAGCCAAGGCAGCGGTGGCCATCAGCGACGCTCTCTACCCCCGGGCCAGAGGCGTGCTGTAGGAGGTAGGTTCAGCTCTCACTCCCCCAAGGGAGAAACTGGGGAGAAAAACAAAAAAGTAGCAACGTTCCCAAATGTGCTCCTTCCCGTCCGGCAGGAAACACAAAAACTGAGAAGGCCTGGAGGACCTCCTTTTATGATTTGGGGGAATGTGTTTCCTGTCCCGGAGGGAGGAGCCATATATCTCAGGGCTGTCCTGGAAGACGAGGGGGGAAAGATTGTCGAGAAGGTGCCAAGCTCTGTTGGCTACTTACATGCACCAGCAGGGTGTATGCAAGGGTTGCTGGGACCAGGACTAGCCTTTGCTCCACGTGTCCCTCCGCACCAAACTCACGTGGCCGAGTTGCACCCATCTTGGATTCAGCAGGGGACAGTGGTGCCCGTGAACTGGGGTCTGAGATTGCAGCAGGCCAAACCCCCTGGCAAATAGTGATGCTGGGGGTCTTCTGCCAACTGACACTGCTGCCTGTCCCATGGGTTGCAATCAGTGATCCGAGTACCATTGACCTGGGTCAGTGCAGAGCTTCCTGCTCAAGCAGCCATCTTAGGAGCTTCCACGCATACATCTCCTAGAGGATTACCATTTCATGTGTGGCCTCATAGCTTGTAACAAATGCTAGAATCAGTTATACACTATGGAAAGCATTTTTTGCATTTTATTATGTGTACGATACTGCTACTGAGAGCATAGCTAGAGAGCGGGAGGAGAGAGATTACCCTACACACACACACACACACACACACACACACACACACACACACACACACACTGCAGAGAAGAGAAGCATCTTGCTTGATACAAAAGCTGTTTGCAACCTCTCACGTGGAAGTCGCATAAGCTCTGGTAAGCCTCAGAGTTTTGTGTTTGTTGAGGCTATACGTTGGGTGGAATTATCAAGATATCCTACTTCGGCAGTTTTTAACTCAGCAGAATGGCCAAAGGAAGACAGGGAAACAGTCTGAAGGGCACCCATCAAGTTGTTTACAGCGTGAAAGGGCTCCAAGTGGACAACTTGGAGCCCTTTAGACCCCATTAGAGCCAAGCATGAGAACTAGCAAGTCAATCTGACTGCTGGGGGGGGGGGGGGGGGCTTGGTTGCCTCAGTGCCAGGTAGGTAATGCAGTAGCAGACAGTATGCCACCAGGAGATAGAGATCAGAGACATGCAGATGCACAACAGGCAAAAATGGTGGTAAATTTAAAGCTCCTGGCTTACAGCAATGAAAAGAGGGAGAGGTCTGGAGTAAAGAAAAAAAAAAACACACACACAAACAGTGTCCTATACAGAATGGCTCAGAAAAAAAAATTAAGAAAAAAGGAATGTTTAGAGAAGAAGGGTCTAAAAAAATAAAAATAAAAAAGTCTCCAAAATAATGTCCACTGTCCTAGGACACTAGCAAAACCAAAAGCATGAAGTGTGAGAAGGGTTACCCCATTGGGCTAATGGCCTTTTTGTCCAATTTCTCACAGACAGCAGTATAACTCCATTAGTGAAGTACAAAAAGTTCAGAAGTAAATCTAACAAGAAAAACTATTAATTAAAGCGGGATAATCTTAAAACTACTTCAGGTTCAAGACAGAATATTTCTGCCTCACAAATGCATTGTTTTCACAAGTTATGAAAAGGTTTTTAAAATACATTGCAGAACTGTGCTAACATTTCTATACAATAGCATACTATTAAAGAAGGAAAAAGAAAAAAAAAAAGACCACAATGAACTAAGCACAGCTTTTAATAAATGTCTCCCATTATATTTAGGGGTCCTCAAAACCACACAATTATTCCACAGTGTGAAGATGAAATCTTTTACACAAAAAAAAGACAGACAAACATTTAAACAGACATAATACTTTAAAGATTAGTTTATTTAAGGGAGGGGCAGAGCTGATAAACAGAAAAAAAAAATTGAGGGTTGTGGTCAGGTACTTTACATGATAATAAAACATCTCCCAGAAAGCCAGTTACAAATCATTACACGTTTTTATTATATATTTTCCTCAGATTACACTTCAGTGGGAAGTGTAAAATGTTAAACCAAGGTTTCAAGAACTGGCCTGAGAGACGAGGACCCAGCTCTCCAATGCACATTAGTTATAAATTAGGGAAGGCCAGATGAAGGGGTTGAGGTGGGGTAGAAGGAAAGAGGACTAATGTTGATTCAGGATGTCTGATGCGCGAAAGGCAGTGTCTGAATGCAACATGCCACTCAAACACCACACTTTTCCAGATATTTTATAAAAAAAAAAAAAGAAAAACATCCTACGAACAAAAGTTCATTGCTACAGCAGCCTCCTGGAAACCCACAGCACCACACCAAGTTTGAGGGGGATTCTCCTATGTAACATGGGTTCGAGTCTGTGGATATAGCTAGTAAACCAGATTTTTTTTTTTACATTTTTTTATTTATTTATTGCCACTGTGGACGACAGGCTTCTGGCAAACTGTTCTATTCTGAGTGCAAACCAAGCATCCGAAGGCTTTCATTTCACTACTGAAGCTGCAAATCAGGGCTTTGTATTAATTCATTTTATTATCATAATGTGCTAAAAATGCAATCATTAAGGTCCAGCACATCAAGTCCATGAAGTTCTCTATGTGCTGGAGGAATAACCTTAAAATAGGAGCTCTGGGAGCCACCCAAAAGTCGTATATACGAGACATTGCTGCTTGGAAATTAATGTATTCTCTGGCATAAAAATGATAACCTTTGTGCAATGTAGCAGAGGTTTTCGGGAAGCATTGAATATACTGTGTGATAATCCTGTTAAACTTCCCTTTCCCAAAAAAAGCATGAACTGCGATTAAGGGCTCCCTTCACCACACACTGCACTTACGCCCCCCTCCTATTTCACGCACACGGTAAAAAGCTGCAGCAGCATGCAAGAGAACAAACAGCTCATTGTTTTTCTAACTGAAGATCATTGTTGCAGGTGTCAGAGTTGGACTGCTTTTAGATTTCTGAGGGGACAGAGCTGGAAGGGGTGTTGCTTTTCTTGCTCTGGCTTATGCCAATGACTTATGGAATAGGGCATATGGGAGATTAAAAGGTGAGGAAGGAAGGAAGGAATCCAATAGACACTGGTATTCCCCCAGGTTAGTCTGCGTATTCTTCTGGCTCCTCTTCTCCATCCACAGACAAAGCTGCATATTTACTTGCGTGGCTGAATTTCTACACGTAACGGAGAAAAAATATAATAGGTAAGAATGTTAGCCTGGTTCATAAAAATTGGCATAAACAGGTTCTGAGAACAACGGAATGATAGACTGGAGTAAATATGCAAAACAGTTTAAAGAATGGTTTAACCCTTTTACAGCCAGGTCAATACTTCATATGAACCCAACAGCAGGGGGTATGACACACAATCCGGTGACAAGCAGCCTCCTGTCTGATTGAGCTAGACAGAGCACCGGTATCGGGGGTGTGTGAGAGCAAAGTACTGCTCCCTCACAGATTACTAATACACTAGAATAAAAAAAGGCTGATGCAAAGTCAAATGTGGGTACTTGCTTCAGTTGTATCAACACAAGTTTATTGTTTTAATTAATGCACAGTACCATTTAGTTGTTCACAATTTTTTTTATATCTACCTGGAGTTCAGATTTAAGTAATCAAAATTGCACACCGTAAAACAAAACAAAAAAACAGACTCCAACTATTTGACATTCTAAAAAATAAATGTATTGCTGTATACCCACTGGAAGAAATCCAGTCAACTTCTTGCACCGGTGATGGCGTTTCAAGAAAGAGATGTGTGCTGAACTCCTACAACGGAGGACAGGCCACAACTAAAACTTGGAGGTGTTCACATGTCTCCGTATTGTGTTTGCAATGGTTTAAAGCAGGGATATGCAATTAGCAGACCTCCAGCTGTTGCAGAACTACAAGTCCCATGAGGCATAGCAAGACACAGACAGTCACAAGCATGAAACACAGAGGCAGAGGCATGATGGGACTTGGTTTTGCAAAAGCTGTTGGTCCGCTAATTGTATATCCCTGGTTTAAAGTAAAATACATTGACCCTGAAGTGCTTCAAACAAAAAATACAAAATGTGTCTGTATAACTGCAACACTAGTTTGCCCAAACTACCGATTTAGTACCCAAAACCAGTAACTTTCTATTAATTTAGGATTTTCACTTTTCTATTAGGCCCCTTTCACATTGAGGCGTTTTTCATGCGGTACAGCGCTAAAAATAGCGCTGCTATACCGCATGAAAAATCATGCCCTGTAGTGTTCAATGTGAAAGCCCGAAGGCTTTCACACTGAAGCGGTGCGCTAGCAGGAACGCTCCAAAAGTCCTGCTAGCCGCATCTTTACCGCGGTATAGGAGCGGTGTGTTCACCGCTCCTATAGCGCGCCTTCCCATTGGAAACAATGGGAAACCGCGGCAATAGCGCGGTAATACCGCCCGCAACGCGGGCGGTATTAACCCTTTTTCGGCCGCTAGCGGGGGTTAAAACCTCACCGCTAGCGCCCGAATATCGCGGTAAACACGACGGTATAGCGGCGCTACAAATAGCGCGGCTATACCGTCACCGTGGCTCCACGCCTCAATGTGAAAGGGGCCTTAGTGTTTAGATATAGGGCAACTCTGTTACACCCACCGTTGAAATTCTGCAGCAAATAAAACCCAATTTTTTTTTTAAAATGTAACAATACTTACAGCTGCCTGCTCGTCTTTACTCATTGGCACAGACCCTACATTTAAATCCTCATCGTCCCTGTAAAATAAAAAAAAATATGTTATATAATTTTAATGCCTCCAAATCCAAACTTTGAGCAAACACTTTTACAGTTACAAATATAACTGGTACAAATGACATCTTAAAAAAAAAAAAAAAAAGTTGACGGCGACGTCATCACGTTTTGGAGGAGGGTTTTTCTAATTTGTTTGCCGGCCGGCAACATTAAGTTTTACATGCCTGTTTAACTCATCGCAAATGTGAGTATTCTGTTTTTTTATGATTTTTAATAAAAGTCCCTGCGGGATTACGCTATGTCTGCCTTTATCATCATTTTACATATATGATCTAACTGGTGGAGTTGGAGTGGAGCCCAGGTGTATGCACTGCCCTAGGATTTGGGATTCGTTCGGTCTCCCTCAAAGGTCGCGGCTGGGTCATAGCCAACTGCTGGTAACAGTTATTCCTCTGGTAAGCTGCTTAGACTTCTGGTGGTGGGCCACATTGAAGAGCCAAGTTTGAGTCATAGCACAGTGGTGATTACTACATGTCCATCCTGAACTAAGACCAGCAGAGACTTTTGGAGCTAATATTTATTATTATTTTTTTCTGGCTGAAGGATTGTGCTATTTCTACATGATTGATATATGGACTCTTTGACTACACTGAGTCCGGGTGTTAAGGCGCAGCTCTAAACCTCTGTTTTTTCCTGTTGTATTTTCTCTAGTGTCTCGGCACTAGAGCTGCTGCCTCCCCATTTTTACCCTTCGTGACTGTTACATTGTTACTAATTGACTATCCATTTTGACAAGCGCAGTTTTTTCTGTATTATATTAAAGGTTCAATTATGAATATTAAAAATTCTTCTGAAATTTTAGTACTGATGGTTAGACATTTGTCTCATTGTTGCCACGCTATAAAACAACCGATTTATACTACCTAATGAGGCGCTGGATAAAACACTTGACTTAATTACAGATGAGAAACCAAGAGCCGACTCACCAGAAAGCAGGATGGGAAAGGCATTTTCTGTGCATGTTTCTCGCATTGCCTCTGTTGTGAGTGCCAATGCAAGGTTAATAGCACCCCAAATGCAGATCGCAAATGCAGTACACCAGATTGAACAGTACCATGTGATTTGGTGCAGCACCTTCTTGAAAAGTAATGCATGTGTTATGATGCGATTTGCAGCCTATACACAGTGTACATTGAGAAGCAACAAGTTTATTCAAGTGGACTGCAAACTATAAACCATCAATAAACTTATCAGACCAGCCTTATCACAAATCACTGCCCCCATCTCTTATGCTTTAAGCTGGGTATCAAAATTCGACTGGTAAGCAGAAATTTGATAAAAAAAAAAAAAAAAAGTCAGTCTGTCTAATGACCGGCTCCTATCAAAAGGTCCTGCTGGACAACCAGCATTCATTCAGTGCTGATCCGTTTATTCTGGGGGGGTTAGTCCCCACTGTCAGAATACAAAAATTCAGTGGGGGAGATCCTTGCATCCACATCACTTGTGTGGTCGGGATGAAAAAAAAAAAAAAAAACAACAAGTCAGTGCATACCCCGCTATACAGTCTACTGATGTGCCGCTTCCTACCATGCCCCCCAAAAAATTACCCAAGACGTTTACTTGCAACTCCTCTCCCGCACAGCTTACCTATCAGACACTTGATTGCGATCTCCAATGCCACGTCCACTAGACTTCGACACATGGTCCAAATCATCTACTGTGTTCTCATCTGCTTTAACAAAAAAAAATTGAATGAATAAGCTCTGGGGAAAATGTAACGTATGAACACACACACACACACACACACGTTACCTTTGACAAGCGACTTACCTCCTTGCACATTCACAAGCTGCCGCCTTTCTGAATCATAAGGTCTCTCCCCTCCACTAGAAGTGAACAAAAAAAAAATAACTATTACCATAGTTGTCCAAAGCATTCAATTCCATGGCAGTCTTTTTTTGCAGAATGTATGAATCAAATGCATAAATTCCTATCAGACACTGCTCAAAATTATACATTAGAATGGTAGCAACTACCAAGGGTGTTAAAGAGTAAAGGTTCTTTAGAAGTCATGGTCCATCAGGACTTGTTTCCATTTGCCAGTTGTGTGCTCACATTACACTTTCCAAAGTAAGCCTATGTTCACACCGACAGTGGGATAGAAATAGTGCGAGTTCCTCTGAACTCACACGATTTCATACATGCATGTCAGTCCAACTTCAGATACATCTGCGTGGGTTCCTTCACAGATATCGATTGAAATCCCACCCTGAAGTCGCCAAAAGTAGTACATAAACTACTTTTGGGAATCGGTGCGGCGCTGCAAAGTCTGCTTTCCACAAATTCGGACGGTGCCATTGCTAGCAATAGCCACCGATTTAGGATGCGATTTGACAAGGGAATCTAGGCTAAAGCAGATTTGTTTTTCTCTCCTTCGTTATCTGCTGTTCAAATCTCTACCAAGTTTTTAGAACCAGAAAATTATATGAATTATACAGGATTTATATAATGAGGGCAGATAGTACATTTATAATATATACAAGTACATTGAGCACACATCCACACAAAAGTCTACAAATAGCAAGTGAAGAGAGATGTGCAAATCTTAAAAAAAAAAAAAAGCACTTAAGTCCAGGAACAAGTGAAAACATTCAACTATCCGTCGAAGAGCCGACCAAAACACTTGTGCCCTTCACCACAAATAAGGTCAGCCTTTTACCAAATATGAAAGATTCCCGCCACAGATCAGCCAGGCATGCAATTAACAGAACGCAAGACATTAATTAATGGCAATAGCAGGACACCAACTTCCGGTTTTAGCGATTCCAAGGATCAGCATGTCATATCAGGCCGCATCCCCACTCATGAAGGAGAAGAGGGTGAAGGCCAGCAGTGAAGCCTCAGTACACGCTGTATTTTTTTTTACCTCCGCCTATTGTTTCAACCTTTTTGCACTGGCCAAAACAGTAAAGTAAGCCCAATTTTTAGGTATAATGTGAAAGATGATGTTAAGGCGAGTAGATACCCAACATGCCATACTTTGAAACTGCGCACACTCATGGAATTGCGATAAACTACGATACTTAAAAATCTCCATAGGCGATTTCTACCGTTGAGCGTTAAAGAATCTAATAATCGTGGCAGTGGTTTGAACACATTTACATTTGGGGGCGCAACTTAGGTATGCATTGCTTCTGCCCACAAGCACAGAGACGAGACGCCTACATTTTTTATTTTTACACCATCTTTAAAAAACTAAATAAAATTCTGATCATTTTTATTTCAGTCACAAGGAATGTAAACATCCCTTGTGACGGGTACTCTTCGTGGAGAGATCTGGGCATTCAAAGTCCCTTTTTTGCACTTAAAAGCATTCAAATAGCCAAGTTTGGCTGTTTTCAATGCTGTTATTTTTAAAAATTTGGCACCTTTAATGCTCCAGTAAACCGGAAGCGACTTCTGAGTTACTAGATCTGAGAACTTGTCAAAACCGGCTTCATTCAGGTTTCCGGCTGCACAGTAATAATAGAGTGTAAAGGGGCAAACGGACATCTTGCAGCTTTAAATATTGAACATGTAAACAGTCCGTCGGATTTCCAAACACTGTATTTAAGCATATAAGCTCTGTTTTGTGTTGAAAATAACTGAATCTAAAACTCTGGTGGGTCTAACAAGATGTCCGTTTGCCCCTTCTCACCCTATCATTACTGTGCAATTGTGTGGGGTGTAGCAAGATGGCGGCGACGTAACGTCACTTCCGGAGCAATCTGTGATGGGGACACCGGGCCTCCCAGTGGGACGGGTGAGCCACAGAAGTTGGCAGGATGTCCTCTGCCACTCGTTGGGATAACAGCTAAGAAAGCCATCTGTCCTAAAAACGGTACTAAGGTGATGTGGGCAGACACACAAATCACCTCGGTACAACCCCTTCAAGCCGAGGCCACATATTTGGTCGGCATTAGCAAAATTCAGATAGTTGAATGTTTCCACTAATTCCTGGACTTTACTGTTTTTAGAAGATTTGCACTCCACTGATGGTTTCATTTGAGGTTTGTGGATGTACACTCACTGTATGTGTATACATAGATTCCGACAACCAATATTCTGATGTTTAGTGGACGTTTCTCCGTGTACGCTTTCACATCAAGCACAAAATCATTTTTTGTATTTTGTTAGCACAATACAATTCAATACAGGAGGAATCAGATAGCTAGCTTGAAATGAGGTGAAAAAGGGAGCAGGAGGTCTTGGTAGCAATGCAGAGAATGTTTGAATGCATTAAAATTAAAAACCTCAAGGGGTTGAACAGTACAGTTCAAGGCGTCAGGATTGAGAAGTGGGATCCCAGAATTACATTTGACCACAGTTGTGACTTGGGAGCGCTTACCTTTGAGAGGACTCTGAACTGAGGGAGCGAGAAGGGCCAGGTGCTGTATTACGCTTCGCCCATGCATTCTCTTTAGGAGGTGGGGCAGGCATAACTTTGAAAGGTAGCTGGGAATCCGATTTGGGTGACTTCAAGCTAGGAGGTTCCTCATCTTTTCCGAACACTTCATTCTCCACAGATTTTTCACTTTCTCTCCGTCGTGAGACTGTGGAGCAATAACCAGAAATATGTTACAGTGTATTACTTCACGCTCTAAGAGATCAAAGAGCTGAAACCAAAGTGCAACATGCCTTTAACTAACTCCCACCCACCATATAGTAAAATGACAGCCGAAAAGTGGTTCCATTATCCTGACTGGGCATCATATGATGTCCAGCAGGATAAGGCAGGGGGGCGCGCAGATCGGTGGTGTGTCAGTCTGACACACCGCATCTCCAACCAAGGCAAAGAGCCTATGGACGTGGCCAACCATGGCCACCAGAGATGCCCATCAGTGTCCAGGCGTGATGGCACCATGTCAATCAGTGATGCCTGCCAGTGCCTGTTGATTAGTGCTCACCACCAGTGCCGCCTATGAGTGCTGCATATAAGTGCCAATCAGTACTGCCACACCAGTGCTTATCAGTGCACACCCATGCAGGAGAAAAAAGTTTAAAAAGTTTTGTAACAAACTGAGAAAAACTTTTTTTTCCTCAAAATGTGTTTTTCATTTGTAGCGCACAAAATAAAATAAACAGTGGTAATCAAATACCACCAAAAGAAAACACTGTGTGATATGCTGAAAGCTATATTTCTATATACACTGCTGTACAAACTTTAGGCAGGTATGGAAAAGAAACGGAATAAATGATTTCAGAAATGGGTTTATCTATCAATTAATAAAATCACACTGAATGCATATTCAATGCATATTCTAAAGGATCCCTCTCTATGCTTAACAGAATAGTGAATAACCCTTCGGCTTTATGTACACGGGACGTTCAACCTCTCCTGAACCATTTAACTTGACTAGAAACCGGCGTCTAAAAAACGCCATTTAGACGTGTTTACATGCAGCGTTTGCGCCTAGAAGCATTTGGTAAAAAAATGTTTTTGCTAAAAAATGAAAGATGGCAGTAAACGCGATGCCTTTAAACTCAGCTTCTGGACGCATTTTTTGGGGTTCCAGAAAGCCTCCAAACTGAACTGCCTAGAAAACGACTCTAAACGAACCTGTGTACTGATAAAACAGGTGTTCAGAAGCAGTTGGAAAAAAATGCCCAACTGCTCCTAAATGTCCGTTTACCATACATGAGGCCTTAGCTGTTTAAACAAGTAGAAATATTTTATGCAAGTTGGGGGGGCTAGTTGGAGTTAGTCAAACATAAGTTTGTGCATAGGCATAAAACATATAGGAGTCCAGGATTTTAGGAGTTTCTCAGTTGCTTTGTACAAGTTTAAAAAGAGAAAGATTCTGCATTTCACTCACTCCTTGCTGATCCACCAGTGCCTGTTTGAGACGACTCACTTCCAGTCCTAGACCTTTCTTGGTTTTCTTCACTTCGCCAGCTTGGATGCCTATAGGTAATAAATAAAATAAAAATCACAACTAAAAACCACTGCACAGCAAAAAAATACTTTAGAGAGACCCGGAGCACCACCCATAGCAAAGCACAACCACTCTAGCATGCAATAACTGTGGTGTCCATCCTAGGAACAACAAACTGTTGTAATACTGATGGTGCACCATTTTATCATTGTGGGTGGAGTGGTAGAGAACCTAGAAGAAAAATAAAAATAAAAATGAAAATCATTTTCCCCCACAAATTAAGAGATTTATTTTAGTGGTATTTGATGACCTCTGCGGGTTTTTTGCGATAAACAAAAAGAGCGACAATTAAAAAAAAAAAAAAAGCAATATATTTTTTACTTTTTGCTATAATAAAACATTTTAATTGTCGCTCTTTGTTCATTGCAAAACATATACATTATACATAAAAAAAATAAATAAAAAAAAATTCTCAGTTTTGGCCGATACGTATTCTACATATTTTGGGTAAAAAACTAAAAAACAAAACAGACAAAAAAACGCAATAAGCGTATATTGATTGGTTTGCGCAAAAGTTATAGCGGCTACAAAAAAGGGGACAGATTTATAGCAATTTTTTTTACTAGTAATGGCAGCAAATTTTTACCGTGACTGCGATATCGTGGCGGACACATCGGACACTTGACACTATTTTGGGACCATTCACATTTATACAGCGAAAAGTGGTATAAATATGCACTGATTACTGTGTAAATGTGACTGGCGGATCGATATAACAGTCATTATGGAATTGGTGCATCCTGACCAGACGGGATTCATGCCGGGCAGGGGCACTGACAAATCTCAGGAGACATAGCTAGAACGGATGCGGAGGGGCAGACACTGGTGGCCTCCCTCGACACAGAAAAGGCCTTTGACTGTTAAGTGGAGGTACTTATGGGCGGTCCTGGCTAAGTTTGGTTTTGGCACTATATTCATCTCATGGGTAAAACTGCTGTACACGGCCCCCCAGGCAAGGGCCTACACCAATTCTTGTCTCTCGGAACCGTTCCCGCTGGGCCGTGGCAATGTTGTCCCCTTTCTCCGGGCCTGTTCGCCCTGGCCATAGAGCCTCTAGCTGCCCCAATTAGAGCGGGTGGAGAGATACGGGGAATACAAGTTGGGACTATTCATGAAAAAAAATAAAAATTCTCTCAATGCAGACAATGCCCTACTCTACCTGGCTGACTGGTCCACCTCCCTTTGGAAAGTACTAGCCCAATTTGAATGCTTTAGCGGATTCTCGGGGGTACGTATCAATTGGGACAAATCGGAATCGTTCTTGCTCCATCCCTCCTCCACCAATTCTTACTCCCAGACGCAGCTTAAAAGGGTGCCGGAAATTAAATACTTAGGGGTTAAGATCGCAGCGGATCTGGGGGACTACATGGCTCGTAACCTCCAGCCTCTCATGCAGCAGGTCACCACCAAATGTGCGACCTGGCGCTCGCTTCCACCGACACCTGTGGGTAGGTTTAGCCTGTTAAAAATGGTGCTCTTGCCCAAGTTTTTTTTTACTTCTTCAGGAATACCCCTGTTCATGTTCCGAAGGCGTTATTTAGGAAACTGGAGGGGCAGCTGGGGACCTTTGTCTGGGCCGGGAGATCTCCCAGCATGGCGAAGCGGATATTATATTTGCCCCTCTCCGGTGGTGGTTTGACGCTACCCAATTTTCAGATTCATTACTGGGCGGACGTGTTGGTCACTGTCCGGTGATGATCTCCCAGCCTAGACAGAACCCAGTGGTCACGCTAGAGGCAGCTATTCTGGGTTTGTACGCCGCTCTCAGCAACCTCGCATTTAGAGGACTGCAGGCTGCTCCCTCAGTTACAACCCCCATGAAGACCAGGGTTAGGGCCTGGAAGGATGCTAGGGAAATATATGCAAAACCCTCACATTTCCCCTCATATGCCACTATGGGGCAATCCTCTGACTCATTGCCACTCTCTCGGTGTGGGCCAATAGGCGGATATCCACCCGTAAACACATAGTCAAAGACGGTAGACTTATGACTTTCCAGGATATGAGGGCCCAGTACTCGTTACCAGCGAAATGGACATTCTGGTATTGGCACCTCAGGCATACCTTTGGGGCCCAATTTCCAGACAGACCAACACTGCAGTCAGACTTGGTGGAGCGACTATTGACTTCCAGTACAATGGGGCAACCTCTCCTCCATTTACCTCTAACCGACGGTAGCTCACGACACTAAGCTGACCCGAATCTTTGAGAAATGGAGGACTGACATACCTGACGAGAAATGGGAGTGTGTCTCCACATACATTCCGTCACCGATAACAGCTAGAGGTTTATACAGATAAAGTTTTACACAGGGCCTACTTCACTCCGCAAAGATTAGCCTGAATATCCCCCCCCCCCCCCCAAAGGGACCCCCTCTGCCCCTGGTGTAGGATAGAGGTGGGCTCATTCTGGCACATGGTATGGTCATGCCCAGAGATTCATCCTTATTGGATGCACATAGCAATTGCCCTGGGTGCCGTTTCTGGACTTCTGGTCCCCTTGGATCCCCTGGTCCTTCTGAGTCACTTGGAGGAGGTTCAGGGAGGCAGATACACCAAACTATTCCTGTCTTTCTCCCCGTTTTATGCCAGAAGAGAAATTCTTAAATGGAAGTCAGCTGTACCACCTACTGTGGAGTCGTGGACCCTCTCTATAAATACAGTATTACCTCTGTACAGACTCATCTCTGACAGCAGACAGTGCCCTGCATAGTATGATAAAATATGGTCTGGGTGGATTGATGCTAAGGGTTGAATATAGCCGGAGGTGCTGCCAGTACACTGCTAATTACAGACTCATACCCGCTGCTTTTGTTTACCCCCCAAATTAATACACCACTCTGTAACCCAGTGCAGAACTTCTGAAGGGGGAAACTGTACAAGTTACATACTGCTAGATTATGGTTGTGGTTAGTGACTTGGAAAGAGCTTCCTTTACCTTAGTGCAGTCCTCCTTCACTTACCTCATCCTTCTATTTTGCTTTTAAATGTCTATTTCTTTTGAGAAATCCTCACTTCCTGTTCTTCTGTAAATACACGCAAGGCTTTTTCCCTGGTGTGGAGTGTCGTGCTCGACCCCTCCCTTGGACTACAGATATTCAGGACGCTCTTTACATTGCAGATCGAGAAAGGGGCTGTATGTTAGTGGGTGTCCTGACTCTCCTGCAGTCCAAGGGAGGGGGCGAGCGCGACACTCCACACCAGAGAGAAAGCCTTGCATCACTGTGTGGATTTACAGACAGTAAAACAGGAAGTGAGGAATTCTCAGAAGAAATGAGGACATTTAAAAGTAAAATCGAAGGATGAGGTAAGTGAAGGAGGACTGCACCAACGTAAAAGGAAGCTATTTTTGGGAGAATTTTTTTTTGTATGTTTACAACCCCTTTAAATGTGTACCCTAGTGAGTGATTCTAACTGTAGGGGGAGGGGACTGACTGGAAAAGGTATCGATGTCCCTATGTACAAGGGACACACCATCGGTCTTCTCCCTGATAAGACGTGGATCTCTGTTTACACACACAGATCCACGGTACTGTGCCATCGCGGGTGCCCAGCGGACAACGGGCCGCCTGGCATGTGCATCGGGTTCCCAGTGACGCGGTGGGTGCGCGCGCACCCCCTAATGGCTCGGGAAAGCGAGGACATCATATGACGTCCTCCCAGAACCAGAGGCTTATCGTTCCGCCATCATTTGTTAGCGGGCGGTAGCATAGTGGTTAAAGTGTAACTCCATTTTTGTTAAGTGAAAGAAAAAAAATCCGCCTCCCACCCCCCTGGCAGACAATTCCTACACCTTTTCGGCTCAGAAGAAATACGTTTGCTTCACATGACTGCAGACCGATTCTGAATAGAAGGATCTGGTTCAGTATGATTACCTAGAGCAGCGAGTCTCAAACTTTCAGCTAAGACATCCTGTAATTCTGCACAAACTTGAGGTATTCTATTTTAAAATGTGAAAAACTAGATAAATAGTTTTACGCATCGCAACATCCACACATGTAGGACACCCAGTGTTAGTGAGGATTTATTCTTCCAAAGCAAATACACCTTTGCAGACTGGTACCGATTAGTATTCCAATGTTTTTCTTCAGATTCTGTTATTGGGCCCCAGTGCTGAAGAGGGACAGCAGAGGGGAAACAAGGATGCTGTGCCATTGGTTGTTAGGTGGCGGCTAAAAGATTGTAATGGTGCACAATAAAAAAATAAAAAAACTGACTTTAACTTCTTGATTCATCCTTTGGCACATATACAATTTTTGGACATTTTGCCAAGGCACCCCTGAGTGCCTGGGCACCCTGGTTGAAAATGGCTGGCCTAGAGAACTTTTTGTGTTCTAATGGGGAAAGCTGCAATGTCTGCATATCTTTAGAAAGTATTTAACCCTTAGGACGCAACTCACCAAAACGTAAATTTCTATTACAATGGATGCCAAAAATGTCTTGCATGGTATTACACATTTACATTATTGGTTGTAACACGACAATGTGGAAAATTTCAAGGGGTATGAATACTTTTTCAAGGCACACCAAAGCAGGAAATTTAATTTCAAGGGGCGTTCTGTACACCAAAGATGCAACGAGCAGTCAAAGACAGTCAATTTCTCCCACACAGGCAGAAGGGGTCTTGAGTAAAAATGGGCATATGGCACTGCCTCGAAAGGAGCCTACCATTAGGCCAAAGTCCTGCATCCAAATTCATGAACCTGAGGGCTCTTTTTGGACCCGAATGGCCATGAGAGCAAGGAAAGAAGTTTGTTCAAGGCAGAAAGGTTCTGGATTAACGGATGTACCTGTAGTGTCCATTGGAGATTAGCTGACAACAGAACAGGGAAGAATGGGGATTGAAGTGACCTTAAATGTGGCATGGCTGTTGGTGACAAACGGGCTGGTCTGAGTATTTCAACTGCTAATCTACTGGTGTATTCACACACACACACACACACGGTTTACAGCGAATGGTCCAAAAAATATTCAGTGAGTGTCAGTTGTGTGGACGAAAATGCCTTGTTGATGTCAGAGGAGAATGGGTAGGCTGGTTCAGGTTCGAGATCATAGAAAGGCAACAGTAACTAAAAAAAAAATCAAACACTCATTACATCCAAGGTATGCAAAATACCATCTCTGAATGCACAACACATCGAACCTTGAAGCAGATGGGCTACAGCAGCAGAAGACCACAATGGGTGCGCCACTACGGTCAGCCAACGGGAAACTGAGGCTACAATTCACACATGCTAACCAAATTTGGAAGATTGGAAAAAGGTGCCTGGTCCAATGAGTCTTGATTTCAGCTACGACATTCAGATGGTAGGATCAGGATTTGGTGATAAACAAAAAATGGATCTATTCTGCCTTGTATTAAATGCTTCAGGCTGGTGGTACAATGGTGTGGGGATATTTTTCTTGTCACACTTGGGTCCCTTCGTACCAATTGAGCATCGTTTTAAATGCCACGGCCTACTTGAGTATTGTCGCCGACAATGTCCTTATGACTAGTGTACCCATCTTCCAGCAGGATAATGCACCATGTCACAAAGCTTAAAGCGGCGGTTCTGCGGGATAAACTTTTTTTTTTTTTCTAACATTCGGGCGCCGTTTGTACATCTAATGTTACACTCACCTGTCCCGTTCTTGCAGCCACATTTGTCCCGACTTGAATCAAAATTATATTTTAGATAACCCAGCGATGGACGTTTGCATCTTTAGTGTGGGCACTCCTGAAGCCCACCTGTGTCTACATCCGGGAATGTGGTGAATGCTGTCCCAGCATTCACCGCTCTATCCCGCGCATGGCAGGTGTTGACGGCGAGCCGCGCCGTCAACACTTGAGTTGCCATTTCATCGGACCTATGAAAACCTCGGACCCACGTGACTTCCGGTGCTCGTACGTCAGAGCACAGCTGATCGCGGGTCCACGGCGCATGCGCCGACGCCTTTTCGGTCCATGAAAATCCTCGACTCGGGTGGGCGGGCGCAGGCGGAGCTGAATTCTCCATTACATCACCGCCAGCACCGCCTCCAGCATAGGCTTATTCAGGTCCGATAAAAATATAGACTCGGATGGGCGGGCGGAGGCGGAGCTGGTTTCTGAAGTACATCCCTGCCAGCACCGCCTCCAGCCCCGTCCCTAAAGCACAGGCTTCCTGAGGTCCGATAAAACCATAGACTCGGGTGGGCGGACGGAGTCTTGTAAAGCATCAATACCTCAATACCCATCTATAATAACATGAAACATTGTTGAAATTTTACATCACCGGCGTCATAATGACCCGCCCTGTTGTGAAGCGATAGCTCCTAATCTCGCGGCGAAATCTCGCGGGATTTGAGCAGAGAGCGTCTCCTGGGGACTTCAGGACTGAGTCCCAGGAGACATAGCGCCGTCGGGGGAAAAATGATAGGCACGCCCATTCCCCCGCGGTGGACTCTGATTGACAGGGCGGAATGCAAAGAAAAAAACGGGTAAGCCTTTAGCAAAAAAAAAAAAAACAACGGATTTGTTATTGTGAATGCAACGCTGTTATGTTAACAGTATGTGATAAACTAGGGTGAACCTCCACTTTAAATAATCTCAAACTGGTTTCTTGAACATGACAATGAGTTATACAATATGGCTTGTATAGCAATTGCATATGCTGTATTTTTTATTTGCCATTTTTACCCCATGAAAATGGAGTTACCCTTTAAGAAAACTGGATAGCAAATGGATGACAAAGCACAGTACATCAAATTATATAACCCACTCGTACCTCTCCCGTGGCTTCCTCTCTATCTGTCGAGGACGGTCATCCTCCAAATGACGATGCATTTTTTCCTGTTCTTTCTGCAATCTTTCTTCTACCTCACGTTCTCGGGCAGCTGTGTCCACAGGTTTGGCACCCCCAAAAATTGACGCAGCTCGACTTGTGGCTGTTGAAACACCAGTGCTCTCCTCTTTTGGTGCAGTACGAGGTTTAAGATTCAACCTTGGCCTCTGAGTAGGACCTGTGGTCATAAAATTGGAATATAAAATTTAACAGCTGGCACATGCATGAGTCGTAGTGCCCAAACAGTACACATATAAACTAATTTAAGGGGTCACTAAAGAAAAAACATTTTTGGCTGAAATGACTGTTTACAGGGTATAGAGACATAAAAGTTAACCGATTCCTTTTCAAAATGATTAAAAATAGATAAAAATCAATCATATAATGTGCCTGCAGGTTAGTTTCACTTTTGAACTGGCTTCATGTTTCTGCAAAGTAGAAATAGAAACACAGAACAAAAACAAACAAATCCAGAGCAGTGTTTTGTTTTTAAAATGAATCCGATTGGTTCTGGGAAGTTTTAGACACACAGTAATGACAGCTCAGACCATCATGAGAAAGCTCCCAGCACTGTGGTTATAAGGAAACAGACAAGCAGGAAGTGTGGAGAACAGAGCAGGATTACAGCAACTTCAAAGCAAAAACGAACAATAAGGACATGAAACCAGTACTGCAGTAAGGTAAAGGAAGCCATTTAGCTAAAAAAAAAAAAAAAAAAAATCTTTTAGTGATTCTTTAATAATGTCTGCAACAAGGTTTACATTTTTTAAACTTGCATACCTCCACCTCCTCCCCCTCCTTCTTCCCGCTTTTCTTCATTCCTGGAAAAGCCGTTCCACTTGTCCGACCTATCATCTCGCCGGTCATCATACCGATCACCACCATATCGATCTGAACCACCACCGCCACCACCACCTCTGAAGTCATCATCTCGACGGTATCCGGTGCCAAACGCTCTCCTTCCACTTCCACCAGCACTACCTCCCCGGGAGTCATAACCTGATAAGGAAAAAAGCATTAAGACAAAAAAAAATTAAAAATACATTCCTGAACACTAGATTAAAACTTGACTTAGAGTTGCACGATTCTGGCTAAAATGAGAATCACGATTTTATTTTTTTGGTTTGGAATAAAGATCACGATTCTCAGTGCAACATCTTTCATATTATACTTCCTTCATCTAGTTCTTTCCTTTCCTCGCCTCCACGAAGCGGCCATCTTTCACCCTCTTCCTTCCGGTTATCGCTGCTCTGGCGCTGCGACTGGCCGGAGCAGCAATGACATCACTCCCACGCATGCGCTCGGAAGCTGACATGGCGTAGACATCGATGCATTATTTATTGCAAATATCTCCTAAACCGTGTAGGTCTAGGAGATATTGCAAGCACCTACAGGTAAACCTTAATCTAGGCTCACCTGTAGGTGAAAGTTCTCAGAGAGGGTTTACAACCATTTTAAGTGACTTGGTAACCAGTCAAAGGCCACAATAAGTAGAGTGGGTGGATGGCAGCCCACTCGGCTCTATAGAACCCACTCTACTCAGCACATCAAACACACAGGTAATAGAAGTCCATAAGTCAGTGCAGGTAACCCACAGGTGCACTTCTCTACACCTGTGGATCAGTTTGAAAGCAGCCCAGTAACCACTGCTGAACAGATATGACCATATATACACTGTGATTTTAGTAATAAACATACCTTGAATAACAGGATTCTATTTTATTCCATTCCAGAGCAGGAGGTATTGGGCCATATTAGAGTGCTCCGTGGGCCACATGTGGCCCCCAGGCCATTGGTTTGGCACACCTGTCCTATACCCACTCCATCACAGCTTCTCTACAGCTGGTGGAGCAGCACTGCTTTCAATTTCACCAACATAGCCGATCTGAAGGTTGGCCGTGGAGGATGAAGCCGCTATGTGGGGAGCATGTAAGGCGTGTATAAGGAGATTGGGAGGTATGCCCTTTCCAGAGGCACCATACGCTTGCCAAGTAATTGCAGTGAGGTGTTTTTTTTTTTTTAATGGCTACAAAAACATAATATAGCAGTCTTTTACACACACAATCAACTTCTATTTTTAAAACTGAAAGATAGCGGTTGCTTGTGACAATCAGATTCTAACGATTGATCCAGTCTTGATAAATGCCTCTGTGTGTGTGTAAAAGTGTATGTAAAGATGTACTAATGTATGTGCGGGATATTTCGTAATATGGTAAATGGCTAAAAAATAAATAAAAAATCTAGCCATGCCAAGTGCACTCATCCTACAAATTTTTCCAGCAACAAATTTGCAGTCCAGGAGAAACGTCCTTTTCTAGCTTTTCACACAAAAATGGAGAACAGAACAAGTGCTCCCAACCTTAGATCGATTAAACATCAATTATATAAAATTAAATAAGTGCAATGCAAGTAAAGCAATGAATACAAGTGATCAAATTTGAAAAAAAAACATGTCAAACACTTTGTATTTTGCTCATGTTTGATATTTACCTCTATCAGAACCCTGGCGATCACGGTCATCGTAGCGATCCCTTCCTCTGTCTCGATCATAGCGGTCATCCCTGCGTGGGCCATCACGATACCGGTCTGACTCATACCGGTCACCTCGATCACTTCGATACCCTGTCAGAAGGCTGGCATTAGTATTACAGGTCTAAAGAAAATATTTATCATGCACCGAAGGAGCCACTAACATTCATATACAGTGGAACCTCGGATTACGAGCATAATTGGTTCCAGGAGAATGCTCATAATCCAATGTACTTGCATATCAAAGTGTTTCCCCCATTGAAGTCAATGGAAACTAAAATTATTTGTTCCGCATTGACTTCAATGGCATGCAAAAACGCCGGAGAGCCTCGGAAACAGCCGGAAAGGCCTGAGGACAGCTCGGCTGACCCTAGAAAGGCTCGGGAATTAAATATTTCCGTGTCTTTCCAAACGATTGTATTAGTACAGTGAATGAAAAAAACAAAAACGTTAATAGTGTGTACCCTGCATAATGGAGAAATCTGGACAATGAGGATTCTCATTTCAAAGGTGAATCTCTATCAGGCACAACCACTTACTGTCTCCAAAGCCCTCTTCACGGCGAGGAGGACAATCATCCCCTGCATCTGTGGTGGGACGTGCCCTCCAGTCAGAAGAATCGGTCTTGTCAGAATCTCTATTGCGGTCCCGATCTCTGCCAAATGAGCGATCATCCCGATCTAAACACAAAGAAATAGTGTTAAATCAAAGTTACTGCTAATAAAAGTCCTTGTACTGCTAAATATTGTAAAAAATTAAATAAAGGCCATGAATCTCAAGCAAAATACTGTACAGCTTGATTATGCAATAAATGCAAGGTATGCTGATCTTGCAGACAGCAAGTCAAAAATCTCCACTCCATAACATGTTCATAATTAAAAGAAGGCAGCATTTTTACGAACCATTCTATATAGTGATTAGGGATGAGTCAGATGTTCGCCAAACAGCGAACATTATGCAATGTTTGCATCAACTTCGAAAAGCAGCGAAACATTAACGTCTAAGGGACACCAACATGAAAAACCAAATGTTTTTAAAACTTTTTTGCATTGATACATGTCCCTTGGGGTAGAATACCCAAGTGAAAAATATAAAACAAGAACATGTCAGAAACAAAAAAAAAAAAACACACAAGGAAGAAGGATGCAGGAGCTGGACTAGGTTACTCGTGTCACCTTAAATATGGGTGGAAAATGTAACAGGTTTTAAAAAGTGAACCCATCCTTTAAGAATCCAAGGAACATGTGACTATAGTCTGTAGGGGGGGAACCAAAAAGTTATGCAAAATGTTTAAATTTAGCAGAATGTACATTATCTTGTGACAGACTCACAATATCACAGCCCTCTTCCAATGTTTCCTTTCTGCATGGAAGCGAGAAGGCATATCAGAAAAAGAAAAGTGTTTTCTGACACCATCAGGAGAGGCTATCCGAAGACAGTCCACAGTGATCTTCTGGTTCTCTTACTGGGAAACAAACTTAGTTTAATGTGTTCTGCTATTGTTTCTAATCATTGTATGCGCTGGAAATCCTATTGCGCATATATAGACTAGCTGTATTTAAATGTAATGCCCAATTCCAGCTAAAACTTTTTTTTATTTTGAAAAGTGCAGGAAGGACATTTAATGCCATCTGGATACCTGAAAGACAGATTAAGTCTCCTTCATGCCCTGATAACAGGGAGTCATGTGCATGGGAAGTAAAATTAAAATTTCTAAAATGAAGCAGAAAGAGAAAAAAACTGTTCAGTACAATGTGGAGTTTTTTTCTGCATGAAATGCAGAAAGTTTAGAATGAATCAAGTTTTTGTTACAATACAAGCCAAAAATTGTTCTAATCACTCCTTACTGCCATCAACACATGGGTAGTAGCAGCAGAACAAAATTGCTGGCAGCTGGTCAGCTCAGTAATCCTCATGTCTGTTGCATTTTCTTTCTGCTATAAGCTCACGGTTACTTCAGAGACTTTGAACTTATAGCAGAACAGTCCTCTAGACTCAGTCGATTAATGAATAGCTGTGATCAGCGGCTAATAAGCCACTGATCGCAGGCATTCATTAAGGTCTCCTATACACTGAAGCTTGGAAGCTCCTGTGAGCCGAGGCTGAAAAAAGCCAGCCACTTTACATACCATTTGTAGCCACCAATACAAGTGAACAGCTGCACGCACCTATGCTCAGAAACACAGATAGCTTTTGCATCAGCATTTACCTGTGCATATGTATTTCTCCAAAAACATGAGTGGTGAGGTGCATGCATGGAGAAATGTCAGGACAGAAGCCATCATTGTTCAGAGCATCGCTGTGTATAGCTATTCACTTGTATTAGCAAATGTACAAGAACATGAGGCTCACCAGCAACCAGAAAGCGACTGGGATTTAACATCACAGGATCTGACAAATGTCCCTTGTGCAGGTAGCCTAAAAATGCTTTGCTTCACGTTGTAACACACTGTACTGTGAAACCTATTACGGGCATGTGCATTTAAAAAAATAAAAAATGTATAGTTTGGGGATGGATTTTTAAAAGTTGTAGGTAAAAAAGGGTGAAACATGATAAAATGAAAAAATAGCAAAAAAGGTCTAGCCACCTGAAGTTCAAAACAGAGGGAAGGCCTGGCAGCAAAAAGAGTTAAAGGCAAAAGCATTATTGCATAGACTACTTACCTTTGTCCTGTGATTGGTCAGCTATGTCCACTCTTATCCTTCTGTTTCCTAGAGACTGGAAATACACACAATTTCAAGAAAATTTTAATAAAAATAAGTGATAATGTAAAACTCAGATCTGCAACTACTATTATGACTATTTTTAAAATGCTAGATAGCCGCCATGCCCATCACCTGGCCTCAAGTCATTGATCCAGAAGCGTTCTGAATTTACTCGCTACATGCCCGTTTCAAATTGTGTCTCAAACTACTTAACAGCCACAGATAACTAAATTAGCACACGGCAAGTCTACACAGGCAGGGCTCTGGGAAGTTTCTTTAAAGGCAATTCATATATAAAGCAATGCATCGGAAGGAGGGTTGGGGGGGGGGGGGGGGGTGTCAGTCCACATCATCACAGAGTTGCAAAGGACTACAAAGGGGAGAGGACAGACTGCTCCTGCAGAAAGGGGCAGCAAGGAGCAGCATCTCTCAGCTGGGTATCACAGTGTATTGCATGATACTAAGCAGAACTCAGGACATTAGGGGATCTACAGACAAGTGAGGAACATGGTACAAAGGCATGATCTAGGCTACCCTTTACATTCCCGTTTTTAGTTAGAATTCAGCTTTAGAGCCAGGCAAGGTTTTTAATAACTTTAACCAACTGAACACATCGGACACAGGAGCATGAACTGCCCAACACACTGTTGGCAGAAGTCAGCAGAAGCATTGATGTGTACCTTTCCACAGTCAGCATTCCTGACTAAATAAAGCGATGAGAGATTCTGCTACACTAAGCAGTTCTGGCTTTACAGAGCCCCTGAAAGCCCAGCGATGAACGCAGCTCATTTGCCTATGACTTACAGTGCAGAAAATAAGTATTTGAACACCCTGCTATTTTGCAAGTTCTCCCACTTGGAAATCATGGAGGGGTCTGAAATTGTTATCGTAGGTGCATGTCCACTGTGAGAGACATAATCAAAAAAAAAATTCCAGAAATCACAATGTATGATTTTTTTAACTATTTATTTGTATGATACAGCTGCAAATAAGTATTTGAACACCTGAGAAAATCAATGTTAATATTTGGTACAGTAGCCTTTTTTTGCAATTACAGAGGTCAAACGTTTCTTGTAGTTTTTCACCAGGTTTGCACACACTGGAGGAGGGATTTTGGCCCACTCCTCCACACAAATCTTCTCTAGATCAGTCAGGTTTCTGGGCTGTCGCTGAGAAACACGGAGTTTGAGCTCCCTCCGAAGATTCTCTATTGGGTTTAGGTCTGGGGACTGGCTAGGCCATGCCAGAACCTTGATATGCTTCTTACAGAGCCACTCCTTGGTTATCCTGGCTGTGTGCTTCGGGTCATTGTCATGTTGGAAGACCCAGCCTCGACCCATCTTTAAAGCTCTAACTGAGGGAAGGAGGTTGTTGCCCAAAATCTCGCAATACATGGCCCCGGTCATCCTCTCCTTAAAGGGGTTCTAAAGGTACAAGTTTTTTTACCTTCATGCATCCTATGCATGAAGGTAAAAAAACATCTAGCAGCACCGGCCCCCCCCGAGCCCCCGTTGTACTTACCTGACCGTTCGAATCTCCCGGGCGCGTCCACGTCGTCCTCTTCGGTTCCCAGCCTGGCCGTTGATTGGCTAGGCTGGGCGGATTGATAGCAGCGCAGCCATTGGCAAGCGCTGCTGTCAATCAGGGCGGATGACGCGGCGCGCTGGGGGGCGGAGCCGAGTGATACAGTCGGCGGCTATGGCCGCCGCTGTATCACGGGAGCGCGCTCGCAAAAGCTTTCCTCCATGCGAGCGCCCTCGCATGAAGAAGGAAAGCTTTTGCGAGGAGGAGCCCAGACAGCCGCCGAGGGACCCCAGAAGACAGGTTTCCGGGCCACTCTGTGCAAAACGAACTGCACAGTGGAGGTAAGTATCACATGTTTGTTATTTAAAAAAAAAAAAATCCCTGACTTTAGTGACCCTTTAATACAGTGCAGTCGCCCTGTCCCATGTGCAGAAAAACACCCCCAAAGCATGATGCTACCAGCCCCATGCTTCACAGTAGGGATGGTGTTCTTGGGATGGTACTCATCATTCTTCTTCCACCAAACACGGTTAGTGGAATTATGACCAAAAAGTTCTATTTTGGTCTCATCTGACCACATGACTTTCTCCCATGACTCCTCTGGATCATCCAAATGGTCATTGGCAAACTTAAGACGGGCCTTGACATGTGCTGGTTTAAACAGGGGAACCTTCCGTGCCATGCATGATTTCAAACCATGACGTCTTAGTGTATTACCAACAGTAACCTTGGAAACGGTGGTCCCAGCTCTTTTCAGGTCATTTACCAGCTCCTCCCGTGTAGTCCTGGGCTGATTTCTCACCTTTCTTAGGATCATTGAGACCCCACGAGGTGAGATTTTGCATGGAGCCCCAGTCCGAGGGAGATTGACAGTCATGTTTAGCTTCTTCCATTTTCTAATGATTGCTCCAACAGTGGACCTTTTTTCACCAAGCTGCAATTTCCCCGTAGCCCTTTCCAGCCTTGTGGAGGTGTACAATGTTGTCTCTAGTGTCTTTGGACAGCTCTTTGGTCTTTGCCATGTTAGTAGTTGGATTCTTACTGATTGTATGGGGTGGACAGGTGTCTTTATGCAGCTAATGACCTCAAACAGGTGCATCTAATTTAGGATAATAAATGGAGTGGGGGTGGACATTTTAAAGGCAGACTAACAGGTCTTTGAGGGTCAGAATTCTAGCTGATAGACAGGTGTTCAAATACTTCTTTGCAGCTGTATCATACAAATAAATAGTTAAATAATCATAAATTGTGATTTCTGGAAAAAAATATTTGGATTATGTCTCTCACAGTGGACATGCACCTACGATGACAATTTCAGACCCCTCCATGATTTCCAAGTGGGAGAACTTGCAAAATAGCAGGGTGTTCAAATACTTATTTTCTGCACTGTAGCTACAACTGTGGATTTTTTAAAGAGACTCGCTTTAGAATTGCTCATAACCATGTAGCAAATGTTGTGTAACCCAAATGTACAAGATTTTAAGAGATATATATATATATATATATATATATATACACACATATACACACACACGACTTTGCAGTGCACTAGGCACCAATATTGTTATTCTGTTACTTTATGACATCAGTACCTCAAAACAGACCAGGACTTGCAAAATTCAGGTGCCGTCTTCAAAAGACAGCAGCAGGCGAGTTGCCAATTTCAGCTAATTGTTGGCAAACTGAAGCTGCAGAGTTTAAGTTCACACTTCTGCGAGCGTAGACATCACATGTGATTCGCACCTCAAAGCTGTGCAGATCACATGCAATGTCTGTGCGATGTAAATTCAGCCATACAGACTGTATGGCTAAAATCACATTCGCACCAAAATGGTGCAGGACCTTTTTGGTCTGCGTTAAAAATCAGATTCTTGAACCATTTCACAGTTCCCAAAATCGGTTCATAGAACGCATTGCGGTGTCATTAACTTTACATTGACACCAGCAGTGGTTTACAGATGCAAGTGTGAACCGCCGGCGATTCATGTGTGATGCAGGAACCCGCACAGTTTCCGTATCGCACAAGTGTGAACCCAGCCTAAAAGCAGAGATTAGTTTGTTTAAAAAATTCATTTTTTTTTGCAAGTTAAAAATGTGCATTCATTACCTTTCTCAGAAGCAAGCAGAGCATTGCACCCGCAATCAGTGGTTCGTGGTTGCAATGTCAGGCTCTTGCAGACACTTCCTACAGCTCTCAGTATGGGCTGGCAGTTTCAGTGCTGCAGGAAGCATCATTGAGCAACATGGGTGGTGATCAGCACTCATGTAGTACATGAAGAACTACAAGTCCGCCTGACACAGTTTCCAATTTTAACAGACTCTGGGCGTGAGATTTAGAGAAACCGGTTAAACTTAAATACAGTTGTAGCATGTTGCTAAAAGTAAACTTGGCCTTTAAACACACAAGGCAAGGGTAAATTCAACCAACTCTGAGACCCCTTTCACACTGCGCGGTTTGCAGGCGCTATTGCAAAACTGACCTGAAACAGCGGCTGCCGTTTCTCCAGTGTGAAAGCCTGAGGGCTTTCACGCTGGAGCGGTGCGCTGGCAGGACAGAATTTTTTTTTTTTTAAAAGTCCTGCTAGCTGCATCTTTGGAGCGGTATGTTGAAAGCAATGGGACACTTCTGCAGGTGTGGTTTTTAACCTTTTTTCGGCCACTAGCGGGGGTAAAACCTTTTTTTGGGTAAGATATTGTAATGTTGCTACTGTATTTTTAACTGTTCTCCTTGCCTGGAGACTTTGAAAAGAGGAAGCAAAGCCCTGTCTCTAGCAAGATGGCCACCTCCGCACACAGACAGAGCAAACACAAACCATGGTAAATCAGTAATGCGGAAATGATCAGCTGCAGAAGACCACAGGTAATACTGATAACTTTTATCCTCTGCTTTACTTGGCTCAGCTCCCCTAAACAAAGCCGGCCAGTTTAGGCAGTCAGGTGAGGATATATACCAAATACCGATTTTAAGTGGAGATGGATGGTCGGTGAAGACTGTGCCCTCACCATCTGTACAAACAGGCAATATTATATTAGGTATCAGATTTACTTACTTCCTCGTTAAGACTCAAAGCACTCAGAAGAGAGTCCAAGTCATCAAACTCTGCGTAACCAAACCCTTTTAATCTCTCTGGATTGCTGGGTTCACGGGGCAGACGAACAGCGCTAATCTAAAGAAGGAACAAAGAAAATCATGAGGAGAATAATTCTCATTTACAGGCAAGTAGCTCCACCCAAAAAAAGGTAACGGTTAAAATACTAAAACCTTAATTATTACGAGTGAGTAACTTATATAGCGCAGCACATGCTAAATAAATCGCCTCTGGGCGCTTTATGACTATTACGGATAACAAAAAAAAAAAAAATGTACACATCACAAATGACTAAGTATGTACATTTATGCATTGCCATCACTCTTGACTGTAGGAGAGACCAGTTATCCACATCATACTATTTTCTGGCCAATACTTGTTAGGGAGCGCATGCGGAATGCTAGTAAATTAGATCTATCGCAACCTAAAGCTAATCCTCTGGATTGGAGGACATCTCATATCTAGGGATGGCCTTTGAAAAACAAAGTTCTTAAAAAAAAAAAAAAAAAAAAAAAAGGCAGACAAAATATATCCCCATACAAACAAGGGCGCACAGACCTGGTTCAGCTCACCACCGTCAATAGCATGAAGAAGGAATTTGATTGCACACTCAAATCCAAAAAGATGCATTAGAAAAATTATTTTTAGTCAGTTAGAAAAGCTTACAAAGATGAAGTTGATGCAATTCACACGTAAAAATCCTGCTGGTCGTGAACAAGCGCAATTTTAACGTGTGAAACGTGTCAACTTTTCTCACCTTTGTAAGCTTGTCTTAACTTGTGACGATAAAGAATTTTTCTACTGCATCTTTTTGGATTAAAATGTGCAATCAAATTCCTTCTTCATAATATATCCCCAACCAAGCCATAAAGTAGTATTAAAAAAAATACTTAAATAAACCAGTCATTATAGAAACATGGAGGCTACCATCTCTGACCCAGTTGGCAAGCTGATCATCTGGCTTTAATACTGACCCAAAACCAACATTTCTGAAATTTTCTCCCACTCCAGGTTAATGTCTCAGAGATAATGGAGAACAGATAAGCCAACTAACATTTTAAGTCAGCAAGACTGTCCCCATATTTTGTTTCACGCTGTAAGAAAATTACTACATTGCAGGGAGCTAGTGGATAGAGGAGAGCACAGGTAAAAACTGTTGCTGCTCCCTTTTTATCCATGCTTAGGTTGTGGCGTTACCATTTTAAATGCAGGAAAGTGATATGCTGCCTGACAGGGATGCCTGGATTAGCACCAGGAGGAGACTTACAATTTCTTACCAAAGGTAAAAGTACAAAAATCTAAAACATTTTTCTCGTCCCTTGAGTGAAAACAGGAATTCACAGTGCAAAATTCCAAAAGGCAGTCCAACTGAGGGTTGGACTACAGAAACTTAGCTACCTGAAGAACCAAACTGCCAATGACCAAAAGGGAGGTCACAGGAGATCAACCCCAAGTGTGTGCAGAAGAACATCATGTGCAAAAACCAGCCACTTAAAAACACCCAGGTGTGTCTCTGGGGGCCAAACTAAGTCTGCAGAACATGCCTGAGCACAAAACATAACTAGGAATATTCTGACCCACCCCAGTCCAGCAAAGTAGCCATAGTTGTTCAGCAAGCAGCAGGAACCTTAAGAACATACACCCAAACATAACCAAGGAATGGATCTAGGGGAAAAAAGATTTCCAGGTGGATCAGATCCCACAAAGAACCCATAGCTATTGAGTCAGAGGCAAGCACTCTAGTTATATGAGTGAACATTCACGCAAAGGACATAACCAAGGGAAAGATCGAGAGGAACTTCCTCCAGAAGCTGCAGTTCAACCATAAAAAGAGAAGCTATTTGCAGGTGATCAGGTACCATGAAGGCCTCTGGAATGCTTCATCCACCAACCTGCAGCAGGATCTCTATGTTCCGTCTGCTGATAATCCAAGGGAGTACAAAGCTTTTCAGCATTGATTAGTTACTGCAATGCAGGAATTGAGGGACAAACCTCTCCCTTTACAAGTTGAGAGACAGATATCAATTCACTGTCTGTAAAGACCATGTAGTCAGGAGTAGTACTCTGTGTATACCAGCTTAGGGGCCCATGTCACTTGTTCTGTCACAATAACTTGCAAACCTCAGATGAACGCTCTACAACATCTAGATGTCCAATGGAGTCCAGGTCAGGAAGCAGACTCACCATGGGATCCCACAACGAAGAGTGGACCATTTGTTCAGAACTCCACTTGCTGGGACAACCCAGCAAGTGGAGCTCTCACAGGGTGGTATGATGAGGTTTGAAGGTTGTTCCCCAAATATACCTGCCTCCAGAATGGGCAAGGAGGGAAAAATCCTGTGCCTGTTAAGGATCAAATGACATACGGGGTGTAGACTTTTTAACCACTTGCTGCCCGGCGTATTGTCATATGTCCACAGGAACCTTTCGTTCCTCCGGGCGACGTCCTGGGTTTCCCCGGTGGCCGCCCACAATCACAGAAGAGGTGAGGAGACCGATGTGTGTTCCCAGTACAGAGGAACACAGATCGGTCTCCTCCCCTTGTGAGTCCCCTCCCCCTACAGTTAGAATCACTCCCAGGGAACATATTTCACCCCTTCAGCGCCCCCTAGTGTTAACCCCTTCCCTGCCAGTCACATTTACACAGTAATCAGTGCTGTTTTATAGCACCAATCGCTGTATAAATGCGAATGGTGCCAAAAACGTGTCAAAAGTGTCCGATAGGTCTATCGCAATGTCGGTAAAAAAAAAAAAAAAGCCATAAAACTATCCCCTATTTTGTAGATGCTATAACTTTTGCGCAAACCAATCAAATACACTTACTGCGATTTTTTTTTACCAAAAATATGTAAAAGAATATATTTAGGCCTAAACTGAGGACATTTTTTTTTTTATATTAAATCAAAAAGATAGTGTTTTTTTTTCAAAATATATTTTTTGGGTAGTGTTGCAAGACCGCGCAATTGTCATTCAACGTGCGACAATACTGAAAACGAAAAATTGGTCTAGGCAGGAAGCGGGTGAATATGCCCGGTATTGAAGTGGTTAAAGAAAAGATTTAAGCCAAATTGCTTCAGAGAACTGACCCTTTTAAGAGGCATCTTGTCTTGGCATCCCATAATGGGATACCATGCTCTCCAAAGTAGCACGTACCTCCAAAAGAAAAGGAGCCAGGTCTTTTGCAAAGATAGTTAACCGGAGAAATTGGTCTCGGTCAACTTTATGGATCAGGTAGTCTTAGAGAGGAGATACCCAAAGATCTGGATGTACACACATCCCTCCAACTGTAGATATAAAAGTGTACCTTCATGAAGAAGACTGTTCAGAGGCTTCAAGCCCTATAAGTGGAGTAGGAGTTAGGCTCTGAAGACCTGCAGGTGGCTGCTGCCCAAAAAGATGAAGGGTGGGATGTCTCAAATCTCTGCAGACCTCCAGAAAAGTCAGGAGCAAACTGACCGCCTGTGGCATTGCCAACCATGCCGTCAAGACCAGGAACTAAAAGACAGCTTCTCACAAAGGCTAATCAGGTCAGATATTCCTTGGGTATAGGATGAGTATCCCAAGTATGTTGCCAGAGCGAGCAAAAAAGGATTCTGGTTGGCCACACGTCCATTCAAATCACCTCTCTTTCAGCAAGTCCATAAAAACATGTCCAAAACACAAAATAGAGGTGGAACAGCATCACCAGCTAACGTGTTTCATGCTTACTTAGCGTTTAATCATGAGTTATGATTAAAGGGGTTGGAAAGGCTTGTCATTTTCTAAATTGGTTTCTTTAAGCTAGTGCATTGTTGGTTCACTTACCTTTTCCTTCGATTTCCCTTCTAAATGTTTTTTCTCACTTCCCGTTTCTCCTCAGTAAGCTTTTCGCCATCATCCGAGCGGTGGAAAGTCATTTAGAACAGCTTATTGAGGAGGAACAGGAAGTGACAAATTCAGACAAAGAAAAAAACATTTAGAAGGGAAATGTAAGGAAAAGGTAAGTGAATCAACATTGCACTAGCTTAAAGTAACCTATTTAGAAAATAAAACAAACCTTTACAACGCCTTTAAGCGCTAAAGAAGGATGAAACGCATTAGGTGGCGATTCTGTTTCCCTCTGTTTTTGGACATGTTTTTATGGACTTGCTGGAAGAAAGGAGATTTTACTGGATGGGTGGCCAACCAGAATTTTTTTATTTATTGGAATTCGTCATGGACGGGGCTATCACCCGGTCTGTGCGTTAGTGGAGATGGGAGACTGACCTAGAGCGGTGTTCACACTATGCAGCCAAAGTGCTTTGTGCATCTGTACAGGCATTAGTTGTGATGGCTTTTGTTGCAGGTATTTACGCTTACGTCTCAAATGGAATTAAGCACAAGGCTCCAAGACATGTGCTGCAGCTGCTTTATGACACAAGGACTACCCTATTGTTAAAGTATCTCTTTTTAAATTGGACCTCCAGTCCTAAAATGTCCTGGCATGCCAGGATGTTCGCACCCCAAGCAGATTTATCAATCAGATCAGGTGCAGGAATTGCAAGAAAAAACAGCAGTGAAATCCTTGAAGATAGCCACAACAGTCTTACCCAGAAGTGGGAGCAGGTACCTGTCAAAACCAGGTACCTGCTCCAGTCAGTATAGTAGCAGGTCAAATGGAGAAGTATTTGGATGTGTAGGAGCTCTAAAAGACCCAAGGCCAAGAACAGCGGGTTGATCCTCCAAATGCAGGGAAATACACCTCGCATCAGTGAGGTCAAACAATCCACTGCAAATCTGAAGCAATGGCAGGAGACAGATTCTTAAAAAAAAAAAAAAAACACACAGTCCTTCCTGAGATAAACAATTGGGACTGAACCATAATCATATGGTAACAGAGGCCACGGGCCCGATTTGATTTAAGGGTTCAGGGAATGGAGCATGCTTAAAGTCCCTGTAGGCAGTATGCCCCAGAAGCCCAATACAAAAACAGGCAAGCGTTCCTGAGCCGACATTGCGTTCCCTTTGGACATGAAGGAAGGCTTGGCCTCACTGAGAGCCGAAAGACTCTTAAGATAACAACCCTATAACAATAGGGGTCCTTGGTTCTAGATTACAGGCTTGGGCTTCTTTCTGGGGATACTGGGTAAATGTCCCCTGAATCACTAGAGACGCAGGGGCAGAGGTCACCCATAGCAGGGGGATTGTCCTCTGTCTTTTAGAGAAGATATGTTGTGTGTCCACGTTGCAGTAATGCAACTAGGCCCAATGTTATACAGAACCTCAGGTACTCACAAACCAAGGCAAGTAGTGCCGATAAAGGTTTCAGGCAACCAAAAGAGACCAGAGGGAATGAAAACGTGGTGCTTCAGCTTGGATTCTTTAGAGAAAGGCTCGTACCTTGAGCTGAGTCATGCTCCGTAATTGCAAAGTGCTCTAACAGAGTATATAAAGGTCTGCACAAATTGCTACAATGCAGAGCCCAGGGTTTGAAATGCACTCAAAGCTAACCCCACATTTTCGATTTAGAGAATTCCAGGCAACAGCCTCCAAGGCTTGTGCTGAGGAATCGCAGAAACAAAGCTGCTATGTAGAGGCTAGCAAAAGCTGGGACCTTCGCTTTTTTAAATACCCCCCCCCCCCTCCGGTGGCACCTTTTGGGGGGGAGCAGATGCAATATTTTTGGAAAAAAGGTAGTAAGTGTTTGATTGCTTTGCACAAAAGTTAAAGCATCTACAAAATAGGGGATAGTTTTATGGCATTTTTTTTTATTATTATTTTTTTACTAGTAATGGCGGCGATCATCGATTTTTACATTTGCGACATTATGACGGACATATTGGACACCTGACGCTGTTTTGGGACCACATTTATACAGCGATCAGTGCTATAAAAATGCACGGATTACTGTATAAATGTGACTGGCAGTGAAGGGGTTAACCACTAAGTGGCAGTATAATGGTTTCTAAATTCCTGCATCCCTCAATGACAGAAAGAAAAACTAGAACCAGCATACAGATAAACCGTTCTACACTATTTAATCTTTATTCTTCGAATACGCCATAGCAAGGTAATGATATACCCAACACTTACATTCAAGCCCCTGAAGAACTTTTGGATGGATTCTTCAGACACATCATAGGGAAGATTTCCAAGAAAGGCAGTGAAAGGGGGACTTTTCGGCAGACGACTTCGGTCCACATCAGGTTCACGTGCAGCTCGGGGGGCAGTGGGAAGGATTGAACGATCAATTTGGGGACCCCTGCCGTACCCATCATCTTCATTACTTTGCCATGTTGTGGAGACTGAAATGTATTTAAACAAGAAAAGCAATTAGAAGTTCTGTGCAGGAAATCTTACTTTTACAATTTTAGGCCCGAGTAAGAGTATTCTTTTTAAGTAAACCATGGCAACAAACCAAAATAGAACATTCTGGTATGATTTTGGCCACGTTCAAGGGGTTGTATAGCTTCATTACAGTTGAATTCCAGGATAAACATCGCTAATCCTAAAAATGCTCCATACTCCTCCTCAGCCATGTAAGAAAGAACTGCATACTTCCTTATTTTCAGGCTGTGCCAGTAATGCGATCTCCTTTGTGTCAGCTAGTGCCGGGTGAAGGAGAGAATGTTCGATAGTGGCTGCCAATGCCTGGGAGCGATGACATCACCCATCCTATGGCCCATCTGTTATCTGCGCTATACTGATAAGAGGCATGGAGGAGCTCAGCAATTATGAAAGATTAGCTGAGCTGAAGCCATTCTCTTGAGAATGGGCAATTAAGGGGGGGTATGATCATTAATACCAAAGTGGTCCATATAGTGAATTTGGTGATTCATTATATGACAATAGAGCACTCTGTATGTCTGAAGGAAGATAGATTTAACCTATATGTACGGAAAGGTTTCTTCACCGTAAGAGCTGTAAAAAGAAGTGGAATAGACTTCCCTAAGAACTAGTTCTATATAACTGGATAACATTTATAGGCAATACTGCCAGCAGTAGTTGACCCAGGGATTATTTGACTGAACCTGGGGGATCAGGAGGGAATTTTTATCCAGGAAGTCTTTGGGTTAGAGCTGACTGGATCTCCATCAGCTGCGTGGACCACAGCTAACCACTGCGTTAAGTACTGGCTGCTGGCTCTCAACAGATAGACATTTCTTATGGTAAAAGATTGTGGGCGGGAGGGGTTTAAATTGAATGTGCTTTGCCCATGAAGGGCACAGCAACAGGTTCATGCCACCATGCACGTGACCTGACACTTGCCTTCCTCTCCTCACCTTTAGCTGCTAGGAAGCAAAGCCATGTATGAGCTTGGTCGCTGGAGCTGTAATTCATGTGACATAGTTGATTGAGCATAGTCACATTGGAGTTGGTCATTTGCTCCTTCTCCCCATTATAAGGTTTCCTTTAGCTTCCGGTGCTAAATGGGACTAGCATGGGAGCACATGATGTCCAAGTACAGTCAGGTCCATAAATATTGAGACAATTCTAATCTTTTTGGCTTTATACACCACAACAATGGTTTTGAAAAAAAAAAAAAAACAAGATGTGCTTAAACTGCAGACTTTCAGCTTTAATTTGAGGGTATTTACATCCAAATTGGGTGAACGATGTAGGAATTACAACAGTTTGTATATGTGCCTCCCACTTTCTAAGTAATGGGACAGATTAACAATCATACAAACTTTCACTTTTTAATACTCGGTTGCCAGTCCTTTGCAGTGAATTACAGCCTGAAGTCTGGAACGCATAGACATCACCAGATGCTGGGTTTCATCCCTGGTGATGCTCTGCCAGGCCTCTACTGTAACTGTATTCAGTTCCTGCTTGTTCTTGGGGCATTTTCCTTTCAGTTTTGTATTCAGCAAGTGAAATGCATGCTCAATCAGATTAAGGTCAGGTAATTGACTTGGCCGTTGCATAACATTCCACTTATTTGCTTTAAAAAAAAAAAAAAAAAAAACTCTTTGGTTGCTTTTGCAGTATGCTTCAGGCTATTGTCTATCTGCACTGTGAAGCGCCGTCCAATGAGTTTGGCTGAATATGAGCCGATAATATTGCCCCGAAACACTGTAGAATTCATCCTGCTGCTTTTGTCAGCAGTCACATCAATAAATACAAGAGAACCAGTTGCCTTGGCAGCCATACATGCCCACGCTATGACACTACCACCACCATGCTTCACTGATGAGGTGGTATGCTTTGGATCATGAGCAGTTCCTTTCCTTCTCCATCCTCTTCTCTTCCCATCACTCTGGTACAAGTTAATCTTGGACTCATCTGTCCATAGGATGTTGTTCCAGAACTGTGAAGTTTTTTTTTTTAGATGTTTGGCAAACTCCGATCTGGCCTTCCTGTTTTTGAGGCTCACCAATGGTTTACATCTTGTGGTGAACCCTCTGTATTCACTCTGGTGAAGTCTTCTCTTGATTGTTGACTGACACATACACCTACCTCCTGGAGAGTGTTCTTGATCTGGCCAACTGTTGTAAATGGTGTTTTCTTCACCAGGGAAATAATTATTCAGTCATCCACCACAGTTGTTTTACGTGGTCTTCCGGGTCTTTTGGTGTTGCTGAGCTCACTGGTGCATTCTTTCTTTTTAAGGATGTTCCAAACAGTTGATTTGGCCACACCTAATGTTTTTGCCATCTCTCTGATGGGTTTGTTTTTTTAGCCTAATGATGGCTTGCTTCACTGATAGCGACAGCTCTTTGGATCTCATATTGAGAGTTGACAGCAACAGATTCCAAATGCAAATAGCACACTTGAAATGAACTCTGGACCTTTTATCTGCTCCTTGTAAATGGGATAATGAGGGAACAACACACACCTGGCCATGGAACAGCTCAGCGGTCAATTGTCCCATTACTTTTGGTCGCTTAAAAAGTGGGAGGCACATATACAAACTGTTGTAATTCCTACACCATTCATCTGATTTGGATGTAAATACCCTCAAATTAAAGCTGAAAGTCTGTCGTTAAAACACATCTTGTTTGTTTCATTTCAAATCCATTGTGGTGGTGTATAGAGCCAAAAAGATTAGAATTGTGTAGATGTCACAATATTTATGGACCTGACTGTAGATTTGATTGGGGAATAAAGCCAACCTGTTGCTTTGCTTTAATGTACAAAAAAAAAAAAAGTTTAATTCAAACTATTTACAGCAGCATTTTTTTAAGTTTTAGGCACAGCAAAATAGTTTTGATAACAATTCACAACAGCCACATTCAAGCAAAAGACAGCATAAAACAAGAGAGCTACTTACCATCTCCCTCCAAATCATCAGTCTCATCTGCCCAGCTGACCGGTTTTGGTGTATAGGTGCTGCCGCCACCACCGTCCCGACCACTGTCTCGACCGCTGTCCCGATAGCTGTCCCGACCGCTGTCCCGATAGCTGTCTCGACCGCTGTCCCGATAGCTGTCTCGACCGCTGTCCCGATAGCTGTCTCGACCGCTGTCCCGATAGCTGTCTCGACCGCTGTCCCGATAGCTGTCTCGACCGCTGTCCCGATAGCTGTCTCGACCGCCGCCGCCGGTGCTTCCGCCACCACCACCAACGCCGATGCTGCTGCCACCGCCACCACCGCCGCCACCACTGCCCCCATCATCCGCTAGGAAGTCAGTCAGGGTAAGAGTCTTCCCCTTCTTGTTCTTCTTCTTAGCTAAGGGATTAAAGAAAATAGGGCATTAACGCATGCAAGTATAAAGCGTGCAATAAAACTTTTTGTAAGGTAAACCCATCTTTTATGTTTGTAGAAGTAATTGGCTTCTCAGCCTCCACAATCAATTCTTTATAAGCAAACAAACAATTAGATGGTTGCCACTCGTAAACAATACCTCAAAATAACCCTTTAATCACTACCAGGGCTGTGGAGTCGGAGGAAATTTTGGGTACCTGGAGTTGGAAAACAATGCACAGACTCCGACTCCTACTAAATTTAGATTGGAATTAAAAAAAAAAAAGTTTAAATGTCCCAATTCACAAAAAGTTATAATTAATGACTTCTCTATTGTAAGAATAAAGACCATAAAAAAATTCCAACAGGAGTTTTATAAAGCACTAAAAGAAGTTGAAAAGTATGATCGCTCATCAAAACTTACTGTTGAAGAAGCCATCCTTGTTTATCCAGAGATCGTTAGTGATGTGGCCAGAATAGTTACTGCAATGCCACCCACCCAAGTCAGTGTCGAAAGATTATTTTCAGCCCTAAAAATAACAAAGTCTGACTTGAGAGCCTCTATGAAAGAGGATCTGGCAGAGGCAATTCTCTTCCTTAGAACTCTACATTGAATTGATTTGCATTTGCTAAGCCTATAACTACATTTCAAGATTAATATAAACCATTTCTAGGTTTTACAGATTTTGTTTTTGGTTCATTATAGATAAGCTTTGTTTTTGTTCTAAAACAACCAAATAATGTGGTTTGTATTTTTGAACTGGTAAAGATCCTGTTCCTGATGTTTATGCCTGCTGCTACTATCCAGCCACTTGATTAATAAAAAAAAATAAAAAATAAACGTTGTTTTCATTGTTTTTGTCTTTTGCTTAAACTGTGCAATACAGTAGACTGTTGGCTTCACAGCCAGTAGTCCTGTGGTAGGTTGCGTTTCTTTCCCTCAAGGAATGTATAAAATACATTCGCATATTAATACAGAGGAGTCGGAGTCGGGGAGTCGGAAGTACATAAAACTGAGGAGTCGGAACATTTATCTACCGACTCCACAGCCCTGATCACTACAGTGTAATCTATCCAATTTTGAGCATGGTTTAGAACAATGAAGACTTGTGTTTCCTAGGAGGTAATAATGAACTGGCAGTTGCTGGACACTGCAAATTATATGCATGTTTAAAAATGAAGAGTAAAGCATCAAGAAGGTGCAGCATGCACCCAGTTTCCACTACCAGTCATGGATTGTGGAAGGTCCTGGCTCTGCCAGCTTTTTGCGCACAAGCTGATATAGTTGGTGGCAGAAATTGCATTAAAAAAAAAAAAAAAAAAAAACTTCAGTACAACCAAAAACCCGATGGATGGATTGAAATTCAGTCAGTTTTTGCTGAACCAGACAAATTTTGACCCATTCAGGGAAGGTCAAGCCTGTCAAAAGCTAGTAAAGCTGCAGTAATTCTGCAGAAACGATTCAGAAATGCAGGAAGCAAGCAGAATAATCTTAAGCCATGCATAAAACATAATGAGCAAAGCAACTGTTTATCTTTCTTGAATTTATCTCTTCACTTGCAGCAATGAAGCAAACTTGAGATAATGCCCTTCCCTGAGACAATTCAAGAACACAGTCATAACCAGAAACGTTCTGTGTGCTTATTAAACAGATACATTTTACTAGAAGTTAAACGGACTATTCGACAAAGAGGCTGAAGAACTGCCAAAAGCCAGACAATTTATGCATCTAAACCAATTGGAGCTACGTCAGTGCTAAACATGACTTTGCTCCTTAGGGTAGGGCTTGACAATTCAAGTTGTTGGTGTGTGGCATGCTGAGTGGGCTGGACTCTGCTAACCGCCCTGCTTTTCTCTGGTGGCACGTAGATCGGCTGGTGCCAAGGTGTGGGTGCGTGGATGTCTTTTTACACAACGGCATCAGGTCTGAGGGGGGGGGGGGGAGAAGGCGGAGAGTGTACTGGGGTGCTAGTGTGCGGGGAGGACAGTGAAAACTGACATTGTAAGCAGCAGAGCTAGGGTTTTTTGTTTTTTAATGTTGGAACTGGGTCAGATGTCCGGGGCGTTGCTCACACCTGGTGCTGGTTGGGCTACCGGGGGCCCAGGTACTGGGATGTGGTTTCTGGTCCGCGGTGACCTAGCAGCTGGTATCCGTCGAGCCCTGCCTTAGGGATCTTTCATTAAAAAATATTCTGACATGATATATACTTACCATTAAGGCTAGGTTCACATTGGAGTGATTTGACAGGCGATTTGAGAGATCAAATTGCATGACAAGTCGCAGGTGCGACACCAATTTTGTGGCACCCTACCGATTTGCAAAAGTAGTTCCTGCACTACTTTTGCCAATTTTAGGTGCGACTTCAATAGACATCTGTGTATGAAGCCACACGGATGTCTATCAAGTAGCACCTGAAATCTCACTGACCCTGCTACTTTGAAATTGCGCTACTTGAAGTGAAGTAGAGCGATTTCAAAGTAGCATCAATGTGAACCAGGACTAAAATGGTTAGTGTGCCACTCAGGCTCGGTACAGGGGGGGGGGCATGCAAACCACTGTGTCCGCTACTGCTACTTAGAGTGCTGGCAAGAGATGGAGCCCATCCTGGTTCCTGCAACGGCTCAATGAAAGTGAAGTGGCAACCTCCACCTGGACTTCAACCAGGCCACACCCATCGTGTTCTGCTCTGCCCCCGGAGCTTAGTCATGGGGATCCACATGACCAAGCATCGAAGGAAAAAGCGAAAAGCGTTGGGGCGTGGCCTGCTCGGAGTCCAGGCTGAAGTTACCACTTCACGCTCATCTTTGTAGGACACTATGGATGTGCAACATTGAGGGGTCACCCTTCTTTCTAGGGTTGTCCTGATAACACTTTTTAAGGACTGAGTACAAGTACCAATACTTTTTTCCCCATGTACTCGCCGATACCGAATACCGATACTTTTTTAAATGTCATGTGACTGTTTTCAAACCACAATACAGATTAAGGATATTTTCTTTAGAATTATGAAGAACTAACTCAAGACATTATAAAAGAATAAAAATGAGTAAAAATAAAAATGTTTTATTTGCTTGTCACTTAGTAGTAAAAAACGCAAAGAATTTTCACAGAACATGTTGATAAATACAAAAAAAGTATCGGCAAAAGCATCGGAAACATTTGCGCGAGTACAAGTACTCCCGCAAATACTCGATATCGGTCCCGATACCGATACTAGTATCGGGACAACCCTACTTCTTTCCATGATATATACACTCTTGGACTGCCATGCTGATCCTTAAACTTCTCCATTTAAAGTCTGTTTAGCGTGGTATCCACAGGTAGTTTTTTCCCTTTCAAATGAGCAAGCGGAACGGAAAAAAACTAGGAGCTCATTGTACCAACTATGCAATGTTAGTATAGCGATCTTACTGCTGTGCTATTATGTTCTGACAGCAGTGTTGCCAACCGCCAGTATTTTTACTGGCAGCCAGTAAAACATTGGCACTTTTCTCCTGCCAGTAAGAGGAAAAGGTTGCCAGTAAAAAATATGGCCTTGACACTCTGCTCAGAACTGTGCATAGGCAACTCGTGTCATGTGATGTCAAGGTGCAAGGGGGCGGAGCGGCCAGAGCCTCGTGTGCGGGTCTGCAGGACAGGAATAAGGCAAGCCTGTCGGGACCACCTGGCATGGAGAGAGAATGTCACCGACTCAGGAGGGGATGTGTCATGTCGGTGATCTGTTCTGCTGCACACTGCTGTCTGTCACTGTGTGAGTCAATTTTTATGTGTGTGCGCATCGCCCATTCTAATGTATTGCCCCCTCGAGACCTGTCCCTGAGATACTTAGAGCCGGTTCACTCTGGGGCGAGTCGCAACCCAATTCAATGGAACCGTTCTAATAGGAGCGACGCACGTCGCTCCGACTTAGAAAAAGGTTCCTGAACAACTTTGGGGGTGGCTCGGGGCGACCAGCATTGACTTCTATACAGAAGTCATCTTGCTGGTTGCCTCTGAAGTCGTCCTCAGGACGACTTGAAGAGTCGCCCCCGAAGTCGTGCCGCGGGAGTGTGAACCGGCTCTCACAAAAAAAAAAAATGTTTTTGCCTTAATACCTACCTTAAATCACATTGCTAATTGCATATTGTGATTATCTGTAGCATAAATACATAATATATTTTTAAATGTTAATGCAGAATAAAAATGATACACAAAACTTATAGCTTTGTGCCTCTCCTTAGGACTCATTCACATGGGCATGGAGCCCTGTAGAGAAGGAAGAATCCTTTGTTTACTTTTGTTCTAGAACATTGCACATCGGCTGTACAGACTCACCCGCACATTTGACAAGTATGCAGGAACCGAGACCTGCATGCTTGTCTTAGCAGTGCAGTCCATACATGTCCATTTGCCAATATGGGTTGCCTGCATGCAACTCAGCATTAGAAAGTAAACAAAGGACTCTTAATGCTGTATGGGGGCTGAACACCTATGTAAATGAGCCCTTAAAGAGTATGTCTGGACAAAGTAATACAAATTATGCACAAGATCTCTAAAATATATACACATTTCCCAATGTTTTTACCCTTTAAATATACTACATGTACAGAATACTTAACTTTGTACCATTTGCCATTCAAAAACCCATGTAGTGCCAATAGCCCTGCCTCAAGGATTATGGGACACTGCATGTTAATGAAATGAAGATAGTGAAAAGTGTTCTGTAGTCTAGCAAGGGCTCACAGGACTGCTTAGGATTTTGTCTACTTGGAGCATTGTTAAAAAGGGACAAACACATACATACCCTGCAGAAACGAATGCCTCGTTTCCACTGAGCGGATCGGTTTGGTTCGGTACCGTACCAGCAAGGGTCCTGCTTCAGATGAGGGACCAGAGAGTGGAACGGTTCGGTTAGGGCGGACCTACAAATACATCTCACTGATTGGTGGATGCGCTAGGAATATTTTCTAAACCCTGAATGGTCCCTCACGGTCCGATTTGCAGTGGAAACGCTCACACGAATAGACCGGTCCCATCCGAACCGCTCCAAAATTACTGACCCGAACTGATCCGTGCAGTGGAAACAAGGCAATAATACTACCTCTAAATGAGGCAACTTTACAGCAACCAATAAATAAGCTCAAAAAGTTTTTTTTTTTTTTTTGTATTTGCCTAAAGCTAGCCATACATTACAGGCATACCCCACTTTTAAGTACACAATGGGACCAGAGCATGTATGTAAAGCGAAAATGTACTTAAAGTGAAACCATACCTTTTTTTCACTTATAGGGTGTAGTGGGGGGTCAGGGGGGTGTTAGGAGCTGTAGTTAAGGTCTCAGGGGCTGTATTGTGGGTGTCAAGAGCACACTGGAACAGTGCGGGCTATGCTCTCTGAGCTTCAGCTCCTTTTACTGTGGCTGCAAAATGTCTGTACAGTAATTGTAAGGCACTTTACATACACTCACGGGTATGTCCTTACTCGCGAGTGTATGTAAAGTGAGTGTACTTAAAGCGGGGTATGCCTGTATACGATTTTTCTTGTTCAATTTCACCTTCAACTATGTACTGCAAAGGCCTGCACAAATGCATGCAAACTGAAAGGGTTTGACCTCATACTATATATGGTTTTGGTAAATATACAATTTACTTGTACAATTTTCCTTTAGATTTACCAAAACCATATAATGAGGTCAAACCTAAACACTTTTAATTTGTATGCAACCAGTCAGGCCTTTGCACCATACAGTTGAAGGTAAATTTAAAAGGCAGTTTAACAAGAACATTGTAAAATGTATGTCCAGCCTAAGTGTATGCAACAGCAACTTCTCATTCAATCGCTGCTATGTAAAATAAACCTGAATGCCCATTTATTTGAATACACAGCATACAAGCAATACTTGGGCTCCTTTCACATAGCAAGCCCGCACGGATCAGTCTGTCTGTTTTTCACCATTGACTCCTATGGGGAGATGGATGTCAGCAGAGATGTGTCCACTGCCACTTGATCCGCTAAAATCTGACGTATGGCAATACGATCATCATCTGTCCGATCTCTACATAGGAGTCTGCAGCGCTCTGACAGGCCCCTCCCCACTCAGTGAGACGGAACTGTCATCCACCGGCTCAGTGGAGATCATCGGAGTGATTTCCCGCCTAGTGTGAATGAGGCCTTAGACAATGACAACCCCAACCAAAAAAGATGTTGGCAATTACTGAAAATGAATAAAAAGGGCACTTGAGAGAGTGTGTATGTATATCATACACCAGGGATCTTCAAACTGCGGCCCTCCAGTTGTTCAAGAACTACAATTCCCATCATGCCTAGTCATGTCTGTGAATGTCAGAGATTTACAGTGCCTCATGGGATGTGTAGTTCCGCAACAGCTGGAGGGCCGTAGTTTGAGGATCCCTGTCATACACACACAGTAAAGCCACAGTTACCAATAGCAGATACTAACAACATAGTTGCTAAATGCTCAGCGACAGGCAACTCTATATGCTCACACATGACATATCACCCCCATGTACAGATATAGAAAGTGCAAGGAGGAAATTCTACTGACCGTACCTAGAGCAGGACAAGTGCCAAAAGCAAAGAGCAGCTGTATACACACCTTTGTGTGGTTGCACAGGGATACCAATGCTAAGAATTTTTAAAACTTTTAAATTCTAGTATTAAAAAAGTATCTTCCATAGCGAAGCATAGGGTAAACCTTTCAAAACACTAACAGCAGCTGTTCCCTTCAGAAGTAGGCAGTGCGCTGAAATACACACAGCTGTTGTGTTTCCGTTTTCATTTATTTAAAAATACATCTGTCATTGAAAGGTATCTAAACTCAAAACTAATATACTGTCACATGCTAATCCATGGTGTGGCAGCTACATTCACTTTTCTATTTTTTTTCCAGCTTTGGGGTCACATTCACCTGGCAATCCTGCCCCTAGATGGATATGACATTCCCCCACTACTTCTATAGAGGGATCAATGGTTGTGCCCCTCAAGCCGTCCATAAACCATATGAATCTTGGACCGTTCAGCAGGAAAGGGACAAGATTTCCGGCAACACCCCAGGACCAGTCGGCTTTCTTGTAATAACAGCTGATGCTGCTCAGCAGCCACCACCAGGAGACCCGAGGCACCACATCCACTGCCTGGCCGAAGTCCTGAACAAAGCCGATGATCTAGTAACCTGGAAGCAATGTCATGACATCACTTCCCGGATTACTGCTACCTTAAAGGTGCCAGTTTTTAAAAATATATATAAAAGTATTCAAAAATGCAGAGCTTGACGTTTTGAATACTTATGAAGTGCAGAGAGGCATGAGGGTCTTATAGACCACAGATCCCTCAATAAAGAGTACCTGTCACGAGTGATGTTTACATTCCTTGTGACAGCAATAAAAATACAAGAAAAAAAAAGCCTACAGAATATCGGCCTGAAAGGCAGCCGAAAAATCTGTATTGGCCCTGAAAAAAAATAAAACATTATCGTCTATCCCTAGAACATAATGCCATGGATTCATCAGCACTGTGTGTTGATGGGGCAAACAAGCCCTTGTGGTTGCAGGTAAGAAATGTTCTTCTATGGCTGGCCTAAGCAGCTCCCCTGATATGGACCACAAACATGTCCTTATCTTTTCATCTCCATTACATGGGGGGGGAGGGGGGGTCAGGGCAATAGGTAGTTTACAGAAAATTGCTAGGAAAGAGGATATCTCAGCAAATGACTTGGATGCTGCATTCCTGATAAGTATTTCTTTAAGCACTGATCACTCCAATAACGTAACTGGTCCCCAATGTCACAGTTGCTGATCACTGCCATTACTAGTAAAAAATAAATAAAAATATCCCATAGTTTATAGACACGATAACTCTTGGTGAAAGCCAATATACGCTTTTGGGATTTTTTTGTCCTATGCCTATATACTTTTGCTAATAGTTGTCCCTCATGCCTATCTCAACAAGTTAAGCGGTACGATTTTTAAATAAACCCATTCTGCTAAGTCCTTCCACTGAAATGGCAAACTTTATTCTTGTACAAGCAGTTACAAGAAAAACAATGAAAAACTAGCCACCATTCATGGCAAAGGTCACGTCTTGTTTGTTTACTTTAGTCAAGTATTTTGATACCTAAAAGGCAGCGCAAAACTACACTGTTCACATTAAGGTGTACACTACAAAGTGATTTTTGTTATAACATAGGCATAAATTACCCTAACAGGGGCACTGCGAAGATAAGTGTTGCAGCAGTATTCAGCATACATGTGGTTCCACCAGAGGTGAATGCAAACTGAGCACACAGGTTGTCACCCTTATGACAATTATACACATGTACCCCAGAATCCCTGCGACATTACGGCGGACACTTCGGACAATTTTGACACATTTTTTAGACCATTGTCATTTTCACAGCAAAAAATGCATTCAAAATGCATCGTTTACTGTGAAAATTACAATTTCAGTTTGGGAGTTAACTGTGACCTCATATGTGTTTCTAACTGTAGGGGGGTGTGGCTGTAGGTGTAACGTCATTGATTGTGGTTCCCTATATCAGGGAACACACGATTAATGATGGCGCCACAGTGAAGAACGGGGAAGCTGTTTACACACAGCTCTCCCCGTTCTTCAGCCCTGGGGACCGATCGCAGGACTTCAGCGGCGATCGGGTCCGCAGGTCCCGTGGCCTCGCGACCCACGGCTGGGTAATAGTAGAGGAAGTACCTGTATGTGCTTGTGCCCAGCCGTGCCTGTCTGCCAACGTATATGTGCAGGAGGCGGTCCTTAAGTGGTTAAAGTGGTTGTAAACCCTTTGGCTGCCAGGCCCTGTGCTTTATTTTTACACCTCAGGTGGCCAGGCCATTTTTGCAATGTTTCCATTGCTTTTTTATTTTTCCCTTACAGCTTTCAGAGCTTGTTAAAGACCTCCCTAAACCATTTATTTTCTGAAAGCACATGACCAGAATACAAATAAGGTGCTACTGATTTTTAGGGCACAATGGTTAATAAAAGAAATATATTTGTTAAAAATAACTAAAATCATTATCCAAAGCTTAAAGGTTGGAGAGCTTGCACGCCAAACTAGGGCTGCAACTAACGATTATTTTCATAATCGATTAATTGTCCGATTATTGTTTTGATTAATAACCCTAAAGACAATTTGGTTAATATGTAAAGTTTTAAAGAAGGTGATATCTATCTATCTATCTATATACACACACAGTCAAAAAAAATAATTAAAAAAAAATATTTTAAGAATGTTAGATTTTCTAATCATTACTGGGGTTAACTTGGCGTTCGTTTTCAACCACAGTGACGGGAAAATTTAGAAATAGAAAACTTCTTGGTCAGAGGAATTTTCAGACGGTGTATGTTTTTGTTCAGAAATGATATGCATTTAAAAATTGAATGTCAGAAGCAAGTGAAAATTTCAAACAGTTTCTGCAGTGCTTTTTGCTGCGAGTGTTGATTTGCACACGATTTTGCTGCGATTTGCATTTTTTATGGGGGTTTGTTTTTGTTGTTGGGCAGATTAAAAAACACAAATTGCTGCAAAAACAAATTGCATGTTTTTCTGCAGCTTCTCCATTGAAGTATATTGAACCAAAAAGCTATTTTTATTTTTTTTTGTAGAAAAACCCTTTCCAAATACACAGCAGCTGAAAAAAAGCATAGATGTGGTGAACGTGTCTTGTAGGAAACCATGTTGTAAATGAACTGTAGTGCATTTCTGCAAAAAGCACCAAAAACACATAGGTGTGAACCAGGCTTAAGACATTTAGTAACATAATGGGATTAAAAAAAAAAAAAATACCCCTTTATAGCACAAAAAGAGCAAATCGATAATGTAAGGGGGTTAATTTTTTTACTGGGGGAACAGTGAAATTAATATTTACAGTAGCGATTTGCTCTTTGTACTATTAACCACTTAAGACCCGGACCAATACGCTGGTAAATGACCCAAGGTGTTTTTGCGATTCGGCACTGCGTCGCTTTAACAGACAATTGCGCGGTCGTGCGACGTGGCTCCCAAACAAAATTTGCGTCCTTTTCTTCCCACAAATAGAGCTTTCTTTTGGTGGTATTTGATCACCTCTGCGATTTTTATTTTTTGCGCTATATACAAAAATAGAGCGACATTTTTGAAAAAAAAAAAAAATCAAATAAACTAAATTTTAGTCAAACATTTAGGCCAAAATATTTAGCCACATGTCTTTAGAAAAAAAAAAAAATCGCAATAAAAAAAAATAGCTACCTAGCGGGAATAGCGACACTAATACAGCGATCAGAAAAATGATCGCTTAGTGACGCTGGCAATAGGGAGTGAAAGGGTTAACTAGGGCGGTGATCAGGGGGTTAAAACTTTATTAGGGGGGGGTGGGGGGGGCTACCCTGGACCTAACACTAACTGTTTTTTACACTGCCTGTCACACTGACACTAAATGCAGTGATTAGATCACTGCATTCAGTGACACTGTGTGAGGCAGGGGGGTGTGGGGGGGCGATCACAAGGGGTTAATATGCCTATATGTTGAGTGTGTGTCCAGTGTTGTGTTGGTGCACACTTACTTGTGATGTCTTCTCTTCATCAGCAGCGCTGGGAAACAGCGCTGCGATGAGAGATTACATCATTTCCTCCTTCCTGTGTAAACACAGGAGGAGGAAGTGACAGGATGGGAGCGCGCTCCCATTGGCTGGGAGCGATCACGGGGGGGGGGGGGGGGGGGGGGGGGGGGGGGGCGGGTATATTCGCCGACATCCGCCCGCTGATCCCGGATCGCTCCCGGAGCCAGGGGGACCCCCGCACGCCGCGGAGGGGGTCCCGATGGGACCCCCGAACCGCACTTAGGCGGGGACGTAAATTTACGCCCTTGTGCCTGTACGTGCCATTCTGTGGCCGTATATGTGCGTGCGGGGGTCCTTAAGTGGTTAAGGGGTAATTTTTTTTTACCCCCATTATGTTACTGGCCGATTAATAGATTATGAAAATGGTAATCGATTAATTTCATAATCGATAAATTGTTGATCGATTAGTCCTTTCGGCCCTACCCCAAACTTACCTACTTGTGATAACAGCAAATTAATATTTGCTATTGTCTTCTCAGGACGGATCGGGTTGGCCAGGAGAATTAGCGGAGGAAGCCGTGGAAGGGTGAGTGCAGGAAACCATCACTGTGGAGAGGCTGGGTGCGGGTGGACCTGGGGGGGGGGGGGGGTCTTACCAACTCTATTTTTATTTTTTTAGGAGTCTTTGGTACGATATTAGTGCTCTAAACAGATCCCCCTTCTCTTTTTTTTGAGACAGAGAAAGGGACAGTACCTTTTCTCTGCAGCACTTAACTTGAATAAGGACTTGAATAAGTGGGCGGGTATTCGCCGACATCCGCCCGCTGATCCCGGATCGCTCCCGGAGCCAGGGGGACCCCCGCACGCCGCGGAGGGGGTCCCGATGGGACCCCCGAACCGCACTTAGGCGGGGACGTAAATTTACGCCCTTGTGCCTGTACGTGCCATTCTGTGGCCGTATATGTGCGTGCGGGGGTCCTTAAGTGGTTAAGGGGTAATTTTTTTTTACCCCCATTATGTTACTGGCCGATTAATAGATTATGAAAATGGTAATCGATTAATTTCATAATCGATAAATTGTTGATCGATTAGTCCTTTCGGCCCTACCCCAAACTTACCTACTTGTGATAACAGCAAATTAATATTTGCTATTGTCTTCTCAGGACGGATCGGGTTGGCCAGGAGAATTAGCGGAGGAAGTGAGGTGAGAAACCATGTGGGAGGCTGGGCGTGGAGGGTGGAGTGGAGGGCAGGAAACCATCACTGTGGAGGAGGCTGGGTGCGGGTGGACCTGGGGGGGGGGGGGGGGGGTCTTACCAACTCTATTTTTATTTTTTTAGGAGTCTTTGGTACGATATTAGTGCTCTAAACAGATCCCCCTTCTCTTTTTTTTGAGACAGAGAAAGGGACAGTACCTTTTCTCTGCAGCACTTAACTTGAATAAGGAATCTGTCATTTTATGAATGAATGAGAAATCTCTATACAATCTGATACATAGTAACACTTTTGGTTTACTATGTATCAGCTGTCAGTGGATATAGGAGCAATTGCTGCCTACGTCCACTGTACTGCAGAGGGGAGCTTGGTAAACACACCCCCATCAGCACCGCTTCCCCACCATGCTCCCCAGCCAGACATGTCGCTTCTCAGAGCAGACATAGATCAGTGCAAAGGGGGCAATACAAGTGGCTAACTGGCAGGGCTGAAGGGGACACATCTGGATTCCCCTATAGCTCCATGCAGCACCTGAAGCCAGCGGGAGTGGAAGAGGAGGGATGCCGGCTAAATGAGGGTAGCTGCCTTGATCCTAGGGGTCAGATTGGGTGGAGGAGAAAAGGGGATAGGATGTGGGGGCGGTCACATTTGAAGTTAACGCTGATCAGTGGGTTGTAGTCCGCTGATCTGAGTTAAAGTGGTTTAGAGTTAAAAGCCAGCAGCTACAAATACTGCAGCTGCTGACTTAATAAATGGACACTTACCTGTCCAGGGTGCCCGCAATCGCTCCTCTCTCGGCTTCCCCAACTGCCATCCTCGTGAGGGAATCAGGAAGTGAAACGTTGCGGGTTCACCGCACGGTTCCCTACTGCGCATTCGCGAGTTGCGTCCCGACTGGTTACCGCTGTCTCCTGGGACCAGTGTGTTTCCCAGAAGACAGAGAGGCGTGACCCTCGCGGGAGTCTAGTCTGCTGAACAATTCTGCTATAAGTTTATGGTCATTAAAGTGACGGGAGCTTATAGGAAAGTGAGAAATTAGGTCTGTACGCACCTGGCCACCTGCAGGCACATTTGTAGGTCTGTGCGATTCACATCAGGTGTGGTGGGACTGCATTGGGCATATATGCCAGTGCAGTCCGACGGAAAGACAAAGCATAATGCCTCGTCTCCTATGTCTTCGGTTCACATCACCACATTGTGGCAATGTGCACTGAAAAAAAGTAAAGCGAGCTGTACAGAACTAATTGAGGTTTCAATAAAGTTTTTTTTTTAACAAAAAGTAAAGCGTGTGATGCACAGCGATCGGCACTGCAGTTATCCAGCCAGGTCACACCACAAAACAGCCACTGCATATTAACAGCTGGCATGAAGGAAACCTTAAAGTGGTTCGAAAATCTAAAAGGGTTTTTACCTTAACATCTCTGCATCAAGTGTAAAAAAAACTTCCAATACCTGTGAGTGTCGAGAAGGTGAGTATCCTTTTAATTTTGCTTTAAAAGCGATATTAAAAACAAACAAGTTATACCTATCTAGGGCTGCAACTAACGTTTACATAATCGATTAGTTGGCCGATTGTTTTGATTAATCAAATAATCGGTTAGTAGCCTTAAAAGATAATTTTGCTGCGATTTGCATTTTTCCTTATTTTTTTTTAGCCAATTTGTTGTTGGGGCAGATTAAAAAACACAAATTGCCACAAAAAATGCTTGTCTGCAGCTTCTCCATTGAAGTATATTGAAGGAAAAAAAAAATGGCACAGTTTTGCATTAAAAAAAAAAAAAAAGTCCTTGCCCTTTCCAAATACGCAGCAGCTGAAAAAATCATGGATGTGAAACCATGTAAATGAACTATAGTGGGTTTCTGCAAGAAATACATAGGTGTGACCCAGGCCTGAGATATTTAGTAACATAACTGATTTAAAAAAGAAAAAACTAAAATTAGTACAAAAAGGGCAAATAATCGCTACTGTAAGGGGTTAATTTTTTACTGTGGGACAGTGAAAGTAATATTTACAGTAGAGATTTTTTTTTTTTTAACCCAATTATGTTACAGGCCGAATAATCGATTATGAAAATGGTATCCGATTAATTTCACAATCGATTCGTTGTTTCAGCCTTCCAGCGCTGTACAGTCACAGCTGAGAGGTCTGACATGTTTCCCCTGTTTGTCTTTCAGGTTGATCGGCGGAAGCTGCGATAACTTCACTCCCTTGCATATGTGCGGGAGCCCTCGGTGATGTTCAAAGTGCATGCGCCAGGGAGGGCTGAAGGGAGGTGCTGCACATTGGATTTTTATCTTAAAAGGATAATTTCACTTTTTTTTTTTCTAAATGTCTGCTCCCCTATGTACCAATATAGCATTAATGTACTTAGTTTGCAAAAATAAAACCTGCTTTCCATTTATTATACACAGGCTTATCTAACTCTTCATAGGTGTTGAAACACTGCTCACTTCTGCCTTACTTCCTGGTCAGACTTTAGATCATAATACAGAAAGGCGTTGACCAGCTGAGGGTAGATGCAGGGTGTGTGCTAATCAGCTGGTCAACCCCTTCCTGTGTCATGACCTAAAGCCTGACCAGGAAGTAAGGCAGAAGTAATCAGATATGAAGACAGTGAGGTAAACCTGTGAATAATTAAATGGAAAGCATTTTTTTTCCCCAGAAAATACGTATATTAATGCTAAATTGGTACATAGGGGGGGCTGAAATTTAATAGAAAAAAAAAAGGGGGGGGTTTGAACTTAGCCTTTAAAGAGGAAGTAAACTCTTCAGGTGTGTTTGTACCTATAGGTAAGCCTTACTATACTCTCCCTTCTAGAGAGTAAACTAACAAGCAGGGCCCTCTAATCTCTCCTGTATTGATTTGTATTGTAAGCATACTGTCTGCCCTCATGTTGTAGAGTGTTGCGCAAACTGTTGGTGCCATATAAATCCCATATAATTACAGGCTTACCTAGAGGTACTGCAAACATCTAAACTTGCACCATTTAAGAGATATTTACTGTACACTGCGCTGAGTACGTCAGTGCATGCGCTCTAAAAGAAACAGATGCCCCCGTGCTGTGACCAGTGGTTCCCGTACACATGAGTCATGGCTCCGACCAATCACAGCATCGGAGCCCGCACACCCAGAAGAAACACCAGGAAAGATGTCATATGTGTGCGGGTGCCACTGGGGGGAGATTCATGCCAAGGAATTTTATAAGCTAGTATGAGATTAAGGCTTAACTGTAGGTGTTTTCAATAACTCCTAAACCTACACGGTTTAGGAGATATTTGCCAATAGGTATACAGTACACCATTGTCTACGGCACAGTAAAATACATTTTATTTATTCCCCCATTATTCCCCATTCATAAAGACGGCAATGCCGTATTTGATGCCTCAGGCGCGGGAGTGGCGGCATTGCCGCTCCAGTCAATCACAGCGCCAGAGTGGCGATACCCAGAAGTAACCTTCCAGATATCTGAAGAGATGTCTGCAGCCGGAGGGGGAGACGAGGACAGCTTTGTTTCAAAGGCAAGTAATGCATAATGGGCTAGTATGCTAGTCATACTAGCTCCTTATGGCTTTGTCTTGCAGTTTTTTTTTTTTTTTACTTTTTTTCAAGGATTTACAGCCGCTTTAATGCAAAGAATGCATCAAGATAAAACCGTATGCCTTTACAACCACTTTAACTGCATTTGGCAGTCAACTTGTGGCCCTGCAGCTAAACTACAATTCCCATCATGCATCTGCGAGCAATTATACACTATACAATGAAAACAGTTAAGGAGCACTTTACAATGTAGAGCAGGGACAGTACAATTACAGTACAGAAGGGCCCTGCTTGTAGAGCTTACATTCTAAAAGGGAAGGGGTGGTGGTACAAAGGGTAATAGATGCAGGGAATGATTTGATGGGGTGGATTGGGGACAGCTCTTAAGTGGGTGTGGAATAGAATTCCCTGAATAAATTAGTTTTCAGGGATCTCCTAAAGGTGGAGAGGTTAGGAGCTGATCGGTCATACCGGGGGCAGGGAGTTCCAGGGGATGGGAGAGGCTCTGGAGTCATGCTTGTAACATCAGCCTTGCGGAACTACAAGTCCCATGATGCAATGCAAGGCTGATAAAGTTACAAGCATGAAGGTAATTGTTTTGCAGGGTCACAGGTTGAGCACCCATGCTGTAATGGGATCCTGAACACAGCATTGCACTCTCTTTAAACACAGCTGTACTGAGGGCACACCTACACAGGTGAGCGCCACCACTGAAATATCGTATGTTTAGGACTCTCCTCTATGGACACACAAAACACATGGCTGAGAGGGGAGAGGAGTGCACATGTATACACACTACATGAAGTCAGATTACACGGGCTCCTGTGTTAGTGATAGGAGAGTGTAGATCACACATATCAGGAGGCAGAGGACGGCATGGTGCCGATTGTTGACGTGTCTTCCAGGCTCCGCTGACCTCCTAGGGGCGGAGATTGCACGGACAGGCCGGATTGGAGGCAGGACACCCCTTGACCATGCCCAGGCCCGAGGGAAGTTATTACACCTCCGGTGCCCCCCCTGCTGGGCCTGTAATGGCGGGGCAAAGCCTGTATATCCTGCCCCCTATAGGCCACACTGATACCCCCACCCAGGGAGAGCTGATCCCCGGATAACCCGCCCGTGTAATAGCGGCCCAGGCCGGACATAAGGATTACACTGGAGGGAAGGCGGCACTATGGAGCTCCCCCCTCACACACACACACATGGGACGTCCCGGCCGCTGAACACAGCTGGCATCCCCCGGCCTCCATGCCGCACCCGACCCCCATGCCCTCCCCTCCCCTCCATTCCGTCCCGGCCTGCAGGCCGCGCTAATCACCCCACACAGACAGGGTGCGGCCTGGGCCAGCCCCGGGATTATGCAGCGTGTCTCTGCGCACAGCGCCTCCCCCCACCCGCCGCCAGACACACGCGGTATGTGGGAAGGTAGGGCGGGCGCTGAGCCGCACGCACGCGGAATATGAAGGCTGACGAGCCGCCGCAGAGCCAATGCCGGCTGCGACCCCCCTTCCCTCGAACACACTCACCTGAAGCTGCCATGTTGGGCCGAGTGTGAACTGTGAAAGAACGCAAAGACCCGGATGAGACGATCACGTGTATCCAGCGAAGGCAAGAGAGCGGCTGCTTGACGTCACGACGTAGTGGGCGCGGCGTGATTGAGCCGCCATTTTTGTTATTGGCATTAGAGGCGTCGCCAGCAGCTGTATTTGGTAATGCTGGGTTGCAGCGTGACCTAAAAAGAACACGTGCGGTATTTAATGCGCAACGTGTACTTTGTTTTAATTGCTGATCATGAAGAACGAACTATCACTTCGTTCTTGCCACCTTCATCGGTTTGCCTTTATTGTTTCTGTGTGTTTTACAAGATTCAATTCTTTATACTGTAAAGTGACAAAATAAAATCCGGGAACATCCTACTGACCACGCCCACTTGTACTCACATGCTACAAAATACTGCTAACAATTGTGGATGAATAAATATCTTAATATCACTGACAGGAAAAATGCTACTGTGTTACAGTCAACAGGAGGAATAAAACAGGGTTAGGCATTGCAGAGGGGGCAGTCAATGGTGGAGACAGGCATTGCAGAGCGGCCAGTCAATTGCGGAAACAGACAGTACAGAGCGGGCAGTCAATGGTGGAGACAGGCATTACAGAGCGGCCAGTCAATGGCGGAAACAGACAGTACATAGCGGGCAGTCAATGGTGGAGACAGGCATTACAGAGGGGGCAGTCAATGGCGGAAACAGACAGTACAGAGCGGGCAGTCAATGGTGGAGACAGGCATTACAGAGCGGCCAGTCAATGGCGGAAACAGACAGTACAGAGCGGGCAGTCAATGGTGGAGACAGGCATTACAGAGGGGGCAGTCAATGGCGGAAACAGACAGTACAGAGCGGGCAGTCAATGGTGGAGACAGGCATTACAGAGCGGCCAGTCAATGGTGGAGATAGGCAGTACAGAGGGGCCAGTCAATGGTGGAGACAGGCAGTACAGAGGGGGCAGTCAATGGTGGGGACAGGCATTACAGATCGGGCAGTCAATGGTGGGGTTAGGCAGTACCGAGGGGCAGTCAATGGTGGGGACAGGCAGTACAGATGGGGCAGTCAATGGTGGGGACAGGCATTACAGAGCGGGCAGTCAATGGTGGGGTTAGGCAGTACAGAGGGGCAGTCAATGGTGGGGTTAGGCAGTACCGAGGGGCAGTCAATGGTGGGGACAGGCAATACAGATGGGGCAGTCAATGGTGGGGACAGGGGGCAGTCAATGGTGGGCACATGCAGTACAGAGGGGGCAGTCAATGGTGGGGACAGGTAGTACAGAGGGGGCAGTCAATGGTGGGGACAGGTAGTACAGAGTTGGGCAGTCAATGGGGACAGGCATTACAGAGGGGGCAGTCAATGGGGACAGCCAGTAGAAAGAGGGGCAGTCGATGGTGTCCCCCAATAGCAAGCACTTGTGCTGAAAGTTTGAAAATGACTTGCTAAGCTACTGCTAGACTTGCCAAGCTTCACAAGTTTGTTGCACAATGCAGCAAGTCATATTGCATTGCATGACTCCAGATCAACTTTCTTTGTGTCAACTAGAATTCCAAGTCCTCTACAAGTGTACAAGTTGGCAGTGAAAATGTGCAGCAAGTTAACAGACTTACAAGTCAACACTGCCACAAATTTGTGGCAAGTTACCCTTTCTGTCCGGGTGGCGGACATACAGTACAAAGGGGCAGTTGATGGTGGGGACAGGCAGTACAGAGGGGGTAATCAATGGTGGGGACAGACAGTACGTAGGGGGCAGTCGATGGTGGGGTCAGAAAGTATGGAGAGGGTAGTCAATGGTGGGTGCAGACAGTATGGAGGGGGCGGTCGATGGAGACAGGCAGTACCGAGGGGGCCGTCGATGAGGACAGACAGTACAAAGGGGCAGTCCAGGGGTGCTAACAGGCAGTATGGATGGGGAAGTCAATGGTGAGGACAGGCAGTACAAAGGGGGCAGTTAATAATGGGAACAGCCAGTACAGAGGGGACAGTCAATGGGTGGGAACAGGAAGTACAGAGGGAGCAGTTGATGGTGGGGACAGGCAGTTTGGAGTGGGCAGTCAATGGGTGGGAACAGGTAGTATGGAGAGGGCCATCGATGGTGGGCACAGGTAGTATGGAGAGGGCAGTCGATTGGTGGGGACAGGCAGTACAAAGAGGGCAGTTGATGGGTGAGAACAGGCAGTACAGAGGGGGAGGTGAATGGTGCGGACAGGTTTGATGTCTAGGACCAGGACCAGGCAGGGACTCTAAAGCTAAGTTCCCCTACTTAGAGATGAGCCTTCACTGTGTGCAGTAATAAAATACAGAGTTCCTTTGGAAAGTGTCTTATTCTATGTCGTCCAATGCAATATTCCTAACACACACATTTTCTGCAAAAATAGCTGTATTTATAAATGGGTGCTGAAGTGACCACCGGCTGGAACCATGTATAGTCAAAGATAGTAATGTCACCAGCACACCAGGATCTCCAAAAATGTGTCCAAAACTTTAATCAGCGATCACATAATTACAGCAGAAAGGGACGTAATTGGATCCCTAATTTCATAGATCTTTTGTCCTAAAGTGTCATTGAAGGTAGATGTTCTAACTATTAGGGGGCAAATCTGACACTTATTGTAGGGAAACATTCCCTTTGTCTCTGGGTAGGTCGCTAGCTAAGTAGGGTCTGGTTCCTTAATGAACTCAAACTGTATTAGTATATCCCCTAAATTATAATTTAAAAAGTCCTGGGCTATTTGTTAAAATCCCCCAGTGTTTTTCCAAAATGTGGTGTACTAGGTTTCATTGGGCTGCAATAGCTGTTATTATTCTAACGGGGTCACTATTTTTTGGGTGTTCTTCAGCCCAGTTGGTAGTCTCTATATGTAATAGGCTTTTGCGGTTCCTACCGGCTACCTTCTTTTTAGCTTTCCTAAAATGTCCATGTGAGTAGCCACGTTCATGGAATCTGTTATGTAGATCAAGTCCCTCTCGTTGGTAGCCACTTATTTTGGTACAGTTTCTTTTCATCCATAGGAATTGGCCTACTGGAATTCAATTTTTTTTTTTTTTAAGTTTTTATTAAGCTTTTTTTTAACATCATACATATACAGACAAACAAACAAACAAAAAAAATTACACTATTACATTGACATACATACATGTACATGTACATGGTCTCCTTGTATTCCCTTAATTAGTCTATTATGGCAACAACTGTCTGCCTAGCATACCCCCACATTAAACCAATTCCCCTGCTTAATTTCAATAGATCTCTAGAATAGGCTCCAAGTCCGGGGGAGTAAGAGATGGGGGGAGAGAGACAACGAATCTAGTTGGACAAAGAGAGGGACAGGGACGGGAGAGGGAACGAAGAAAAAAAAGGGGGGGGACAAAAAAAAAAGGTGATCTAATCTTCCCTCAGTGAGTTTTAAGGGGACCATACCCCATCCTCTAGGAGAAGGGAACGAAAAAAAAAAAAAAAGAGATCACACACTACATATTATGATCTAACTTTCCCTCAGTGATTTTAAGGGGACCCTACTGTCCCATATCCCTCCTATGAAAAAAAAAAAAAAACGGACTCCCCAATTGTGTGTGTAATATAGTCAAACTCCCTCATTTCTTTAAGGTGCAAACGTGTATAATCTGTTTATTTTGATTCTTACCTACCCTATATAGTGGTACGAATTCTAACCCAATGTGAATTTAAGGGGACTTCATTGTCCCTATCCTCGTAAGAGGAAAATACAACAGAAAAAAAAAAATATATCAGACCCTCCTCTATATGATCCAACTAATTATGTGCGTGTACCTAAAAAACAAAAAAAAACACAATAAAAAAAAAAAAATCTATCCAGAATACAGCTACTGAAGGTGCGTGTAGCTATACAAAAATCCCCCAAGTGAGAAAAAAAAAAAAAGAAAAATTTTGGGCTAAGTCCCTCTTCCACATGTTCCATCTACTTATGTATGTGTTCCTATCTACAAAAAAAAATAAAAAATTAAAATGGGTGAAGAAGGGAGACCTCTCACGTTTCCTCATCCTCAGTCCTCCCTCCCCCCCCCCCATCCCCCTAAACCTCCTCCATCCCTCCCACATCCCCTCGTGTCTCAGCCTGGAGTTGCCGTGGAATGACCATAATTCCTCCATCATTTTAATTCTATCCATTTCACTAACCCACTCCTCTATCAAAGGTGCTTCCTTTTTCTTCCACTTCCTAGGGATAAGTGCCTTAGCTCCATTTAGTAGATGTGGGACCAGTGAACCCCTATATTTTTTTCTTGACATCCCCGTATTATGAAATAGGCATTCCCAGGGGTCCTGCTTCACCTCATACCCGCTAATCTTCTTTATCTGGACTAGTATATCCTTCCAATATTTCTGTATTCGGGGGCATTGCCACCAAATGTGGGCATGGGTTCCCTCCATCCTGCATTCTCTCCAACACAGAGGTGATACCTCCCTATCTATTCTATGCATTTTCATTGGAACATAATACCATTTGATGAGAAGCTTATAGTTCATCTCTTTTACCTTAGCATCCATTGAGTTAGTATGGACATATTCTAGTACCTTCCTTATTATCTTGCCCAGAATTGTAAAGAAGGCTTCGGGAATTTTTATCGGGAGTGTTTGAAAGATATATAAGGCTTTGGGTAATATCATCATTTTTATAGTGTTTATCCTTCCTAGCCAGGAAACTCTGTTTACGTTATATCCCTTTAGGTCTGCCTTTAATTTGTTTAATAACAGTATGTAATTATCTTCATATATGTATCTTTCTGTAGTGGACAGAAGGACCCCCAGATATCTCATCCTCCTCTGCTTCCACTTAAATGGATATAGAGCTTCAAGATCTCTGCGTTCTCTACGGTCTACCAAGATACTCAAGATCTCTGTTTTCTCTTGAGTTATTCTTAAGTTGGATATCTGGCCGTATTTCTCGTATTCCGCTATTATCTTCGGGAGTGTTTGTCTCGGATTAGATACATACAGCATCATATCATCTGCAAACGCAGAGATCTTGTGCTCCCTCTCGCCCACCTTTATCCCTCCTATTTCCTGAGTCCTCCTAATTGTCTCCAATAACGGCTCTAGTGTCAGGACAAATAAAAGGGGGGAGAGTGGGCAACCCTGGCGAGTCCCATTATAAAGTGGGAATCTATCTGAGAGGGTGCCATTCACCCTCACCTGGGTCGAAGGATTAGAGTATAATGCGCCTATCCACCTAAGCACATTTGGGCCTAGCCCATAATGTGATAAGGTGACTAGCATAAACTCCCAGTCCAGCCTATCAAAGGCCTTTTCGGCATCCAGTGACAGGAACAGTACTGACTCTTTCCTTTTTTTGGCCTTTTGTATCAAGAACAAAGCTTGTAAAATATTCTCCCTTGTTTCTCTCCCTGGTATGGACCCTGCTTGATCATTTTCAATCAATCCCGGCAAGAGGGGTCTTATCCTCTCCGCCAGGATTTTTGAGTAGATCTTTATGTCCACATTGATCAGGGATATAGGTCTATAACTTGCACATAGCGATGGGTCCCTATCTTCCTTCCCTATTAGGGTTATGTGAGCTCCTAGAGCCTCTTCACGTATTCTCATACCTCCCCCAATGGAATTCATATACTTCTGAAAAAAGGGGACTAGAATCTCTACAAATCTTTTATAATAAGCTGAGGTATACCCATCTGGGCCGGGACTCGTTCCCATCTTAATATTTTTTATAGTTTGGCTTATTTCATCTTTTGTAATTTCCCTTTCCAAGTTACTGATTACTTCCTCCGATAAACCTGGGGTCTTAACCTTTTCTAGATATTGTTTATTTTTCTTTCTCCTATTCTGAGTTTCTAGTATACCTTGTTCTTTATTCACCTTATATAAGTTTTGGTAATACTCCTGAAATATTTTAGTTATTTCCCTAGTAGAGTGTCTCAGGTCTCCTTTTTTATCTTTTATTTTAGAAATAAAATTTTGTGAGTTTCTAGGTTTAATAGTCCTTGCCAGAAAACTCCCCGGTTTGTTCCCCATAGCATAGAAATTATTGTTCATTTTGTTGAATACCCACTTAGTTTCCTGTTCTAATAGGTTACAAAGGTCCTCTCTCTTCCTAGTTAATGCCTTAAGTACCTCCTCTTCCTGTATTTGTTTATGCAACTGTTCTAGGCTCCAGATTTCTTCCAGTACCCTTTGCTTCTGAGCCTGCCTGATTTTTCTTCTTTTGGCATTTTCAGCTATCAACCTCCCTCTCATGTACACCTTGTGTGTTTCCCATAACGTCGAGGGGGCAACATTATCTATATCATTTTCAAGGAAGAATAGGCACATATCCTTTTCCAGGTCATCGGCTATCTTGATGTTGCTTAACAGGGATTTGTCTAGTTTCCATGTTCTCTGTCCCACAGGGACTTCCCCCGTATCTAGGGTCATCACCACCGGAGCGTGGTCTGATAGTGTTATAGATTTTATATCCACACTTCTCAGTCCCTCCAATAGCCGATGTGGAATTCAATTTTTAAAGCAATGTGGATGGTGACTGTTTGCACTTAATAGTGTATTGGCCGCGGAATCCTTACGGAACGTACGGGTGTACAACAGTTCATCCCCAAGTGTTATTCAGAGGTCTAGGAAAGAGAGTCCGATCACACGTATATGCTAAGATTATATTATGCTCGTTTTGATTAAGTTGATCTATAAACGTGTGTCAATCATCTGGGCTGCCCTTCCAGACCATAAGTACATTGTCAATGTACCATAACCACGTATGTACAAAAAATGTTAAGTAGAGCAAATTCCAGTAAGTCTATCAGAAACTCATTCTGTGACCCAAATAACTTTTTGCATATATTAATACAATTTGTGATATTTTACAACAAACCTAGTATGATTCAATTACTGCTGCCATAAGTAACCCTTTCCCCGGTGTTCTTTGCCAGGTCACATTTTGCTTTATATGCCTTTTTGGTTACAGCAACTGCACCCTACACAGTAAATGATCTGCGATTGGCCACTTTATTTCTGTGGCTAACTGTGCAAAGCTTGCTTTCTATTTCTTTTGTGCTTTATATGTGCTTTATATAATCACCTTTTTATCACTTCCTGTAAGCGCACACCCCTATAATTATACTGCAGCATCCAATAGTGGGGACCTTTTTAACCCTTTTCGAGGATGGCTTTCATGTTGGGGGAGGACCATGAAATTAGGACAGTGTTCTAGAGCAGTGTTTTTCAACTCCAGTCCTCAAGGCACACCAACAGGTCATGTTTTTCAGGCTTTCCATTATTTTGCACAGGTGATTTGATCAGTTTCACTGCCTTAGTAATCACCACAGCCATTTCATCTGAGGGAAATCCTGAAAACTTGACCTGTTGGTGTGCCTTGAGGACTGGAGTTGAAAAACACTGTTCTAGAGTGATACATCCCAAGCCCTTGATCTGGAAGAAGAAATTAAAATTAAATTTAAAGAACATAAGAAACTCCTCATCAGACATTTGAATTAAAAGTGCGATGTATCTTCTCTGTAAACTTACATTGAACACAATATAATACCGAGAGGATTGAGGGATAGAATTATCCCAGCTGAACATCTACATACTGACAGATTCCTCCTGAGATAGAAGGAACTTTGTATTAATCATGGACTGGCTATTATGGGGTTAATAGTTAAGGAGGAGAGGATTCAATTAATAGGAATTAACGAACAGATTGAGGATAGTGCACGTGGTCTAGAGGCACTGAAAGAAATAGGTGAGTTCATAAAGCAAAACAACATTTTGAAAAAAGAGATAGAAAGAACCCAACTTAATTTAAAAACTACAAAACAGAGTAAATTCAGATGAGACATTACTGACTTTGAAAAAGACAAAGTATTTGATTTAACCTTACGACGAGGATGAGTAAGCATAGCACAATGTGAAGCGCGCTAGCCTTGTCCCTGTCTTCATTTCAAGTTTGACTGTATGCTGTGATTTGGATTTTTATCTTCAATAAAGAACGTCTTATACAGAGTGCAGCAGTCCAGGACGATTTCCTTACAAGCTTGTGCAGAGCCAGCACCTGTGTGTTCAAAGTAGGGCGGGAGCTTCAAAAAGACTCTTGGTGAGCAGTGATTCTTTTCCAATCATCCAACGAGGGCAGAGTAAATCTTGGGGACGGGGACCATGTCAGCAATCTAGGTCGCGTCGCACAAAACCTAATAGTAAGTTAGTGCTATTTTTTTTAGAGAAGGAGGGGGTGGAGCAGATCACAGATCATACCCCACCTCCAAACATAACATCAAAAACAAAAACTCGATGGGTGTCAGAGAACAAAGAGAAACAAACAAGAACAGACAGCGAGCAATACAAGGAGTCAGAAAAGACACTAGTGAACACAATGCCCCCTACTTGAGAATCTAAATAAAGAAGACATGAAAGTCGTTAATTTATCTAACTTTAACCATACCTCCGATCATGTTAGTCTACTACAAAAAGGCATGTTATTCTCCCCAGTAAGCAATATGGATGAGTTTACAGTCTATAAAGACATAACACTCTGGAAAGGCTTCCATTGGTGAACCACACCTTGACACGGAGGACCAAAAGCTTTAGAAATTCTGAATTCTCTTCTGAAAGAAAATGAGGATATGCCGGAAATTCCCAATCCCAGTAAAAGACTGGCCAATCTAAGAATTAGATCTAAGAAAATGCCACCTCTATCCAAGAATAGGTGGTTAAACCTCTTCTTGGAGATGGTTCAGACTGATCTTGATAAAGTAGATTGGACACAAAAAAAGTCACTGACAACCTGACCCCTGCCAAAAGACGAGCCCTTAGTGAACTTAGGGAAAAGAAAAACAGTATCGTAAAAAAAGCGATAAAGGTGGTAACGCAGTCTTAATGAACGAAAACATATGAGAAAGAAGCCAAATGCCTCCTAGATGACCGTACGACATATACAACCCTTTTCCTGCCGTTGTCTGTGAACTTAATTCAGAAATTCCTTGACGCCAAAGAAGTTGGTCTTCTGAGCTCCAGTGAACACAAATACCTCCATGTAAGGGAATTCAATGTACCCACCTTTTATATCATTCCCAAAGTGCATAAAAATGTACAAAACCTACCCGGCAGGCCGATAGTTTCCGCATGTCAGGCCCCCCTTGAGAGAATTAGTGGGTAGCTCGATTCCCTTTTGAAGGACATGGTTAAAAACCTGAAATCCTTTGTCCAGGATGCCCGCCATGTGCTAGTGAAAATCTCAAAGCTTCAGGTGGGGGGGGCGGGGGGGAGGTGAGGTGTGGTTGAATGGTATTGATTTTGAATCGCTCTACACCTCGATCCCTCACTCTTGTGGTATCCAGGCAGTAGACCTTTATTACCCAGAATTCGAGTTTCTGATAGAGTTACTGGAATTTGCTCTATTTAACAATTTTTTCCAATTCTTTACACAAAACTATCAACAGATTTGAGGCACCCAGATGGGGGCGGCATGGGCACCGGCATATGCGTGCCTTCACCTAGGACTCTGGGAGGAGGAGGAAGTGTTCAATGTGTCAATGTACCGAGACTACGTACATACGTGGTTAAGGTACATTGACGATGTACTTATGGTCTAGAACGGCAGCCCAGATGATTTACACATATTTATAGATCAACTTAATCAAAATAAGTGTAATATAAGCTTAACATATACGTGTGATAGACCTTTGGAAAACAACTGAGGATTGACTGTTGTGCTCCCGTTTGTTCCCTAAGGAAACGGCGGCCAACACACTATTAAGTGCAAACAGTCACCATCCATATTGGTTGAAAAATGGAATTCCAGTAGGCGAATTTCTACGGATTAAAAGAAACTGTCCAAAATGAGTGACTATCGACGAGAGGGACTTGATCTATATAACAGATTCCGTGAACGTGGTTACTCACATGGACAATCTAGGAAAGTAAAAAAAAAAAAAAAAGGACTTAATTTTAATGTCTTATTTACTGCCTCTTATCCCCCCCATATGTACATATTAATATCTTCTAGCCTGTTTCCTTTTCCTTCTCTTTCTCCCTTCTTTTTCCTTTTCCCCCCGTTTTTCTCCCTTTTTTTTTCTCTTCTTTTTCTTTGAATTTACTTTTCTCCCTTGTCCCCTTAAGCAGACAGTCTATATTTTCGTAGAAAACAGGAGTATTCCTTAGGGTAATAATGACTATGTTATGTATCACGTACCTGGACGCCAGAGTCTGGTTGCAGGAGAGGGCCTCTTTTACGGCTCTGGCTCGCGAGCTGCTGGAGTGGGGACAGCGGACTCAGGAGCACAGCGGGGTAGGAGTGCCGGAGTAGCGAGTGGTAGATGCGGGTTCTAGATCCTTCTGGAGTAGAGGAACTGGAGACCACTGAAGCGGAGAAGGGGACAGCAACCCAAACTGGAGATGCAGCTACAACGGCAACAAGCTGATAAGGTAGGCTGGTTAGTGCACAGTAAAAGATAGCCGAGTCAGACAACCTGGGTCTCAACGGTTATTCAGGTAATCAGGTACAGAAGGCTGGAGCGTAGTCGTAGTACAGGCAGAAGGGTCTGGCAGCGGTGAATCAATCAGAGGAGCAATCAGGTTTCAGAAGCAGGTTATACTCTAAAACTGCAGATCAGGCAGCGATGTGCTGAGAACACCAGTGAGCTTTTAAAAAGGATTTGGCGCCAAGCCGAATTAACGTGCACGCGCACTGGACACTCGACGGCGCGCAGTTACAGAGGAACATTGCTGTCTCACCCGAATGGTGGCTCGGCAAGATTGGGAGGTAAGTCCCTGACAGACTATGGGCTAGATTTAGGTACATCCTGCGGCGGCGTCGCGTAAGCTATTTACACTACACCGCCGCAATTTACAGGAGCAAGTGCCGTATTCTCCAAGCACTTGTTCCGTAATTTGCGGCGGCGTAGTGTAACTGGCCCGGCGTAAAGCCGCGTAATTCAAAGGAGGCGGCTTGTATTTAAATACCGAACGAACAAACTGCGCATGCGCCGGCCTTAAACGCAGGCCACTGCGCATGCTCCGGCGTACGCCGCAAATACAGCGATTACGACGGCAACGTAATTAACGTAAAGGCCTATTCGCGACGAGTTGCGCAAACGACGGAAAAACACGCCGCTGTACCGACGTCCATACTTAACATGGCATATGGCGGACTGACGTAAGGTTACCCCTCATATACCAGTGGTAACCTTACGCTTACGGAAACAACGTAAACTACGACGCGGCACACAAACGTTTGAGAATCGGCATATCGTCTCATTTGCATATTCGGTGCAGAAATCGACCTAAACACCACCTAGCGGCCGGCGTATTATTGCATTTAGGATCCGACGGTGTAAGTGACTTACGCAAGTCGGATCCTAGCGTAATTCCGGCGTATCTTGTTTTGTGAATACAAAACAATGATACGCCGGCGGGATATTCAAATTACGCTGGTGTATCTGTAGTTCTTTTGTGAATTTGTGAATTTTGTGAATCTGGCCCTATGTCTGCTTTAAATGGCTATTTCGAAAATCACCACACCACACTTTAAAGATAAAACACTTGCCCTTTAAAATTTACCATGATGGGCGGCATCCCCAAGAAAAAATTATGAAATAAAGGGAGTGAGGTCCACCGTCCAATTATCATCCAGATGAAGCTACACTATTTCCCCTAGCCACAAACTGTTCCGTTACGTGATGCCGTCTGTGTGAAGCTCCTTGCTTGGAGGACACTAGAGCCGCGTACACACGAGGAGACATGTCCGCTGAAACTGGTGCGCAGACCAGTTTCAGCAGACATGTTCGATCGTGTGTACGGCCTAGCGGACAGGTTTCCAGCGGACACAAATTTCTAAACATGCTTAGAAACTTGTCCGCTGGAAACCTGTCTGTCGGACATGTCCGATGGTTAGTACGCCCAACCATCGGACCGAAATCCCGCGCATGCGTCAAATTGATTCCACGCATGCGTGGAAGCATTGAACTTCCTTGTTTGAGCACGTTGGTGTGTTATACGTCACTGCGTTCTCTGTCCGGGGGGTTTTGGTCTGATGGCGTGTACACACATCAGACCAAAAGATCCCTTCAGACATGTCCGATGAAAACGGTCCGTCAGACCTGTCTCATCGGACATGTCTCCTCGTGTGTACATGGCCTAGCTGTGGCTACGAGGCAACGATCGGCTAACGGCCTGCTCTTTACAGCCGAATGCCATGGATTACCCAAAAGGATAACCATTTTCAGCCCTTGATGACAGTAACTTGATCTCACCAAATTCCCGGATGGCTCCCTGAAGGACGGAGATAACTAGCAGAGCCCTTGCACAGGACAGTAAAGTACTCTTACCATAGGGCGAATGCACTTAGCCTATGGAAGTATTCCTGCAGTTTGCAATGTACCAAAGAAGTCTCCTTTCTCCTTGAACTGCCGAAGAGTGGTGTTATATTCAATAAGGTTTAGCTTATTGCCAAGTCAGGCTATCTGATTAATGATGCAATCCAGTTAACCATCCTTAATTCCACTGTGGTGTCTACATCATTGCCAGGACTTCTATGAGCCAATTAGTATGCATATTAAGGACTGCCTTTTTTCTTTGTTTTTTTTTTTAAGGAGTTTATTTTATTTTATTTTACAACAAAGAAACAAGGACAGACTGCTATTACATGTGTGTAAAGTGCACACAGCAGTACAAATTAGATGGCATAGAAAATTAATCAATTGGGCAGTCTGTACAGAACATAAGTACCCCAACAACAAAGATACCACTATTCACGCACACACACATTCAAACCCACAGCACAAATGACCCCACATCAGCAGTATAATTCCAGGAACCCCCAATGCATTGAATGCTTCATATAAGGCAATCACTGAATATTTATATTGACGTTTTCCCAAGCAGTGTTACTGAATTACATTAGCAGAAGACTCACTGGGAAAGCTGTGAAGAGAGGACATCCTCCAGAAATCTTCCAAGACATCTAGCCCTGGTTGCCATATTTTGGTGAATTTCTTAGGGCATGCCCTGCTCTTATATATCAATTGAAAGTGCTGCGCAAACTGTTGGCGCTATATAAATCCTGTATAATAATAATAATAATTTGAATTTGGGGAGGATCCCATGAACAAGCACGTCCTCCCAGTGTAGTAAAATGGTTTTATGTGCATAAAATAACAGTATACGTAACAGAGTCCTATCATGAGTGCGAGGAACATGGTCATTGAGAATTCCTAAAAGTCCAACTTCCTGAGTGTGAGGTATCGGTAGGTCCAGTTTGTGGTTGAAAAAAGCAAACAAATCCTTCCAGAAGGTTGAAAGTCCAGAGCATGTCCAGAACATGTGAAAAAAATCAGCAGTAGTGTTGCTCACGAATATTGCATATTCGAGTATTCGCGAATAACGCGAATATCGCGGCGAATATTCGCTATTTCGAATATTCAAATGTTTGAAATTTTTTTTTAGAACAGATCACATCCTAGAGATCCCCATCGACGTCTAAAAGCATTGCTGGTATGATTAGAGACCTTGGGCCGAGTAGCTGCAGCGCTCATTTTATATTGCCGAAAAATCGCAATGCGATTATTCGGCAAATAGCGATATCGCGCGATTATTTTATATTGTAATATATCACGAATATTCTGAGCCAATCAGAGTACTCCATTCCGCATTTCTCGAAATTTCGAAATTATTTTGTATTGTAATATATCACGAATATTCTGAGCCAATCAGAGTGCTCCATTCCGCATTTCTCGAATATTCGCAATTATTGTGTATTGTAATATATCACGAATATTCTGAGCCAATCAGAGTGCTCCTTCCGCATTTGCCGAATATTCGCAATTATTGTGTATTGTAATATATCACGAATATTCTGAGCCAATCAGAGTGCTCCTTCCGCATTTGCCGAATATTCGCAATTATTGTGTATTGTAATATATCACGAATATTCTGAGCCAATCAGAGTGCTCCTTCCGCATTTCTCGAATATTCGCAATTATTGTGTATTGTAATATATCACGAATATTCTGAGCCAATCAGAGTGCTCCTTCCGCATTTGCCGAATATTCGCAATTATTTTATATTGTAATATATCACGAATATTCTGTGCCAATCAGAGTGCTCCATTCCGCATTTCTCGAATATTCGCAATCGCAATTCGCAATCGCATTCGCATTCGCGATAGCGAAAATTCGCAATCATTTCATTTCGAAAATATATCACGAATATTCGTATTTAGCGAATATCTGTCGAATATTCGACTATATATTCGAGATATATCGCGAATTCGAATATGGCATATTCTGCTCAACACTAATCAGCAGCAATCGTATTACATCTATCACATGCAATGTGTCGGCCCAGACCCATTCTAACCAGCCAAGCTGGTGTGTAGTGTAAATGATGTATAAACTTATGTAGCAATACTCCCTCAGGAGCCGCTGGTTAGATTTGGGATCTACTCTCTCTTGACTTGGCTCACCCCTTATTTAACCAGCTTGAACCCTCCCTTGACACATCAGAAGGTCTGGTGAGTGTATTGTGACCTCTGCTTGGCCGGGGCCACAATAGCAGGCATATAACATATAATAACAATACAATAGCAATATTACCTGCTCTTGAGCAGTTCCTTTAGATGAGAAAATACACTCCACACAGTCAATATATTTGAACCAACGAGGTTAAGTTTACTTTATATATTTATAGTAGGGTTGTCCTGATACCGATACTAGTATCGGTATCGGGACCGATACCGAGTATTTGCGGGAGTACTTGTACTCACGCAAATGCTCCCGATGCCTCTGTTGATACTTTTTTTGTGTTTATCAACATGTTCTGTGAAAATTCTTTGAGTTTTTTACTACTGCGTGACAAGCAAATACATTTTTTTTATTCATTTTTACTCATTTTTATTCTTTTATAATGTCTTGAGTTAGAGTTCTTCATAATTCTAAAGAAAATATCCTTAGTCTGTATTGTGGTTTGAAAACTGTCACATGACATTTAAAAAAAGTATCGGTATTCGGTATCGGCGAGTACATGGAAAAAAGTATCGGTACTTGTACTCGGTCCTAAAAAAGTGGTATCGGGACAACCCTAATTTATAGGTTGGAGAAAGAAAATGTTAGGTTTAAATTGCAAGTCAACATCAGTTATACAACAATACACAATGATTCAGCAAGAGCCCTTGTGGGAATCAATAAATATCATTAATAAAAGATCTATACTAAAGAATGGTACCATTAAACTAAACTAATATAGGCAGTCTATATACACAAGCTCCGTCTAATGGGCAGTCCTGCAAACAGCTAAGGGAATGTCTCGAGACCAAAAGTCCACGATACGGCCGTTGGTGCACTTTAGATTTATAATCCAAAAGGGATAAATGACGAGATAAAGTTATTCAAACAGCGTGTTAACAAATAGCAATGCTGGAGAACTGATCGCTCATCAGCGTCAGGCACTTCTGTATAGTAACTATCAACTTAGCGGGCCTACAAAGTTAGTTGGAGGCCTAACACAGGTATCCGCTTGGAGGGTGACACTAGGTGGTGTATATTAACTGCTTGCCGACCAGCCGCCAGCTCTCCTGGGCGAGAGCCCGTAGCTCTACGTCGGCACTTCTGCGGCCGCTGGCGGCCAGCGCGTGCCCCCCGCTCGCCCCCGAATCCTGTGCGCGTGCCTGGCGGCATGATCGCCGCCGGGCACACGCGATCGCTCGTTACAGAGCGGGGACCGGGAGCTATGTGTGTAAACACATAACTCCCGGTCCTGTCAGCGGGGGAAACGCTGATCTTCTGTTCATACAATGTATTGCCCCTAGTGAGTCCACCCCCCCCCATACAGTTAGAACACACCCAGGAACACACTTAACCCCTTCCCCGCCCCCTAGTGTTAACCCCTTCACTGCCAATGGCATTTTTATAGTAATCCAATGCATTTTTATAGCATTGATCGCTACAAATGCCAAAGGTCCCAAAAATGTGTCAAAAGTGTCCGCAGTGTCCGCCATAAAGTCGCAGTACTGAAAAAAAAATGCTGATCGCCGCCATTACTAGTAAAAAAAAAAATAATTATAAAAATGCCATAAAACTACCCCCTATTTTGTAAACGATATAACTTTTGCGCAAACTAGGGTTGTCCCGATACCACTTTTTTAGGACCGAGTACAAGTACCGATACTTTTTTTCAAGTAGTCGCCAATACGGAATACCGATACTTTTTTTTAAATGTCCCCAAATGCAGCCATGTCCCACACATATGCAGCCATGTCCCCCCAGCCATGTCCCCCACATATGCAGCCATGTCCCTCCAGCCATGTCCCTTTCGATGCGGCGGCGCAATGTGGCGGCTTTCGATGCGGCGGCAGCGGCGCGGGGGGGGAGTATTCTATTTAGGTATCGGGGGTATTTGCGGGAGTACAAGTACTCCCGCAAATACTCGGTATCGGTCCCGATACCGATACTGGTATCGGTATCAGGACAACCCTAGCGCAAACCAATCAATAAACGCTAATTGTAGAAGAATACGTATTGGCCTAAACTGAGGGAAAAAAAAGTTTTTTTTATATATTTTTGGGGTATATTTATTACAGAAAAAAGTAAAAAAAATTGCATTTTTTTCAAAATAGCCGCTCTATTTTTGTTTATAGCGCAAAAAATAAAAACCACAGAGATGATCAAATACCACCAAAAGAAAGCTCTATTTGTGGCAAAAAAAGGACGCCAATTTCACATGACCGCGCAATTGTCAGTTAAAGCGACGCAGTGCCGAATCGCAAAAAGTGCTCTGGTCATTGGGCAGCAATATGGTCCGGGGGTTAAGTGGTTATGGGAGGATTGTCAGTTGAGCTTGTGCTCTCTCACCCGACAGGCCCGACCAGCCTGGATTCTTCTCCAAAAGACGCATTGGTAGATCGTTGTTCCACAGCACAAGGTTTTCTGGTCTCAGGCTCTTCACTGTTTCAGTTGTCAGCTGGATGGCTTCTTCGGTCTCCTGGAACACGAGCTGGGCACTGCAATCTTGTTTGCCTCAGGATGGATGGTCTCCCGGTGGATTTAAGCCTTGGCTTCAGGCCTAACAACACGGCTGCGTTGCTCTCCACAGCTCCGCAGAGGAGAAGAGGCAGGTCCCAAGAAGCCGAGATCAGCCCCTCCCTTTCCTTAAGTAATCTCCCCCATAAGTCTGTGCAGAGGTGTCACATGCTCCAATAACACAGGGCATTGTGGGAAGTGGAGTCCATATCTCCCGCTACTTGTAGTCCCACAATGCACAACTTCTTAAAGGTATCATACATATTTACAAGCGTGGATAAAGTTCCAGCGGGGATTCAGACCTGTCAATAGTCCCTGACAGGATGACCCTGCTACACTTAAATTGTACCAGGTCAGCAGTGCTAATTATATCCTGAAAACATATCTCGGTTGCGTCTTCCCAGTCCTCTTCAGAAAGATCAGGCATAGACAACAGCCATTTGCGATGACAATTCTGGAAGGATTCCACTCTGACCACCTGGAGGCGTCCATAAAAGGTTGTCACCAGCTTGGCAATTTCTGGGAACAACGAGAGGTCCTCAAAAGATGATTCCATGAGCTCTATAGTCAATGACCCAAACTGTGCCCAAATGGCTTTATCAAAGATATTTGAAGAAGAATTTGTTGTCCAGGCCATATTTAAGTCTGAGTGCCTCAAAAGTGTATTCTATTTAACTATATGGAAGAGGTGTGTAATTCCAAATCGGGCCCACTATATCAAGTCCGGGTGGTCAAAGAGCTCAGGGAGATTTGGATTCTGCCACAGGGTAGTCTGTGGCGAGACACCCAGGGAGGACTGTGTCAATGTTTCCCCCCCTCCCTCCAAGCCATAAAGCTAACCTCAACAGGGGAAAATCTGGAGCCTAAATATGTTTATGCAACCAATTTATCCGTCATCTGTTTAAGTATAGGAGCGACATTAAGTCCCCTTTCACACTTATACGACTTGTCTCGCGATTTTGGACTGCAAAATCGTATGACAAGTCATTCTCCATTATTTTCAATGACTACCATTCATACTGGCACGATTTTAAGTAGTGCCGACTTCAAAGTAGTCCTTGCACTACTTTGGTCCGATTTTGATGCCACTTACACAGGCATTCATTGAAATCGCAGCCGCGAATCGCGGCAAAATCACAGTAAAATCGTGCGACTTTGAAGTCGTACAAGTGTAAAAGGTGTCTAAGTTCTTCATATTTAAGGTCAGCATGTGTCAGAATACCAAGGTATTTAAAGGATCATTTTAGTTCCAATTGTGATATGTAAATATTCAACAGGAGAGGGGGGCAATGAGAAAGGCCTGAGACATTCCCCAATCCACCTAAAGGCCCGAGACTGCACCAAACGCTACTACAACATGCAATAGTTTAGTAAATTATATCTCTCTACCATCCAAGTATACAAGAGCATTGTCTGAGAGAGATCTTCTCTTCCAGCGGGCCAGATCAGATGCCCCCAATCTCTGACTTCTGCCGCACCGCCAGGGCCAGCAGCTCAATGGCGTGGAACAGAAGTGGAGAGAGAGGGCACCCCTCATCAAAGAAAATGGTCTAGAGATATCTTTATTTGTGCAGACTTTGGCCCTCGGTTCTGCGTATAATACTCAAGCCCACTGGATAAAGTATGGACCAAAACCCATCTGTGCCATAGCCTTTCACAGGAAGGGCCAGCTCACAGTGTCAAAGGCTTTTAATATGTCCAGGGATAGAACTAATTCACTATGTTTCACGCGTGCCACATCATGGACATGTAAGTATGATCTACGAATGTTATCAAATGTGCTACTGCCAGGCATAAAACCGGATTGGTCCGGCGGTATAAGGGGTCAAACGATCGTCTGAAGTCTAAGGGCAAGAATCTTTGCTAGAATTTTGGCATCATTGTTCAGGAGTGATATGGGACGGTAGGAGCCACATTGCAGCCTATCCTTACCAGGTTTGGGTATGACAACAATGAGTGCTTCATTCATAGTTTCAAGAAGTTTCTCCAGCTTAAGGTAATCTTGGAATGTCTTGAGGAGCCTGGGAGCCAGTTCCTCTATGTGTGTCTGATACCACTCTGAAGGAAGGCCATCTAGGCCCAGGGTTTTATTGGTGGGTAATAGGCGTATGGCTGTAGTTACTTTCTCCATTGTGATAGGTTTGTCTAGGAGAAATTTCTGGGGGCTACTAAGTGCTGCGAGATTAAGGGAATTGAAGAAACCTAGAAAGTCTGGTTCTGAAGGGACAGCTGTACCCTCGTATAATGTTCAATAGAAATCTGCAAAGGTTTGGTTAATAGTCAGTGCATCAGCAATCGAGGTATCAAGTCAGCTTTCCAGGAAGGCTACGGGATCAGATCCCTCCACCTGCTCCGGAGGAGACCAACCAGACGCAGGTTATTCCTGTGGAGACTGTTTATGAGGCCGTCAACCTTATGCTCCAGGGTTGCAATCTTCCCCTCATATGTATTGAGTTTGGGCAGGATGGGATTAACAGTTTCACTAATACGTTGCTCAGTCTCAGTAACCCGGTCACGTAATTTGTGCATGTCCTGCTGCATGATTGTTAAGTCAAACTTAAGCTCATCCACCTTCCCTATGAGGTCTGTGTGGTTTACCTTTGTTTTAGCTGGCTATGGTCAATCAGGATGGAGCAGGATTGTAGAGGGAGAGACCGGAGCTACACAGGAACACGTCTGTTCACATCTAATGCTAGGCCACACCTCCCAGACTGCCTTTTGTTAATATAGCTACTAGTCTCATATTGTCAGAAACCATGAATCAGACCGGGACAGAAGTACAATTAAATCACACTTGTTTAATAATAATAACAATAAAAAGATAAACAGAGTGTAGCGCTACCCCCTCAGGAGCCGCTAATTAGATTTTGGGATCGGCATGTTTAAGTTACCTCTGTGTGATGTCTAGGGGTGAAAGTGGTGAGCAGAGCAGTAACTTAAAGCGGAGCTCCAGCCGCGAAACATTTTTTTTAAAGTCAGCAGCTACTAACAGTATAGCTGCTGACTTTAAATAAGGACACTTACCTGTCCTAGGCGCCCGCGCTGATGGCCCCCCCCCCCGATGCCGGTCCCACGATCGCTCCGGGTCCCGCGCCGCCATTCACACTATGGGAAACAGGCAGTGAAGCCGTACGGCTTCACTGCCCGTTTCCTACTGCGCCTGCGTGAGTCTCACGCTGGCTTGTGAATGGGCGCGCTGCTCTCTGAGAACACACACAGTTCCCAGAAAGCAGCGCGCCCCATTCACAAGGAGAAGGACAAGAAGACATCAAACCGCGGTGTGGAAGAGGCAGATTACGGACTTCCGCATAGCAACAGCTATTTCGGGTGAGTATTTTTTTTTCTTTTTTCAGGTTTTTTTCTTTTAATTTTTTTAAACAACATGGCAAAATGTTGTTTTGCTGGGTGGAGCTCCGCTTTAATGTCCAGGCTCATAGTTGAATTTTCCAATGCTTTATTCCTGGTCAAACACGACTAACATCAACTTGAGGTAGACAGGATAGGTTGATGAAAGAAAGAAGATGAACCTTGCAGTATCAGGCTTTGGATAAGGAAAGCAGTCCTGCCTTCAACAGTAGTATCTTATCACGTCGCCACTCTAGCCAGAGTCGGTGAAGTGCCCCCGGACAGACCCCTCTCACAGACCTGGCAGCTGAAGCGTCACTTATAGCTTCTGGAAAAGAACAAGTCTCTGCCACGACTTGGCTCTAATTAAATTAGGTTTTTAAGATGTAAACCTCTCTCACAGGCCCAATGTTTGCAGAGTAGAGTTGTAGAGCAAATCCTCCCAGTAGGTATTTTAGTAAAAGTCACCAGCTGACAGTCTGACTGTATTCTGTCAGTTTCTGGTAACCAGATCCCCGATGGTTCGTTCAAGCCTTGTTGGATCACCTGCCTCCGGGTTCTCCTCAGACCGATCACCCACCGAACAGCACCCAGCTTTGGATCATCTCAGTAGAAGCGGGAACCCAGTAAGTCACTGGGGTCCCTGACAGCATCAATTGCTCTAAGCCATGAAGCCCAGAGTTTGTAGCTCCGCATAGTGTAGGTCCCGGCCAGGTAGGCCATAGTGGCAGCCTTGTGACGTGCGCGCACCCTGAAGGTGGGTGCCGCACCTGCAACCCACTGCGGGTAGGAGACCCAGGTAGAAGACCCTGACAAAAAGGCGCCTGCATCAGATATACCCTCTCCCAGCATGCCCAGCGAGGGAAACACTCCTCTGATTGGCTGATGAGGAAAGGCGGCTCTGTTCTGGAACCCCTATGGCGACGTCTGCTGCCCAAGGATGGTAACATATCCTCAGCACAGAAAATGGGACCAAAGGCAACCCAGCCCGAAACACAAATTTAGGCAATTAACATGGATGAGAGCAGGGTAACTCTCTCATCCCCCCACTAAATTTACAATAGCGCCCATAACTGACAGTAAGGGGGCGCTACAAAAGTAAGCGTAGTCAAAACACAGCTAGAGTTCAGGAACCGGATCGCATAGCCAGCCAAGCCAAATGTCAGAGAGCCAGAGATATACGTAGTAGAACAGCAAGCAGGATCAGGAGCCAGAAGGGATGTCATCTGAGCAAAGTCTTCAACAGAAACGCAGGAGAAAGTCTCTATGATGTTGACCAAAGCAAAGGCAGAGATCATCTGAACAGGCAGGACTGACGAGCAGGATCATCAACAGGTGAGTCACTGTGGAGAGATGGGAGCTGGCAATTAGCCGACAGCTGAGAGGCCAGCTCACAGAAGGAAGGGTTGAGCAGCCATGACACATTTAAAGTCAGCGTAATTCATTACCTGATGGAATAATGAGGTTTGATGTCTCCAATTGCCACTAGTACGTGTGCAATTTAAAGCGGAGGTTCACCCAAAAATCCACTTTCTCTCACTAGATCCAGCATACATTTTTTTTTGATTCTTGCTGTGTATCTGTGGTGCCTGCTTATGCTTTTTCAATAAAGACAACTCAAGAGTTTTCCGGTGTACGGCCGTACATCCATTCTTTGTAATTTCTAGATCCAGTATACTGCTGACACCTGCAGTATGAAGTCTTGTTTGAGACAGTCTCTAGATTAGGTTGTTATAAGCGATGACAGTTGCAATTACAGTCTGATACTTTGAGAAATTATGTGACCGCTCTTGAAAAATAATGAACTAATATCCGTGTACGAGTTTTTTTCTCGCATTTCTGATGTAGGTAACGATAATTACCTATATTCCTTGGGTGATGGCTAAGAAGTTCCTTTGAAAACATTCTCTGGAGATGAGATATGATGGACTGTGCCACCCACCTCTAAATGAAACTATATATCTTTTTTCAAATACATGTGATTGTGATCACTGGGAGTCTGTGGGTTGGAATATAGTTGATATAGGTTTTGATATATATAGATCCCAAAGGGGGGTCCCGGATAAGCTTAAAGTAACTACAGGTTTTGAGTCCCATAATTACTGTGATCTATTCCATAGGGTAATTAGTTAATTAATGTCAAAGCACAAACATGGGATCAGAACAAAGGTTTAAGAGAAAATTATTGATTGAGATTGTAGCAAAAAAATGGCGATACATATTGTGGATAAAGGTGCTGCACACCCCTGAATGGATTTTTGAAAAAAAGGAAGAGTACCCCTAGGGGCTTTGAGTTGCAGCTAATAATTGTTCAATCAAAATATGGAAAAATAATATAATTTATTAAAAAACAAATAAATAACAGGATGGGAGCACTAATCTGATACATATAGGAAACATGGACTCAAGAATGTGATTCAAACATTAGAATACAATGGGTAAATATAGATAGAGCAATTTAGTGGTTTAACTTAGGCGCAGAGACCCCAACGCGTTTCGACGCTTTTGCTGGTATGGGTCTTCTTCAGGGGGAAGAAAGTTTGCAGGCATAAGTTCTATAAAAAAGATATATATGTACATAATGATGAGATTTGTTGAAAACAAACAAACAAACAAACATATAGGTATTGTGCTATTATGAATACAGTCATTAATACACACATTGATTTAAAAGTATATAGTTACCAAGGTGAATGTCGAGAGCCAGAAACGGTAGCCAGACACAGACCATGCCGCCATGATGGGGATTCCCAGGGGACACCCAGGGTGAAGGGAAAGGTCAAGATTGAAACATAGACCAGGTAGTGGGATGGGTGGAACAACCCCCAGGCCCACGAGGGGTCGCAACCACGGACCCTGCATTGGGCCGGAGGAGGGACCAGGCATGGCAGGGCGGGACGGGAGGAGAGTCGGGCCCAATGAGGCGAGGGACAAGCCACCCAAGCAGGAACTGATAAACCTAAGGGGAGAAAGATACCCCATGATGAAGGTATTTGCATCCTAACTGGTAATGCAAACAGAAAGTCTACAGGGAGGAAGGGTGAGTGATGGTGTGGGCAAATGGTAGGGAAAATGGGTGTGTGTGAAAGAGGGGATAGGTGAAATGGGAAAGGATGTGAATGCAAAGAATTAAATAGTGTGTGAGAAACAAAGGGGAAATAGGTGTGAGATGAACATACGAGAGGACAATAATGAGTGAGTGAGGTTTGAGAAGGAAAAGATGGAAGGTATAAGAGGTGTATGTGCATGAATGTGCTTATAACGAATACTTACTGACAATTATTTATACCCTCTTTTTCTTCTTATACCTTCATCATGGTTGCGACCCCTCATGGGCCTGGGGGTTGTTCCACCCATCCCACTACCTGGTCTATGTTTCAATCTTGACCTTTCCCTTCATCCTGGGTGTCCCCTGGGAATCCCCCGTCATGGCGGCATGGTCTGTGTCTGGCTACTGGTTCTGGCTCTCGACATTCACCTTGGTAACTATATATATTTAAATCAATGTCTGTATTAATGACTGTATTTATAATAGCACAATACCTATATGTTTTTTTTTTCAACAAATCTCATCATTATGTACATATATAGGAATTTTAGTAACTTTCATCACAGTCCCCCCTTAAAATGACTATTTTATCAGTACTGTCCCTATGTTCTCATTGTCCCTGTGTTTGGCCTCCCTACTGTCAACTCTTTTATGTTTCGCATAGCGTCCAGACAGGGCTTATCCGTAGTCCTTCTTCAACGAAACTTCAGGAAGCGTTCAAACACTATTCTTTCCCTCACTTGAGAATGTGGTATGTGTTTTTCTTTTTCAGGTAAGGACGGTAATGGAGGATACAGTCAATATAACAAATCATTATTTGTAGGATGTAGGATTATAGGATTTCCTGTTAAATACTAAAATGCCATGTTGTTTACTATTATCTGAATTTTATACAATTCTTCACACAATCTCAATCAATGAAAAAAAGGAAGAGTACCCCTAGGGGCTTTGAGTTGCAGCTAATAATTGTTCAATCAAAATATGGAAAAATAATATAATTTTTTAAAAACAAATAAATAACAAGATGGGAGCACCCATCTGATACATATAGGAAACATGGACTCAAGAATGTGATTCAAACATTAGAATACAATGGATACATATAAATAGAGCAATTTAGTGGTTTAACTTATGCGCAGAGACCCCAATGCGTTTCGACCCTTTTGCTGGTATGGGTCTTCTTCAGGGGAAAGAAAGTTTGCAGGCATAAGTTCTATAAAAAAGATATTTTTGTGTTATGATTAGAACCACTGAAAAGTTTTCCTTTTATATTCCTTTATTTCTTGATCAATATAAGGTATAATACATATGTATGTGAGTGTATTAGAAAATGATTTTCCTTAAGAGACATTATAGAGTTAATCAACTCTTGAGGATGTGATAAAGTGAAAGCAGATGTGTCATCCCCCCCACTCACTCCTGATTCTCCAGCCCCTCCTTTCTACTGCACTCCTAGACTCCTCATTTCAAAGAACAAATGTGGTCTTGCAAGAGGCAGTCACCCCTCCCCCTTCTCTTCATCTCACCAAAGGAATTTTTATGTAAGATGGCGAATGAGTCTAAACGAAAGACACAAGGGGATTTTTTTTGCCACATGACAAGAAGGGTGTGTGCAGCATGCCCAGGAATGGACTTGTGGGAAGAAACCACCCCTATATGAACTGACCTATGAGGGCTCCATTCAGAGGCGTATCTAGTGAAAATGGCGCCTATGGCAAGCACTAAAACTACGCCCATTTGAAACCGTCTTTCAGATAACCTTAACAAAAAAACAACTAACAAAACGACAAGTCAAAATGTCAAAATATAAAATTGTAGTATATTAGTGATGGCGACACCCTCTATTGTAAGTGGAGGTATTTTATTTCTTGAGGGGGTGTTACCATAACTTATATATTGCAACTTGTTATCAAAAATCTTTTGAGGGGTGTCAATATCACTAATATGCTGCAATTTTATATTTTGATATTGTTATTTGTTTGAAAGATATAAAGTTGTATATTTGGTTTACAGGACACCACATATACAGTATATGGTATTCAGAGGGAGGGCTCCACCATCACTTAAAGTGGAAGTAAACTTCCTTTACTACCTTTTACATATAGGTAAGTCTATAATAAGGCTTACCCAATAGGTACAGTAAATATCTCCTAAACATGTACAGTTTAGGAGATATTTACATTACATGGAGCCAGTGAAATCACTGGTGCATGCGCTCTGCACATCTCCCGGCTCCTTTTCCCTCTCCTGCACGGCAGCCTATTTTGCAAATAACCTAGGGCAGGGGTGCCCAACCAATGGCCCGCGGGGCCCTCTGATGTGGTACGCGACCTTCTGCTCTGGGATAGAAAAAATTGAATACTGTTATTAAAGGTTAGTTTATTACCAATATCACAGTGTATATGGGGCATTTATGGGCATATCTGTTCTGCAGTGATTACTGGGCTGCTTTCAAACTGATCCACCGGTGCAGAGAAGTGCACCTGTGGGTTACATGCACTGAGCCATAGAATTATGTTACCTGCTAGTTTGGTGTGCTGAGAGTAGAGTGGGCTCTATAGAGCTGAGTGGGCTGTCATCCACCCGCACCTCTCATTGTGGCCCGCGACCGGTTACCGAGTCGCTTAAGTGGCCCTTGCTCTTCAAAAGGTTGGGCACCCCTGACCTAGGGGGACACCAGGACACCACTGCCTAAACGCCTCTCTCTGCACTGCAGTCAGTGTCTATGCCTCACATATTTCTTGTGCGGAGAAGATGCAGGGAGGAGGTGGGCGGAGCTAAGCAGTGGGCGCGAGGAGAAGAAAGTTAAATCTCCTGCGCTGTGAATGCTGATCTCTGCCTCTCTCCTCCTTGTGACGTCACTGGTTGCTAGATGCGAAGCGGGCTGTGACTAGCAACCAGTTTGGGTAGTGAGCCAGGGGCCAGTGATGAACGACCTAAATAAGTCTCCGCCGGCCAGGATCCAACCCCAGGCTGACAGTGAGTAACAGTGGCAATATCAGGGCCATTTTAAGAAGGGATCTCTGTAAGTGCCTTGCTGCCCAGCCACCCAGGAGCGCCCCCTTCATATGGCGCCCATGGCACTTTCCCTATCTGCCATACCCTGGATACGCCACTGGCTCCATTCCAAGTACAGACATCACAGGGGGCATGTAATGGGGGACTGAATAGTATAGAGCTAACCAATCGAATGCATGTATTTGTGATTTCATGTTGTTAATAAAAGAGCTGACCAGACGCCAGCAAGGCCTATTTGACTTTGACACTGGAAAAGGTTAGATGTAGATCTTTGTCCGGTCCATATATTGGGGTCAATTCACAAAGAGAAACGTTATTGGTTTTCTTCAGGTGTTAAATTAGCACTCCTTATTTAACGCTAGCAAACATGGTATTCACGAAAGCTATAATCGTTATTTAACATAGTCTTTATGGTTTTCAACTGACTCTTTATCCAAACGTTATGCTAACTACTCAGACGTTATTAATTAACATTTGGGACGTTAAAATAACTCTTAAGATCGTTAAATAATGCTGGAGAGATGCATTCTGGGAGCAGAAGGGGAGGAGAACAGCTGCATGTGGAAAAGAGCAGATACAGAGAGAGAGAGAGAGAGACAAGCAATACACATGGAGATTGAGCATGTGATGTGCAAAACTTCTAGTGTGTGCTTTTCTAAAGCCATGTGTATTTCCTCATACAGAGTATAAATCATGGGAGATGAGAATCGGAATTTAGCTATCACCTGGGTTTCAGAAAAGTCATCCAAAATAGTATGTGAACGGAATACACGTTTATAAATCTGAACAACATTCTAACGTGTTCTTCTTCGCCTCTGGATAATTTTAAGTTCAAATAGAGCACGGTTCTAGCTTGCCCAACACTTCTAAAAACGTCACTACACTACAAAAATTGCCAAAAGCTTCCTCTAACAACAAAATATCGCCTGGGAAATGTCATAACGCCACCCTGAGGGAGGTGTTAATTTAACGATTGCTTAACGATTGATAACTGTCAAAAAAATCTTTGTGAATTGCACTTCTGTACATATTTAACGATTTGACTCTTTAAAATAACGTTTTGAATCTTTAAAATAACGATTTGACTCTTTAATAAGGATCCACACCTTAAAATATCGGTTCTGTGTAGGGAAACGTTATTTGATGATTTTTCAAAGCGTTAAATCGTTTAGTGAATTGAACTAGCTTCAATAACGTGCAAAATCGTTAAAATAACACTCGCAATCTGAAAATAAAGCTTTGTGAATTGACCCCAATATACCTTATAATTTGGATCAAGCAGCAGAAATGGGGTTCGCTCTGAGGTTGTATCAGGGGTCATCGCTATCAGTGTCTATTTATAAAAAAACTGCTATGTGTCTCACCCATTCACACAGCCATCATGAAAAATCCCCTATATTGTGTAATATGTTTTCTTTCTATGATTATCAGCCCCATTCACTGGCTGAGCAGTGTTTTTCTGCAATACCCCAATCAGGAAAATAACACATTGTAACCACTAGATGGAGCCATCGATCATAGGAAATAAACACTTTAAACAAATTATGGGGAATATTTGTGATGGCTGTGCAAATGTCTCAATCTATTTTTTTTATTTCTTATTAATAGACCTCTGTGAGTCCAATAGGGTCAGTCGCACCAAGTCCTCTGTGAGGTTTTGAGAGGAAGAAACTGTAGGGCATAGCTGCAAAATCTCCTGCTAGTGGCTCTGTAGTGGCTTAGTAGACTGGACGTTGTGAGCACTATGCAGTGCCATGAGTAAATTACCTGGCCTGGATGGAGGTCATTCTGGGATCTGTTTCACAGGGCTTTAGCTGGAGTGTGCAGTAAAAATGGAGGAGTCCACAGCTCTCAGATATCCAGTGAGTGTATTCGCAGAAGCAAAGGGCTGCTTAGCTGGTTGGGTGCTGTGGGAATTGTGCAGTGCCATCAGTATGTCCCTGGGCATGGGTGGAGAAGGTTTTGGGTTCTGCTTCACAGTGCTGTAACTGAAGTGCACCAGAATGACAGAGGAGTCCACAGGGGGTAGCAGAACCACTCAAGGAGGGGGAGAAGATAAGTAAATGCAGGATGCTGTTGGGCACTATTAAATGTGCTGAGAAACTAAGAGACTTTAACCACTTCAGCCCCGGAAGGATTTGCCCCCTTAATGACCAGGCCATTTTTTGCGATACAGCATTGTGTCGCTTTAACTGAAAATTGCGCAGTTGTTGCGATGCTGTACCCCAAAAAATTGATGTCCTTTTTTCCCACAAATAGAGCTTTCTTTTGGGGGTATTTGATCACCTCTGCGTTTTTTTTTTTTTTTTTGCGCTATAAACAAAAATAGAGCGACAATTTTGAAAAAAAAAAATAATCAATATTTTTTACTTGTTGCTGTAATAAATATCCCCAAATAATATATAAAACATGTTTTTCCTCAGTTTAGGCGGATAAGTAATTTTCTACATATTTTTGGTAAAAAAAAATCGCTTTACATATTATTTTATATATACTGTGATTCTGTACTTGCCAAATATGCTGCAGACATCTCCCTCAACTGAGTCTGGCTGCAATCATTTTAACTGTGGGCAGCTGAAGCTGCTGCCTGTTCACTTTCTGGACTTACACAGGCACACCTCTAACTCTGCAACCCTGCAGCTCTCATTGGCCCTCTTATGGCTCATCCCTTCTCCCTTCCAGGCAAACTCTCAGGAGAGTAAGTGGGGAATTCCATACAGACCAACGGATTTTCCGAAAAATTAAGAACCTGCTCTCAAACTTTTGCTGACAGAAATTCCGACAGCAAAAGTCTGATGGGGCATACACACGGTCGGTATTTCAGATAAAAAGCTCACATCAGACTTTTGCTGGCTGGAAATTCCACTTGTGTGTATGGGGCATAAGAGTTTGGATACATTTTATATCATTAGCGCAGCATTATTTAGATTAATATTTCACATTTATATTGGGAGTGTGATATTTGCTGCTTGCTTAGAGATTACATAATTTTTATCTTATTCGCTCTCAAGACAGTCTATAATTTATGACATGGCATCTTGGCATCTTCTCTAATTCCCCCAAAAAATATAATAATAAAAAATATAATAATAATTCAGTGTTATCTGATAAGAGTCTAGGTAGAAAATACCATGCCGTGGAAAACATCCTTTAGACTGGGTTCCCACTAGTGCGAATTAGATGTGGTTTTTCCCTGCATCCAATTTGCATGACTGGAGATTCTGTTCGACTCTCTATAGAGCCGGTTCACATATCTCCGGGGCTGCTCCGGATCGGCTTTGTAAGAGTCCAGGGCTTACTACGCATGCACCAAGAGGAAATCCATGCCAACTGAGCATGCGCCAAAGACGCTTCAGTGTGCCAACCCGCACCTGCGCAGAAGACCTGTTGGGAAAAGGCAGGAAAAAGCCCAGCAGGTACACAGGAAGTGACCTCAACCTGATGGAAAAGGGAAGGAAAATACACAGGAGGCGCACAGGAAGTGACCTCAACCTGATTGAAAAAAGGTGGGAAAATGCCCAGGAGACACACAGGAAGTGACCTCAAACTTTCCTATATAAGACTAGCCCAGACTAATTGCTGGAATATCTTCAGTCCCCCCTTGTTCCTGTGTTAGTGTGTGATCTGTCTGAACTTGTTGTGACCTGGAAACCTATTTGACTACTCTTGATTGCTGCTTGCCATTTACCTCGGATTTGTACCTTGACCAATTTACATCTTTGCTCCTTTTGTACTCAGCTGCCAGATTGGAACCAACCCTGGCTTGGATCTCGACCTTCTGTACTTCATTGCCAGAGTGTACTTGATCTCAGCTTGGTTCTCAGACTAAAGCTTGCATGGTGCTCTGCACCCCTGGCACCCGTGCCACTCACTGTCCACCAAGTCTCTGTCTCCATTTCCAGAGGCTTCAAGGACCCGAGGTGCAAGGGAGGCCTCCCCACTACTTCGGTCTCACCTCAGGTACGTGGCCCTCATGTCAGAATAATCCAGCCATGTCTGAGACTGAGGGGAGTGCTTCTGCCTTTGAGGCCCTGTGCCAACAAGTGGTCTCTGTGTCTGGAAGGTCGGCTGACTGCAATGGCCAATGCCTCAGTTCTGAGCCCTGCTGAAACCACCTGTTATGGCTATGGAGCAGCCCATATCTAATCCAGCTCCTGAACCACGGGTTCCTATGCCAGAACACTTTTCAGGGGTTCGCCACAAGTTTCCGGGCTTTTAGGAACGCCTGTCGGCTATTCTTTACTTTACAGCCTAAGCCTTCTCTTCAGAGGATACAAAGGTTGGGTTCGTACGAGCCTTACTTACAGAAGAACCTCAGGAATGGGCTCATCAGCTATTGGAAAAGGAGAGTCCTGGGCGCATGCGCGGCGCGATGCTGGGAAGACTCACCTGAGACGAGCTCCGTCGGTCCCGGACCTTCCAGGCAGAACACCCAGGGCTATACCGCACTATCAGCGGCGATTTTTTATAGCACCCCTGTGGGAACACTTAGTGCATGCCGGGGAGCAAGAAGAGGAAGAATCGGCACCCTATTCACTGTCTAACAAACTTCCTCATAGACATGGAGCAGAGACACAACGTGATATCCCAAGATGGCGCCGGCCAAAGCGTGGAGTCACATCCCTGCATGGATAATATCCCTCCGCTCGCTCACACAAGTCAGCAAAACAGTGAGTACGGGTCCCCACTCTCCAAAGCGGATCTAGATGCCAGTCTGACCACTATTTTTAATAAAGTGGATAAGATTGAAAAAGAAATACATAACTCCACTGCAGCCCTTTCCCAGGAGATTGCCAGTATAGGCAGCCGCACAGATTTACTAGTAACTAAGCATGACAAGCTCTCCTTAGCTCACAATGACCTGAGAAAGGACTATGAAAATTTAGCTGACAACTTTGCCTTTATGCAAGCACAAGTGGAGGACCTTGACAACAGAAATCGCAGGCATAATATTAGGCTTCGAGGGGTCCCTGAAACGGTTACAGACCTTATGCCTGCGGTTGCAAAATTCTTCCATACCCTCCTTCCAGACAAACCCCCAACTGCCTTCACCTGTGACAGAATTCACAGAGCGCTCCGTCCCAAGCCCCCCCCTGACAACCCTCCCAGGGACATTATCATGTGTATGAGGGACTTTCTAATAAAGGAGGACATCATGCGCGCATCCAGAAATACCCCCAACCTCACCATGGAAGGCAAAAGAATACAGATATACCCAGATATATCTCCCGCCACCCTCGAGAGGAGACGCAGGATGAAAGAAGTCACCAATGTGTTGCAGGCTGCCAGAATTAAATATCGATGGGGATTCCCTTTTAAACTTACAATCCCTCACAACGGATCAAAATACACTGTGTATAATGTTATTGAAGGGAAGAAACTGCTGGTAAAACTAGGACTACTAGCCCAAGACCCCCATATTTGTCCTCCCAACACACCTAGACCCTCTCCAATCTGGTCTACCCCCTCTACCAGACGCAACCAGAGAGATCAAAGAAGATTGATTCATTCCTTTCAGAATCCACACTCTTAAGTTCAACATTCCTTTTTTTTTATAATTATCTTTTATTTATTTTTATAAACAAGAAAGCAACACGAAAAACACAAGAAAACGGGATATGCAGAATCCAATACAACAGCTTATTTATATATGGACATTATAATACATCTCTATCTTAAACTCTTTTACTATTCCTGGTCTATAGCAGAGGGAAATTATAATATTTTATATCACAAGCAATTTCCATTCCCCCCAGGGGAGATATAGAAACCAAAATACTATTTCAACTTTTAACTAAATTTCAAACTTCCCCAAATGTTCCATCTCCTCCCGGATTGTCCATATATTCTCTATGTATTCGACAAATTCCCTCTTTTATCTCCATCACGTTGCCTTCCCTATTTTATCCTCTCAATCCCTCCCCCCTTATCCCCTCCTCAAGACCCCCATCTCCACCTCTTCTCCTCCTCCATCCGCGTACACCCACGGACATGGAGGGAAGAGGAGAGGAAGAAGGAGACAAAAAAAAACAAAAAAAAACAAATACCACAGACATAACCCCATAACACAACAACCCTCCCCCCCCTCCGCTGTCCCCCCCTCGGCGAGAAATTTCATCTTTCCTTCCCTCCTCCCTTTCCCTTCTTTCCTCGACCTCTAATCTTTATTCTTACTCCCCTAGTAACTTTTTACCTTCTTCCGATTGTACAAATAATTCCCAGGGTGCCCATATTATTTTATTTTGCTCTTTCTTATCTATTGGCCTCGGTAAGAGTTTCTCCATTATTCCTATTTTCCTTACTTTTTTAAGCCACATAGATATTGGAGGTGCTTCCGGGTCTTTCCATTTTATTGCAATGCAACTTTTAGCCGCATTTATCAGATGACCTATCATTGATCCTGTATATCTTTTCAAAGAAATTTCTGTATGATGTAATAGGAAGAATGAGGGGTCATCTGGAATCTGGTGTTCTGTAAGTGATTGGGTAATTCTCCGTACTGTTTCCCAAAATTGTTGTATTATTGGACACCCCCAAAATATATGCAACATTGTCCCTTTCTCCCCACACCCTCTCCAGCATCTCTCTGAAATTTCAGAAAAGAATATATTTAGACGCGCTGGCGTATAGTACCACCTTGTTAATATTTTATAATTTAATTCTTGTATTTTCGTACATCTTGAGGAGTTTAACGCTAAATTTATGATATTTTGGCATTGTATTGGGGAAAAGGTTTGGCCTAAATCTCTCTCCCATTTGGCGAGGCTTGGCATTCTAAAATCTTCCGGTGGTGCAGTCAACAGTGTATACATTTTCGAGACCATATGAGCCAATGGTTCCGCTCCTCCACAATACTCCTCAAACTTTGTAAGTGGGCGTCTGTACTTTTCTGCACCACCTAGAGTCTCCAAAAAATGTCGTAATTGTCGCGCTTGCCATATCGGGATTTCATATCCCCCTTGTGAAATTTCTCCTATTGTTTTCCATCCCCTTTCTCCTAGAAAGTGAGAGGCTTGAAATCTTCCATTATCTCTTAATTTCTTGAATATTTGAGACTCCATGCCTGGCTGAAATTCTGGATTTCCTATTATTGGATAGAGGGGGGAGTTTTTAGTCGAAAATTTTGAATTATAACATACTTTATTTCCAGTCCATAATGTTGGACCTATCGTAGGGTGGGTTTTAACTATGAGGCCGCGTACACACGAGGGGATATGTCCGCTGAAAACGGTCCGATGGACCGTTTCAGCAGACATCTCCGCTCGTGTGTATGGGCTAGCGGACAGATTTCTCCACCCGACAGATTTCAAAGCATGCTTTGAAATCTATCCGGTGGGAATCTGTCCGCCCGACATGTCTGCTGGTTAGTACACTTACCAGCAGACATGTCGGCCCCCACCGCCGCCGCGCCGCTGCCGAATGGATTCGGCGCATGCGCGGAAATGTTTTACTTCCTGGTGCGGTGACGTGGCGGTGACGCGGCGGCGTCAACGTCACCGCCGCGTCACCACTACGTCACCGCGCCGTCCGGCGGCGGGGAATTTGATCCGATGGTGTGTACACGCCATCGGATCAAACTCCCGATCGGACATATCCGATGGAAATGGTCCGCGGACCGTTTTCATCGGATATATCCGATCGTGTGTACGCCGCCTCAGGGGTAATGCTGAATAACACCATATTGCCCTATTTAACGGTACTGGGCTCATTTGTTGCTCTAAAGTAATCCATAGTTTATAATCCCCATGTCTGCTCCAATCGGCTATCCTTCCCAGCTGGACTGCTTGATAGTATTTTAGCATATCCGGTGCTGCTATTCCACCAGCCTTCTTGGGTAGGATCAATAGTTTCCTACCAATCCTAGGCCTTTTACTCCCCCATATAAATTTCATAAATAAAGCCCTGACTTGATTGAAGTATGCCATGGGGATCTGAATTGGTAGCGCTTGGAAAAGATAGAGGAATTTTGGCACTACACTCATTTTTAAAATATTGGATCTCCCGAACCAAGAGTGCATCCCTCTACTCCATCCATCCAGCATTGTTCTAACTGTACTCAGTAATGGTTTAAAATTTAACTCAAAAGTATCCTTTAAGTCTGGTGGCATTTGTGTTCCCAAATAATTCAGTGCCCTGGTCGTCCATTTAAATTTAAAGCTATGTTCTAAACCGGTTTTAATCAACTCCGGGAGAGCGACTCCCATCGCCTCTGATTTACTGTAATTTATTTTAAAATTTGACATCTTCCCATAGATTTCTACTTCTTTCATTAAATTTGGTAAAGATATCTGTGGTTTGATTAAGGAAAAAAGCATATCATCTGCGTAAGCTGATACTTTATATTCCATTCCCCCTAGTTGAATACCCACTATGTCTCTATTCTGTCGGATCTTATTTAATAATGGTTCTAATGTCAATGCAAATAATAAGGGCGACAATGGGCAGCCCTGCCTGGTACCGTTTGTAATTGCTAGGGGTTCAGAATATACCCCATTTACCTTTACTAAAGCTCTGGGTCCCGCATACACCCCTGCTATCCACTGTAACATCCGCTCTCCCAGACCCATTTGTTTTACTGTTCCAAGCATAAACTCCCAATTCACTCTATCGAATGCTTTCTCTGCATCTGTATTCAGGAAAACACTCGATATCTTTTTTTTATTTGCTTGGTGTATTAAATTTAACACTTTAATAGTACTATCTCTCGCTTCTCTAGTTGGTATAAACCCAACTTGGTCTAAATGAACCAATTTTGAAAGGTAGGGCTGTATGCGGGATGCCAGAATCTTTGTCAGTATTTTAATATCTACATTTATTAATGATATTGGTCTATAACTAGAGCATAACCCTGGATCCTTCCCTTCTTTCGGTATAACCGTAATATGTGCCAATAGCGCCTCCTGAGGTAGAGATCTTGTTTGTCCGACTGTATTAAATAATTTGGTCATATAAGTCCCCAGTAGTGTACTAAAGCTTTTATAGTATTGTATTGTAAACCCATCTGGGCCCGGGGCTTTACCATGTTTTATTGTTTTCATTGTTGATTGCACTACCTCCAGAGTAATTGGTTTTTCTAAATCTCTTCGTTCTGGAGATGTTAATCTGGACAGACCTGCTGACGATATGTATTTCTCCACAGACCCAGAGGGGTTCACCATTCCTTGAAGATTATATAAAGAGGCATAATATTTCTTGAATTCTTGCGCTATTTCTTTTGAAAGGTAGAGTTTTTGATCTACTTTTGTTTTAATAAATGGAATATATGACCGTGATTGTAGTTTTTTTAATTTTTTTGCTAGTAACTTCCCACATTTTTCACCTGAGTCATACGTCATCTTCTCTGCATATTGTAAAACTGCTTCAGCTTTATATCTAAGGAGATCTGCTACCTGTCTTCTTAAATGTGTTAATTCAATCCCTATACCCGTTTCTGTCTTCTTTTTATGTTGTATCTCCAATCTCTGTATCCTTTCTAATATTTCTTTTATTTGTTTTTCTCTTGCTTTCTTAACTCTGGAGCCATGTTTTATTAAAACCCCTCGGATTACTGTTTTATGGGCTTCCCAAACTATTCCTGGAGCACTTTCTTCGTTATCATTTATCTGGAAATACCACATTATTTCTTTTTTTACAACAATTATATCGGGATTCTGTAATAGACTCTCATTTAATCTCCACCTCCTTTCTGACGTCTGAGTTCCCTCTCCCCAAGTTATTTCCATAGTTACCGGTGCGTGGTCTGTCCATGTTATATTCCCAATTGAAATATCCTGTACTAGGTGTAACCACTGATGAGGTATCAGAAAGAGGTCTATTCTTGAATAAGTTTGATGTGGGTTTGAGTAGTACGTATAATCTTTCTCTCCTGCATGTAGGATACGCCATCCATCTACTAACTGAAATTCGTGTAATTTTTGTATAATTCATTTTCTGGTGCCACTGGGTACCGAAGATACCCCTTCCGAGGTGTCTTCCTTTGGATCCAAGGGGATATTCAAGTCCCCGCCACAAATCAACTTACCCTCTTTAAAGTTCATCAGTTTAGTGATCACCTTCACTAAAAAACTATCTTGATGTATATTTGGTGCATAAATGGTGGCTAGTGTTACCTTCTCACCCCCTATTGCCCCTTTAACCTCCCTGGCGGTATTCCCGAGCGTGACTCGGGGTTAACATTCAGTGCCAGAAGCGGTAACCCCGAGTCACGCTCGGGGTGCATTTTTTTTTCCCCCAAAAATTCCTGGCGATCCGGCGGGGGTTTCCCGCTGGATCGCCGGTCAGACTAGCCTCCCTGGCGGTCTTCACGTGTGTGGCACGGGGTGAGATTTTTAAGCTAATATCGGTAACCCCGTGCCACACACGCGCTTACCTCGCTGGATGCAGAAAAAGTTTACTTACCTTTTCTCTGCGATCCAGCGATGAATCCCCGCAGTACACGGCGGGCGGATGTCCGCCTGATGCTGTGTGTTCCGCCGATTCCCTTCCCTGCGAGCGTCGCGACGTAGGGGGGGGAACGGCGCCAAATTTAAAAAAGTAAACAAACACTATACATACAGTACACTGTAATCTTATAGATTACAGTACTGTATGTAAAAATATACACACCCCCCATGTCCCTAGTGGTCTGCCCTGTACACTACATGTCATTTTGTATAATAAAAACTTTTCTTTCTCCCTGCAAACTGTAGATTGCCCATAGCAACCAAAAGTGTCCCTTTATGGCAAAAATTGTTTTAGAGCAGCTAAAAAACAGCGATAATAAATCAGAATCACTTGCAGAATTTAGCGATAGCGATTTATGGGGAAATTCGTCATAAAAAAAAAAAAAAAATGACAGCAAAAATTCTGCAACTGAGCAAATTTCAGTGATTTTGATTTGATTACATTATTGAATAATTTTTACTATAATTATATTATCATTTGTGATCATTTTTTATAATTATTTATTATATTATAATTTTTAATTAAAAAAAAAAAAAAAAATCATACCCGGGATGCCTATTAGACTCTTGTTTGAATAGATTTAAGTGAGTTATTCCTAAGAATTACAAGCCTACAGTATAAAACGCCAAATTCCCTTGCAAATAATGGTACCGCTTTTAGCACCTAAAATCTTAAAGAATCATACCGCCAGGGAGGTTAAGAAAAAGAAATCTTCCTCCCGGATCTGCGTATTTATCCGTTAGGGACCATGGTATTCTATTTGCTATCACGATTGCTACTCCTTTACTTTTAGCTTCCTGGTTTGAGGCCTGGTATACCTTTGGGAAGTTCCTATTTTGAAGATATGTATATGCCCCTTCTTTAAAATGTGTTTCCTGAATTAGTCCTATATCTGTTTTAGGAGATTTTAATTCATTTAATAATATCTTACGTTTTTCGGGGATATTAAGTCCTCTCACATTTAGGGAAGTTCAACATTCCTTCTCTGAGTCTCTGCTTTTTCTTTCCTTACAACTTTTATTTCTGGATCATTTTTTTTTCTCCACTAGATGGCGCTCAATGCTTGAAATAACCCAAGTTACTCCACAGTATATGCTCAATCGAGGTTTTTTTTTTTATTTCATATTTTTTTTTGTGTGACTTTTTTTCTGTTAACTAAGACCTTTTTTTACAGATACCAGACACTCCAGGTTACTTCACTATAGATCACTCACTAAGACCTCGCCTCAGGTGATGTCCCCTAACCACCTAGCCTTTTAGACGAAGTACACCCTCTTCAAGATGACTCCCCTGGTCTGGACCTTCTCCATATACCTACATTCAAGATTGTGATGGTCTTTTCTTTGCTGGGAAAGGACACCCATTGCTCAACTCATACATTCCGGATGTGGTATGTCCTCACTCTTTTTGCTGCTTTTCTTTTCCAGGGACTGAACTCTTTACGTCATTAATGACTGCTGCTCACATCGCCATAACATTGCCTTTTTTCCCACCCCCCACCTCCCATATTAGTTCTACATAAAGCACATTGTACCCCCCCTGTCATTCCTTGTTTCTGAAGTTGGTGGATCTGGGGGGAGGGAATGGGGGTGGGGAAGAGAAGAATAGTGACTCTGGAGCTTACCAAACTTACACCTAGTCTCCTATTACATGTTGCTCTCCCGTGGTTTAACCCCCCTCTAAGTTCTCTGCTCCATCTCCTGTCCCTACTTCCAATATGTTATACCTCTCCCTTTCTCTAGCATGTTTTATTTTCTTAAATGCCTGGAGCATCCGCCACAGCTAGATTGACCCCACTCTTGCGTATGGATTTGGCTATGGTGCCGCCGGCTGGTGGCGCACCGCCTAACCATATGGCAAGAATGGGACTCTATGTCCCACTGTTTATGGTTGATTGTTTAATCGACAGGAATTTTCCTGTCCCTTTTGTTCCTTTACATACTAACATACTAAATTTAACGGTTCTGTTGGCCATATTGGTCTATGTTTTGCTGTTCTCATTTCTTAAGAGTCACGATTTATATGCTATTTTATCGTACATGCATTTTCACAGGTCCTTTTATACTTATGATTTATGTCTTAATTACAGTAAATATATTATCTGTGCCCATCTCTGCTGTGTTCCCCAGACTACGCTGCCGATCATCACTATTCTGGTTGTTGGTCGTAAGATTAGTCTATACCCCTATTTCCCCAAAGTTGGTGGGTACTTTTTGGTAACAAATGTTACTCAGGTGTGCTTCCCCAATCCTCCTTTTTAATGGGTCTCAAAATAATATCGCATAACACACAAGGTTTAAACTCCCCTCACAAACGCAGGAAGGCGTTCCAATATTATAAAAGATTAGGGGCAGACATTATCTTGCTCCAGGAAACTCATTTTGCTGCCCCCAACCACCTAAAATACTTTAACAGGTCTTATAACCAATATCACTACACTACCTTCTCAAACAAAACTAGAGGCGTTGCTGTCTTCATTCGCAACTCTATAATATTCGATATCCAAAATGTTTACAAAGACCCAGACAGTAGATTCATCATCCTTAAAGGGACCATTAATAACCACGCAATTACTATTGCTTCTGTATATGCCCCAAATGACTCTCAGTCCACCTTTTTTTCTAACTTTTTTGACACCCTGGACAAGTACCACTCCCCCATATTGTACTTGGTGGAGATTTTAACTTGACTGCTCACCCGGCCCTTGACCGGAGCAGAATCTCCACCTCATCCAAAGCCTTCTCAAAATCTATCAATCGTTGCATCAACAAACTACAATTGATAGATACGTGGAGAGCTCACAACACGGGCATCAAAGGCTACACTCATTCCTCCCACCCCCATGACTGTTATGCTAGACTGGACTACATATTCTGTACCCCAATTCTATTAGCTAACTCCTCCCATGCACATATACACCCATGCCCCTGGTCAGACCATGACATCACCTCATTCGACACCTCATATGTAGGCCTCTCCCCCTCACCATACAATTGGCGTCTTAATGACTCCCTTTTGACGGATCCGTCAAATAAAAACACAATTTCCACCCATATTGAAAACTATTTTGCGGAAAATAGCAATCAAGAAACCCCCCCTCCTCTCTCTGGATTGCCCACAAAGCGGTTCTCCGTGGACACATCATTAATCTAGCAGCCACTAAGAATCGAGAGAGGATGGCTGAAATCAAGAGTCTTACCAACGAATTAAATAAACTTTATCACGAGTTACGACAATCCCCCACACGTGATATTACTGACCAGATACAAACTAAACGTCGGGCCCTAGACCTCATTTTATCATCCAACTCTGAGAAATCCCTTAGGTTTTCCAAAGCCAAATTTCTTCTACACGGTAATTCCTCCTCAAGTATGTTTTCTAGGAAATTGAATCAGGATACCAAACCCACACATGTCTATAAACTTAGAGATAATAATGGAAACCTAACCACACACCCACAGGAAGTATTAAAGACCTTCACCTCCTTTTACAAAGAGCTTTTGTCCCCCCCCCCCTAATCAACCCAACGCATCCTCTAGATCATAGCTAGACGCTCTACAACTCCCTACCCTGAACCAAGAACAGATTGACTCCCTGAACAAGCCATGCACAGATGAGGAAATATCCCGTATTATCACTTCCCTGAAGACTTCCACAGCCCCCGGCCCAGATGGCTTTACATCCTCCTATTATAAGAAATTTGCCCCTCTTTTGACACCTAACCTTAAAACACTGTTTAACCATGTCCTAGAAGGTAACCATTTTCCAGAGGAAATGCTGTTAGCAAACCTCTCACTGATCCCTAAACCCATTTAGGACCATACGCTTCCCCAAAATTACCGCCCGATCTCAGTACTAAACAATGACTTGAAAATTTTCGGTAGAGTTCTCGCTGATAGACTAGCGATGGTTATCTCCCCTTTGATACAGGCTGACCAAACTGGCTTTATTCCGGGCAGGCAAATTAGCGACAACATTAGGTTAGTTACCAACATTGTTCAGGACGCCAACTTACACGCGAAACAGGCTTGTCTTCTCAACTTAGACATACATAAATCATTCGACAGTGTCAGTTGGTCGTATATGAACTATCTGCTTCCCAAATACGGAATTTCGGGCAACTTTCTCCAAGGTTTTAACGCTCTTTATCATTCCCCCCAGACCCGTATTAAAATCCCTGGTAGTAATTCAGAATTTTTTCCTCTGGGTCGTGGAACAAGGCAGGGATGTCCTATATCACCGCTATTGTTCGCCCTGGCTATTGAGCCCTTAGCTCAAGCCATAAGATCCAACCCAGACATCAGGGGTTACTCTAAAGGCCAACACAAATTTAAGATCAGCTTATACGCTGACGACGCCCTCGTCTTCCTCACCGATCCCCTCCTGTCCATTCCTGTCCTTCTGACCGTACTCAACACTTTCCAGGATATCTCAGGCCTTAAAGTTAATTCCAATAAATGTTCTGCCCTCCCCCTAAACCTAGACCATAACTTACAACTCCTTCTACAGGCTAATTTTCCCTTTGTGTGGTGTCCCCTCTCTTTTAAATACCTAGGTGTTAATATTACCTCCTCACATAAACTCCTATTTAATTCTAACTACCCTCCCCTAATAGCTCACATCAGCTCCCTCTTAAATACATGGTCATCATACCACATCTCCTTTTTAGGTAGATTATGCGCCATAAAAATGAACATCATACCTAAACTGCTTTACTATTTCCGCACCCTACCCATCAATTTATCCAAATCTAAATTAGATCACCTGCAGAGGATTATCAATAAATTTATATGGGCAAATAAAAAACCCAGATATAGCTATGCCCTGATGCATAGACCACAGTCTAGAGGTGGCCTGGGCCTTCCCAACCTATGGCACTACTTTCTTGCCGCGAGACTCTCGCAACTATTCCAGTGGTTCTCCTCCTCCCAAAACATACCATGGAAGAACTTTGAATCCACGTCAGTACAACCATTTCACCTCCAAGGTATTCCATGGTCCAATTACGTTCTCTATAGCCACCTTTTAAAACATAACATCATAGTGGCCCATCTATTTCAACTATGGCTCAAAATTAAGGATACACACTCCCTTTCCTCCCCAATCTCCCCACTGACATCCTTCCTGGGAGACCCTAGGTTTAACTTAGCTTATACAAATAGATCATTATTCTCGTCCTGGATTGACAAAGGCCTAACCACACTGAAATCACTACAATCTAAATGGGTCTTCAGATCCTTTGACTCATTGCAAAAAGTACATAAACTTCCTAATACGGAATTCGAACACTATCAAATGATTAAGTCTTTCTATGATACATATTTCTCATTATCGACACCCTCTACGAACACACTTTTCGAGAGGATCTGCCTATCATCATCCAGGGACAGAGGTATGATCTCCAGACTATACCATTTTCTTAACAACTTAACTCTTCAAGAGAAATCTAACCCGATGTTACAATGGTAAAAAGATCTGGGTTGTGATGTCCCATCGGAAACGTGGTACTGCATGGCAGAGAACCTCCGTAAATGCAACAGAGCTATCTCATTTAGAGAAACCCCTTTAAAGATCTTGTCCAGATGGTACCTCACCCCCTCCAAATGCTAAATGTTTTTTACCCCTCGATTCCCCCCAACTGTTTTAGAGGTTGCCAAGCTGAGGGTACTCTATTACATACATTCTGGAGCTGCCCTAAGCTGGGTCAGATTTGGGATGCAGCTGTCTCCAGATTTGAGAGTTCTTTGGGCCAGAGGATTACCATTTCACCCCAAATCTGCGTCCTCTATGCCAAGGTCCCTGATATCCCTGCCCCATGCTCTAGGCTGTTCCACTCCCTCTGCAGTTCCATCCAGTGGATGATAGCTTTTAATTGGAAAACTGACATTCTACCCTGGTCTCAAGTCCTAGACAGAATGGAGATGCTTAAGCTTTCGGAAAGAGTATACCATACACTGAACGACACTATCCATATCTATGACACTAAATGGTCTTACTGGTATGTAGCCCAACAGTCATAACATCATCATTCCCTCCCTCTTTCCCTCCCCCCTTACCGAAATGTTTTATAAACCTCTCTTTTTTCTATGTACAGTTTGTATATCCATATGATGTTACCACACCTTCACAAATCATATTCATATATCTTCTCATGTTACTATGCTTGACCTGTTATTCTTATAATATTTTGACTTTTGAACTATATTCTTGTACGCAATGACTCTGTATTTCTATATTCTTTTAATAAACTTTTGTAAACAAAAAAAAGGAAAAGGAGAGTCCTATACTGCACTCTCTTCTTTCTTCGATGCCTTGGCAAAGCTCTATGATGACTCACAACGAACCACCACAGATAAAACCGTGTTGACCTCTCTACAACAGGGGAAATGCCCTGTTGAGGACTACATAATGCAATTCCACAAGTGGGCTGCAGACATCAGTTTAGCTTGGGCCTGTCCGAGCCCCTCAAAGATGAATTAGCAAGAGTAGGACTCCCTGATACATTGGAACCTACAATTAAGTTGGCTATCCACTGAACATGTGTCTTTCAGCTCACCCTATTGCTTACACCACTGTTTCCCTCAAGGAGCCTGTTTGACAGTTCAACCCCTGTCCACAGATGACAACACTTTTCTCCCCCAGGTTTGCAGAGACTTCTTGGATGTCTTTGACAAGAAGGGAGCTAAATCCTTTCTGCCTCACCGGCCGTATGATTACCCATTGAGCTTCTTCCTGGTTCTGCAATACCATTTGGGAGGATCTTCCCACTCTCTGAGCCTGAATTAGAAGTCCTCCGAAAATACATTGATGACACTCTTAGGAAAGGTCATCCGGCCCTCTACCTCTCCTGCTGGCGCTGAACTCTTCCTTGTGGAAAACAAGGACCATTCTTTAAAACCATGTATCGACTACAGAGAATTAACAGTATCACATTCAATAATCGGTACCTGTTGCCTCTAGTCCCTGAGCTTGTTCAGAGGTTCCACACCGCCAAGGTGTTCTCAAAATTGGACCTACGGGAGGCCTACAATTTAATACGGGTAGGAGAGGGAGATGAATGGAAAACTGCCTTTTGTACTAGGTTTGGCCATTTTGAATATCTGGTCATGCCATCTGGGCTGTGTAACGCCCCAGTAACCTTCCAACACTTGGTGAATGATGTCTTTCAGGACTTTCTTGACCTCTACATGATAGTGTACTTAGATAACATCCTTGGTTTTTCACCGTCCCTCGAGGCACATCACATCCACATGCGAAAAGTATTTTTTTGCCTCCAAGCCCATAAACTCTACGCCAAGCTTGGAAAAAATGTGAGTTTGAGAAAGATAGCATGCAATTCCTTGGCCTCATTATTTCAACTTCTGGCATATCCTTGGACCCCCGGAAGGTAACTGCAGTTCTTGAATGGCCAATATCCTCGGACCGTAAGAGCATCCAGAGGTTTGTGGGATTCGCCAATTTTTTTAGAAGATTCATTATAGGCTTCTTGTCAATAATTTACCCTATCACACAACTCACCAAGCAAAACAGACATTTTCTGTGGTCCCCCTCAGCACAGACGGCTTTTGACAAACTCAAGAAGCAATTCACCTTTGCCTCGGTCCTTCGTCATCACGACCCAGCCCTGCCTTACGCGCTGGAAGTTAATGCTTCAGAGATTGCGGTTGGGGCAGTCCTTTCTCAGCGACATGAATCCACAGTCATGTTGCATCCTGCTGCCTTGTTTTCCAGGAAGTTGTCCCCAACCGAAAGGAACTATGATGTAGGGGACCGGGAACTCCTTGCTATTAAACTGGCCCTGGAAGAATGGCGATATCTATTGAAAGGAGCCTCGCACACTATACATATCTACACTGATCATAGGAATTTGGAATACCTCTGTACAGCTAAACGTCTCAGACCTAGACATGCCAGATGGGCTCTCTGCATATCATGTACCAACCTTGATCCAAGAATTGTAAACCTGAAGCTTTATCCCGCACGTATCCCACATCAGATAACTTGCCAACGACAGACACGATACTCCCTGGCTATAATTTCCTCCTACTTACGGATGACCTCGTGTCCAGGATTAAAGGGGTTGTAAAGATTTGTTTTTTATTTTCTAAATAGGTTCCTTTAAGCTACTGCATTGTTGGTTCACTTACCTTTTTCTTCGATTTCCCTTCTAAATGTTTTTTTTCTTTGTTTTCTTTGTCTGAATTTTTCACTTCCTGTTCCTCCTCAGTAAGCTGTTCAGTAAGGCCTCGTACACACGATCAAATCTGTCCGCTGGAAACGGTCTGCTGGACCGTTTCAGCAGACAGATTCGATCGTGTGTACGGCCGAGCCGACGGATTTGGCCACCCGACAGATTTCAAAGCATGCTTTGAAATCTATCGGGTCGGAATCCGTCCGCCCGACATGTCTGCTGGTTAGTACACTTACCAGCAGACATGTCGTCCCGCACCGCCGCCGCACCGCCGCCGAATGGATTCGGCGCATGCGCGGAAGTGTTTTACTTTCTGGTGCGGTGACGTGGCGGCGTCAACGTCACCGCCACGTCACCGACACGTCAGCGCGCCGTCTGCTGGCGGGGATTTTGGTTTGCTCGTGTGTACACGCGAGCAAACCAAAATCCCAGCAGACAGATTTGTTCAAATCTGTCGGACAGACAGATTTGAACAAATCTGTCTGCTCGTGTGTACGAGGCCTAAGCTGTTCTGACTGACTAACCATCGCTCGGATGATGGTGGCAAGTTTACTGAGGAGAAACATTAAGTGAGAAATTCAGACAAAGAAAAAAAAACATTTTGGGCCAGATTCGTAGGAAACACCGTCGTATCTCGTAGGAAACACCGCAGTATCTCTGTTTTTTTTTTACTGGGTATCTATGCGTGTGATTCGTAGAATCACTTACGCATAGATACAGTGAAGATCCGACATGTGTAAAACAATTACACTGTCGGATCGTAGATGTAATGACATCGCTGGCCGCTAGGTGGCCTTTACGATGATTTCTCATTTGCCTATGCAAATGAGCCTAATCCGACGACTCCCGAACGTTTTTACGCCGCCCCGTCGTCGTTTACGTCGTTTACATACGCGTAAGGTTACCCCTGCTATATGAGGGGTAACCTTACGAAGTTCCGTCGTTGCCATGTTAAGTATGGCGTCGGGTCAGCGTCGTCTTTTTCCGTCGGTTACGCTGTTTTACTAAGTCGTTCGCGAATAGGGATTTACGTAAACGACGCTCACGTCGGTTTCATTCACTTTTTCCGACGTGAGCTGGAGCATGCGCACTGGGCTATTTTTGAGGCCGGCACATGCGCAGTTCGATCGACACGGGGGCGCGCTTAATTTAAAAACAAGCCGCCCCCTTTGAATTACGCAGGGATACGCAGAGCCATTTACACTACGCCGACGCAACTTACGGAGCAAGTGCTTTGGGAATACGGCACTTGCTCTGTTAAATTGCGGCGGCGTAGTGTAAATGGCTTACGCTACGCCAGCGGCAATTCTACGGGAATCTGGCCCTTTGAAGGGAAATCGAAGGAAAAGGTAAGTAAATCAACAATGCACTAGCTTAAAGGAACCTATTTAGAAAATAAAAAAATGAACCTTTACAGCCCCTTTAATCCTGGACACAAGGTTATCCGTAAGTAGGAGGAAATTAACTGACCTCTTCACTAGACCAACTGCAAGAACATCTGCAAGAAAAGGATGGACTATTCTTCCATGACCATTGCTGTGTTTGTGCCCCTTCATCTGAGAGTTCCTTTGCTCAAACTCTGCCATGACAACAAGTTAGCAGGACATGTGCTTTTGCGAACCTTTTGGTGGCCTACCCTCAAGGCAGACTGCCACCCTTATGTCAATTCCTGCCCGGTATGCAATCACAGCTGTTGTGGAAATTTCAAGATGTATTTAATATGTATTGTCATAGTGTGACCCGGTGTTTATTACTTGCGCAACCTGCTCTAAAAGAGCTGACTGGGGCAGTCTGACACTGGTTGAATCCCGTCTGGTAGTAGAAAATGTCTTGAGGTTTGAGTGTGATGTTTACGGCGTGGACATATGTCCGCCAGCGAGGGGCCCTCTGTGCATTAGCGCGGATGATCGTTGAGGAGGGGATATTCTCACTCATTAGTGGTTATAGGCAGGGGGGTAGCCATCCGCCGGGGCGCTGGGGATCTCTGGGCCCTTGAATAAAAATAAAAAATAAACCTCTGGGCCCTTTAATAAAAAATGAACATTTATAAAAAATATAAAGAAAATATAAATATAAAATATAAAAAATATAAAAAAAGGGGGGGTTGCCATCCAGGGGCCCTGGAGACCTCTGGGCCCTTTAACCACTTGACCACTGGGCACTTAAACACCCTTCCTAACCAGACCAATTTTCAGCTTTTGGTGCTCTCACAATTTGAATGACAATTACTCAGTCATACAACATTCTACCCATTTGAAATTTGTGTCCTTTTTTTCACACAAATAGAGCTTTCTTTTGGTGGTATTTGATCACCTCTGGGTTTTTTATTTTTTGCGCTATAAAAGAAAAACGACTGAAAATTATGTAAAAAAAAAAATAAAAAATCTTGTTTCTGTCATATTAGCAGGTTATTTTTCACACACAGCATATGCATACCACAAATTACACCCCAAAACACATTCTGCTATTCCTCCCGAGTATTGTGATACCCCATGTGTGGGACTTTTACACAGCGTGGCCACATACAGAGGCCCAACATGCAGGGAGCACCATCAGGCGTTCTGGAACACCCAGACCAATTCTGACATTTCTCTCCTACATGGAAAAATCATCATTTATTTGCTAGAAAATTACATAGAACCCCAAAACATTATATATGCTTTTTTAGCAAAGACCCTAGAGAATACAATGGCGGCCGTTACAACTTTTTATCTCGCACGGTATTTTCGTAGAAATTTTTTGAACGCGTGTTTTTAAAAAAAAAATGATTTGTGCTAAAAAAAAAAAAACAGTAAAGTTAGCCCAATTTTTTTTCATAATGTGAAAGATGAAATTACGCCGAGTAAATAGATACCCAATATGTCACACTTCAAAATTGCGCACACTCGTGGAATGGCGCCAAACTTCGCTACCTAAAAATCCCCATAGGCGATAGTATTTGGGTATTGCAGAGTATTTGGGTATTGCAGAGTATTTGGGTATTTCAGGGTATCGCACAGGGTATTGCGGTATTGGGGTACTGAGGTATTGGGGCACTGGAGTACTGGAGTATTGGGGCACTGGAGTACTGCAGAGTATTGGGGTACTGGAGTACTGCAGAGTATTGGGGTACTGGAGTACTGCAGAGTATTGGGGTACTGGAGTACTGCAGAGTATTGGGGTACTGGGGTATTGCAGAGTATTGGGGTACTGGGGTATTGCAGAGTATTGGGGTACTGGGGTACTGCAGAGTATTGGGGTACTGGGGTGCTGCAGAGTATTGGGGTACTGGGGTACTGCAGAGTATTGGGGTACTGGGGTATTGGGGTACTGGGGTATTGCAGCGTATTGGGGTACTGGGGTATTGCAGCGTATTGGGGTACTGGGGTATTGTGGGGTACTGGGGTATTGTGGGGTACTGGGGTAATGCAGGGTACTGGGGTATTGTGGGGTACTGGGGTAATGCAGGGTACTGGGGTAATGCAGGGTACTGGGGGATTGCAGAGTACTGGGGGATTGCAGAGCTGGGATGTTTTGAGGGATGGCTGGATCTGTGACTGCATTTGTCACAGATCCAGCCACAGCTCAGCTGCTGACACCCCGCTCCCCCCCCTCTCCTCGCACACTGTACAGAGAGCAGAGGGAGGAGAGGGAGGAACCGGCGTCATCAAATGACGCCGGTTTGTTTACAAGTGATCGCGCCGTCATTTGACGGCGCGATCACGTGGTAAACGGCCGCTATCAGGGGCAATTTACCGTGATCCGTGATGCGCCGGGTCTTCTAGACCTGGCGATCACGGACACTTTCGCGAGCGCGTCCCAGCGCGTACAGCAGCCCCTGCCACAGCTTCATCTCTTCCCAGCAGGTCATGCCCCCCCGCTCCCTCTAGTAGTGGTACTGGTACTGGCAACCAGACCTCTACTTTGACAGCACCCTCCGCGTCTGTGTCCTGCACTGCCGTCCGGCGCCAGGCGACGATTTCAGACGCCTTTGAACGCAACACTCCCTTCCCCACCGGAGACCGACGTGTGCGTTCCCTCAATGGGCTCCTGGCAAGGGTTATTGCCCAACATCTTCTGCCCTTCAACATCGTGGACAGCAACCCCTTCAGACAGATGTTGGAGCAGGCCCAACCCCAATGGCGTGTCCCCAGCCGCCATTTCTTTGCCAGGACTGGTGTCCCTGCCCTACACCAGCACATTGTGAAGAATGTAACCCTGTCGCTGGATCACGCTGTCAGCGACAGGGTGCATCTGACAATGGATGGCTGGACCAGCATACATGGGCAGGGGCGCTACATAAGTTTCACTGCCCATTGGGTTTCCCTCCAAGGTGCCGGGGAGGGATCGGCGGCAACAGATTTTGTGGTGCCGCCCCGGGGTGTCCAGGGGAGAACTGCTGGTCTCCGTCAAGCCTCTGTCTCCGCAGCTGCTGAGCCTCCCAGCAAGCGCCCCCGTAGCTACTCAGGTGTGGTGCACGTGCGCTGTCAGGCCGTGCTCCAGCTTGTTAGCTTAGGGGACCGGAGACACACTGGACAAAAAGTGCTGACCGCACTTCAGGCTCAGGTCCAGAAGTGGCTGACACCCCGAAGGCTCCAGGCAGGTATGGTTGTCTGTGATAACGGCAGCAACCTACTCTCCGCCCTTCAGGCTGGCAGTCTGACTCACGTGCCCTGTCTGGCACATGTCCTCAACCTAGTGGTGCAGAAGTTCATGCGCACCTATCCTGGGTTGAGTGACATTGTGCTAAGGGTGCGTAGGATTGCCAGCCACTTCAGGCGCTCCCCAACCGCTACCGTGTCCCTGTCCAAGTGGCAGCGGGTCAACAGGCTGCCCCCTCACAGGCTGATTGTGGACAGTGTGACGCGGTGGAACTCCACCCTCCAAATGCTGGAGAGGTTGTGGGAGCAGTGAAGGGCGGTGAGGCAGTACCTGCTGGAGCAACCCACTGCCGGCCCAGCACCAACACTCCCGTACATCACCTGTGCGGAGTGGGGGCAGATACACCAGGTCTGCCAGGTGTTGGGCCCTTTCGAGCAGGCGACCAAGATGGTCAGCAGGGAGCATGTCGGCCTCAATGACGTGCTCCCTATAGTGTTCGTGCTGGAGAGGACACTAGATCGCCTGCTCGAAGCTGGGGAGAGTGCCTTGGTGGAGCAGGAGGAGGCAGCACTGCTCCACCGAGACCAGGGCCAGGACGAGGAGGAGGAGGAGGATGATGATGATGATGATGAGGAGGAGGAGGTTGCTGGTGTCGTCCTGGAGTCAGGGCCTGGTCAGGAGGGAGAGCCGGTGTTGGGGGCACCGATAGTCCGGGGGTTGGGCATCTCTGAGCGTGAGCAGCAGCGCCTCAGGGATGAAGAGTCTGACCTCATTGACCTGGGCAGCAGTGAGGAGTCACAGCGGGCTGCGCTCTTCCCCATGGCTGCCCACATGCTGAGATGCCTCAGGAGGGACCCCCGGGTTAAGACCATCAAGGGCAGGGATGATTATTGGATGGCCACCCTTTTGGATCCCAGGTGCAAGGGGAAAGTGGAGCAGTTCATCCCAGCCAGCCGGAGGCAGCGCCGGATGGAGGAACTGCAGGCAGGCATTGTCAGCCGGTTGGAGCAGGCAACTCCCCGGCCTCCAGTTGTCACCCCTCATCTCACCCAGCAGGTGTCTGCACCCAGCAGCAGCCGAGCAGGGGACCTAATGGAAGAGATGAGGATGTTCTTCCAATCGGATCAACCCAGTACCAGCAGCAGCAGAAGCAGTCACCACCAGCGGCTGGCCCACATGGTGGCAGATTACATGGCGTCCGCCGGTGCTTCTGAGAGTATGACTACCGACGACCCCATGGAGTACTGGGTTGCCAGATTGGACACCTGCCGCGAGCTCGCTCAGTATGCGCTGGAGCTATTGTCTTGCCCCCCCTCCAGCGTACTATCTGAGCGGACATTCAGCGCGGCAGGTGGGGTGGTCACGGACAAGAGGACCCGTCTGTCCACAGACTCCGTGGACAGACTCACATTCATAAAGATGAATGAGTCCTGGATCGGCGGTGACTTTCTGGCAAACGCCGTCGGTTCAGGGCGCTGAAGGGTCCCTTGTCATGCATTCCCTGATCTATTTACAGTGCTGAAAAAAATTATTTGAACACCTGAGAAAATCAATGTAAATATTTGGTAGAGTAGGCTTTGTTTGCAATTACAGCGGTCAAACCTTTCTTGTAGTTTTTCACTAGCTTTGCACACACTGGAGGAGGGATATTTGACCCACTCCTCCACACAGATCTTCTCTACATGAGTCAGGTTTCTGGGCTATCGCTGAGAAAAACGGAGTTTGAGCTCCCTCCAAAGATTCTCTATTGGGTTTAGGTCTGGAGACTGGCTAGGCCATGCCAGAACCTTGATATGCTCCTTACAGAGCCACTCCTTGGTTATCCTGGCTGTGTGCTTTGGGTCATTGTCATGTTGGAAGACCCAGCCTCGACCCATCTTCAAAGCTCTAACTGAGGGAAGGAGGTTGTTGCCCAAAATCTCGCAATACATGGCCCCGGACATCCTCTCCTTAATATAGTGCAGTAACCCTGTCCCATGTGCAGAAAAACACCCCCAAAGCATGATGCTACCACCCCCATGCTTCACAGTAGGGATGGCGTTCTTGGCATGGTACTCATTATTCTTCTTCCTCCGAACACGGTTAGTGGAATTATGACCAAAAAGTTATATTATGGTCTCATCTGACCACATGACTTTCTCCCATCAGTCCTCTGGATCAGTGAAGACACCTATGTCACAAGTTATTTGCCACTCTATACTACTATTACCACTGCTGCTGCTGCTGTTCATGGCACCTCTTTCCCGAGTGATTTCACACTATATTGTCTACTGTTACTAATACTGCTGCTGCTCACGACACCTATGTCACTAGTTATTTGACACTATTGACTACTATGGTCACTACTGATGCTGTAAAGTCCTGCCCACGTGTTTAGATGTACTATGTCTGCAGTCTCTGACCATCTCCTGTACTATGTCTGCAGTCTCTGACCATCTCCTGTACTATGTCTGCAGTCTCTGATCATCTCCTGTACTATGTCTGCAGTCTCTGACCATCTCCTGTACTATGTCTGCAGTCTCTGACCATCTCCTGTACTATGTCTGCAGTCTCTGACCATCTCTTGTACTATGTCTGCAGTCTCTGACCATCTCCTGTACTATGTCTGCAGTCTCTGACCATCTCCTGTACTATGTCTGCAGTCTCTGACCATCTCCTGTACTATGTCTGCAGTCTCTGACCATCTCCTGTACTATGTCTGCAGTCTCTGACCATCTCCTCTATTATGTCTGCAGTCTCTGATCATCTCCTGTACTATGTCTGCAGTCTCTGACCATCTCCTCTATTATGTCTGCAGTCTCTGATCATCTCCTGTACTATGTCTGCAGTCTCTGACCATCTCCTGTACTATGTCTGCAGTCTCTGACCATCTCCTGTATTATGTCTGCAGTCTCTGATCATCTCCTGTACTATGTCTGCAGTCTCTGACCATCTCTTGTACTATGTCTGCAGTCTCTGACCATCTCCTGTACTATGTCTGCAGTCTCTGACCATCTCCTGTACTATGTCTACAGTCTCTGACCATCTCCTGTACTATGTCTGCAGTCTCTGACCATCTCCTGTACTATGTCTGCAGTCTCTGACCATCTCCTCTATTATGTCTGCAGTCTCTGATCATCTCCTGTACTATGTCTGCAGTCTCTGATCATCTCCTGTACTATGTCTGCAGTCTCTGACCATCTCCTGTACTATGTCTGCAGTCTCTGACCATCTCCTGTATTATGTCTGCAGTCTCTGATCATCTCCTGTACTATGTCTGCAGTCTCTGACCATCTCCTGTACTATGTCTGCAGTCTTTGACCATCTCCTGTACTATGTCTGCAGTCTATGACCATCTCCTGTACTATGTCTGCAGTCTCTGACCATCTCCTCTATTATGTCTGCAGTCTCTGACCATCTCCTCTATTATGTCTGCAGTCTCTGATCATCTCCTGTACTATGTCTGCAGTCTCTGACCATCTCCTGTACTATGTCTGCAGTCTCTGACCATCTCCTGTACTATGTCTGCAGTCTCTGACCATCTCCTGTATTATGTCTGCAGTCTCTGATCATCTCCTGTACTATGTCTGCAGTCTCTGACCATCTCTTGTACTATGTCTGCAGTCTCTGACCATCTCCTCTATTATGTCTGCAGTCTCTTATCATCTCCTGTACTATGTCTGCAGTCTCTGACCATCTCCTCTATTATGTCTGCAGTCTCTGATCATCTCCTGTACTATGTCTGCAGTCTCTGACCATCTCCTGTACTATGTCTGCAGTCTCTGACCATCTCTTGTACTATGTCTGCAGTCTCTGACCATCTCCTGTACTATGTCTGCAGTCTCTGACCATCTCCTGTACTATGTCTGCAGTCTCTGACCATCTCCTGTACTATGTCTGCAGTCTCTGACCATCTCCTCTATTATGTCTGCAGTCTCTGATCATCTCCTGTACTATGTCTGCAGTCTCTGACCATCTCCTCTATTATGTCTGCAGTCTCTGATCATCTCCTGTACTATGTCTGCAGTCTCTGACCATCTCCTGTACTATGTCTGCAGTCTCTGACCATCTCCTCTATTATGTCTGCAGTCTCTGACCATCTCCTGTACTATGTCTGCAGTCTCTGACCATCTCCTGTACTATGTCTGCAGTCTCTGACCATCTCCTCTATTATGTCTGCAGTCTCTGATCATCTCCTGTACTATGTCTGCAGTCTCTGACCATCTCCTGTACTATGTCTGCAGTCTCTGACCATCTCCTGTATTATGTCTGCAGTCTCTGATCATCTCCTGTACTATGTCTGCAGTCTCTGACCATCTCTTGTACTATGTCTGCAGTCTATGACCATCTCCTCTATTATGTCTGCAGTCTCTTATCATCTCTTGTACTATGTCTGCAGTCTCTGACCATCTCCTCTATTATGTCTGCAGTCTCTTATCATCTCCTGTACTATGTCTGCAGTCTCTGACCATCTCCTGTACTATGTCTGCAGTCTCTGACCATCTCTTGTACTATGTCTGCAGTCTCTGACCATCTCCTGTACTATGTCTGCAGTCTCTGACCATCTCCTGTACTATGTCTGCAGTCTCTGACCATCTCCTGTACTATGTCTGCAGTCTCTGACCATCTCCTGTACTATGTCTGCAGTCTCTGACCATCTCCGCTATTATGTCTGCAGTCTCTGATCATCTCCTGTACTATGTCTGCAGTCTCTGACCATCTCCTCTATTATGTCTGCAGTCTCTGATCATCTCCTGTACTATGTCTGCAGTCTCTGACCATCTCCTGTACTATGTCTGCAGTCTCTGACCATCTCCTCTATTATGTCTGCAGTCTCTGACCATCTCCTGTACTATGTCTGCAGTCTCTGACCATCTCCTGTACTATGTCTGCAGTCTCTGACCATCTCCTCTATTATGTCTGCAGTCTCTGATCATCTCCTGTACTATGTCTGCAGTCTCTGACCATCTCCTGTACTATGTCTGCAGTCTCTGACCATCTCCTGTATTATGTCTGCAGTCTCTGATCATCTCCTGTACTATGTCTGCAGTCTCTGACCATCTCTTGTACTATGTCTGCAGTCTCTGACCATCTCCTGTACTATGTCTGCAGTCTCTGACCATCTCCTGTACTATGTCTGCAGTCTCTGACCATCTCCTGTACTATGTCTGCAGTCTCTGACTATCTCCTGTACTATGTCTGCAGTCTCTGACCATCTCCTGTACTATGTCTGCAGTCTCTGACCATCTCCTCTATTATGTCTGCAGTCTCTGATCATCTCCTGTACTATGTCTGCAGTCTCTGACCATCTCTTGTACTATGTCTGCAGTCTCTGATCATCTCCTGTACTATGTCTGCAGTCTCTGACCATCTCCTGTACTATGTCTGCAGTCTCTGACCATCTCCTGTATTATGTCTGCAGTCTCTGATCATCTCCTGTACTATGTCTGCAGTCTCTGACCATCTCTTGTACTATGTCTGCAGTCTCTGACCATCTCCTGTACTATGTCTGCAGTCTCTGACCATCTCCTGTACTATGTCTGCAGTCTCTGACCATCTCCTGTACTATGTCTGCAGTCTCTGACCATCTCCTGTACTATGTCTGCAGTCTCTGACCATCTCTTGTACTATGTCTGCAGTCTCTGATAATCTCCTTTAGTATTTTGGGGGGAGAGCCATGCGCACTTGCGCTGCAATCGTGATGCATCGTGATGCATCGCGGAATCAAATCGAATCGTGGACTTGATAATCGAAATTGCATCGAATCGTGAGACGGGTGAAGATGCGCAGCCCTAGTTTTTATGGTGCAGTTTTGATGGGCTAGTTTTTGATGGAGCAGTTTTTGATGGGGCAATGGACCGAACTGGATTGACACACGGTTGGATCACATTTACATCTCTAGGGGCACCGTCTCCAGTCAGTAGTATTGGTGGAGGCAAGACCACGCCGCACAATTTACCCTGAAATTGTATCTTTTCTAGTTACATTACATTTTAATACTACTGCTGCTGCCTCCATGCTGAGTAATGCTTCATGACCTCTCTGGCACAGCGGATCCACCAACAGCCTCCACTACAAGCTACCAGACCGGATCGTAACAGCAAGTGTAACTAAAACAATTAACTTTATGTTAAACCCTGATTTGCGGCCTTTATACTGCAACCATTATACTGCAACCATTAGCCTGTATGCAAGAGCAAATCTGCACTCTCTCTCTCTTTCTTGCTCTCTCTCTCTATATCTATATATATCTATTGTTGCTTTTGCTATGTTCATTTTTCAACAGTTTAGTTTGTGTTCGTCGTGACTGTGTCTGTGTACTTTAGTTTGTCCTAGTTTTGTGTTAAATAAAATAATAGTATAAAATGATTTTGCTTATTATGAAGTTAGATGTGTTGATGTTGATGTTGATGTGTTAGATGTGAAGTTAGATGTGTTGAAAAACATAAAAATCTATCTCAAAAAGAAAGGAAACATTTAAAAAAAAATAAAACTTTTTATTAACCATATTACAATCCAAGGTAAGTGTTCAGGCGCTTCAGCGTTTCTTCCTCTTTTGAACAAAGTTTGACCTGTTCCTCCTCCACCTGCTCATTCTGCTTCATAAGATATGCAATTTGCCTCAGATTCGCACTTATCCTGTCAGCATTTTTTCTCCGAGCTGCCTGGTAAACCATCATTTGTTTTGCAGCTGTTAGGATATAAGAAAAAACAATTTGTTTTCAAAGACCCTTAACAAATACATAAAATATTTCTGTTGCTTATTAATCAATCATTATCATGTCTATACACTTGTTATGTGTCTAGGACAGACCGGGAGTGCAGAATTATTAGGCAAATGAGTAATTGGACCACATCATCCTCTTTATGCATGTTGTCTTACTCCAAGCTGTATAGGCTCGAAAGCCTACTACCAATTAGGCATATTAGGTAATGTACAACTCTGTAATGAGAAGGTGTGTGGTCTAATGACATCAACACTCTATATCAGGTGTGCATAATTATTAGTCAACTTCCTTTCCTTTGGCAAAATGGGTCAAAAGAAGGACTTGACAGTCTCTGAAAAGTCAAAAATAGAGAGGTATCTAGCAGAGGGATGCAGCACTCTTAAAATTGAAAAGCTTCTGAAGCGTGATCATCGAACAATCAAGCATTTCATTCAAAATAGTCAACAGGGTCGCAAGAAGCGTGTGGAAATACCAAGGCGCAAAATAACTGCCCATGAACTGAGAAAAGTCAAGCGTGCAGCTGCCAAGATGCCACTTGCCACCAGTTTGGCCATATTTCAGAGCTGCAACATCACTGGAGTGCCCAAAAGCACAAGGTGTGCAATACTCAGAGACATGGCCAAGGTAAGAAAGGCTGAAAGACGACGACCACTGAACAAGACACACAAGCTGAAACGTCAAGAATGGGCCAAGAAATATCTCAAGACTGATTTTTCTACCGTTGTATGGACTGCTGAAATGAGAGTGAGTCTTGATGGGCCAGATGGATGGGCCCGTGGCTGGATTGGTAAAGGGCAGAGAGCTCCAGTCCGACTCAGACGCCAGCAAGGTGGAGGTGGAGTACTGGTTTGGGCTGGTATCATCAAAGATGAGCTTGTGGGGCCTTTTCGGGTTGAGGATGGAGTGAAGCTCAACTCCCAGTCCTACTGCCAGTTTCTGGAAGACCCCTTCTTCAAGCAGTGGTACAGGAAGAAGTCTGCATCCTTCAAGAAAAACATGATTTTCATGCAGGACAATGCTCCAGCACACGCGTCCAAGTACTCCACAGCGTGGCTGGCAAGAAAGTGTATTAAAGGAAAAAAAACTAATGACATGGCCTCCTTGTTCACCTGATCTGAACCCCATTGAGAAGAACCTGTGGTCCATCATCAAATGTGAGATTTACAAGGAGGGAAAAGAGTACACCTCTCTGAACATTGTCTTGGAGGCTGCGGTTGCTGCTGCACGCAATGTTGATGGTGAACAGATCAAAACACTGACAGAATCCATGGATGGCAGGCTTTTGAGTGTCCTTGCAAAGAAAGGTGGCTATATTGGTCACTGATTTGTTTTTGTTTTGTTTTTGAATGTCAGAAATGTATATTTGGGAATGTTGAGATGTTATATTGGTTTCACTGTTAAAAATAAATAATTGAAATGGGTATATATATTTTTTTTGTTAAGTTGCCTAATAATTCAGCACAGTAATAGTACTCACCTGCACACACAGATATCCCCCTAAAATAGCTAACACTAAAAACAAAATAAAAACTACTTCCAAAAATATTCAGCTTTGATATTATTGAGTTTTTGGGGTTCATTGAGAACATGGTTGTTGTTCAATAATACAATGAATCCTCAAAAATACAACTTGCCTAATAATTCTGCACTACCTGTATACTTCTATCATAAATACCATATTATGGTTCTGCAATCTGACGGGTGCGCTTTATATGTTGTCCATTTTTATATCTACATTTAATTGTTGAAATGTTATTAATCTTTGTGCACATGTTTACCTTCCTGAGCGAGGGTCACCGGAAGTTGAGTTTGAACCACCTCCACCTCTCCAGCGACCAGCATATCCTCAAGCTCAGGATTATTTTGGGGGGGGACATGCTCCACAACAGGAGCGGTGGCTGGCGAGTGGGAGGTCCCTGGCTGATCCTCCTCATTCCTCTCCTCCTCTGCCTCATCCTCCTCTGCCTCATCCTCCTCTGCCGCATCCTCCTCTGCCGCATCCTCCTCTTCTTCCTCCTCCTCAGTGGGCTGGCGCCTTGTGCGCTTGGTGCGCAGGCTGGTAGCGGAGCTCCTATAATAACACAATGTTCATATATTAGAAAAATATTTTCTAATGACGTATGCAAATTCGGTGTACTCTGCTGTATTGTATATGAATACAAATTAATTTATATAGACAGTTAACCAATGGGAAAATGTTATATTAAAGGGTCTTGTGGGCACTACAGGGGACTGAGCGTGAGCTGGGCTGCCACCATGGTAAAATGAGCTGTTTTTGTCTCCTTTGTTTTGTTCAGACGATCTCATGTTAAAAAAAGGGCCTGATGGATCACACGGGATTACTATGAAAACCCCACGCCTAACACAGGAATTGAGTGGGAATCTATATATATAAAACTCAACGTGTCTGTGTATGTATGTATGTATGTATGTATGTACCAGCATCACGTCCAAACGGCGAAAGATATTTACATGAAACTTGGCACACAGGTTACTTATATGTCAGCAACAAACATAGGATAGGTGATTTAAGCCTTACCCTCCCCCATTTGCCATGGTCGGGGTTTTTCTTTAAAGTCCCATTCAACTCTATGGGAAATACATGTTACTTCATAACAGCTGTAGATATTTCGATAACACTTGGTCACATGTTACTTACGTCCACTTAAAGTATAGGATCGTTAATTTATCCATTAACTACCCCCATTTGTGATGGTCGTGGTTTTTGTTTAAAGTCCCATGCAAAGCAATGGGAAATGTATGTTCCCACATAACTTCTGTGTTGCTGTCTGCTGTCCCATGTCTTTTTTCAACAGTACTATGAATACCTTGGCTGGTGGTGATATATGTTACCACAACATGGCGTCTGGGTTAACAACATCTGCCCTTACATTAATTACATATGACCTTAAATAACTGTCACCAAAGGAGCTGCGGTGGGTCAACGCGATTGCTACTGCGCTGACAAGCCATTCACCTCTGCAGCTAGGGGTTCTGAACCCGCTCTCGGCTACATGTTAATTGAGTTTGGTGGTCTCAGCCCGGCCTCCGGTGGGAGTGCTATGCGAGGTAAGCCTGCGCTTAGTACGCCCACCCCCCTCCCACAAAAACCACCACACTTACACACGCACTCGAAATTGGGTTAACATGCACGCACTCTGACCACGCGGTCTCTAAAAAGAGAGGCGAAGGACTGGTTGAGCGGGCAAATCCTCTCACTACCTTATAGGGAGTCCCTCTGCCACGTTGGGCTTCAAAGCGGAGCAGGTAGGACGGGCTGTATGGGAGGACCCCCTCACACCCGCCATTGTCACTCGGGGCATGGAGAAAGGTGGCAGATTGCCTCTGGGGGAGGTCTGCCTACTTCCAACTCCTGCAGTCCTGCTCCTCTCTCGAGTACACGCATGAAATACACTTTAGAAAAAAAAAACATAACTGTCAGCAATAACTTACCTGGGTGATATTTAAGACGGAGACGCCTGACCCGGTCCATATGGCGCCTCTTTAGGTCGGACCATTTCTTAAGGATGGCCATGTGATCTGGTGGGCCGCCATGATGATCGCTTAATTTTTCTATTATGGAGCGTACCACTTCTTTTTTTTGCGCCTGCCTCGACAGCTGGTCATACCCTGTTTCCAGGAACGTCTGCAAGATGAAGAACAAAGTATATTATAATACTTTTGTTTAAAGCCTTATGGATATATGACGGAAATCTATGGTATTCAATCAACATTGGGAGCATTCTCGCCTTATTAATCAATGACAGGGGTAACATGACAGATTTTATATCTTGCCATTTTTTTGACATTTTGATGAATTAATTTAGAATAAATAATGGAGTTGATGTTATTTAAAAACTACAACTACCAGCATGCTCTGATACACCATGTAGCTCACCGTCACCAGCTGTACAACAATTATACTTTAACTAGGAGCATGGCTGGACAGTTAATGGCTGTCCGGTAATAACGGGGAGTTGTTTTGCAACAGCTGTAGGCTCCGTTTAGGAAACAGTGCCGCATAAGCGAGTAGCGCCCGCATATGAAAACGGTGTTCAAACAACACAAGTGAGGTATCGACGCGATCGTTAGAGCGAGAGCAATAATTCTAGCCCTAGAGCTACTCTGTAGCTCAAAAAAAGCAACCTGTAGAATTTTTAAAACGTCACCTATCGAGATTTTTAAGGGTAAAAGTTTGACGCCATGCCACGAGCGGGCACAATTTTTGAGCGTGACATGTTGGGTATCATTTTACTCGGCGTAACTTTATCTTTCACAAAATATAAAAAAATTGGGCAAAATTTATTGTTGTGTTATTTTCCAATTCAAAAAAGTGATTTTTTTCCAAAAAAAGTGCGCTTGTAAGACCGCTGCGCAAATACGGTGTGACAAAAAGTATTGCAATGATTACCATTTCATTCTCTAGGGCAGGGGTCTCCAAAGTACGGCCCGCAGGCCACATCCGGCCAGCCAGGCCATTTCCTCCGGCCCGCAGCTGGAGTCCCTGGTCGACCTGTTAGTTGTGGAACCTGCGCTGAATATTCGTCCCTAGCAATATGCAGTGCAGGTCCCGCAATCTCTCCCGGCGTCTCACTGTGTTTGTGTTGGCTGCTGGGTCCACGGGCATCCTAGCAGCCAATGATTTGTTTTAGACCGGTTGCCACACCTCCCTGCTCCGCCTCGCTGTTAACCAGTAACGAGTGTGTATTAAGGCGGGGCGGGAGTCGGGAAGTGCAGCAGGTCTGAACAGCCAGTGTGTGTAATGTCTGACGCGCTGGTAAAGTACACATGCACGGAGGAGGGAGGGGGGCTGATGCGAGATGATTACTGTACACTACTGTGGAGGGTGGCTGAATGGCTCTGATATGGCACAAACATCCGGGGGCTGATAATTCTGATGGGGACACAAGTGGGAGGTGCTCTAATGGGGATACAAGTGACAAGTAGGGGGGGTGCTCTTATGGGGACACCAGTGGGGGGTTCTCTAATGGGGACACCAGTGGGGGGGTGCTCTAATGGGGACACCAGTGGGGGGGTGCTCTAATGGGGACACCAGTGGGGGGGTGCTCTTGTGGGGACACCAGTGGGGGGGTGCTCTTATGGGGACACCAGTGGAGGGGGGTTTAATGGGGACACCAGTGGGGGGTGCCCTAATGGGGACACAGATGTGTGGGGACACAGATGTGTGGGGAGACTATTGGGGCCACAGATGTATGGGGACACCAATGTGGGGACACAGATGTATGAGGAGACTGGTGGGGAAACCAATGTGGGGACACAGATGTATGAGGAGACTGGTAGGGAAACAGATGTGTGGGGACACAGGTGTGTGGGGACACCAGTGTGGGGACCCAGATGTGTGGGGATACCAGTGTGTGGACACAGATGTGTGGGGACACAAGTGTTGGGACACTGATTTATGGGGAGACTGGTGGAGTCACAGATGTGTGGGGACATAGATGTATGAGGAGACTGGTGGGGTGAAGATGTATGAGGAGACTGGTGGGGATCACAGATGCATGGGGACACGAATGTGGGGACACAGATGTATGAGGAGACTGGTGGGGGCACAGATGTATGAGGACACCAATGTGGGGACACAGATGTATGAGGAGACTGGTGGGGGCACAGATGTATGAGGACACTGGTGGGGACACAGATGTGTGGGGACACAAGTGTGGGGACACTGATTTGTGGGGAGACTGGTGTCCCCATACATCTGTGTCCCCACCAGTCTCCCCACAAATCAGTGTCCCCACACTTGTGTCCCCACACATCTGTTACCCCACCAGTCTCCCCACAAATCAGTGTCCCCACACTTGTGTCTCCACACATCTGTGTCCCCACCAGTCTCCTCATACATCTGTGTCCCCACATTAGTGTCCCCATACATCTATATCCCCAACAGTCTCCCCACAAATCAGTGTCCCCACACTTGTGTCCCCACACTTGTGTCCCCACACATCGGTGTCCCCAACAGTCTCCTCATACATCTGTGTCCCCAGCAGTCTCCTCATACATCTGTGTCCCCACATCGGTGTCCCCACACATCTGTGACCCCACCAGTCTCCCCACACATCTATGTCCCCACACTTGTGTCCTCACACATCTGGGTCCCCACACTGGTGTCCCCACACATCTGTGACCCCGCACTGGTGTCCCCGCACATCTGTGTCCCCACCAGTCTCCTCATACATCTGTGACCCCACATTGGTGTCCCCATACATCTGTGTCCCCACCAATGTGGGGGCACAGATGTATGAGGAGACTGGTGGGGCCACAGATGTGTGGGGACACCAGTGTGGGGAAACCAGTGTGGCGACCCAGATGTGTGGGGACACAAGTGTGGGGACATAGATGTGTGGGGACACAGATGTGTGGGGACACAGATGTGTGGGGAGACTGGTGGGGACACAGATGTATGGGGACACCAATGTGGGGACACAGATGTATGAGGAGACTGGTGGGGGCACAGATGTATGAGGACACCAATGTGGGGACACAGATGTATGAGGAGACTGGTGGGGGCACAGATGTATGAGGACACTGGTGGGGACACAGATGTGTGGGGACACAAGTGTGGGGACACTGATTTGTGGGGAGACTGGTGTCCCCATACATCTGTGTCCCCACCAGTCTCCTCATACATCTGTGACCCCACATTGGTGTCCCCATACAACTGTGTCCCCACCAGTCTCCTCATACAACTGTGTCCCCACCAGTCTCCCCACACATCTGTGTCCCCAACAGTATCCTCATACATCTGTGTCCCCACATCGGTGTCCCCACACATCTGTGTCCCCACCAATCTCCCCACACATCTGTGTCCCCACACTGGTGTCCCCACACATCTGTGTCCCCACCAGTCTCCTCATACATCTGTGTTCCCACCAATGTGGGGACACAGATGTATGAGGAGACTGGTGGGGGCACAGATGTGTGGGGACACAGATGTGTGGGGACACAGATGTGTGGGGACATAGATGTGTGGGGACACAGATGTGTGGGGACACAGATGTGTGGAGAGACTGGCGAGGACACAAATGTGTGGGGATACCGATGTGGGGACACAGATGTATGAGGAGACTGGTGGGGACACAGATGTGTGGGGACACCAATGTGGGGACATAGATGTATGAGGAGACTGGTGGGGTAACAGATGTGTGGGGACATAGATGTATGAGGAGACTGGTGGGGTCACAGATGTATGAGGAGACTGGTGGGGACACAAATGTGTGGGGACACCAATGTGGGGACACAGATGTATGAGGAGACTGGTGGGGACAAATATGTGTGAGGAGACTGGTGGGGACACCAATGTGGGGACACAAGTGTGGGGACACTGATTTGTGGGGAGACTGGTGGGGACACATGTATGGGGACACCAATGTGGGGACACAGATGTATGAGGAGACTGGTGGGGTAACAGATGTGTGGGGACAACAGTGTGGGGACACAGAATTGTGGGGACACCAGTGTGGGGACACAGATGTATGAGGAGACTGGTGGGGACAAATATGTGTGAGGAGACTGGTGGGGACACCAATGTGGGGACACAAGTGTGGGGACACTGATTTGTGGGGAGACTGGTGGGGACACATGTATGGGGACACCAATGTGGGGACACAGATGTATGAGGAGACTGGTGGGGTAACAGATGTGTGGGGACAACAGTGTGGGGACACAGAATTGTGGGGACACCAGTGTGGGGGCACAGATGTATGAGGAGACTGGTGGGGACACAGATGTGTGGGGACACCAGTGTGGGGACACCAGTGTGGGGACACAGATGTGTGGGGACCCAGATGTGTGGGGACATAAATGTATGAGGAGACTGGTGGGGTCACAGATGTATGAGGAGACTGGTGGGGACCCAGATGTGTGGGGACACCAATGTGGGGACACAGATGTATGAGGAGACTGGTGTGGACACAGATGTATGAGGAGACTGGTGGGGGTCACAGATGTGTGGGGACACCAATGTGGGGACACAGATGTATGGGGACACCAATGTGGGGACACAGATGTATGGGGACACCAATGTGGGGACACAGATGTATGGGGACACCAATGTGGGGACACAGATGTATGGGGACACCAATGTGAGGACACAGATGTATGGGGACACCAATGTGAGGACACAGATGTATGGGGACACCAATGTGGGGACACAGATGTATGGGGACACCAATGTGGGGACACAGATGTATGGGGACAACAATGTGGGGACACATATGTATGGGGACACCAATGTGGGGACACAGATGTATGGGGACACCAATGTGAGGACACAGATGTATGGGGACACCAATGTGAGGACACAGATGTATGGGGACACCAATGTGGGGACACAGATGTATGAGGAGACTGGTGGGGTACCAGATGTGTGGTGAGACTGGTGGGGGACACAGATGTATGGGGACATCAATGTGAGGACACAGATGTATGGGGACACCAATGTGGGGACACAGATGTATGGGGACACCAATGTGAGGACACAGATGTATGGGGACACCAATGTGGGGACACAGATGTATGGGGACACCAATGTGGGGACACCGATGTATGGGGACACTAATGTGGGGACACAGATGTGGGGGAGACTGGTGAGGACACGGATGTAAAACCTCATGCACGCTGGAAGTTTAACCCGCTGAATGATGCTCCAGCGTTTTATGCGACGACAGGACCATCATCCAGTTCTGCTGTCAACAGTAAGTAAAATTCTATTCTTCTACTGTGGATTTATTTACTTAAATTATTTTTCCGGCCCGCGGATATGAGTAAAATATAGAATGTGGCCCTCGAAGTAAAAAGTTTGGAGACCCCTGCTCTAGGGTGTTAGAAAAAAATATATATATAATGTTTGGGGGTTTTAAGTAATTTTCTAGCAAAAAAAAAAAGTTTTAGTCTCGTAAACACCATATCTGAAAAATTAGCCCGGTGTCCACAACATGTTAAATTCATTATGCAAAATAGCAAGGAAAGTGCCTAAATACACATTTACCAACCAGGGTGTCTGCAGCTGTACAGGCATGCTGGGAGTTGTAGTTTTGTAACACCAGGAGACAAATTGTTTGGGAAATACTAATATCTGATCTTATATACTAACTTTTAAACTAGTCTAAAATGCAGTTAAAGATAATGCAAATACTTACACAGATCAGCATCTTTTCCTCACTTCTTGACAGGTTGCTCCCGACCATTTTTTAAAGGAAAGTTGGGCACTTGGCCAACACACACTTCCTATGGCAAATTAAACTGGCAAGTGTCCAAGTTCCAGGAAGTAGTCGCGTGTTGTTCGCGCGATTGCGATCGCGCATGCGCGATCGAGAAAATCGCAATATTGTTTTTAGCTAAAATAACACATATATTCGATTTCAGAGTGTAACTGTCGAAATTCCGCAATCAATTTCTCATTCCCATTTTGTGAAATTTCGATAAAATATCTTGAATATTCGATTTCAGAATGAGCCAATCATAGCGCTCCTAAAGCATGTCTCGAAATTGCGCAATAAATATCGCAATCGCATTTTCGCGAAATTACGATAAAATAGCAAGAATATTCTGAGCCAATCACAGTGCTCCTTCCGCATTTGTCGAATGTTCGCAATTATTTTGTATTGTAATATATCACGAATATTCTCAGCCAATCAGAGTGCTCCTTCCGCATTTCTCGAAATTTCGCTATTTTTTGGTATTGTGAAATATCACGAATATTCTGAGCCAATCAGAGTGCTCCTTCCGCATTTCTCGAAATTTCGCTATTTTTTTGTATTGTGAAATATCACAAATATTCTGAGCCAATCAGAGTGCTCCATTCCGCATTTCTCGAAATTTCGCAATTATTTGGTATTATAAAATATCACAAATATTCTGAGCCAATCAGAGTGCTCCTTCCGCATTTCTCGAATATTCGCATTCGCATTCGCAATAGCGAAATTTCGCAATCATTTAATTTCAAAAAAATATCACGAATATTCGTATTTAGCGAATATATCTCGAATATTCGACTATATATTCGAGATATATTGCGAAATCGAATATGGCATATTCTGCTCAACACTAGTCGTGTGTACGGGGCCTAACAGCAGGTTAAAGAGCTTCCTCAGCCAACGTTGCAGTAATAAAAACATCACATTAAAACAGGTTAAACCCAGGGCAGGTATGTGAACATCATCTGAAACATGGGTGACAACCCATCCCAAACATAAACATAAAGGGCCAGATTCAGCATTAGTTACGACTGGGTATCTCGAGATACGCCACGTAACTTCTAAACTGCGCCGGCCTATCTTTTTTCTGTATTCAGAACACAGGATACGCCGGGTTTGAGTTAAGATACGAGTGGAGTAATTGTATTACGCTGTCGTATCTTAACTGCATTTTTAAGATGGGATTTCTCTTGAAAAAGCCTGTAGAACCGCTGCTTGTCCTTTGGAGTTTTGCTCATAGGGGTTCCCCGTGCTACCGCCCTTGTTCTATGTTTTTTGGCTAAGTTCATTCTGGTATTTCGCTGTATTTTGCCAGGTAAGGTGGGCTCAGACCAGGAGCTCCTCAAAAAAGCAGCCTCACTCAGCCATGTCCAAACCACGCCCCCCCCATCCATACCATCTTTTTTAGCAGTAATACATATTAGAGATGGAGGTATATGAACCTACCAATTAATTGCCTCATATAATGCCCCAATCCCCCCCCCCCCTTTTTGTAAGGCTAATTCACAACCCTGTGGGAACACAAATAAAATTGCAATCCTTCCTGACCCACAGGCAAACACGATGCACTCAAGCAGATGTGTGGGGGTACCATTCTTTTCTAATTGCACCCCAATGCTTTAGAAAACATGATGTGGCTTCACGGGGGCCAAACCACATTTTAAAAAAGGTTGTGGACTTCTTTCCCCACATTCATGCAGTTAAGGTAGCACATTAAAATGAACTGGCTGCCTTGCATGCAGAATGCAGCTGCAGTAATGTGAACCCAGCCTTAAGGGGGGTATGATCAGATTTCAATTCTGTTGGCGGTCCACACTCCAGGAGTGGAAAACTAAAATGTGGACTACCTAAAGGCGAGCCCTTGGATCCCAGAAAAGGCAGTCTTGTGAGTGAGTGAGTGAAAAACTTGTAGAGCGCAACACATGCGAACTGAATCGCCTCTGGGCGCAGTTTCTATTTCATGGGTAAGAAAACCCCCTTAACCTCAGAAGAGATGGGTTTTAATCTTTCTCCTGAAGGCCAAGTGGTCCGACTCCAGTCGGATGGTAGTTGGTAGTACATTCCACAGCCGAGGTCCCTGGACTGCAAATCTTCGATCTCCTTTGGACTTGTATCTGGCTTTGGGTATTTGGAGTAGGTTTTGATTTGTGGATCACAGAATGCGATTTGGGTTATGGGCTTTTAATTTTTCGCATAGATATTGGGGGGCGTTTCCTTGAATACACTTATGTGTTAGGCAGAGTGCCTTAAAAGTTATTCTATCTTTTAGTGGCAACCAATGAAGGGATCTCAGCGAAGGTGAGATTGATTCCCATGTTTTTTTGCCAGTCACTAATCGAGCGGCCGTATTTTGAACGACTTGCAGACGAGTTATTTGGTAATTGGGGAGTCCTAGATAGAGGGCATTTGCGTAGTCAAGTCTGGAATTGATGATTGTTTCCACTACGACTGCAATGTCCTCTTTTGGGATAAAGGGGGTGAGTCGGCGTAGTAGGCGCAGCAGATGATGGGATCCACTGACTACAGACCCTATTTGTGCATCCATTGTCATCTTGGAGTCGAAAATTACTCCGAGACTTTTGATGCAGGGTGACTTTTTCGGTTTGCGTGAAACAGGAGAAGTTCTGTTTTTGAACCATTGAGTTTAAGATAACTGTTTGTCATCCATCTATCTATTAGAGAGAGTGATTTCTCTAGTCCAAGAGAATGATCCTTTTTGTTGCAGATACGGAAATACAGTTGAGTGTCGTCTGCATAGTAGTAGTAAAGTAACTTCTGGTTCCTGATGATGTCAAAGAGAGGGCGGAGATAGATATTGAACAATACGGGTGACAAGGGAGATCCCTGAGGGACTCCGCATGATACCGTACGTTTTTCAGAGGTGAAAGATCCCAGTTTCCCTGTTTGTGATCGGTTTTCCAAAAAGGAGGAGAACCAGCGTAAATTGCCTTCTGCTACTCTGGCCACTTCAGCTAGCTTAGCTAGTAGTAGTTTGTGGTCTACCGTATTAAATGCCGCGCTTAGGTCCAGCAGGATCAGGAGACAAGATTCTCTTTCATCTGCGGCCTCTAGAGCGTCATCCCATATTTTGAGCAGCGCTGTTTCTGTTCCGTGACCCGGACGAAAGCCTGATTGAAATGTGTCAAGTAGCTTATGGGTGTCTAAATGCAGTTGCAGCTGTTGTACAACTTCTTTCTCCATTATCTTGGAGAAAACATTAACCACTTAAAGCGACACTAAAGTCAGGATTTTTTTTTTTTAAAACAACAAACATGTTATACTTACCTCCACTGTGCAGTTCGTTTGCAGCTGTCTTCTGGGGTCCCTCGGCGGCTGTCTAGGCTCCTCCTCGCAAAAGCTTTCCATCTTCATGCGAGGGAGCTCGCACGATGGAAAGCTTTTGCGAGCGCGCTCCCGTGATACAGCGGCGCCCATAGCTCCGCCCCCAGCGCGCCGCGTCATCCGCTGTGATTGACAGCAGCGTCAATGGCTGCGCTGCTATCAATCCGCCCAGCCTAGCCAATCAACGGCCAGGCTGGGAACCGAAGAGGATGACGTGGACGCGCCCGGGAGTTTCGAGCGGTCAGGTAAGTAAAACGGGGACTCGGGGGGGGGGGGGGAGGGCGGTGCTGTGAGATGTTTTTTTTACCTTAATGCATAGGATGCATTAAGGTAAAAAAACGTTTACCTTTACAACCCCTTTAAGCCCCGAGCCTGTTTTTCAGATTCGGTGTTTACATTATATATATTTTTTCTAACACCCTAGAGAATAAAATGGCAGTCATTGCAATACTATTTGTCACACCGTATTTGCGCAGCGGTCCTACAAGCGCACTTTTTTTGGAAAAAATTCACTTTTTTTAAATTAAAAAATAAGACAACAATAAATTTGGCCCAATTTTTTTACATATTGTGAAAGATAATGTTATGCCGAGTAAAATGATACCCAACATGTCACGCTTAAAAATTGCGCCCGCTCGTGGCATGGCGTCAAACTTTTACCCTTAAAAATCTGGATAGGAGACGTTTAAAAAATTCTACAGGTTGTATTTTTTGAGATACAGAGGAGGTCTAGGGCTAGAATTATTGCTCTCGCTCTAACGATCGCGGCGATACCTCACTTGTGTGGTTTGAATACCGTTTTCATATGCGGGCTCTACTCGCAGGACGGGCGATTTAAAACATTTTTTTGGGGTTTTTGGATTTATTTTTATTTATTTTACCAATTTTTAACACTAAAATACAATTTTTTTTAAAAATTATCACTTTTATTCCTATTACAAGGAATGTAAACATCCCTTGTAATAGAAAAAAGCATGACAGGTCCTCTTAAATATGAGATCTGGGGTAAAAAAGACCTCAGATCTCATATTTAGGCTTAGAATAATACAAAATCCCTTTATAGGGGCTTTATAGGCAACAGTAGTAAGCGTAATGATGCAAAATACAAAAATATAATTGTATAAAAGAATCATATAAAGTAATACATAATAATACAAATACAATAACAGAAGGGAGTCGAGACTGATCCACATGAAAACTAACGGGCTTTACGCGTTTCGGGTAATTCCCTTCTTCAGGGGCCAGCGTCAGTCATAGAATATCAACTCCGTAAAATACAACAGGGCATCTCGACCGTGGCAAAGTATTCCTAAGCAAGATGATATGTAGGCATAGGGGACAGGCGTCTCATATCCCAAAAGGAAGACCACAGGTGTCAAACACAAGGCCCGCGGACCGAATCTGGCCCTCCAGGCCATTTCATGTGGCCCTCGCACCGCTCCAGCCCTCTTCTGGTCCTCCTCCAGGCTCTTTACTTTCTGCTTTCAAGTAATGCATCCTTCTTCCCAGCAGCACCATAAGGAAAGGGGGTGCACTGTGATGTAAGGGAGGGTGGGGGACTCTACTTCTGATGGTGGGGGTGGCTCTTGACATCTAATGTAAGGGGAAGGGATGCGCTGGACATCTAATCTTACAGATACAACCGGCCCATTTGAGGGCAATCATAATGCTCATGCGGCCCACGATAAAATTGAGTTTGACACCCCTGCCCTAGACCATAACTGCCGAAGTGTAAAAAAAGTGTGTACAGTCCCTATCATAAGGGCGTAAGGTCTAGAATGGCCAGAGGAGGTCAGCAGAGAGCACAGCATTGGTAAGCTCTATTGGATATGTAATACAAACGCCGCCGCCATACACCAGGTCAGGGGTCATATTTAGGCTTAAATGCAAAAAAAAAAAGAAAAAATGTAAAATGTCATTTTTTAAATGACTTAAAAAAAAATGTCTGTTTAAGACGCTGGGCGGGACTGACGTTTTGACGTCACTTCCGCCCAGCAGAGCTACGGGGACGGATGAGGGAAATTTTTCCCTCACTTGCATCCCCACTGAGCACGGGAGAGGACCCGATCGCCTCCGCCGCTACCGACGGCTCCGGTAAGCGGCGGAGGGCAGCGGGAGGGGGGGCCCTCGCCCGCCACCGATAACGGCGATCTCACGGCGAATCCGCCGCAGAGACCGCCATTATCGTTTGACCGACCGCCCACCGAAGAGATGGATATCTCCGTTGTGGCAGCAGCTGCTGCCGTTACCGAGATATCCATCTTTAAAGTGCCGACGTAGAACGACGGTGGGCGGTCGGCAAGTGGTTAAGACCTGTTATGGGCCTCCGGTTGTTTGGGTCTTTGGGGTCAAGGGTGTTTTTTTTTAGGATTGGTTTCATTGTACGTTGTTTCAGCAAGATGGGCACTGTGCCCTCCTTGAATGATTGGTTTATGAGCTGCGTGATAGCTGGTGCCAGTATATCGACACTTTCTTTCAGCAGTTTAGTGGGAATGATTTCATTGGGTGCTGTGCTGTTACGCAGAGTCCGATGATGTTTTTAGTGGTATTGATAGTGATGGGTTTTAGAGTGAATTTTGGTGGTTGTGGCGGGTTTATGTGGGTATTTGGATTGGGATTTGGGAAAGGGTTAGTGACGATTCCATTTTGCTGAATACTTTCACGGATTCTTTCAATTTTATTAATGAAATAATCCGATAATTCGTTGCAAAATTCTTGTGAATCAGAATTGGGGGCCTCTAAACAAGCTGGATTCATCGTCTGCGAAACCAGCTTGAAGAGTTCGCGGGGGTGGTTTACGGCATTTGCGATGATGTTGGAGAAGTGATTTTTTGTGGCCATGAAGATTTCTTTGTGATATTTCTTTGTTATTGTCTTGTAAATGGTGTGATTTTCCTCCGACGAGCTCCTTTTCCAAGCAGCTTCTGCTCTTATACGCTCTTGCTTTAGCAACGTCAGCTGGTCATTAAACCAGCCGGAGTTGTTTTTCCGGATGCGAGTTTTGCGTTTTGGTGCCACCAAGTCAGCTGACTGTAGTAGCGCCTTGTTGATGGCGTCAAGTGTTTCTGTGGCTGTTTGTTTTTGTTGGATTGTTTTTATTTTGTTCCCTAGTGTTGTTTTGAAGAGTTCCGAGTGGAGCTTCTTCTGAGATCTAATCCAGTGAGTTGTCACCGGTTTTGTAGTTTTTTTTGGCCTGGCGTTATTGGTGATTTTGAATTTAATGGCATGGTGATCGGTCCATGGTAGCGGCTCATTGTCCAGGACGTCAATTTCCAAATCTTGTTTGAAGATGAGATCTAGAGTATGACCTGAGGCATGAGTGGGGCCTAGTATTAGTTGCTGCAGACCTAATCCTTCCAAATGGTCAATGCAGGCGTCGGCGACGGGGACCAGCGAGGAGTTGGCCCAGAGGTCGAAATCTCCAAGCACCAAAAAATGTTTGATGCTTAGGGTGTATGAGGAGATGAATTCTGTCAAAGACGTGAGAACTGAGAAGGTGCGTTTTTGGGCCTGGTGGTCTATAGCAAAGTAGAATATTAACCATGTCTTGGGGATTTGTTTGCAGCTGTAGAGTGAGGGTTTCCATGAATGGAAGTGAGTTTTGAAGGACTGGTTTAGTGATCGAGATGTGAGTCTTGTGAATCACCGCCAGGCCTCCCCCTCTTTGCCCCACTCTGTTCTGCATTTGAATGCAATAATTTGCTGGCACCAGTTCTCCCAGAATGGTGTTGCAGTCTGCTGTAAGCCAGTTTTCTGTGATGAAGAGGCAATCTAGATCGTGTTGAAGGATGAAATCATAGATTTCTTGACGGTGTTTTACTGCCGATCTTGTGGTGACCAAATCGCATAATATGCGTTTGGGCTGGTGTACCTGCATGCAGTTTTTTACTGTCAATCGTCGATTGATTCTTAACAGTTGCTCACTTTCGAGTGAGCTTTTTTGGTGACCGCTGGAAGTGTAGAGGCAAATGGTTTCAATTCCCAGATGGTTTCTGTAGAGTATTTTAGATTACCCATGGTTGCAGAAAAAGACGCAGGGAAGAGATGTTGATTAGGGGCTTTGAAGGAGGACGAAATGAGCAAGTGAAACCGCCACTCGGTCTGTCTTCCCTCCCCGAATTGGTCCAGAGGAAGGCGAAAAACCCCAGGCGTGCTATGCCAATCTGCAGCGACCGGGGGAAAAAATTCCTTCCTGATCCCTCACTGGCGATCGGCAAACCCTGGATCAATTACTTTGTGGGTGGGGGCATAGGGGATACGTACCCCTGGATTAACCGGTGGGACCTGGTTTCAGGCAGAAACAGGCTGTGGAGGGAGAGGTGAGGGTGAGTGATGGTGGTGTTTTTGCTTGAATGGGTGTACCAAGATGGCCGCCAACCAGGACTAGGCCCGAGCCGGGGGCTGAGGTACAGGGACAGCGAGAGGGGAGGGGGGAGGATATGCAGGGGGGACGTGGGGGCAATCCTAGGGGGCCTGGGGGATTTTAGGGTTGTGAGTGGCGGGGAGGTTATGGCTGGGTGACTCAGCGTGCGTCCCGCTAGGCCACGGCTGAAGCCGCGGACTTTCCTAGATGCGGATCTAGCACCCGTGATCCAGTAGCGGGGTTTCCAGGTCTTAGGATGGTAGAGGATGGCTGGGGGGGGGGGTAGCGGGGAGATGGCGGGGGATGGGGGAGCAGTGTTAGGGATGCGAATGGAGGTGTAGATGGGGGATAAGAGTCATCCGTTTCCCAGGATCACGGCTGCGGTTTATCCTGAAAAGGACGGCCGCATTCGATCCCTGAGTTGGAGGACAGACTGGAGGCCAGATGGACCAGGCCTTACCTTAAGAGGAGCTGCCTATGGGAGGCCGAAGGAGGGTGGTCAGAAGGGGATGTAGGATCGGTAGTCCTGAGCGCCAATGGCGGGTCCTGCTGTCCTAGCTGCCTGACTGCCTGGTCTGACTAGCCCTGGGAGAGCAGACTCGTTGGGAAGCGTCCTACTCTCCACTGACTAGCACTGACTGTAAGCCCGTTCTTGTCAATGGTGTAGAAACACTGGAGATATGCCTGATGGCCTCAAGTCTCAAATGCAAGGTAAACAAATTCATTGCAAGATCCAGGGATCTGCTGGCAGATGTGACAGGTACTCCCTAATGCAGGGGTGTCCAAACTTTTTTTCAAAGAGGGCCAGATTTGAACATGCGTGAGGGCCGACCATTTTTCCTGACATTCTTCCAACCATTAAAATTAAATGCAAATTAACTAATACACTGCCCAACAAGAATTATCTTGCCTTTGTGGCTGTGTGTGGTGACGAGTCCAAGGATGAGCTTAGGTGTGTTATTTCCATATATAGTATTTATTGGTGTATAACACGCACCTTCACTTTATAAGGGAAGTTTCAGGAAAAACTTAAATTTTAAATCAAGAATTGTGGAGCAAAAAAAGTCAGGTCAGTGCCCATCAATGCAGCCTAATGAGTGCCCATCTGCAACCTTGCTATTGCCGTGAATGCAGCCTCGCCATTGCCATAAATGCAGCCTCGCCATTGCCATGAATGCAGCCTCTGAATACAGCCTTACCATTGCCATGAGTACAGCCTCACCATTGCCATGAATGTAGCATCACAAGTGCCATGACTGCAGCCCCTGAATACAGCCTTACCATTGCTATGAATGCAGCCTCACCATTGCCATGAATGCAGCCTCACTATTGCCATGAATGCAGCCTCACCATTGCCATGAATGCAGACTCACCACTGCCATGAATGCAGCCTCACAAGTACCATAAATGCAGCCTCACAAGTACCTTGAATGCAGCCTCACAAGTACCATGAATGCAGCCTCTAAATGCGCGATGCTCGGGGATTCGTTGGGGGCTACAAAAGAGATATATGTCCAAATTGCCAGTGGGGCCACATTAAACCGGAATGCGGCCCGCAATTGGCACCCGGGCCGGACTTTGGACATGCCTGCCCTAATGTATGAGTCCTCTATCTTGCTCGCATCTTTGTCAAATCTTCTAGGGGATAGAGATGAAAGGTATTCTCAACATCCAATTAACTCTGGATTATCCTCGGAGAGAGCAGTAGAGTCAGATCTGGTATGTCTGGTCGTAGAAGACCTGTGGTAGCTTTTACATCAACCTGATCTTCCAGCCAAAGGTGAGACCCTGTATCCTGCTTTTCAGACATTAGTTTTACTAGCATAGCTTATGAAACCCAGGTGCCAGGAGAAAGGGGTCTCTCCGAGACAGTAGTTTCTACCATACTTTGGGTCCTTTAACCATATTCTCATAAAGTTTAACCACCTCAATACCGGGCACTTTCACCCCTTCCTGCCCAAGCCATTTTTCAGCTTTCAGCGCTGTCAAAATTTGAATGATAATTGCGCGGTCATGCTACACTTTACCCAAATTAAATTGTAATATTTTTGTCACCACAAATAGAGCTTTCTATTGGTGGTATTTGATCACCTTTGGGTTTTTTATTTTTTTCGCTATAAACAAAAGGAAAGCGTCAATTTAAAAAGAAAAAACAATATTTTTTTACTTTTTGTTATAATAAATATCCCCAAAAATATATTAAAAAACAAATGTTTTCCTCAGTTTTGGCCGATACCTTTTCTTCTACATATTTTTGGTAAAAAAATCGCAATAATTGGTTGGTTTGCGCAAAAGTTATAGCGGCTACAAAATAGGTGATAGATTTATAGCACTTTTTTTTACTAGTAATGGCGGCGATCAGTGATTTTTATCATGACTGTGATATTGTGGCGTACACACCGGACACTTTTGACACTATTTTGGGATCATTCACATTTATATAGCGAACAGTGCTATAAAAATGAACTAATCACTGGGTAAATGTGGCTGGCAGGGAAGGGGTTAACACCAGGGGGCGAGGAAGGGGTTACATGTGTACCCTAGTGAGTGATTCTAACTGTAGGGGGAGGGGACTAACTGGGGGAGGTGACCGATCTGTGTCCCTATGTACAAGGGACACATCATCAGGTTCCTCTCCCTGACAGGATGTGGATGTCTGTGTTTACACACAGAGATCCATGGTCCTACCCAGCTACTGGGCAATAGCGAGTTCCCAGTAACGTACCCCCTAGTGGCTCTGCAAGAGAGGGACGTCGTATGACGTCCTCTCAGAACAACAGAGCTATCGTGCTGCTGTCAATTGACGAAGCCGGTAGTAAAGTGGTTAATAACACCCCACTGGAAGGGCCTACTTCTGATGGTGTGGGATTCCAGGGGTTAATCTCCATTCCTATTTGGGTAGTCAGTTTTACTTAGCGTCATTCATTTGGGTGCTGTCAGCCTCTCCACCTCATCCAATCAAAGAACTCTTTTAATTTATTCTCTAAATTGCACCAGAGCCGAGAGGCTGACCTTCTGTGTTCAGAATGCAGCAAGGCAACTGTTGGGTGTGGGACCCAGAGGCTAGTGAAGATAACTGGAGTCTACTCCAGTGATTTCCAGCTTCAATGGGCATTGGCGTTCCAGCTGGACCAATGTAACTATGTACAAAATATCCATGCAGGGAAAGAGGAAAGAGGAACTTAAGCGCATGTTCACATCGGTGGAATTTAACCGCTTAAGGACCGCCTCCTGCACATTTACGTCGGCAGAGTGGCATGGCTGGGCACAAGCACGTACAGGCACGTCCTCTGCTAATGTCCAGCTAATGTCTTCACTTTGGCGCCGTGATCGATCGTGTGATCCCTTTTATAGGGATACACAATCGATGACGTCACACCTACAGCCACACCCCCCCTACAGTTAGAAACACATATTAGGTCATACATAACCCCTTCAGCGCCCCCTTGTGGTTAACTCCCAAACTGCAATTGTAATTTTCACAGTAAACAATGATTTTAAATGGATTTTTTGCTGTGAAAATGACAATGGTCCCAAAAATTGTCTGAAGTGTCCGCCATAATGTCGCAGTCATAAAAAAAACCACTGATTAGTAATAAAAAATTTATTTTTTTATAAAAATGCAATAAAACTATCCCCTATTTTGTAAACGCTATGAATTTTGCTCAAACCAACCGATAAACGCTTATTGCGATTTTTTTTTTATCAAAGAGGAAAGAAAAATGTTTTTATATATTTTTGGGGGATATTTATTATAGCAAAAAGTTAAAAATATTGCATTTTTTTCAAAATTGTCGCTCTATTTTTGTTTATAGCGCAAAAAATAAAAACTGCAGAGGTGATTAAATACCACCAAAAGAAAGCTCTATTTGTGGGGAAAAAAACGACACCAATTTTGTTTGGGAGCCACGTTGCACGGTCGCGCAAGTGTCTGTTAAATTGACGCAGTGCCGAATCGCAAAACCTGGCCGGGTCATTTAGCTGCCTAAAGGTCCGGGTCTTAAGTGGTTAACATGCGATTTGACAGGTAAGATCAAGTGACAAATCGCACCCTATTGTCGGTAATTGGAATGTTCAAATTGGTGCAATGCCGACATCCTCAAGGATGCCCTGAAATCTGGGGCCCCTGGACAGCCAGTAATTCTAGCCTTATGCAGGCACTAGAAATTCTTTTTTTTTTTATCATTTAAATTTAAGTTTATTATAATAAAATAAAGAGCATACAGAGTAATAAACGTAATACAATAAATGCATCAGGAAACATCGTGTTGACAATTATAGTAGTAAACAATAGATTACATTTCTTAACTAGATTTCCCCTCCTCCTCCCTCCCCCCCCCCAATGTCCCAACTATATACCTGTTAAGTTTAACATGGGAATGTAAACGTGTATAATCAGGAGGGATGGGAATCAGTAGAGGTAGCGACAACATTTTAGAGCTAAGATTCCCTGTTTACTAAGCAATTTATAAAACTTTTATTATAAGCTGAGATCATAAAACTAAAATATATGTAAGGAATAAATCATACCGGACTGTGGAGAGGATAGGTTTCCGGGGACATCCCCTCCCCTCGACACCCCTACCGGGAGCAATCTGTGTCGAGGAGGGGGGGGGGGCAGCCCTCCCCCCCCCAACCTCCCCTGATGACAAAAAAATTGGATCCAAATGTTGTCCAGAGAAACATCTCTCAACCAACTCTTAACTTATAAACCTAAAAGGGGACAAGGAATTTAATACATACATCCAGTTAAATTAAATCAACACTACATGAGACCAGTGGAGAATATGATATGTAATGAATATCTCCTGTTCAAGAGAAAGAATAAGAATAAAGAAAAGAGAGGGGGAGAAGGGGAAAGAGAAAGGAGAGGAAAGTGGAAGGGAAGGTGGGCCTACTTGCCATAGGATTACATCAGTCTGAGTCCAGAGCCAAAACTAAACTTACATGCTGTGGGAGATTCCCATGTAAATCAACCAAGGTTCCCAAATTTCAGTGAACTGAGTAAAGGTATCTAACATAGAGTTAATTCTTTTTTCTTGTTCCATAATCCATGTAACCTTTCTCTTCATGTGTAAAATGGAAACTGATGGTTTCTTCCATGCAGCCGCTATAGTGATTCTGGGGCCAGTCAGTATAAATAGAATCAGCTGACTAATGGCCTTAGAACTCTGTGGTATTAGTCCATTCAATAAGGCTATTGCAGGAGATTGATGGAGGTTACAACCGGTAACTCTCCTGATAATCTGGAATACCCTGTTCCAGAATCCCCATATCCTAGGGCACTCCCACCAAGTATGGATCATGGTGCCTATTCCTTGACAACCTCTAAAGCATACTGGTGAGGATGACGGATACATGGTGGCCAATTTAAATGGGACTAAGTACCACCTAGTGAAAATTGTTATATTAGCTTCAATGAGGGATGGACTCTTAAAACCTTTGAGAGATCTAGAGTAGTCCCAGTCCTCTTGAAGCTCTCTTTCCCAAGCTAGCATATGAGGTAATCTTATGTTATTTGATGCAAGAGATTTGTAGATGATAGAGATGTTACCTTTCCTACTCTGAGCTTGTTCGCATTTGTGTTCATATGGGGTCAAAAGGCCAGAAATTGCTTTATCGTTCCAAAGGTATGTATTTGGTGTAATCTGGATCTTTCAGAGGGGGGGGGCAAAGATTGTCTATAAGGAATTGCTCAGGAAGAGGACCTGTATGTTGAAAGAAACGTCCAATGCGGTACACCCCCCTATCAAGCCACCATTTGAAGGAGTACACTTCCGTTTTGGGGCAGAAAGATGGGTCGAGAAAGATACTTGACAAAGGTTTGCCTCTAGAAATTAAGAGTGGATTGTTTTTAAGTGAATCCCATAATACCAATGCTTGTGATAGGGTGGGGGATAGTATAGGGGGTCTACTTTTAGGAGTGCGCCACAGGAGTTCTTCAATTGTGGACAATGGGGAAGCCTGTTCTTCTATTTCTATCCAATCTGGGCGATCATTTTTAAGGTAAACCTCCGATAATTGCGCTAACCTCGCAGATTGATAGTACCATAACAAGTTTGGCACTCCTAGGCCTCCCTGTTCAGATAAGTTAAACAGACTACGCGAGGGAAGACGAGGTCCCTTTTTGTTCCAGATAAACTTGGTGATTTTACCTTGAAAGGATTTTAGATGGCTTTTTATTATCGGGATCGGAAAGGGATCGAAAAAGATATAGAAGTTTCCGGAGGAGAGTCATCTTGGTAGAATTAATTCTGCCGATCCAGCCTATTTTCTGCGCTCCCCATTCGGTAAGGTCCTTCTCGAGTTTCCTATACACAGGAGGGTAATTGGCTAAATATAAATTCTGGAAATTTGGGGTCAGGTTGATACCTAAATAGTTAGTAGACGTAGAGTCCCATTTGAAAGTATATTTGTTTTTCAAGAGGGACACTGTGGGTTCTGAAAGAGAAATATTAAGGGCCCTAGATTTGGGCATGTTTACCGTGAGACCTGAGACTTTAGAGAACTCGTCTAGCAGGGAGAAAATTTCCGGAAGGGAGGAAATAGGAGAGGTCACGAAGAGTAGTAAATCATCTGCCAAAAATGCGCATTTGTGTTCTTTTTTATTACAATGAACTCCTCTGATATTCGAGTTACAATAGCGAATATCAGGGGAGATAAGGGGCAGCCCTGTCTTGTGCCTCTTTGGATATTTATAGATTCCGAGAATATGCCTTGTAACCGGATTTTAGCTTCAGGGGAGGAATAGAGAGCGGAGATGATTCCTAAAAATTTAGAACCAAACCCCCAACGATTCAAAACAGAAAACAAAAATGGCCAAGATACTGAATCAAAGGCTTTCTGGAGATCAAGTAAGAGAAACATACCACTTTGTCTAGTGCTTCCAGACCACCTTGAGTACATTAAAGAGATAAGATCAATAGCTCTCCTGATCTGGTCCGGGCCTTGTCTCCCTGTGATAAAACCTACTTGATCTTTGGATATGTATTGACCTAAGAAGGCAGACATCCTATTAGCTATTATTTTAGTAAGTATTTTAAGGTCGTTATTAATGAGGGATATCGGTCTATAGTTCTCCACTAGGCTATGATCTTTATCGGGTTTCGGAATCAACGAAATATAGGCCAAATTAAGTTGTTTATCTATAGGGGAGCCCTCAGTCAAATGATTGTAAAATCGTGCTAGGTAGGGTGATAGAATGATAGGAAATGTTTTGTAGTAAGACCCTGAGAATCCATCAGGGCCAGGAGCTGTGTTTAATTTTAAGTTTTTGATCACTGACATAACTTCCTCAGCTGAAATGGGTGCCTCCATCACCTCCTTGTGAACCTTTGTCAACCTGGAAAGATTCAGGCCGTTCAAATATTCACCTATTTTGTCCGAAGAAAAGTTACTATCCTTAGCGTAGAGCTTGGAATAGAAGTCGTGGAAGGCCCCCATCGCCCGCTGAGGATTTAGGGTAAGGGTACCAGCTGCCATTTTTATCTTAGGGAGGGTTCTCGATTTAAATCTGGGAGATAGTTTATGTGCTAGCATTGGACCTATTTTTTCCTTTAAATGGTAGAACCTAGCACCTGTCCATTTTAGATCATTTTCTGATTTTGCTGTCAGAGCTAGGTTTAAGGCCGATCTAGCAGCGTCAAGATCGTGGGTGGGAACACTGAGAGGGTCTAATTTATGTTTTCTACGTAACTCTAAGTAGGTCTCTTCCAATTTCTCTATGGTCAATTTCTTTTGTCTTCTAAGTTTGGCAGCAATTTGTATTATTTTTCCCCTAACTGTAGCTTTATGGGCAGCCCATAAGGTTTCGGGGGATATATCTTTAGTATCGTTAATTTCAAAATATTCCTTTATGGATTGTTCAATTTCTGCCATGAGAGTGGGATCTTTTAAGATCGACTGGTTAAGTGTCCAGTGAGACATTTTATGAGTTGTGTCCTCTTTTCTCAAGGCTAATAGAACCATGGAGTGGTCTGACCAGGGGACATCCTTTATAGTGGATTTAGAGGCTGCTGGGACATGATGGTTGGATATTAATATATGGTCTATGCGGGAGTACGATTTGTGAGGATTAGAATAGTGGGTGTAATCTTTAGTTTTTGGATTTAATTCCCTCCAAATATCGGTCAATCGGGATTGATGAAGCATACGAGCTACTTGTGTGCTAATTTTGGTTGGCCTTATGAGTTTATTATTATTTGGTTTGGATTTATCTAAGCCCGAATCGAAAGCCAGGTTGGAGTCTCCTCCCATAATAATGATGCCCTCCATAAGAGGATGGAGGAGCATCTGAGAGAAAAACTTCTTCTGTCCCCTATTGGGGGCGTAATAGGAGACAAACGTGTATAGCTTCTCGTCAAGAGTTCCTTTTACCAAAATAAATATGCCTTCCGGGTCTCCATATTCTTTTAGTAAATTAAAATTACAAAATTTGGATAACAAGATAGCCACTCCTTTCGTCTTGTTTTCCGCGTTGGATAAGTAGAATACTGGGAAGTGGGAGTGTAGGAATGAGGGGGTGTACCGCCTTGGGAAGTGTGTCTCCTGCAGGAGCACTATATCCACATGAAGCGCCTTGTATGCCTGGAGGGCTTTTCGTCTTTTAATAGGAGAGTTCAACCCCTGGGTGTTGTGTGTCACAACACGCAGGGGTTTAGTAGTGTTATTTGAGCCAGCCATGGGTCGTAAAGAGTGTTATGGACAGATAGTGTCTTGAAGACTGAGTCCATAGCTCAGAAGACACATGTGATGGCAGGTAGGCCAGGAGGGAGGATGGGAAGGTAAAGGGGGGAAAGAAGGGGAGAATAGATACATAGAAATAAAGGCAAAAATGGTAACAACAAAGCAAGATGTAGTATTGCAAAAGGTCAAACCATGACCCAGAGTGAAGGAAGGGAAGTTTGCTCCTTCCTTCAATCAAACAGAATTTATTAGAGTAGTCCATTTAGAGGACTAACTTCCTACTTGTCAGGGCGACAAAGTGTCGCTCCAAGAAGTAGGTTGAGGCTCAGGGCCTCACCGCCGACTGTCAGCGACAATCAAAAAGTTCATGAACTAAATTTTGAGAAACAAAGGGTTGATCCCCCAAAAATAACAATTGAAGGGATAGTACCTCCCCCCAAAAAAAAGGGGGAATTTTTTATTTTATTTTTGTAATACCATAGGAAAAAATAAAAATTGTAAAACCATATGAGTAAGTAGATATTGAAAAACCACAAGAATAAATAAATAAATTATATAAGTGAGCCAGGAAATATTAACTCTTAGGCCTCGTACACACGAGCGGACAGATTTGTTCAAATCTGTCCGTCCGACAGATTTGAACAAATCTGTCTGCTGGGATTTTGGTTTGCTCGCGTGTACACACGAGCAAACCAAAATCCCCGCCAGCAGACGGTGCGCTGACGTGACGGTGACGTGGCGGTGACGTTGACGCCGCCACGTCACCGCACCAGGAAGTAAAACACTTCCGCACATGCGCCGAATCCATTCGGCGGCGGTGCGGCGGCGATGCGGGACGACATGTCTGCTGGTAAGTGTACTAACCAGCAGACATGTCGGGCGGACAGATTCCCACCCGATAGATTTCAAAGCATGCTTTGAAATCTGTCGGGTGGACAAATCTGTCTGCTCGGCCGTACACACGATCGGAGATGTCTGCTGAAACGGTCCATCGGACCGTTTTCAGCGGACAAATTCGATCGTGTGTACGCGGCCTTACTCTACCAGAAATCCTTATAAGTAATTTGATCAAGAATTGAGAAACAATTCATATTAAGAGAAGGCCTATTGGGGAGAAAAAAAAACTTATATGAATGGGGGATGGACACCACCGGAGCTAAGATTGAATCATTTCAGTTGATACTTAGTAGAGTTATTTCAGACTTTCCTGTGTTTGACTCTATTCCAGGGATTTGAGGTTGGACTATTGGGTGTATTGGGTGTATTTCTTTTAGCTGAGGTTTGTTGCGGTGGTGAAGTGTCCATGGCTGGTTCATGTGAAATAATTTTCAGGTCTACAAATAGTCTTTCGCCTTCTTGAAAGTTGTGTACTACGTGGAGTCTGCCGTTATAGTTGAATTTTAAGGCGAATGGGAAGGCCCATTTGTATTTAATGTTTTTTTTCATGAGGGCAGAAAGTAGTGGTTTCATTGCTCTCCTCTTCTGAATGGTGTAGGGAGATATGTCTGAAAATATTTGAATTGTTGCACCTTGATATTGAAGATTTTCTTGTTGACGAGATTTTTTCATCACCTCGTCTTTGGTGGAGTAATAGTGAGGCTTTACTATCACATCTCTCGGTAAGCCGTCTTTTCTTGGTGGGCCTAGGGATCTATGTGCTCTGTCTAATTCCATTTTGTGAATAGGCATGGATGGGATCAGGATTTTTATGATGTCCTGTATAGCTGAGTGTACATCTGTGATGGACTCAGGTAGCCCCCTGAGCCTGAAATTATCCCTCCTTGATCTGTTCTCCAAATCATCTATTCTGGCCTGGGCCGCCTCCAGTTGTTCTTGCAGGTGTTGTATGTGGTCAGTATTTTGTTCGATTCTAGAGACATTAATATCCAGTTTCCGTTCTATGGACTCGCTCCTGTTTCCAAGGCTTTGGAAGTCGGCCCTGATGTCCTTAGTAATTCTTTCAGCGTTCTGGGCAAGGCCCCTATCTAGCATTTCCTGATATCCTGTTGAATAAGTCAGTAACATTGAAGGAGGCTTCAGGGGACCGTTCAGTATTAGAATGGATGTAGATAGGGAAGGGGCCTTAGAAGGGGTTAATTGACCCGACATTGTAGATATTATTCCTTCTTTAACAACAGACGAGTATAGCGCTGTATGTGATATAGAGTCTGATGAAGGGGGTGGTGAGATGGCTAACAGGCGATCCGGCTCTCTGCTACAAAGATCGCAGTCTCTCTCACACAGACGTCCTGCTGGCAGGTGTTGAATGGCATCCAGAGAGGCTAAAAACAGGCTGTGCCTGTCCTTTTATCTCTCCTCCAGCAGGCTGTTCTATGTGCTTTGCATTGTGTGTCCTGTAGTCCAGAGCTAATTCAACCAAACGAGCCACTTCCTCATTCAGACTACATGTCCCACAATACATGGCTCTGCTTACTTCTCAGAAGGAAGAAAAATCCAGACAGAGTTCGGCAGACACTAGGGGGAGCCAAACTCTTATTCAAGAAACAATGAAACGTTCAACATAATAACTATAGTAGCAACCCCAGGGCTACACAAACAATATATGCTAATTGTTTTTTTTTTTTTTACCAAAAATATGTAGCAAAATACAAATTGGCCTAAGTTGATGAAGGCATTTTTTTTTTTTGGGTGTGTTTTATAGCAGAAAAAAAAATATTGTGTTTTTTCTTTTCAAAATGGTCTCACTTTTTTGCTTATAGTGCATATGAAATCTCTATTTGTGGGGAAAAAAGGGACATCAATTATGTTTGGGTACAATATTGCACACCCACGCGATTGTCAGTTAAAGCGACGCAGTGCAAAAAATAAAAACTGCAGAGGTGATTAAATACCACCATAAGAAATCTCTATTTGTGGGGAAAAAAGGGACATCAATTATGTTTGGGTACAATATTGCACACCCACGCAATTGTCAGTTAAAGCGACGCAGTGCCGTATCGCCAAAAGTGGCCTGGTCGGGAAGTGAATCCTTCCGGGGTTGAAGTAGTTAATGAGCTGTATGGCAGCTGACGGTATTCCTAGATGAGCAATAAAAAGTTACTCCTTGAAAGTTTATTATAAACCAAAAACGTTTTATTAAAATGTTATGTATAATCAAGAACTACATTATTTAGCTTTTGAGTACTTTATACAGTATTCTAAAACAGATCTCTGCAATCAACACAAGAGGGCAGTATAGGACCTTTGTTTGAAAATTGCGCTGTGTAAAACCAAAGTAGAGTGAAAATACAAAGTCATATCCCTTGGGAATCGTTAGGTGTTAATCCTAACATCTAAATGAGCAATTTTTTTGTTGGTACTAAAATATCTCTGTATCCCTGATTCAAGTCCCTAACTTAGTGTCTATGGATTGAATCCTAGAATCAGCTTCTTGTGTTTAAGGCGAAGGTCACTCTGTCTCTGAAAAGTGATCCACTTAGGATTTTTAGGTTTGGACACCCTTGGACACCTGTGTGAAAGAAGCTTTAGGCCCCGTACACACGAGCAAATAGATTTGTTCGAATCGGTCGGACCGACCGATTTGAACAAATCTGTCTGCTGGCCATTTTGGTTTGATCGATGTACACACGATCAAACCAAAATCCCCGCCAGCAGACAGCGCGGTGACGTGGCGGTGACGTTGACGCCGCCACGTCACCGCACCAGGAAGTAAATTACTTCCGCGCATGCGTCGAATCCATTCTAATCCATTCGACGCATGTGCGAGAAGATATGTCTGCTGGTTAGCGTACTAACCAGCAGACATATCGGGCGGGCGGATTCCCAGCCGACAGATTTTAAAGCAGGCTTTAAAATCTGTCGGCTGGCCAAATCCGTCGGCTCGCATGTTAGTCGCATATCAAAAATGGAGAGTTTACTAAAGTTATGAAAATTCTCGTACGACAGAATAAAAAATAAAAAAGTGGTGTCACGTGTTGTATTGTATTTGTGTTGTATTTTCGGACGACAACTGTACTGATTTAAACAAAAATCATACGATCTGGTATCATACAAGAAAGATTTTTGTGTTTGTGTGATCGGATAATATTGAATGAACTCTCATGATCGTCTCTCAAAAGCGCTGTACTAATGATCCGATTATTGTACGATCGCGTCAAAAGCGGTACTTTTTGTACGATTTTTGGATCGTGTGTATGGGCCATTAGACATTCATATATATTGAATTTTGATACTCAAACTTAAATACAAACAGTTATGTGCCTTATAACATTTTAGGCAATCTGTTCGTAAAGTACAAAAACAAGCAAGTAGCCACACACTGATGACATCACTTATTGAAGTAACTTTATTGAGCCAGCACAAAACACATTCCCCACCTACAGACAGCATTTCACCCTAACAGGCTTAGTTCTTAGTCCTAGTAATGTAGACCTTAACCCTGTTGGACACCAGTCTATTTTTATAGCTCTAGGCTAGGGTGACAGGTTCCTGTGAGATGTCCAAAGACAAGGTCAGGCCAGGACAGAGCTGGGTATTTTGTGCCTGAACACTAACTGAAAATCATGTGACACATAGTAAAAGCAGTACTGCAATGATGGATTTACTGACACCCGGATGCTTATCTGATATTTGAATCTGTAGTGATCAACAATAGTATTTATTTTTTATTTTTTGTGAATTAATGTAATACTAAAGTTTTATTACTATTATTATTATTTATAAAATAAAAAAAAGATGCGGATCGGATGAATACGGACAGACGTCTTCATAGGGGAGATGAAGTGTGCGGAGACCGCCCTGTCATCTGACGGCTTAGCGGGGATGAACGGAGCGATCCCCGCTGAGCTACGGAGGTTCATGGGGCGAATCATTACCGTGTGATTTCATATTATAAGGTTTTGGTAAAGCTAAAGAAAATTGTACAAGAAAATTATATAATGTACGGCCAGCCTTAGACAACTGTCACAAGAACATTTGTCCTGTTTTGTTCTGGTGACAGCTGTAAAACATTGGATTTCACATCAGTTAACGTCTTGGTGACAGTTTTCACCAGAAAAAAAAAATAGAGAGGGTCAACCTATACGGGGGGGGGGGGGGGATGTGTTGGAGGGGGGACACAGACAGCAATAACAACATTGGATAGGACTTCTAATATTTCCCTGCTCTGTCCAAAAAAATAATAATACTTTGAATATATATATATATATGTGTGTGTATACAGTACAGACCAAAAGTTTGGACACACCTTCTCATTTAAAGAGTTTTCTTTATTGTCATGACTATGAAAATTGTAGATTCACACTGAATACATCAAAACTGTGATTTAACACATGTGGAATTATATACATAACAAAAAAGTGTGAAACAACTGAAAATATGTCATATTCTAGTAGAGCTGCACGATTAATCGTCAAGAATCGTTATCGCGATCTTTTTCCTGTTGCAATTCTTGATACAGGGTTTCACAATCTTTGACATGAAAATAATTTTCTCTCTGCACTTTGGTATGCAAAGAATTTCCTGTCTGCTCTCAGACAAAAGTCAGTCTGGGAAATCTGCCAGGTCTGGGCAGCCTGCCAAGTTTTGAAAACATTGTATCTCTTCAAAGGAATAAACTTCTTCTGTATGTAAATTAGGAATTTTTAACCACTTAAACACCAACCATTTTGCCATGTTGTTTAAAAAAATAAAAATAAAAAAATAGCTGTTGCTATGCGGAAGTCCGTAATCTGCCTCTTCCACTCCGCGGTTTGATTTCTTCTTCTCCTTCTCCTTGTGAATGGGCGCGCTGCTTTCTGGGAACTGTGTGTGTTCTCAGAGAGCAGCGCGCCCATTCACAAGCCAGCGTGAGACTCGCACAGGCACAGTAGGAAACGGGCAGTGAAGCCGTACGGCTTCACTGCCTGTTTCCCATAGTGTGAATGGCGGCGCGGGACTCGGAGCGATCGCGGGACCGGCATCGGGGGGGCCATCAGCGCGGGTGCCTAGGACAGGTAAGTGTCCCTATTTAAAGTCAGCAGCTACACTGTTAGTAGCTGCTGACTTTAAAAAAAAAATTTTTCGCGGCTGGAGCTCCGCTTTAAAATCATTATTTTTTTTTGCTAGAAAATTACTTAGAACCCCCAAAGATTATATACATTTTTAGTAAAGACCCTAGAGAATAAAATGTCAGTTGTTGCAATATTTTATGTTGCACTGTATTTGCGCAGCAGTCTTTTTAAATGCATTTTTTTTTGAAAAAAAAAAAATATCCAGTAAAGTTAGCCCTATTTTTTTTTTGTATAAATGTAAAAGATTTTACGCCGTGAGAATCGTGAGAGAATCGTGATCTTCATTCTAAGCAAAAAAATTGTGATTCTCATTTTGGCCAGAATCGTGCAGCTCTATATTCTAGGTTCTTCAAAGTAGCCACCTTTTGCTTTGATTACTGCTTTGCACATTCTTGGCATTCTCTTGATGAGCTTCAAGAGGTAATCACCTGAAATGGTCTTCCAACAGTCTTGAAGGAGTTCCCAGAGATGCTTAGCACTTGTTGGCCCTTTTGCCTTCACTCTGCGGTCCAGCTCACCCCAAACCATCTGGATTGGGTTCAGGTCCGGTGACTGTGGAGGCCAGGTCATCTGGCGCAGCACCCCATCACTCTCCTTCTTGGTCAAATATCCCTTACACAGCCTGGAAGTGTGTTTGGGGTCATTGTCCTGTTGAAAAATAAATGATGGTCCAACTAAACGCAAATCGGATGGAATAGCATGCCGCTGCAAGATGCTGTGGTAGCCATGCTGGTTCAGTATGCCTTCAATTTTGAATAAATCCCCAACAGTGTCACCAGCAAAGCACCCCCACACCATCACACCTCCTCCTCCATGCTTCACGGTGGGAACCAGGCATGTAGAGTCCATCCGTTCACCTTTTCTGCGTCGCACAAAGACACAAAGATCTCAAATTTGGACTCATCAGACCAAAGCACAGATTTCCACTGGTCTAATGTCCATTCCTTGTGTTCTTTAGCCCAAACAAGTCTCTTCTGCTTGTTGCCTTTCTTTAGCCGATATTCTACCATGAAGGCCTGATTCACACAGTCTCCTCTTCTTAACAGTTGTTCTAGAGATGTGTCTGCTGCAAAAGGTGGCTACTTTGAAGAACCTAGAATATGACATATATTTTCAATTGTTTCACACTTTTTTTGTTATGTATATAATTTCTTTTTTGTTTACAAAGGTTTTTATTGAGGTATTTGCAAAAAAAACCATATATAAACAGTAGAGGTACAAAATCTGAAAGTCATCTGTCACATATAGTAGCAAACATAAACTGTTAAGGTATATAAGGAAGAGCATCTTTATACGTCCAGATACATAATGAACAGTTATTGAAAAATGGAAATATGAGTGAGGGTGGGTTCAGAGTGTTAAAGACCAGTAAGACCATTTGGCGTTAAAAATATGTAAGGTGTCATTAAGGGTGTGGTAGATCCTATCTGAGAGTTTTAGCATTTCCATTCTGTCTAAAACTTGCGACCATAATAAAGTATTAGATCTCCAATTAAGAGCAATCATCCATTGGATGGAGCTACATAGCGAATGAAACAGCCTGTTGCAGGGGGGAGGAACGTTTGGAATATTAGCATATAATAAACAAATCTGGGGGGTGAGAGTAAATTTGTGCTTAGAGGATCTTTCAAACCTGTTTGAAGCTTCCACCCAAATTTGGTCTAGGTGAGGGCAGCTCCAAAAGATATGAAGTAATGTACCTTCCACCTGGCAACCTCTAAAGCAGTTAGGGGGGATAATTGGATAGAAGGAGTGGATTCTGGAAGGAGTGAGGTACCAACGGGAGAACAATTTTAGTGGTGTCTCTCTGAAGGAGATTGCCCTATTACTCTTCCGAAGGTTCTCCGACATAGAATACCAGGTTTCCGGAGGAAGGTTAAGGTTTAAATCAGATTCCCATTGTAGCATAGGTTTTGATTTGTCAGGGGTAGAGAAGTCGTTAAGGGAGTGATATAGTTTAGAGACTATACCCTTGTCTCTAAAAGAGGAAAGGCATACTCTCTCAAATAGTGTGTTGATTGGTTGAGTGGAAAGAGAGAAGTGGGCAGAAAATAAGGTTTTTATTTGTAAGTATCTCTCATGTTCTGTGGACGGGAAATTATTTACTTTTTGGAGGAAATCAAAGGGTTTGAATTTCCATTTATATTGAAGTGAGCCTAGTGTGGTAATATTAGAATGCAACCAGCAAGAAAATGAGGATCTATCGGAGTATGCCGAAGCTAGTCTAGGGTCTCCCAGGAATGAGGTCAGTGGTGAGATAGGTGACGCTAACTGGTATGTATCTTTAATTTTGAGCCATAATTGAAATAAATGAGCTACTATTATGTTAAGTTTAATGAGATTTCGGTAGAGGACATAATTGGACCACAAAATCCCTTGAAGATGAAAAGGGGATATGGAAGAAGATTCAAATCTTTTCCATGGGATGTCTTGTGAGTAGGAAAACCACTGTGACATTTGGGAGAGTCTAGCAGCTAAAAAATATTTCCAAATGTTAGGGAGGCCTAGTCCACCCTTGGATTGGGGTCTATGCAATAAAGCATAGCTATATCTGGGTTTTTTATTTATCCAGATAAATTTATTAATAAGTCTTTGGATGGAGTCTAGTTTAGATTTGGAGATATTAATTGGGAGAGAACGGAAGTAACACAGGAGTTTCGGGATAATGTTCATTTTGATAGCACAGATTCTGCCAAGGAAGGATATGTGGTATGTGGACCAGGTGTTAAGGAGAGAGTTAATTTGAGAGAAAAGGGGGGTATAGTTGGCATGAAATAAATCTTTGTGGTTGGGAGTGATGTTGACACCTAGGTATTTAATGGAGCAAGAGTTCCAATTAAAGGGGAAGTTAAGTTGAAGCTGGTTAAGAATATTTTGCGGGATGTTTATGGGTAAGGCCGAGCATTTATTTAAATTGATCTTGAGTCCTGAGATATCATGAAAATGATTTAGTTCTTTAAGAAGGACCGGGACAGAAGTAAGCGGGTTTGTGAGATAAAGTAGTGCATCATCAGCGTATAGGCTGATTTTGTATTCTGTAAGATCCTTATGGTATCCCCTGATATCAGTATTATTTCTTATGGCTTGAGCTAGTGGTTCAATGGCTAGGGCGAACAGGAGTGGGGATAGGGGACAGCCCTGTCTAGTTCCTCTACCCAAGGAAAAAAAATCTGAGTTGTACCCAGGAATTTTAATACGAGTTTGTGGGGCCTGGTATAAGGCATTAAAGCCTTGTAAGAATTTGCCTGTGATCCCAAACCTGGGTAAAAGATGGTTCAGGTAAGACCAGCTGACACTATCAAATGCCTTGTGTATATCAAGGCTAAGCAGGCATGTCTGACGTGTGTGGAGGTTGGCGTCTTGTATGATATTGGTTACTAGTCTGATGTTATCTGTGATCTGCCTGTTGGGGATGAAGCCTGACTGATCTATATGTATGAGGGGTGAAATGACCTTAGCAAGTCTGTCGGCAAGCATCCGACCGAATATCTTGAGGTCATTGTTCAATACCGAAATCGGGCGGAAGTTCTGAGGGAGGGTATGATCCTTACCAGGTTTGGGGATAAGAGATAGGTTTGCTAATAACATTTCGTCAGGGAAATTGTTGCCTTCTAGAATGTAGTTAAATAATGTCCTTAGGTTGGGGGCTATTAGTGTTGCAAATTTTTTGTAATATAATGATGTGTATCCATCAGGGCCGGGGGCGGTAGAGGATTTGAGAGATTTTATGATCTGAGTAATTTCATCAATTGTACAAGGAGAATTGAGGGAATCGGTTTGTTGTTGAGTTAGAGAGGGGAGAGTTAATGCTTCAAGCCAAGATTTAGAAATGTTGCTCGGCGCATTTTTGGGGTCTGACATAAGTTCCTTGTAGAACGAGGTGAAGATTTTCAGTACCTCTTGTGGGTGAGTAACGAGATCTCCTTTATTGTCTCTGAGTTTGTATATATGAGTGGGCTTACAATCTTGGTTAAGCTTCCTAGCGAACATCGTTGAAGTAGTGTTGCTGTGTAGCATGAACTTGGCCTTGGAAAATCTAAGGGATTTCTCCGTATTGGCTGACAGTATAAGATCTAGAGCTTTGCGTTTTTCTTGGATCTGCTGGGTGATATTAGAGGATGTAGTATGTTGTAGTTTATTATATAGATGATGCAAGTCATTGGTAAGGCGTTTAATGTCAGCCTGTCTCTCTTTGTTTTTTGTCGCTGCTAAATTGATAATGTGACCTCTTAGAACCGCTTTGTGGGCAACCCACACCGAGGAGGGTGATGTGTCCTCATTAACATTTTCTGTGAAGTAATTGTCTAAGTGTGCGGAGATAGTCGAGATGTTAGTCGGGTCGGTAAGGAGGGAGTCATTGAGACGCCAGTTATAGGGGGAGTGTCACGTACCTGGTGCTGAGCAGAGCCTGACGTGCGGGAGTGGCCACTCTTGCTCCTCTGACTCCGGAACCCCTGGTAGTGCAGACAGGAGGTACTGGAGTTTAGAGTCACACTAGCGCCTGGCGGGGATGTCGTGCAGACACGGTGTCAGTCTTACTGGAGGTGTGCTGTAGCCCCGATGCCGACAGGTAGTTGAAGCTAGTGCAGATGACTGGCAGACAGCAGGAGGAAGGTGTTCTGTAGTACGGATGCTGGCAGGTAGCTGGAGCTGGTGCAGATGACTGGCAGACAGCAGGAGGAAGGTGTTCTGTAGTACGGATGCTGGCAGGTAGCTGGAGCTGGTGCAGATGACTGGCAGACGGCAGGAGGAAGGTGTTCTGTAGTACGGATGCAGACGGATCAGGTTCAGGGATAAGGCAGCAGCAGAGTCGTGGTTCAGGCCGGGTTGGCAACAGGCAGACGGTCACTGGTACAGGGCAAGGCAGAGGCAGCGTCAGACAGGCCGAGGTCAGGGCGGGCAGCAATCAGAAGGGTCAAGACAAGCCGGGATCACAGGAACAGGAGTCAATCAGGTAACGGGTCTTCAGGCAGGTATCAGGAACGCTGATGATCGAGCAGCAAGAGGCCATGGGAAGAGCTCCCTTAAATAGCCTGAACTGGCGCCAAAATGGCGTTATCACGTGCCCGCGCGCCGCTGCCGCGAATGCGCGCTCCCGTGCGCGCCGATGTGCCGCGCGTGCGCGTGCCCGTGCGTGTGCACGTCGAAGTGCCGCGAATGCGCGCTCCCGGCGCCCCTGTGCGCTCCGTTGCACCGCTAGCACCACCTGGTGGTCGACCACGACCATGACATTGCCCCCTCCCAATGGGCAGCCTCCGGATGCCCAACCGGGCCATCTTAAGTGGATGAGCGTCCTTGAAGGACCGGACCAGTCTCTTAGCGTGGATGTTACGCTCAGGTTCCCACGAATTTTCTTCAGGGCCATAACCCTTCCACTTTACCAAGAACTGAACCTGGTTGTGCCTTCTCCTGCAGTCTACAATAGACTCCACCTCGAATTCTTCCTCTCCATTCACTAAGACCGGCTCGGGCGGATCGGTGCTTCGTCCCGGGAAGGGATTAGCAACATCAGGTTTGAGGAGAGAGACATGGAAGACTGGATGAACGCGGAGTGAGTCTGGCAGTTCTAGCTCGTAGGCCACACTATTAATCCTCCTCTTGATCGGAAAAGGCCCCATAAATTTAGGTCCTAGTTTCTTAGATGGGCAGGAAAGTTTCAGATTTATGGTGGACAACCACACCAGGTTCCCGGGTTCCAGATTGAGTTCACCCCTCCGCTTCTTATCAAAGATCTCTTTATTATGCTCCTGAGTCCTTGCCATGGTTCCTTGCAGTAGCTTGTTGTTAGTGCTAAAGAAGTTTAATGTCTCTTGTACGGCAGGTACCGTACACTCCGGGGCACAGTTAGGCAGAAATGATGGGTGGTAGCCATAATTTGCATAGAAAGGAGATTGCTTAGTAGCAGAGTGGACTGAATTATTATATGCAAATTCGGCCAGCGGTAATAGAGAGGCCCAATCTTCCTGAGAAAACGAAGAGAAACAACGTAGATATTGCTCTAATGTCTGGTTTGTCCTCTCGGTCTGGCCGTTCGACTGAGGGTGATAGGCGGATGAGAAGGACAGCCCAATCTTGAGGGATTTGCAGAGCGCCTTCCAGAACCTGGAGGTGAATTGCACCCCGCGGTCAGAAACGATATCTGCAGGAATACCGTGAAGCCGCACAACTTCTTTAATAAAGATCTTGGCAGTCTCTGGGGCAGAGGGTGTACCCTTCATGGGCAGAAAATGTGCCATCTTAGATAGTCTATCTACCGTTACGAAGATAGTCGTGAACCCCTCAGAGGGGGGCAGTTCAACAATAAAATCCATGGAGATCATTTGCCATGGTCTCTCTGGTACGGGTAAAGGCCTTAACAAACCCCAAGCTCTGGATTTGCTCCCCTTATTTCGGATGCACGTGGTGCACGACTCCACATAGCTTCTGCAGTCCTTCACAAGTTGGGGCCACCAGAACGTGCGCTGTAGAAGTTCCGAAGTCTTTTGTGCCCCAAAATGACCAGCCAGTACATGATCATGGCAGAGGCTCAGGACAGTGACCCGCAAGTCCTCGGGTACAAAGATTTTGTTGCCATGCCATAACAGACCGTCCCGAATTTGCAGATCTGTGTCCAAGGAAGAGGAAATTCCTGCAGAGGCTTGCTTGATCCGAGCCACTAGGTCATCTTGCAACAACAGAAAATTCCCAGAAGATAGGATAGTGTCTGGGGGGGCGGAAGTTTCAGGATCGCAGTACATCCGCGAAAGGGCATCGGGTTTGGTGTTCTTGGATCCAGGCCTATACGTTATGTGGAAGGTAAACCTAGTAAAGAAAAGTGCCCATCTGGCCTGTCGTGGCCTCAGCCTTTTAGCTACCTTCAGGTATTCCAGGTTTTTATGGTCCGTGTAGACCAGGATCGGGTGAGCTGCACCTTCCAACAGGTACCGCCACTCTTCCAGTGCGGCTTTAATCGCTAAGAGTTCTCGGTCCCCCACATCGTAGTTCTTTTCAGCGTCGGACAATTTTCGAGAGAAAAAGGCGACCGGATGCAGCAGAGCCTTTGGCCCCTGTCTCTGGGAAAGAACAGCTCCCACTGCCGTTTCCGAAGCATCCACCTCCAGGATGTAGGGCAGACTGGCGTCAGGGTGTTTAAGGACAGGTGCCGATGTAAACAACTTCTTCAGGGTTTCGAAGGCTACCTGGGCTTCCGGAGACCATCGGAAACGGACAGTTTGTTTGGTCAGGCTGGTTATGGGTGAGATAATGCTGGAAAATCCCTTGATAAACTTCCTGTAAAAGTTTGCAAATCCGATGAACCGTTGTACACCTTTCTTGTCTGAGGGCGCGGGCCAATCAAGAATTGCTGCGACCTTTTGTGGGTCCATCTCGATACCATTTACGGAAATGATCAGTCCTAGAAATTGTATGCTCACACGTTCGAATTCGCATTTTTCAGGCTTGGCATAAAGTCCGTGAATTCGGAGTCGCCTGAGGACGTTCTTAACGTGTTCCCGATGCCTGTCAATAGAGGGGGAAAAGATAAGGATGTCATCGAGATATACCACAACAAACAGATCAAGATAGTCTTTAAAGATGTCATTCACGAAGTGCTGAAATGTGGCGGGGGCGTTACAGAGTCCGAATGGCATCACCAGGTATTCGAAATGGCCAAAGCGGGTGCGGAAGGCAGTTTTCCACTCATCGCCGTCCCGAATTCGTACCAAGTTATAGGCCCCCCGCAGGTCGAGTTTCGTGAAGATGACTGCTGCTCCAAGTCTCTGAAATAATTCCGGTACCAGGGGAAGGGGGTACCGATTTTTGATCGTCACCTTATTAAGCTTGCGGTAATCCACACAAGGGCGGAGTGTATGATCTTTCTTTTCGACAAAAAAAATTCCTGCTCCTGCTGGTGAGGTGGAGGGGTGGATAAACCCCTTCTTAAGGTTGTCATCAAGGTAGGTCTTCAGATTCTCCAGCTCTAGCTCTGTCAGAGGAAAAATCCTGCCGAAAGGGATTTCAGCCCCAGGGAGAAGCTCAATTGGGCAGTCATAGGGCCGGTGCGGAGGGAGAGTGTCAGCCCCTTTTTTACTAAATACGTCCAGAAATTCATGATACACTTCGGGGACGGATTGGCGGGTTTCAATGTCAGAGTCCATGCAAAGCAGAGAGGGGGAACAGGAGGTCACTTGCAGGCAGTGTAGTTGGCAGTAGGCGGAACTGAAACGAATCTCCCCGGTAGTCCAGTCTATTTGTGGGTTGTGAGCCCGGAGCCAGGGTATGCCCAGAATTATGGGAAATAAAGGGGACTCAATAACATCCAGGCATAGAAATTCCCGATGAATGTCTAAGATAGTGGTGGCAATAGGTACAGTTTCTTGGGTAACTGGGCCGGATTTTAGAGCTGACCCATCAGCCAAGTGCACAGACAGTCCCACAGCTCTTGGGCGCAACGGAATCTGGTGTAGAGTGGCAAAGGAAGAGTCCATGAAGCAGCTGCAGGCCCCAGAATCAAGTATGGCGCTGGTCCGGATGACCCCTTCTGGAAGCTGGAACAAGACAGGAACAGCCAGATGAGTAGAATTGTTGAGGACAACAGGTGTATGGACAGAAGACATGGAGATGGACTTACGGGACTTTGCTGGGCAGGTCCTCACATAGTGGCCGGGCTCTCCGCAGTAGAGGCACAAGTTGTTGATTCGGCGACGAAGTCGTTCCTCGGATGTGAGGGATGGACGAATCAGACCCAGCTGCATAGGTTCTGGTATGTCTCTGGAGGAGGGGAGCGAGGCAGAAGGAGTCGGGTTGGGAAAGGTAGGGACCCTAGGCAGCATCCATGTCGGACGGGTCGGACCTGTGGCACGTTCAGTCCTGCGCTCCCTTAGGCGCCGATCAATCTGGATGGCTAGATTAATAAGAGCTTCCAGAGTTCCAGGGACCCCCACTCGAGCAAGCTCGTCCTTAAGTGTCTCAGAGAGGCCAAGACGAAACTGGTAGCAGAGGGCCGCGTCATTCCAGTCAGTGTCCGCACTCCACCTTCTGAACTCGGATACATAATCCTCCGCAGGTCTGCGACCCTGCTGGAGGGCGTGCAAAGCGGCCTCTGCCGTAGCGGCCTGGTGAGGGTCCTCGTACAGCAAGGACATGGCCTGAAAAAACGTATCAAGACGGTCAAGACATAAGTCCTTTTGCTCCAAGAGCCGGTGGGCCCAGGCCTGTGGTTCACCGGTTAGCAGGGAAATGACAAACCCGACCTTGGTGGCCTCTAATGAGAAAGTTCGAGGCTGGAGTGCGAAATATAGTTCACAGGCATTCCGGAAGGCCCTATACTTGCTTCTTTCCCCAGAAAATCTCTCTGGCATGGGTACTTTGGGCTCTGGTGGTAGCATGATGACGGAGGGAGAGGAAGAAGTACCTGAAGCGGAAGCAGAGGAAGGTGCGGACAAGGCCTGGACGCGGTCTTCAAGTCGGGTGTAGCCTTCTTGCAGGGCCCTGACTGCTTGCGTTAAGCCATCCAAATGGCGACAGAGTTCAGTCATAGGGTCCACTCCCTGTGCAGGCTCAGACATGGCTGCTCGATACTGTCACGTACCTGGTGCTGAGCAGAGCCTGACGTGCGGGAGTGGCCACTCTTGCTCCTCTGACTCCGGAACCCCTGGTAGTGCAGACAGGAGGTACTGGAGTTTAGAGTCACACTAGCGCCTGGCGGGGATGTCGTGCAGACACGGTGTCAGTCTTACTGGAGGTGTGCTGTAGCCCCGATGCCGACAGGTAGTTGAAGCTAGTGCAGATGACTGGCAGACAGCAGGAGGAAGGTGTTCTGTAGTACGGATGCTGGCAGGTAGCTGGAGCTGGTGCAGATGACTGGCAGACAGCAGGAGGAAGGTGTTCTGTAGTACGGATGCTGGCAGGTAGCTGGAGCTGGTGCAGATGACTGGCAGACGGCAGGAGGAAGGTGTTTTGTAGTACGGATGCAGACGGATCAGGTTCAGGGATAAGGCAGCAGCAGAGTCGTGGTTCAGGCCGGGTTGGCAACAGGCAGACGGTCACTGGTACAGGGCAAGGCAGAGGCAGCGTCAGACAGGCCGAGGTCAGGGCGGGCAGCAATCAGAAGGGTCAAGACAAGCCGGGATCACAGGAACAGGAGTCAATCAGGTAACGGGTCTTCAGGCAGGTATCAGGAACGCTGATGATCGAGCAGCAAGAGGCCATGGGAAGAGCTCCCTTAAATAGCCTGAACTGGCGCCAAAATGGCGTTATCACGTGCCCGCGCGCCGCTGCCGCGAATGCGCGCTCCCGTGCGCGCCGATGTGCCGCGCGTGCCCGTGCGTGTGCACGTCGAAGTGCCGCGAATGCGCGCTCCCGGCGCCCCTGTGCGCTCCGTTGCACCGCTAGCACCACCTGGTGGTCGACCACGACCATGACAGGGAGGGAGCAAGACCAATATATGAAGTTTCAAACATTACAATGTTGTGATCAGACCAGGGGCATGGGAGAATTTGTGCCTTAGTGAAGTTGGCCATCAGAATTGGGGTGCAGTATAGATAGTCCAACCTGGAGTAGCAATCGTGTGGGTGTGAATAGTGGGTGTATGCTTTAATGCCCGTGTTATGGGCTCTCCATGAGTCAATGAGCTGCAGCTTATTGATGAGGCGGTTAATGGTCTTGGAGAAGGATTTGGTGTGAGGGGAGGTTTTACTTCTGTCTAATATTGGATGAGAGGCTAGGTTAAAATCACCTCCAATCACCAAGTGAGGGGAATGATATTTATCAATGGATTCAAAGAATTTGGTGAAGAAGGAGGTATGTGAGTCATTTGGGGCGTAGACCGAGGCAATGGTGATGGCCCAATTATTAATGCTCCCTTTTAGAATAATATAACGACTGTCTGGGTCCTTAAAGATGTTGTGGATGTCAAAGATTAGAGAGTTACGGATAAGGATGGCGACCCCCCTAGTCTTATTAGTGAATGTGGTAAAATAGACTTGGTTGTATGATTTGTGGAAATACTTAGGGTGGTTGGATGAGACAAAATGTGTCTCTTGGAGCATGATAATATCTGCTCCCAGTCTCTTATATTGCTGGAATGCTTTCTTACGTTTGTTGGGGGAATTGAAACCATTTGTGTTGTGGGAAATTATTTTAAGACCCATCATGAATATTAAGTCGAGATATCAGCAGAACATACCACCATAAAATATCTAGAGTAGAAATAATGCAGGGGGGTATTATATTGGTGTAATTCAGAATGAAGTTTGTCAAAGAGGGGGAAGGGGATAGTGTTAGAGGTCCACTGCTGTGAAGAGTATACCATTTTTCTTTACCATTTCTAACAACAAACTGACATAGATTTAGAAAGTTGAAAATACCTTTAAAAGTGTAACGTAACAAAATATGACATTTGGTAATTGTTATGTATCTGCGGGCCCCGAGGGCCAAAAAGAATTTGTCAGCGGTTATGTTGGTATGAACCAACAACACTGAGACATGAGTAAATCTGTCAGAACAGAAATATAGAAAATAAAATAAAAGAAAAAATAAAGGACCAAAAAAAAGGTCCTTATCCTGCTGCATGTTCATAGTGAACAACAGTGGCCCAGTAGCACTACAGAGCCTGCAAGCAGGAGTGGGGTCAATCCAACAACGGCGGATGTTCCCAGTCATTAGTGCAGTTAAAAGTATAATAACAAACATAATTAGAATGAGACAGGTTAGGAGCATGGTGATCATATGAGACATAACCAAAGGATTATGTCTATATGGATCTCATATATGAGTAGTCAACAACAGCAGCATTTGTATACAATCTTATTAAAGCTCAAGTGCCTAAAAAGGATGATAAGGTGACGCAAGCGCAAAGTCTACATAGCTAGCAAATAGTGTGGGGTTACTCTAAGAGAAAAAAAACAATCAAAAAGAAAAACCCATAGAGAGAAAAAAAATAAGAATATTATCTGCCAGAATGTAATGAGAGGAGATGTGTTGCTTGCTTGAAGGAGTGAGATCTACATTTCCTTGTTCAGAAGAGGAAGCAGTCTTTCAGGGACCTGAGAAAACAGGCAGGGCATGAAGAATGTCAGGGGTGCATAAGGAATGTTAGACTGGTTGATTCTGGAAGGAATTGAATAGTCTCCTTTGGTCCCTCTGGTTACGTCTAGTGGAGGGAGTAGACCATATTGGTGAGGGTCTTGGAGTGGGAGGGGGGCGACCCTGAGGTTCCTGTGGTAGTAGACCCAGCTTAATCAGGAGCTCTTTGCCCTCAATTATATTGAAGACCATATAGGTAGAGCCATTGTGTGGGATAGTAAGCTTGAAGGGAAAACCCCAGCGATATCTTATTCTGGCAGCTTGTAATACAGAGGTAACCTCATTCATCCTGCGTCTCCTGTCTAATGTGGCCGGTGATATGTCAGGGTAAATCTGGATTCTTCTTCCTTCATATGAGATGTTAGGGGTATTCCTGGATGCCCTCATAATCTCCTCTTTCACCAAGAAGTCTTTCATACACATAATGATATCTCTGGGGGGGTTGTCTGGAGTGGGTTTTGGGCGAAGGGCTCTGTGGATTCTGTCGCAGGTATATGCTGTTACAGGTTTGTCTGGGAGAAGGCTATGAAATATTTTTGACACAGCAGGCATTAATTCAGTAACCGTCTCTGGGACGCCGCGTATCCTAATATTTTGTTGGCGATTTCTGTTGTCTAAATCTTCGACTTGAGCCTGCATAAATGCAAAATTATCAGCAAGGTTCTCAAAGTGTCTCCTCAGATCGTTATGAGCAAGAGAAAGCTCATCATGTTTGGTTTCAAGAAGATCTGTGCGAGTGCCTATATTAGCAATCTCCTGTGAAAGAGCAGCAGTAGAGCTGTGTACTTCTTTCTCAATCTTTTCAACTAATTTGTTGAAGATAGTAGTTAGGCTTGCATCCAGATCTGCCTTTGATAGGGGGGGGTTGTACTCACAATTGTCCTGGATGTCGGGAGACTGTGAGGCTGGTTCCCCTTCTCCCCCTCCCCACACGAGGCCGCCGGCGCCATCTTGGGACGCTTTACTGCTTCTTTGCTCCATGTCCAGGAGAAAGTTGGTAAGGCTGTGTTTCGGCTGCTTGCTCCGTTTCTTTTTAGCGTATGGCATGCACGCTGTGTTCCCGCGGGGGTGCTTATGCTTTTCGGCTCGATTTGAGGTGTGTAGCCCCGGGGATAGGCACTAAGAGGACCGGGTAGGACGGAGCTGCGCTCAGGCAAGTCCCATCAGCATCGCGCCGCGCATGCGCCCCCTATGTATATAATTTCACATGTGTTAATTCATAGTTTTGATGCCTCCAGTGTGACTCTACAATTTTCATAGTCATGGAAATAAAGAAAACTCTTTGAATGAGAAGGTGTGTCCAAACTTTTGGTCTGTACTGTATATATATATATATGTGTATTTTAATGTATTAAATTACAAAAAGTTGTTAAAAAATCTATTCGATACATGAACAGTAAATTGTAAACAAGGGAGCAAAATATATAGGGCAAGATCAACAAAGATCGGTGTATCTTTGTGCGGGCGTAGCGTATCTTGTTTACGATACGCCGCCGCAACTTAGAGAGGCCTTATTCACAAAGCACTTGCGTCCTAAGTTACGGCGGCGTAGCGTAAATGGGCCGGCGTAAGCCCGCGTTATTCAAAGTAGGCTTGGAGTGGGCGTGTAGTATTGTAATCAACCATGACCCCACGCATGCGTTGTCCGTGGACGTATCTCCAAAATTATGCCGCAAATACTCATTGGTTTTGACGTGAACGTTACTTACGCAAAGCCCTATTCGCGAACGTTTTACGCAAACGACGGAAAATTCTACGCTGTCCCGACATCCATACTTAACATTGCGTACGCCTCTATATAGCAGGGGTAACTTTACGCTGGAAAAAGCCTTACGCAAATGACGTAAAAAAAAAATGCGCCGGCCGCAAGTACGTTCGTGAATCGGCGTATCTAGCTCATTTGCATATTCAACACGGAAAATATACGGAAGTGCCCCTAGCGGCCAGCGTAAATATGCAACCAAGATACGACGGCGTAAGAGACTTACGCCAGTCGTATCTTGGTAAAATTTAGGCGGAACTGCCTTTCATAATCGCCGTAAAGATGCGACGGCGGAGATTTAAAATTACCGCAGCGTATCTCCAGATACGCCGCCGTAAAAGTTTTGTGTATCTTGCCCCTTGTGTACAAACGGTCAAGTCCTCCCAACTAGTTTCGCCAAACCCTTGGCTTCATCAGGGGATTATGACGTGACCAAATCAGTAAGTAATTAGCTCTAAAGAAACAAAAAATACTGCTAAACAATAATTAACATTTAAACAATACATATAGTATGGCTGGGGTAGGTGGCAGAACTAAAAATCCAATGGCTCAAATAGATCCCAAAAGTATACCTCCCCAAACAAAACCCATGTAGCGCATTAAATGCACTACGGCCCAAATTCAGATGGAATAAAATTCAAACCTACCCCATTCCCCCGCAGGAAACAGTCAGGGGAACGCAGACCCCAAAAAGGGTGAAGTCAGATCCACAGAGCCCAAGGCGTGGCTGTAGAGGGCAATAAAAGGGACCAAAATTAAAGGGAAAGTAGAGCCCATAGCTTATTTATCAAAACACCATGTTTATCAGAGAACCTCAAAAAACATACCTAAGGAACTAGTGGAATAGTAATAGAAAGATGGGGCGCTGTAATAATTAGATGGAATCTATCTAAAATCAAAAGAAAAAAGCACAGGTGGGTTAAGTGTTTGTTCAAAAAAAAAATATATATATATATATAGGGCCAGATTCAGAAAGAATTGTCTAACTTTTGGCGGGCGTAGCGTATCTCATATACACTACGTCGCCGTAACTCAGAGTGGCAGGTACCGTATTCAGAAAGAACTTGCGCCCTAAGTTACGGCGGCGTAGTGTAAATGGGCCTGCGTAAGCGCGCGTGATTCAAAGTAGCCAGGCAGTGGGCGTGTTGTAGTAAAATGAGCCTTGACCCAATGCAAATGAGGGTCCAAACGAACGGTGCATTTGCCGTCCGTGGACGTTTCCCAGTGCGCATGCTCCAAAATCACTTTGCAAATACTCAATGCTTTCGACGTGAACGTAACTTCCGCACAACCCTATTCGCGACTTACGCAAACGACGTAAACGACGTACAATTCGACGCTGTTCTGACGTCCATACTTAACATTACCTGAGCCTCATATAGCAGGGGTAACTTTACGTCAGTCGAACGCCTTACGTAAACGAAGTATATCAATACGCCGGGCGCAACTACGCTTGTGAATTGGCGTATCTAGCTCATTTGCATATTTTTTATGTGAACGCCGAATGCGTCCAGCGTAACTATGCACCCATGATACGCCGGCGTAGGCAAGTTACGTCAGACGGCTGAAGCCATGTTTTTCGGCGTATCTTGCTTTCTGAATCGGCGAAAAGATGCAACGGAGCATATTTGAAATTACGGCGGCATATCAGGAGATATGTCGGTGTACTTTCTTTCTGAATCTGGCCCATACACTTTAAACCATGATAGGGATGCTATCTGTATGGAGTTTTTGTATGTTCACTCATGTTTGTGTATGTTTTTCCCACCAACACAATGACTGTGTTGTAATAATAGTAATATCCTGGAGAGTAAGTAGTTAAAGGATTTCATCATCCGCAGGTGTCCTCCCCGTGTGCTGTTTGTACTGAGACTACTGTACTTTGTGGCTTGTTGGATTCCTCTATGATTAAGTGCTTTTAGAAACCTAGAAGGCAGCACAGCAAATGACACATGGAGGCATGTGATTGGTTGGTGAGATGTGACTGGCATTAATAGATGTACGACTCTTTTTTAATTCAGATTAGTATTTAATCCCTGCTTTTCCTATAGTGAAAACACAAGGGCGGGGAAGTCTGCCAGGTCTTTGTAATTTGCCTAGGCAAAAGAGTTTATAGGCGAGAACAGCCAGCTCCGTTTATTTGCATTTTTATGGTAACGCAAGGTACAGAATTGTTACCTTTATAAGAATTTAGTTGTACCTTCAAGTTTAATACTGTCGTGGAAATGTGTAATTACAAGCTTTGGCTTGTTTCAGGATTTGGAGTTGTAACTAATGCCCTGTACACACGATCTGGCTTTTGCCCGGCCAAATCACATCGGAATTCCGACGGAATTCCATCGGAGAAAAATATAACATGTTCTATATCTAAACTCTGATGGAATTCATCGGAATTTCCGATGAAAAAAATCAGATGGGGCTACGTGCGATCGGAATGTAGCGCCTGTGTACTTTCAGTCCAGGTGCTATCTTAAATCTAGAGGGGGATGAGATGATTTGTGCAAATTCAACTGTTGTTCTAGCTGGGCTGTGCTGTCAGCTCATTCTGTGTTCCTGAGGTGCCTTTCCACCCCGGGGCGTCAGGTGGCAGCAGTGTAGTTCAGGTAATAGCGTCTTCTTGCCAGCAGTCAATCAGAGGGGGTTTTCCCTCGCGGGGCATGCTGGGGGAGGGTACTTCTAGAGAGACGCCATGTTGGGCGGGGGAGTTTGTGGTTGGATCCGGGTGCGGCACCCACCTTCATGGTGTGCGCACATCACGGGCCCTGGCAATATGGCCTACAAGGCCCGGGGCGCACGTGCCACGCATTGTTCTTGGTTGCGGGACCATGTTGGCCCAGAGCAACTGAAGCTGTGATGGGACCAAATGACTTATTGGGTCCCGTACCTCTTAAGAGAAAATCCCAAGCGAGTTGTGCTGTTTGGTGGGGAGTCAGTCTGAGGAGAGCCAGGAGGCAGGCGATCCAATAGGGCCCAGACGAACCATCGGAGATCGCGGTGACCGGACACTGGGAGTTTGTCTAATGGCAACCTCTTAGTCGGTGACCAATTGAACAAAACTACCTGAGGGAGATTCAGGTATCAATAATCTTGAGAAGGATTCACCTCACGAGGTTCACCTCACCTCACAAGGTTTCACAACTCGCATTCGGCGCCCTATAAGTATTTATTCCAATCCAATTCAATCCAATCCACGAATTGTGTTCTAAAGCAAAGGGCCTGTGGCAGAGGTCTCATTCCTATTTCTACTTTCAGGCGGCGTACACACGACCGAGGTTCTCGCTGAAAACCAGCGAGAACCTCGCTGGAATGTGCATTCCAGCGAGGACCTCGGCCGTGTGTACGGTCTCGGCGAGCTTCCCGTCGGGAAGCCCGTCGAGCAGAAATAGAGAGCACGCTCTCTATTTCCTCGACGGCCCGCCTGGATGAATGGCTGGTTGCCATTCCCGACGGGCGTGTCGCCGATTTCGACGGCCGGCAGAGAGCCTCGACGGGCGGAACGATGTGTTCTGCCCGTCGAGGATCTCTGCCGTGTGTGCGCGGCCTCAGTCAAGTTAGTGTCAGAGACTTATTTTCCTTTTCAAGATTCTCAGTGATATTCTGGCTGCCAGTTCTGTGAGAGAGACTGTACCCACTCTGGCTGGAGTGGCGAAGAAGTAGTTAAAGTCCCATTGGAAGCAGGATTGTTTCCGTCGTTCATAGGCCTGAGTCTGCAAACTCTCCTTTTCACCCATCTTTATTCTATCTAATCCAAGTTCACTGTTTGCCGTGTTGGGCAAGAATAAAAGCACAGAAATACACCGGCTGTTTGGATATTCCTTCATTGTTCTCATCATCATCATCATACCCCTAGGCATTCATACAGATAACACGCCATCCCAAATCTATCCAGCGGCTCCTGAGGGGGTAGTGCTACATGAATATCCAATGGAAAAAGTCAGTCTGACTTTTTCTATTGGAAATTCTGATCGTGTGTACGAGGCATAAAGGTTGATACAGTATGTTTTGTAGGAATTTTTAATTCGAGCCATGGGTACCCCAGTCAGAACTGTCTGACTGGCCAAAAGTCAATTTTTCAATCAACTTTTTCAGAGAAACCAGGTAGAAAATCATTGGCTGCACAGTAACTGCATCCAATCAGATGCACACACTGTTAGGCCCTTTTCACACTGGGGCGTTTTTCAAGCGTTATTACAGCGTTTTAGCATTAAAAATAGCACTCTTAAAACGCTCATAAAACACTCTCCATGCATCTCAATGGACCTTTTCACACCAAGTTTTCTGTAAGCAGCATCTTTGGAGCAGCTTTTGAGTGCTGAAAATAACACTCCAAAAACGCTCCTCTCCATTATAATGAATTGAAAAGCTCTGTAAAAACGCCTTACCTTTCACACCGAGGCACTGCAAAAATGCCCTAAAACTTTAGGGTCTTATCGGTGCTTTACCAACACATTTGGATTGCAGATACGGCTTTGCTCGAATAACGCTGTAATAACGCTGTAATAACGCTCGAAAAACCATGTAATAACGCTCGAAAAACGCTTGAATAACACTCGAAAAACGCTTCAGTGTGAAAAGGGTCTTAGGATATTTTGACAGTCGTGGGTGCTGGCAGTCAGAATATAATAGCTGGCAAGGACAATTTGTCCATCCCCCACTGTTTAGTGATGGAGAAACCTTCTGCTTAGTGAACACAGGAGCTTGACCACTTGACACGGGCACCATTCAGAGAATGTTTTATTTTCTCTACCAAATCTCTGATTGGATGAGATTTAGAGTGTGATGTCACCGCCTCGCCTTTCCACCTTGTCCAGTCAGGCCCCGTACACACGGCCGAAATTCTGGGCAGAAACCAGCGAGAACCTTGCTGGGAGCCGCATTCTGCTGAGAACCTTGGCCGTGTGTACGCTCTCGGCGAGCCCCGTCCGTCGGGAAACCCGTCGAGCAAATAGAGAACAGGTTCTCTATTTGCTCGACGGCCCGTCGGGATGAATGGCTGGTTGCCTTTCCCGACGGGCGGGTCGCCGAATCTGACGGCCGGCAGAGAACCTCGACGGGCGGAACGATGTGTTCCGCCCGTCGAGGTTCTCTGCCGTGTGTACGGGGCCTCAGAGTGTGCTGTCATAGAGTCATAATCAGGCGAGTGCCACACCATGAGATACCTGTTGGGTTGGATCACATATACCACCAGGCACCACCTATTGTATGTCCTATGCATGTAGTTGTAGTAAGGTGGTATCAATATGATCATTTAATTAATTATTCAGTGCAACAGACCCTTCATTAAAATAATTAAGTAAGCTTTCGATAGATTTTGACTATGGCAAGTTGATGAAGCATGGTAGAGCTTATTGATCATTTCTGATCAATCAAACACATAGCTGCATGTATGTGAGACAACCAATAACAATACAGATAATTTTCAATAGGTTGTATTTGTAGGTGATACTGTATGTATTGCATTATTCGATATTTTAATCAGTGATAAATCATGTGTTTGCTGTCACTCGTACCCAGATCAATCAAAATTTGATACAGCTCACCATATACATTACAATCTGTGCAATCTCTTTCAGATCTACCAACAAGTATCCAGTGCAAGGGCCTGTCTGGTTGCATAAGGTTTGATTGGACAGTTTAGGTTGTTGTAGGGCCAGATCATAATGTCTACAAGCATTGTGATTTGTGTCAAATATTTCACATGCTACTCTAGACGAGACCAGGCTCTACACTCCACAATCCAATCTCAGGTGCTGGCGCTTCCTGTCTCCACCAAAGCAATCAATTATTCCAGTAACAGGAATGACACACACCAAGATGTGAAATAATTTTCTTCCTCAAAATCGCAAGCAGGAACAAATTCTATTCTGACATGTTTCATTCTATGTACAATGCTTTCTCCAAGAAAGTCATACTAACTTTTTTTTGTACACACATTGCCCAGTATTTATTAAGCAATTGCTTTAACCACTTGCCGACCGAATAACGAAGATATACATAGGCAGAATGGCTCCTGTGCACAAATTTAAAAAAGCCTCCATGACTGTGCCTCACTGGACCCACGGACTCGATGTCCGCCGGTGTCCCGCGATCGTGTCACGGAGCGGCAGAAAAGGTAGATGCCGTTGGAAACAAGGCATCTCCCTGTTCTGCCTAGTGACAGGACAGTGATCATCTGCTCACTCTCATTAGGAGCAGTGACACACTTAACCCCTTCCTCGTCCCTTACTGATTAACCCCTTCACTGTAATCAGTGCATTTTTATAACACTGATCGCTGTATTAATGACAATGGTCTCAATATGGAGTCAAAAGTGTCCGATGTGTCCGTCATAATGTCACAGTCACAATAAAAATTGCAGATCGCCACCATTTCTAATGAAAAAAAATATTAATAAACATGCCATAAAACTATACCCTATTTTGTAGACACTAAGGGCCAGATTCACGTACATTGGCGCATATTTTGACCGGCGTAGCGCACCTCCTTTACATTAGACCGGCGCAATGTAGAGGCGCAATCACTGTATCCTCGTAGTATTTGCGCAGAAATTTGCGCCGGTGTAACGTAAATTCCGAGGCGTTAGGCGGAGTAATTCAAATTGGGAAGGACATGGGCGTGTTTCATTGAAATGAGCCGTGACCCCATGCAAATGAAGGGCCGGCCGGATCGCGCATGCGCACATGAAGCAGACCATGGTCAGCACCTCTCTGCGCATGCTCACAACTCAGGAACGGCGCAATCAGTGAAATTGGAAGTGGACCCGGGCAACTTAGTGAACTACGCAGAGAGCTTAAATAGACAGACACAAACGCCCTTCCTTTGCAAGTACATCCCTTTGTATCCCTTCCTATACAGCAAGGTGCTTTTGTTCTGTTGTGTGTTTGCGTTTGTAGCGTTGTGACTTGTCTTTGTGATATTTGTTGATTGTTTGATCTAGTGTTTTGTAGAATCTATTTGATAGTGTCTTTTGGTGACTGGTTGTGAGACTTTTTGGTTGATAGATTTTGGTTTGTTTGTTTTGTTGCTTGATTTTTTCTGCTTGTTTTTGTGAGTGATTTTTGGTGATTGTTTGGGAGAGAGTTGTTGTATGAATATGACTGAGAGGAAGCGCAAGAGCAATTTTTCTTTGGGGGAGAAACAAATTATTGCCCGGGCCCTTACCCAATATGGGCGTTTCCTGCACGGCCCAGAGAGTGCCAACACCACCCCGGCCAGAAAGAAGGAGATTTTGCAGAACATTACCGACCAGGTAAATTCATTGGGGGGGAGACCCGGACATGCGAGGGGATTGTCAAGAAGATCAATGATCTCCGGCGTCTGGTCCGAAAGAAGCTGGCCAAAATGGCAGCCCATGCCAGGGGCACTGGAGGGGGCCCACCATGCCCTGTTAGGCTGACAACGGAGGAGCGTGTGGTGGCCCAGACCTTTAATAGGCAACAAGTGGAGGGCCTGCCTAGCTATGACTCCAGTCAGGAGCCCTTGATGACAGGTAAGGTTTTTTTTTTCCTATCTGGTGTGTAGCATGTGTGTGTGGGGGGGGGGAATATGTGGCAAGTGTGTGGATCCTCCAAACTGTGAATGCTTTGTGTCATCCACAGATGTGCAGGAGGGTGCTGGGCCATCTGGCCTGACTGCACCATCCCCGGGACACCAGCCTGATGAGGACCCCCAGACAAGGCCAGAGTCCTCGGAGGAGTTTGAGGAGGAGGAGTTTGAGTTGGAGGAGGAGGTCATGTCAGGCAGTGGATTGTTATTTTTGGAGGAGTCTTCCCAACTGGCTGGCAGCAGACAGCCCCCCATAAGGGGTAGCCCCTCCCACTCCTCCCCCAACAGGGCTCCCCTCCCAAGGGGCTCCCCTTCTCCCCAGCCACAAGCATCATCTGGAGGCAGGAAGTCATCCCAGAAGACCAGGGGGTGACCGAGGTTCTGCCCGCCAATCTCAGAAGGGACCAGGCCCTTCAGACCCACCATCTGGGACAGGTCAGCAGACTTTGGTGCGGATGGAGGAGAGCCTGTCCTCTATAAAGGATACGCTTGGGGACCTGGACTGCCACTCCCAGGCTCTTACAAACTGCCTAAACGAACTGCAGACTACTACAGCAGACATTGGGCAGGATGTGAGGGCCCTCACCCAGGCTATCAAGGCCAATACGGCAACACTAAGTGCTGGCCTGAATTGCCGTGGCCTTGGAGGGCAGGCCGCCAGGTGGGCAGAGACCAGGGCTGCTCCTCCTTCCCCGGATTTACCCCCCCTCCCCGTGAGTTTCCCCTGAGGAGCTGGGGCTGTGGGCGCCCCAGGCGTGGGTCACGCCAGCGGCATTAATTTGGTTTCCCCATTTTTTTTTTTTTTGCTGGACTTTTTTTTTTTTTTCTGGAAATGTTTTTTTTTTTGCTGGACATTTTTTTTTTTGTGAATGAATTTGGAATGTGGGGGTGACATTCCTGCCGGAAAAGGGGTGTCATCCTCATTTGTGGTGGAGAAGGGTTCCCCAGGACCAGGGAGAAGTGATCCCCAGGTCCACGTGAATGGTGTATGAATGTACAGTGACATAATTGGAGCCGTGGCGTGGCGTTGCTGCTCACAAGTCCTGCATGGTGGGCTTGTGCTAATCCAATTTGATGAGGATGTGATGTGTCTGTGCTAGGGACCACAGTGGTGTGCATGCATGCATTCTCATTGTGCCATGATTAAAGTGTGTGTTTAACGTGCAAAGATGCCTAATGTGAGCTGTCTCCTGGCTGCTCTTCCCTCAGAAGACGGGGTATCCTCGGTTAGGGGGGGATTGTCTGGTTCAGGGGTCAGGTCATTACGTATGTCAATCTGCAGGCCCTTTCTCACTGCGAAGTTGTGCAGCATGCAACATGCACCGATGATCTGGCACACAAAGTTTGGGGAATACAACAGGGTCCCCCCAGACTTATCCAGGCATCGGAAACGTGACTTCAGGAGGCCAAAGGTGCGCTCCACCACTGCACGTGTTTGGGCGTGGGCTTCATTGTATCTTTCCTCTCCTGGGGTTTGGGGGTTCCGGATAGGAGTCATGAGATGGGGTCCCAGTGCATATGCAGAGTCACCTGTAAGGGAAAAGACAGGAGGATATTAGTCATGCATGTGCCCCTTGTGATGTGTGCATCATGGGGGGAGACAGTCATGCCTGCCACCCATGTCACTTACCAACCAGCCAGGTGTCCCCATACACGTTCTGTTCGAATTCCATTGGGATGGGGCTCTGATTGTATATGTAGCTGTCATGGCTGGATCCGGGGTGTTTGGCACGGACGTGCCATATGAGGCCTTGGGCATCGACTATCACCTGTACGTTGATGGAATGCCAATGCTTCCGATTGTGGTATATGTGCTCTGTCTCCTGGGGGGGCTGGAGTGCCACATGTGTGCAATCAATGGCCCCCGCGGTGCGTGGAAATCTGGCAATTCTGTAGAAATCTGTCATTGCCTTCAGCCGCAGGTCCTCAGTGGTTGGTTTGATTATATAGTTGGTAGACATGTGCACAGAACATTTTTTCGTTTTTTTTTGTTCCGTTTCGTATGGTCCCGTCTGTTCGTTTCCGTTCGTTTTTCGTAAGACGCCCGTTTTCCCGTTCGTTCCCGTTCGTTTGTCGTACGACGTGATTTTTTCGTATACCGATCGTTTCGTATTTCCGTTACCGTTTTATTTTCGTACATGCGGGATGATTCGTTATTCTGTTTAATTCATGTTCGTTTCTTGTTAGACAATAATTATCGTGAATTTTCGTCAATTTGCATTCTGTGTATCTTGAATGCTTTTCTTTTGTTCGTGTCAGTTGTATGTTCATTGTTCAATGACATCTATAACAAAAGAATTTCATTATGTATATTGAATGAATTCCTTTTTCTGTTATAGGTGTCATATCAACATACGAAAATAACAAAAGAAACAGGTTCAAATGCAAATCTTTTGTTTATGTTTTTTTTTGAATGGCCAGAGAGTTAGGCTGGCCATACATGATACAATTTTCTGTGCAATTTTCTTTAGATTTACCTTCAACTATGTAGTGCAAGGGCCTGCCTGATTGCATACAATTGTGTAAGTGTATGGGGCTTAACAATACTATTGTTAAGCCCCATACACTTGGTCAGACTATTTTAACAACAAACATAAAAACGATAGTTTTCCGATCGTTCTCAGAAAATTCGTTTGTTTTTAAACTGCATCAGAAAACCATTTTTGGGTTCAGAAGTCTGGCCAACTGAACTCCCTTCAGATGAAAATCCACAGAAAAGTTTATTAGGCTTTACTGTACAAGTGTACTCACTACTCTAGTACTCAGCACAAAAGAGAAGCTGCTTTCAGTCACTGAGGCTGGCCATACATATTCAATTTTCTTGTACAATTTTCTTTTAGATTTACCAAAAACCATATATGAGGTCAAACTAAACAACACTTTCAATTGTATGCAATCAGGCAGGCCCTTGCACTACATAGTTGAAGGTAAATCTAAAGAAAATTGCACAGAAAATTGTATCATGTATGGCCAGCCTAACTCTCTGGCCATTCAAAAAAAAACATAAACAAAAGATTTGCATTTGAACACGTTTCTTTTGTTATTTTCGTATGTTGATATGACACCTATAACAAAAAAATTGCCTTCAGTATTTTGAATACACAGAAAAAAGAAAAAAGTAATTCATTCAATATACATAATGAAATTCTTTTGTTGTAGATGTCATTGAACAATGAACATACAACTGAAAACGAACACAAAACGGATACAAACAAAATACACAATGCAAACCTCTTGATACAGATTTAATTTTCGTTATTTTGCCGTTTTGTCGTTTTTTCCCGTCGGATCGTTCGTTCGTAATTGCGGTCGTTCGTTATGCGGCTAATCCGTTATCCCGTCGTTTTCGTATTTTGGTGCTTTAACATTTTCGTATGTACACATTATCCCGCGGGTACGAAAATTAACATTTTCGTACGAAAATAACATTCATACGAACGGGAATGCACATATCTAATAGTTGGCCATGCGTCTGAGGATTGCGGGGACAACCTGTTGCACACATCTGCTCATGGAGGATTGTGACATCCCAGCCACCACTCCACTTGTTCTTTGAAAAGAGCCACTGGCAAGGAAATGGAGTGTTGCCAGGACCTTGACCAGTGGCTGCACTGCATGTGAGCGGTGTGTTCGGCTGGTGATGTCATCCTGCAGGGTTGTGGTTAATTCCAGGATGGCATGAGGGGTGAATCTGAAGATGCGAAACACCTCAGAATCACTCATGCCAAAGAGGTCTATGCGTGTGCGGTATATCCTCTCCCGTGCCCTCCTCCGTGCCCTCCTCCTTCTTTGCTCCTCTAAAGTCATTAGTATAGCTATGAGCAAGGATGCCCCTGGCATGTTGGCATAAAGTTTGTTGTCCAGGAAGTGTGACTGCTCAGCTCCTCACTAACAGTGTTGCTTTAGCTGACATGTAGACGGATTGTCTAATTTTATTCCACCTTTTATATGGTCCAATTTTAGACAGGACGTGCAGCTGTTGCGCACAGCGCGTAGCCTGCGCTGCCCCAACGTCCTTTTGTGGATCCCCGTAACTCCCTCATTTGCTTATTTGAATAGCAAATCAATGGTGTGTCTAGCGCAGTTTTGCGCGGACGGATACGCTGGTCTATCGAAATTACGCCGGTCCAAAAAAAGTAGATTTCATGCGTATATCGTTTTGGGGATGCAGCGAATCAATACGCATGCGCAGATTTAGACTTACGTCGCGCATCTCCTGTAACGCCGGCGTAATGGCTCTGTGAATCTGGCCCACTGTATACAACAAGATATAGTATAGAGAACAAGAGGCAAAAAGACTTTGGTCTGTCTTTGAAATGGTGTGCCACAAGGGCCTATTGAGGTCTGCTTAAAGATAGAAGAATGGGGCACACATTGGAACTTTCTTGCTGCTCTAAAAATGGAACTAGCTACCAGTTACGACATGGTTTTATAGCACAGCTCTTGTATTGCTTGGAATGGTCAGGTCATTCACTGGGATAAATAAATTTGCTCTCATAATAAATCTAAGAGCTTGTAATTCATGGTTCATCAGTTCTTTACTAAGGTCCTGGGAAAAAGCTAATACAAGTGAACATAATAGATTCAAAGAAAATGTGGTCTGCTAGAGATGCATATCACAACTAATCTGACTGCTAGTGCTGCTCATCTTTATATACAATGGGGTTGATTTAGCACGAATTAGCGATTGTCAAATAAATAGTCACAAAATGGGCAACACCGTGTTAATAAGCGTGAAAATGGAATACACTATAGCGACCAGGAAAAAATAGTCACAAAATTGAATTTACTATAGGTCACAGACAACAAAGACCATCTAAATCAGTAGTAGTGATCGAAACACGGGAATGGCACATGGAAAAATAGTTTAGAGCGTGATATGAAAGCTTAAATGGTTCTTTAATATGTGATATAGGGGCAGATTCACAAAACAATTACGCCTGTCTAACTGGGGTTAGACAGGAGTAATTTCAAATTTCGCGTGGCGTATCACTAGTTTGAATCCTCAAACTATGATACGCCGGCTTCGGGCTTCGATCCGAGAGGCTTACGTCTTCGTAAGCCTTCGGATCTACGCTGCCATCTATTTGCGGCCGCTGGGAGGAGTTCGCGTCGTTTTGGTGCGTCGGGATATGCAAATGTGTTTTTACGGGGATTCACGAACATACGAGCGGGCGTCGCAATCGTTTTCGTCAATTTTTTTATACGTAATGTTAGAGCAGCTTTTTGCTGCTCTAACTTTACGTAGCCCATGTTAAGTATGGCCGTCGTTCCCGCTTCGAATTTATTTAAAATTTTATTTTGTTTACGTAACTCGTCGGGACGTGGATCGCCCGTAAAGTACGCTACATAAACAACGAATGACGTCACGACGTGATTTCGCGCAATGCACGGCGGGAAATTTGCGAACGGAGCATGCGCAGATTGATCGCCGCGGGAACGCGCCTAATTTAAATGTTTCACACCCCCTACTCGCGCAGATGGATTGCGACGGGAGAAATACACTACGCCGCCGTCGTTTACCGTAGAAAATCTACCTGAATTCCACGTAGAGCAAGGTAAAAAACGGCGGCGTAGTGTATTTCTGATACGCTACGATAATCCATTTCTCTGTGAATCTGCCCCATAGTGTTTGAAGATAATCTGCATTTAAACTGCTGAAAAAAATTGATGTATAAATTGAAATATCTTTGAAAGTCTGAGAAGAGATAAATTCCTCCTCTAACTACAACTATGTACCAGCACAAGTGCGCATGCTCAAACTTGGAAAATAGTCACAATTTATTTACACTCATTCCTTTTTTCCAAGGCGCAATAGTAAATTTGCAAATTCGTGCTTGGCAAACGTTCATGAATGTGAAAATGAGCACTATGGGCCAGATTTAGGTAGATGGGCGCTTCTTTACTGTGGAGTAACGTTTCTCATTTACGTTACTCCGGCGAAACTTTAGCAGCAAGTACTGTTATTCACATAGCACTTGCTCCTAAAGTTGCGGCGGCGTATCGAAAATGAGCCGGCGGAATTCAAATTGGGCGGGTAGGGGGCGTGTATTATTATAACTAGGCGCGATCCCGCGGCGAACGTACTGCGCATGCGTCGACTGTCAATGCATCCCAGTGCGCATGCTCCAAATTCTGTCAGTGAACGTCAATGACGTCAAATCCCCAATCATGGACGTTTTACGCAAGCAAAGCAAATTATTTTTTTTTCGACGCGATGACGACGGCTATACTTAACATAGGATACTCCACTAGGGGGCTGCTTTATCTTTACGCCGCGTATCGCTTACGGAAACGTCGGAAAGTCACTGCGTCGCGCCCGAATACGATCGTGAATTGCCGATTCCCGCTGATTAACATATTTTCAGCGTTAATCAGCGGGAACGCCCCCAGCACCATTTTTTAAATTGCAGTTGCGATGCGACGGCGAAATTCAATTACGCCGCTCGTATCGGAACTCCAACCCGGCGTTTCTTGTTTTCTGACTAAAGAAAACAGAAACGCCGGCTCAAAGTGAGAGTTAGGCTGGAGTATCACTGATACTCCAGCCTAACTCTACCTGAATCTGGCCCTATATAGCCAAATGCAAGTTTCAACCATTGAATATAATTGTACAATAATTGTACAATGGTTACTGATACCACAAGATGGCACTGTTTCCCGGTATGGTCACTATGACAATTATTTTATTTAATATATGTTTGTTCATTTAGGGTATTGGTTCTCTTATTATTAATATAAGGGTTAGATTATTGTTTCTCAACTGTATTATTGGTTTCTATTAAGTTAAGTTTTTTCCTTGATTGGAACTATGAATTTTTATTACTCCTGCTCTTTGGAGGGCATAGATACCTTTAGGGCTTGCCTTAATTTCTAGTTCCTCTTCCAGTCTTTGGAATGCAATTATTGCCCGCTTTTTGCATAAACCATCCCGCTTATACACAGCTGCAGCGTCCGTCTAGCCACGCCCCTGATGTCATTTGATGATGAAACGCATAGGGAGGAGTTAGAGATGTGTGATGCAACCACATTCCGGGACGCATCGGCCATCTTGTGGGTTTGAAACCCTGGACGTTTATGATATGCCAATTTTAATCTCTTGAAATATGAGTGTTGTTCTTTTTGTAAATTTTATATTAACGTTGATGGGATGTCTGCACTATGAGGAATGTTTGTTTTTATGTTCATTTGAGTCTTCGGGGGCCGTGGTGAAGACGCTGAAGAATATCCATGAGGTGGATTGCTGTTGGAGCTGTCATTTTAATGATATCTAATGCGTAATTATCTCATTAGAGGGTAAGAGGCAGTGCGTTTGGGGGCTGGTGATGGTCTCTTTATGCCTATGACACTTTTTTTCTGCTCTGGCAATCACCATTTTGAATATTATATGGACCTTTGTTATTGTAGACTAACTGAATATAGCGCTGCACCATTTTTACTATATTTGTTTATGTGTTACCTATACATATTGTGCCAGCAGCTGACAATAAGACTTTTTAATTCAATCTTAATTTATGTACCTAAAGTGCAACAGATTTGTGTTTCTTTCATATTAGTGCATATACCATGCAAGGGTTGTGTTTACCCGCACAGGTATTCACTGCATCTCTATGCAGACAGTACTATCTATGTCAATTGGGATGCAGTGACTGTGTCCGTGCAGCGGCTGTGTCGCAATTGATGTCAATGGGACTGCCTGCACAGGGACTGGTGGAACATGTAAAAAATGGTAACCAGCAAGTTTTTTTCTTTTCTTTAGGTTATGCTATGTGTAAGGGAGCATGTGACAAATATAAAGATGGTATTATCCTTATTTGGTTGCAAAAGTGGAAATACGCTTTAAAGTGGAATTCCATCCGCAATTTTTTTTTTTTTTAAAGTCAGCAGCTACTAACAGTGTAACTGCTGACTTTAAATAAGGACACTTACCTTGTCCTACTTGCCCGCGCTGATGGCCCCCCCGATGCCGGTCCCACGATCGATCCAGGTCCCGCGCCACCATTCACACTAGGGGAAACAGGCAGTGAAGCCTTACGGCTTCACTGCCCATTTCCTACTGCACCTGCGTGAGTCTCACGCTGGCTTGTGAATGGGCGGAACACACACAGTTCCCAGAAAGCAGCGCGCCCCATTCACAAGTAGAAGAAGCAGAAGAAACCACACCGCGGTGGGGAAGAGGCAGATTACGGACTTCCGCATAGCAACAGGTATTTTGGGTGAGTATAATTTTTTTTTCACGTTTTTTTTATTTTCTTTTTTTAGTCAATATGGCCAAATGTTGTTTTCCTGAGTGGAACTCTGCTTTAAGGTGCTGCTCATAGACCTAGGCACAGTCCCATGACTGGTGTTCAGTTATAGGCAGGTGCAGTCTGTTTCCTCCACTGCAGGTGGTGCTTGACTGCAGCGGCAATACAGGAGGAGAGGAAGTCAAGAGGAACATAGTTTCTCTATGGTTTCCTGGGTCACTGGGGCAGCGTTCCGGTTGAATGCTGATGACCCATGTGACTCTGGTGGTGGTCATATTGGATCAGGTAAAGCCTATTAAGGACCCTGCCTCCTATGTTTTGGCATGCATTTTGCATGTGGACAGCGTAGAAACTGGGTACCCATCTGATAGGGACAGAACATGCTATTCTTCTTGGAAATCTCTCCGCTTGGACTTGGACAGCCAGGCCGCATTCCACCCCTCAAGGCGGATGCTGTCAGCTCAGCTGAGACCTGCCTGTTACACGTTTATGAGTGCTCCCGATTGGGCTGCCTTTTTCTATGTTATTTTTAATTATTTATGTCTGCTTCAATACATGTTCTGCATTATTTCTGCACTCAGTTTGTGTTACGGCCACCGCACCACTCTGCACCCACACAGTGACTGACCTATAATGATGAAACACTTTATTTTTTTAATATAGTGTTGCCGTATATCGTCAGGAATTAATTTGTACAGACTTGAAAAGTTAATTGGATGTTTCCCTTGTCCTAACCAGGTAACTACACATTTGCATTTTTGCCTTATGTTAGCAATAACCCCTATACACAGTACATTCAAGCCTATTCTTGATTTTGGAACCCAGAACTAGTGAGAATTGTTTTACTTTAGAATTCTTCTCTTATCTGGTAGTATGAAATCATTTTCAAATACTTCACCTTCCACTGCTACATTCTTTCTACTGATACGGCCAACTTCGATGGGAAAGACGCAAATTAGCATGCCAGCTGCTTTGTTTTCAGAAAGACAAAAATACCCTTTATATGGAACACATGCTAGAAAAGCTCCTTAAAAGGGTAAAATGCCTGTTTGGATTTCACTGTAGCAATTTTTATACTTTTTAATATAATCCATTAATCTACATTTTTCTGCAAACATAATTGTACTTGTATAATGAATGGGTTATGAAAGCTAAGTCAAGATTCCGTCTAGACCACAAATTCTGATGAATATTAGAAGTGTTTACAGAGCACTGGCATCTTATGTACAACTGGTATTAATAGCGCAGTAGTAGAGTTGAAGGGTATCCCTTAAACATCAAACTCGCTGTAAGAATAGCTCGGAAAAAAATAATAAACAGGGCGGAAAGTTTTGTTCCAGACAGACAGATTCACCTCTGTTCCAACTCTCAGACATATGCAAAGGGTGGATTAGGCTGCCAAAGCCCCTAACTGTGCTGAGAGCAACATATCCGGTTCTCAAAATAACAACATCCTCTAACAGGATCCAAAAGCAACGACACCCTGTATACAACCAGAGGCAAAGAGTGGCCAACTCCCTGTAATGCAAATCCTGATTAACGTCTGGCTTTAAAAAAAAATAGCTCCAGGCAGTTATAAAAGACATAAATAAATGTAGAGCTGTATTTATTAATAAATCATTAAAATGGACCTTCACTGCCCAAATTAAATTTAGGTCCATGCACTCCTTCTCCCTAACTTTGCAATATAAAAAGGCAAATTTTTCTTCTGCTTTCGTAATTACATGTTTTTGCTCCCATAGCCAGAATGCTGTATAAGCAAAGACACAGAGTGGCTGTTGGGTGGAGCTGTGTGCATCATGGGGGGGGGGGGGTGCAGCTGCAAGAACATGGAAGAGACAGCTGGCCTCCAATGGCTTCAGATAAAAAGATAGTGGTGGTGAACCCAGGCAGAGGTGTAGCTTGGAGCTTGTAGATCCCGATGCAAAAGTTGACCTCCCCCTGGGGCGGACTGACCATTGAGGAACCGAGGGCCCCATGCCACTAGGGGGCCCCATCAGGGTTGCCAGGCTCATTAAAACCAGGGACAGTATGTAAAAATCTGTTTTTTTTTTACATCTGTCCCTGATATGTCCAAAACCTACATGCTTTTGATGTGAAAATCCCAAAATTTTAGCTGCCCACCTCTGTACTGCCACCTGGCTTGGTGGCCATCTGTAAGCCTGGGGGCCCCATAATCTTCTATTGCCCGGGGGCCCCATGAGTTGTCAGTCCGCCCCTGCCTCCCCCCCTCCACTACTTTCACTGTGCTTGCTGTTCTGTCCCTAGATGTAGGTCTAGTTGTTTGTGTGTTTATCAGTTGACATTGCATTTTTCACCTGTCTTGTAATTCATGTCCATTACATTGTGTGGTAACAGCACTATCTACTGACCAATTAATGTATTTCATTCAGCCGGTTTTCTCTGTGCATTATGGAAGTCCCAGTGTATTCTGGGTAGTTTCTGGTCCTTGCTAGTCTTGTGCTGTACAGCAAGCAGTCACCAACTTGTGTTTTAGGAGCCAAACATTCTCACTGAGTTCCTGCCCCTTAGGGTGACCACATTTCCAAACGACCATTCAGGGACACCCTCCCTTCCCAAAAATTAGCTTGTGCTGTAACGAATGACTGCACAGTAATTGAATACAAGAGGCGGGATTTATGATTTTTTCAATCACAAGCAGGGGGCGGGATTGTTCTCTTCCAGGCAATCCCACCAGAACAAGTACTGTCAGTGAGTAAAGCGGTGATGTGGCAGCCTTTTTTGGGGTCATCAGATTGGCCCTGGGGGGTGGCTGTGTCAGTTTCATTCCGGGACACTGTATTGTCCTGGAATGAATGTGCCCCGGACAGACCTGCAAAATGTGGGACTGTCCCGGGCAATCCAGGACACATGGTCACCCTACTGCCCCATCATCTGCTATTTAGCCTGTTTTCAAGCATAGTCGGTTAGAGCACTATCTTGTGACATTTACCATAGCTTATATGTGTTACTTGTTTCATAGCTCGTTACTATCATTTGTTTTACCCCATGTACTGCATGTATAGCAGATAATTCTTCCAGTCTTCCTTCTGAGTTTGTTTTGTTGAGCTGCTTCGCTCTATGTAATGGTTTTGGACAGAGCAACCTGATCCTCCTCCTTTGGGGTCCCCTGACAGCACTCCTGGCCCCTCCTCCCTTCCGAGTTTCCCCATAGCAAGCATATCGAACCTGAACTAGGCTCTGTGTCTCTCTGTGTTGTCCAAGCTGAACCAATGTAACCAGGTAATAAAATCCATACCTGAATTTTTTCTTTATGTTTTACACATTTTTTGTAGTAAATGGAACAAAGATTAAATTATTTGTCAGTGTCTATATCAGTGTTTCTCAACCTTTTTTCAGTCAAGGCACCCTTTAAATTTATGGACAATCTCAAAGCATCTGCCAAAATTATGGACTGTCTTGAGTCGCCCCATTGTAAAATGTAAAAACAATTCTAATGGTTTTACATAATGCAGCAACATCAATACACGTAGGACACCCAACGTTAGAGGTGATTTATTCTTCCAAAGCAAATGCACTTTTGCAAACTGGTACTGACTAGTGTTCCAATGTTTATCTTCTCCCTCCGTTTTTCTCCATCACTTAGCTAATGAGACCCCATAGCTGATGGAAAGAAGCTTCCTTGCTTCTGATGGAAAGAAGCAAGGGAGAGTCAAACAAGGAGGATATGCAAGCAACTGACATCCTCCTTATCAAATGATGATGTCATTGGTCGTTAGGAGCTTGGCAGCTAGATGGTTGTAATGGTGTACAATGAAAAACTTTGTGTAACTGAAAGGCAGCTTCTTTCACCCATCGACTTTTATGCGACACCCCAGGTTGCCAAGGCATAGCAATGGTAGAATATTGGTACCTTTAAAGTCCCATTGTTTCTTTGCAAATGTTTCTATATATTTATGTAGCGCTACCCCCTTAAAAGCTGCTGAGTTTTGGGTCCCCCTGTAGTCTGCACAGCCAGGCAACATGCATTTTTTCTGCTTGCATCCAGACACAAGAAACAGTCAATAAGCTGATGGGTTTTTAGGATTTATTATAGATTTCAATTAGGATAGGGTATAAGTGGTTATGGGATGCCCAACTTGACTCGAAGAACAACAAAATGACAGTGCCTGCCTCTGGCACACGGCAACAACCGATATTTGACTGTATTCCCTCCGTAACAGCGATAGTCTTTAGAAAAGTAATCCCCTCTCAGAAGTTTGGTGTCCCATGAGTGGATTTTTAGCAAAGTCCCAACTTGTAGGAGCTCTCAGTGCCCCTAATGAAAAACACCAGTCCACCTAGGTACGGTATCTGATCCCAAGACAAGGTAATGAGTGAGCAACAAAATGTATCCTGAAGACTTGCCAAAAACTTGCATCTAGCAGACTTCTCCCTTATAACAAGTAAAATAATATAAAAAAAACAGTGCAGCAAGTATCAGGTAAGCATAATAAACATACAGAGCGTGGAACAATGTCAATAAGCAGTGAGTCCAGGCTTCTGACAGTATAAATTAAATTAGGATAAAAGTGAGGTGTGATAGGTATTGATAGGGGTATGCTCTCAGGGCTGCCATCAAGGGGGAACAGAGACCATGTTCCAATTCTAGAGAGAGACAACAAGGGGAGAGGTGGCTCTGGGTTCAATCGTTTAAACACAATTTATTGTAGACATAGATAAAAGGCACTCACATTTTAGTGGTGTATAGCAGGCATGTAAACAATCCCAAATTGGGGATGGACTGGCGGGCGAGGGGTGATGACGTCACGGGGGATGCAACGCGTTTCTGAGTGTACAGGCAGTGTGTGACACGGCTGCCACACTCCTTTCTCAAAGCTATATTAACTGCAGGGAAGTGAAGCTCCCTTTTTTTAGCTTTTCTCCTTCCTCAAACCTCCAGCCTGGAGGTAGAACCACCCTTCTACGGGGGCCCCCTCCTAATCTGCTCAAAAGCACCTCAGCCCTCCATTATCCACCCGACTCCCCGTTTGGCCAGGCTCCTCAATATTTATGGGCTGGGTCAGTCTTCCTGCCAGGCAGGAAGCCTGGAGATTGGCCAAATGTCCATACATTTTCAAATCACCACCTCCTGGCCTCCCCCTCTAGCTTCTAGAAACTTCTCCAACCTTCTAGAACCAGGGAGAGGTATCAGAGGGCTGACCTGCAGAGCTCTCCAGCCAGACCTAAAGTAAATACTTACACCCAGGCTTCCTACAAGCCTCTATCTACACTGCACAACTATGTACACAAGAGGGCTCTCCATTATAAATGTGATGACAGTACTAAGCTTACAGTTCTTTAACCAGTTAGCAACCACCTGCCGAAAAATAACGGCGGCAAGGTGGTTGCTTAACTCTGGGATAACGTTATATAATGGGGCGCGCACACGGGAATGTATTCAATGTCCAGAGGACCCGGCGGGTCACGGATCACGGTAAATCGCCGCTGATAGCGGCGGTTTACCACGTGATCACGCCGTCCAATGATCACATGTAAACAGACCGGCGTCATTTGATGACGCCGGTTCCTCCCTCCTCTCTCTGTACCGATCGGTACAGTGTGAGAGGGGAAGCGCGGATGTCGTCAGCGCTGTGGATGGATCTGTGACTATTGCAGTCACAGATCCATCCATCCCTGCTCATCCATCCCTGCAACCCCCTGTGCAATACTCAGCATACCCCCAGCAATACTCAGCAGTACCCTGCGCAATACTCAGCAGTACCCCGCGCAATACTCAGCAGTACCCCGCGCAATACTCAGCAGTACCCCGCGCAATACTCAGCAGTACCCCCGTGCAATACTCAGCAGTACCCCCGCGCAATACTTTGCAGTACCCCCACGCAATCCTCTGCAGTACCCCCACGCAATCCTCTGCAGTACCCCCGCGCAATACTCTGCAGTACCCCCGCGCAATACTCTGCAGTACCCCAACGCAATACTCTGCAGTACCCCCGCGCAATACTCTGCTGTACCCCCTGCGCAATACTCTGAACAATACTCTGCAATACTCTGAACAATACTCTGCAATACTCCCTGCGCAATACTCGCTGCGCAATACTCGCTGCGCAATACTCGCTGCGCAATACTCTGCGATCATTTTTTTTTCAGGCTTCCCAGCCTAGAGGTGAGATGTGGGGTCTTATTGACCCCATATCTCACTGTAAATAGGACCTGTCATGCCATATTCCTATTACAAGGGATGTTTACATTCCTTGTAATAGGAATAAAAGTAATCAAAACATTTATTTTTGGGGAAAAACTGGTCAAACTAAAATAAATAAAGTAAAATGAACAATAAAAAAAAGAAAAAAAAATTAAAGCGCCCCTGTTCCCGCGTGCTCGTATACAGAAGCGAACGTGAACGTAAGTCCCGCCCACATATGAAAACGGTGTTCAAACCACACATGTGAGGTATCGCTGCGAACGTTAGAGCGAGAGCAATCATTTTGGCCCTAGACCTCCTCTCCAACTAAAATGATGTAACCAGTAAAAATATTTAAAGCGTCAACCTATGGGGATTTTTAAGTCGCAAAGTTTGGCGCCATTCCACGAGCGTGTGCAATATTGAAGGGTGACATGTTGGGTATCTATTCACTCGGCGTAACTTCATCTTTCATATTATGCAAAAACATTGGGCTAAATGTAATGTTTTTTTTTTAAAAGCACAAAACTGTTTTATTTCCAAAAAAAATGTGTTCAAAAAATTGCTGTGCAAATACCATGCGCGATAAAAAGTTGCAACAACCGCCATTGTATTCTCTAGGGTCTTTGTTAAAAAAGCATATATAATGTTTTGGGGTTCTATGTAATTTTCTAGCAAATAAATGATAATTTTTACATGTAGGAGAGAAATGTCAGAATTGGTCTGGGTGCTCCAGAACGACTGATGGCGTTCCCTGCATGTAGGGTCTCAAGAAATGAGAGAGGCTGTCAGTACATCAGATGTGATCAAATTGATCAATTTTCAGTAATTGGTACCATAGCTTTTAGACCCTATAACTTTCACCCAGACTAAATAATATCAATTTTTTTTTTTGTTTTGTTACCAAAGATATGTAGCAGTATACATTTTAGGCCAAGTTTATGAAGAAAAATTACTTTTTTGCAAAATGTTATAATAGAAATGAAGAAAAAATCATTTTTTTACAAAATTTTCGTTCTTTTTTCATTTATAGCGAAAAAAATAAAAAACCAAAGAGGTTATATACCACCAAAAGAAAGCTCTATTTGTGGGAAAAAAAGGACAAAAATTTCATTTGGTTACAGTGTTGTATGACACTTGTCATTCAAAATGTGAGAGCACCGAAAGCTGAAAATTGGTCTGGTTATTAAGTGGGTTTAAGTGCCCAGTAGTCAAGTGATTAAACATCATATCCATTATATTTTTTAAGTCTTTTTTCTTCAATTTTCATTTGGTGTTTCAGACTGTAAATCTGTATATTTTTTTTTTTTTAAAGAACAAGCTCTCCAGGAGAATGTATCAGTTACAGAAATGAGACAAACCATTTAACACTAGCAGGGGTACTTAAAATTATCAACTTTTATCCCAAAGGTAAAACAATGTTTGCAGGAACTGCTTATAAAGTGTAAGCTGGAGTTTAACTTCAATTTGTTAGTGTATTTAAAGTAGAACTATGGGCAAAACTTTTTGGATAGAGCAAGAGAGGGTTATAACCCTTGTAAGATGTCTGTGGCCCATTGCAGAGATTTCCCTTTAATTCCTGTCCCATATACATACCTCCCAACTTTTTGAGATGGGAATGAGGGACACCTGTCAGCAAAAGTATGCAGGCATAGGACACACCCCTTGCCACACCCCCTTAAAGGAGAATTGTACAAAAAACATGATTAGTTAAACCCACAAGTGCTTTTTTTTAACACTATCCCTTTATATTGGCTTTTGGCATTTACAAATGCAGCAATTTAGAAATCAGATGAACGGTTTAGCGCTGGGAAACACTTTTTCATAGATGCATTTTATATACAACTTTATAGATCAGACCAAAATGAGGGACAAATGAGGAGAATGAGAGACAGAAGGACATTGCTCGAAATCAGGGACAGTCCCTCGAATTCAGGGACAGTTGGGAGCTATGCATATAGCCAAACAGAGAATAAAGCCGCGTACACACGATCGGTTCTAAACCGATGAAAAAAAACTGAATGTCCAATCAGTAGCATGAGTTCAAAGTGACATTTAGCCCCAAGAAGATGACATTAGTCATTATTTGTGGGAAATAACAGGAAAATAACAGTCAACTGGGTTTGTATTTTGTAAGCCAAAGTTTTCAGTTTTGTTAATGATAAGATCTCTTTTTAAGATTCCTTGTTGTTGGAATTTCATTTGACTGACTCAGACTTAAGAACCCATGAAATGTCCTGTCTGCCCCAGTGATAAAGATCAGCTAAAAGCAGTTTGGAGACAGGCCCACTGGGTGTGTATGTGACTGGACACTCATAGACGTCATTGCTTTCAACACTTGTTCTCCAAAACTGCGGGTCTGAATGAGTAATTCCACGAGCTGTGATGTGGGTAAAAAAAGTCAACACCTGAAAGTACCTGAGTTTACTAACCCATGTCCAGTATTGTGCAAGCTGTACCTGACATACTCAGCCAGGATATGATGCCAGGATTGTAGTTAGACAGTATGCTGCCCTTGGCACACCTGAATCATGATGCATTTTTGTGGCTAACCAGACAGGAAGGGTCTGGTATAGAATTTAGGTGGGGGCGGACAGACATCACCCTGAGAAAAGACACAAGTCCAACCTATGTGTGTGATTGTAGGTCAGTATTACATTGTATATTCCTGTATGTTGTGGTCGTTCAGGTCCTTATATAATAGTTTTTTAAAACCATTGATGTCCCCCGCTGAGACCACCACCTGTGGAAGGTAATTCCACATCCTTGTACCTTTTACAGTAAAGAACCCTTTACGCAGTTTAAGGTTAAACCTCTTTTCTTCTAATTTTAATGAGTGGCCACGTGTCTTATTAAACTTCCTTACGCAGAAACGTTTTATCCCTATTGTGGAGTCACCAGCTTGGCATTTGTAAATTGAACTCATATCCCATCCCAACCATCTCTTCTCCAGAAAGAATAAGTTCAGTGCTCGCAACCTTTCCTCATAACTAATATCCTCCAGACCCTGTTTTAGCTTTGTTGCCCTTCTTTGTACTCGCTCCATTTCCAGTACATCCTTCCTGAGGACTGGCGTCCAGAACTGGACAGCATACTCCAGGTGCGGCCAGACCAGAGTCTTGTAGACTTGGAGAATTATTGTTTTATCTCTGGAGTCAATCCCCTTTTTAATGAATGCCAATATTCTGTTTTTTTTTGTTAGAAGCAGCTTGGCATTGCATGCCATTGCTGAGCCTATCATCTACTAGGACCCCCAGATCCTTTTCCATCCTAGATTCCCCCAGAGGTTCTCCCCCCAAGTCAGTAGATTGCATTCATATTTTTGCCAACCAAAAACCTTTATTGTCACTGTTTTAGTAAAAATCCACTACTTGTGCAAGGTGATGTGGCAAGTGACAATCCGCACCTGGTGGCAGGTGATGTGACAATCCACAACTTCTGGCAGGTGACGTGACAAGTGACAATCCACATCTGGTGGCAAGTGACAATCCACAACTTGTGGCAGGAGACGTGGCAAGTGACAATCCACATCTGGTGACAATCCGCAACATGTGGCAGGAGATCTGGCAAGTGACAATCCACAACTTGTGGAAAGTGACAATCTGCGACATATGGCAGGTGACGTGGCTAGTGACAATCAACAACGTGTGGCAGGTGACGTGGCATGTGACAATCCACAACGTGTGGCAGGTGAGGTGGCAAGTGACAATCTGCAACGTGTGGCAGGTGACGTGGCAAGTGACAATCAGCAATGTGTGGCAAGTGACAACCCACATCTGGTGGCAGGTGACGTGGCAAATGACAATCCACTACTTGTGCCAGGTGACATGGCAAGCGACAATCTGCAACATGTGGCAAGTGACAATCCACATCTAGTGGCACTGGCAGGTGATGTGGCAAGTGACAATCCACAACTCGTGGCAGGTGACGTGGCAAGTGACAATCCACATCTGGTGGCAGGCAAGTGACAATCCGCAACATGTGGCAGGTGACATGGCAAGTGACAATACGCAATGTGTGGTAGGTGACGTGGCAAGTGACAATCCGCATCGTGTGGCAAGTGACAATCTGCAATGTTGGCAGGTGACGTGGCAAGTGACAATCCGCAATGTGTGGCAGGTGAAGTGGTAAGTGACAATCAACAACGTGTGGCAAGTGACAATCCGCATCTGGTGGCAAGTGAAAATCCACAACTTGTGGCAGGGGACGTGGCAAGTAGGGATGAGCTTCATGTTCGAGTCGAACGTATGTTCGACTCGAACATTGCCTGTTCGATTGTTCGTGGAAATACGAACAAAGCGGGTCGTTTGCGCCAAATTCGAGTGACACGCCACTGCCCATAATTCACTGCGGCATTGCGCGCTGATGATTGGCCAAGCATGCTGTATGTCCCGCATGCTTGGCCAATCACAGCGCGCAAAAAAACGTAGAGCCATAATTGGCCAAAGCCAGGGTGGCTTTGGCCAATTATGGCTCAGTGCTTTAGTACACGCCCCACACTATAAAAGGCCGCCTGCAAGGTGGCCGCGTGTAGTGTGTTGCGGCGGTGTTAGTGAAAAGATCAGTCCTAGAGAGAGAGAGAGAGACAGTGTATTTTTTTCTAGATAGATAGATAGAGCAGGCAGGCTAGTCAGTTTAGTTAAATTTACAGTGTGTAGAGGATATATATACACATCCCAGGAGTTGTACATATATTTATACACTGTATAGTCTAGTTAGATTACTTCTTCCAAATTGTCAGGCAGTTGATTGTGCTAGCTGCAGTGTTCTAATGTGTTGTATTGCCCATGTGCTGTATAGTTTGCACATAAACCTACTTGTAGTTTACTGCACTTGTGCTGTATAGTTTGCACCTAAACGTACTTTGTGTTTACTGCTCTTGTGCTGTATAGTTTGCACCTAAACGTACTTGGTGTTTACCGCACTTGTGCCATATAGTTTGCACCTAAACGTACTTGGTGTTTGCTGCACTTGTGCCGTAAAGTTTGCACTTAAACCTACTTGTAGTTTACTGCACTTGTGCTGTATAGTTTGCACCTAAACATACTTGGGGCCAGATTCAGAAAGACTTACGCTGGAGTATATCGATATGCGCCGCCTAAGTGAAAAGATGCGCCGTAGTATCTCTGCGCCGTACCCACAAAACTAGATACGCCTGAAAACGGGCTTCCTCCGACTGACTTAACTTTCCTACGCCAGCGTATCGTATGCGCATATTTTCGCTTGGCGCATCTGTCGCGCCTATTAATTTCCCATTCAAATATGCAAATGAGGGAGATATGCCGATTCGCGAACGGATTAGCACCAGACGCTGGCTACATGCGCCGCACGTACGTCGTACGTCCGGCACAAAGTTATTCTTACAAATAGCTGCTTTATCTTTACTTCTGACGGCCACAGGTCAGCAGGAGAGCAGCTACAGCAGCAGCGTTACCGACAAAAATAGCAAGCTGAGCAACCACACTTGCAGGACAACACCTCTGTGTGCCAACATGCCAGGGGCAGCCGTGGTCCTAGCACTACTAATGGGTCCCCCGGTACGGAGGAGGAGGGCACGTGAGAGGATATACCGAACGCGCATGAGCCACTTTGGCATGGGTGATGAGGAGGTGTATCGCATCTTCAGATTCAGCCCTGATGCAATCCTGGAAATAACCACAACCCTGCAGGATGACATCACCAGCAAGACACACAGCTCACAAGCAGTGTAGCCACTGGTGAAGGTACTGGCAACACTCCATTTCCTTGCCAGTGGATCATTCCAGCGTACAAGTGGAGTGTTGACTGGGATGTCACAACAATCAACCATGAGCAGATGTGTGCACCAGGTTGTCCCCGTCATCCTCAGACGCATGTCCCACCACATCATCAGACCCACCACTGAGGACCTGCGGCAGAAGGCAATGACAGATTTCTACAGCATTGCCAGATTCCCACGCACCGTGGGGGCAATTGATTGCACACATGTGGCACTACAGCCCCCCCGTGCAACAGAGCACATATACCGCAATCGGAAGCATTGGCATTCCATCAACGTACAGGTGATAGCCGATGCCCAATTCCTCATATGGCACGTCCGTTCCAAACACCTGGGTCCAGCCATGACAGCTTCATATACCCATCCCAACGGAATTCGAACAGAACGTATACAAGGACAGCTGGCTGGTTGGTGAGTGACATGGGAGCCAGGCATGACTGTGACCCCATGATGCAGACATCACAAGGGGCACATGCATGACAAACATCCTCCTGTCTTTTCCCTTCAAGGTGACTCTGCATATGCACTTGGATCTCATTTCATGACTCCTTTCCGGAACCCCCAAACCCCAGGAGAGAGAAGATACAATGAAGCACATATCCAAACCCGGGCAGTGGGGGAGCAAACATTTGGGCTCCTGAAGTCTTGTTTCCGATGCCTGGATAAGTCCGGGGGGCCCTCTTGTATTCACCTACCTTCGTGTGTCAGATCATCGGTGCATATTGCATGCTGCACAACCACGCCATGAGAAAGGGCCTGCAGATTGACATACGTGATGACCTGACCCCCGACCCACACAGTCCCCACCTGCCAGAGGCTACCCCGTCTGCTGATGGAAGAGCGATAGGCATCTTTGGACAATAAACAAATACATTGATCACACGGAGAATGCACGCATGCACACCACTGAGGTCCCTAGATCACGCACACCACATCCACATCACATTGGATTAGCCAAAGTCCAACATGCAGGACTTGGGAGCAGCAATGCCGCGTCAAGGCCCCAATGATGTCGCTGTCCATTCATACTACATTCACACGGGGATAACTTCTCCCCAACTACCGAGGGTGACACCCCTTACTGGCAGGAGTGCCACCCCCACATTCACACAACATTCACACTGTAGTCTGCACTACAGTTTGTATAAAACAAAAGGCTCATAACCTGAGCATAAACAAAAAAAAAGGCTCATAACCTGAGCATAAACAAAAAAAAAAGGCTCATAACCTGAGCATAAACAAAAAATGTAGAAAAAAAAAGAGCCACAAAAACAACCCATCATTTGGCCTGACGGGGGCTCCTTCTGGTGGGCCCTCTCTGGCTCCTCAGCTGCCTGGAGGGAGCCTCGGGTGGGGGGGGGCATCTGGAGGTGGCTGATCCCCGGGTGGGCCACTCCTGGCAGGTGTGGCCTGCATGCCCTTCAAGGCCACGGCTATCCGGCTGAGGAAGGAGTTAGTCTGGGCCTGCATCCTCAGCTGCCGGGTCACCTGATATTGCTCGGCCCGCTGCCTCTGCCTCCCCTGTTCCCGGATTGCAGCTGTGTTGGCCTGGACGGCTGCAGTAAGGTGCCGAACATCAGCCTGCACCTCCCCCAGGCTGGTCACCACTGCAGCGCAGTTGCAGCTGATGTCCTGCACTGCCTCTGTCATGTGTCCCACGGAGGCCAGGCTGCCAGCCACACGGTCCAGGTGGCCAGCTATCTCCCCCATATGCTGGGTCTGCCTGGCCTGGTCCCTTGCCATTTGGTCATGGACCATGTCAGACACCCCCCTGGTCTTCTAGGTCGCCTTCCTGGGGCCAGGAGATGGTAGTACCTGGGGGGATAGAGTTGCCCTTGAGGGGCTTCCCATGATGGGGGAGGGGATCTGAGAGGGCCCTGCCGAAGGGGAGGACTCCTCCAAAAATAAAAACAACTCCTGCTCCGAGACGACCGGCTCCTCCTCAACCACCTCAGCAGGTGAGGTGTGGGCACTCCCCTCCACCTCGGTGTCTTCAGTGCCCAGGGGGTCGGGCTCAGGATGCAGTTGGGGTGATAGGGTGGAATGGCCGCCGGCAGATGATGAACCAGCTCTGTCATCTGTGGATGACACAAAGCATACACATGTTGGTGGTCCCACACACTTGGCACATGTACCCCCCCCCACATGCAACACACCAAATAGGGGATAAAAATCACTTACCTGTCCTGGAGCCTTCCTCCACAGAATCAAAGCCCTGTACACCCTCCAACTGCTCCCTCTCCAGACAGCGGGCGACCACCTCCTCCACCCCCGGTGCCCCTCTCATGCCTTCTGATGGCGGCCACCTTGTTCCGGACTTTGCACCTGACATCATTAATCTTTTTTGATATGTCAGCAGCAGTCCAGGTCGAATATCCCAAGCTGTTGACCCTGGCAGAAATGGACTCCAGGATGGCCTGCTTCCTGTCCCGGCTTGTCTGGCGACTTTTACATCCATGGAGGAAGACATCGTAGGTCTCCATAGCCGAGATGACGGCTGACAGCTCCTGGGCATTAAAGTTCAGCTTTCTCCTCTGTCTGCGGGGAACGGGAGCAGCCATCTACGAACAAAAGTAACTTCCCTGGGGGGACGGATATACTTTTGCGCCGGACTGGCGCATCTGCGGCCGCATTTATACGCGCAACGTAAGACGATGCGTCAACGTTTCTCAGGAAGTGGTGCCGACGGAAGTTGTGAGCATGCGCACAGGGAAGCGAGTAGAGCCCGACGACACTGCGCATGCTCCATGGATGATGCGCCGTACGTAAGTCTCTGCGCAGTGCTCCGCCTATCATTTACATATGGTCACACCCACTTCCACTTACGTCGGGTTGCGCCTTCGCATTTACGTTACACCGGCGCAAAGTAAGGAGCAAGTGCTTGGTGAATACTGTACTTGACTCACTAGTTTGCGCCGGCGTAACGTATATGCGCTGCGCTACGCCGGAAGAAATACGCGCCCATCTACCTGAATCTGGCCCTATGGAGACCTACGATGTCTTCCTCCATGGATGTAAAAGTCGCCAGACAAGCCCTTGGTGTTTACTGCACTTGTGCCGTATAGTTTGCACCTAAATGTACTTGGTGTTTACTGCACTTGTGCCGTATAGTTTGCACCTAAACGTACTTGGTGTTTACTGCACTTGTGCTGTATAATTTGCACTTAAACCTACTTGGAGTTTACTGCACTTGTGCTGTATAGTTTGCACTTAAACCTACTTGGAGTTTACTGCACTTGTGTCGTATAGTTTGCACCTAAACGTACTTGGTGTTTACTGCACTTGTGCCGTATAGTTTTCACCAAAACATGCTTAGTGATTACTACACTTGTGCCGTGTTTACTGCACTTGTGCTGTATAGTTTGCACTTAAACCTACTTGTAGTTTACTGCACTTGTGCTGTATAGTTTGCACCTAAACGTACTTGGTGTTTACTGCACTTGTCTTAATTTACTTTTTTCTTATAGTAATCTCATTTTGTGCAGGGACAGTTCTAAACATGTACCACTACTATAGACACCCAGCAGGTATGATATTTAAAGGAATTTTGCATTTTTTTTTCCCATTGATACATGTTCCCTGGGGCAAGACCCGGGTTCTCAAAGATGTTTTCCAACAATAACTTGAATATTGGGCTTTAAAATTAGAACTTTTGAATTAAAACGTTCGAGTCCCATAGACGTCAATGGGGCTCTAAATGTTCGCACGAACGTTCGGTCTGTTCGAAGGTTCTGGTGCAAACCGAACACGGGGGTGTTCGGCTCATCCCTAGTGGCAAGTGACAATCTGCATATGAAGGCAGGTCGACGTGGAAAGTGACACGCTCAGGGGTCCCACTGATTCTGCATTATGGTGAGCTGAACCATTACATTTTATATTACAATGTAATAATACAAATAATGCGCTTCAATCATCCTGACACCATATCAGCCATGGTGCCGTGATGATGCAAGCACTAACATCAGCCATTGCCCGATAAATTGCCTGTGACTAGATTCTGGATCCGCCCATCAAGATAGATGCTGTTGGCACAACGAGACCTGCTCTGCTACACATTGGTGCTGCATTCTGTGAGCGTTTCTGGTAGGGTGCTTTCCTGCTGGGCTTGTTGTAAATGGCTGAACTTTTACAATACTACAAATTCTGTTCTCTGCAACTAGACTCTTGATTGTTTACTGTCACCGCACCATGCTGCACCTCCCCACAAGCCCCCCCCGCCCCCCCCATGACAGTTGTTTGACACTTCCTTGCCTATTAGCCCAGAAAATGGCCAGAGCTATTCACACCAATGGGGTTTGGACTCAGCACCCAAACTTTATTCATGTTTGGCGAACACTCGAACTAAACCCCAGTGTGTTTGGCCATTCACTAGCCATGCCAGGGGCTGCACTTGGGGACCACTATAATGAGTAAGCTGACTACCCCTAATTTAGAGTGTGCATTTTTCTTTTGACCTGTAGCATTATCTGTTCAAGCTCCTGAAGAAGCTCAATTTGAGCGAAACATGTAGAGCAACTTCTGCAACAGGTTCCTTCTAGCTCATTGTTGGATCTATAATCTATATTGATCGGATGGTTTTATATTGATTGTTTTCAAATAAATAAAATTCTTCTACTTTTTATATTATCTGTGTTATTGTATTTAACAGCACCGTTTAAAAGTCCTCAGGGTTTGTTACCCTTTCCCCATTGTGCATTGTGTATTCCTATATTGTTAGTTAAAACTAGTATCGGTCAATGCGTATCTAATACCTAAGGGTACTTTCTCTAATATATGTGTGTTGCAGACTTTCTGGTTTCTCCCTTTCCCCTACATATCACGGTTCTCTATTGTTCAGTCTGCCATGAGAGATCTGTTACCTGTTTCTGCTCCGTTTGGCAAATATTCATTTGTGTGTTCTGCCTCTGTGACGCACTGTATGATAGATTCTGCATTATTTGGTCTCTTTTAACTCTGGAGATGTATGACAGAATATAAAAGCCACATAAGATTATTTACATTGTACTAACAAATTCTTTGTGGTAGATTAAATAAAAGGATGGTAAAAATAACTTCTCCAACTTAAAGAGCAGGAGCCAACAAGCAGAAAATAGTTTAGCAAGACTCCTCCAGTAGGCAAAGAAAATAAAAATAAAACTACTGGTAGCAGAATGTGTTATACAGCCTCTAAATATTAAAGTGTCACTAAAGAAAAATACTTTTTTTTTTTTTCATTTTGGATAGAGTAACCCCTGCAAGTTTTTTTTTTTTTTTGCCATCCGTGTCCCATTGTGGAGATTTTCCTTCACTTCCTGTCCCATAGACAAACAGGATGTGCGAGGAAATCACTACAAAGTGAGGGAATCCTGGGGTGTCACCAAAACTAACATCTTCATTGGCAGATTTCCCCTCTATTGTAGGATTTGTTTGACTTTTACTTTCGATGAGAACAGTATACAGGACATATTGAGAGGGTGAATCTACCTAATTGGGACACAGACAGCAATAAAACCTGACAAGAGTTTAAATCCCTCTTTACTCCACCCAAAACTAAAAAAACATCAATATCAGTATTAAAGGGGTTGTAAAGGTTTGTTTTTAGTTTATAAATAGGTACCTTTAACCACTAGCCGACCAGCCGCCATGGTTCTACGGCGGCAGGTCGGCTCTCCTGGGCGAGAGCCCGTAGCTCTACGTCGGGACTTTCGCGGCCGCTAGGGGGCGCGTGCGCGCCGCCGGCGCCCCCCTCGCGCGCCCCCGAGTCCCACGCGCATGCCCGGCGGGCGCGATCGCCGCCGGGCACGCGCGCTCGTTCGTTACAGAGCGGGGAACAAGAGCTGTGAGTGTAAACACACAGCGCTCGTTCCTGTCAGCGGGGGAAACGCTGATCTTCCGTTCATACAATGTATGAACGGAAGATCAGTGATTCCCCCTAGTGAGTCCACCCCCCCCCATACAGTTAGAACACAAATAGGAACACACTTAACCCCTTCCCCGCCCCCTAGTGTTAACCCCTTCACTGCCAATGGCATTTTTATAGTAATCCAATGCATTTTTATAGCATTGATCGCTATAAAAATGCCAATTGGCCCAAAAATGTGTCAAAAGTGTCCGATGTGTCCGCCATAATATCGCAGTACCGAAAAAAAACGCTGATCGCCGCAATTACTAGTAAAAAAAAAATATTAATAAAAATGCCATAAAACTACCCCCTTTTTTGTAAACGCTATAAATTTTGCGCAAACCAATCAATAAACGCTAATTGCGATTTTTTTTTTACGAAAAATATGTAGAAGAATACGTATCGGCCTAAACTGGGGAAAAAAAATGTTTTTTTATATCTTTTTTGGTGATATTTATAATAGCAAAATGTAAAAAATATTGCATTTTTTTCAAAATAGTCGCTCTATTTTTGTTTATAGCGCAAAAAATAAAAACCGCAGAGATGATCAAATACCACCAAAAGAAAGCTCTATTTGTGGGAAAAAAAGGACGCCAATTTTGTTTGGGAGCCACGTTGCACGACCGCGCAATTGTCAGTTAAAGCGACGCAGTGCCGAATCACAAAACGTTCTCTGGTCTTTGGACAGCAATATGGTCCGGGGCTAAAGTGATTAATCTAGTGCATTGTTGGTTCACTTACCTTTTCCTTCAATTTCCCTTCTAATTGTTTTCCTCAGTAAGCTTGCCCCCATTATCCGAGCCATTCTGGCTGGGGATAAGTCAGCTAGAACAGCTTACTGATACAGGAAGGAACAGGAAGTGAGGAGGAACAGGAAGTGAGAAATTCAGACAAAGAAAACAAAGAAAAAAAACATTTAGAAGGGAAATTGAAGTAAAAGGTTAGTGAACCCGGGAGCTGTGGTGGCTCAACGTGATTGGCACTGCGCTGACAAGCCGTTCACCTCTGCAGCCAAGGGTTCGGATCCCGGTCTCGGCTGCATGTGAATTGAGTTTGGTGGTCTCAGCCCGGCTCCCGGTGGGTGTGCTATGCAAGGTACACCTGTGTTTGGTACGCCCACCCCCCCCCACAAAAACCACCACACTTGCACGCACACAAAAATTGGTTTAATACGCACGCACTTTGGCCATGCGGTCTCCTAAAAGAGAGGCGAAGGACCTACGGGGCTGGCTTGGTGGGTTGGGCCCCCTCACTCCCTCATAGAGGGAGTCCCTCTGCCCCGATGGGGTCCTGTTGGGCCCCAGTTGGGCTCCCAAGTGGAGCAGGTAGGGCGGGGTGAGTGGGAGGCCCCCCCTCACACCCGCCATTGCCACCGGGGGCATGGAGAAGGATGGCGATTGCCTCCGGGGGGAGGGTCTGCCTACTCCCAACTCCTGCAGTCCGGCTCCTCTCTCTCGAGTTCACGCACAAAATACACTTTAAAAAAAAAAAAAAAAAAAAAAAGGTTAGTGAACCAACAATGCACTAGCTTAACGGAACCTATTTAGAAAATAAAAAATTAACCTTTACAACCCTTTTAAGAAGACATACACTATATTGTCAAAAGTATTGGGACACCTTCCTTTACACACACATGAACTTAATGAATGAATGAAAAACTTATATAGCGCTACACATGCGAACTGAATCGCCTCAATGGCATCCCAGTCTTAAGCCCCGTACACACGGCCGAGGTTCTCGACAGAAACCAGCGAGAACCTCGCTGGGAGCCACATTCTGCCGAGAACCTCGGCCGTGTGTACGCTCTCGGTGAGCCCCGTCTGTCGGGAAACCCGTCGAGCAAATAGAGAACAGGTTCTCTATTTGCTCGACGGCCCGTCGGGATGAATGGCTGGTTGCCTTTCCCGACGGGTGGGTCGCCAAATCTGACGGCCGACAGAGAACCTCGACGGGCGGAACGATGTGTTCCGCCCGCCGAGTTTCTCTGCCGTGTGTACGCGGCATTAGTCTGTAGGGTCCAATATTGATTTGGTCCACCCTTTGCAGCTATAACAGCTTTAACTCTTCTGGGAAGGCTGTCCCTTTGGTTTTGATTGTGCCAGCACACTGTAACCCCTCACAGTTACTCTTGGTGGGCGCAGGAACGGGCCCTGCTTAACTATTATACAGAAATAGTAATTACATGCCCCTGTTGAACAGGGGCATAAAAATCGGACCTTTGGTTTTTGTTGCGCCAGAACACTGTAAGCCCTTATAGTTATGCCCTGTACACACGATCAGTTCATCTGATGAAAACGGTCTGATGAATTTTTCCATCAGTTATGCGATGAAGCTGACTGATCATCACACACCATCAGTTAAAAAACCCATCATGTCAGAACGCGGTGACGTAAAACACAATGTTTCCAAGCATGCGTCGACTTGATTCTGAGCATGTATGGATTTTTAACCGATGGATGTACCCACAGACGATCGTTTTTTCTATAGGTTTTTTTATCCATCAGATAATTTTAAAACAAGTTCCTAGTTTTTTGACTGATGGGGCCCACACACGATAGTTTAGTCTGATGAAAACGGTCCATCAGACAAACTGATCGTGTGTACGCAGCATAACTCTTGTTGGGCGCAGGAACTAGCCCTACTGTGAAATATTATACCAAAAATTTTAATTACATGCCCCTGTTAAACGAGAGCAGAAAAATTGGGCCTTTGATTTTGGTGGCGCCAGAACACTGTAAGCCCTCAGAGTTACTCTTGTTGGGCCTGCTGTGAAATATTATATCCAAAATTGTAATTACATGTCCCTGTTAAACAGGGGCAGAAAAGTTGGGCCTTGGGTGGAGGTGGTGCCACAACACTGTATCCCCTCACAGATACTCTTGGTGGGTGCAGGAGCGGGCCCTGCTGTCAAATAT